>OX637467.1:26768739-28034699 GCA_951799995.1 Trifolium subterraneum
TTTTCAAAAAAATAAAATATTATACACACCTTAGTCCTTAATTTTAAGGTTCTTAAACCCAAATATTATAATCTACTGATATGGGGAGAAAGTTCCTTTCTTTCTTGGTTTTCCTACAATGTCTTGTATATTTATATGATTTAGAAATAAACTATTTTAGCTTTCTAAGCCATAAACAGTACATAAACTGGATTTTTGTTCTGCCAAGGTTTCCAAGTGAAAGGATATATCAATCTGAAGAAAGTTTATTCGAGCAAATCAGTTTAGACATATACTCAATCAAAGCATATTACAAACATGATTTTTTATGTATTGCAGTGCTGGGTTTTTCCTCTCTTCACACATCTCCAGACTCCTCTGTTGAACTTCACACTCAAGATGAGGAAGTAGTGATTGCTTTGGGAAGTAACATAGGTGATAGACTACATAACTTCAAGGAAGCTTTGACATTGATGAGGAAGTCAGGCATACACATCACAAGACATGCGAGTCTGTATGAGACAGCACCAGCGTATGTTACTGACCAACCTTGCTTCCTCAACTCTGCAGTAAGAGCTGTTACTAAACTTGGCCCACATGCATTATTGTTTGTACTCAAAGGAATCGAGAAGGACTTGGGCCATACTGATGGCATAAGGTATGGTCCAAGGCCAATTGACTTAGACATTTTATTCTACGGTAAATTTAGAGTCAGATCAGATATTCTCACTGTACCACATGAAAGAATTCGGGAAAGGCCATTTGTTATGGCCCCTTTGATGGATTTACTGGGAACAGTTATTGACAGTGATACAGTTGCTACCTGGCATTCATTTTCAGGCCATTCTGGTGGACTAGCTTCATTATGGGAAAAATTAGGTGGTGAATCTCTTATTGGAGAGGAAGGTATGTGTAGGGTAATGCCTATTGCAAATGGCTTGCTTGATTGGTCGCAAAGAACATTGGTCATGGGGATCCTTAATTTGACTCCAGATAGTTTTAGTGATGGGGGGAATTTTCAATCTGTGGAGTCTGCTGTTTCGCAGGCTCGGTTAATGATATCTGAGGGTGCTGACATAATTGATATCGGTGCTCAGTCTACTCGGCCAATGGCATCAAGGATCTCTGTTGAGGAAGAGTTAGGTAGATTAATCCCTGTCCTGGAAGCTATAATGTCGATACCTGAGGTAGAAGGAAATCTCATATCGGTGGATACTTTCTACTCAGAAGTTGCATTAGAAGCAGTACGCAGAGGGGCTCATCTTATAAACGATGTATCTGCCGGGAAGTTAGATACAAATATGTTTAAGGTCATGGCAGATCTTGATGTTCCTTATGTTGCAATGCATATGAGGGGTGATCCGTGTACAATGCAGAATAGTGAAAACCTGAAATATGATAATGTGTGCAAGCATGGAGGATTATTATGGACCCTGGAATTGGATTCTCAAAGAAAACTGAAAACAATTTAGAGGTCCTCACAGGAATACCTGATATCAGAGCAGAGATTTCAAAAAGAAGTTTGGCCATCTCCCATGCTCCTATACTAATTGGACCTTCAAGAAAGAGATTTTTAGGTGATATTTGCTTTCGCCCTTCTGCAGTCGACAGGGATCCTGCTACCATTGCTTCTGTCACAGCTGGTGTGTTGTTTGGGGCAAATATTGTTCGAGTGCATAATGTCAAAGATAATCTAGATGCCGTGAAGCTTTGCAATGCAATTCAAAGACAGGAAGTTCTCGCATGAAATTTTGACAGTGAATTTGTCTTGCTATGACGGTTTCGGTATTTGGCTTCATGCAACAGTTCTATTGTTGATCTTTATGTCTCACTGCTACTCCAATGTGATGTATAGAACACTGTAACACTGCCGCTGCGAAAGCACAGAAGCATGAAAGTACATGAGTTGAAGGACATGCAGAATGCGAACAAAGTTGACATTATGTGTCATTCAATATTCAACATGCTATTATTGAATTTATGCTTGTCTTGCCATGTGTTTGATTCACATATTATGATGCCAACATTTTGTAACTTGTTGATTTACAAATTTTTGTCATGTGTAAATCACATAATGCAAGTTTTTTTTTTTATTTTTATAATCATAATGCAAGTTTCTTTTCTTTTCTTGCAATGTTCAACGTAATGCAAGTTTCTTTTTTTAAATTGACATCGACTTCAGTTGTAACTCCATTAATCCAGGGCCAACTCGACTTATGTTTGTGGCTGAAAATGGCAGATGCGAACGTTAGGCCTTAATTGGTACTCCCTCTGTTCCAAATTGTAAGTCACTATGAGAAAAAAATTTGTACCAAATTATAAGTCACTTTACATTACCAATAAAGCATTTAATGCTAGTTTTTCTATTATATCTTTAACTATTTGTTACTTTCTTCTTTCAATTCTTCAATTTATCTTTCCTATATCATTAATGAAGGATAATTTTGTAAACTAACTCATAATTTCTCTTTTCCATACAACATTAATTACATTTTTTAATCTGTGTAATTTGCCTAAAGTGACTTACATTTTGGAACGGAGGGAGTATTATTTATGCAAACAAATCCCTCACAGAAGTTGATAATATGAAGTTAGAGGTCTTGATGTGAGTTATGCATTGCAACTTATGGAACATCGAGATCTGCCATGACCTTAGACATATTTGTATCTAACTTTCCCAAGTTGATGAAATAATTGAGAGGTTTAGTAGTAATAGAAATACTCGGTTAAGAGTGATTATGGACTTCTCTAATACTACCAAAAATCAAGAATTTTATGTGGCACTTTCATACGAATTTGACGCTGCTTATCAATGGAGCATAGCAGCTGCAAATATTTTCTGCTTTTTCTTGGAGTATTTGAAAGAAAAGGAATTTGAAGTTGTGGGATATGACAAAAGTGAAACGATGGGGAAAACAGTTCATCAAGAAACCAGCCTATTGCATTCATGGCAGCATGCACACAATCTTGGCAGGAGAACATGTTTTGACTTCATTAATCACCGGCCACAAATCATGTCATCATGGAATCCACCTCTTATTGGCTCCTTGAAATATAACTAACTTAGATGGAACAACTTTCCAGGAGCGCAACCGTTTAGGATTTGATTTTTGCTTGTTTGATCATGTCATGCTGGACCGTTATTGTTAGCAAGAACTGATTGGTGTTACACAGATATGAAGGCAGCAGAATGTGAGTTCTGGGGGCTTCTTCAAGCTCCTAAATCATGAATCATTTCCATTGGAGCTTCCTAGTGTTATTTTTTAAATGAATTGCAAAAAACAAGTGATTGATGATGTGCACAATGAAAAAACAATCACCCTGAATATGGTAGTTCTCAAATTGACGGTTGTCAAACATAGACTTTTCTAAGGAATCTTTACAAGACAACATCAAAGGATAAAAAGGAATAATTCCCACATTTCAAAATTGAATATTATATTTAATTTATAAAAATTAATATCTGTCTTAGTTTCAATAATACAAATACAAATTATATTTAATTTTAGCGAGATCTCTTTGAATTTTAACCAATAAAAGAGATGATGTTGAAAATAGTGTTAGATAATGTGTTTGCTAGCATTTCTCTTGAATGCTTACTTAAAATCCATGGAATCCTTTGTATAACCTTATAAATTTAAGGAGTCATTTAAAATCCTATATAATGTCATGAACATATGAATATATTCTTCAGACTTTTCAGTTTGGCCAAACAGGAGAATTTTAACAAATCAAGTGAGGCAATGGACAGATGAAAATACAATATTTTGTTTCACTCAAGAGTACCCCGGCTATCCTGTTTCATAATCTCTAGAGGATTATGTTTCGTCATGAATCAGAATTTATCTCACATTACATATGAGGCGAACCGATGAAAAAATGCATCAGCTTCCCTTACCAAGTGTTCCTTCTGATTTACAAATAACAAGTTCCTTTACTTCATCCCTTGCCATGGGATCTTCCTTGGCTTCAATTTCCAACAACCTCTGCTTCAGCCCTTGCCATAGGATCATCCTTGATCTCAATTTCTTCTTTCTCTCCTTCTCGCTCTTCGGCTACTTGCTTCCTATGCAGTTCTTCAGCAGCTAGCATTGCAGCTTTATTCTCTGCTTCAAGACGACGCATGTCCTCCTCTTGTTGCTGCCGTTCAAACCAAGTATCCGCATCCGCCCAAACTGAAAAATTGAAAAAATTTAGTCAACCACACAATTGACAAAATTTAACAAAGAAATTTGAGATCACTTTATTTTCTACCTCTATATATAGCTTTAGAAATTAGAATCACTCAAATATCATCCACAAAACACTTGTATTTTGTTTTATATACTAAACAGTCCTATAACAACACTTAAAAAAACAACCAAAACATCGGATAAACCACATGATGTCTCTCCACTCCAGGCATCGAGCTCAAGACTCAGTTACCACTCCTCTGTTAAGTTCGACTGCTTTTATTTTTTATGTAAAACAAATCATTTAACATAACCAGGATTCATAAGCCTATCTGTGTTACAAGATAACGACGCAAATACATCATGGATCATATGATCATATCATTCGGGTTTGATAAAATTGATTTTGAATTAGATTGATCCGGTTAAAACCCAATTCCCCCAAAAATTTAACTCATTTTGAGTTTGCAGAGCATCCTCCGACTTAATGGCAACTTGGCAAGAGACCATTATTGTCAATTGCGGATTGCAGAAAAAAAAAATTGTTCAAATTCCCGCTACATACAATAATATAGCCACTATTTAACAACACTTTGTACTAAGTAGTGTATTGCAAAACCATAACAATTTTTCAAATTCTACTATTCCTCTTTTCTAGGACGCTATAGCCGCCATTTGACAACATGTTTAAATTCAGTAAGCTATACTCTTCAGTTCAAATTCTCTTGTAGTGCATACTCAGAACCACTCCTGCTTTTTATTGTATTAAATTGAAAAATTAATACTAGGAATTACATCATACTAACCTCATACTTGCTTTGAGAGTAAAATCATTCAAGCATACATAAACCTCTTTATTTCAAACTCAATTTTAACCGAATAAACAAATCAAATCTAATTCAAAATCAGTTTTATCAAACCCTAAATGAAAGACAAAAAAACACTCCATTCAAAGCAATTACCCTTGAGTTTGCAGTGTATCTTTCCGTTTAATGGCAAGAGACCGTTATTGTCAAGAGTTTGGATCCTCTCAAGTACATCAATTAGTTTTTTTCTCTCCTTCTCTCCATATGGACCTCTCAAATTACTATTTTTGTTTAAACTCCGCAATGTTCAATTGTATATCATTTAAGGAACTGCAACTAAGTTTTGTCCTCAAATCTGTAAGTTTCTCAACATTTGTTGTAACCACAAAAAGTGTATTTTATGTTAAGAACCATACGAAAAACATCTAAGGAAATACAGCTAAGTTTTATCCTATTGCCAAACCCTAGCAATTTGTTCAAATTATGTTAGTATCCTTTGCTAGAGCCGCTATTTGACAACATTGCAAGAGATTACTCTCTTGTAATGCATACTCAGAATCAGAATTCAGAACCACTCATGTTTGAGTCCAGTAAGATACAATCTTCTATTCAACCATTTAACATAAAAAATAAAATAAAAAACCTTTTATCTAGTCTATTTTCTCAAAATAATAATCCCTTCAAACTAAATAGAACCAATGCTTCTATCATTAAAACCTAATTGAATCCACAAACCCTAACCCTAAACACGAAATCAAAATTGAGAAAGAATAGATAGAGAAAAGATGAGTTACTTGGTTGAGCAGCCCAGCCCTGTTCACCACCCTTGATTTTCTCAGGAAGGGCATAATTAACAGTAAGAACACGTCCATAGAGTTCAGCACCGTCCATATTATCCATGGCGGCGGAAGCGTCTTCTCTTTCGAGGAAAGTAACGAAACCAAAGGAGCGATGTTTCTGAGTGGCTTGGTCAAGAGGAGTCTTGACATCCTTAATGTCTCCGAAAGGTATGAACGCCGCGTGAAGGATTGATTCGTTTACCTCTTCCGCTAAACCTCCGACGTATAGAGTGTTCTTTTGGACTCCTTGCATCATCGCCATTGCTTCTTTAGGGTTCTTTCTTCTACCCAACCTCTCTCTCACACAGAAAAAACTACTATGGGTAGAGATGCAGTATAAAAAACTAAAACGGATTTCGATTATCAATATTCAAAAATCTTTTTTTTTTTATTAAATATTAGCGGGCCACACAGCGTCTGTCTGTGTCTAACTTATGTCAAAAAAAAATATATGTCTTATATTATTGTGAGTTTGTTAATAAAAAAAATTTGCACCAAAATGCAGTTATGTTTTTTTATTGTTATAGTTGAATGCAAGTTTTTTAAAGGACAAATTTAGAGTTATAAGAGAGGTAGTTTTAGGTAGTTATGATTTATTTAGTGTTGATACGTAATGCAAAATGGTAGAATTGTCAAAGAAAAAGCCAACACAAAAAGGGTAAAATAGCGATTATAAAAAGTCTACACCAAAAATTTGTGTATTTTTTTTATATATAGTATAGATATTCAAAAATCTTATATCCATTTATATTTTTTTTGAGAAATATATTCATTTATATTTGTTTTTTATATTCACATAAATAGAATGAATGACAGAGTTATTAAGTAATGCAGAATTCGAACTTCCGTAATTATATTCACCTATATTTAACACGGAACTGGTTTGTCACTTGTTGGGACGGGAACCTCTGAGCCTCAAATTTCTTGTTTTTCTATTTTATTTTAATTTTTTTTTTTTTTCTGTTTTCATATTTTTAGAAAAATCCAAAAAAATTTGTGACATCTTTATTTGATTTAATTAGATTTTTCATAGTACTTTTAGATTTTATTATATTCAGCGTGAACTGTTTTCTATTTTCCCCACCTATTTTCCTTGTAGGTACATAGTTTGAATTACCGTAATTGTTGTTTGTCACTTGTTGGGACAGGACCCTCTCAGCACCAAATTCCTTGTTTTTCTATTTTATTTTAATTTGTTTCTGTTTTCATATTTTCAGAAAAATCCAAAAAAAATTGTGTCATCTTTATTTGATTTAATTAAATTTTTCGTGTTATTTTCAGATTTTATTATATTCAGCGTGACATGTTATCTATTTTCCCCATCTACTTTCTTTGTAATGACATAGTTGAAATTACCATAATTGTTGTTTGTCACTTGTAGGGACAGAACCTCAAATTCCTTGTTTTTCAATTGGTAAATGCTTAATGATACCAAGGTTGCCGCAAACGAAAGGCAAGAATGACGTATCAAAGTATTTCGGTGGGTCTGTGCTCTACTATACTTTTTGGTTTTTTCCTCATACTTTTTGAGTGAAATGCTAAATACCCCCCTGAAATTTTAAAATTCGTCAAATACCCCGTTGAAATTTGGAAATAGGCAAATACCCCATGAAATTGTAAAATGTTAATCAAATTGCCCCCTACTCCGTTTACTCCGTCTATTTTGCGCCTTCAAAAGCACATTGTTTAAGTTTTCAACCTCCTTGCAACTAGGTGAATACCAAGGAACCAAAATAGCAAAACTATCATTACTAGAATCATCCTCATCATCATTATAATTGCTTTCAAAATCAGAACCAAGAGGTTCTAATCACCCAATAGACCAATCCGAGTAATCAGATTCACGACCAGACAAGAAACACTCATCACCAATATCATACTTTTTATCAATTCTTGTCTCATCCATTTTTTCCTCTCTTTTCCTCATTAAATAGGCGGAGTAAACGGACGAGGAGGTAATTTGATTCACATTTTACAATTTTAGGGGTGTATTTGCCTATTTCCAAATTTCAGGGGGGTATTTAACGAATTTTAAAATTTCAGGGGGTATTTAGCATTTTACTCCATACTTTTTTGTTTCATCATATTTAAATCAAAAAATAAAAGGAAGGCAGACGCATACACACACGACGGCAACTCCCCCATCATCTTACTAATCCTCATCACTAGGTCCTCTGATCTAATAAAAGACAAGTTGTTCAACCCTCTATAACAACAAGCACAGGGACCAACTGTAGTGATGTTAATTTTAACTTGTGCTCTACCAACAATACCTATCAAATAATCCTGATTAACACAATTTTCAATTTTCTCTGCAACATCTTGTTTCTGATTAACATGTTAAAAACTAGTAGCCCAACACATTCTTCATTAAATTGATGTTCCTCATGCCACCTCTCAATTTGTATTCCTTAACAATTATTGAGGAAGGTGAAGATGTTGGGATAAACATATCAAAATTCCCAAAGTGAATTCCAATTTCCCCTGACTTCAGATTTGTGGTGAAGAAAAGATTATCCTGGGCGCCAAATGCAATGGATTCACATTCAGATCTTGCGGAGAAGATGAAGGATGAACGGGAGGGATGAAGCGAAGGTGTTTGGAATCTATTTTTTAATAAAAAAAGTCATCAATGTCAAAAAAATAAAAGAAGGTAATGATCAGTAAGCACGCGAGAGTAACATTTCTTGTCTTTCGTTAAAGCTAGTTTCGTACCATATAACACTGCTCTTTTCTATTTTATTTTAATTTTTTTCTATTTTCATATTTTCAGAAAAATCCAAAAACAAATGTGTCATAAAGACATTTCAAGTAACCAACAGAATTGAATCCAAACATTGAAGCCAATCCTAGTCCCCATTAATAGACTAGAATAGAAAATACAGTACAAAACATTTAGAGTGTGTTTGGATGGGGGAATGTTTTGAGGTAATGTAATGTTTTGAGGGAATTCAAATGATTTGAGGTAAATTCCATTGTTTGGATGATAATTTGAAGAATTTCCAAATTGATGGAATTTTATGAAGTATTTTGTTCAAGCCAAATTTATGGAATTTCAAATGACACCTAAAAGCAAGCAATTTCAAATTCCTTTTCTCTATAAACTTTAAAAAATTACAAATTGATTGAAAAACCTAAAATCAACCGAAAAATGTAAAATCGACCTTAAACATGACCTAAACCCCAAAATGGGTTAAAATACCTAAAATCGGCAATAAACCATAAAATTGGCCGAAAAACCTAAAATTGGCTTAAAACCAAAAAATCGACCCTAAACCCGACAAGAACCCAAAAATCGGCCGAAAAACCTAAAATCAGATAAAAACTCTGAAATCGACCGAAAACCCAAAAATCAACCCTAAACCTGATCAGAACCCAAAAATCGGACGAAAAACCTAAAATCTGCTATAAACTCTAAAATCAACTAAAAACTCAAAAAACGACATTAAACCTGACCAGAACCCAAAATCGGCCGAAAAACCAAAAATATGCTATAAACCCCAAAATCAACCGAAAACCGTTAAAATATGTAAAATCGGCTATAAACCCTAAAATCGTCCGAAAAACCTAAAATCGGCCGAAAAACATAAAATCGGCTAAAAATCCTAAAATTGGCCGAAAACCCAAAAAACGACCGTAAACCTCATCAGAACCCAAAAATCGCCCGAAAAACCTAAAATCGGCTATAAAACCAAAAATCAACTGAAAACCGTCAATATACCTAAAATCGCCCAAAAACCCTAAAATCGGCCAAAAAAACTTAAAATCGACTAAAAATACTAAAATCGCCTAAAAACCCTAAAATCGACCAGGACCCAAAAAATCGCTGAAAAACCAAAAATCGACCGAAAATCCTAAAATCGGCCAAAAATCCTAAAATCAGTCGAAAACCCAAAATCCGACCATAAACCCGATCAGAACGCAAAAATCAGTAGAAAAACCTAAAATCGGCCAAAAACCCTAAAATCGACTGAAAAACCGACCAGGACCCAAAATTGCTGAAAAACCTAAAATTGGCCAAAAACCCAAAAAATCGGCCGAAAAACCTAAATCGCCCGATTTTAGGTTTTTCGGCTGATTTTTTGGGTTTAGGGTCGACTTTATGGTTTTTGCCTGATTTTAGGTTTTTCGGCCGATTTTATGGTTTATAGTTGATTTTAGGGTTTTTGGCCGATTTTAGGTTTTCCGGCTGAATTTTTGGGTTTTTCGATTTTAGGTTTTTTCGACTAATTTTTTGTTTTCGGCTGATTTTAGGGTTTGTAGTCATTTTTAGGGTTTTCGGCCGATTTTATGGTTTAAAGTCGATTTTAGGTTTTTTCGTTCGATTTTTTGTGTTTTAGACCAATTTTTGGGGTTATAGTCGATTTTAGGTTTTTCTGCCGATTTTCTGGGTTTTCGACTGATTTTTGGGGTTATAGTCGATTTCAGGATTTTTGGTCGATTTTAGGTTTTCTGTCGATTTTTTGGGTTTAGGGTCGATTTTTTTAAGATAAATAAAATTTAACGAAGGAAATTCAATTATATTACCCAAACAAAGAATTTTACAATTAATGGAATTTTATCACTTTATCCAAACAATGAAATTTGAAAATCAAGGGAATTCAATTGAATCAATTGAATTGCCTAGTATTTAAAATCCCTTGAAATTCTAGAATTCTCCATCCAAACACACTCTTTATGATTTCTTTCACATCTCTTTGAAACAAACAAGGAATATGATATAGATTGACTTATGCAACATCACTCCCATTGTTTGACCCAGAGATATTTATAAGTCGGAATTCATCGGTTTAGTTATCATTTTGATTCAACTCTTGAGTTGTATAGAAACTAAATGGCAATTCAATTCCTTTTGCTTTCTTCCAAACTGACATCATTATTATATGTCTCTGACAGGAATTTTTTTTTCCTACCCCTACATTTAACTCTTTATCCCTACGAACAAACCAATATTTCTATTTTACCCCTTTTGAAAAATTAAAAAATGAGTTTTGAAAATTTAGCCACGGTTTAACCGTGGCTAATATGAAGAATTTTCGGTCCACTTTTTTCCATGTACACCGATGACAAAGTGTAAATCGGAACAGTTAGAAAAAGTCTTCCGATAAACATCAAACACTAAAATCTAGAAAAGTACTAAAACACTACGGATTAGCTACGGATTAGCTACGAAATAGCTACAAATTCAGTAGTAGCTAATCCTGTATTTGACAGTTCTTGCACATAAATCTTACTCTTAAAATTAAACAACAGGTTACCTTGTACCAGACTTGTGTTTGAGTTGTGATTTAGCACATTTTGTGTCAAAATCACTCTTTAATAAACTTTGTGCTTTTCCAAAATAATAAATAAAAAATAACTAATCCATATACAACCTAGTAAAGCCAAAAAAATGAAGATCAAACATGTTTTGTTCACTTATCATACGTACCTTGACTTGACATTCAAGTTGTTTTTCCTCCAGAGCCAATGCCCAAACCTCCATCATGGAACTGTCACAACGGAAAATTATTAATTTGAGTACAATTTTAATTCTAACACTAGCAATTTTAATTAACTTGTGGTGCATATGCATTTTAGAGCAACATTTTATTAAAAAAATTCAGAACCTCAGAGTATAAAATAAACCTCTCTTGATGAAGAGGGACCATGAATTTGCTTCTACCATTAACACTTGCAGACATCAAACCATCTGAATCCTAAGAAGTAAAAAAATAATCAATAAAAAATGTATAACCACTAAATAGATGAGAACTACGCGAATCAATTTATTAATGAAGTATTATTGCATATTCTACAAGAAAAAGAGGTCGGAAAAGAGAAACACAACTGCCTAATACCCTACAGACACTAACTTGACCGCAGGAAAATAATAATAAAAAAAACAAGGCAGAAAACCATCTTAGACTAGTTGTATGTATACAGCACCATGCTGCACACTAAAACTATGCAAAACAATAGAAACTCTTTAGATAACAAGCTTCTTGATATCAATTAAGTTTAGCTGCTATATCTCGATTGTTTCAAAAACTCTTATTTAAGTGTTATATAAACACCTATAAGCTTATCCAGACTTTTTCATAAGTGGAGGACATAAAATTCATTTTTTAATTAAGAAGCCCTCATTTACTAGTTGCTAATCCTAACAAGGCTTGTTTTCACACGAACAACCAACGCCTCATTCACGAACTACGGTTTAATTCCCTCGTCAACCCCTCATTCACAATCATTCCTTTGTACTTCAATTTCTTTCCCTACACCTAATAACAGAAAATACATACCAGTTGCAATTTTCAGTATATGTATCCATTCCAGCTTAATTTTCTTAGCTATGTTAGCAATTTGTTAAACTCTACAACAAACATATCCAGATTTTTCATATATATGAAAGCAAAGAAAGTAAGCAGGGTCGTATAGAATAATAAAACACTAACCTGTAGTGAGAATTGCCAAGAACGATGTTGCGGTGAGAACAATGAGAAACGGCAAACAATGGGATCAATGAGAAACAGTGAGTATCACGACGAAGGAAACCGAGAACAAGGAACGATGGGAAAACGATGATCTATAAAACTCGTGTTGAAGTAAAATATTCTAAACCAGAAATAATCTTCAAAGAACCTGCAAAAAGCAAAGAAATCTAACATTCAATAGCATTTGTAAAGATTAGACAGCTTGAAAAACCAAAGACCTATTAGCTTGAAAGATTCATGTTTTCATTTAGTTGATTATTCACAACAAATCAGTCTCCAATGAAAGATTAGACATAAGTTTTGGCTGCACATGCAATCATGACTAAATAACATCACTCTCCAATCCCGAAAACAATTACATAGTCAATTTTTCCTTGAACTTACAGAAAATTCTTGAGCAAATATATTGAATGAATGTAATTATAACGTAATCTAAATTGAAATTTCAAACCTAGCTTAAACCCTAATATTTGCAAATATATCGAATAAAATACAAGTATAAAATTATTAATTATTAATTATAACCTAATCTAAACACCATACTACAACAAGTTATCACAAGATTGGGCAGATTTCAACAAGTAGTAAATATGTTATACACCTCAAATCATGACTAAGAAATTGTAGATCTTAATTTCCAAAATGATAGATGAACATGATATATAATAAACAGAGGAATGAACAAAATGACGTAAAACAAAAATTGATCTAAGTCAAAACGTCGTCGATCTGGACTTAACCTTTGAAATATTCAGATCTTAGAGAATCGGAAACTGGATCTTGCACAGAAAACGCTGGAAAGATGAATCGGAGGAAAACACGGATTTGGTGACCGAGTTCTGGTTGGAAATCAACGGCGGTTACTCGGGATACAAAGAAGGTTGATAAAGAGACACACAAAATAAGAAGTTGATGATGGTCAGAACTGGAGATAACGAGAGAGTGTCGTATTTCCTTCAACAGTCGTGTTTGGTAGAGAGAACGAAAGCAGGCCGTATTTGCTTCACCACTGATTTCGTGTTAGCGGTTTGATATTGGAGAAGACTATGAAAGCTTTGGCAAAGTGGAGACGATGCTTCATGTTTGAAGATTAAGAAATTCGGATTCTAGATTTTCTTTTAGGTGGGAGTGAATTCGAAGTGGATGGGGAGAGGAAATTTGGGAAAAAGATCTGAAGTGAAGATAAATATATCTGTATAAGTCCTATACCCACAGTTCGATTTACATTTGTTGGTATATCAACACCTATACCAATGGTTTTAGCGGCTGTGACTAAAGGTTACCGTTGGTATATGCCAATTTTCTTGTAGTGAATATACAGATTAGCTACTACTGAATTGGTAGCCACTTCGTAGCTAATTCGTAGTGTTTTTGTAATTTTCCAGATTATAGTTTTTGCCACGGTTAAACCGTGGCTAATATTTATCGGAAGACTTTTTCCAAACTATTCCGATTTACACTTTGTCATCGGTATACATGGGAAAAGTGTACCGAAAATTCTTCATATTAGCCACGGTTAAACCGTGGCTAAATGTTCAAAACTCATTTTTTAATTTTTCAAAAGGGGTAAAATAGGAATATTGGTTTGTTCGTAGGGGTAAAGGGTTAAATGTAGGGGTAGAAAAAAAAATTTCGCTCTGACAGAAGGCAATAGTGGTGATTCAACCGAACTGGATGGCGTTTTTGAATCAATCCGCTTCATCTTTTTGTCACTTTATTGACGTGGCTTATTTGAAGCTCAGTCAGACTGTGAGACAATCTTTGATACAGTAAATCCTATAACTTCGAAAGCAGTGTTTTAAAAACCGGACTGAACCGGTTGAACCGCAAACCGGTGGGGTAACCGGTCTGGTTCAAATGTTGGAGCGGACATGTAGTTAGATCAGAGCGAACCGCTAAAAACTAGAAAACCCGGCGAACCGGCGGTTTTCCAGAACCGCCGGTTCGATTGCGTCTGCTATTTTTTTTTTAAATCGAAATGACGTCGTTTTTTTTACATAATTATTTTTTTTAAAAAAAGTAAATAGAAAAAACTAAACTAAAACAAATAGTGTCCGAAACAAATATGTCTCATTGGAATTAAATTTATTATTAGACTTTGTTATTTCGTTTATGTTGCGATTAAATTATGTTGCAACTAGACTTTGTTTAAAATCTATTTGGTTTTGTAATTTGTACTATTTTATAGTGTGTGGTAACAATATTTAAGATTTGAATTTAAGAACTTGTAAGTTGCGACATTATGACATTTTAAATTTTTAGTTGTCATTAACTTTTAAAGAGATCGAGTCATCATGTTCGACCGGTTTAATAGCTATATAATTTTATTAAAGAGACCGGTTCATTCCTCCGGTTTATCCGGTTTGATCCGGTTTATGCATGCGGTTCAACCAGTGACCCGGTGGTTTGACTAATGAACCAATGACCCGGTACCCTCACCGGTTCGATGACCGGTCCGGTTTTTAAAACACTGTTCAAAAGTATTTGATCTACAGGGTATCAAAGAACTGCGATGAACAACATCAACTCCTTCATAAGTCCAAACACCCAACACAGCTTCTCCTTTAAGTCCAATGGCAAACCAACCAAGGCCAGCAGCAGCAATGTCTACAGAACTCGAGTCCCAGCTGTTTCCACCGACATGAAATTCCATTCTCACCCAATTCTCCAATTCTTCGACTCTTTTCTCTCCAATTGGTGGCTGAACAAAGAAAAATTCAGACTGGTGTTATACTAGAGGAAACTGTAATGCACAATGAGTAATGCTTATGAATCAAAAGAGAAACTTGTGTCTTTTCATGCAACATAGATTTCTACATGCACTTTAGCTATGCATAAAAATTTCACCAATATATGCATATTATTGTTTATAGGTAATTCTCAGAAAATAAATCCAGCTAACTAGAGAAATAAATGCTACTAAATATTTGGACTGTGCTCGTCTTGCGCCAGTTGCATTTTTAATAAAATTTAGCCGTTAAAAAAATAGCATTTAGTACGCACTTTTTTTTTAGTTTGGATGTAATGACTAAGAGATAAAACAATTATTTGTAACCAGACGATAATTCAGGACGACACTTGAAAATCAGCTTATAAGCCTCAAGGGGAAGGGATTGCTTAGTAAGTAGTCAATTACAAGGATCAAAGAGAATACCTGTAACTGGTGTCCAAAATGGCCTTGGAACATTTTACTTGCATTTTCTACTTTACTCATATGCAGAGGAAGATAAGGTGATGCCCACACCGTGACATAGATAGTATCCAGAGACGTTTCTTCTACATCCAATCTCTTAAGACCAGCTATGTGAATTGAATGACCAGCCTACCACAATTAATTGGTAAAAAAATGAAGTTAACAGATTTTAATAAGACGCAAAAGATGAAACAACACTAGAGCGCAAATTAGCATGCAGCATACATAAACAATAACATTAAAATCAGCCACACAAATTATTATTTAAGTGCACTAACCTTAACTCTATATGTCCTAGGTTTCAACTCCTTCGTCATGTAAACAAGCTTTTGCTCTTCCCTCGTTAACCTTGTTGTTATCTGGTAAGGATGGAGAAGGTCGGGTGTATCAAATAATTTTGCCTGACTTGGAAGTGCACCCTCCACTCTAACAATGCCTAGTGTAGTCCCTGGAACAGGTGCTTCTGTCAGATGTGTAATCTTCCCTCCAACATGCTTTCCTATAGAATTTATTAATGTACTCTTTCCTGCATTCTGTGCCCCAACAGTCCACACATCCTCTAGATCCAGCCAATCCTACTATATCATCCACAAGATTCTTAAGTCCCCAATCTCGAAGTGCACTCACCATGTGCAAACTAGTAATCTTAATAATGCCACCCTCTCTAGCTCTTTGCCTAATCCAATGCTCCAATCTTGTTGGTGACAATGAGCTAGGCAATAAGTCAATCTTTGTAACCACAAGTACTACTCTAGGTACATTCCCTGACTTACCCTGCTTCCATGTAGAAGAGTTATCTTCAATTGTCTCAGAAACCAACTTTGCAACCTTCCTTGGAAATGACCCATCAAAATCCACTGCATCCACAACCATAAGCACCACTGAACGGGGCCCACTTGTTGATGCCAACTTCCTTCCCACTGTATGATAGAAGTCGAAATCTGGTAGCAAATTTTCCACAGTTGGATCCTTCACCTTCCCATAGTGCCTCAACGAATGACAGCGTGCACATACCACAGGCTTTTCTTGTTTCCTGGTCAAGTTGTCATCACTAGTAAGCTTCTCTGGTTCAATAACAAACCCCTTTTAACAGTATTAGAGAACTCGGGCTCTTGTGCAACAGGTTCAAGATGGGTATACAATTTATAAGTTATGTCTTTCTCAGATGGTTTAATGAAATAACCAGGGTGTTTTGGGTTGGAATCTTGCATACAAACCCCACAACCAGGGCAGACATGAAGAGATTGGGAAGTTCCTTCAGCATAATTACCCTCACGTGAGAAAGGCAACTTTTGTTTCGAAGCTGAATCTGCAGGTTGTGAAGAGAAATACCTAAACAAATTACTTGATGGATGTGTTAAATTTTTTGTAAGGCTATGGAGATGTGGGTTTGAGTCTTGTATTAAGGTTGAAAAAAGATTTGACTGCACATGGTTTTTGCAATCAGAAAGGAGTGATAAATAATTGAGCGGCTTAAGCTTTGAAGGAGAGAAATTTCTAGCCACAATCATTTCTATCTATTTTTCACTTCTGAATCTAACTAAGGATTCAAATCTCTGGAATTAGAAGCAACTTATTTGCCTTCCGCTACAAAGATATCAAAAAATTAATCCACCACAGTTCCGTACACAACTTCTAAGCAGAGGAAAATTAGTTGCTGTATGATGTTCTCGCCATATATAAAATATATAAAAAATATGTCACAAGTTTTTGTCAATCATAAATTCGCAGATGAGTAACTTTAGCTGCAATATTAGAAGAAATAAAACAGACATGCAAAATAATTAATTATTGTAACAACCACATGAATGTTCTTCAATTGATTTAAGTATATTCAGTGGCGGAGCCTGGAAAACAAACTCGGATGGGCCACTAAGAAAAACTATAATATATAAATTAGATACGAAAATTATATTGCATATAAAAATTGAAATCATAATAATAATAATCACAAAGTTTCTATATAATACCTCTCAATTCAAAGCACAAGAAATGCCAAGGTTGAGTAAAAAGGATCGGACTCAAAACCTGATAAATGAGGTTCACAAAGAAAAAAGGAAAGCTTAAGCTAACTAAATCAACCACAATCACTAATGATCCACCTACACAGTAAGACACAAAACCTCCCACAACTACTCCAAAAAATTTACAGACACCTAAGATGCAAACAAAAACACAAGTCAATAAACAGATATAAGCTCGCTGCAGCTGCAAACCAGTATCGAAACTTACACTCCAATCCCTTCCTTTTTCCAAGTAAATACAGCCAAGAACACAGGCTCAAACGATGAAAAATTTCAACTTCAACAGCACGCATGTAACATTAAACTGCAACAACACGGAAAAAGAACAGATGCAGGAAAATATGCAGAGAGAAGCACAACAGCAAAAGACTTCAGGCAACATTAAATTGACAGATGCAGGGAAACATACAGCAGTAGGACTGTTCATGGTTCAGTTCGGCCAAAGAAGCGAACCGAACCATAACAATGGTTTGAAATAACTGAACCGAACTGTTATGTTTTGCGTGAAACCGAACTGAACCGAATTAAATGGTTCGGTTAACTGGTTTCTAATTAAGAAATGAACCGAACTATTTTTTTTATTACCAAACTGAACCAAATTGTTATGCAGGTCAAACCGAACTGTTTTTTTTTTACCAAATCGAACCGAATACCAAACTGTTATGCACGTCAAAATATAAACAGTTGCACAATGTATTACAAAACTAGTGTACTGGATCATTTTATGTTACTGGTTGCTGCAGAATATAATATCCAGGGCATGAAAACTCTTTCATATGGTTCAACACCATGTTGTCAAATTGTTAAGAGAGTTTAAATCAATTAAAAAACTGTACTTGTCTTAGGAGTAGTTAATTAAGAATAGGAATAGTTAGTATTACAATACTGTACTTAGGAGTAAATTAAGCATTAGTATACATAAAGATCACAATAACTACCCTCCATATCAAAATAGACATTATCCTAATAATCTTCTATCACAAATAAGTTTCAATAAAAGCATATAAGCTGCAATAGCAATATATAAAATGTGTTACTTCTTAATTTGCTATTTTGATAAGCTGAACTTGAAACTACTTCAAACAAATGCCACTTTCATATTATGCTCCACTATTATTGTATGCACTAACCAACTGCAGCAACTCTCCAATTTCCTTAGAACCTAACTCTGAAACACATGTATCTTGCACAGTTTTTCCTTTATTAGCATATATGAATTTAGATGGAGATTACTACTTATTAAAAAATACGACTGATTGTTTGCATTCTATATTACAGAAACCAGTAACATAAAAGTTCAGGTTGTGTTGTGTTAAAAGAAAAATGAGTGTACAATAAATAATTTTTATTTACAGAAACTATTTCATTTTGGGTTTTACAGCTCGGTTCTGTTGTTATTCACAGTTCTGTTCACTCTGAAGGATATGCAAGAGTTGAAAGGTGAAGAAGCAGAAGCAGCAAGGAAAGGAAAGCAAGCATTGTAGCATGAAGATCTTGTTGAAGAACCTGATGAAGAGTATCTTGAAAGGTTTTCAAGAAAAATTCAAAGATGGTATAACTTCAAGAAGAATGGAGGAAGACTGGATAAAGGAATGACAACATGGGATGTATTAGACAACTTCTCTGAAGATGAGTCTGAAATAGCACCAGGAGCTGAAGGAGCAAGTTCTGAAGATGGCTCAGACTCTGAAGACTCAAGTTCTGATGAAAAGTCAGAACCTGAGAGCATAGAAAGTATCCAGAGAATAGTGAATCAGGTATATTCTTGTCTTTCTAAAGCAAAATTGATCAAGCATCTTAAGAAGATTTTACTTAAACTCTCTAATAGTCAGCAGAAGTATAAAAAGCTTAAAACAGACTATGAGAATTTAAGTAAGCAAGCAAATCACTCTGAAGATCTTGTACAAAACGTTTTTATCAAAACAAAAGATCTTAAGAATGATTATGCTATGTGTTACAAACCCTTTGAGCACTCTTTTGCTCTCAAAGAGTATTGCAACACCAATGCTGATCAAAATAAAATTGTTTCCATGCTTTGCAATCTTAAGACCAACAATACTAATGGAATTGGATACTCTAGTAATAAAAAACTAGAGGAACCAAGCTCATCAGTTATTGATGGAAGCTTCTCACTCCCTAATCTTTACACTACATTTGTATCTGATAGAACTCAGATGAAACAAATGGAGGATGAAGATTTGGCAACTAACAGTCTAGGACCCTCAAGCAAGTGGGTACCAAGAGACAAAATTGTTTACTTGATTGCAGGTGAAACTAAGACTCTGAACCTTCCAATCACATGGATGCATGTGACTGTGAATGGAAGAAAAACAATTGTGCATAGAAGGCACATTTTTGAAGAATCAGATGGAGAAGAAGATGAGATGGAGTACATAAGGAGCAGGAGGGAGCATGAAGATTTTGAAGCATGCGTTGAAGATGATAACAACTCAGTGTGGTGGAGTGATTGTTCAGGCTATGACACTGACTACACCTAAATCCAAGAGCTTCAAAATCAAGTAAGTAACTCTCATCTCCTGAATGACATTTCAGAGGAATAACTTTCAAAGGTTGAAAATGTCTTCTTA
Organism: Trifolium subterraneum; assembly: GCA_951799995.1. Classification (NCBI taxonomy): domain Eukaryota; kingdom Viridiplantae; phylum Streptophyta; class Magnoliopsida; order Fabales; family Fabaceae; genus Trifolium; species Trifolium subterraneum. The sequence goes on from OX637467.1 coordinate 26,788,814, forward strand.
GGACACAAAATGTTCAGAACTAAAAACCTTGAAAAATCTTGTCTGAACATTTTTTTTCCTTAAAGGTCCTGAAAGACACTGTTTCAGACTCTGAAGTATTTTGGATCTCAGCATCTGACGTAGTCCAGACTCTGAGAAACTTTTCAACCTCTGAAGGATAAGCCTCTGAATAGAAAATGAATTGGAAACGTTTAAGTATTTTTACTAAAACGTTTTAGCGCTAAAGAGACAACACGCACACACGTTCTGATTGGTTTAAAACAGTTAATGATTAGTTCTTTTCTTTTTAATTTATTTTCTATATGTGACTTAACTTGCTTTTAAACAAAATCACTTAAACACTTGCACACTTTACACTATCTCTTCCCACACCTTCATCTTCAATATCACAGAACAAACTCCTTCTCTAGTGTTAGCACAATCTACCATAACCTTCTGAAATGGCATCTACTTCTACATCCGATTCAGATTCTTTGTTTACTTTTCCTAAAAACTTCCCCATCAACACTGCTGCTTGCAAGGAGATGTTTTCTACAAATTTATCTCTTAAGATGGAGGGAAAATCTCTGAACCTGGTTATGGAACAACCAGTGGACTTTGATAGTTTGGAAAAGAATTATTTTGATGTTCTAAAGTTCTTTCTAATCACAAAGGGAGCTTTAGATACATGAATTTATTAAATGGACCAATCTATCCTACTCTGGTAAAAGATTTCTGGATCAGAAGCAAGGTAAAGACAGTTCAAGATTATGACAAGGAGCTAGATGCAAGGAGAGAAGAAAAGGCTGGAAATGAGGTCAAGACTCCTCAAGAGTTAGGTTTGAGAATCGTTGAGGAAACGGAGGTGCATTCTGTTGTGTGCGGTTTTGAAGTAATTCTCACTGCATCAAACTTGGCTAAGGTGTTGTCTATTCCAAATGAAGGCTTCTACTACACCTGTAGTCAAAATGAAGCAAAAAAATCTGTATTTTTGAAGACTATATCAAGACAATGTTATGATAAAGGAAAAAGCTGTGAGAGCAACAAGATAGGTGATCTGAAGCCCACTCAGAGGGTATTAGCCAAAATTGTATTAAATTATATATTTCCAGGAAGTGAAAATTCTGATCAATTGTCATGGGATCATAGACACTTTGTCTATTTTCTCACAAGGAAATATGATATAAATTGGGCGAAATACATCTTCGATCACCTATGCAAAGCTGTGATTAACACCCAAAAGCAAGCCAAAACCAATATACCTGTCATATACCCAAGGTTACTCAGTGAAATTTTCTATCAATGTGGAGTGATAGACATAATCAAAGTTGCGGGTCATGACTGCTTGGTAAGGGAAATCTGAGCCTCCACAATATCTGTTCATACACTCTCTCACATGAACCTAGTATCAGAACATGAGGTAAAACCTTCAGATCCTTTGGCACCTTAGTCTCACTCAGAACCCTCAATGGTGAAGAAATGGAACATTGACATACCTACAGTTTCTAGTGGTATCGTCAATCAGTATATTCAACTACTGGACAACCTAGGAGAAGGGTTCGAGATTGAGAAGGAAGAATTGAAGAAAAAGAGAAGAAGGCCAGATGAAGCTGCAAATGAAGGAAGACATTCAGACTCAAGAGGACACATAGAGGGATCATCCTGAATCCTCTGCTGCAAGAGAAAAATATTGGACAAAGCCTTAGGGAAAGGTTAGTCTCAAGAGTGGACAATCTGAATATACCTCTACAAGAAAATCTGAGAGGTAATCAACAACATCTGAAGAATCTTGATATCAGAAGGCTTGAAGACAAAGTGAACAAGTTTATGGGATTGGTGGAAAAAGTAGATGCTAATCAGAAAAATATCGTGATAACCCTAGCTTCTATCTATAGTCAACCTCAACATTAGGATTATCTTGATTTCTTATATGATTTCATAAACAGATTAATATTTTGCTAAGCACATTAGTAGGATAGAGTTCATATGGCTATATAGTTTCCATTTCTGTGTTAAGTCTAATCTGTTTAGTCACTATGCTTATATGTATGTTTTGATTAACATATCTGATTGCTTGTTTTATTTGCTTGTTGAAACTAAAAATTCTCTTTCGATAAACAAACAAATCCTGGACAATCAATACTTCAAACTCTTGAGCTCTTATTTATAAAATTTGATTTTCAATAAGTAAAATATGTGGCATTCTTAAAAGATCAAATTACATAACAAAAGAAGAAATATATTTAAGAAATCAAAAATAAACAAGCCTAAGTAATGAACTTTGTTTCATTGAGAACATAAGTTCTGGATTACATATAAAGTTTTCCCAAGGACTATCTTCTGGTTGCTTCAAAGGCCATATTTGAAGGTTGCACGCCTAAAATATGACCTTTGTAGAGGGGGGAAGGTTATGATTTTGGCTAAAGCCATCTAACCAACTAGTAGTCTTTCTTGAAGAAACCGAATCAGATGCATCAGTTTGGTTTTTCTCAGGAAAAGACTCTAGCCCCTCTAGAGCCTTGGATATCAGTTTGATTTTCTTCAGGAACATATGTCTTCAGAACTTAAAACAGTCAGAGTTCAAAGATTTCTCTTCAGACTCTGAACTGAGTTCTTCTGTGACAGACACTGGCTTTGTTTCCATTGGTTTCTTGTAACAGCCCCCGGGCCCCATCTTGGCGATCCCGGAGCTGCCACCTCACGATCTTCTCCACCCCCCTCTCTAGTGGAGTTTTTGCCTTCCGTGGGAATCGAACCATGTACCCTGGGGTTCAAGTACATGTTCCATCCATTCCCACTACCAATTGAGTTACTAGCACAATTGGTAGTGGGAATGGATGGAACATGTACTTGAACCCCAGGGTACATGGTTCGATTCCCACGGAAGGCAAAAACTCCACTAGAGAGGGGGGTGGAGAAGATCGTGAGGTGGCAGCTCCGGGATCGCCATGATGGGGCCCGGGGGCTGTTACAAAAAAGGCGCCTTTTTTTGTAACAGCCTCCGGGCCCCATCATGGCGATCCCGGAGCTTTACATCACGACCTTCTCCACCCCCCTCTCTAGTGGAGTTTTTGCCTTCCGTGGGAATCGAACCACGTACCCTGGGATTCAAATACGTGTTCAATCCATTCCCACTACCAACAATTGGTAGTGGGAATGGATTGAACACGTATTTGAATCCCAGGGTACGTGGTTCGATTCCCACGGAAGGCAAAAACTCCACTAGAGAGGGGGGTGGAGAAGGTCGTGATGTAAAGCTCCGGGATCGCCATGATGGGGCCCGGAGGCTGTTACATTTCTTCTTATGTTTTCTCCTATCTTGACTATCTCTCGTTGAAACTGCTTTCTTCTTCTCTGAGCGTTTCATTTTTTCTCTCAAGAGATCTATCAATAACCTAAGATTACTCTGTGTGAATAAAATGAATAGGTATCTCTCTCCTTTTATAAGCATAATTCAATGGCCGAGTATAAAATGTGTTCAACCACTCCTGATTTGACGGCATTGAAAGTTGAAATTTCTATTAATTGCTTATACTACCTTTTTGATAATGACAAAAGGGGGAGAAAGAATATTGGTAAATCAATTGTTGGAAGAAGCGAAATTACTTGGCTTTTTAGGGCCTTGTAGTGCTTCAGAGAGAGAACGTAAGAGAGTGGTCAAAATAGTAGCATGAGGTACATGCTTTGATATGACAATCTGATCTTTGAGGATTTCAAAATATTGTACTAAAGAGCTCTGAACTGTTTTAAAATTTTTGTTCAGACTCTGAGCTATTTTCTTTGAAAAGATTTTCTTAAGCTCTGAACTGTTTGAAAATATTTTGAACGCTGAAGATGTTAATGATAACCATCAGAACCAAGCGTGTGTGTAGACGTCTCTAAAGTGCCTCTGATCCTATTTTGTCATTCAATTTAAATATTGCTTCATCTTGCATCTGCATTAAGGGCTTAATTTCAAGGAGAATACTTTTATTAATTGAAGTTTATTATTCATAGTTAGTTCTTGAGTAAGGGTGCAACTTTATTCAAAGATTATCACACTATGAAAAGATGAAGCTTGCAAACCTTGTTCTTTATATAGTGAAATATGAATAATTTAAGTCATATAATAAAGTAATTCTGAAACTGATTAAAATTAACTATGGATACAAAATAGGGGGAGCTTACAAACCTAACCCTATGGGTTATCAGACTTAGGGGGAGCTTGCGAAACTCAGAAGCCTAATGTCAACATAGCTGATTTTTATCAAAAACAATTGTATTTAATACTTATGTTTGTCATCATCAAAAAAGGGGGAGATTGTTGGAACAAAATATGTGTTAATACACACCCTTAGGTTTTGATGATAACAAAGTATTAAATGGACAATTGATGGTACTAATGTTTAAATTAAGTGCAGGAGAATTCAACGTTATATCAAGATCACACTTAATTTAGACTCTGATGAAACCTATGGAAGTCTGAACATTTACACTCTGAAGGAGTTCAGAAGCTACAACGTGGTCAGGAGCTAAACAAAGTTCAGAAGCTCAAAGAGGATCAGAATGTCTGAAGGAGTTCGGAAGCTCAGAGAAGTTCAGAAGCTCAAGGATGTTCATATACCTACAAGAGTTCAGAAGCTATCTGCTAGTCATGAGTCATTCAGAGGATGAAGACGTTCATAAGCTGAATTGCGAAGGACTATCAGAGGCCAACCATTCAAGACCAATCAGACTCCAAGTTATCAAAGGTTCATCAGAAGCAAAGGAATTCCCCAAATCATCAGAAGGGCTACATCAACTTCACTTATCAAGCCTGATGATTTGTTCTAAGGTCAACTAATTACAACGGTCACAAAGGATGTGATCCCTCTCTTTCTAGGAGCTAGTTGTACCTTATTACTGTACTATTGGACAAACAGTAAAGGTGAAGCCTCTCTGCAAAAGAAGACGTGGCTTTACTCAACGAATCTTCAAAGACTACAATTGTCCATTTTACAACGGGAATTTCTCCAACGTCTCAATGTTTTTCTCAACTCATATAAATATGCCAAAGAAATAATTGATGACTAGCGATCTTCATTAGAAAACATCTCTCAGAAGAAAGTGAGAATCTAAATTGTAATAGAAAATATCTCTCAAATGAAGTGAGCATAGAAACTAGCTTAAGCCTCTGAAGTTATTATGTTTGTAATAAGTTTAAGCTTATAAGTTAGTAGTAAGTCTTCTGCTTAGTGTAGAAGCAACAAAGTCTTCTGCTTAGTGTAGAAGCTCTTCTGCTTAGTGTAGAAGTAAGAAAGTCTTCTGCTTAGTGTAGAAGCACATAAGTCTCAATCTTAGTGATTAGAGCATGAAGTCTTGAGCCTGTGTGCTTGAGCAAGGAAGTCTCTGATCTTGTGTGATCAGAGCAAGGAAGTCTCTCTGTCTTGTGTGACTAAGAGCAGGAAGTCTTGAGCCTGTGTGCTTGAGCAAGGAAGTCTCTGATCTTGTGTGATCAGAGCAAGGAAGTCTCTCTGTCTTGTGTGACTAAGAGCAGGAAGTCTTAAGCTTGTGTGCTTGAGCAAGGAAGTCTTTGATCTTGTGTGATCAGAGCAAGGAAGTCTCTCTGTCTTGTGTGACTAAGAGCAGGAAGTCTTGAGCTTGTGTGCTTGAGCATCTATTGTAATCTTTGTGATTATAGTGAACTCTCTTGGAAACAAGGGGACTGGAGTACTCTCAATTTGTGAGGGGAACCAGTATAAATTGTTGTGTGTTCTTCTCTCTTTCACTCTCTCATTTACTCCTTCATCATTCACTTAGCCATTAGTTTAATTGTGTTAACAATCCGCGGTGCTTAAAGACTCTGATAGATTTAAATATCTAGAAAAAATTTTAAATATCCAAAACACAATTCAACCCCCCCTTCTTGTTTTTCTCCACGCACCTTCATCCGTATCAGTGAAAAGATGCTAACTTGTTTCTTATTTTTTATTAGACAATTAATCTCAGCCATTAGATTGATTTTTTAACACATGTCATACATCTATACAATTAATATGCTAAATGGAGTTAATACTAAATGGAGTGAACCTGAACTCTTTTTTTCTACCCCCTACATTTAGAGTCCGGATCAGCTCCAGTAGTTAAATGCTCCAGTTATCCAGTACCAGTCACAGATACACAACACATGGCGACTAAAAATTTTAATGGTCCAGATTTAAAGTTTGAAAATCAGAATTTTTTAATTAAATAATAAGAAAAAAAATCACCACTTCACAGTTCACTCTGTGTGTTTGTTTCTTCTTCCTAATATGGGTCTTCAATCTTCATCAATGTAAACTGTCAAAAACCACCCTTCCTTCATTAATTTTTATCTTTTCTCAATCTTTATACAAATTCTTCTCTCTTCACTTTTTTCCTTTCGGAATGTCCCACATAAACCAAATAGAAAACTGTTAATAAAAATTCTGCAGCAAAATGAAAATAATCGTGATTCAAAATGTTCATTATTCATCGATTTTCCTATGTTGTTGTTCTATAGTGGAAAAAGTTGTGCCTTTTTAAAGGGTTGTTTAGAAATGGTGTCAACTAACAACAATCCATTCAATGATTCAAGTTAAAAGGGATTTATTTTCACCACTTGAAGTGGGTATTCCATATAGGTATGGCAAAGGATTTTGATCAATTTTCAGATGCAAACAACAATGAAAATGGTGTTTCTTTGGTTTCTTCGGTGAAGGATGGTGGATTGGTGGCTGTGAATTTCAGATCTGAGGAAGCAGGGTTGTGTTTCATCATCGTGTTTTCTTTGGTTTTTTTTTTATTTAAAAATACTAAAATTTGGGATTTAAATCTGGACCATTAAATTTTTTAATTGCCATGTGTCGTATATCTGTGACTGGTACTGGATAATTGGAGCATTAAACTACTGGAGTTGATTCGGACTCCTACATTTAACCCTTTTACCCCTACAAACAAACCAATATTCCATGTTAACCCTTTTGAATAATTTAAAAACTGACTTTTGAACATTTATCCACGGTTAGTTTAACCGTGGCTACTATGAACAATTTTTGGGACACTTTTTCCACGTACTCCGATAAACATACTTCATAATAACACAGTTGTTCGCCGTCAAAGCCGTCGGAGTTGTTCGACGCCAAAGATGTCGAACCGGTTAGGTGAGAAGGGAGAGATAAGACGACAAGAGAGATATGATGAGACGAGAGAGATATAGAATGGAGCTGCAATGAGTGTGAAATGTTGAGAACCAGTTTAGATGGAGAAGATGAAAAGACATGTGAGAAGAAGAAGATGAAGAAACGCGTGTTGAAAAAGGAAAAAAAAAATCACGTGAGATCAACTTTTGTTGCACATGACTCACTTAAAGTTATGTTTTAATCTTAACTCTTCCTTTTAATATGATGGTTCTAATTTATTCTTATCATTCTCATATATCAAAGGCATTCTCATAAGATATGCCCTATATATATATAATTTTACACAAAGATATTGACACAAGATTTAAGCACACAATACATCAATAAAAAAATTAAAAGAAAAATAAAATAGTAACATCAATTAATATAATTTTAATCATTTTTTCTTTAATTGTTTTTTTGTTTATGTGTGTGCGCCTAAGTATTTTCCATAAAAAAACTCCTTTTCTTTTTTGTTCCAATTGAGTTTAATTGTTGTACATTGTTAGTGTAAAACTTTTTTAAACGTGCATCCAATGATGTGTTGCCACATCATTTAATGAATGTGACACATTGTTGGAACAAAATGTGTTTTAGTACACACCCTTAGTTTTGATGATAACTGTCGCGGTGATTTTTGGATATCGAGTTATTAATTAACTTCGAATCGCAATTTAATGTTCCACCACCGATCTTTAATTTATCCGAGGGAAAGGGAAAAAGTTCGAAAAAACCCTATTTTTTTAGAGAACAAGGTACGGGGGTTAGTTATACGAAGGGAAGGTACTAGCACCCTAAGTATCTATAGTACTCTATAGGAACCTCTTGTTTTTATTTCTAACTTTGCGCTTAATTTTATTTGCTTGTAAAAATGTATAAGTATAGGAATTAAAGTGATGATTAAAAAAAAAGTTTAAAGTGATGAAAAAGAAGAAAAAAGTTTTTTGTTGATTTTATTGATTGGAGAGACAAGTCTCATGCCTACGTACCCGAGGGATCAAACCACCGTAGTTCGGGGTAAAAAGCCGAGTAAATTTGTTTGTTTGATTTTAAGGTTTTGAAAATGGTTTTAAAGACCAAAAAGCCAAAAGTGGCAAAATGTGAGTTTGATTGATGTTAATTTGTGAAGAAAGTCTATATGGTTAAGTTGATTGAGATTTGATTATGAAATAAGACGCAGACACTTGGTTTAAAATCCAAGGTTTGTTGAGAAAAGGTTTTGAGTGATAAAAGACACTTGGTTTAAAATCCAAGGTTTTCGCATGATTAAAAATGTATGAATGAAGAAAATGCACTTGGTTTAAAATCCAAGGTTTTTGGCGAGAAAAAAGTACACTTGGTTTAAAATCCAAGGTTTTAGCGAAAAAAGAAGCCATTGGTTTAAAGTCCAAGGCACTTGGTTTAAAATCCAAGTTTGTGATAAAAAAGACTCTTGGGTTAAAATCCAAGGTTTTCACGATAAAAGACGCCGTTGGTTTAAAGTCTAAGGCACTTGGTTTAAAATCCAAGTTCGCGTTAAAAAAAGACACTTGGGTTAAAATCCAAGGTTTTCACGATAAAAAGACGCCGTTGGTTTAAAGTCCAAGGCACTTGGTTTAAAATCCAAGTTTTGCGATAAAAAGACTCTTGGATTAAAATCCAAGGTTTTCGCGATAAAAATGAACGTTTGGTTTAAAGTCCAAAGTTTTGAAAAATGCATGATGACAAGATATTTTGATGCTTGATGATGTTGAAAAGAAATTGTGTCGATATTTTTTGAAAGAGGTTTTGACCTCATTTTTGAGAATAAAGTGACTAACTATTTTTTTGAAGAGGTGTTGACCTCATTTTTGAGAATAAAATGACTAATTATTTCAATTGGAATGTTGGGTTCCAAATTAATAAAAAGGTAGCGCTAAAAATAATACTAACGTCGCAATAAGCAAATTAAGCGCGAAGACAATCCGTAATGATATTTTGATCAAAACGGTGTCTTTTCCCTCGGAATTAAATATGATAACGTTTTTGCGGAAAACGATAAATAAATATGCATGAGATGCGAGTTTTTTCATTTATAGTGTACATTTGTTCCTAATTAAATTCTAAGGTATTTGCAAGAAAAATAAATATGAGATGAATGCAACAGGATGCTATGCAATTTTTATTTAAATTTGCATTAAATCCTAAAAATACAACTAATGTCCTTGCAATAAAATAAATGGTTAATTAATTAGGCAATAAATTAAATGTTAGATGAACAAGCAATAATGATAAAGGATGTTAGTGACAATAATAATGATAAGTTAGTAAGCAAGATTAAACACAAATAATCATGAAATAAATAGTAAAAAAAAAGAAACCTCAAATAAGTACTTATTTTGGATTTAATAGTTTATTGAAGCACATTCCATAAACACTTTTATCATAGGCAAAAATAAAATAAAAAAACAGAAAAGGGGTGCAAATATCAATAAAAACAGAAAGGGGGTGCAAAAAGCAACTCAGGGCCCAAGCCCAGCTGGGGGGCGTGGCCCAGAGGGGGTGTGTGAAGTAAAATGTAAAAATCAGATCAGAGCTGTCTGATTAATCAGACAGCTCTGATTTGATCACAGGAAGATGGAATCAGAAGCGTTGGATTAAGATCAGATGGGCAAAGGCGCGCAGGTGCACGATAAGGCTGTGCACCTGCGCGCACTGGATCAGAAAGAGGATACATATACAAAAAACCCTAAAAAAACATCAAAATCACATAAACTTCTTCTCTCTTCCTCACCTCGCCGCCGTGGTTCCTCTTCTTCCCTCTCAAACCTCTTTCTCGGTTTTCTTTTCTTTCTCAAAAAACACCATTTTTCTAACTTCATCAAACATCAAATACACACAAAGTACTTCCCTAAACTCAAATCTAAACCCAAAAAAAAGAACAAACAAACCCCCCCGTGATGAAATCGAACCAAGATAGAACGAGAAAAAAAAAAGAAAAACCACCTTCGCTGTATTTGTTTTGATTCTTCTTCTCTCTTTTCGTTTTGTTTCGATTTCTGATTTTGGATCTAAACGGAAGTGGGTTCTGGATTCTTCTTCTTATTCGTTTTTTTATTCTGTTTTGTTTTGATTTCGTTTTCGGTTCGAATTTTGGTTTCGGAATTGATCTGGGTTTGTTTTTGAGTTTTTGATTTGGTTTTGTTTGATTTGGGGTTTGTTTTTTGATCTGGGTTTTGAAGAAAACAAGCGTTTTCTGGTTTCGTATTTTGGGTTTTGGTGAGGATGAACAGATGATGATGATTTGTTTCGTGATTTCGTTTCTGATTTTTGCTGGGTTTATTGGTTCTGTGATGATGAAGATTGTTGAATTTTTGGTTATTTTTGGTTTTCTGGATGAAGGATGTTGATGATGAACAGTGGTGAAGTTTGATTTTCTGGGTTCTTTTTGTTGATTATTTGATTTTTGTTTCTGTTTTTTGGATTTGATTTGAAGAAGATGAAGTTGCGGCTGTGTGATCTCTGACCTAGGGAAATGTGCAATTAATACTGTATTTATACAGTGTCAGAAACTAGGGTTAGGACAGATGAAAATTACCCCATTTGGACAAAATTGCCCCTTTGGGACTGATGAGGACAAAAATACAGATGTGGACCTTTGACAAACTGATAAAAAACAAAGGACAAAAAACGAAAATACTAATAAAAAAACAAAAATGACAAAAAAACAAAATGAAATAAAAAAAACTAATTAAATAATAATAATAAATAAAAAGATAAATAAATAAATGATGAAATAAGAAATAATAAAATAAAATAAAATAATAATAAAAACAAAAGAAACTAAAAAATGAGGTATTTTAAAATACCTCTCTGCCGAAATTTCGTCAGAAACGAACAAAGAAAACCCGTCTTAAAAAAGACGTATAAAAGCGATCGGTCAAAAAATGGGGTATGACAGATGCCCCTATTCAAGTTTCTTCCATCGGAGATAAAAAGAAAAAGATGATTTTTGATGATGTTTTTGTTTTGGTTCGACGATGGAAGAGACTTAAATACAGAGTACACCATTTTTTGACCGGATTGAACTATAAAATGCTATGATATGATGTTATGAGTGTTATGCTTATGAGTGTTATGTTTACGAGTGTTTGAATGTAATGAAGATTATTTGACAGGGGTAATGAAGACAGAAAGCGATAAAGTCCTGTATGCTGACATAAAGCAGTAAAGTCATGTGTGCGGACAGAAGTAAAGACGGAAAGCAGTAAAGTCCTGTGTACGGACAGAAGTAAAGACAGAAAGAAAAAAAGTTCTGTGTGCGGACATAAGCAGATAAAGTCCTGTGTGCAGGCAGAAGTAAAGACTGAAAGCGATAAAGTCCTGTGTGCGGACAGAAGTAAAGACAGTGTCCATCAACATTGTGGGATGGTAAGGACAAGTAAAGGCAGTACCTACCAACATTGTGGGATGGTAAGGACAAGTAATGGCAGTGTCTACCAACATTGTGGGATGGTAAGGACACAACGAGGGGATAAATTGTCTGTTGTCATTGTGGGAGAGCGAGACATGACAAGAATATGTATTTGTCTGGACCAGACACACTGGAGATGACTTCTTTTGGGGAAATTAACCACAATTTTGCAGTTGATTGTTTGCAAAACCTGCTACTTGAAATATGTTTGATGGAGAAATCTCTGGACCAGATACACTGGGGATGACTCTTTTTGTGATTTATGATTGATGGAGACATCTCTGGACCAGATACACTGGGGATGACTCTTTTTGTGATGTATGAAGTAAGACACATGATGGTCAATGCAGTATGTGTGAATGATTTTGTTTGCATGTTGCATATGAATATGAATATATGGATGGATATGTAAATGATTGTATGTATGTATGTATATGTGAATGATTATATGTATGTATGTATGTATGTATGTATGTATATATGTATATGTACGTATGTATGATTGTAGGTATGTATGAATGATTGTATGTATGTGTGAATGTATGTTATGAAGCTTGTATTTGTATGATTGAATGATATTTGTACATGACTGGATGAGACAAAAACTTGATCAGATAAGATGAGCATTGGGCCGACGTATCCGTACAACCACTCGGTAGTTCTCCACTGGGGACAGCACCCCTACAGGTGAAATAAATCAGATTCTCGGGGTAAAACCTGATATGGTATGTCAATCCATGGTAAGAATGATTGCTTCTTGGGGTAAAGCCCATCGGTCAGAGGTCTGGCAGAAGTCGCCATTTTGTACACTGAAATCGAATATTTTCTCATGGTCTTGTTTCGACAGTCATGCTTTTTGCCTTTTCTCTCTTTTTTTTGAAATCCCTAACTTTTGCCTGGATCGCCCTTTCGGATTTTCAATCCACCGGGAATATATATCTTTTTTTTTGTTTTGCCCCTAATTTTTGCCTGGACCGCCCTTTCAGGTTTTCAATCCACCGGGACGCTCATTTTTGCCTAAGCCGCCCTTTCAGGTTTTCAACTTAGCGAGCTGTTCTTTTTTGCTATTTTTTTGTTTTTTTTTTTTGCTAGAGAGAAACAAGATTGATATGCTGATATGCAAACTTCTCAAAGAGATGCCATTTGCTGATGATATGCAAACTTCTCAAAGAGATGTCATTTGCTGATGATACGCAAACTTCTCAAAGAGATGCCATTTGCTGCTGAATGAGCCTCTCAAAACGGGTCTCAGCTTCTTCTTTCACTGGGGAAAAGAAAATCATACAAGCTTCTTAAAGATAACCACTTGCTGGGGATTACCAGAGAACAACCAAGTTCAGTATTCAATTGAGGAATGTTGGATCACATGCTCAGCATATTATAGTAACACACATGTCCATAAGAACCCAAAATATCAACTCGATGATTATTGGCTCAAGGAGGAAGAAACATAACAACTATCTTGGCAGATCTGGATTGCCCCTGGAAACCACTTCAGGTGCCCCAAGTGAGTGAAGCATTGACTTTGAATCTTTGAAGTGTATGCCCCTGTATGTAAAGACTTGCCCCTGATTGGCGGGTTCCTGATGTAATTTGCCCCAAGTTAGGAGCGTTTTGAGTAGATTCGTCCTTGATTTAGACCATTTGATTGAATTTCCTTGATGCCTGTCATACCCCATTTTTTGACCGATCGCTTTTATGCGTCTTTTTAAGATGGATTTTCTTTGTTCGTTTCTGACGAAATTTCGGCAGAGAGGTATTTTAAAATACCTCATTTTTTTGGTTACATTTTATTTTCTTTTTATTATTATTTTTTTTATTTCTTGATTTTTATTTTATTATTATTATTATTTATTTTCGTTTTTATTATTATTATTAGGGTTAAATATGTTTTTGGTCCCTATAGTTTCGCAGAATTTCATTTTTAGTCCCTGAAGATTTTTTTCATAATTTTTAGTCCCTGAAGTTTTATCAATCAGTGTTTTTAGTCCCTACTTTTAATCAAACTCTTGTATACTTTCGCAATTTTGAATGATTTTTTGTATTCATGTTTATAATATTATAAGAACATCTCTGATAAAAATTTATAAGTTTTTAACATAAGATGAATTATTTATAAATTTTTATGTGCATAAAACAAAAAAAATTCCTATTTAATTCATCTCTTGGTAAAAAAATTTAAAATTTTGTAAAAGAGATTCATATAATATACTAAACATGACCGTGAAAAAAATTTAAAATTTCGAATGATATGCAAGAGTTTAATGAAAAGTAGGGACTAAAAACATTGATTGGTAAAACTTCAGGGACTAAAAACATTGATTGGTAAAACTTCAGGGACTAAAAAGTGTGAAAACAATCTTTAAGGACTAAAAACGAAATTCTGGAAAACTATAGGGACCAAAAACATATTTAACCCTTATTATTATATATATATTATTATTTTATTTCTTTTTTTATTTTATTTTCATTTTTATTTTTGGGGTCTTTGTCAAGTTTTTCCACTGTCCACATCTGGTTTTTGTCCTGGTCCAAGCCCAAAGGGGCAATTTTGTCCAAATGGGGAAAATTTCATCTGCCAAACCCTAGGTCTGACACAGTACAAATAGCTCATTTATTGCACAGTTTCCCAGGTCAGAATTCATCAGCTGCAGAAACTAAAAACAATGACTTTTTTCGTCCTTTTTCAAAATCAAATCAAAAACAGAACAAAAAAATCACAAAACAAAAACACCAAAAATAATTACCACATCACAGAATCATCATCTGTTCATCCTCAAACCAGAAATCATCACAATCCAATTCATCATTAAGCCTAAAATACAACATCACCATCCTCATAAAATTACAGAACCACGAACCCCAAAGCAACTCAAAAATCCAAATCAAACCCACACGAACCAAATCAAACCAGAAATCACGAATCCAAAACCGAATTTCTTCTTTCCAAATCAAAAACCAAATCGCAAACACGACACATAATCAAAACGAAATCAAAGAAAGGAAATCGAAACCGAAGTCGAAAGATGAAATAAGAAGAAAACGAAAACAGAATCACCAAGGTTTTCTCAATCCTTTTTTGGAGTTTTTAGAACAGAAGAGTTTTAGATCGAGAGAGATTGAGGGTTGAACAATGGAGTTTTGGAGTTTTTAAATGAAGTTTGAGAGAAGGTGAGGAAGAATCACGAGAGAGAAGGAGAACTCGCCGGCGGCGAGGGTAAGAGAAAGAAGAAGGAGTTTGTAAATTTCTGTTTTCATTTTAGGGTTTTTGCTTATATACCCCATTTGTGATCCCGTGCGCGCAGGTGCACGGTCTTACGGTGCACCTGCGCGCCTATAACCTTATGTTTTCCATCGTACGTTCCTGATCTCTTTTATCTGTGATTAAATCAAAGCCGTCTGATCAATCAGACGACTTTGATCTGATTATCACTTTTTACTTCTCACACCCCTCTGGACCACGCCCCACAGCTGGGCTTGGGCCCAGAGTTGCTGTTTGCACCACCCTTTCTGTTTTTATTGTTATTTGCACCCCCTTCTGTTTTTATTTTTTACATTAGATTGTATTTTTAGGATTTGATGTAAATTTAAATAAATTGCATAGCATCCTCTTGCATTCATTTCATATTTATTTTTCTTGCAAATACCTTAGAATGTAATTAGGAATAAATGTACACTATAAATGAAAAATCGCATCTCATGCATATTTATTTATCGCTTTCCGCAAAAAACGTTAGCATATTAATTCAGAGGGAAAAGACACCGTTTTGATCAAAATATCATTACGGTTCGTCTTCGCGCTTATTTAGTATAATGTTAATATCGTTCTTTTCGCGCGTTAGCCATTATCCGTTTCTTTTGTATAAAAAAAACGAGGTCAACACCTCTTCAAAAAAAAATAGTTAGTCACTTTATTCTCAAAAAATGAGGTCAAAATCTCTTTCAAAAATATCAACACAATTTCTTTTCAACGTCATCAAGCATCAAAAATATTTTGTCATCATACATTTTTCAAAACTTTGGACTTTAAACCAAACGTTTCTTTTTATCGCGAAAAAGTCTTTTTATCGCGAAAATTGGATTTTAAACCAAGTGCCTTGGACTTTAAACCAACGGCGTTTTTTATCGTGAAAACCTTGGATTTTAACCCAAGAGTCTTTTTTATCAGCAAACTTGGATTTTAAACCAAGTGCCTTGGACTTTAAACCAATGGCTTCTTTTATCGCTAAAACCTTGGACTTTAACCTAAGTGTCCCTTTTTCTCGCCTAAAACCTTGGATTTTAAACCAAGTGCATTTTCTTCATTCATACACCTTTAATCATGCATAAACCTTGGATTTTAAACCAAGTGTCTTTTATCACTCAAACATTTTCTCAACAAACCTTGGATTTTAAACCAAGTGTCCGCGTCCTATTTCATAATCAAACTTTAATCAATTTAACCATATAGACTTTCTTCACAAATTAACATCAATCAAACTCACATTTTGCCACTTTTGGCTTTTGGTCTTTAAAACCATTTTCAAAATTTAAAATCAAACAAACAAATTTACTTCGCTTTTTACCCCGAACTACGATGGTTTGATCCCTCGGGTACGTAGGCATGAGACTTGTCTCTTCAATCAATAAAATCAACAAAAACATTTTTCCTTTTCCATCACTTTAAACTTTTTTCGATCACCACTTTAATTCCTACACTTATACATTTTTTACAAGCAATTAAAATTTGCGCAAAGTTAGAATAAAAACAAGAGGTTCCTATAGAGTACTATAGATACTTAGGGTGCTAATATCTTCCCTTCGTATAACCAACCCCCGAACCTTGTTCTCTAAAAATAGGGTTTTTTTTCGAACTTTTTCCCTTTCCCTCGGATAAATTAAAGATCGGTAGTGGAATATTAAATTGCGATTCGAAGTTAATTAATAACTCGACATCCAAAAATCACCGCTACAATGCCAAATATAAATTTGCAAATAAAATTGTTTCTTTTGAAAAAAATGTTTCTGATGCAACGTACATGCAAATTTTGGAATCGAAATTTTTATAGAAAACATATGTGGTGTGTGTAAAAGATAGTTACTCAACAAACAGGTGGAGTCAGTTTTAACAATAATTTTGCTGATTATGCTTTCAAAGTAAACCTAGCTTCAATTAAGTCTTTTGAGGGTTATAACGTGGCCTGGTTCATGGTTATGAAAAAAGATTATTAGGCTCAAAATTCTGTTTTAGCCCACCCACTTCTTTGATGTTCTTCATTCCTATATTCAATTAATTCATCAGACATGATTTGGTTAACAAGAAGATTTCTTTTGATAATGATGTTTGAGGTTGACATTTTGGTCGAAGCTTTGATGACATTCTTGAAGTGGCAGCCACATTTTCATTCACAAGCCTATCTTCAACATTTTTGCTCTTAATCCCTTATTTTTGCATGGACCAATTCTTTTGGATTTTGCGGTCCATCGGGATGCCCTAAATTTTGCCCAAGTCTTTTTACCTAACGGGCTTTTTGTTGTTGTTTTTGTTTGTTTGTGTTTGTTTTTTTTTGTTTTGGTGTAGGATGTTTGTGACTGTCACATGTTATTGTGAGTTTTGTCTACTCATGACTTCCTCTATCTCAACATATTTATCCTCTTGTATTGGGATATATCATTGAATTAACTGAAAGACTACCCTGCCCCGGGTTAAGATTAAGGGTTTTTTTTCTATAGAAAGAACACCAACTCTTGGCTCAAAGGGGTTGACTACGGATTATCTCCTTATTTCTCCGGTGTTTGGGAAGTGAAACAATGTCTTACATCATCAACCGGGTCTTACTAATGAAAGCATATATCAGCACATATCAGCAATTTTAAACATTTAGTTTACATCATTCTCCCCTCAAGTTTGTTAACAGGAAAAGTGCAATAGAAAAATATTGTCATTTATGATGGCACAAGAAAAGAGTGAATACGAATGGATGGATTCCAAAATATGCATGCTCATTGTTTAGAAATTTTAATTAAAAGATACAACTTTAAAATGCAAATAAATGCTTGGCAAGAAAGAAATTGCAATTGGAAGATAAAAGGCCTAGTGATCCCAGGGACAAACTTCTTGATAATCTTGAAAATGACGGAGAACCCATGATTAGGCTGAGGATGAACTTTGAACATTAGGGTTCTCATCCTTGAAAGATAGCACCTTGTTACGGATTAAATCCTGAACAGCTTTCTTGAGAGGATAACAACGTTCTACATCATGGCCAAGGGCCCCTTGATGGAAGACACAAGTTAAATCACTGCGGTACCAGGGAGGTAGTACTGCTGGCACAGGGGGAGGTGGCCTTGTCTGGACAAAATTTTTAGCAAGTAAAGCGGGGAGTAGGTCGGCATATTTCATGGGTATGGGGTCAAATGGTTGATTTTTCTGAGTGCGGTTATGATTGAATAATTGTTGGGGAGATGGTAGGTGATGAGATTGTGGGTATTGTGGTGGTAGTGCTATGGCTGCAATATGTTGATAAGCTGGGTTTCTTGAATGATGTCCTCCCTGGGCCACCATGCCAACTTCAGATTCTTTCTTCTCAGAAAAGTTGTTACCATATCTCTTGGCAGTATTAGTCGGAGCTTTCTCTCTTGTTAACCGTCCCTGACGGACTCCTTCTTCTAAGCACATTCCCATTTCCACCATTTCTGTGAAGCTTCTTGATACAACACCAACCATTTTCTGATAAAAGAATGGGCTCAGAGTATGCAAAAATAACTTACACAACTCTTTCTCTTCTACCGGAGGACGAATCTGGGCAGCAAGCTCCCTCCACCTTTGAGCATATTCCTTAAAAGATTCATTCTCTTTTTATGCCAATGCTCGTAACTCATCTCTATTAGGGGCCATATATGAATTGTAATTGTACTGCCGAATGAAAGCACTAGCCAAATCATTAAAGGAACTGACATTAGCCCTATCAAGGTTCATGTACCACCTCAGAGCTGCACCAGTCAGACTGTCTTGAAAATAATGGATCAACAACTTGTCATTACTGGTTTGAGTTGACATTTTCCTGGCATACATTATCAAGTGAGCCTTGGGGCAAGTACTGCCCTTATACTTGTCAAAATCTGGAACTTTGAACTTATGAGGGACCACAACATCAGGGACTAATCAGAGCTCATGAGCATCCTGGCCGAACAAATCTTTCCCCCTAAGAGCCCTCATTTCCTTCTGTATCTCGTCATACTTGGTCCGTAAGTCGTCAACCCTGTCATATCCCCCTACACTTTCAGCATGAAAGATGGGCATCTGATTTTGCTGGATAGTATGAACCAACGACGCAGTCACAGATGCTGTAATCTGAGGAAGTGTATTTGCCGAGCTGAGGAATAGGCACCGTCGATTGGACATGAGGAATCTCAGATATTACAGGACGTGATTCTTCCCCGAGAAAGCCGACTGGCATGCCCCATGGGTAACCTTCGGGCATAACAAACTAAGGAGTGCCAAAAGGTGCTGATGAAACAGGAGGAGGTACAAGAGCATTACTAGACTGTGGTGTTGGTGCTGACACCTGATTCTGGGTAGCCATCAAAGAAGCCACCATGCTAGTCAATTTCTCGATTTCCGTTTGCATAGTTGTCATCTGTTCACGGAGCATATGGTTTTCTTCCTCAAAATTGCTCATCTTGTTCCTCAACCTGGACCGAGTATTGTAGACACGGGTTGGTTTGTACCGAATACGCCGGGCCACTTTGTTTGACTGAGGTAGAGAGAACAGGAAAATATGAGACTTGAGTTTGGGAACCTATGAATGCAGTATGATGTATGATGTGTTTATGCTAAACTATGCAATGCGTTTTTTTTGTTATCGAATGACTTATCCCAAATTAGTTGTAAACATTTTAGATATGGATTTTGTAAGGAGAAAAAAGAAGAAAGAATTTATTATGTGTCATTTGAAATGAATGTTCTCTATAATGTTTACAAAAAATTTGTTTAAGTCCTTCGATATTGGATGAGGAAAAAGAATTTATGAATGAGTGCATGCATGCATGATGCGGAAAACATGGTGGGGTTAAAGTGTAATGTTGGAGTCAAAGGTGAAACCCTCCCATATGGTATGTACTAGGGTTCATTTGTACCTGCATGACGGGTTCTACAAAGTTCTCAAAGTCCTCGACCTCCTCCGAAAATCATCTAGTTACGGAACTACTTCCGATCCAACAAAATCCGTAGAAAAGTCTCATTTGAGTGTAGTATCGCGTATCAACCAATCCGAGACTTACTCTCGATTAGCCACCGCACTACGCCCTAAAGAGGCCAAGATGAGTTAGGTGTAACTAAAGGTCCTCAACATTGTTGGTTCCTTGAAGATAGAATGTCAAACACGACTACTCATGTTGGCACTATTACCTCCAAGGTTCCTCAATTGAGTGTGGTTACCACATATGCCACGGCCGAAACTTACTCTCGGATAGACATTATGATTATACCATTATCCTATCTTATGATTCCCTCAAGTCCGGGTGGGGGACTTATCTCACCAATCAAAGCAAACCCAAATATATATACAAATATTTTCAATTAAAAGAATAAAAGCGCGAAGATAGTAATTTAAAACAAGTTAGGTTCAACCCGCTTGGTTGTCCCCAGTGAAGTCGCCATTTCTGTCGCAGTGATTTTTGGATATCGAGTTATTAATTAACTTCGAATCGCAATTTAATGTTCCACCACCGATCTTTAATTTATCCGAGGGAAAGGGAAAAAGTTCGAAAAAACCCTATTTTTTTAGAGAACAAGGTTCGGGGGTTAGTTATACGAAGGGAAGGTACTAGCACCCAAAGTATCTATAATACTCTATAGGAACCTCTTGTTTTTATTTCTAACTTTGCGCTTAATTTTATTTGCTTGTAAAAATGTATAAGTATAGGAATTAAAGTGATGATTAAAAAAAAAGTTTAAAGTGATGAAAAAGAAGAAAAAAGTTTTTTGTTGACAAGTCTCATGCCTACGTACCCGAGGGATCAAACCACCGTAGTTCGGGGTAAAAAGCCGAGTAAATTTGTTTGTTTGATTTTAAGGTTTTGAAAATGGTTTTAAAGACCAAAAAACCAAAAGTTGCAAAATGTGAGTTTGATTGATGTTAATTTGTGAAGAAAGTCTATATGGTTAAGTTGATTGAGATTTGATTATGAAATAAGACGCGGACACTTGGTTTAAAATCCAATGTTTGTTGAGAAAAGGTTTTGAGTGATAAAAGACACTTGGTTTAAAATCCAAGGTTTTTGCATGATTAAAAACGTATGAATGAAGAAAATGCACTTGGTTTAAAATCCAAGGTTTTTGGCGAGAAAAAAGTACACTTGGTTTAAAATCCAAGGTTTTAGCGAAAAAAAGAAGCCATTGGTTTAAAGTCCAAAGCACTTGGTTTAAAATCCCAGTTTGCGATAAAAAAGACTCTTGGGTTAAAATCCAAGGTTTTCACGATAAAAGACGCCGTTGGTTTAAAGTCCAGACACTTGGTTTAAAATCCAAGTTCGCGATTAAAAAAGACACTTGGGTTAAAATCCAAGGTTTTCACGATAAAAAGACGCCGTTGGTTTAAAGTCCAAGGCACTTGGTTTAAAATCCAAGTTTTGCGATAAAAAGACTCTTGGGTTAAAATCCAAGGTTTTCGCGATAAAAAGGAACGTTTGGTTTAAAGTCCAAAGTTTTGAAAAATGCATGATGACAAGATATTTTGATGCTTGATGATGTTAAAAAGAAATTGTGTCGATATTTTTTGAAAGAGGTTTTGACCTCATTTTTGAGAATAAAGTGACTAACTATTTTTTTTGAAGAGGTGTTGACCTCATTTTTGAGAATGAAATGACTAATTATTTCAATTGGAATGTTGGGTTCCAAATTAATAAAAAGGTAGCGCTAAAAATAATATTAACGTCGCAATAAGCAAATTAAGCGCGAAGACAATCCGTAATGATATTTTGATCAAAACGGTGTCTTTTCCCTCGTTATTAAATATGATAACGTTTTTGCGGAAAGCGATAAATAAATATGCATGAGATGCGAGTTTTTTCATTTATAGTGTACATTTGTTCCTAATTACATTCTAAGGTATTTGCAAGAAAAATAAATATGAGATGAATGCAACAGGATGCTATGCAATTTTTATTTAAATTTACATTAAATCCTAAAAATACAATCTAATGTCCTTGCAATAAAATAAATGGTTAATTAATTAGGCAATAAATTAAATGTTAGATGAACAAGCAATAATGATAAAGGATGTTAGTGACAATAATAATGATAAGTTAGTAAGCAAGATTAAAAACAAATAATCATGAAATAAATAATAATAAAAAAAGAAACCTCAAATAAGTGCTTATTTTGGATTTAATAGCTTATTGAAGCACATTCCATAAGCACTTTTATCATAGGCAAAAATAAAATAAAAAAACAGAAAAGGGGTGCAAATATCAATAAAAACAGAGAGGGGGTGCAAAAAGCAACTCTGGGCCCAAGCCCAGCTGGGGGGCGTGGCCCAGAGGGGGTGTGTGAAGTAAAATGTAAAAATCAGATCAGAGCCGTCTGATTAATCAGACAGCTCTGATTTGATCACAGGAAGATGGAATCAGAAGCGTTGGATTAAGATCAGATGGCCAAAGGCGCGCAGGTGCACGATAAGGTTGTGCACCTGCGCGCACTTGATCAGAAAGAGGATATATATATATACAAAAAAACCCTAAAAAAACATCAAAATCACATAAACCTCTTCTCTCTTCCTCACCTCGCCGCCGTGGTTCCTCTTCTTCCCTCTCAAACCTCTTTCTCGGTTTTCTTTTCTTTCTCAAAAAACACCATTTTTCTAACTCCATCAAACATCAAATACACACAAAGTACTTCCCTAAACTCAAATCTAAACCCAAAAAAAAGAACAAACAACAACCCCCCCCCCCCCCCCCCCCCCCCCCCGTGATAAAATCGAACCAAGATAGAACGAGAAAAAAAAGATAAACCACTTTCGTTGTATTTGTTTTGATTCTTCTTCTTCTTATTCGTTTTTTATTCTGTTTTGTTTTGATTTCGTTTTCGGTTCGAATTTTGGTTTCGGAATTGATCTGGGTTTGTTTTTGAGTTTTTGATTTGGTTTTGTTTGATTTGGGGTTTGTTTTTTGATCTGGGTTTTGAAGAAAACAAGCGTTTTCTGGTTTCGTATTTTGGGTTTTGGTGAGGATGAGCATATGATGATGATTTGTTTCGTGATTTCGTTTCTGATTTTCGCTGGGTTTATTCGTTCTGTGATGATGAAGATTGTTGAATTTTTGGTTATTTTTGGTTTTCTGGATGAAGGATGTTGATGATGAACAGTGATGAAGTTTGATTTTTCTGGGTTCTTTTTGTTGATTATTTGATTTTTGTTTCTGTTTTTTGGATTTGATTTGAAGAAGATGAAGTTGCGGTTGTGTGATCTCTGACCTAGGGAAATGTGCAATTAATATTGTATTTATACAGTGTCAGAAACTAGGGTTAGGACAGATGCAAATTACCTCATTTGGACAAAATTTCCCCTTTGGGCCTGATGAGGACAAAAATACAGATGTGGACCTTTGACAAACTGATAAAAAACAGAGGACAAAAAACGAAAATACTAATAAAAAAACAAAAATGACAAAAAAACTAAATTAAATAAAAAAACTAAATTAAATAATAATAATAAATAAAAAGATAAATAAATAAATGATGAAATAAGAAATAATAAAATAAAATAAAATAATAATAAAAACAAAAGAAACTAAAAAATGAGGTATTTTAAAATGCCTCTCTGCCGAAATTTCGTCAGAAACGAACAAAGAAAACTCGTCTTAAAAAAGACGTATAAAAGTGATCGGTAAAAAAATGGGGTATGACAATAACAAAGTATTAAATGGACAATTGATGTTACTAATGTTTAAATTAAGTGTGCAGGAAAAACTTAAGAATATACATGACCACACTTGATTTATGCTCTGAAGGAACCTATTGAAAGTTTGAATCATTTACACTCTGAAAGAGTTCAGAAGCTAAAACGTGGTCAGAAGCTAAAACGTGGTCAGAAACTCAAAAAGGATCAGGATGTCTGCAAGAGTTCAGAAGCTTAGAGAAGTTCAGAAGCTCAGAGACATTCAGATGCCTACAAAGTTCAGAAGCTATTTGGTGTTAGTCAAAAGTTGTTTAGACGATGAATTTTCAGCTCTCCCATCATTCTCATTTCAAATTCATCCTGCATAACTTGAGAAAATTCTTTGCACAAGGATGGATTAGCAGAACCAAAAATGATATCATCAACATAGATTTGAATAATTAAAATGTCATTTTTGAATGATTTGCTGAAAAGAGTATTGTCAACTTGTCCTTTTTGAAAAGTTTTTTCTAATAAGAAATTACTTAGTCTTTCATACCAAGCTCTGGGAGCTTGTTTCAGACCATAAAGTGATTTCTTTAATTTAAAAACATGTTCAGGATTTGTAGAATCCTCAAAACCAGGAGGTTGTTTGACATATACTTCTTCAGTTATATAACCATTTAGAAATGCACTTTTAACATCCATTTGATACAAAATAATATTATAATGAGTAGCGTAGGAAAGAAGTAACCTAATTGCCTCAAGTCTAGCAACTGGGGCAAAGGTTTCTGTGTAGTCAATTCCTTCTTGTTGATTGTACCCTTGAGCTACTAATCTTGCCTTGTTACGAACAACTTCCCCTTGTTCATTGAGCTTGTTTCTGTATACCCATTTTGTTCCAATAATGTTCTTGTGGGAAGGTTTGGGTACTAAACTTCATACTTCATTCCTTTCAAATTGATTGAGTTCTTCTTGCATATAAACAATCCATGCATCATTAGCTAGTGCTTCATCTATAGTACTTGGTTCCACCAAAGATATCAATCCAAATAGTGAGTCTTCATTTCTGAAGCTTGATCTTGTCTTTCTTGGACTATCTTTGTTTCCCAAAATTAGCTCTTCAAGATGCGATGATTTGTACTTGAAAGAATGTTTTGGTTGTTCAACTCTGCTTGGACCAGTAATGATATCTTCAGGTGCTGAATGGTCTTCAGAATCCAAGGTTTCAGGAGTTGAATCAACTACTTCTGAGATAGGTTGAGAAGGTTCTGAGAATTCTTCAGGTTCTGAGTCGTCGTCTTCTGATAGTTGTAAGTCTGAAAAGTTCTCAACTAGCTCTGACACTTTGTCAGACTGTTTGTCATCAAATTTGATGTGCATAGTTTCTTCAACTGTATGAGTTTCAGAATTATACACTCTGTATGCTTTTGAGCGTTCAGAGTATCCAATAAAGATACCCGTATAAGCTTTAGCATCAAATTTCTTTAGATGAACTTTAGTATTCAGAATGTAATAGGTACATCCAAATTGATGAAAATAAGATACATTGGGTTTCTTCCCTTTAAATAATTCATATGCTGTTTTATTCAATATAGGTCTAATATAGATTCTATTTTGAACATAACATGTTGTGTTTACAGCTTCTGCCCACAAATATTTTGCTATGTTAGTTTCATGCATCATGGTTCTGGCCATTTCTTGCAGAGTTCTATTCTTTCTCTCTACAACTCCATTTTGTTGTGGAGTTCTAGAAGAAGAAAACTCATGTAAGATGCCATATTTTTCACAAAAATTTTCAAACAGTTCATTTTCAAATTCACCACCATGATCACTTCTAACTTTCAAAATATGTAAATTTTTTTCTTTTTGTATCTGAGTGCAGAAACTACTAAACACATCATATGCATCATCCTTATTTCTAAGAAATTTAACCCAAGTCCATCTACCGTAGTCATCAACAATGACTAATCCATATTTCTTTCCATTAATAGAGGCTGTGCTAAAAGGACCAAATAAATCAATGTGAAGCAATTCTATGGGTTTAGCAGTAGAGACAACATGTTTAGGTTTAAAAGAAGTTTTCACAATCTTTCCTTTTTGGCAAGAACCACATAAAGCATCTGAGTGATAGTTTGGTTTAGGCAGGCCTCTAACAAGATCAAGTTTGCTAAGCTTAGAGATTAACCTCCAGTTAGCATGACCTAATCTCTTATGCCATACCCACTTCTCTTCACTCAGAAGTCAATAAACATTTAACCTCTTGTTCTGCCAAATCAGATAGATTGATTTTATACACATTGCCTACTCTCTTTCCCTTGAATACTATAGATTGGTCAGTATCTTTGATTACAATACATGAATCCTTATTAAATGTTACCACAAACCCATTGTCACAAAATTGACTTATGCTAAATAGGTTGTGTTTAAGTCCATCAACATACCATACATTTTCAATTAGAAGGGAGGAATTACCTACATTACTTGTACCTTTGATTTTTCCTTTCTGATTACCTCCAAAGCCAACTGTTCCACCATCTTCAAGTTTTAGAGATGTGAACATCTTCTTATTAAGAGTCATGTGCCTTGAACATCCACTATCCAGATACCATGAATGATTACTGTTTTCTTTCAGACTGGATAGCTGTAGAATAAATCAAGGTCAATCATTGTAGTAATATTCTCCACACTCATTGTGTAGCTCTTTCCAATACTCATTTGTTTTCTTCAAGTCAGCAGTTTTGGAAGTAAAGTAATGTTTAGGAACATAAGCTTTTCTTCCATTGCTGATCACAAGCTTCCATTCATCTGATTTGAAATAGTTTTTCCTACAAGGAAGATCTGAATGGTAGACAATTTTACACTTTGGTACCCATTGCTTTCTGGGTCCAGGTGGGTTAGTTCTATAATCCTTGTTTCTGTTTTGTACTTTTGAAAAACTATTTGGACTTGTAAAGAATTTTCTTTGAAAATTTGGTTTTTGAAAAACAGTTTTCCTAGTCCATTGTTTTTGAATTTTAGGCTTTGACTTATAATCATTATAAGACTTAGAGTGCTCTTCTAATCTAGGATTAGCTTTGCATACCAGAGTTTTACTTTGATTATTAATCATCAGCTTGGTTTATTTCAGACTCTGATTAGTTGAGCTTCTGAGTCCCAGAGTTTCTGGAGTCTTAAACATGATAGTCCCAGATTCTGAAACTTTAGGTTCTGAGTTACTCACCTTGGGATTCTGAACTACAGCCTCTGAATTAACTTCAGAGTTTGTTTTGCAGACGCCAGAGGTTCCTTCAGAATCTGATACGACCACAGCTTTGCCTTTGTTTTTCATTGGTACAAAAGTAGAATAAAGATTATCAGGGGTTTTCTTTAAACAAACAGAAGAATTTGGTTTTCGATACGTTCTACCATATGAATAACCAATTCATTCACCTCTATTTTTACAAACGCTATAAATCATAGAAGCAACTTTACTCTTATTTACATTCTGATGAACAAACTCTTGAAGAGCAACTTCATGCTTATCACTAGGTCTGTTACATTTGGCGCAACCATTTTCAAACTCTTGAATTTTGATCAAAGAATTTTTATACAGAGTTTGAAGATGATCAGCTTTCTTTGCTAAGTCATTTTTCTGTGTTTTCAAAAGTTTTATTTCAGAAGATGATTTAGCAAATTTGCTCAAAGACATTCCTAGATAAGTTATAAGTTGTTCTTTGGAATAATTTAAAAATACCTGTTCTAACTCTTCAGAGTCTGATCCTTCAGAGTCTGAGTCTTGTTCAGAGTCACTATCAGAATCAGTGTTTGCCATCAGAGCCACATTTGCTTCTTCATCATCATCATCAGAAGATGTTTCCAGATTTTCAAATGTTGTAATTAAACTCTTCTTGAATCTTCTTTTGTAGCTTTCCTTCTTGCTACTTGACTTTTTATTCTTGTCCTTTGATGATGCTTCAGGACATTCAGCAATAAAGTGTCCTGGTTTCTTGCACTTGAAGCAACTCTTTTCTTCTTTACGTGAACTATTCCTTGAGTTGTTGCCTCTGAAGTTCTTGTTGTTTATTTTTGCCCATTTCTGAAAGTTCCTAGTGAGCATTGCAAACTCATCGTCCTCTTGTTCATCTTGTTGGTCATCTAGGGAAGATTCTCCATCAGATTAAGCAGCTTTAGCTTTGAGTTCTTTAGAAGATTTCTTGGTTGATGGCAAAGCCACTGACCTTTCTTTCTTCTTGGCCACATCAGCATTCAATACCAACCCATGGCTCTTGAGATTGCTGATGAGTGACTCGAGACTAATGCTTTCTAAATCCTTAGCCTCCTCAATAGCTGTGACCTTAGGTCTCCACTTATCAGTTAGACTGTTAAGAATCTTCTATACATGATCAGAGGTGGTATAACTCTTCTTTAGAACCCTAAGGTTAGACACCAGAGTCTGAAACCTTAAAAACATAGTATCAATGTCTTCATCAGGCTTCATAGCGAAGAGTTCATACTGTTGAACTAGAAGTCTTGCTTTTGCGTTCTGAACTTGTCTATTTCCATCATATATTGCGCATAAAGAATCATACATTGCCTTAGCTGTAGATCTATCCATTATTTTGGTATATTCATCATGTGAAATAGCAGACATCATGATGTTCTTCACTTTATTGTGCTTGGAAAAGATCTTCTTATCAGCTGTAGATAAAGCCCTCTTCTGAACTAGAGATTTTGCCATCAGGACCTATTCCATTAATAGAAACTCCTTCTTCTATTAGATCTCATAGCTCATCATCAATCCCATTTATGTAGTGATAAATGTTGTCCTTCCACCATTCAAATCTCAACGCATCTCCACTAAATACTGGTACTTTCTTGTTGCTTGAATCATGTTTGGATGTAGAAGTCATGTTGTCGTAGTTATAAGCAACTTGAGAGAGATCAGTATTGGTGTTTGTGTTTGTAGGCTCAGCAGACATGAAGTGTTTTTCAGATCTTTTACTGTCTCACTGTTAGGTGATTAGCAACAGAACCGGAGCTCTAGATACCAATTGAAGGTGTGAAAAACACAAGAATGGGGGGTTGAATTGTGTTTTTGAAAGTTAAAACTTTTCTAGCTTCTGTGAGAGTTAAATGCAGAGGATATGATAAAGCTAGATAAACACAATGCACAAATAAACAGAGTGAGAGAGAGAGAGAAACACACAAATTTATATTGGTTTCTCTCACAAACCGAGAGTAGTCCAGTCCCCTTGCACTTCCAAGGGATTTCACTATAATCACATAAGATTATACACTTGCTCCAGAACACACAGCAGGAGACTTCACACTTGCTCAAGTCACACAAGACAAGAGACTTCAAAAACTAACTTAATACAAATTAAGTAGGACTGAAAGTTTCTAAGCTTAGAGTCACTAGCACTTGTTTTTAACGTTCAGAGTCTTATCGTTCAGAATGTGGTCTTCAGAAGCTCAAAAATGATGATCTTAGTGTTTAAAAATTTTACTTTGTTCCTGCACACTTAGATCAATAATTAGTAATCCAATTATCTATTTAATACTTTGTTATCATCAAAACTTAGGGTGTTTTATAAATAAAACTCATTTTGTTCCAACAAGTTATTCTCTATAGTTTAAGACAACAGTAGGAATTTTACACAGTGAATTAAGCTAGAGTGAAATAGTGGATTAAGTATCGACAACATTTGCAAAGACCCTATAGGCTATACGTACAGCAGAATATTAGAGAGTAAGACAGAAAAATATTAAGGCAACTAACTACTAAATCAAATTACCCAAATAAAAACCAAAACAGAAAATTGCAATAGATAGGAATGAGCTACCATACATTTTCTTTTGTACTATTTCCTTCAAACATCTTAAAATAATTCAATGCAGAATTATAATGTCCATGATCCATTAATGAGTCTGCAGCCTCGGTGATCAACTCAACATGCTTGCTTGCATTCTCTGATTTCAAATCATTAAAGAAAACCTGTAAATCATGTAAAAATGTAAGTAAGGCATACAAATAACATGAAACCAAAAGAAAGACTCATAATTCTATTTACATTTACAAATTTACAATCAACTCCCTTGACTTTGGGATAATACCATAATAAAATTAGATCTAAAATCTATCCTATTTACAACAAAATATTAATATCAAATCATAATTTCAAATATCTCAAGACTCCCCCTCGAGCTAGTGCATATATGTCACATGCATCCAGCTTGTTACATAAATGAGATATCCTTGGACCTATAAGGAATAGGTCTGGCTTGACTGATGCATATGACTTTAGTTTTAGAACCATCAGCAACAGTGATGTAATGTGGAGTTTTTGGTTGCGACAACTGCGATAAAAGAGACGGATTACCAGTTGTGTATCAGAAGCACCAGAATCCAAAATCTAGGATTCAGATGATGAGTGTGAGAGACAAACTGCGAAATTTCCTGTATACGCTATGCCCACTGAAATTTTCTCAACTGTAACAGAACTGGTAATAGGAGACTTTGCCATAAAAAATAGGGGAATGTTAACATGTGCCCTTAAGGGCACATGTTAAGAGTACAAATGTAGTAAAAATTTATTGCAATTTGTCCATTCATTAATTATTTAAACATTAAATGTTTTGTATCATTAAATACAAACTTTCTACTTTTAGGTAGCTTAACATGTGCCCTTAGGGCACATGTTAACATGACCCTAAAAAATAAATAAATTGAATGAGGCAAAAAAAACAAACCACTCAAGATGTGCAAAACCAGACCAGAGAGTAAAACACAACAAAGAGACCAGAGGACAAACAAATATGTGCTCGAAAGAAGATTGGCAGCAGCTATGTACAGAACAAAAACAAGCACAGCTATGCACAAAATGAGATATTGGAGACCACGTGACTTGAATGAAAATAGGTCAGAGATTTGACCCCCTGAACGGACCAATGACCTCCGGCAACCAGACCGGGACATGCAGCACACCCGAACGGAACAGCATATTTGTTTTCGCGCGTGACAGGACGTGGAGAGGTTGACTTCAGCGAGTTTTTAACTATGGGTAGATTGGCAGCCTCTAAACCTAAATTTGGTGGCCAAACTTTTGATCTTGGTTGGATGACTTGATGGCTAGGGTCAGATTTTGTGCACCTTTTTTTTAATCAGGCCCAGAAGATGTGAGATGGATACCAACTTGAAATTGGAGCAAAGATTGATTTTAGTTGCTGGAGAGATTAACCCTCAATGTGTTTATCTATACTGATTAGTATTTAGTAGCTACAATGCAATCAACTCCCTTGATTTTGCGAAAAGACCATAATCAAATCATATCTAAATTTATCCTATTTACACCAATTCAAATATATCATAGCATAATTTCAAATATCTCAACTGAAAATAAGGGTTTTTAATTACAAAGCTAAAAGGGTGAGATAACATAATACAAGAAGTCTAATTAAAAAAACTGAAACAAGAGGAAAAAAATCTCCACAACACAGAAACATCGGAACAGAGTATGCAAATCTCTTTCAACCTTTAAAAGTGATATACAAGATGTAGATAATTTTGAGGATAATAACAAGCTTTGTTACCTGTAAAATCATAAAAGCTAAATGCAAAGCTCTATTACCCATTAAAAAAGAGGGAAAAAATATCCACAACATGGAAAAATCAAAACAAAATTACAAGCAAATGTCTTTCAAAAACTCAGTTTTTGGAAGGATAGAAAGTCCCAACTCAATACCCATGCAAAGATACCCTTGAATATCAGTAAACCTAACAGTATATTCTATTTCTGAGGGTTAAACAAGTAATATTAAGCATGTCAATGATCAAGCAAATCAAAGTTAATTCAATTAGAAATATGCATGAAACACACCTGAGTCATTTCCATGTTTCCAAGATGAACATGGCATATTCCAGCTTTGACTTTCAAATTTAAGGGCAATTCTTCTCCGACCACTTGAGATTGTTCTATGTACCGAAGAGCTCTGTCATGCGCCTTAATTTCCATCAATATGCCACCAAGTAGATCAACTACACTTGCATTTACTCTATCTGGTATACTCTTCAGATAGTCTTCGAGAATGCAAATTGAGCGTTCAACTTGACCAGATTTATGGTACAACTAAAAGAAAGCAGTAAAAATTTATTCAAATTTCAATATCAAAAGTCAACCACCAAATATCTATTTATATAAATTAAAATTGAAAATATGAGCCATTCCTATTGAACGGTATTCTAAAACATGATTCCATCGGAAGAAAACATTAATCATCAACAAAACAAACAAAAAAGTTAGCAAAGCATAAAATCTATAGAAAACTGAATGCATTTTCATACCAAACCCAGCACAAAAGCAAACGACTAACCTTAGCTACTGCTTTTAGTGCATCAACATTTTCTCGACAAAGTTGATATACTTGTTCATATGCCGCATCAGCTTTTTGATAATCTTGACTCTTAGCAAGAAGCCTTGCTCGATAAATTCTAAATCTACTATTTTCGGGGTCTGCTTTTATTGCTTTTGAAATATAATCATTGGCTCGACCAATATCACCTTGTTCTCTGCATTTGAAAGTGATTCCCTACTTAGTAACTACTCCCTTCGTCTCATTTTAGGTCCCATTTGAGTTTTGCCCACTTCTTAAGAAAATTATTAGTTGTGTTGACTTCAATGATAAAATGAGTTACATTTACTAAAATACTCTTATTTATAGTACTTAGATCAGTTGAAATATAATAAATAATAATAAATAAAAGTCCAATTTCACATAATTG
Source organism: Trifolium subterraneum (assembly GCA_951799995.1). Lineage (NCBI taxonomy): Eukaryota > Viridiplantae > Streptophyta > Magnoliopsida > Fabales > Fabaceae > Trifolium > Trifolium subterraneum. Next base: position 26,820,998 of record OX637467.1, read on the forward strand.
CTAATTACCTGATTCTTTTTTGTTTGGAGGTACATAAAATGAAATGGCAAAGCCATCATAAACTCACACACATAAGTGAGGGAGTCGAGATTCGAACCCCGGTCATGACGTCCGGCCTAACAATTTCGGCATTGTTTTGCCAGTTGAGCTAGGACTTGTGGACGCTAATTACCTGATTCTAATCCTAATTAGCAACTAATCTGGGATTCTACAGCTGATGACAACATCACACGTGACTAATTACAAAAGCCTTGCAACTCATTATGATTATTTCAAAAGGTACAGGATTATTGTCAGAGCCCAATAATATCAGAATGTGGATTAAGTGTACAGTCATACATAAATGAAGCTTAAAATATGACTAGTGTATCTAGGAGATATAAGATAGTAAATGGTTGCATTAGTATTCTGAAGATGTGTAGTAGAACAATTTTATTAAGTCGTTATTTTAATTATGCAATAGGGAAGTTACGTGTTAAAGCAGCTATTTAGGAGTTACGTAAATGTATGTGGGATAATTGTAGGGGGATTTGGACATTTTAGCATACATTTTTTCTATTAGGTAAGAGTAAGACTGAGAACTATTTTCTCAGAGGAGAGCCTCAGCTCTACGGCTGATAGGGAAGTTCATTTACTGGATCTGTGTGTTATGTACTCTATTGAATTCAATGGAGTTTCTGTTATAAACATTGTCGTTGGTCCGACCTGCCAGATATGAGATGGGTTGTCTGATGACACTGACAGTAGATACTAAGACACATAAGTAGTATAATATATTATACCACGGCACGGAGTTGACAACCTAGAACAAACAACAATTATGGTCATTAAACGGACACCATGGCAACTCCATGGTAGAATGGGTGTTTATATAGTGGATGTTTTGCCTTCTATCATCGACAACACTGACAACGAAATAATTTTCGATGAACCATGTCAAATGACAAATTGTTTGAATCTAAATCCTTAAAAAATAGAAAATAAACATAGTGGAGAGGTATTTTCTGTTCAAAATGAAGTAATTATATTAGAGTAACTAAGTAAGTCAGTAAAAGGCTCAATTAAACAATAGCCAAAGAAGTCCTTATGATTGTAACTACCTAACTGTTGAGTCAGCAGTTAGTTAATGACAGAAACCAAGAAACCAACTAATATAGAATAAGGAAATAGGGAAAATCCTTTTGATTACATAATGATACCGCAAAACTTCCAAGATACCCTATTTCCTAATCATCCCTTCTATTTATATGCAACACATATACGACAGTTATTTTCAATAAAAACTACCTATTCTTATCTAACTATAGTTTCATGAAAGTTATTTTCTATAAAAACAACCAATTAATAATAAAAATTTCCAAATAATAATAACTAACAAGGCCCATTATTATTTCTATCCTAATTAAGGCATATATCTAACAGTTACACCCTAGTTCACTGAACCTAGTTCAAATATAGATCTATATAAGGAAGCAAGTAGCTTTGGTTGTAACTGACAATCATTTACTGAAATATCAATTCAAGATTCCTCTCTTTAACTTCATCTTCTTCAATGGATCAAGCTCCATTTATATTTTCCAGATAAGTTATTGACAATTTTCCTCATTAATATACACCGCACACACAAATCATTTATTTTAAGGATACATTACTTGATGCAATTTTATCCTCTTTCATCATTAGAGTGATGCATTATGAATAATTTCCAGAAGAGTAACTTTTAAGAAATAACAATGGCAACAAAAATGAATAAACATCTTACATAGACCATTCAAAGAGCCTTTCCCAAAGCAATGAATCTTTTGGAGTCAACCAAGCAGAAATCAAAATACAAACCATTTCTTTTTCGCAATCCCCAATTGCACTGTAGACAAGTCCAAGGATGCGAAACGACTCAGGGAAATTTGAATTCAGCCTAACAACTTCATTCAATACAGATATAGCCTAGAAAAAAGCCAACATAGCAATGTATAACTAATTTGCAAATAACGAACATAATAGAACTAATGTTAATGTAGCTTAATTTGTACTGTAAATAAGCGAACACGTAAACTGTGCAAAATCAGTAAAAAAAAACCAACACAAGCTCAAATGCAATCAAACATGACAATTCCCCTTCTTAATATGGAAGTCAAGCCAATTAAAAATGGGAACTCTTAGAATTTGGGTTGGGTCGAACTCGGTCATACAAAACCCGGCTTGTAAGATGAGGGATGTCTCTCACTTGTATAGACCTTCCTTCAAGCCACATCACATCTTAATTGAGACTCTCAACACATCTCCTTCACGCCTATGACTGAATATTTGGAGTGTCACCCGAGTTATCCGATAACGGATGGCCCAACAGATTTTTTATAGGCTCTGAAATATCTTATAATTTATGTTGGACCTAACTAAACCATAGAAAATCAGCTTGTAAGGTGAGGAATGCCTCCAATTTATAAACACTTCTTCAGGGCTATATTTGAGTCCAATGTGGGACTTTCAACAAGTATTGTTCAAAAATCATTTCAATATACAGAAAAACGCGTGTAGCTATTTGTTGTTGATGGAGGAAGCCATGTCTCTTCGAAAAGTTAAACATTGTGTTGTAGCTATTTGTTGTTGATGGAGGAACCCCTGTCTCTTCGAAAAGTTAAACATTGTGTTGTAGCTTGATAAAAAAATGGGTTCGTGTGAATATGTAATCAATTTAATGATCTTAGAATTTGAGTACTAGTTGAACAACAAACTCCAATGCCAAAACATATAGGTCATTAGATCACAGAATAATGTACCATGTCATAACGGCGATTTGCATAATGAAGGTTGGCATCACCCAACATTTGTGATAGCTTTTCGTCAAGTTTCTTCTTTTATCCTTTTTGCCAACCTCTTTTTTTGAACCGCATCTAGAGTAATCAAGTAAATACACAACATGTAATTCAGAATGCTCATCATTTTTACATTCTCATATAAACCCTTTCAAGGAAAAAATATACCTGAGAAAATGGCGGATCAATTACAAAGAAAGAGATGTAAAAGTAAACTAAGAAAAACATATCATCTAAAACAGAAAATTGATGGAAAAAAAAACATAAAAAATGCAGCAAAGTCACTTGACATGTAAAAAAATGGAAACTCTCGAGAAAAAGCTACGAGTGGACAAACATAATTGGCTTTGATTGTAAACAATTTTCTTCCAAAATCATAATATAAAATTTATTATTCACCAATGCCCATTCCGTTGCTAAAGTCTAAAACTTGCAATCTACCTTTCAATAAGAAATTAATGAATGCTAGCATAATATACAATAGCAACTCTCTTAACAAGCACAATTGTGATTCAACATATGTGCATCATACCTTTTTTGATCTCTTTTCCTGTTCAAAACTCCTGAATACCATCATATCAGCTAGGCGTACCCCAGAAATATCATTTTCCCTTGCCTTCTTAGAAGAAGTCCCTTCACTGCATTTAGACACACTCAATACAAAATGTGTTAAACATATATATATATATATATATATATATATATATAAGTTGGTGCAAGCAGCAAGTTATTTGGTTTTCATTCATGTAAAACATGTATAACCGTTCAGTTCTACATTCATATCATCTGAACTCAAAATTAAGACTCGTTTTAGCAACTCATTGAACATTTATTCCATGTTCGTTGTAAGATCCGGGTATTCTGTTTCGAAATTATCTTAAATTGCCAAAGTTTTACTTAAACTTCTAAGGCCCGTTTGATTTACAAAAGGTAAGTACCGTACAAAACAACATAGATAAAACAACAGAAGACAAACTTTTAAGGTATAGAACAATTTGTTGTCTTGTATGATGTTTGGTGGACACAAGGTTTTTTTGGTATTTTACACAACTTGTACTTGGCACAAAAGGTTGTCCGGTGGTTTAGTGAAAGATGAGAATTTCTGTTTTTGTCTGGTCCCACGAACAGTTTAAAATCAAACACAGTACAACTGAAGTTATTTGGTGGAGTTGCTTATTTTTTAGCAGATCAAACGCAACCCTAGTCTCTACAAATTTTTTTCCTATTACAAAAAATAAATTAATTTTTACCACTAAGAATATTATTCCTAATAATAGCTATTTGGTTGCAGAATTCACAGTTGTATACATACACAATACTCGCTATTCAACCACTGATATACAAAACTAAATTATTAATTCATAACAGAGAAAATTATACTGAAGTAAATTGAAATTTTGAAACCTAGAGACATTGACAAAGATGAAGTTAGTTACATACCGGTGGCATTGTTCGGGTGTTTTTCGCTTTTTGTTAGGAAGAGCTTTGTAATCTTGTAATCTCTGGCACATTTGAACACCAAAATCATTGTCATGTAGGAGGTCCAAAGGATTCGTTCCTTCTCTGAACATGAACTCATCTTCATTCACCGTGTCTTCTTTTTCTTCAACTTCCTCTTCATTCTCTGACGCATTTTCTTCGTTTTCTCCGTCGTCTTCGACATCGTCGATGGTGTTGTCACTGTCTTCCATTGCTATTGGATGATCCTCCTCTTGGTTCTTGTCAATTAAGTCCATTCAGTTGATTTTTTTTATTTCAAATTTGCCTCTTTCTTTAGGGTTATTTATAGGTAACGGGTGTAGCAGGAATCACTTGGGCCGGACCTGGATTGGGTGCAGTCTGACCACTCCATATGTTGTAACGCCATAGTTGCTTTTATTTATTTTATTAAATATAAAATATAGAGTTTATTTACTTGATTTATTATATGTGTGTGATGTATTTTTATTTGAATGGCTTTATTTTAAAGGGAAATAATAGTATTTAGTGGAATTAGTAGGAATTAAATAAGAAAGTGGGAGGTTAAGAAATAAAAGTCAGAGAAAAGAAAACAATTTTCACATAAAACTGAGAAAAGAAGGGTTTTGGAGAAAAGGGAGAAGCACCGAGAGAGAAGAGGCTTTGAGAATCAAGAGCTGCTGTAGGATTATTCGCTCATCAAACCTAAGGTAAGGGTGGGAACTTATACTTTAATTCTAAGCATGTAGTTCTGAAAACTGATTTAGCATGAGAATTGATGAAAATTGGGAAAACTAGGTTAACTATGAATTTCATTAATAATGGAATAAGAAGCCCCTGAATCATGTTAGAATCACTGTTGTTAGATGATTAGTAATATTGGATGTTTGATTTCTAGAAAACTAAGAGAGTCTAAGGAGATTATATGAAAAATGGTTACTATTAGAAAGTGGTTAAATTATGATGAACAGTGAATTTTAGTGAAACTTCTGCTTCTTTACCCGCATTTGCGATTAAAACTGGTACTGATCGGTACATAATTGGTCTTAGGTGTAATCACGAAAGTTGTAAATAACGATGTTATCTTTCTAATGGCTTTGGTTTGACGTCAAGATGATTTTCGGAACTTAAGTTATCGTCAAATTACTACACGTAGGTCACAGTGAAACTTCAGCTTATGCACCCGAATTTGCGATTAAATCTGGTAGTGATCGGTACCGATTTGGTCTTAGGTGTAAAAACGAAAGTTGTAGATAAAGATGTTAGCTTTCTAATGGCTTTGGTTTGACGTCCAGATGATTTTCGGAACTTAAGTTATCGTCAAATTACTACATGTAGGTCATAGTGAAACTTCAGCTTATGCACCCGAATGTGCGATTAAAACTAGTAGTGATCGGTACAGATTTGGTCTTAGGTGTAAACACAAAAGTTGTAGATAAAGATTTTAGCTTTCTAATGGCTTTGGTTTGACTTCAAGACTAATTTTTGAACTTAAGTTATTGTCAAATTACTACAAGTAGGTCATAGTGAAACTTCAGCTTCTATACCCGAATTTGCGATAAAACTGGTACTGATCGGTACAGAATTGGTCTTAGGTGTAAACACGAAAGTTGTATATAAAGATGTTAGCTTTCTAATGGATTTGGTTTAACACAAAAAATCCTTGTGAATAATTTTATGTGAATTTATGAAGTTGGATGATGAATTAGGATGTTGTGAAGTAGAGTCCTTGTCGTCGTGTCAAGGTCATATGAGTTTTAAGAAGTTGTCTAAGTTGATTAAGTTGATGGTTGTCGTGGCATTTTACGGAGTTCACATATGTATTAAAGTTGGGGGCTTGATGCCCTGTGAGCTTATGCTCAAACTCGTTGGGGGCTTGATGCCCTGTGAGCCTACGCTCAAAAATTGTTGGGGGCTTGATGCCCTGATTGGTACCACATACATGCTGCATAGTCAAGTCGTCCAGGTTGTTTGAGTTGGAGTCATGTTATCTAAGTCGTCGAAGCATTGTTGTGTTGTCGAGTTGTGATAGAATTATTGAGCTGCATCGAAAAGTTGTGTAGTTAACTGATGAAATAATATGTTGACGTTTAGGATGTTTTAAGTTATTAATTCTATGTTGATTAATTATATCCTTATTATTATTGTATATGTATCTCACCCCTTCTGTTGGAATTGCCGCCTTGTGGGCAAGTGCAAATATTCAGGATTAGCTGTAGTTGTGAGTTGACTCCCTCATGGTCTTAGGATGCTCTGATACGTAACGGGGCGGGTTTTATTGTTGGATTGTCCTTGTTACGTATTTTTCCTTGAGATTTCGTGTTGAGATAATTTAGTTGGATTTTGTATTAATGTTGAACACGTGGAGGCCTTAGAGCCATATTTTGGTTGAACAAATTTATGAATACTATTTCCGTTGCGCGATTATTAAAAATGTTATCAGTTGATGTTTGATTCCTTGATAGAAAAAAATTACTCTATTACTTAAGTATTTTACGAAATGTAGCATTCCGTATACGTTGAAATACTCTAATTTATATGTATGATATACCTTATTGGGAATAAGGGGTGTTACATATGCAGTCACTGAGATCAAGATCGAACGGTTTATATTTTTTCTTTTGGTACATAGGACGGTTTAAAAAAAAATTCAACCATTTTATTACTATTTGTTCATTCTAGAGATTTTGAGTGATTGATTTTTTTCAACCGCTTCATAAGCAATTCTTGCACATAAAATTTAGGCTCTATTTGATAAGCAAGAAACCTAACTTATAACGGATGAGCTTATAGCGAATAACTTGTTGAGACAAAATCCTATTTTGATGTTTTAAAGATAACAAACATCCTTAATTAAATTTGGGTTAAATATGTTTTTGGTCCCTATAGTTTCGCAGACTTTCGTTTTTAGTCCCTGAAGATTTTTTTCACACTTTTTAGTCCCTGAAGTTTTGTCAGTCAGTGTTTTTAGTCCCTACTTTTAATCAAACTCTTGTATACTTTCACATTTTGTAACGTTTCTTTGTATTCATGTTTATAATATTATAAGAACATCTCCGGTAAAAATTTAGAATTTTTTAACATAAGATGAATTATTTATGAATTTTTATGTGCAAAAAACTAAAAAATTCATATTTAATTCATCTCTTGTTAAAAAAATTTAAACTTTTGTAAGAGAGATTCATATAATGTACTAAACATTACTGCAGAAAAAAATTTAAAATTTTGAATGATATGCACGAGTTGATTGAAAAGTAGGGACTAAAAACACTGAGTGAGAAAACTTCAGGGACTAAAATGTGTGAAAAAAATCTTCAGGGACTAAAAACGAAATTCTGCGAAACTATAGGGACCAAAAACATATTTAACCCATTAAATTTTAACTTGATTCTGATTCTGATCATTTTAACATGTTGAGACAGATGCGATCATTATGTTTCACTCATAAGAAAAGAATTAAAACATGTTTTATGCAAAACTGCTCAAGAGAATGGTCTCCCAAGGCTCACCTGTTCATAGGCATAATCACTTATTTAAGTCAACTTGATACAAGACAAGAATGAACTTTATTCAGGACTTATTTAAGTATCACAACAGTATGAATAAGTCATTTAAGGCAAGGAATCAATTTTGGTTCACGGACTTACTCTTTGAAGGGTCTTTAAGAATATCAAGCTCACATATTGTGTCAAAGACTTTATGTTCTCCAAGAACATCATTAAGGAAGTAATCTAGACCAATGAGAACTCAACAACAAGGTACAAACAGCTTGCAAATTGGCAGTTGCTGTACAAAATCAGAAATGAAAAGAATGGGTGGCTACATTCTCCCATAACAAGTGTCCTTATTTACTATTCATGCGTACTTGCAAGGACTTGATGAATAGTTGATATACTACTCTATTCTAGTCATTAACAGCTGCAAGACAGCTTCCAACAGCTCTTTGAGCTCGTTGATCTTATCCTCATCTGCTTGAAGAATGGTCTCCAGAAACTGAGAGAATATTGGTCTCCCAGATTTTCTTCTAGAAGAAGCAAACTGTCCTTATTCTTATTTTCGCACATGGGGAAATACTTTACAACGTATATATCATCAGAAACAACTCATTACAGTTGGCACAACGAATATCTCTGCCATCTTTGCAGTTCCAATGTCAGAGACCACCAAAAGAATGGTCTCCCAGAAGCATCTAAAGTACAGATCTTATTGGACTATTTTGTTTCTTTCACAACGGCTAATTGTACACTCACAACAGACTTATTTGATGTCCAAGCAATAAGGGAACATCTCCATCTATAAATAGCACGTTTGGTTCAACTTGAAGAGCAAGAGTTTCAAGCATAAAAAAACATTCATACTTGTTATTAGAAGTCCCACATTGGCCAGAGATATGGCAAAGATAACTTTTATAAAGTAGTGCAAACCTCAACTCTCAAGCTAGCTTTTGTGGTTAAGTATAGGTCTCTCAAATTCTAATATGGTATCAGAGCCTATCCTAGATCCATTTGTTGTTTGTGTGGAGACCTCCCATATTTGGGCCACTCATTGTTGTTGATTCCACGCACCAAGCACAATAGTGTTGGGCGTGAGGGGGTGTGTTAGAAGTCCCGCATTGGCCAGAGATATGGCAAAGATAACCTTTATAAAGTGTGCAAACCTCAACTCTCAAGCTAGCTTTTGTGGTTGAGTATAGGTCTCTCAAATTCTAATACTTGTTTTATCTCACAAGCAATCAAGCTCTTCTTTGTCACTCATACTCCAAGCTCTCTTTAGAAATAGGTCTATATTTCAGTGAGTATTTTGAGTGTATTCAATTTGTAAGCTCCACAACCGGTTAGGTGTGTTAAAGCTTAGATCCAAAACCTTTGATAATCTCTGTAAAGATTCACTCAAGTCAATTGGGTATAATTGTTTGAGTGTACCTTGTTAAGGTAGATCAGCTTGTGTTAAGCTGGAGGTAATTTGATCTTGGTTTAGATCAAAGGAAGAATTGTAATCTTGGTCAAGATTATAGTGGATAATCTCACGCAAGTGGGGACTGGAGTAACCCATACTATTTTTTTTTAACAAGATAAGTTTTTGTGTTTGATCTTCTTTTTCCTTAATTTGAGCTAACACTTAACACACAAATCACTCACTTATTTATTATTGTGTTTTGTAGAGAACGTTCTCTGAGTATTCTAACAAGTTTATTGTTCAAAGTTAACTTTGCTTGCAGTTAAAATTTTAAAAGATCACAATTCAAACCCTCCTTTCTTGTGACAAAACTTTGTTACTTCATAACTTATAAGCTAGCTTTTAATTATAGTGAATAAAAAAACTTATAGTGAATAAGTTAGCTAATTGAATTTATAATGTTTTGTAAAATTAACAGTCGAACTAACTTATAAGTATGAAATTACATAAGAAAAATATGTTTGATTAATATTTAATTTATTTTAAGTAAAGTGTCAGGGGTAAAATTAGAAAAAAAATGATAAACTATAAGCTAGTAAAATAAGCTCTAAGCTCATAACAAAAAGAGCGTTACCAAACGATTTTTAGCTTATAAGCTACTTCCTCCGTCCCAAAACTTTAGTCCTTTTAGAGTTTTGCAAGGAGATTAAGAAATAAATATATTAAAAAAGTTAAGTCATTTTTACTCTTACTAAGAAAAGAAAGAGAAAATATATTTAATTAATGTTTTAACTTTAGTAAGGATACAAATGATAAAATATCACTAATTGTGCATTGATTTTTTAAAAAGACTAAGGCCTGTTTGAAACAGTTTCCAAATAATCTTTTTTAGTTTTCAAAAATTAAAAAAGAAAAAACTTGTTTGAAAGTCCTGTTTTCAAAAGTTTTTAAAAATTGTTTCCAATTTTATTGCTTTAAAAACTAAACAACAGAAACAAGTTATAGGTGTTTTGCTTTTTTAAAAACAGTTTTCTAAAACACTTTGATAAAACACATTTTAAAAACTAAAAACCAAAAGTCTTTCAAACTTTTTTTTTTTTTCAATCAAATAAACTCATATATATATATATATATAAAAATAATTACACATTAACAAAAGGTAGTCGGACAACAAGCTGCGCCGCTAATCCTTTTTGAATAGCAAAACCTAATCTTTGAAAAACTACATCCCTAGACCTAGGCGTCACGACATTACAATGCATAACCTTTTGAACTCTTTTCAAAAGGTTTACAGCCTCTGGTGCTAGAAAGCAAAAGGTATAAAAACGTGTTGATTGTCAGAACATGCTTTCTCATGTTTTGCCATTTTGCTTGAAGCAGCTTTGAGGGCTGCCCGTCCCACGGTAAAATCACCAACTCCTAGTTCCACAAGTGGGGAAACTCCAGTCAAATCTACACAAGCATGCTTCCCACCTATCCATCCAAACACTAGAACATCCGCTGGTCGAAGTGTCGATCTCGCTTCTTGTGGGTCAGTCAAGAAGTTCACTGGTGCCTCTTTCTTAACAGAGATTCCCGCACGCTTAAAAATATCAAAAAGCACATCTCTGACCAAGTCATGCCTGTATTTGAAGCCAGGAAGCTCCCTACAATGAACTGCATGTTCCCCAAAAATGTCGAGACATGCTTTACGACAAACAGGACAAATCTCATCCTTGGGAAATATTGGAATCATGAGACGGTACTTAAGGATGGTACGATACTCAACCGGTGACATGTGTTGGCTTAACCCATCGATGGGGATAGTGAGGAGAAAGTCTTGAGCATGTGCCGCTTTTAAACACCCAAAAACTGCTTTTTGCCTGGTAGTCATGTTAAAATCAACTTCCATGTCCTGAACAATTTTACCAAAAAGAACACTCGCCAAAACATGTTGGGCTTTAGGGGGGACGGTGTCCTTAATAGCGAAATTGCTAAAGTCATAAGTCGGAATCTTATCCCGAATACTGTAACATCCCCAATTTCAATTACTAGTGTTATACACTATTAAGAGTATTTTCTACAGGATCCCATATGTTAAGATCTAGCATTAGTGTTATGTTGCAATTAAGGTATGGTATCAGTTATCACAAACCACTTGTTATGTGTCAAAAGAGGAATTGAACCAAGAGCCTAAGGAGGGCATGTGTCCCACTCATGAATCAAGCCCATGACTCAAACCTCCACCTAGTCACTACACCATTTCTTTTCCCATTTTCTGGTTTCACTACACAGCAAAATTCTTCTTCTCCTTGCTCTCTCTCACGTTCCAAAAACAAACAAGAACAACTTCTCCTTGTCTCTTCAATTCATCACACAAATCATCCATTGTTACACATGCAAATGGAGAATGAGGATCTTTAGTTGATGATCAACACTAGTGGTAAGTTCAAAATCCACAAACCCTTCTTTTTCATCATGAATTCGTGCTCTAAACTCATCCTCATTGGAACTCAATTTCTGTTCTTAATATGCATGTGTTGGATACATGCTTGATTGGGAAGTGATGATGCTATAGGTACTGGAGTTGGAATTTCAGCTCAAAAAGGAAGTAAAGCTATCAAACCAATACTGCAATCAAAGGCTAGCCAAAGAATCAAGCTTCAATTCTGAGGTGGGTTCCTAGGATAGAGTAGTTAGAATGATTCCCCTAAATTCACTTTGCATGAGAACATAGGAATTAGGGATTGAAATGTGCATGAGAAGGGTTTAATTCCCAATTCTCTTCTCCTTTATAATTATTAGGAAGTTCATGATGTTAATGGCTTGAAAGATTGGCAATTGTAGTGTAGAAAACTCTGTTTTGAACTGGTTCTGCAGGTCCTCGCGCCGAGGCGCAGCACTTTCGCGCCAGGGCGCAGGCAAAATGGGACATAGGCAGAATCTGGAATGCAGGTTCGCGCCAGGGCGCAAAAGTCTCGCGCCGGGGCGCAAGCCACCAGCAATTTCCAGATTTTGTCCCCTGTTTCCCTGCTTTTGGAAATTCGTACGCATTTTGGATTGTCATCTTTTAAGTCTTGTTTTCCATTAACATTAAGAATACCTTGTAATTATGATGTCGTTGTACGGATAGGATTGATTATAACCTAGGCTAATAGCTAGGTTAGTCTCCCGGGATTGGGACATATTGGTAGTTGTTGAAACTATAGTTACGTACATGTCAGTCGGAGAGTAGTTGGTTGTCTTCTGTACACCACTACAGGGATTCAAGGAATCCGGAGTTGAGAACAAGTGGCTGTCTTCTGTACACCACTACAGGGATTCGAGGAATCCGGAGAAAAATATTAATAATAACAACTGTGATGCCGGAGGTCCGTACCATAGTGCTTTGTTCATGAGAATTGGTGCGGCGGAGTGTGAGGCTCTCTGAGACAGGCTCACCTCAGAGTGTCCTTGCGGAGTTTAAAATGAATTCAGATAATTATTTGTGATACACCATATTATTTGCTGTATAGAGATATATATATATTTGTATATATGAGATGCGCTTTTGCGTGAGGACTGACGTGTAGGTTTTTCCCCGGTGTAGTCACCAATAGGAGGGTAGTAGAATCCACGAGACTTAGCAGTCTTACCCCCCCCCCCCCCCCCCCGTTCATGTTTCAGGTACTCAGGGTGATCGAGGCAAGCAAGCTGCGGAGTAGTAGCATGCTTGTAGCTGTATTATCCATGTTTAGGATGTTTTAGTTTGTCATGTTTCAGTCTATTTCTTTCCGCTGTTTTTGTAATATATTGTACTTTAGCACCTGCGTGTGCTTAATTAATACTCCATGTACTTGTAATCTTTATGTACTCGGTATTTAATTATGGACTTTATAATATATTCTAGACAATGTATTATGGGGTGTTATAAATACCGTCCGAAGCATTGTCAAAATCCAAGTCCATACCACATCCTCCACTGTTTCTCAATATATGATCTTGCAAAATCCAAGATTGGGCCCTAGAAGCCACAAAAGCATATGAGGTGGCCTCTACTGCTGAATATAACCCTAACCCCCCAAACTTAATGGGTAAAGAAGCAATCCTCCATTGGAGGTCTCCAAAGAATGAACCCCCTCCAACCATGATGTTTTCAATCGCCACTCTCAACTCTTTATCAAACAAAGCAGCTGCCTCCTTCATGTAAATTGGTTGGCACGTCCTGAGGCCGAAAAAAAGTTTGGCGATACCCATGCATGACCGAAGTAGAAGAAGCTCACTCTGTGGATCTCTTAACTTAGGAAGAAGATGCATTAGTTCAACTGCTCTGACAGCTCTCTTCATGGCCACCTCCTCAATAAAACCCCTATCTCGACTAACAGCGCCTCCGAGCAATTTTACCCCAGACACGGGCCTCCCAATGTCCGAAGGGAACAACCCCTTACGAAGTTTGCTTCCATCACAAGAAGGCCAAAAAACCTCTGTTTTCCGAATATTCAAAAGAAGGCCCAATCCTGGACCTGTCTCTCTAATGATATCAAGGGATTTAGCCACTTCCTCGGAATCCCCTATGATAGTCCCATCATCAAGATACCAAGCATGAAAAAGGAGCTTACAGTTGTCTCTGATCTTATGAATGAGAGGGTGTAGCACAAGAGCAAAAAGAAGGGGTCCCAACGGGTCACCTTGTTGCACTCCAGTGGCTGCCATAATATGACCATCCCCAAGGTATAACCTCGCTGCCTGACCATAAAGAAACTCAACCCACAAGGAAATAGATGGACATCTCAGCCTCACCTCTTGTAGCAGTGCCGACCTATCAACCATGTTGAAAGCATTCGAGAAGTCCACTGTGAGCATAGCCAAAGAACCATCCTCATGTCGCTGGCTTAGCACCCTGTTGGCACTGTGCAAAACAGCCTCTGCACTGCTTGATATTCCAACCCCAAATTGAAAATCATTGAGATATTTAGCCATATCCTTTCTGACTCCTTTCATAGCGATCTTGGATACTAAACGCCTCCAAATAGTACCTACTGCAATAGGTCGTATCCCACCATCAGGCTTTCAAACAGACCCTAAAGATTTTGGACAAAACTAAAAAGGTAAAAGGACCAAAGATTTAGAACGGAAAGAGTTTAAGCTACAAGCTAACTTATTTACCTTCCCAAACAGAGGCTAATATTAAAATAAAAAATAAATATTATTTTATTAAAAAATAATTATTACAACAAACAAACAAACAAACAAACATGATGAATTTGACTTTTCAATAAGATCTTTAAAAACTAATGTAAGAATTACTAATTTTTTTTATTTGTAGCAAACAGCAACAGACAAAGATATATTATGATCTATAAAATATGAGTGTCCATTCAAATTACAAGGTTATCTTTTGAGCTCTAGTGTATGGAAGATTATGTAGTATGTAGAAAACACAATCATGAGATGGCAAAAAAAACCACAAAATCATCCTTATGCATGCTGCCTAAATGGGAAGAGACCAACTTTCCACACCCCCAAAACTCCTTTTCCACCCCCTGAAATTACCATAATACCATTTTCATTATCTAGAAAGCAAGCACGGTTTTCACACTCTAAGTAGCGAGTGAGAATATAAATACTCAGACTCAACGTCATCATTAAAAAAAGAGTTCACTTTCTAGAATGCAAACTCTGCTCGCTATCTAGAAAGCGAACTCTTTTTTTTATCAAGTAGCAAGGAGGGCAACCTAGGAATATCAGGAGGTGCGCATCTATGCCGTGGGTGCTAGAAGAATTCAAATGGGAAACATGTAACATCTTCTATGTTTACAATCTTACGAGCGCATGATATATTCTCACAAGACAAATGACAAATTCCTCGCCACCAAGGCACACTCTTGTATCAACTCAAAATTATTCAGGCATTAAATATTAGAATTCTATTGAAGTATTGAACTCGTCCAAATTAATAAATAAATTATTTCAAAGTGTCCTTCATGAATCCATCAATGCAATTACAATCAGAATCTATGTATAATATTTTGCTCCATTAAACCAATACAATTGCTATTACACGGGAACAAATTTGTGATATTTTTATAGAACGACAAAATTATTTGTCACCAAAGCACGCTTTGTAAAGTATTAGCCCTGAAAATTCAGGCATTAAAGATTAGAATTTTGTTCAACTCATCCAGATTAACAAATTACTTCAAGTGTTCTTCCCTTCTGAATGATTTATATGGAAGATGGCCAAACTATCACGCTTTCACCATAGGAAGAATACTGCATTGAGTCAAGTCAATTTCATGGATGCGAATTTCACTGCAAGGTCCATAGCCTCATTTACGTGTAATGCATCAGTGCCCTGAAAAGGGTGGTACATACACAAATCAATATTTTTTTTTTTTGGTGAAATATACAAATCAATATTTCTATCATCAAATTATCTGTCTATAAGACTCCATAAAGTAGGTGACCGTGAAAATTTAAGTGATTGTCAAAAACTCGATACAAAGTTTCCTTATTCTTTCTCATTATTTCTCTTTTTCAGTATAAAAAATTCAAGTTAAGAGATAAGAAGCTTGACAAAACTATAACTGATATTACATTAGATCAACTCAATCTTAAAAACCAAACCAAATTAATTGTAGATAATAATGTACAAAACCAGATTCAATTCAATGCTTCTGAACCTACATTGTAAGCTATCAAACTACTACTACCGTCCTACATTGTAAGGTCCATACAGTAGTTATTAAAAAAAAGAAAGTTTGAAATACAATAAACTCATATGGTGCTGCCCTACTGTCCATAAAAATGAAAATATTAAACACAACCCATGGTGGAGCTGGAGGATTCTCCTATAACCTATTTAAAGAAGAGTAATGCTACGTGGTACGAAGTGCTAACAGACGAAATTGGACGACAGGAGAAAATATGTAACCATACATGGGTAATGGTTGTAATATAGAGGATAAATAATGGGAAAAATGGTAATAACAAATCAATCATAGTGCAAGTCTTGCATTTCTTCAAATTGGATTAGTAAGATCTCACATTTCCCTTTAAAGAATCCATTATAAAAAAAAAATACTGATATGAATGTAAATTATTTTTCTGAGAAATCCCCCAACAATTAATTCTCAATTTATGATTCTTTGATTAGCACAAATTATCGGACAGCAAAAAAAATGTAATACAAAGAATTGAAAGTCCGCCTCTTATTTTTGGTAATCTACCAGTAAAATACATTTATTGATATTTCTTACCTATGTAAACAATATTTTTCTGTGTTTGTCTAAATAAGGGCATTTTGACAAAATATAAGTTATTTTATAAATCCAAATCAATATAGTTAATATTTTTTTACAAATGAGCATTACATAAGTGAAAAATAGAGTCATTGGATGAATACTAACCTGTCCCGTTGCAAGACCTCCTTTTCCTTTACCGCATCTACCTTTCAGTGGCCCCAAAGCATTACTCAGCCACTCTGATACATCCAGCTTACCTTTATCTCCTTTCTCCGGCACCCCAGCACAAACTACAGCCTTGTTTGTAGATTCATCAGTGCTAAAAACCATCACTGGCAACCCCTGTTTATCAGTAAACATTGCTTCTAGTTACTGTTTGAAGTTAACAGAAAATATAATTGCCAAGGACATATGAGACAAATTCAAGGAGCATATTTGCGTTCCAAAAGCATACATTAAACCCAACACATAACAACGTCATTCTGCTTTCAAAATAAAAGGTCATTCAATACAATGCTGAAGTCCCAGCAAGATTCTTCATAAATTATGAATCAGCCAATACCTTCTGATCAATGACTTTTGTAACAGCCTCACGAACTGCTGCAACATCCAGGCCAACATCAACGTGAGATATGCAAAAAGATTTCCCATCTGAAACAGCTAGATCAGCCTTCGCAGCTGTTATCGCTACAGCTTTACGTTTGTTTTCTTCAGCAACACGCTTTTGCGCTTTTCTCACTTGATCCTACAAGAATTATGATATTAAAAATGTACATAGGATTTCATGCATGAGCAAAATAGTAATGAAGGCACAACAATAAAAAAACAAGCAAAAGTGGAACACGGGTAAAAGTATAAAGCATTCAATGCAAACTTATTCAACATATAATACCTGAAGTAGGGCTATCTTGGTCTTGATTTCAGCTTTCCTAGCTGCAGGAATTGATAACGTTTCCACATTGCCTTTCAGAGATGAAACTTTCTGTGACAAACGGAAATAAAAAGTGAATTTATTAAATAAAATAGAACAGAAGCATAGGCGTCTATTTGCTAAGGAAATCAGTGTCAATCATACAGAAAGAGATAGAAGTCAAGCAACAAATAAGCATGTTGAAGGGTGAGTACCAAGTCCATCTCCAATGGGTTACTGGGATACTGTCTTATTAAGATTTGTCGGTTATTAAGAACTACCATTGGATAATGGAAAACACACAAGTCTACTATTAGAAATTAGAATGGAAAACACACAAGCCTACTATTAGACATTAGACAAACAGAAACCAATATCAACCTCTTCCAACAAACTTCCTTCCAACTTAGCTGCTTCGTCTACTTGCTGCTCGAATTCATCTGCCAATTTTATTGCATCAGAAGCACGATCAGTTGTGACAGCTGTTATTCTGCGGATTCCTTTAGCAATTCCTTCCTCGGCTATAAGTGCAAAATTTTTAGCCTCGCGTGTGTTTGAAATATGGGTACCTAGATTGTCAAGTTAAAATGAAAATCAAACAGAAAGAAAGGAAGTTTCAAAGAAAACATTAGCTACGATATTTACCGCCACACAACTCAGATGAAATAGATAACCATTTTTCGTTCGCAGGATCAGCACAGAGATCTTCAACATCGTATCCAATTGACACAACTCTAACTGGATCAGGATATACCTATATCAAAGCAGAATTTTTAACAATGCGAAAATGAGACAAAAAAATTGTACAAAAAAATTACAAACTTACTTCTCCAAAAACGGCTCGCAGACCATTAATACATTTGGCATCTGAGAGAGGTACCTCCTTTGCATATACAATCAATTCAGCTTTTATTTGCTCATTAACAATCGATTCAATTTTCCTCAAAGAATCAGCATCAATAGGCTTGCCTATTCATTGCAGCATAATGAATAAAACCTTTGAAGTTGACATAATTCTTACAGGCTTAATGAACAAGACTTACCGTGCGAAAAATCATATCTCAATTTTTCAGGAAGAACAATAGATCCTTTCTGATCTACATGATTGCCAAGTACTTTCTGCATTTATAGTATGAAATCACAACAATCAACATGTGGATCAGTGAATGAAATTAGTATGGCTTAATTCAATAGCATATTCAACATACCCTGAGAGCAAAATTTAAAATGTGTGTGCATGTATGGTTAGGGGCTATAAGGGCGCGTCTTTCATAATCAACCTGCAAAAGTTATTAACAAACAACCAAAACAAAGCATCAAAAAGTAATGAAAGATGGGTAGATAACTAGGAAAATATATATTTCATGTAAAAGCGGAGGGGGCAATAAATAATTAAAGGGTCATTTAGAGTCATGAAGAAATTCATAGAAGTAAACGAATTTACCTTGCATACTACTTTGTCGCCAACAGAGATGCCTGTCCCATTACCAATGTGAAGCACGAAACCTCCGAAAACTTGAACATTATGAACTTGAAATGACGAATGTTTGAAATCAAGTGACCCAGTATCGAAAATCTATGCAAAAGAAAACGGAAAACATATCACAAACACAAAATAACAAATTGATGGTGCCTGATGGGCAAAAGAAAAACATGTAATTTAAAGATGACATCTTAATGAAAGCATGTTGATTTATATAAAAGAAAACTATACAGTGAGGTTGCAGAAGAAAATGATAATTAAGAAAAGAAAAGGAAAAAACAGAAACTTTCTAGCAACTTGACTGCATTTTCTGGATATGTGAGTTTTATAATTTTAAATAAATTACTAACCATAGCCATCAATTAAATTAAAGAAAATAAATTTAACATGCAAAAGAACATATATGAAATATTAACAGTGTTGAATACCTGACCACCTTGCTCAGCATAGAAGCTTGTAGATTCCAGAATTACACCAACATCACCATCAGCATTAACAGAATCCACAAACTCAGAACCAGTATATATCGCTTTTACCACACTCTCATGGTCCTAAGACAGGAAATGGTGAAAGGTAGAAATTAATGGAAAAAGAAGTAACTGATTCTGAAAGAAAATTGAGTAGATAACTGAGAATCCGAAGTCTAATACAGCTGATTAACTGGTAAACATAAGCTAATACATAGAACAAAAGATCATTGATCAAACAGCTAATTGCTAACTTTGGCCGTTTCAAAAAATAATATAGCGGCTAATAATATAGAGAAGATCAAAAGTGACTGCCTTTAGTAAGGTGTTAGGATTTGGGAATACTAATACATTCAGCATATTGATTGACTTATCTTTTAAGCCCAATAAGCAAGAACAAGTGGCATAATAAAACTTCCCAGAAATGTACTACTTTAAATTTACTTATTGTGTAATTGGTTGAAGAGAAGTGCTTGGATAAGCACCATAAAAGATTAAAAGAAGATACATGTGTCCTATATTTATATATATACCCTTTTTTGAATTAGGGTCCTTTCGTTATCCTTTGCAATCCTCTGACAAAATTTATTGTGTTTAAAAATAATAATAACAACTGTTATTATCCCCCGCTTATTATCTTCAACTATAAAATTTTCTAAATGAAAAAAATACCAAACAAAAAACTCATACCTTGGGCCAAAGATATTTAAAAATATCATCTGTTGGAGCAATGCTTCTTTTGTGCAACGCTGATGTAGCATCAGCATCCATGACAATAGCACCACCAGCTTGCTGACAATAACAAAAGAAAGTTGAGAAATGGACAAAAAAAGGACGAAATCAGTATTAAAATGTTCAAAGTTTTTTTATTTATCCTTTAATTTTATTGGGTGCATTAAAAACTCAGAAGGATTTTTGGCCTTTAAAGTGACACTGAAGCAAAAAAAATACCTTATTTTGAGCAGTTCTTGATCTTTCTCTTGCAGCTTCCATAGCACTCTTAAAACCTTCGCCATCAACTTGTAATTTCTTCTCTTCAGCCATAAGCTGATACATAGAAATGTTAAGAAATACAAAAACATAAAAGCATAAAATAGAACAATTTCATACAGCTCACTGTTGTGAAGCAATAGCCTACCTGTGTCAGATCTAATGGGAACCCAAATGTATCCCACAACTCAAACGCTACCTATAATCAAGAGATAACTGTATGAGAAATAGAACAAGATCCCATCACAGAACTACTAAACTAAGGAAAACAATATATCAATTAAATTATATTACAATTACATAAAAAGGTATCAACATATTTGTAACCATGCAGTACCACGAATGCGATTGAACCGCAACTTCGTGGTGAATATGATTAATTATTTGCAAACAATAGTTTTGGATAAAACATAAAACATCAACTTTGAAATTGGGACACTGAAACTAAGTGAAAAGATATTTCGGAAACTAAAACTGAAAATAGAAAATTAATACAAAAAAAAAACACAAATTCACAATCTTCGGGAGGACCAATAATATTGAAAACTTAAAATGCCATTAAACCCTGGAATAAGAAAAAGACACTCCAAAAACATCACCATTATTTGCAAAAACTAGAGAAGTACAATTCGTTAACAATGGTGTACTTATCCTTTTTATTATAATGAACTCCTGCTATAGAAAAAAAATGTACTTGTTCACACTGACCCAGTGAGACTGAAAAGGTCTAAACATCAAATCATCAACTTCTAGTGACACCTATACTAAATGTGGTATTTTAATTTTTAATTCTAGATATGAAAAGAATTCCACCCATATGACTTTCCAACAATAAAATAGCAGAACCACAATTTCATAAATTTTGTTTGTTTTAACATAATTAAAAAAATAAGTAACTAAGTAATAAACATTGATGAAACCAAGCAAATTAAGTATCAAAGAATAAATTATTTTACTTGCCTCCCCGCTCAGTATGTTACCCTGAACATGTTGAACAGCTGTATTAAATTTTGCAATGCCCTGGAGAAATAAAAACAGGTTTTCCTTTATTCATAGGCATTTCATGATAGAAAATAACAAAAACGACCAACTAAGCAATAAAAAACAATCAAGTTTACAAAAAAATAGCTCAGATTGCTGTCATTGTGTCACGGAGACCAAAAAAGTCACAACCCATAATAACGTCATCATGCATGTCTATCCTCACCTTAACTAAGGTTCTGCCAAAACTTTCCTCCTCCTCTTGAATCACATTCCTAATGTGCACTTCCTGTTGTTTTAGCTCAGGGAAAACATCACCCAGTAGATTTGCCACAACATTTACAAGCCTGAATTTATCAAGATTGACGACAGAAACACATCAAAAACAGAATATATGTTAACAAATTTATGCCTGGAATCACTAATCAGATTACTAGTAATGATTTTTTTCTAAACACAAGTGCATCAAATGGCACTAAGGTGTGGGATGTGGTAAGAAAGCTTTAGATCTGGGTTCTGACAAAAAATTAAAAAGGTAACCATTGTACATACCCATTGAAAAAACCCTCTTCAGCCTTTAGCACTTCACGTCCATATCGAACAGCTCGACGGAGTATACGCCTCAGAACATATTCGCGACCTTCGTTACCTTCAAAATATTACAGCATAACAAAATTAAGGTAAGCATTTATCTCTATCATCAATATACAATAAATGACGGATATCCTAAATTTTAAAGAGAGCAAGAGTACATTGGTGATCACTTAGATAGATAAACTGTTTTTTTTTTTAGAAAAGAACTTAGATAAACTGTTATACAGCTTGGATCACACGCAAAATTGTACATAACTCAAAATCCTTAATAAATGGAAGAAAAGTTATCTTCATTGTGCATCTCCAAAAAAGCTACAACCCTGTCTGTGAAGAAGATGCCTTCCTCAAGACATGAGGGCAAAAGCAAGCAAATTTGATGAAACTAGAGAGCTTTTTTTAAAAAAAATGAAACTAGAGAGTTGGAAATTGAAATTTGTGAATCCCCATAGGGAAAGTGTGTCAATAAAGATGCCAAGACTTCAATATCCTACCAGGTCGAGATCCATCAGCAATGGCAAATGACAGGGTCCTTATGTGATCCGCAACAACCCTATATGCCATGTCAACTTGATCTGCATCCTCTGGTCCGACTTTTCCAGAATATGGCCGAGCACCAGTTGCCTGTAAATGAGTTACAGGAAAACAAAATTACATAACAATTTAACGATCGTTGCCCAATCAGTTTACAGTTACATGTATAAAATCAATATGCTAAATGTAAAAGAATTCATAAAACATGCACGCTATGTTAAAAAGGTTCATAGAATAATTCGGATTATGAACACGACATGTTTCAGATTGCATACAAAAGGGATTACAACAGGAAGTTACAACTACTCGAAACTGCTAGGATGATAGAGAGCCTAGTCTCTCAACTCTCTCCCAAACAACCATAACCGAAATAAACGCCCCCTGTCAGTTCTATCCCTTCTATTTACTCTACACACTAAATATATTACATAATATTACACTAAGTCGGACTGGGCCATTTATAATGGGCATGTTGCCTAACATAAGGCCTAATAGGAGGCCTACTAACGAAATACTCTCTCCTCTGTCTCCCATGTGTGTGAACGCTACCTTATAAATGGTGATAAGAAACAAAATATTACAAGAATTACATTTTAAATTCAAATATCGCACAATTCAAGGCATGATTCTGTGGTTTAAAAAATATATGTGAAAATAACATGAATTTTAATTCCTTAACAACCATACCAGCTGAATAGCATCAAAGATGGGCATGAACACATCAGTGTCATAATTGCTCATTTTGTTTTGCAGTATAGAGGTCAATCGTTCAAACCCCATTCCAGTGTCAACATGCTTTGCAGGCAGGGACTTAAGAGAAGCGTCGGCCTCCCTATTGAACTGTGGTGAGAGAAACAGAAGATATCAGATATAAACTTCACGGAGATAGAAAACTAACTTATAAAGTAGATGAGATTAACAGAAACATATAAAATACCTGAATTATGGGTGAGAAATGGTAGTAACACTATATATCATTAAAATTAAAATACCTGAATAAAGACGAGATTCCATATCTCTATACAGGTAGGATTGTCATTATTGACCAAAGATGCAGCATCACGGTTACCAACTCGGTCAAAATGAATTTCAGTGCAAGGTCCGCAAGGACCAGTGTCTCCCATCTCCCAGAAATTGTCCTATCCAATGACAAACACCTAATTAGATACGCAAATTGAGTCCAGAAATAATTTACAATATAATGTTAAATAGGTTTAGCATGACTCCTTTTCGTTTGATTTTTTCTGAAAAGAAGAGAAATGATCTCAGTACTCGGCATATGAGCAGCTTAAAAAGCGCTTATAAGGAATGTAATGTCATTTGTTAATAATTGATAACTACTGGCAGTCACATTGTTAAAACCCAGACAGCAGACAATATTACATAAATGAATCAAATTATTCAATATGATGCTTAATATGATAAAAATATATTTTGCATGTCTTATGAAAATATTACATTCTACATATTTAAGAGAAAATGTAGTGAAAACCTACTTTACAGCCAAAAGGAAGCACGCGTCCAGGAGGCAAAAACTTTAACCATATATCTCTAGCCTCAATATCAGGGGAAAGACCAACTTTCTCATCACCACCAAAATATGTAGCATAAATGCGATCTGATGGTAATTTATAAACCTGTAATACAATAAAGAAGTAGATAATGTAAACACAAAAGATATATTAATCATGCAATATATCTATTGAGGAACTAAATAGCTATCAACTTCTGCATTTGAAGAAATTGCAAACAAGATAAACACCTAAAAACATAATAACTTATCTAGCTTATTCAAATTTTAATCAACTTTTTCTCTGGATGAGACTATTAAGTTATCCACATTTAGAAAACGAAGGCCACATTGGATTGGGATTGGCAGTGTCAACAACTGATATCTAAAGTATATTAATTCATAAATGCCATTCTTCTTCAAACCGAAACAGTGCAGTAGTGGTAGCCATGGTGTAATTGATGGAATGGAAGTGGTGGTTAGCTGCAGTGAGTGATGGTGCAATTTATAATTGAAAAGTGTTGTTCTTAACAAGGTTTGAACACTACACATGCTATTTAAACAGCCCAAAAACCTAATTAATATAGAAGAAACAAGCAATATGGGCGTACAGCCAAAAATGGGTGTCTATGGTAATTTCCTAGTTAGCTAGCTTTTAGAGATTAGAAATCATTCCAAAGCACAAAACACCTCCCATAGTGATTTTACCAAACTATACACATTTATTAACAAAAAAACATATGACGCATAATTCAAGAAACCAAGATACAAAACTCCGATGGATAAAGCATACTTTAGTTAGAAGTTCCCATGCCCAGGTAATGGCTTCTTCTTTAAAGTAATCCCCAAACGACCAATTTCCCAACATCTCAAAGAACGTGTGATGGTAAGTGTCTTTCCCAACGTCGTCAAGATCATTGTGCTTACCACCTGCTCGAATGCACTTCTGGGTATTGCAAGCACGAGAGAGTTTGCTCAAGGCAGTGTTAGGATCAGCAGTCCCCAAAAAAATTGGCTTGAACTGGTTCATCCCTGCACATATATAATCATAACAAAATTACCAATATAAACTACTATCTGTAACAAGATTACTATATTTACCAATCCATCAATATTTGAGCTTTCCTACATATTTGGAACAACTAATAGAATCCACTTACTTATGACATGTCCATGAGATATTTTCAGCTTATTTTCATAAGCTCTCCTGATAGTTTACGAAAAACAGTTTATAACTTATATGGACTTTATTTTATCTTTTGTTATAGAAATACTGTAGTATATTCATAAACACTTATATGATAAGCGCTTCACTAAATTATGTATCCAAACAAGTCTTAGCTCTATTTAAAAACTCCAACGTAAAAACACTTAAAACCCTAAAAAAAGTGGAAAAAAAAATAAATATAACTAAAGCATTAGTCTGCTAGCAAAAGCTTGAATAAGCCAAATATTAAACTGGACAACTGAATAAACAACCAATAGAATAGCGAATTTCAATTTGATATTATATACAATAAATTAAAAACTAGTTGGATTTTTATTTGAATCCTAAGAATCTGCAAAATCTAAGGTGAATTGTGTTAAGAGTGAATAACAATGAGAGAGAGAGAGGGAGTACCGGCGTTAGCAAAGAGGAGAGTAGGGTCATTGAAGGGAACGACAGGGCTAGACTTCCAATAGACATGGTTCTTATCTTCGAAGAACTTGACGAAGGTATCTCTGACGCGCTTTGCAGGCCACTGAATATCTTGTTGTGTATCAGGTCCTGACATGGCGGCGGAGGAGGTGGAGAGATGAGATCTAGATGAGAAGAAAGAGACGCCGCGGGAGAGTGAGTGCGGCGGCGCTAATGGAGAGTTTGGGTTGCAGAGAAAAGTGAGTAAGCTGATACCTCTTCTCATTCACTCACACTCATATCCTTTTTTTTTTTGTCTTATATCTTAATTGTTTTTGTTATGAAACAATGGCTATGTAGTGTTTGCTAAAAATAGTTGTTACCGGCTAAAAAGCTACTTTATAGATTATAGCTGATAAGTTAATTGAAATGTTTGATAAAATTGGCGGTTCAATAGTTTATAGATGTAAAATAACATTAAAAGATATTTTTAATTAATATTAAAATAATATTTAACATGAAATTAAAAATTAAATTTACTAATATAATATAATTTTGTCTTATTAAACTAATTTTTAATTCCTTGGAATTTTGTCTTATTAAACTAATTTACCCGCGGGTTCCCGTTACCTTTAATCCCGTTACCCGTTTGTGATTCTTTAATCCGCGGGTCCCCGTTACCTATAATCCCGTTACCCATTTATGATTCTTTAATCCGCAGGTCCCGTTACCTTTAATCTAGTCCCCGTTTGTGATACTTCAATCCGCGGGTATTTTTATATAATTTGTTATGGATTCATGCTTCGGCCGCTGCTCTACTTATGACTTGGTTGCTACCCTCGTTGGCGCTATCAAAGAATTTAATTTATTTTCAGGGTTTATTTTGCAGCAAGCTAAAGCTTAGTAGCTTGAGGGGGAGTGTTAGAATATAAAATAGGTTTAATGTTTATATTATATTTGTTTATTTTATTCCCTATAATTAAAGGATTTAGTTTAGATTTAAATTAGTTCACTTGGTTATAAATACCAAGGTCGTCGTACTGTTTTATCATGTAAATAATATTTTAGGTCATCATCAATAATATTTGTGTTTGTTGTTGTTTTCTCCTATTCTTTCTCCTAAATATCACAAATTTAACAGATATGAAGGAATATCCATTTTGGCTCAAGTTTTAATAGGTTTTAATTATATCTAATCTTTTTTTTTTTTTTTTTAAATTGTCAATCGTTAGTTGATTCAGTGATGATTGGCGCTGAACTTAGTAGGAAGGACCACAGTTCGATCCTCCGCAAGTGAACTGACCCCCGAATCAGATTAAATTGGTGGTGAAAACCCAAAAAAATAAAATAATTTGATGCCCTGACTTTAATTGGGTACAATTAATTTCTTATCTTTTATTTTCTATTGCAAAATAATTTCTTCTTTTACAAAGGTTATACAAATATAGTTCCCTTTTCATGTTAAAAAATTGTTCCATATTTTACAAAAATTATGACAATATCATTGTTTTCTACACAATTTACATGTACTGTTTTCTTTAAATTATATATATTCTCTAATACAAAGTTTTCATCCATGTTCACCAACGAACTCAAGCTTAAAATACAAAACAATAAAATTTATGTTTTATTTTCCATTATAAATATAAGGAGAAGGTCTATCTCTATCTTACACTATCTAACATACTTTTAACACACTTTGATCTAATAGGAGAAATACAAGCGGGTTAACGAAATTATATAGCTCCCACATAAATTTCGACCATTAGAAAAGAGTGCAGTAAAAAAATGTATTAAAGTGTATGTTGCTAACATTCTCGTGATATAAGACACCAACCCATCGCACTAACACACCAAAAAGGGCCACTTTTATACCAACTTTTTTTTTGTAGTGACCGGTGACAACCTCAACTAACTCAGCTGAAAGCCACATATCTCTTCTTTCTATTCTTACTTCATTTCTTAATCACTTTTTCCTATATCCTATAACAATAGTAAAATCACATTTTCCACATTTTTCATTCAAGGTTCCTCAGCTAGCTTTGGAGAACAGTATGCAACAGCCTCAGCAACAGTGAGGAAGATCTTGTCTTCACCAAGAAAATTTGCAAAGTTGGATGTGTGGAGTTTGTCTATCACTAGTGGACCAGGATTTGCAAGTACAAGCTGCTCAAAAAAGAGGTAACTTTTTTAGTTAAGATATATATAATTGTCACATTATATTATGTAGTTTAGAAATTGAGTTAAGAGGGAATGTTTGAATTTGAATTGACTTATTTGAGTTTATGTGCTGACATAAACATTTGTGAGACTATTTGGAAGAGTTTATGAAAACAGTTTATGATATTAACTTGCCAATAAGTTCTTTTCAGATTTTTCTTTTATAAGCTCTCATCAATAGCTAATGAAAACAACTTATGGCCTATATGAAAACAGTTTATGTCATTTACATGTCTATAAGTTATTTCAGCATGTTTTCATGCTCTCAATAATTGCTTATGAAACATCTGTTTACATGAAAACAATTTGACTTTATTTATCTTTTTGTCACAGAAATAGCTTATGAATAAACATTTAATTAATCAAGTTGTTTATCCAATCCAAACAGTACCATAGTTTGATTATTACCTGAACCTCTCTTTTCTGAAGACTTCTAAATAACTCTTCCAGGGCATGGATGCCACTAGTATCAATGTCAGTAACAGCTGCAAAAAAATTAAACATACATTTGAGGTTAAGCACAACAATCCATAATTATGCGCTTAGTTGATTTGAGGATAAAGAAAAAATATAGACACTCACGTGACATCTCAACTATCAAAAATTGGATTCGGGTTTGGTAGTCTCTATTCACTCGTTCTTCCTCATCCATAAGCCATCTTAGTATCCTGCAAGATAATAATAGTCCTTAGGCATCAGAAATAGGATATCAAACCAAAAACAAGGAAAATTATCATTTTATAATAATTGTGTGCATGGGGAAAAGGTTTCCCTCGCTATTCAGACTATACAAGTATCCAATATAGAGCTCTCAACACACCTTCACGTCCAAAATTAGACGTTTGAAGCCTGACTTGGATGGCCAGATAATGGTTGTTCCAATAGATCAAGGATTGACTCTTAATACATACTATATTAGATTTGGACCTAACCACTATTCACGTCGCATCACTATCTAATGTGAGGCTCACTACACACTGCTTATAAGATAATTGATATTATTGGATGCTATCCTCATACATCCGCATTGAAACTTCTTACATTATGTAGGTAGACTCCTAACATTTTTTGAACCATATACAACCTCTGCCCTTATGGCTTATCTATTTAAGTGATTGCCAAAAAAACATACATGATCTGCCTAAGAGAACTATATAAACAGAGGGGAATAATACATTGTTACCTTTCTTTAACATAATTAGAGTTGGAAAAATATATTGCAGAATCAACTCTTATAATCAGTACACCAGGAACCCTTGTTGCCTCTGGATATTGCTGGATGTTTCTATAAACAGTTGTCCTAGGGATCTTCCCCAGAATAGCAGTTCGGGGCCTCGTGACTTGCAATAAGATTTTTGCAAAGGATATAGAAACCTGCCACAATATGTAACAATAATAACGAATAAGAAACTGCTTTAAAATCGTAGAGCATAATAAGATAACTGAGTTTTGGAACTTACAGCAATCAAAAGTCCTATCTCAACCGAGGCAAAAACGACCCCGAAAAATGCTCCCATGCAAGCAACAAAGTCAAATTTATCAATTTTCCATATCAAAATTGCTGCCTTATAGTCTACAAGGTTGATGACGGCACAAATGATGATTGAAGCAAGAATGGCATTTGGAGTGTATTTGAAAAGAGGCGTGATAAATTGCAGGGTTAAGAACACAACAATAGACATGAAGATATTAGAGACCGCAGTTTCGCAGCCAGCCATAAAATTTACTGCTGACCGAGAGAAAGAACCTGACAATAGCCAGAAATATATCAGTAGTTGTATCTGACAATGGAAAAAGAGGTTGGTTCTAAAAAACATCGTTTAGCTTACCGGTTGCTACATAACAGGATGTCATTGAACCAACAACATTCATAGCTCCTAATGCCACCATTTCTTTGTTTCCATCCAGTTGATAGTCCTTCATAGATGCAAATGTTCTTCCAATTGCTATGGCTTCCTGATAACAAAAACTTATCAGTTTAGACGCACAAGTAAATGGTGAAAAACTCTTTGAATGAAGATAATAGTCTCAAAGTTTGCTTACAGTTAAAGCTATCATGCCAGCGACAATGCCAATTCTAACACCTTTCGCAAGGTAGTCACCAGTAAAATAAATTTCCTTCACGGAGGATGGATTTATCCCTTTCTCTATGTGTTTTACCTACACAAATCAATAGACAAAAGCCTTTACTACTTTGGAGAAACAACTTAATTAAGAGATCATGATATAAGTGATTATGTATATGCTATTTCTATAACAAAAGACGAAATAAAATCAAATTGTTTTCATATAAACTGTAAGTTGTTTTTTCATAAGCTATCTTGGAGAGTTTAAGTAAATAAGCTGAAAACAGCTTATGAAATTGTCATAAATTGTTTCTATATGCTCTTTTAAACAGTCTCATAGTGCTTATGCCAGTAGATAATCAAAATTAAGCTAATCTAAACAACAGGTATAGTACTTTTACAAATACTGAATACAATTATAATCTGCAATGTTCAGGATAAGAGAAGGGTTATATATACTTACAATTGCAACACCATGTTTGTCTGCACGGGTTATGTATACAAAAAAAGTGGAGAGTACAACAGATATCAATGGAGCAATTGCTGGCACCCAGAAGAATTTTGGGCCCTTCTTTCCCTGACCAACAACGTATCATTATATCATTATATAATTAGAAAATAATTACAGTCCTAACAATTTGTTAATTGTCTAAGAAATCTTAAGTAAAATGAATAAGAGTGCTTACGATATACTTGGCAAACAGAAGAAAAGAAAGGAAGGTAGATCCAATTAATATAGTTTGCCAGTTCCACTGCAATATGTCAGATATTAATCAGCTTCGGAATTTTCACGCGCAGACACAAATCTTAAAATTCTATTATTGATTTTCGCATGCAGGTATAGAGAAATAAAGGAAAAGCATACCCCATGATGGGCTGATGAGAATACTGAATGCATCACAGAGATTATATCGGTTTTCCTTGTGAACTTTTCAATCCCAAGGAAACCCTTAAGCTGTTGTAGAGCAATTGTAATGGCAGCTCCACCCATAAAACCGACAATTGCAGCATGAGATAGGAAATCAATCAAAAATCCTAACCTGGTCAAAAACCCACCCAATTGGAATGTCATTAATTAGCATAAGAAATTGGTAGCACACGTATAGAGCACTAACACTAGCTATGTAGCACAAAAACTTCAGATTAAAGGCTTGCCTTCTGGTGTCTATGTTGTTACTTTCATTTTCACTTTCATTTTATTAAACTATTACGGGAGTCTAAGTGTCAATAATGTGTTCGGTGTGTATTTCTGTGTATCATAGAATACTAGTGCTAGAAAATTCAAATCTAAACTTGCGTAGAGCTAATGTGTCATACCTAAAAACTCCAAGAGTTGCCTGTGTAATCCCAGCAAAAAACGTGGCAGTAAAAGCGAGTCTTCTATATTCTGTTGGATTTGTATTGGGATCAATCTCATTCTGAAGTAAAGTCCCCAACAAGAGAGACACCACTGCCACTGGTCCTATCGCAATGTCACGTGAACTACCCATGACCGCATATATCAGTGGTGGAACAAAGCTTGAATCTATAAAGGGTAGACCAAAACACAACAAAATTGCTCAGTCTTACATCCAAATAAAAACACAGAAAACTTGAGATTGTGATGAGAAATAAGAGTCTTACACAGTCCATACTGAGGAGACAAATTTGCAAGCTTTGCGTATCCAATATCCTGTTTTCAAACCGAATATATCAAAACATAAAAATTGGGATAAGTAATATGAATTACAATTCAGTTCTCGTGTCATGAACCATCTATTGGTTCTTCAAAGGCACAACATTTTAAAGTAAATTTACCTGAGGAATGCAGAGACTTGCAATAGTTAAACCGGCAATAAGATCTCCTCTAAACTTTTTGAGGTTATAAGTTCTTCCCCAACCAAGTATAGGGAATATAGCTTCAATTCCCAGGATGAACTTCCGGGACTTCGTCTGGTCCTTAAAAGGCCGTAGAGGATCGTCCGAGAAAAATGTTTCCTTTACTGTGTATTGGAATTCCTTAAAGAGGTTTTGTTTTGGAGGAACTCCAACCTTGTGCACGTATGGTTCCTGGCCTTGTGAAGAAGACAAACTTCTACTATCCATCTCTTTTGTTTCAACATTTTCATCAGCTGGATGACTCATTGATAATGTCAACGATCACTTTCACTATAATTCAAGTTAAAAAGCTACATCTATTAGATACTAAAATTAAAATAATTTAACAATACTATTAATTAAAGTAACACAAATGACCATTTTACACGGTCAAACTCTGACTACTAAACTAACACCTCGTCGAGTCATAAGAACTTGGTTTATATTGCATTAAACTTCTATGACTGTAGAGTTTCATAGTTAAAAGTACACCATACAACATAAAGCTTTGATGTACGTAACAGAAAAGTGAGAACAAAATGAGGTACATAAGCACCTCTATATAGTGATTATAGATATCTTACTAACTGAACAATAGCTCAAAAAGATTTAACAAACCTGGAAGAAAGTGATGGGAAGCTCACAGAAGAGTGTAACTATCTGGTCAAAACTTTCAAGACTTGTTGAGAAGCTACTTTGGTTTATAACTCAAGACAAAAGTTGATGCTAAGCTGAAAGAATAAATGTAGAAAAATGAGCTGTGAAATCAAATACCACACATGTCACTGTCATGAATAGTTAGAAATTTAAAATATGTAATACCAGGTTAATGTTCAACTCTGATTAACAACTTATGGAAGACTCAGAAATTAAGGTTCTCATGTAAGCAATCCAATTATTTACTTTTTATGAAGAATGGTTAGGACTGAGAGGATATATATATATAGTGTGAGAAGGAGCAAAGGTTACCAACAGTTGGAAATTATTATATATTTTTATAGACTATTAAATCATAGGACAAGTTGTATTTGTTTTCCTTAATCAATGACCAAGAAGTCCAAAAGGTGAAAACAGAAAGAAATTGAACTTTGGTTAATCACACCTAACAATTCCACTGACACTATGTCTTGGAAGATATTATGAGGATAACCAGAATACTAAACTAAAGATAATATGACAAATCAGTTTGAAATACAGGGAAGTTGATAGTGAAATTTAAAATCTAATGATGTGAATGTAAGTAAAGTGTTTATTTGATTAACTTAGTTAACACAGCTTTCTTGAAATTGTACATGCAAAATAAGTCATTCCAAATATACACATACATTAACATTGTCATTTTAAGCCTAATGATAACAAATTCTCGAATATCATATGTCCATTGCTTGGAATACCCAATCTAACAGTTTTAACAGTTTAACGGCTTCAACATGTGAAACACCAATCCATCCATGAAAAACAGGTGTAATTAATATAAGTGTCAATCTGTTTATGCTGTTTCTTAGAAATAATAATCCGGCTTCTATATCAAGTTCATCAATCTTATACAAGATTAAAAATTAATCAAATTATTAAATCTTAGTAGCGTTTTTTTTACGAATATCTATCTACAAGTTTCCTCCTTCGGAGATAGTCATGTTGGGGGTTTCGTTTGCACAAGTTCAACACAGAAGAAGTTTAAAGTAGGACATCCACCGTTCAAATTCTGGAAACTAACATAACCACTAACTTATTAACATTTTCATATAAAAAAAAAAATCACTATCTAAATTGATTTGTATTTCGGAGTTTTGAACCAGGCCCGCTTAGGAATACTCTCTCTTTATACAGATCTGTTTTTCACAAGATTTGAGCCACGGACCATGTACATATTCACCCTCAAAAATCCTAGTGAGGTGCTACTAATAAGCCAACTTGTTTTAGTTAAAACTTAATGTTGCTCCAAGAATGAACAAATTCTACCTGAAATAACAAAAACTAGAGTCCTGTTTGACTCATCAACAACAATGCTCAATAAGACAACCATACTTAGTGTGTTTGAAAAACACCAAAATCATGGTGGAAAATCACTGTGTACCATTAAGCTATACATTTAGTGTGTTTGGTTAAGCGGTGATAAAAACTGATTTTGACTTATCGACTTTGTAATATTGATTCTGACTAAAAGTGAAGTGAATATAAGTGGTTTATATTTGGATATATTCATGTAAAAGTTTACTTCCTCTGGTCTCAAATATAAGCAAAAATTCATTTTTCAGATTCATTGAATAACTGATGTATCTAGTCCATAATATGAACCAGATACATCAGTTATTCAATGAACCTGAAAAATGAATGCTAGACTTGCTTATATAGGAGACTGGAGGGAGTATTAAACAACACATTTGAGCCTGCAAAATCAGTTATACAGGGCCGCAGGCAAAAACTCAAAATTTTACCTTCAAGTTAGAATTGATTTTGGAACAAAGTCAATTATACTCGAAAATATCCAAGCACGTCAAAATCAATTCTACTCCTCTAGAATCAAATTTGTCTCCTCCAAAAGTGAAATCAAACATACACTTAAGCTTTCTAAAAGTCATGATTGTAGAGCTCTAAGCTCACGACTTCAATTGTCCACCGATCAACCAAACATATGCTTACAATAAAACATTATCAATTAAAATATAGTATCGTTAACGTGGTGCCACAACATTTACTTTTTTAGTTGACACTTTATATACACATAAGCACTATACAACAAAACACAAATTGTACTTTTCCATATTTAAAAACAATAGAGAACCCAAAATTGAACTTTTCCAAATAACCAAGAGCCACTAAATGTCAAATTTAAAAAAAAAAAATGATTAAAATTTGAAAGAATAAAGTCCAAACCTAACTATAGACTAAAAACTAACCTCTCTTTTTCCTATTCTTCTCATGCAAACCATTGATAGTGGAAGATTCCAATATAAACCTGTCATAATTTCAACGAAGCAAAATATTAATCAAATAAACAAACACAGAAAAAAGGAAATAAAGCGAGATACGCATTGTTGTACTATATGCACATGAAATTGAATACCATGAAATAGTTTGAAGCTTCGTTTTCAATTCTCCACATTCGATGGTTCTCGTGAGTCTATGAAGAAATTTATTACTTTTTATTGAGAAACATTTGAAAGCCATTAATAGATTTGAATTGATGAGTGACACACTAAATTAAAGAAACAAATTACGTCTTGGTTCGATGAATCTAAATTGTTACTTTAATTTTGCTAGGTTGTGTTTGGTTGCCCAGAAAAATAAGGAAATGTGTGACATTGTCTCTATCTGGAAACAAATTATATTTTGGTCAAAACAAAACAAAAATTGTTTTTGTCAAAATATTATATGTCTCTATCACTAAATTATATTTTTGTCAAATTATTTTTCAACGATAAAAAAAATATATTAACACCAAAAAAATAGCTAGCACAAGGTGTGTCAGACAAAGCCACAAAATTTTACAACCTTCGAATATATATTGTAATGAAAAGCTTAAAATCGATACCAAAAAAAAAAGTGGAGAAAAAAATTTTCAGACCCAAACAAACTAACCACCTGAGGGTGTTTATATCTAGATAGATATTATGAGCTTTTCAACCACTAGTACGTACACAATTTAATTTTATTTGGCATTTGAAATTATACCATAAAAAAATTATTTTATTTTTCTTTTTTTACCAATGGGGTTGGGATTATTCCAAAAAAGGGGGCTGGGATTATTTAACTATACGATTACCACATCTTACAATCAAAAATTTCTTTTGTGAATAGATGAAATGTGGCAAAATTATTATAAACTTATGCACATAAAGGGAAGAATAAATGGAAGAGTCGTGGTTTAAACTTTAAGTATGATGTTTAGCTTAACAATTTTAATATTTTTTTTTCGTTTAAACTAGTCTCCCTCATTGTGAAAAAAGTGATGCATAAAATAGTGATCCAAAAGTAAACTTCATTCTATCCCAAACATTAGCCGCAAAATGAAGATTAAATTGTGGTGGCTCACTTTATGTTTTTTCAATAGTATGAAAGTGTAAGCCACGAGGTTTGGTCTAGTGGTGAGGGGTTTCGGTAATATTGAAGGTGTGAAAAACACAAGAAGGGGGTTGAATTGTGTTTTGAGGATTTAAAATTTTCTTCAAGATTAAGGAATATATCAGAGTCTATTTTGGCAGCGGATAACTCAAATACACAATGTAATCAGAAGCAAGGTTGAGAAGGTGAGAGAGAAAGAGAACACACAAAGATTTTATACGGGTTCCCATCATAACTTGAGAGTACTCCAGTCCCCTTGTTCTTCAACAAGAGAGTTCACTATAATCACACAAGATTACACAATTTGCTCAAGCACACAAGCAAGAGACTTACACTATTTGCTCAAGCACACAAGCAAGAGACTTCAACAGATGCTCAAGCACACAAGCAAGAGACTTACTCTAATTTGCTCAAGCACAAAAGCAAGAGACTTCCAAATTGCTCAAGAACAAACGCAAGACTCTTTGAATCTTATACAATAAGATTACTTACAATGATACACCTAGGACTAACTCTTTACAAAGATTATCAAAACAGAAAGTTTTGATATTGAATGAAGATCTTGAGTTTAAGTCTTGTGCAGATGTTTGCTATTAAGTTCTTTGACTTGAATGAACACTTTCTTCCTTTTCTATTGTGTGCAGTTCTTCTTAAGTTTAAGCTCTTGTGAAAAGTTTGATCATTCAACGACAACTTTGTCAATTCAAAGAGGTCTTGTATTTATAGGTTTAGAAACAAAGACGTTTGAATATGACTGTTGTGGAAGATCAGTTTGCCCGTTTGAAAGGTGCTCATACCATTTTTAACTTATTCCACAAATGGCAAAATGCTTCTGCTTTTCTGGTTCTCGAAGATAGTTCCTTTGCATAGAAGAGGTAATTGTATCGTTGTCTTGATATTCCCTTTCTTGAATCCATTACGTCCTTGTGTAGATTATAGCTTAAGGGAAATATCTCTAGACTTGATTCCATTAGATTTATATGTTTTTTTATTCTTGTGTAGCTTCTGAGAGTACACTTAAATTGCTTCTGACAGACTCTTCTTGCTTCTTGGACCTTTTGTTGCTTCTGAGACTCTTGTAGCTTCTGACAGACTTTCTTCAGACTTGGTTCTCTCAGAACTTCTGAATGCTTCAGATGCGTATAGTTGCTTTCAGCTTCTCAGATTCTATCTTCATTGTTAACTGCACACTTTCATTTAAGATCATTAGTGTTCTTCAATTGCATATTAATACTTTGTTATCATCAAAACTTTATCAAGCTCTTGGGGTTTGTTCTAAGAACCATTTTTGTTCTAACAATCTCCCCCTTTTTGATTATGACAAACATAAGTATTAATTGTCAATTGTTGTTGAATTAATTTATCATGTTCTTATCAGATTTATGAGTTTTGCAAGCTCCCCCTGAGTCATACACACTATAGGGTTAGGTTTGTAAGACAAGTTCGCAAGACAAGTTCGCAAGTTGTATCAGAATCTACATATGAGAATTTGTTCTTTGAGATTATAACTATTTCCCTTTTTCAATACAAGCGCAATAAGTACTAGAAACATATAAAAATAATTAAAGATAGTCATTTCCTTTGATGCAGTTTCAGTCATTGTATTCCATGAATAACGTTTCAAGCAGTTTTCCCTTTTTGTCAATAAATGCCATGTGATAAATACAAATATTCTCAAGATGATAAATTCATTTAATTAACACATGTGATCTTAACTACTTGTTCTATAACAACTTGACTTATGCTCTTGTATTATCCCCAAGAAAGATACTAAATGATCTTTCTTTCTTCCGCAATTAATCTTTCTCTTTCTCCCCCTTTTGTCATCAGTCAAAAAGAGTTATGTGGAAAAGATAAGTTTTACGTTACCAAGTTGTTGTAGTCCAATGTAGTTAAACCAAAAACAGTTAGATGTCAATGTGTCAATAAAGTAAAAGTTATTAACGCCCGTGATAGAAAACAAACAAGTGAGGCGATCTATAAAAGGCAATATTCTTCGTCACTTTACTCATAGAAGAGTAATCTAAAGAATAAAGTTTTTACGAAAAGAGTTCTAAAGATGAGAAGATCAACTCGCAAATTGGCAGAAACACAAAGAAAAGCTCGAGAGGAGGCAGCCAAAACCAAGCAGCCTAGGGCTAAAGCAGAGATTGTAGAAATCTCTTCTGACTCGGAGAAGACTGACTCTGATTATGCAACATTCTTAGAGACTTATACTGAGGAAACACAATCTGATGAAGTGGAATCTCAGGTTACTCGTGAGGTGGTTGAGAGTTCCAAAACACCAGATCCACAGCCGGATTCAACATCAACAGAGTCAGTACATGACTCTGATTCAACAGATTCTGAAACAGAATTTGATTAATTTGCTGTGGTGTTTTCAGTTTTGTACTCTTAATTTTGCATTAATAAAAAATTTCATTTCTTAATGTTTCTTTGAATTTGATAGTTTCTCTTCTATAAAAGATTGGGTTAAATGGTGTTTACCCCCCTGCAAAGTAGGCGAGTTCTGGATTAACCTCCTGGAAAATTTTTCGTTTAGATTCCCCCCTACAAAATATAATTTTCTGGATTCCCCCCTCAAATGCACACCGTGGCAGCTGACTGTCACAAAATCTCCACGTGGCAGACGGAATCTCCACGTGGCACTGTCACGTAGGAAATTTTTAATTAAAAAAAAAAATTAAATTAAAATGCCACGTCATTTTTTTTTTAACTCAATTTTTTTTAATTAAAAAAAAAATTAAAATTTTGTTTTTAACTCAAATTTTAATTTTTTTTTATCCCCTTTTAAAAAAAATTAGCGCATTTTAAAATATTAAAATTTGGTAAGATTATACTATAGATAAAAATTTGGTAAGATTATACTATAGTTAAAATTTGGTAAGAAAATTTTACTTTTTTTTGTGTTTCTTTCACATGAAAATGGAATAATTGTGATATGAATTATGAAAAATAAAGGAAAAGATGGGCTACAATGGTGATGGTGGTAATCTTAAGGCGACAACTGATAACCGCAAGAGAGGAGAGTAAACAACACGGCCATGTTAAAGAAGAGAATCAGCGTGAGACATCCAATAAAAAAGAAGAAAGTGTTGGTTGGCAATGGTGCGTGAAAATTTATTTGTTTTAAAGAATGTGGGTGCATAAAATATCATCCTAAAAGTGAATTTACAATGTTAACAAATACTCATATGAAATTAGTGTTGTTGCAATTTGAAGTCATTATTTTATGAGTCACTTATATATTATATATAGTATTCAACATTTATTTTTTATCTATAGTATAATCTTACCAAATTTTAACTCAAATTTTAATATTTTAAAATGCGCTAATTTTTTTTAAAAGGGGATAAAAAAAAAAATTTGAGTTAAAAAAAATAAAAAAATTTGAGTAAAAAAAAAATGACGTGGCATTTTATTTTTTTTAATTAAAAATTTCCTACGTGGCAGCGCCACGTGGAGATTCTGTGACAGTCAGCTGCCACGGTGTGCATTTGAGGGGGGAATCCAGAAAATTATATTTTGTAGGGGGAATCTAAACGAAATTTTTTTCAGGGGTAATCCAGAACTCGCCTACTTTGCAGGAGGGTAAACACCATTTTACCCTAAAAGATTTTGTGCATATGATGAAACAACATTGATAGGAATAAATCAACCAAATTAAAAAGAAACAAACTACTATGCTAGAATAAATCAACCAAAAGATGTTTATACCACATAGATAAGTTTAAAACAAGAGAGAATGATAGGAAAACACAAAAGAACAAATCTATAGAAAAACACAAATCATTGGATAAGCTTGGTAAGCATTTCCAGGATCATTTTTTGAGAATCTTGAAAACATGCAATCTGAGCACTCATTCTATCCAATCTTTCATCCTTCTTAAAAGATCTCGATTTCCAGTAGATTCTTCCACACATACTGGTTGAGGATCTAATTCCATTGTAGATACCTCCCTGTCCATGACAACATCTTCAACAGCAGCTTCCTTTTCTTTCTCTTGCTCTGAAGTCATCACCATTTGATGATCTTCAGCAATATCCATAGCTTCAGCTTCTTCCTCAATGGTTGTAGGAGCAGGAAAGGTTAATCTTGGCAGACTTTCTCTTTCAATAGATTGTATCAAAGTTGTAAAATCTTCCTTGGATTTTCTAACAACATCTTCCTTGATGTGTTCTAGATAACAGTCAAGAGCGTGACTGAATCTTACTTTGATTTCTTTGGCTCCAGCTTCTAGATCATATTGAAAGACCATGAAGTTTTCATGTCTTTTGAAAAGGTGCTGAAGATCATAATGAAGTTCATTCTCTAATTTGGTGAGGTTTGGGCCAAGTTTTAGAATGAATTTATATGGTTGAATGCATGTTGGAATTGATTTGGCTCTCTTTGCTTTGTAGGTGTGTCTATGTTGTAAAAGCTCAAAGAGAGTTGATTTGGTTAGAGGATGAATGATTTTTTCTTGTAAAGGGTCAAGACACTCAGGATCCTCAGAGTATTCTAATGAATTCTGAAAAGATGTTTCAAATTTTTGTTTAAAGAATTCATTAGTAAAAGGCTCAAGAGGTAGGTAGGTTTAGTTCATAAAGGTTAAGGATTTGATTATCAGATTCTGAATAGTCAGTAATGATTGGAGAAGTGTTATCAGAATCTGATTGGAAAGATTGTTTTGATGAATTGGGAGGTAGTTGAGTTTGTAACATCTCAGAAGTTGAGGCTTCTGGGTAGGTTGTCTAAGATGTTTGTTGATGTGAGGTTGAGGTGTTTTCTGGGAGTGAAGGTTCTTGGTGTTGAGATGTAAAGGGATTGGCTGGGATAGTAGAGTCTTGGTGTTGGTTTGCAGCTAAGTTTTGGATGAGTTGCTGGGTAGGAATTTCATCTCGAAAGTTGAGCAATGTTCTCAGCAATGGGTGTGTTGTGGTCAAGGGATTTTGATGAGGATGAGGTTGGAGAGGTCAAAGAATGAAGCACATTTGATTCAGAACACTTAGAATTATATATCAGAAGCAGAGATTGTTACCTTTTCACTTGATTGCTCGTCTTCTTGATGCCTTTCTTCTTTACCAGTAGCTTTGATCTCTTCATTTTCTTGATCCTTGACTGTTGTTTTTTCATTTGGTTTGTTCTCTTCTTGTGGTTTGGTTGTACAACCCAT
This sequence comes from Trifolium subterraneum, assembly GCA_951799995.1. Classification (NCBI taxonomy): domain Eukaryota; kingdom Viridiplantae; phylum Streptophyta; class Magnoliopsida; order Fabales; family Fabaceae; genus Trifolium; species Trifolium subterraneum. The sequence continues at coordinate 26,861,815 of OX637467.1, forward strand.
AACAATCTTACCCTTAACTTGAGGATTTTCTTCCTTGTTTTCTGATATTTTCAATTTCTTTTCATCTGGTTGAGCATTAGATGTTCCTTCATTTGATCGCTTCGTTGAAACTTTGGCTGATTCTTGCTTTTTGTTATCCAGAACTTCCTTGAATTTTAAAAAGATGGCTTCCATTATATTTTTTTTGCATCCGAGGGATGTCTTCAAGTTTCTTTGGGTTTTCTCTAGTAAGAACAATAGATTCTGTCGGTCTGTTGAAAAATTTGATAAACCCACATCTTTCAAGAAATTTTGAATATAACTTTGTTGGAGGATAGGTTGTTTGTACCAAGGAAGGGATGATTTTGGCTAGACTATCAATAAATCCAGATTGATAGAGCAATTCTGAAAGCAATCTTCGATGTCTGATAGATTCCTTCTTGTCTCTTATCGTTTTAGTGACATTCTTGCAGATATCCTCAAAGATGAATTCGCCAACATTTACATGTGATTCTTCATGGCGAAGTAAAGAAACATATTATGTTCCCAAGACAGATTTTCTGAGATCTTTATCGTGGGAACAATAGCAGCCCTAAAGATTTCTAAATGTGTTCTCCCAATAGCATTTAGTCTTTCCCTATCCCTGTTAACCATCAGACTTCTGAAGCTTTTGTTGTACTCATGATTCTCTTGAAATTCACTCAGCTTTTTGCCATTTGGATTGAATCCACATAAATGCACAATGTGATCAACATTGAAGGCAATATCTAGACCAGCAATATTTGATCTAATCTCAGTAGATGTAAATTCCTTCAGTCTCATTTCTTTTCGAGACTTCCCATTCAGATCTGGATATTTTTCTATTAACAACAGTTCTTCTTCTTCAGCAGCAGCAGCTCTGTCATAAACATATGCTCGCATCCAGAAAAACTTCACCAGATTGGGATAAGTTGGACCGTTTATAAGATCAAAATATCTTCACATCTGCAGAGAGAACCAGTAATTTTGTCACCTTCTTGTCCATTACATTTGAGTTCCCTAAAGTCAACAACTTGTTCAGCCAGAAGTCTCAACTTTTTCTCGCAGAAGTGAACTGTGTTTTGAAATCCTCCAGAAATTCGTTCACCTACTGCAATAGATGAGATTTGTCTAGGATGACTTGACGAAGACGATGCCATTTCTTATGGATGATCAAGATTGACAGATTTGAGCAAGATTGAAGTGAGAAGATTGTGTTTGATGTTCTTCAGAAGTTTACAGAAAGAGAAAAATAATGAAAGAGGGAAATTGTGATCAAGTAAAGAGACTTTAAAGACACTTATTAAAAGGTTTAAGAAAAAGAGAGGGAAAAACTATTTTTAACCTTTGGAATTCTCATGTTTCTTCATAAACTGCATTTTTCATCCAATTAGCTTTAGTACACGTTGTGAATAATAAACTTAGTAATTAACACGCATGAGGTCAACTGTAAAAAGTAAAAATATTTGAAAACGTTTCCTCTTTCGTGTTAAGGCCTATGATAGCTAGAATACAAAGCGTCTTCAGAGTCTGATTGTCTCAGAGGCAGTCTTGCCTTCAGAAGATCTAGGACATATGCTTCTGATACATATCAGATTCTGAGTTTCTCAAGAAGGCGTCGGTCTTTGAATTAATTGATATTTACTAGTTTATTCTTCAACACACTGTTTTGACTCTAATTGGTAAGGAAAAGATTTATAGCTACCTTGATGATTTGTTTTGAGGACACTGAGACATCTTTGAACTTAGTTCAATACTTACTGGTCCCTTTTATCTTCTACCATTCAGATTTCAATGAAGCTTTCAGGAGAGTAGAGATTCTGAATGATTGTGTCCTCTTTTCTGAGCATCCTTATTCATCATGATTGAGATCATCATCCCACCAAGATGTGTCACAATCTTCTTGAGTATAGTAAGGCATGCACTCATCATCTCTTGAGTCACTTTTACATAGATTCTCTAAAGAGTCTTTGTCTTCAGGTTCTGACTCATTTTCAATCTCTTCATCCTCTCCTATATTATATATACATTCTTCATAGTTAATGTATTCTTTTGGGATGACAACTCTTTGTCCTTTACACATTATATGCCTCCATGAGCTGAGAATTTCGTTGTCTCTTGATGGATGTCCTTAAATAAACACAATCTTATCTTTTGGTACCCATTTTCTGATGGGTCCTCTTGGGTTAGTCTCAGAACCTTCTGCCTCTCAAATAACCTCTGAGATTTCAAATTTCTTATGGCAAGCACTAGACTTACACAAAAGTTTAATCTTACTTTTAAGACAAGTATGTTCCATAACCCTAGAAGTTGAAGGTCCTGAAAGATTCAGATTTGTTAAGTTTTCAAACTTAGATTCTGACTCTTTCCAACCTAAACCTATGGAGTCACGGTTTATCTCAGAAGGTATTGCATAAGATTGGTTCTTTCAGGTGTGAAGGTAGAGTAGAGATGAGGAAACTTGAAAGATATTTTTCTTTGCTCAGTGTTTTTGTTATCAATCCTTTTAGAGATACTCTCATGATCTTTGGAGGATTCATAGCAATCAGCACAATCATTTTTACAATTCTTAAATTTTCTTAAAGAGTCTTTATGCAAAGATTCAAGCCTTTTTGATTGCTCACTGAGTTGACTAAAATCATCTTTCAATTTCTTATACTTCTGTGAAATTGTAAAATGTTTGGACAGAGTTCTAATACAGACTTCACGAAGTTGATTTATGGATAAATAATTAATTACCTGTCCAAGTTCTTCTGACTCTAGTTCTGACTCATCTCCAGAATCTGAATGGTCTTCATTGCCCATTAACGTATACATTTCTTCTTCAGATTCTTCATTGGAAAATTTATTTAACTCTTCCCTTGTAGAGCTTTGACGTTTTACAGATTTTCCCTTGCTCTTTGATATCTTACATTTTTGACACTTTCTTGTAGATCTATCAAGGTATTCATCATTGTTTAAATGTTCTTGAACTGCTTTAGATAAATGCCTTCCTTCCTTGACATGATTGACCTTTTTAGCTTTTAGAACTGCTTCATGGGTTCTAAGATAGCTTATTAAGGATAGAAGACACATTTTGCCAATATCTTCATTTTCCTCAATTCTGGTAATCACATGTTCCCATTCATGGGGTAGACTTCTGAGAATCTTCAATATCAAATCAGTTTCATTATAGTTTTTGTCTACAGCTTTGAGTTCATCTATAAGATTCTTAAATCTTATCAACATGGACTCAATGTCTCCATCTTCTTCCATGATGAACAATTCATATTGTTGAATCAAAGAGTCAAATTTGAGTTGTTGATCATGTTCGTTGCTGTTATCACTTGTCCACAAGGAGTCATAGATTCCTTTGAGTTGTTGAAAAACACAAGAATGGGGGGTTGAATTGTGTTTTGAGGATTTAAAATTTTCTTCAAGATTAAGGAATCTATCAGAGTCTATTTTGGCAGCGGATAACTCAAATACACAATGTAATCAGAAGCAAGGTTAAGAAGGTGAGAGAGAAAGAGAACACACAAAGATTTTATACTGGTTTCCCTCACAACTTGAGATCCCCTTGTTCTTCAACAAGAGAGTTCACTATAATCACACAAGATTACTTACAATGATACACCTAGGACTAACTCTTTACAAAGAATATCAAAACAGAAAGCTTTGATATTGAATGAAGATCTTGAGTTTAAGTCTTGTGCAGATGTTTGCCTTTAAGTTCTTTGACTTGAATGAACACTTTCTTCCTTTTTTGTTGTGTGCGGTTCTTCTTAAGTTTAAGCTCTTTTGAAAAGTTTGATCATTCAACGACAACTTTGTCAATTCAAAGAGGCCTTGTATTTATAGGCTTAGAAATAAAGACGTTTGAATATGACTGTTGTGGAAGATCAGTTTGCCCGTTTGAAAGATACTCAGACCATTTTTAACTTATTCCACAAATGGTAAACTGCTTCTGTTTTTCTGGTTCTCGAAGATAGTTCCTTTGCACAGAAGAGTAATTGTACCGTTGTCTTGATATTCCCTTTCTTGACTTGTTGGACTGACACAAAGCAACATCCATTTCGTCCTTGTGTAGATTATAGCTTGAGGGAAATATCTCTAGACTTGATTCCATCATATTTATATGTTTTGTGATTCTTGTGTAGCTTCTGAGAGTACACTTATATTGCTTCTGACATAGTCTTCTTGCTTCTTGGACCTTTTGTTGCTTCTGAGACTCTTGTAGCTGATGACAGACTTTCTTCAGACTTGGTTCTCTCAGAACTTCTGAATGCTTCAGATGCGTATAGTTTGCTTTGAGCTTCTCATATTCTATCTTCATTGTTAACTGCACACTTTCATTTAAGATCATTAGTGTTCTTCAATTGCATATTAATACTTTGTTATCATCAAAACTTTATCAAGCTCTTGGTGTTTGTTCTAACAAACATGGGGTCTTAAGTTTGATCCTCATTGACAATATTTGTAAACCAAAAAAAATAGTGTGAAAGTGTAACTTTTTGCTTATATAATTGTATATATTATTTTAAAATATAAAAAACTATATATAATTGTTTCAAAAAAAAGTATATATATATATAATTAAAAACGGTTTGATTTCAATTGGACCGACCTTAGAACCTCAAACCCATAAATATGTCGATTCAATGACTGGTTCAATTTTGATTATGTTGATATTTTTGAAATAAAGTTAGTAAATAATGTAACAAATTTTTATTTTTTTGCAAACGACTCTATATCATTTAGTTATTTATTTTTTTGCATACTACTACACAAATCTCTCACCACTAGACCAAACCTAGTGACTTTGGAGTTATTGGATATAATTCATATATGATTGAAAAAATTATATATATTTTTTTATAATGAAAAAATAAATATTTGAATTCACTTATCTGAAAAAATAATATATATTATAATCGAGTTATATGGATATAATTCAATATTTAGAAGAAAAAAAAGTATTTTTTTTTTGAAAGAAAGAAGAAAAAGTATTCAAATTATCTTAAAATAATTATATGACTGTTATAAGAAAAAAAAATTAAGATAATAGATTCAAATTTCTATTTTGAATTTTCTTTTTTACATTTTTGATAATAAAATGTCTAAATTAACGAACTAAACGAAGATAGTAGCACCCTTACAATCTAAAGCTAAAAGAGCATGTAAAAATTACAATCAGGATTAATTAAACCTGGGAAAAATGGAGCATTAAATCTCTTTTTGGCTAGGTCTCTCTGCGAGACCTGGCAAACTCCGTCGCTGCCTCTCGCTACCTGCTCGCTTAGCGAGCACGCCCATAAATGGGTGCTCTGTTCGTGAATTCCACGGAAACTCACTCAAAACTCATAAATCAAATTCCAAATTATGGGTAAGGAGAAATATACATTCTCCCCCCTCTAGAATCATTCACAAATTATGGGTATCTAATCTCTTATCTCAAGTTGTTTAAAATCCAAGCTTTAATATCTTCTTCTAGCTCTTTCTATCTTTCTCTAGTTTCTCTTCTTTTTTCTCCTTTTGTTCTCTCTCTACCTCCTCCAAAATTTATGAATAATGATTCTCTCTCTCTAATTTTAGCTTTTATACCTAGTTCAATCTTTCTAACCTAAGCCCTGAACCAAAACCCATTACTACTCTTTAATAGAGTATCTCTAGTTAATTACTAACTTATTGTTATTACCCCCCCCCCCCCCGCCATGCCACATAAGCCATGAAAATAATCAAACACAATAATTAACAAATAATTAAAATGCTAAAACACAAATCGGGTCGTTACAACCAATCGTTAGTTGGTTCAGTGGTGATTGACGTTGAACTTGATGCCAAAACTGACTTCCGAACCAGATTAAACTGGTGGTGAAAATAAAACAAAAAAACAGTTTGTTACAGACTCCATAAAACCCCCTCAAACAAAGGAAATTAGAGGGCTAAAATGTGAGCCCCTTTATTCCTTGATTTTCTTTTGTCACCATATTGGTTTTTCGCGCGCCCTATGAATTTATCAAAATATTTATGTCTGCTACTTAAGTAACGGGTACCCCAAAAAACACCAAACCTTTATAACGTTCGCTACTTATGTAGCGGAAGGGTAAAAAGATAAACACGTACGGTGCGCGAGAAGCTGGTAAAGTGGCAAAAGGATGGATAAAAATAGCAACAAAACATAAACAATAAAAAAACTATAGAGAGTTTAATCAATAAAAAATCTACTAATCATTTATTAAAAGTAATTACAACCAAATTAACAAATTTATCCTCATCAATTTTAATAATATTTCAAGTGTTCAACCCTTAAATATAATTTTACATAAATCTTAAACTACATATACAGATAGCGACCAAATATAATAACATCAAATAAGTTTTATGTTTTACGAACATCAAATAAGTTATTCTATACATATAGAAAAAACACATGACAAATATTTATCACTGGTACAAAAAGTAAATTAGATATTATTACAGCATGAATATACCAGACATATGTTTATCCCAAATTTTAACAAAAATTTAAATAATTACTCTCTCCGCTTTTTTATAAGTGTCCATTTAGAATAGTAACAACAAATTAATGAAGTGTATTTTTGCACCTTATCACCAATTAACTCCTATTTCTTTGCACACACTTTCTGTTTCCAATAAATTTAATATATTATCTACAAGAAAAACAAAATATATTTAATATGTTATGTACCAAAAAAATTAAATAAAAAAAAAACTTTAGTTTCCAAATATATAACATTAATTAGTTTTATTGAAAAAGATATGAGTAATTGACAAAAGATACAATTGAGAAATCGTATCCTTAAAACACTAAATGGACAGTTAATTAGAAACGCTAAATCTGACGAAACTGGACAATTATAAAAAAAACGGAGGGAGTAAAACGTAATAATTATAATCTATTTAATATATATATATATATAAAAGAATAGTTTAATTTAATAAGTTTTACAAGAAATAGGACAATAGTTTAATTTATATTTTAACAATATTTTATAACAAATTTTTTAATATTTTATTCAAAATAATTTTATTTTCTTGCTTTCACCACCAGTTTAATCTGGTTCGGAGGTCAAGTTTGGCATCAAGTGGTTTTAGCCGCCTCCCGATCGCAGTTACGGGGGACCGAACCGTAGTTGTCCCTATCAAGTTCACCATCAATCACCACTAAACTAACTAACAATTGATTATTCTAAATAATATTTTAGAATAATATAATGAAGAACTTAAATATTGAATAAATATCAATGGTTTTCCTGTGAGAAAAAGCAAAAATAATTAAATGCAGTTTGCATTTAATTTCATGAGAATAAGCAAAAAGAAATCTTGAAAAAGATAAATGTTTGTATTTTTCTCATATAATTTGGGGAAAAAAAAGAATTTTTTCCTTTATATTTTGAGATGGAGAGAGTATCATTTTTACATTAAATGCAAGTAAATATAGGTGAATTCAACTTGTTCAAAAAAAAAATATAGGTGAATTCAGTATTATTGAAGGTAGAGAATCCAAATTTTTATTCAACCTATAGTAAAAAATTAATTAAATTAAACTAACAAATAGTATTAATAAAATTTAAAATGCACAAAAAATAGGCTAATGCAATATATATTCATACTAACTAGAACTTCGACCCGTGCGGTGCGCGGGTCTAATTAGCTGTAATATGAAAAAATAAGATATAAAATTTTTAACACTAAAACGTATATAAAAACATCGAGTACCATTAAATATTAGTTCGACTATAAATTTGGATAAATGTTCATACAACAAAAATTATAGTATATTACGAAATACTTCTTTATAGACTACATTGGAAGTTTTACTCGTACTCTCAACGTCTTCGTCGATAATCAATATTTTTAATCATTCTCGTTAAATAACTCTTGAAGTTGCAACATACAACTGACCATGTAAAAACGTTGTCGACATAAGATATATCCCGACATACTTAAGAAGTTGTCTCTGTCTTATTCATATAGTCATCGCAAAAGAAAAAATTAAAGGGATGTAGGTTTGATTCTCGTGCCAGCCAAATTTTTATTTTTTTTAATATAATGGACCACATGAAAAAGAGAGGAAAAATGAGAGAGAAAAAAAATTAGGTTTACGGTTAGCATTTCGGATCAAGTTTAGAATATAAGAGATATATAATAATAATAATAATAATAATAATAATAATAATAATAATAATAATAATAATAATAATAATAATGATAGTAGTAGTAGTAGTAGTAGTAGTAGTAGGAAACTAATAATAATAAATATTTAACATCTTATAAAAAAATATTAACATAGTGAGTTAAAGGTTGTGGGTTTTTGAAGTTGGCTACAATTTTGCAAGAACTAACTATTAGCCAACATGCTGGACGAGATGTTTTAGAGCATGTTGTGCAGCATCGCTTCGTCAGGACTGAAGCATGTGCGCGCCCAGAATTTTTATGCAATATCTTTTGGGAAGATTTGATTCAGAAAAATTACAACACATGTGCTAAACATGCTTGCGCGCCTTGTTCCTTAAGAAAAGAAAGATTGCTTCAAATATTTATCACAAAAATATATCTATATATTTTTGTTTTGAACTAAATCTTTTTTGGAAGAATTATTTTTTCAAATCTTCAAGTTTTATTTTTTAAAATAATCTAGGGTTGGCCGAGATTATTGCAGCTGTGTTTACTTGAAGACCTAGCTTGGACATCAAGACAATTCAAGGCTATAAATACATGAAGACCCAAGCTTATTGAAGTGTGTATTTTCTAAACCGTGTGTTCACTAAAGCGTGAGTTTTAGGGTTTAGGTGTTTTGTTTCTTGTGATTTGTGAGCCTTCCTTGTGTCATCTTGATGCAAGTTTAGGACTGGTTTTATTGAGTTGTATTGTTTAATTCTCTTAAGCTTTTAAGCACGGAGAATAGGTTGTGTGAACTTGCTCCAAAGCTTTTAAGCACGGAGGTAGGTTTGTTTAAGTGATTCATAGTTTCTGTTACGGTGAGTAACATATTAGTTATTGTAATCGCAAGGAGTGAGACGGGGCGTCTCATATCTAGGAGTTCCTAGGTAGAGTATAGCACGGGTATTGGCTAGGCGAGAAGTTGTAAACGGGGCGTTTGCTGAGAAACTTTGAACTAGCATTACTATAGTGAATTCCTCCTGGATTGGTATCCCCCAGAGTAGGAGAGTTGCTCCGAAATGGGTTAACAAACCTTTGTGTTATTTAATTATTTGCACTTTATTCTTTCAGCGTGATATATTGCTTCACAGGTTGCTGTAGCGTCTTACGCAACATCTTTCTGTTGCGTGCCAGAATTTCAATTGGCATCAGAGCAGGCACCCTAACCTGTTTTGGGTGAGCTCCATGGTAGTATCTGGCACTATGGACAAAGAAGGAGGATATACATCTAGACCACCACTTCTTGATGACTCTAACTACGACTTTTGGAAATCACGCATGGAAGCATTCATAAAATCTATGGATATGAAAGCTTGGAAGGCTATATTAAAGGGCTGGGAACATCCCAAGGTAAAGAATGCTAGTGGAGCAGACACTGATGAACTAAAGCCAGAAGAAGACTGGACTACTGCCGAAGATACACTAGCTGTTGGAAACTCAAAAGCTCTGAATGCCTTATTTAATGGAGTGGACAAAAATATGTTCAGGCTAATCAAAAGGTGCAAAATTGCTAAGGAAGCTTGGGATATCTTGAAAACCACTCAAGAAGGGACTGCAAAGGTAAAAATTTCTAGACTACAAATTTTAACTAGAAAATTTTAAAATTTTAAAATGAAAGAGGATGAAAGTGTTCATGATTTCTATATGAATGTTATGGATTTTGCCAACTCATTTGATGACTTAGGAGAAATAATGAGTGATGAAAAAATTGTAAGAAAAATTCTTAGGTCCCTCACCAAGAAGTTTGATATGAAAGTAATAGCTATGGAAGAGGCACAAGATATCTCAACTATGAGAGTTGATGAATTAATAGGGCCACTCCAGACCTATGAATCATCTGTCAATGAAAGAATAGAAAGAAAAAACAAAAGCATTGCTCTTGTATCCAATACTGCTGAAGAAGATGAGGAAGATGAACAGGATTCAGGTGAGAGCTTCTCTGAAGCTATAGTCATGCTTGGAAGACAGTTTAATAAGGTAATGAGAAAGGTGGACAAAAACTCCTGGAAAGGTGCTAAGAATAATGCTTCAGACATCATGCGCAGCATTGATGCCCAGAAAAGATCAAAGGGTGATGAAAAACCTACTGTAAACAAGGGAATCCAATGTCATGAATGTGAAGGGTACGGTCACATAAGAACTGAATGTGGCACATATCTGAGAAAACAAAAGAAGAGTTTATTTGCCTCATGGTCCGATGAAGAAGAATCTGAAGGAGAAAAAGAATTTGAAGCTGCAAAACATGTTAGAGTTCTAACTGGAATAGTAGAATCTGACACAGAATCATGTGATGAAGAACTCACATTTGAAGAACTAGCAACAACATACAAAGAGTTGTGCTTAGTCTCAGTTGATAAGTGTAGAGAGATTGAAAAACTAAAGAAGATTAACTCTCAACTTAAAGCTGACCAAGCTAGAAACATATCAAGGATTGAAGAGCTTCAAATTAAGGTAAACCATCTGACCTCTGATCTTGATGAAGCAAACAAAGAAATTGATCTGTTGAATGTTAATGTGGGACGGCTAAGAAAATACTCTGAGATGCTTAACAAAACTGGGGATGAGAAACTTGATGAGATTTTGGAACACCACAAAAGGAGACCAAAGTTTACTAGAATCAGCTATGAAAATGTCAACAAACACAGGACTTATAATCCTGAGCTTATGTATACTCATCCTAAAGAAGTCCCAGGTACTAACATGTCAAGAAAGGTGCCCCAGCATCCTACGCAGCATCATGGCAACTCTTACTATAAGAAGCACCGTCCTTGGAGATGTCACTACTGTGGTAGAAAAGGACACATAAGGCCGTTTTTCTATAAGCTGTATGGGTACCCTCAGGAGAAGCAACAAACTGAGCCAATACCTATGATTAAACAAGAATGGAAAGTCAAAAGTGAGAACATCACTATAGAGACCAAAGTTGATGAAGACCAAACTGAAAATCAAGTTACAGGTTTGATTGCTCACACTTCTTTTAGAGCCTCTTCAAAAGAAGATTGGTATTTTGACAGTGGGTGCTCGAGGCATATGACTGGAGATGATAGATTTCTTGTTGATATCAAATCTTACTCATCTAGCTATGTGACTTTTGGAGATGGAGCCAAAGGGGAGATCATTGGCGTAGGAAAGCTGATCTACAAAAGCTTACCTAAACTTGATAATGTGTTACTTGTAAAAGGATTAACTGCTAATTTGATTAGCATTAGTCAATTTTGTGACCAAGGTCTGAAGGTAAATTTCACCAAAGCTGAGTGTCTTGTCACAAGGAAAATGATGAATTACTCATGAAAGGTGTGAGGTCCAAAGACAATTGCTACTTGTGGGTATCTCAAGAGGAAGAAAATATGTCAACATGTTTCATAGCAAAAGAAAATGAGGTAACACTTTGACACCAAAAGTTAGGACATCTAAATCTGAGGAGCATGAAAAAGGCAATATCTGAGGAAGTTATTAGAGGACTACCTAAGCTTAAAATTGCAGAAGGTAACATTTGTGGTGAATGTCAAATTGGAAAACAAACCAAGATGCCACACAAGATGCTACAGCATTCCATAACTACAACAGTCCTTGAGTTACTTCATATGGATCTTATGGGACCTATGCAAGTCGAAAGCTTAGGAGGAAAAAGGTATGCTTATGTTGTTGCTGATGATTTCTCTAGATACACTTGGATCAATTTTCTCAAAGAAAAATCAGATACCTTTGACATCTTTAAAGATCTATGTGTTCAGCTTCAAAGAGAAAAAGATAGTGTAATTTTAAGGATAAAAAGTGACCATGGAAAGGAGTTTGAAAACTCAAAATTTTCTGAATTTTGTGCATCTGAAGGAATTAAACATGAATTTTCATCTCTCATCACACCCCAACAAAATGGAGTGGTTGAAAGAAAGAATCGAACTATACAAGAATCAGCTAGAGTCATGCTTCATGCAAAGAAACTACCATATTCCTTCTGGGCTGAGGCCATGAATACAGCCTGTTACATTCACAATAGAGTTACATTAAGGACTGGAACCAACACAACTCTGTATGAACTGTGGAAGAACAAGAAACCTACAGTCAAATATTTTCATGTGTTCGGAAGCAAATGTTACATCTTAGCTGACAGAGAACAAAGGAGAAAACTTGATCCTAAAAGTGATGAAGGAATATTCTTAGGTTATTGTTGCGGTGATTTTCGGACGCCAAGCTATTCGTTAGCTATGGTTCTCAAAAATTATGATTCAACACCGAACTTTAATTTATCCAAGGGAAGGGGAAAAGATCGAATAAACCCATAATAAAAATTTAGAGATTTAAGGTTCGGGGGTTAGTTATACAAAGGGAAGGTATTAGCATCCTATGTATCCGTAGTACTCTACGGGAACCTCTTGAAATATGTATTTTGTGCTAAAATGTTTTGCTTGTAAAACTTGCTTATAAATGATTGGGTAACGGTGAAAGAAATTTTTTTTATTAATTTTTGGGATATTCAAAAGAAAAAAGAAAAAAAGTTTTATTAATTTTGAATTGGGAAGACACAAGGTCTTTTGCACTACGTACCCGTGAGGGATCAAAATCTCGTAGTTCGGGGTAAAATTTGTAAAGAGTGATTTGTTTGATTGATTTTAGGAGAAAAGACGAGTCGTCATCTTAAGTTTAAACTCCTTTTTAATCCGCCACGAACATACTGAAAAGTTTATATCTTTTCCTGCCATATGTCGTGGGAAAATGAATTTCAACTAGAGATGACTCACGTCTAAACTCTCTTGAGAAAAAGTTTGAATTTGAAAAGCCAAGCGGCAAAAGATTTGGATTGTTTTTGTATTTTTTAGTGTTTGTGAAAATATTTAAATATGCTTAAGTGTATTAGAGCATTTATTGAAAAAAGTTTGAAAAAAGGTTTCTCGACGAAAGTCGAGGTTTATTATAAAATATTTCCTTTTTTTTTTTTGAAGATATTTGAATGTTTTAGTTTTTTTTACTTTTAAGACAAAAAAACAAAAATATATTTTTTAGAACGTCGGTTATTCGGACCGCAAGCCATCCGGCAGGAAATCCGAAGTCACCGGAGAGTGAAAAGTCATCTGCCAAACCACTCCTTTTTTCATTCTTTTTTATTTAAATAAAAATGATTTTTTATTCCAAGGTAAAAAAAAAGCGAACAAGCAAAAGCGCAAAATATACATCGTAACACGGGGCTAACGAAAAAAATTCCCTTTTCCCTTTGGATTTAAACAAAATAAATCACACAATATACTTTTTTGCAATTTTATATTGAAGCAATAATAAACAAGATAAATAACAATGCATATTTTTGACGTTTTGATATTTAAATATAACATACAACATATAATTAATGTACAAAATAAATAAATTAAATGACATTCGAATATAATAGAACACATAAATAAAACAATAAAAATAGAATAAATAAAATAAATAAATAAATAAATAGAGCAGGGGGGTGTAAACAGCAAGATAGGGGGTGTGGATAGCAAAAACTGGACTAGGTCCAGTCCATCAAAGCCCACTGGCGCCAACCAGAAAAGAGAAAGAGATCTGGGCCGTCTGATTGATCAGACGTCCCTGATCTGATCAAAAAAGAGATTGTGATGGAGTAATTTGGGCCGTTTGATCAGATCAGATGGTTATAGGTGCACTGGTGCACCGTAAGGCCACGCACCAGCGCACACAGGATTGGTCCAGCTATATATACCCAAAAAACCCTAAAAAATTTCATTTGTTTCATTCTCTTCTCTCATGGCCGCCGCTGTACCTTCTTCTTCCTCTCTCTCGGTCCTTTTCTCTCTCAAACCCCAAACTCCAACTTTCAAAAATTTCTAACACCAAACCCACACAAAATCATATTCTAAACACGAATCCGAACTCGAAATTAACTAAACTCGAACAAACATCACAGATCAGAAGCAAGAAAAACAAAGGAAAGTAACAAAAAAAACAACCTTAGGCGTTGATTCGGTTCCGATTCTTCCCCTTCTTTTCTTGTTGGTTTGCTTTCGATTTGTATTTCGGTTTTGATTTTGAAAGAAGGAGGATGGTTGTTTCGAATTTTTTGATTCGGTTTTGAACGATGATGATGATATTTGTGGTTATTTGCTCTGGGTTCTGAAGGTTTGTGTGGCGATTTTTTATTTCGGTTTTGAAAATTTGGTTTGGGTTTTGAATGATTTGATTTATGGTTTTTCGGATTTGAGAAAGATTTTGATGATGGAGGTTTTTGGATTCTGTTTGTTGATTTGTGATGATGATGAAGTTAGGGTTCGTGGTTTTGAAAGGGATGATGAACACCGATGAACTTTGATTTATTTTTTTATTTTGATTTTGTTCTGTTTTTGATTTTTTTGGACTTGATTAAGCGGCTCCTCAAAACTCCCCCTTTTTCTGAGTTTTTTCAATCTGTTTTATAACAAAAAATTTTAGGGTTTTGGATGATTGAGGAAAGGCAAATACAAGCTTTCCATTGTTGAATTGGAATCTCCCTGTTTGGGGAATAAGACAAACTGTTGGACAATTTTCTCAGATTTTTGAATAATTAAAAAAAAGTAACATAATAATAATAATAATAATAATAATAAAAAGAAAGAAAAATAATATAAAAATAAAAGGGAAGTAGGAAGGCACACGCTGCTTCTTCTTCTTTTTTTTAAATATTTTTTGTTAATTAATAATTTTTGTTTTTGATTATATAAGGAAAATAAAATAATATTATAATAATAATAATAAAGGAAAGAAAATAATAATAGTAATAATAAAAAGATTGACTCAAGAAAAGAAAAAAAAAAGATTCCTTATTATATATATTTTTTATTTTTTTTCTTAGTAAAGAACAAAGATATTAAAACAAAATAAACCAAATTTTTAATATATATATTTTTGGATTTTATAACAATGATACTAAAAAAAACAAAATTAAATAAATTGACATATTTTTGGATTTTTCGTTATTTATGCATAAAATGCAATAATGAGAATATGAGGTGGGATCTTAGGTCAAAAATTGGGGTATGACAGTTATTCCACCAACAGTAGAGCCTACAGAGTGTTCAATTCCAGAACCAAATTTAAAAACTTTCCAAGATATTTAAATCTTTTCAGAGTCTTTAAAGCACAGCGGATTATTCACACAATTAACTTATGGCGTTAAGAATGATGAAGGAGTAAATGAGAGAGTGAGAGAGAGAAGAACACACAACAATTTATACTGGTTCCCCTCACAAATTGAGAGTACTTCAGTCCCCTTGTTTCCAAGAGAGTTTCACTATAATCACAAGGATTACAATAGTTGCTCAAGCACACAAGCTCAAGACTTCCTGCTCTTAGTCACACAAGACATAGAGACTTCCTTGCTCTGATCACACAAGATCAAAGACTTCCTTGCTCAAGCACACAAGCTTGAGACTTCCTGCTCTTAGTCACACAAGACATAGAGACTTCCTTACTCTGATCACACAAGATCAAAGACTTCCTTGCTCAAGCACACAAGCTTGAGACTTCCTGCTCTAAGTCACGCAAGACAGAGAGACTTCTTTGCTCTGATCACACAAGATCAGAGGCTTCCTTGCTCAAGCACTCAGGCTCAAGACTTCACTGCTCTAATCACTAAGATTGAGACTTACGTGCTTCTACACTAAGTAGAAGACTTTCTTGCTTCTACACTAAGCAGAAGACTTACTACTAACTTAAGAGCTTAAAACTTATTATAAACATAATAACTTCAGAGGCTCTAAGCTAGTTTCTATGCTCACTTCATTTGAGAGATATTATCTATTACAATGCAAATTCTCACTTTCCTCTGAGAGATTTTATCTAATGGTGAGCGCTAGTCATCAATTCTTTCTTTGGCATATTTATATGAGTTGAGAAAGACATTGAGACGTTGGAGAAATTCCCGTTGTAAATTGGACAGCTGTAGACTTTGAAGATCCGTTGCGTAAAGCCACGTCTTCCTTTGCAGAGAAGCTTCACCTTTGCTGTTTGTCCAATAGTACAGTTATAAGGTACAACTAGCTCCTAGAGAGAGGGATCACATCCTTTGTGACCGTTGCAATTTAGTTGAACTTAGAACAAGTCATCAGGCTTGATAAGTTGTAGTTGATGTAGCCCTCTGATGACTGGGAATTCCTTTTCTTCTGATGAACCTTTGATAACTTGGAGTCTGATTGGTCTTTGAATGGTTGGCCTCTGATAGTCCTTCGCAATTCAGCTTCTGAACGTCTTCATCCTCTGAATGACTCATGACTAGCAGACAGCCTCTGAACTCTTGTAGGCCTCTGAACATCCTTGAGCTTCTAAACTCCTCTGAGTTCCTGAACAGCTTCAGACGTTCTGATCTACTTTGAGCTTTTGAACTTTGTATAGCTTCTGACCACGTTGTAGCATCTGAACTCTTTCAGAGTCTAAATATTCAGACTTCCATTGGTTTCATCAGAGTTTAAATTAAGTGTGCTCTTGATTAAACGTTGAATTCTCCTGCACTTAATTTAAACATTAGTACCATCAATTGTCCATTTAATACTTTGTTATCATCAAAACCTAAGGGTGTGTATTAACACATATTTTGTTCCAACAATCTCCCCCTTTTTGATGATGACAAACACAAGTATTAAATACAATTGTTGTTGATAAAAATCAGCTATGTTGACATTAGTCTTCTGAGTTTTGCAAGCTCCCCCTAAGTCTGATAACGCATAGGGTTAGGTTTGTAAGCTCCCCCTATTTTGTATCCATAGTTAATTTTAATCAGTTTCAGAACTACTTTATTATATGACTTAAATTATTCATATTTCACTATGTAAAGAAAAAGGTTTGCAAGCTTCTTCTTTCCATAGTGTGATAATCTTTGAGTAAAGTTGCACCCTTACTCAAGAACTAACTATGAATAATAAACTTCAATTAATAAATGCATTCTCCTTGAAATTAAGCCCTTAATGCAGATGCAAGATGAATCAATATTTAAATTGAATGACAAAATAGAATCAGAGGCGCTTAGAGACTTCTAAATACACACTTGGTTCTGATGGTTATCATTAACAGCTTCAGAGTTCAAAATATTTTCAAACAGTTCAGAGCTTTAAAAAAATCTTTTCAAAGAAAATAGCTCAGAGTCTGAACAAAAAATTTGAAAACAGTTCAGAGCTCTTTAGTACAATATTTTGAAATCCTCAAAGATCAGATTGTCATAACAAAGCATGTATCTCATGCTACTATTTTGACCACTCTCCTACGTTCTCTCTCTGAAGCACTACAAGGCCCTAAAAAGCCAAGTAATTTCGCTTCTTCCAACAATTGATTTACCAATATTCTTTCTCCCCCTTTTGTCATTATCAAAAAGGTAATATAAGCAATTAATAGAAATTCAACTTTCAATGCCGTCAAATCAGGAGTGGTTGAACACATTTAATACTCGGCCATTGAATTATGCTTATAAAAGGAGAGAGATACCTAGTCATTTTACTCACATAGAATAATCTTAGGTTATTGATAAATCTCTTGAAAGAAAAAATGAAACGCTCAGAAAAAAAGAAAGTAGTTTCAACGAGAGTTAGTCAAGATAGGAGAAAACACAAAGAAGAGACATCAAGAAGAACAAAGCCAAAGCCTGAGATTCCGCTTACTTCAGAGTCTGAACAAGCAGATTCTCATATAGAGTCTGAAGAATGGGACTCTGACTGGTTGGAGTATTTGAGAACAAATTTTCCTGAAGAAGACCAAGCTGATGATCAAATCTTAGATGAACTAAAATCTTCTCCTGAGGAAGAGTCAGGAAAGTCAGATGACTCAGATTCCCCAAGAGAGGTTCCATCCAAGCTGGGTCACCCAATTCCACCATCTAAGGATACCAGTTGATCATCTTTAAGATGTTATGTAACAAATACTCATTTCTTTGTTGTAAATTGACGTTCTTATTTATATTTCTTCTTGTTATGTAATTTGATCCTTCAAGAATATCCACATATTGTACATATTGAACATCAACTTTATAAATGAAACTCAAGAGTTTGAAAACTCAATTTGCAAGAATGTTTGCTTAACAAAAATGTAAATCAGTCGAAGAATTAAGACAAACAAAAGACATGCTAAACAGAATCAATGATAGAATTAACAAAGAAATCTTATGAGTAATCAATCATGAAGTCCTATAAATAATCAAAGAAATCCTAAGGTTGGGTTTGACTACAGAAAGATGCTAGGATTGTCATGATGTTTTTCTGATTGGCATTTACTTCTTCCATCAATCCCATAAACTTGTCTACTTTGTCTTCAATCCTTTTGATATCACTCTCATAGACAGGATTCCTTAGATGTTGTTGATTGCCTTGATCACCCCTCAGACTGTCTTGAAGAGGAACAATCAGATCGTCCACCTTTTCTCTTGCAGCAGAGGATTCAGGATGATTCCTCTCTGTGTCCATTTGATTTTGAATGTCCTTTTTAGCATTGATAGCTTTCCCTTTGTCAAACTTCTTCTGTTCTTCCACAACTATCTTCTGAAGGTTATACAACTCTTTTACTAGTTCCTCTGTCAGACTTACCCATTGAGCAGTATACTCAGATGAAGGCATGTCTGTTTGCCTTAGGTCATAAAGACCATGTATCTGTTTAAACAAGTCATTACAATTGCTCAAGACATCAGGATTATCTGATTGGGTTGGATGAGGTTCATTGGATAAGGGTGTATCTGTGAGTTGGGGATTGAAGTGAATAGGTATTTGTTGGAATTTTTGAGGACTAGGGCAGATATGATCAAAGTTTTTGAGATGGAAATCTTCTGTAGAGAGTTCATTGATCATAGCCTCAACATGGTTTGATGATGAGAGGTTCAGGTTTTCTTTTGAAACAGCATGTTCAGATGAGGTTTGATATGTGGGTGTATGAGGGTTTGAAAATGTTTGAGTCATAGATGATTGAGCTATTTTATGCTTAGCTTTGGAATTAAGCAGTTCAAAATTAGCTAGAATTTCATCTAACTCATTAGGGTCAGAATCAGTTGAAGATGATGATGATGATGATGCTATGTTGATAAAGACTGGTTCAGGGTGAGTTGTTTTGACAGGTTCTGATATAAGTTGTTTTATGGTAAGGGTATCTTCAGAACTTGTCTGGTTATAGTTTGAGAGGAGTTGGGTTGATGAAGAGGTTAATTGAATGTCTTGAGTAGTGGCAACAACAGGTTTAGATACATCACCTGATCCCTCAGACACCTTGATAAGTTTCCTTCGTCTGACGTTGAGAAGTTCATCATCACTCTTTGAGCCTTCAGCTTTATATGCTTTCACTAACCTTCTTCTCTTCTTCTTCAACTCTACCTTCTCAGTCTCAAATCCTTCTCCTAGGTTGTCCAACAGTTGAATATACTTATTGACAATGTCACAAGAGATTGTAGGCATGCCAATGTTCCATTTCTTAACCAAGGAAGGTTCTGAGTGAGACTGATATACCAGAGGTTCTAAAGGTTGTACTTCATGTTCTGACATCAGGTTTATGTAAGCTAGTGAATGAGAAGATAATGTGGAGGCTCTGCATTCTCTTAACAAGTAGTCATGACCAGCAGCTTTGATTATATCTATTACTCCACACTGATAGAAAATCTCACTGAGGACCCTTGGGTAGACTACATGTATATCAGACTTGGCCTGATTTTGAGATAAGAGCACAAATTTGCATAGGTGATCAAAGATGTATTTAGCCCAATTTAAATCATATTTCCTTGTGAGAAAATAGGCAAAGTATCTATGATCCCGTGACAAATGATCAGGATTTTCACTTCCTGGAAATATAGAACTTGACATGATTTTGGCTATCATCTGCTGAGTGGGCTTCAGATCACCTATCTTGTTGCTCTCACAGCTTGTTCCCTTGACGTAGCATTGTCTTGTCATAGTCTTCAGAAACATAGAATTCTGTGCTTCATTGCGACTAAAGGTGTAGTAGATGCCTTCATTTGAGATGGATAGCACCTTAGCCAAGTTTGAAGCAGTGAGAATTACTTCAAAGCCGCACACAACAGAATGCACCTCCGTTTCTTCAATGACTCTTAAACCTAACTCTTCAGGAGTTTTGTCTTCATTTTCAATCTTTTCTTCTCTCCTTGCAGCTAGCTCCTTGTGATAGTCTTCAACAGTCCTCACTTTGCTTCTAATCCAGAAATCTTTCACCAGAGTAGGATAGATTGGACCATTTAATAAATTCATGTACCTAAAGCTCCCTTTGTGATTAGAAAAGAACTTTAGGACATCAAGATGGTTCTTTTCCAAACTATCAAAGTCCACTGGTTGTTCCATAACCAGGTTCAGAGATTTTCCCTCCATCTTGAGAGATAAATCTGTAGAAAACATTTCCTCGCAAGCAATGGTGTTGATCGGAAAGTTATCAGGAAAAATAAACAAGGAGTCTGGAATTGGTGTTGAAGTAGATGCCATTTCAGAAGGATAGGGTGTGGAAGATGCTAAAGTAAGAGATAGAGTTTGTTCTAGCTTTGAAGAGCAAGAGTTTGATAGTGTAAGGTTGGAATGTTTAAGAGTTTTTTTTTTTAGAAAACATAAAACAAATTAAAAACACACAATACATTAAAGAAAATAAAACAAACTAATCATTAACTGCATTCAAACCTCAATCAGAACGTGTATGCGTGTTGTCTCTTTGGCGCCAAAACGTTTCAGTATAAAATACTTAAACGTTTCCAATTCATTTCCTATTCAGAGGCTTAACCGTCAGAGGTTGAAACGTTTCTCAGAGTCTGAGATTCTTCAGATGCTGAAATCTGAAGAACTTCAGAGGCTGAAAAACAAGCCTTTCAGGACACACAAAAAATATGTTCAGACAGAATTTTTCAAGGTTTTTAGTACTGAACATTGTGTATCCTAAGAAGACATTTTCAAACCTTTGAGAGTTATTCCTCTGAAATGTCATTCAGGAGATAAGCATACGTACCTTGTATTGAAGCTTTCTTGATTAGGTGTAGTCAGTGTCATAGCCTGAACAATCACTCCACCATACTGAGTTGTTTTCATCTTCAATACATGCTTCAAAATCTTCATACTCCCTCCTGCTCCTTATGTACTCCATCTCATCTTCTTCTCCATCTGACTCTTCAAGAATGTGCCTTCTATGCACAATTGCTCTTCTTCCATTCACAGTCACATGCATCCATGTGATTGGAAGGTTCAGAGTCTTAGTTTCACCTGCAATCAAGTAAACAATTTTGTCTCTTGGTACCCACTTGCTTGAGGGTCCTAGACTGTTAGTTCCCAAATCTTCATCCTCCATTTGTTTCATCTGAGTGCTATCAGATACAAATGTAGTGTAAAGATTTGGAAGTGAGAAGCTTCCATCAATAACTGATGAGCTTGGTTCCTCTAGTGTTTTACTACTAGAGTATCCAATCCCATTAGTATTGTTGGTCTTAAGGTTGCAAAGCATGGAAACAATTTTATTTTGATCAGCATTGATGTTACAAAACTCTTTGAGAACTAGAGAGTGCTCAAGGGGTTTGTAACATATAGCATAATCATTCTCAAAGACTTTTGTTTTTAATAAAAACTTTTTGTACGAGACCTTCAGAGTGATTTGCTTGCTTACTTAAATTCTCATAGTCTGCTTTAAGCTTTTTATACTTCTGCTGACTGTTAGAGAGTTTAAGTAAGGTTTTATTAAGATGCTTGATCAATTTAGCTTTGGAAAGACGAGAATATACCTGATTCATTGATCTCTGGATGATGTCTATGCTCTCAGGTTCTAACTTTTAATCAGAACTTGAGTCTTCAGAGTCTGAGCCATCTTCAGAACTTGATCCTTCAGCTCTTGGAGCTCTTTCAGCTCTTGGAGCTCTTTCAGACTCATCTTCAGAGAAATTGTCTAGTACATCCCATGTTGTCATTCCTTTAGTCAGTCTTCCTCCATTCTTCTTGAAGTTGTACCATCTTTGAATTTTTCTTGAAAACCTTACAAGATACTTTTCATCAGGTTCTTCAACAAGATCTTCATGCTCCAATGCTTGCTTTCCTTTCCTTGCTGCTTCTTCAACGTTCAACTCTTGCATATCCTTCAGAGCCAATTCATGGACTCTGAGTAAATCAATCAATGATTCAGGACTCATTGAATTGATGTCTTCAGTTTCCTCTATAGTATGTGGAATTTCATTCCAATCCAGAGGCAAACTTCTCAGCAACTTGCTTACAAGCTCTTTGTTGCTGAGTTTGTTGTTATGCTCTTCAAGCTTGCTTGTTATAGCTTGAAACCTTATGTTCATTTTCTCAATGCTCTCATTTTCCTCCATCCTAAACTCCTCATATTGATCTAACAAGCCATTTACTGTTGCCCACTGAATGCTTTCATTATCATCACTAATGAGGCAAAGAGTAGTAGCTGTAGAATCAATACTAGAAGTTTGAGTAGCCCCTGATGTGGAAGAATTTTGATTGTTGCTCAGATCTTCATTTAAGCTCAGCTCATCTTCAAATTTCTTGTTAAGATCAGCAACTTGTTGATGTAGCTTATGCTTCCACTCATCCATGTTTTGAGCCATAGAGGTTTTCTCCTTTGGATCTTGACTGTCTCACGGTTAAGTGATTTACCAACAGAACCGGAGCTCTGATACCAATTGAAGGTGCGTGGAGAAAACACAAGAAGGGGGGGGGGGGGGGGTTGAATTGTGTTTTGGATATTTAAAAACTTTCCAAGATATTTAAATCTTTTCAGAGTCTTTAAAGCACAGCGGATTATTCACACAATTAACTTATGGCGTTAAGAATGATGAAGGAGTAAATGGGAGAGTGAGAGAGAGAAGAACACACAACAATTTATACTGGTTCCCCTCACAAATTGAGAGTACTCCAGTCCCCTTATTTCCAAGAGAGTTTCACTATAATCACAAGGATTACAATAGTTGCTCAAGCACACAAGCTCAAGACTTCCTGCTCTTAGTCACACAAGACATAAAGAATTCCTTGCTCTGATCACACAAGATCAAAGACTTCCTTGCTCAAGCACACAAGCTTGAGACTTCCTGCTCTTAGTCACACAAGACATAGAGACTTCCTTGCTCTGATCACACAAGATCAAAGACTTCCTTGCTCAAGCACACAAGCTTGAGACTTCCTGCTCTAAGTCACACAAGACAGAGAGACTTCCTTGCTCTGATCACACAAAATCAGAGGCTTCCTTGCTCAAGCACTCAGGCTCCAGACTTCACTGGCCTAATCACTAAGATTGAGACTTACGTGCTTCTACACTAAGCAGAAGACTTTCTTGCTTCTACACTAAGCAGAAGACTTACTACTAACTTAAGAGCTTAAAACTTATTATAAACATAATAACTTCAGAGGCTCTAAGCTAGTTTCTATGCTCACTTTATTTGAGAGATATTATCTATTACAATGCAAATTCTCACTTTCTTCTGAGAGATTTTATCTAATGGTGAGCGCTAGTCATCAATTCTTTCTTTGACATATTTATATGAGTTGAGAAAGACATTGAGACGTTGGAGAAATTCCCGTTGTAAATTGGACAGCTGTAGACTTTGAAGATCCGTTGAGTAAAGCCACGTCTTCCTTTGCAGAGAAGCTTCACCTTTGCTGTTTGTCCAATAGTACAGTTATAAGGTACAACTAGCTCCTAGAGAGAGGGATAACATCCTTTGTGACCGTTGCAATTTAGTTGACCTTAGAACAAGTCATCAGGCTTGATAAGTTGTAGTTGATGTAGCCCTCTGATGACTGGGAATTCCTTTACTTCTGATGAACCTTTGATAACTTGGAGTCTGATTGGTCTTTGAATGGTTGGCCTCTGATAGTCCTTCGCAATTCAGCTTCTGAACGTCTTCATCCTCTGAATGACTCATGACTAGCAGACAACCTCTGAACTCTTGTAGGCCTCTGAACATCCTTGAGCTTCTAAACTCCTTTGAGTTCCTGAACAGCTTCAGACGTTCTAATCTACTTTGAGCTTCTGAACTTTGTATAGCTTCTGACCACGTTGTAGCATCTGAACTCTTTCAGAGTCTAAATATTCAGACTTCCATTGGTTTCATCAGAGTTTAAATTAAGTGTGCTCTTTATTAAACGTTGAATTCTCCTGCACTTAATTTAAACATTAGTACCATCAATTGTCCATTTAATACTTTGTTATCATCAAAACCTAAGGGTGTGTATTAACACATATTTTGTTCCAACACATGGAAGCTTCTGAAACTAGGTCTATGAGTGCTCCACCTAAGAAAGGTCCATCCATTAGGATCCAAAAGAATCATCCCTCTGATCTCATCATTGGTAATCCTGACCAAAGGAATCTCTACACGAAGGATGAATGATGTTATCTCAAATGCTTGCTTTGTATCTAAAATTGAGCCGAAAAATGTGAAGGAAGCTTTGACTGATGATTGTTGGATAAATGCAATGCAAGAGGAACTAGAACAGTTCAAAAGAAATGAAGTTTGGGAATTGGTTCCAAGACCAGAAAGTGTAAATGTGATTGGTAATAAATGGGTATTCAAGAACAAATCTGATGAGAATGGAGTTGTCACCAGAAACAAGGCCAGACTTGTTGCTCAAGGTTATGCTCAGATTGAAGGAATTGACTTTGATGAGACATTTGCACCTGTTGCTCGTCTTGAGTCCATATGACTTCTTTTAGGTGTTGCTTGCATCTTAAAATTCAAGTTATTCCAAATGGATGTGAAGAGTGCCTTTCTCAATGGGTATTTAAATGAAGAAGTCTTTGTTGAACAACCAAAAGGATTCATAGAGCCCACTCTCCCCAATCATGTCTACAAATTGAAGAAAGCCCTATATGGCCTAAAACAAGCCCCTAGGGCATGGTATGAGAGGCTCACTGAATTTCTCTTAAGTCAAGGGTACAGGAAAGGAGGGAATGACAAAACCCTATTTGTAAAGAAAGAAAAAGGTGACTTCATTATAGCTCAAATATATGTTGATGACATTGTCTTTGGAGGAATGTCAAGCAAGATGGTACAACATTTTGTACAACAAATGCAATCAGAATTTGAGATGAGCTTAGTAGGAGAGCTAAAATACTTCCTTGGACTACAAGAAAAGCAAATGGAAGACACCATATTTGTCTCTCAAAGTAAGTATGCTAAAAATATTGTGAAGAAATTTGGTATGGATGGAGGAAATCACAAAAGAACTCCTGCAGCAACACATTTGAAGCTTACCACACTAGTAGAAAAAAGACATTTGGTTTTGGGATTCCACTACTGATATACAAATATCAGTAGTGAAATACAATTGAGGAAGAGATTCCACTACTGACATGTAAATATCAGTAGTGAAATATTCATGGGTATGAGATACCACTACTGATATGTACATATCAGTAGTGAAAAGTAGACACGGTGGCAATCATGTAATTATATTGAAATTTTGTTTTAAGAGATTCCACTACTGATATTTGGTTCCACCGAAGTGGAATCCATTCATTACCTTAGTGTCTCTCGTCTTTCCCAGTCTATACGCGTAATAAGTTCTGAAATTTTGTTTCATTCTCTGTCTCTCCCACAAACAAACCCTCTGAAGAAAAAACACCCTCTCTCTCAAACGAACCCTAACACCCTCTGTCTCTCCCACAAAATCGTGTTTCATTCTCTGAAGAAACACTATTTTCGTTTTCGTTTTCGTTTTCGTTCCTCGTTTTCGTTCTTCGTTCTCTCGTTCTTCCTCGTTGAGACCGGCGGCCAACCTCCTCCTCGTTCTTCCTCGTTTTCGTTTTCGTTCTCTCAGGTATATATATATATCTCGTTTTCGTTCTTTCTCTTTTTCGTTTTCTCAGTTTTTGAACTTAGGATCAGATGAAAAATGTAATAATTAGGGTTTATGCAATTGGGAGTTTTCTGTTTTAGATCTCCTATGATATTGGTTTAGATCTATAGATTTGAA
Organism: Trifolium subterraneum; assembly: GCA_951799995.1. Lineage (NCBI taxonomy): Eukaryota > Viridiplantae > Streptophyta > Magnoliopsida > Fabales > Fabaceae > Trifolium > Trifolium subterraneum. The sequence goes on from OX637467.1 coordinate 26,887,875, forward strand.
CTCTTTGTTGATAGGGTTTGGGTTTAGATCTATAGATTTGAACTCTTTGTTGATAGGGTTTGGGTGTTAGATGAAACCTTTAAATTTATATGAATTTACATAAACAAATTTGTTGTTATTTTTAATGTAAATTTATATGATTTTTTTTTTTTGACAACAAATATTTATGAATTTCCTCACTTTCTTTGCATTGTTTTTAATTTAAATTTTCATATATCAGACGAGGAACCTGCTCCGAATTGCCATATTCAACATTAGCTATATCAGAGGACTATTTCCTAAAAAGTACTTCAATGACAAGTCTGTTCCTGCGTTAGGTAAAATTTCTCTTTAGTGCTTGAGTCGTTTCCCATTGTTTTTACTGTTTTTACTGAATTCAATCTATAACTATGCTTTAATTGCAGAGATGAAGATCAAAAAGCTGTTGCCGGTGGATGCCGAGTCTCGTAGACTGATCGATTGGATGGAGAAAGGTACGTTTAAGCTATTGTCTAATTGAACTTCTAGCAAAAAAGTTTGAATTGCTTGAAGTTGTTTTAATTTGTTTATTGTGTTGTATTTCTTTTCAAGGTGTTTACGATGCCTTACAGAAGCAATACCTAAAGACACTTCTATTTTGTGTGTGCGAAGCAGTGGATGGGCCGATGATTGACGAATATGCATGTAAGTTTTGACATATCTGATTTCAATTTTAATCACAAGAATATGATGGAATTGGGAATCCGTTGTTGATCTGTAATGTCACCTGAGAAGTTTCTGTAAATTGATTGATTTGTTTTTTTCTTCTGTTAATCGTTTGATTTATTTTGTATTTATTGATTTTGTTTTATCACTGTTATGCTCTTGTATTTGTGAGGCCTTAGTTTTATTGGTTTGTAGCTTTTAGTCTATTGGTGCAAGTTGTAAATTTAGTTCATTCCTTTTTGCTTGGTTCATAGATTCTACTTATATTCTATTTGCTTGCTTTGTTGCCGCAGTTGATTTTCTAAAGTCTGAATTTAGCTAGATCAGAGTTGTCTTATTGGGCATGTTTTTATGTTCTGCAGATTGATGAATGCATTCTGTGGTTAAGCATTATATTTATCACTATCTTGTGCACACCTCCACCAACTATTGTTAGATGGTCATCAACACCTCCAGTGTCAGATGAAGTGAGGCTTCAGTGGAAAGGATTTTGTGCTCTCATAGCAAATGCATACTTCATGAAGGATTTTGTGCTTTCAGAGCTCCTCAGCACTCCCATGAGTAACACTTTTCATTTTCTTCTCTTGTGTTATAGTTATTTTTCAGTATTTATTCTCATAAATATATTATCTGACTTTGTTTTCTTTGATCATTTGTTTCAGTGAAATCAAGCACTTGAACATTTGAGTTATTGGTATAAAATGGTTTCCTTTGAGATGAATGATCACAAGAGTAAGTGAAATCTGATTTATTTTTATTTTTGTTTATACTAGCAATGATGGTATCATTTGACAGTAACACTTTTTTTTTGCAGAATCTGGAGACTGCTCTTTCTATTTCATATGGTAAGTTGTACAATGATGGATTGATGTCTAGCTTGTAACTCATCATGCAACAGCTCATTGTGTTGGCCTCTCTAAAAGTGTGTGTATTGGTTTAACTGTTGCACTAGTGCATGATTGGCACATTGTTGAGTATTTTGATTTGATGTAACATGTTGCTTGATTCATTAAAATCTAACTATTACAGTGTATGATTAAGATTTTGATTGTAGTTTGTACATTGATTGAGATTTGTGACCCTTTGTTTTGATTTTGAGTTATTGATTGGTCTTTGATTATATCTTTATAATACATGTGTTTGATCAAAGTCATTGTGTGTTCATATTTGTTTCTCATCATGCTTCTATTTAAGCTTTGTGAATTGAATTATTTTAGTTATCGGAAAAAATTATTTTAGTATCGGAAAAAATTATTTTAGTTAAATCATTGTTTATATGTTAATTACATGTTTTTTTGTGTACTACACTCCTCTTGGAATTACCGACATGTTTGGTTTACTAGTTCTATCCATCAGTTATAGAGGTTTGATTTTATTTTTTTTAACATTTCCTCTTCATTGATATTATGATATTCTTAAGAAACATTTGCTAATAGAAAATTTGTGTTTAGCATGCGTTGATTGTTCGGTTGTATCTTTAATAGTTTTATTTTATTATTTTTTTTAATCTCAGAACTGGAATAATGAAAGGGTAGAGAAAGAGATGGACCTCATTGAGTCTACTGTGAAGTCTATCAGGTCACTGGCAAAAGAGAGACGTGACAGGTATGTGGGAGGCAATGACCTTAGCATAGTACTCTGTATTTGTTAATGTCAAATATTAGTTTCTCTACTGATTAGATTATTATTCTTTGCTGATTTTAATGATGATGACTGTGTTGTCAGGCGACCGGCTTTTGTTCTTTGCAAAAAACCGAAAGGTGTTTATTTATTGAAATCTTTGTTTAATTTGATTATTATTTGCTAATTTTGATTTTGTATGTTTAGTTTCCCTGGAAAAGCTCAAGGTGTGAAATTCACTGGAAGTGCTGCTTCAGCTGCAGCAGCACCTGCAGTATGCATCAATCTTAATCTTAATTTTGTGTTTATTGGTTGTTTTGTTGTTCCAACAAAGTTGCATGGTTTACTTATTTGATTTGTGTTTCTTTTAATTGCTTTGTTAGAGTAATATTGGATAAAAAAATTCAATATGTATTTGTGAAATCAGAATATTTTGTGTGATCTTACAGTGACTATTAACATAATTTGAAATCAACATCTGTTGCATCTGATATTAAACTTGTTTCTATTAAAGATTGTCTTTTTTATTTGAAGTTCTTGTTGAGTGATTTCGTTATTAACTCGCTGATAAATTGTGTAGGAGGATAAATTGAAAAAATAAGAAGAGGAAGCTATGAACGAGTACGATAGTGGTGGCGGTGGCATCACCGATAAAGCTCTAGGAGTCAAAAAAGAGGAAGTACAACTCAACTTCCTGAGAAAGTATTTTTGATCTCTGAAGTTCCCTGTCTTTTATCTCTAAAAGTGATATAAATATTGTGTTCTTATTGTTCTATCTTCATATGAGACTATAGATTATAGATTGTTTCTAGTTGTTAATGGATAGAGGAACATAGGAGATAGAATTTCCTTGATTGTCTTATTTTGAACTACAATCTCTGTGTTATGGTTAACAAAATTTCTCAATAGAAAATAGTTTTTTGTATATGTGGTGGATAAGGGAATTTGGCATCATCTATCAATATTTTATTTGATAGTTAGAAAATCTGAATTTGAATATGGTTTATCTATGCTTCCAAGTGTGGATCATGCATGAATCAATGACTTCTTGAGTATTTGTTATGCTTCTATACATTTGTTATGTTGAATGGAAAATCTGAATTTGAATATGGTTTATCTATGTTTCCAAGTGTGGATCATACAAATTGGGACTAATATAAGGTTTGCTTATTTGTTATGCAAACCGAAAGTCCCATGAATTGGAGTATTTTTTTTTAAAAAAATAAAGACTTTTCACTACGGGTACCATGCAAACCCGTAGTGGAAACACCACTTTCCACTACGGTTGGAGTATGGAACCGTAGTGGAATCCCTTAATTTTTCAACAAAATAAATATGAATAACCACTTTTCACTACGGGTGGATCTCAAACCGACGTGGAAACACGACTTTCCACTACGGATTTGGATCCGTAGTGGAATCCCTGTACTTACCACTACCCCTGCAAGCACTACTGACCGCCAACAGTAGTGGAATGTGTTTTTGGCCAGTAGTTGTATCCCCGTTTTCTACTAGTGCCAAAGATGAAACAGGAATTGATGTTGATCAAAGCCTATATAGGAGTTTGATTGGAAGCTTATTATATCTAACTGCTAGTAGACCTGATATTACTTTTGCAGTTGGAGTATGTGCTAGGTACCAAGGCCAACCCAAGATGAGTCATCTTGTTCAAGTAAAAAGGATATTGAAGTATGTTAATGGCACCTGTGATTATGGGATTCTCTACTGTCATAGTGAAAATTCTACTCTAGTAGGATATGTGATGCAGATTGGGCAGGTAGTACAGATGATAGAAAAAGCATATCTGGTGCATGTTTCTTACTAGGTAACAATCTCATATCCTGGTTCAGTAAGAAGCAAAACAGTGTTTCATTATCTACAGCTGAAGCAGAGTACATAGCTGCTGGAAGCAGTTGTTCTCAACTATTATGGATGAAACAGATGTTGAAGGAGTATAATGTGGAGCAAGATGTCATGACATTATATTGCGATAATCTTAGTGCCATAAATATCTCAAAAAATCCTATTCAACATAGTAGGACAAAGCATATTGATATTAGGCACCACTTCATAAGAGATCTTGTAGAAGATAAAATTGTTACTCTTGAGCACATTGGCACTGAAGAACAATTAGCAGATATATTTACTAAAGCTCTAGATGTTGTTCAGTTTGGAAAATTGCAAGGCAAACTTGGTATTTGCCTTCTTGAAGATTTGTAGCAATTATGGTAAAGGCGTGCAACCACTTTTCCCTCCCTCCAATACCTGATGCACGCTAATCAAGGGATCACTATCTCAACTTTCCTTAATCAAATTACAATCATCTTCACAACCTTTCATCTTCAAGTCTCTCTCTTACACGTTCAAATTTTTCAACTTCCCTCTATCACATCACCTCATCATTTTCGTTCTCTCGCACTAAGAAACAAATCCAGAAACATGTCTTCTCCTTCCACACATCCTCATGAGAAGAATGATGCTAAATCACAATCACAATCACCGCTAGAAGCTACTCCATTCTCGTTAATTTCACTCATAACTCCGCTCACTACTGTATTTCCCGAATGTCACATACCAAAAAGGGATCCAACGTCTGAAGCAGCAAATCAAGTAAGTACTGCTACTATTCCTTCTGATTTGGCTGATAAAAATCGCGACGAATCTGTTGATACAATGCATGCTAAAAATCGCGGTGAATCTAGCTTTACTCCTACCAAAACGCCAAATCAAAACCCTGTTAAAGTTGCAGACACTGTAGAATTTGAAAACCCTAGTTCGACTGAGGGATTGGGAAAATCGAGGCCTGTTATTGATTCTGATGTTATTAAAACTGTTGTTGCTGAAATTAGTGATTCTACTGAGGTTGAAATTACTAATGTTGCTACTGATATTGTTGGTTCTTCATCTGAGACCAAAGATGTTGTTTCAAATGCTAAAGAAAGTACCCAAGATGTGTTGACTCAAGATGCTGCACAAGATGTTACAGTATCTCCAGCACCAGATAATCTGGAGAATATTGTAATCCCTGAGTCTCCAGTAGATGTTACTATGGGAGATAATGAGAAATCTCCAGGATCTTATGAAACAACGCTTGGTGAGCATATTGCTAAGCAAAAGAAAAAGAAGAAGGCTGCTAGTACTGTGATAGATGTGGAAACACAAATTTCTAAGGATATGTCAGGAAGAATGATCACATCATCCAGTGTGGCCAGAAGAACTAGAAGAAAGGGAGGTGATGATGTGGGTGCTCAGAGTGTTACACCGCAAAAGGCTCCTCAATCTGTCAAAAGGAAGCCTATGTATGGTCCCCCTCGACCTCCAAGTCAAATGGTATCTTCATAAAAGAAGAAAAAGAGCTTGAAAAGAAAAGCTCCTGAGAATAGTGACTCAGAGTATGATGTGGTCCAAGATGCTGCAACATCTTTTGAAGCATCTATGCCTAAAAGTATCAAAAAGAAGAAGATTCCACAGAATGTCCCTGCTGTTCCTATTGACAATATCTCTTTCCACCATGTTGAAAATGCTGTCAGATGGAAGTTTGTTGAGCAAAGGAGGTTGGCCATAGAAAGGAATCTGAGTCAAGACATGCTTGAGTGTGAAGATCTTGTGGCCTTGCTCAATGAGGCTGGATTAATGAAGACTGTGCAAGGAATGGGGAATTGCTATGAAATGTTGACCAAAGAATTTTTGGTCAACATTAGTACGGATTGTGATAATCCTATGAGTCCTGAATTTCAAAAAGTATATGTTCGTGGAAAATGTGTCAACTTCTCTCCTTTTCTGATCAATCAATACCTTGGGAGAAGCTCTGAAAATATGGTTGAATTGGAGGCAACTCAGAATGAGATTTGCAAGACCTTGACTGGTGGCTTAGTCAAGGTATGGCCAAAGAAAAATCTGGCTGCAGCCAAGCTCACAACCAAATATGCCATTCTGAACAAGATTGCTTCGTTCAATTGGGCACCTACTACACACTCCAACAGTGTAGCTACAGGTTTGAGTAAAATTATCTATGCTGTAGGTACCAAACTTAGCTTTGATTATGGTTCCTATATTTTTGATGAAACTGTTTTACATAGTAAATCTCTTGCTGTCAAGATGCCTATTGTTTTTCCCACGTTAATTTGTGGAATCATTTTGGAACAACATCCTGATATTCTTACTAAGGATGATGTACCTGCAAAAAGGCTTTCTGATCTGTCCTTAGATGATAGGCTATTCACTGGCAGACAGGTTATTGACTTTGCAGCACCAAATGCTGCTCGTAATGCTATGCAGCATCCTGAGGTGTTGACTAGGGATGAAATGATTGCTCATTTGGAAAGTGTTAGCAGAATGTTAAGGGAAAAGAAGAACTTGGTGGATAGTGTGATCTATTCCTTGAAGTATGAGAAAGCACAAGCTGAGGGTGGAGAAGGACCTTCACATGCTACACCTACCAATTCTGCACATGATTCAGAGGACACTGAGGAGGAGGGGTATGAGACTGATGAAAGTCCCCTTGTTTGAATTTCTGATTTTTTTTTTTTGGATGTACTTTTGTGGGCTATGCCCTGATTTTGGATGCACCTGTGTGTGCTTTTGGTTGTCATATGTACTTACTATGTTCTGGTACTCTTTTGGTTCTACTGATATGGTACTTTGTTTGATCGTTTAATGACTTTCTTTGTCAAATTTAGCCCAAAAAGGGGGAGTAATTCTGCAGGTTATTCTGAAGGTTTTATGGTTATTATGAAGGTTTTATGTCTGCATGATGTGGCGACAAATGCTATAACATCTGGAATAGCATCTTTGTCTTTTGATGATATGCATGTTTTGAGGGGGAGTGATCTCCATGCATGTGCTAAGGAGGAGTAGAATTTATTTTTCTACTGTATGTGATGAATAGGAATTTATTTTTCCTAATTTGTGTGGAATTTATTTTTCCATGAAGGAGTTTATTTCTCCTTATTTTTGAATCCACTACATGAGAGTTTATTTCTCTCAGGCTGTACTTCATGAGGCTATGTTGTTTTTTCCGCTGTTGCTTGCCTCTGATAAATTTTCTTTTTCTACTTTCTTTCCTAGTTGTGTGTTTATGTTAACTCGAAGGAAAGTATGATATGTATCTCTCCACAAACTGGTCTAAAGTTATTTTTAGCCAAAATTTGCCAAAGGGGGAGATTGTTGGGTTTTTGAAGTTGGCTACAATTTTGCAAAAACTAACTATTAGCCAACATGCTGGACGAGATGCTTTAGAGCATGTTGTGCAGCATCGCTTCGTTAGGACTGAAGCATGTGCGCGCCCAGAATTTTTATACAATATCTTTTGGGAAGATTTGATTCAGAAAAATTACAACACATGTGCTAAACATGCTTGCGCGCCTTGTTCCTTAAGCAAAGAAAGATTGCTTCAAATATTTATCACAAAAATATATCTATATATTTTTGTTTTGAACTAAATCTTTTTTGGAAGAATTATTTTTTCAAATCTTTAAGTTTTATTTTTTAAAATAATCTAGGGTTGGCCGAGATTATTGCAGCTGTGTTTACTTGAAGACCTAGCTTGGACATCAAGACAATTGAAGGCTATAAATACATGAAGACCCAAGCTTATTGAAGTGTGTATTTTCTAAACCGTGTGTTCACTAAAGCGTGAGTTTTAGGGTTTAGATGTTTTGTTTCTTGTGATTTGTGAGCCTTCCTTGTGTCATCTTGATGCAAGTTTAGGACTGGTTTTATTGAGTTGTATTGTTTAATTCTCTTAAGCTTTTAAGCACGGAGAATAGGTTGTGTGAACTTGCTCCGAAGCTTTTAAGCACGGAGGTAGGTTTGTTTAAGTGATTCATAGTTTCTGTTACGGTGAGTAACATATTAGTTATTGTAATCGTAAGGAGTGAGACGGGGCGTCTCATATCTAGGAGTTCCTAGGTAGAGTATAGCACGGGTATTGGCTAGGCGAGAAGTTGTAAACGGGGCGTTTGCTGAGAAACTTTGAACTAGCATTACTATAGTGGATTCCTCCTGGATTGGTATCCCCCAGAGTAGGAGAGTTGTTCCGAACTGGGTTAATTAACAAACCTTTGTGTTATTTAATTATTTGCACTTTATTCTTTCAGCATGATATATTGCTTCACAGGTTGCTGTAGCGTCTTATGCAACATCTTTCTACTGCGTGCCAGAATTTCAATTAATAATAATAATAATAATAATAATAATAATAATATGAAGCTAATAATAATAAATATTTAACATGGTGAGTTAAATGTTGTGGGTTCGATTCTTGGTGAGGTATTTTTAATATTTTATTTGTATTAATGTTAGGGTAAAATGAAAGGGAAAATGAGCGGGAAAAAAATTAGGGTTAAGAATAGCAAAACGGAACAAGCTTATAATATACTAGAACTTCGACCCGTGCGGTGCACGGGTCTAATTAGCCGTAATATGAAAAAATAAGATATAAAATATTTAACACTAAAATCTATATAAAAACGTCGAATACCATTAAATATTAGTTCGACAATAAATTTTGGATAAATGTTCATACAACATAAATTATTGTATATTACGAAATACTTCTTTATAGACTACATTAGAAGTTTTATTCGTATTTTCACCCTATTTGTTGATAATCAATACAATATTTTTAATCATTCTCTTTAAATAACTCTTGAAGTTGCAACATACAACTGACAATGTAAAACACCGTAGACAAAAGATATATCCCTGACTCTTATTAATATAGTCATCGCAAAAGAAAAAATTAAAGGGATGCGGGTTCGATTCTCATGCTAGACAATTTTTTTTTTAATATAATGGACCACATTAGGAAAAAAATTTGGTTTAGGGTTAGCATTTCAAAACAAATTTAGAATACAAGAGATATAATAATAATAATAATAATAATAATAATAATAATAATAAATATTTAACATAGTGAGTTAAAGGTTGTGGGTTCGATTCTTTGCGAGGTATTTTTTAATATTTTATTTGAATTAATAATAATAATAATAATAATAATAATAGTATGAACTAATAATAACAATAATAAATATTTAACATGGTGAGTTAAAGGTTGTAGGTTCGATTCTTGGTGAGGTATTTTTGAACTTTTTATTTGAATTAATGTTAGGATAAAATGAAAGGGAAAATGAGCGGAAAAAAAAATTAGGGTTATAAATAGCAAAACGGAACAAGCTTATAATATAAGAGATAAAAAAATAAAACCCTTCATATTTGGGGGGAAACCCTAATTCGACTTTTCTTTTTGCTTTGGGGGAAACGAAACCCTAGCCGCCAGATGAAAAATGAAACATTGGGCACGCAGTTGGGTTTGTTTTCTGAAAAACCCTTCATATTTTATTAAAATAATATAATTTGTCCAAAATCCGTCTCAACTTTTCGGATGAAATTCAGGCGAATCGAAATTTTAACTGGAAACAAACGTAGTGAGACCACGACAAAACATATTCAGACGACTTAGGGACGAAAATACTTAATTTTTAAAACAGTCCCATATTTGTCCGAAAGTTAAAAATGCTTTCGGACAAAACTTAATCCGTACGAAAATTCTGTTTGAAATAAGCAATTTTCTAGTAGTGTAAATAAGTATTAAAATTCTATCTGAAATAAGCAATTTTCTAGTGGTTTGGTTCGGTTTTGATCTGTTTTAGAAAATCAATCCGAAATTTGATCCGATACAGTGGTTTTTATAAAAGGGCATCTAAACAAATTCAGAATTATTTAATTTTTTGCAAGTTTTAATTGTTTAGATCGGTTTGCAGTTTTTATTTGGATTGGTAAATAGACACATAACCCAATGTTAAAAGAGGCAATCAGGTCCACCACCTTATTTCCAAAAAAAAGAAAAAAGGTCCACCACCGATCCTCCCCATTGATATCCATATCATTAAATTAGGGCACATAAATGTAGCGGCGATGAATACATTAAGAAAAGTCAAAAGTACCAAAGCCTAATAAAGCCACAAATTTGACCAAATTCATTTTGGTGGATACGACCATTTGCCGCATGGCTCACACGTGCAACACAATAGCAAATGGTTTAATAAAGCCAAAAACTTGACGAGATTCATTTTGGACGATACTTCATCCGGCCTCATTTGTAAGCAAATATTCACTTTTGCACAATTATTAAGAAATTGTTTTTTGTTATAATTTTGTGTGTTATTTCAATTAGAATTCCTAAAATGACATTTGCAAAACATTAAATTTGCATTGAGACTATGCAATCATGTCAAAAAGTAGAACAATCAATGAGGGTACTTTTGGAAAAATAGCATTAAATAAAGGTACTTTTGATAACTTTTATTTATATTTGAGGCCAAATTTTTTAGTTGACTTTTGGTTACAAAAGGAGCCGGAGGGAGTACACACTTTTAGAGCTTTCTAAAGAACATTTCTAAATTTTTTTAAGGAAAGACTAAACAGTGCTCTGGACATTGGTTAAGAATACGCATATAGAAAGTTTGTCTTGTGAATTGTGCATTTAACATTTTGAAAGTGTAAAAAATTCTCTTACCACAATTAATTTTACACCTTTATTTTCTTTTTTGGTATGCTTAACAAGTGCCCAGTGCATTTTTTAGCATGACCCATTTTTTTAAGCAAGTAGTGCTCCAAGGGCACTTTTTAAGTTTTTAAATAGTACTAAGTTTTTTATAGAATTTTTGTGAAAATGTGTAAAGTCAACGCGTTGGAAATTGTGCTGTGTAGCTTTTTAAATAAAAAGTTTTTTTAAATGGAATGTTTAAAGAGCAACTCGGAGGTACTCGTTAGAAACCCATTTTTTTATTAATAGCTAGTACAACTTTCTAAAAATATTTTTATTTTTAAAGCTTGAAAAACAATTAAACAATGAGAAAAATATATGTAAAATTTGAATTTTTAAAATTCAGGTAAGGTGATTCAAAAGACTATGTAAAAACACCTCCAATCCAATCAGAATTGGAAGACACAATGCAAAGGCGGTAAAAACAAATTTGTCTTTAGATTTTTAATTCCAAATTTAAAAGTATCTAAAAATATGAGTAGTGTTCAAGAACAAACTGACAGACATGTGACACACCTGCATAATTGAAGATGGGTTTTTTTTCGATTTTTTAGTTTTTATTTTTTCTAAATAAAAAGCTCTAGATCAGAGTTAGGCAGTTTATTTTAGAAAGAGAAAACAGCTTAATCTTCCAAAGAGAGTTTGACATATTCTTATTTGGTTGATCTAAAATTTTTGAAATGACTAACACTCCGTTTGATTCGACTTATTTTTTTACTTTTTGCCTCTCCTTAAAAATAGTAGAGAAGTAAAAAATTGTATTTGACCATATCTCTTTGTATTTTCTATTTCTTTACTTTATTTTTCTACTACTTTTAAGGAGAAATAGACCCAAATATAATTTTCTACTTCTCTACGTCCTTTAAAGAGAAATCGAAAAGTAAAAAATAAGTTGGGTCAAACAGGGCCTTAATCTTTATTGGGGAACCACGTCTGTTGAATACTTGGTTGAAAGAGTGAAATTTTTTATCTTGAAAATGGTATCCATCCAAAAACCCCGTTAACACGTGCTCTTTTTATGAGTGGGAGGTGCAATACTCCCTTCGTTCTTTTTTATTTGTCGTTTTAGAATAATGACACCAAATTAAGGAAGTGTGTTTTTTCACTTTATCTTCCTATTATACGTTAATTTTAATCCACAAATAAATACCTATTTTTTTTTCACACACTTTTTTATTTCTAATATATATTATGTACAAAAGGAGGGTACAATAGACAAAATATAACCTTCAATTATCAAAACGACAAATAATTTGAAACAATTTTTTTCTAAAACGATAAATAAAAGTAACGGATAGAGTACATTTTTTTATAATGGAGGGAGTATCATTTAATTCTTATTATTAATATATATGAGTTTGCTAATTTAGACCCACCTAAAAACATGAAGGTCTAAGTTAGCAAGGTGCATCTTTTAACTTTGGACAAAAAAAATCAATTACCACTACTCAAACATGTTATAAATAGAAGGGTAGTTATGTCAATTGTCATTTAATTAATTAAAGAAAATAATTAATTGAAGTGGGAAAGTCATGTGCCTTTCAAGCAATTTCCTCTGTCCAATGAATCAAGTGTTCCATTTTAAGCCATGTGTCCCTTTTTAAAATAAAGTGAGTGGAAATTAGCAAAGTTGGTGCAAATTAAGGAACATCTTAAATGAAAGTTACAAAACTATCCCTCAAGTTACTAGTTTTAAATAATAAATATGAATGGTTTTTTTCTCCAAAGTGAAAAATGTGCACCTCGCTAACTTAGACCTTCATGTTTTTAGGTGGGTCTAAGTTAGCAAACCCATATATATATATATAGGATTTTTTAACGTACTGTTATCCCATATTTTGGTAAAGTCAAAATATGCAATAAATGCTTATTGGGAATGTTTAAAAATCTTTAAAACAAAAATGGAAAATAATTACTATCTCTAAGAGTACGAGGGAGTCTCGTATTTATTCCATTTTTAAGTCTGACGTTTAAGGAAATATATCATGTTTGAAAAGACACTTTTAAAATGGCATTAAAGTCTTTTAAAAGTCAAAAGTTCTTTTTTTTTCGATTTTCTTTATATGAAAATCGAAAGTTTATTCAAAATCGAAAGAAGGAAGCGCTTTGGGACATAGAATTTCTTTCATTTCGATTCACAGTTCGACTTCGATTTCGCCAACGGTTGCATTGTTTCAAATTAAAGACAAATCATCAGAGAACGTGGACACGTGTCAATACACATGTTTGTAACCGTCATTTAGCAGTTAAGGTTTATAGGCTATAAATATTAGTTTAGAAGTCGAATTCATGGTCACAAATTCACATACAAAATCCTAAAAAAACTCACGATGCTCACGTTATCGAGAAAGCTGAGTATAAACAGGAAAAAGTATGATTCTGTGAACATTTCTTTGTAAATTATTTAACAAGTTTATGCAAATTTACTTTCCTTTAAATCTTTTGCCTCTAAATTTTATGCACTTTACTTATTTCTATGAAATTTGTTTGTTTATGTATCTTTCGTAAACATCAAATTCGTTCATACTGTATGCAATTGTGAAAATATATGAAAACTACAAAAAATGTTTACTTCATCAATGATTCACGCACAAAATTATAGTCCCAGGATTTACTAGTTGATCCTTCAAGTAATTAATTTAAACTAGCGATTGTTTACCAAAAATCAGTGTAAACAAATTGGCACGCCCAGTGGGACACGATTTTGTGCATTCATTTCTATTTAGAAGAAAACAGTTTTCGTAAATTTCATTTTGTTGTAAAAGTTGTTTGTTATTTGTGCATGTTTTTGAGAAGTGGTAGATCTTTGCCAGATTTAACTAGCATAAATTCTGTGTCAAAAATGGTTAGACCACCTCCTAATAATAATGCAAACAACAATATTCCTTCAATCCCTGAAGGACAACCGTCATCAGCGGTTAACAACAATTCCATTATTTCTGCCCATAATAGTGGTTCAATAGGACAAAATGGTCCTTCGATTGTAACTCCAGAAATTGGAGGAAGTTCTGCTATGACAAACATGTCTTTGTCTAGTTCAACTTCATCTCCTTCACCACAGGTGATTGGAGATATTCCAATACAAATAAATCCTGACCAAAGGAATCGAGTTAGGCCCTTTCCTTGGAATAGGGATCCTGAATTTGGTATGCCTACATCTCTAATGCAGGGTTTGCACTCTAGCACGTCCAATGTGGAAAACCAAAATAGAATGATTCCTCAAAGTTTAACTAATACATCCGTTATGTCTCTTCGACAACAAATGGATGAAAGTAATCATGAAATGATTAACTTGTTAACACAACAATTAGGAACTGTGATAAATCCTTTGATCCAAGATTCGAATAACAGTTACCAAATGTTAACAAACCAAATGAGTCGAATTGCTGATTTCTTTGGGGCACCACCCACACAACATCAACAAATTCGACCAATACCAACCCAAATACCTATTCAGAGGAATCAGATACCAAATGAACAAGGGGTTCAGGATAACCGAGTTCAAAACCCACAAGGTGTTCAATTAGAGACGCCTATACCAAATATTGAACCAAATCAGAATGTTATATTGGTTAATCGAAACCATAATGCGGATCAAGTGATTCGAAATGTTCAATAGAATAGGTTAGAGGGAGAAAATAATTTAGCCCATCTAGTTGAAACAATTTTAGCCCAAAATGGCCTGAACATGGGATTGCACAGGCCTAATTTTGTTTCTGCGTTGTCTGAATATGTGTTACAATCTGAGTTGCCAAGAAATTGGAAAGTCCCAAATTTACAAAATTTGCTGGGGACACTAATGAATCAACAGTCGAACACATTGCCAGATACATGGTAGAAGCAGGGAACATTGCAAATAATGAGGAATTGAGGATGAAATATTTTCCTAACTCCCTAACCAATAATGCTTTTACTTGGTTCACTACCCTTCCTCTTCACTCAATATGTTCTTGGACACAACTAGAAAGGCTATTCCATGAACAATTCTATATGGGACAATCTAAAATTAGCCTTAAAGAATTTGCTAGTGTTAAGTGTAAAATCCCTGAGTCTATTGATGAGTATTTGAATAGGTTTCGATTGCTGAAAGCAAGATGCTTTACTCAAGTGCCTGAACATGAATTAGTCGAAATAGCGGCCGGTGGCCTCGACTATTCTATTCGAAAGAAATTGGATACCCAATATCTGACGGATATGGCACAACTTGCAGATAGAGTTCGACAAGTCGAACGCCTTAAAGTTGAAAAGGCAAGAACTTCTAAGTTTCATAAAAAAGAAAAAGTTGCTTATATTGAAACTTATGAAAGTGATGATGACTTTGATGATGGTTATGATTATATAGAAAATAATGAGGTTAATATTGCTGAATTAAAACCAGGACCTCCTTATACTTGTAAATTATTAAAACCATAAAATGGAAAAAATCCAGTCGAACCAAAGAATGATAAGTTTATATCTAAAACTTATACTTTCGATATCACAAAATGTGATGAAATCTTCGATTTATTGGTTGCTGATGGCCAAATAGTTGTACCAAAAGGTGTAAAAACATCACCTTTGGAACAAAGAAAGAAAAGAGGTTTTTGTAAATTTCATAATTTCCTGGGACATAAAACCTCACAATATGTTCTTTTCAGGGACTTGGTTCAAAAGGCTTTAACTGATGGAAGACTAAAATTTGGTGAAAAAGACAAAATGCCTAGTATGCAAGTTAATGAAGATCCACTTCAAATTTCTGAGGCTTTGTACACTGAGCCTGTTCAATTATTGATGGTGGATGCTATGGATCTTACTGGAGGAGATCAGTTAGTGGCAATCCCTGAAGAAGAGTATGTTGAGAAAGTCAAAATGGTTTATCCTCAGGCTGAAGAGGAAATTGTTGATTTTCTACAAAGGTGCAAGATAAGTAACACTGAAGTGATGTTTTGTACTCGATGCAGTGCAATGTTCGACAAAAAGGCTACTGATGGCCTGAATAAGTTTGTTCCGTTCACTGAAAAGAAGAATTGGCCCAAACCAAGACCAATGGTAAGGCAAAATGTGGGTGTCCAAAAGCCAATTCATCAAAGGCTGGGTAACCAAAGGACATTTATTCCTCCAAACAAAACCCTAGTTAATCAACGGGTTCATGGAAAGTCAATGATGCCCATTAAAAATTTTGTAGAAAGGGGAAACACAAGTATTTCAAGGCCCAAGATTTCTGGTGAGGCCAAGAAATATGCCTACAAAAACAACTACATGGGAAAAAAATCCCATGACTAGAACACAATGGAGAAGACACCAACGCCAAAAAAGGGTGGCAGTCCAAAGTGTTCCTAAGGTTGATAACAACAAAGGAAAACAAATAGTTGAAATGGCTAAAAAGCCATTGAAAGATAGAATCAGTTTTCCAATTTCGACTGAGAAAATCGAAGCAGTTGCTGAAACTGATCAAATGGAGGATGATGATCTCCTTGGATCAGAAAATGATTTCGATGTTCTAGTTGGTGTAGTTTCGATTCTCCCAGCAGAGTATGATGTCTTATCAGAAATTCAAAGCGGAGAAAACGAGTTTGATAGTTCTGAATTGGCTTTGCACAAGCCAATGTGTTATTATGTAATGAACAATGGTTGCTTAAAAGAGCAAATGGCTTTTTTCGAAAGGCCAGACGAAGGGATGAAAAGTCATTTGAAACCACTTTTTATCCAGGCTAAGGTAAATGATGTTGGGGTAAACAAAGTTTTAATAGATGGAGGTGCTGCTGTGAACCTCATGCCAGAATTCTTGCTGCACAAGATTGGTAAGCGCACAACAGATCTTCATACCCATAACATTATTCTGTCTAATTATGAGGGTGAAACTGGATACTCATTAGGAGCAATTCAGTTAGAGGTGGCTATAGGAAGTATAGTAAGATCGACCCTATTTATTGTAATTGCCTCCAAGGCAAATTACAATTTGCTGTTAGGTAGGGAATGGATACATGGCGTTGGTGCCGTTCCTTCGACTTTGCATCAGAGGGTGAGTATCTGGAGAAATGATGGAATTGTAGAAAATATAGAAGCAAATCAAAACTATTATAGATCTGATTCTCACCATATATCCAGGTATACTTTCGAGAAGAAACTGGCGAACATTTCGCCATGTACTGAGCGAGATTTTGCATTTGCTCCTGCCAACAATGTCTATCATTCTGTTAAATTGGATCCAACACATGGGTTCATTTGGGAACGAGAAGAGATAGATGACTATCCCTATGAGGAAGATGGCAAAATCTACCCAACTGGGTGGAATATTGATGAGAGTTATAATGTCTGAGTCCAAAGCATGGGCTAAGATTTCGGCTTATGTGGCCGAAAATAGAATAAACATGGCTTTGGAAGCCATTTCATTTCAAGAAAATATGGCTGTCGAAGCCAATGATCCAAATCATGGTAAAATATTGCCAGAAACACAAAAGTTAGACTGCATCTATGATGATGAGCCTTTAGGATTTGAGAAAGATCCTCTGAGTTCGAGTCCAAAAATGCAAGAACAAGATCCACTACAAGAAATTGATATTGGAGATGGCCTAACAAAGAGACCAACATGTATAAGTGCCAATTTATCAGATGAGTCGAAACAAAAATTGGTCGAACTCCTTAAACAGTTAAACAATTGCCTAGAAGATTTGCGCCAGAAATCATGTCCAAAATCAAGGAAGAAATCGAAAGGTTGCTGAGGAGTAAATTCATCAGAACAACCAGGTATGTTGAATGGTTAGCAAATATAGTCCCTGTTATTAAGAAAAATGGTTCTTTAAGAATATGCATAGATTTTAGGGATTTGAATAATGTTACTCCTAAGGATGAATATCCAATGCCTGTGGCAGAAATGCTAATTGATTCAGCGGCAGGTTTCGAATATTTAAGCATGTTAGATGAGTATTCTGGCAATAATCAAATTTTCATTGCTGAAAATGATGTGCCTAAAACTGCTTTTAGATGCCCTGGTGCTCTAGGTACATATGAATGGGTTGTGATGCCTTTTGGTTTAAAAAACGCTGGGACAACATATCAAAGAGCCATGAATTCCATTTTTCATGATTTTATAGATGATTTTAGGGTAAATAGGGTTTTACCTCCTGCAAAATAGGGGAGTTTTGATTTAACCCCATGCAATTTTTTTTTTTTGAATTACCCCCTGCAATGTGAAGATTTTATGCTTTTACCCCCTGATGATACAACATGACATTTGACTAGATATGTTTGATGATGTGGTATGCATAAGTGGCTTTTATTGTAATTTTTATTTATTTAATTAATGCCAGGTTCTGCAAATTGGAAGCACTAGTTCTGCAAATTGGTACTTTCTTTTCCTTTTAGCTTGTGATGGAATGTGATTGTGTGAAATATTTGTTTCTTAACTTTACTTTCATTTGTTACATTCATTTATTTGCTTGAATTTTTATGCTATTTCCTATTCCCAATTTATTAGCTTCAAATAACTACAACTCTGAGCATTTGAAGAGACAAAAAAATTGGGCACTATGTGTGAAATATTTCATGTGAGTTGTCTTATTTCATATGCTGGTCATTTTGATCTTCAATCTCTAGTTTTTGTTTGCTTAAGGGAGGATCATACTTAATTGGGTGTGTCATCAACTCATCATGTTTATTGAATGAACCTAAAAGTGATTTTTTCCTTATATAATATGAACCAGGGGGGACAACGCTTTAGAAGAGCCAACTAGATTTGTTTGACAACTTTATAAAAGCATGAAGATAACACTTTAGAATAGCCATTTAACATATACTTAAAGACTTGTTTGTTTTGTTTACTGTCCTTTGTTTGCTATGGGTTTAAGTTAAGAGTTAAGACCCCATAACACTACAAGAAAATTGTATTAAAATCCATTACAGTTATAATTATACTAGTACTAAAATTCATCCGATATTGATAAATACAGATTAACTTGGTCGCAGAAGCATCTAGATGCTGCTTTTCTCTCGGGTATGATGCTTAACTGATTAATTTGTATTTCATACAAACTGTGTCTGAGAGAATTTGAACTATGAGTAAGTGTTTGTCTTACAAGCACTTTATTAAACTATTTTCATATAGTAGTAAGTTGTTTCATTAGTTATCTTTTGGGAGCTTGTTGAAATAAGTTATAAACAGTTTATGTATATGTGATAAGCTCTCTTTAACACTCAGACAACCACTTATGAATAAGATAAACCTAAATAAACTGTAAATAAGCTCTTTCAAATGCATATAATGTTTATATCATAAGAGTACAATCAATTTATAATTGTAATTTTACAGGTCCTCATAATAATGCTAAAAAAAATCATGTAAATGATGAGTGGAATATGCTTGAGCGTTTTGGGTAAGCAACATTTAATTTAGCTTTTTTCCGTTTTTTAATGGATGATAGTTAATTTATAATTAGCTTTGGTTTTGGGCATGACTTCATAATTAGCATGACTTCATAATTATAACTATTTTTCTAAAAAGCTTGAATTTGGCTGCGGAATTGCTAGGAATATGTAGCTAGAGATTTATTGTGGCAATATCCTAGCAGTTTAGTTGGGAAACATAAACTTTTGAACATTATTTAACTAGGTATTAGTTGGGAACTAGCTAGGATTTTCATTATATTAGTTGCAAATTAGCTAGGAAATGTTTTGATAGTTGATTTGCCGCCCAATCCATGCTACGGCCTATACGACAGCTAATTCACAATAAATCCGTAGCAAACTCAGTTTTACTAGAGATTAGCTACGTATTAGCTAGAAAAACGTCGTAGCAAATCATGTATTTTCTTGTAGTGAGTGCCCCAAGGACATTGTTTAACATTTTCCTTTTTTTTTTACACAAATACAGTACTGTACTTATGACGCATTAATTACACTGAAAACAATGTGTTGCTGAATATTACGACTTTGAAATTCATGTGAATTTGGATTAAAAACAATTTTTGTTTTCCCACTATTCTATGACGAAAAATAATATGTATTGACAGTGTAAACTAATTTTATACTGTCAATTAATAGTTTAATACCAATGATATCTTCGCCATGTCACCCTACCTCTCCCCACGTTTTTGATATGACATGGAAAAATAATTGTTATTTATTGGATAATTATGTAAAACTAATTTTATACCGTCGGCGCATCTCCATTAAACTTCATTTTATATAATTCACAATTATATTTTAATACATCTATTTTTATATTTAATTTTAATCCCTACTTCTTTAAAATCTTACATTTTCTCCATTATGCATTTTGGAAGGGTGATACTTATGTCACGACATACAAAATTGAGCCTAAATATATGGGATTGGATCCTCTCCAATTTTCTCTCATGTTTTCTCTCCTTTTTCTTAATTCAAGGGTTGATTTTTTCTCCTTTTTATTCCTCATGTTTTTCTCAACCATTAGATTAAGAAAAATGAGAGAAAACATGAGAGAAAATTGGAGAGGATCCAAATCCTAAATATATAAGTGAAAAAAAAAGTTAGATATTTTGAAGGTTTTTTCTAATTTAACCCTTGCTTGTGAAATAAATGTGGGTTACAAGTTAGTTGTGTCACTGATTTAAAATCAATGGACCAGATCAATTGTGCATACCAAAATCATGAATTACTGAAAATAAACCAAAACTGTATTTATTGCATTCCTGTTAATAACAACTTGCTTTATTTTGCTTTCTTATCCTAGAGGTTGATGAACCACATATAATTGCTTACATTTTCCGTTCCATAACATGCAAGAAATTTAAGTTAGAATTGAAATTTGAAAAGACCCAAAAAGCTAAATTTTCCCTGTCCAAGAATATATTCTACCCGGTGGAATCATATTAAAGGGGAGGTGTATTACGTGTTCATACTATCTTATTATGGTTTCAACTTTTGACACTAACCAATGAATGTGGTGACATAACCACCCCTCAATTAGCATACACTTTTTCTATTAGAATTTAGAGCTCTCTTCCACACCACCCCAATTAATCATTCATACACAAAATTTGATCCCAATGCAAATTGAATGATGTTGATGTTATTTATTAACTGATCATAAAGTTTTTGTACATTAAGTATACTTAGTGTGACAAGAGTTCACCCAAACACTTCAAAGTATGAGAGAACAAAGGGTCCTTCATATTGAAGATACTAGTCAAATTGAGAGATCTAAATGGGTTTTGGATTCTCCTAATCCACCACCATTATGGAAACAAATATTTACTTCATTGAAAGAGACCCTTTTGCCTCATGGAAACAAGTTGTGTTTATCATCCAAGAACAAAAGTTTTTATGGACATGCTTACTCTTTCTTGCAGAGTTTGTTTCCAATCCTTGTTTGGTTTAAAGATTACACAGCATCCAAATTTAAAGATGATTTGTTAGCTGGTTTAACTCTTGCCAGCCTTTGCATACCTCAGGTATACTCGTAAACATTACTTGTGTCCCAACACGCGTCTGAAAGTATACATTTTGAAAAGAAAAATAAAACATTTATTTTATGCCATCTGAAAGTATACTTCTAGACAAAGACAATTTTTTAACTGTCTAGACTTCCGGATACATGTATGGTTTTTTAGAAACAACGGAAGAAAAAGAAACTCTCCCAAAATAATGCATGCGAAAAAAGCAACATTTATATTTAAGATTTTTTCACATCATACTTCTATATATTTTTTTTATTTGATTGTTGCAGAGTATAGGATATGCAAGTTTGGCAAAAGTTGATCCTCAATATGGCCTATGTAAGTTTATGACTTATGTTGTTGTGCATGTTTGAATTCACGAAAAGTCAAAAGTGATTCTGAAGATTTAAAATATATTTTTGTATGTTCAGGGGATCCAAACTTGAAACTAGGATTTGTAGTTTTTGTCACCAAATACGATTTTTACAAGTCAATTTAATCGATCAACTCCCTTTCACACGAATGTATCGACATAAATCGTTTTACTTGGTTTTGTTTCTATTCAGATACCAGTATTGTTCCTCCTCTTATCTATGCTGCGATGGGAAGCTCAAGAGACATTGCAATTGGACCTGTAGCTATAGTGTCTATGCTGTTATCTTCATTGGTCACAAAAGTCAGAGATCCTGTTGCTAATCCTCATGCCTATAGAGATTTTGTCTTTACTGTCACCTTCTTCACTGGAATTTTTCAAGCTGCATTCGGTATTTTCAGGTTAGTCCATTCAAAATTATGAATTTTTAAGTTTAGTATCTTCGATATGTATTTTCTCGAATATAAAACACTTTTTTTATAAAAAAATGAATTTCTTTATCTTGTTCTAATAAAAAGTAAAATATGGAACAAAAATGGACAAATTTTTTGCAGGAGCTAAACTTGATATATGTAAATTTTATAGGGACTAAAAATGTATTTAATCGTATTATTTATAAACATGTTCTTTATTTATTCTTCAATAATTACAGGTTGGGTTTTCTTGTGGATTTTCTTTCACATGCTGCACTAGTTGGATTTATGGTTGGAGCAGCCATTATTATTGGTCTTCAGCAGCTCAAGGGTCTTTTGGGGATTACTCACTTCACCACCAAAACAGATGCAATATCAGTACTGGTGTCTGTTTATAAGTCATTACATGAACAATTTACTTCTGAAGAAAAAGTGAGTTGGTTTTATCATTTGATTGATGTTGACTAAACATTCATTTTGGGGGTAAATGTGTGAGGCACTATGACCATACTAATTTTATGAATCAAATTTACTAACATACTGTAATATTCATTTGATTATCAAATTAACTAAAAAAACGACACATTCAAATACCAAATCGACTGACGAAAAACAAATTAGGTATGTTTTGTAATTTTGATATATTCAATGACTATTGTGACAGTGTCTCACATATTTAAGGACCAAAATGACTGTTTATTCATTTATGTTCAAATAAATTTTGATTTAGTTTTTTCCTTTACCATAGTTTCCTATTCATAAATTGGAGTATTGATATTATTATTTCTTTACTACTTTGACAGTGGAGCCCTCTGAATTTTGTCCTTGGGTGTTCTTTCTTGATTTTCCTTCTAGTTACCCGTTTTATAGTAAGTTATCAAAATTCTGGTATTTACATATCATTACTCTCTCCGGAGTTAAATATAAGCAAAAAAGCACGTGTATCTGGTTCACTTTGGACCAGACACATTTTTTTTTGCCTATTTTTAAGTCTGGAGTAGTACTTTACTATGTCTTGTTACAGGTGAATTTGTTATGATGTATTGTATACTGTGTTATTATCTCATTTCAGGCAAGAAGAAAGAAAAAACTTTTCTGGTTACCTGCCATTGCTCCTCTTCTATCAGTTATACTATCAACTTTAATTGTGTATTTGACAAAAGCTGATAAGCAAGGAGTTAATATCATAAAGCATGTCAAAGGAGGCCTGAATCAGAGTTCAGTTCACCAGTTACAATTCCATGGTCAAAATGTTGGTCAAGCGGCCAAAATCGGATTAGTTTGTGCAGTTATTGCCCTCACTGTAAGTTAAACCCTTGCCTCACACTGTAAGTTAACAATTTGGAGTCCTGCAACTCTGATGGCATATGAATTCTTATTCAGGAAGCAATGGCTGTTGGTCGATCTTTCGCTTCCATAAAGGGATACCAACTTGATGGGAACAGAGAAATGTTCTCAATGGGAATCATGAACATTGCAGGATCATTATCTTCGTGCTATGTCGCAACTGGTACTGTCTTTTGTTAATCATTATCAAGGTCATTAGTATCTTACGAGTTACTCCCTCCGTCCCTAATTATAAGCACCCTTTCAAAGATAACGTTTGTTCTCTAAATATAAGCCTCTTTTCAAATTTCTAGTCACATTTATTAGTATTATTTTTCCAAACATAATCCTACTTTACATTACAATTTGAAAAGTCAACTACAAATACATCTTTTCACCAAAGATAATTTAGTAATTGTAATACCTAAAACACATTAATTACACTATCAACTTTTCTTAATATGCGTGAAAAATGTCAATAGGAGCTTATATTAAGGGACGGATGGAGTATAATATATACGAGTCATATCTTGATTTGATACAAAACTGAACCCAATCGATACAAATCTTTAGGAAAATAGGCCTTCTGACTCACAATTCGAATCTCAATTTGCAATACTTTTCATTTATAGCAGAGGTGAAAGGCTGTTTGAGGTGTGTCTAAGATTCTTTTACATTTTCTTTCTACAGGATCTTTTTCAAGGACAGCGGTTAATTTCAGTGCAGGATGTCAAACATCAGTATCAAATATTGTGATGGCATTAACTGTGATTTTGTTCTTACAATTATTTGCAAGGCTCTTATACTACACACCTATGGCTATCCTTGCTGCTATCATCCTCTCTGCACTTCCTGGATTAATAGATATAAATGAGGCTCGCTATATCTGGAAGGTCGACAAATTAGACTTTCTTGCCTGTATTGGTGCTTTCGTTGGCGTCTTGTTTGCATCCGTAGAGATTGGTCTTCTTGTTGCAGTAAGTCATAGACCTAATTTAGAATTTGTTCATTTATTTCCCAATAACTAGGTTGACAGTTGTTAATTTTTAGTATTTTTTTGGGAAGTATACTTCGAATCACATCTATACTCAAACAAATGTTGTTAATAATATAAAGAACTAGAGATGAGTTAATTAGGTTAATTGAGAGATATATATTGTATAAGTTCGAGGATTTATGATTCAAACTTTTCAAAAAAATAATTTATGGATGTGCAGGTGACAATCTCATTTGCGAAGATACTAATACAATCAATTCGACCTGGAGTAGAAATTCTCGGAAGAGTTCCAAGAACAGAATCCTTCTGTGATGTTACTCAATATCCAATGGCCACAAGCACACCAGGCATCATAGTGATCCGCATAAGTTCCGGCTCACTGTGCTTCGCAAATGCCAATTTTGTCAAAGAAAGGCAAGCACTTAACAAATGATCTAGAGTAGAGAGGGATTTATTATCCCTTAATAAAACCAATGTATGAACTTTTTTCACTTGTTCCAGAATACTGAAGTGGGTCGTGGAAGAAGATGACATTCAAGAAACTTCAAAGGGAAATGTCCGAGCCATTATTATGGACATGACTAGTGAGTTTTGTTACATTTTTAAAAATTCATAATTCTTATTTACTTCTAAACATTTTCAAAATTGATATGACTCAAATGATCTTCCTGATTTTTGTTTTATAGACTTGATGAATGTTGATACCTCTGGAATTCTAGCACTTGAGGAATTGCATAAGAGGCTGCTTTCACGCGGCGTAGAAGTGAGCCTACCATGACTTTTCATTCTTTATGGATCAAATACATTTACGCTTTTGCTTATATTTTTAAGTTTTGATAGTAAATTAAACCCTTATGCTCTAACACTTGTGCTATTTGATTTTTATAGTTAGCTATGGTCAACCCAAGATGGCTAGTAATTCATAAGCTCAAGCTTGCACACTTTGTGGACAAAATTGGTAAACAATGGGTTTTTCTGACTGTTGGAGAGGCCGTAGACGCGTGTCTCTCGTCTAAAATCGCTACTGCTTGATGTCATTTGTCTCTGTACTTACGATGGCTTTGGCATTGTTACATCTTTAATGCATAATATCAGCTGTACTAAATAGGATTGTGATATGCTGCACTAATGGGATTTTGCTAACTACCTTATTATAATATCTCGGTTTTGGGAGGAAGTGATGTTTATATGAATTGTCACTTAAGTATGAAAATGCCTATTTTATTTTCGAATATAAAAAATATTATCTCTCTATCTCTCTCCAATGCAGTTTTGTCCTGTCCTGTATTATCTTGTTCTGTCCTGTACTGTACTGTTCTGTCCTGTCCAGTACCTACTGTTTTGCAAATCAAACGTATTTAAAAAAATTGATTATAATCCATACAACAACAAACAGTTCCACTAAAATCTTTTCCTCATGGTGGCGGGGCACTATAGCGTGCAATGTCGTGTTTATAATTTATATGCATTTTTGTCCCGATCATACACCATCCACAATAGTGGTCCAAAGTAACTAAATATACCATCTTTTCTTCTTCTGAAATTATACATGCTTATCTAAAAAGCAAAGACACGACACGGACACACGTCGATATGATGTGAAGACAGATGCTATGGCATCTGGTATAACATGTGTATGGTGATATATGTGTGTGCATGGTCTTATGCATGTGTTGAGGGGGAGTAGAAAATTCTTTCTCTATCTTGTGGTGATCTACTGATATGTTATGCATGGAGTCAGGGGGAGTAGTAGTATGAATGTTTATAATCTTGTGCCTGATGTTTGTTAGATCCGTCTATGTGATAATGCTTTGCAAGATGTTGTAGCGTCTTGGCTTGTATGAGAATCCACTATTCTCTGCTGTTTTAGAATATATTTTTCTCAGTTCTAATAGGAATTTGTTTTTCCTAGTTCTATATGTGTGGGAATCTACTTTTCCGTGGTGATCATGGATTTGCTCTAATTAAAGGAGTTTAATTCTCCTATCCTATGTGTTCCTTGTGAGAGTTTATTTCTCTCTTGATATTCTCTATTGTTAGGTTTTTGAAATTGGCTTAATTTTGCAAAAACAACATTTAGCCAGATGTAGTGGCAGATGTGGCTACATATGGAACAACATCCTAAAGCCTGAAGATATGAAGAGTTTGTTACGCGCGCTATCCTTCAAGTCTATCCCTTTAGCGCCATGTTAGTGCATTACTTGTTCCTCAATATATGGAACTCGCGTGTTTACTGAAGTTATCCGATAGCATATGATTTCTAAAATATACTCCTATATTTTAGGATATTATTGGATTTGCTTGACCAAAGAGTTTGTATCGGATATACTATAGTTTGAACTTATTCTTGAAGGCGAAAATCAAGGCACCAGCGTGGCTGGTTTGTGATCTATATATATTGAAGACCATAGACAGTTTTATGTTACTGAAACTCTAGGGTTTTAGCTTTGTCTCATATTTTATTGTGAGCCTATCTCGTATCTCTTTGATACTTGCTTAGGACTGGGTTCTTGTGTTGTAAGGGTTTTAGTCTACTCCTAAGCATTTAAGCACGAAGATAGGTTATTGTTTGAAGTGTGACTTCACTGTTTTCACGGTTAGATCAATCACACTGGTTGTGTGGTTAAGAGGAGGAGAGATAAGGGTCTCTAATCTAGGTGGTCCTAGGTTGAAGGAAGCACGGGTAGAAACTAGGTGACGAAGTGTAAACGGGTCGTTTGCTGGAAACTTCTAACTAGTTTTATCATAGTGGATTCACTCCTGGATTGGTATCCCCCAGAGTAGGTCGTGTTATACGCCGAACTGGGTTAACAAACTCCTGCGTATCTTTAATTTCCAGTTGCTTATTTTTTACATATTATTCATTTCGTTGTGAACGTTGTAGTTGCAAAGGTAGGCACATCCGGTACCCCATTGCTACGCCAGAATTTCAATTGGTATCAGAGCAGGCACCCTGTTCTGCTATTAGGGTGAGCTTCAGGGAACGATTCTGGTTGCTATGGAAAAGGAAGGAGGAGCTGTGAGTAGGCCACCTTTATTAGATGGTACTAATTATGATTACTGGAAATCACGCATGGAAGCATTCTTGAGGTCTATGGACAGCAAGACATTGAAGTCTGTGATTAATGGCTGGGAACATCCTACGGTTACAGATAAGGATAACGTTGTTTCCTTGAAACCTGAGGGAGAGTGAACAAAGACTGAAGATGAACTTGTTCTTGGAAATCACAAAGCTTTGAACGCCTTATACAATGGTGTTGATAAGAACATGTTTAGACTAATAAAGAGATGCACTCAGGCTAAAGAAGCTTGGGAGATTTTGATAACTACTCAGGAAGGGACATCAAAAGTCAAGAACTCTAGACTTCAGATGCTGACTACTAAATTTGAGAACCTCAAAATGAAAGAAGATGAGACGGTACATGACTTCTATATGACTGTTTTAGATTTTGCTAACACATTTGACTCTCTAGGTGAAAAACTTTCTAAAGAAAAGATGGTGAGAAAGATGCTGAGGTCTTTACCTAAGAGGTTTGACATGAAGGTCACATGTATAGAAGAATTTAGAGACTTATTTGAAATAAGACTAGATGATCTGGTTGGGTCTCTACAAACCTATGAACTTTCTGCTAATGAACGATCTGGAAGCAAAAACAAAAATATAGCTTTTGTCTCAAATGCTGATACTGATGATGCACAAGATGAGGCAGATACTGATGAAAGCTTATCTGAAGCCATGACTCTCCTAGGAAGACAATTCAATAAGGTATTAAGAAGAATGGAATGGAGAGGTAAACAGAATGTAAAGCAGAATGTGTCCCCCATTTCACTCGACATTCACAAGAATTCTGGTTTTCAGTAGAAACCTAAAGTTGAAGAAAAAGTGAGTCAAGTGAGAGGAGTACAGTGTCATGAATGCAGTGGATATGGACATATCAGGTATGAATGCCCTAATTACTTGAAGAAACAACAAAAGGGAATGACTGCAACATGGTCAGAGGATGAAGACTCAGATGATGACACATCTGGTGAAACTGCAAAGCATATCACTGCCTTAACTGGACTGTGCAGCTCTGACACTGAATCTAATCATGGGGATGTATCTTATGAAAAATTGGCTGAATCTTATAGAGCTCTATGCAAAAGAAGTGAAGAGGTTTGTAGAAGCCAAGAAAATCAAAAAAAGGCTTATTTTGGAACTACAGTCTGAGAAGAACAAGCACTGGCTCAGATTTCTGAACTGAATAATGAGGTAACATAACTAAACTCCACACTTGAAAAACTGAAAAAGGAAGTTTCAATGAACAATAGCACTATCGTTCTAGAGAAACTAATTAAATCGCAGGAAGAAGGAAACTGGGTAAAAGGTATTGGGTATGAATATGAGGATCTGAATAAACCAAAGGAGTATGATCCTGAGCTGAAGTTTCTGCCATCTGGAAGAAACAAAAAATTTCCAATGCCAAAACAGAGGCTGGCCCATTTTCAACCCCATCTGGGATTCAGAAATATGAGACCACAACCCTGGATTTGTCATTATTGTGGAAGAAGAGGACATATAAGACCATTTTGTTATAGATTATATGGGTTCCCAAAGAGAAGTCAGAGGGAAGTACCTGAGAAAGTAGAGATTAATCACACAAAAGAATGGAAGCCTAAAGGTAATGATGTTGGCTTAATTGCTCACACATCTCTTAGAGCTACTTCTAGAGAAGACTGGTACTTCGACAGTGGTTGCTCCAGACATATGACTGGAATAGAAAAGTTTCTGGTGGATCTTAAATCTTACTCCACTAGCTATGTTACATTTGGTGATGGTGCAAAAGGTGAGATTAAAGGTATTGGAAGACTAGCAAATGTTGGATAACCTGATCTTGATGACGTTCTTCTTGTGAAAGGATTAACAGCCAATCTAATTAGCATAAGCCAACTCTGTGATCAAGGAATGAAGGTTAACTTCACCAAAGGTGAATGTCTAGTAACTAATGAAGAAGGTGAAGTGATAATGAAAGGAGTAAGGTCAAAGGATAATTGTTATTTGTGGGTAGCTCCAGAAGAAATTAACTTATCTTCCTGTCTGATAACCAAAGAAGATGAGGTTAATGTATGGCACAGGAAACTTGGTCATCTTAATCTCAAGAGCATGAAGAAGATTATCACTGAAGAAGCTATTAGAGGAATGCCCAAGTTGAAGATAGAAGAAGGGAAGATATGTGGAGAATGTCAGGTTGGAAAGCAAATCAAGATATCGCACCCTACAGTGCCCCATTTAACCACATCCAGAGTGCTTGAACTACTACACATGGACTTGATGGGTCCTATGCAGGTGGAAAGTCTAGGAGGAAAGAAATATGCTTTTGTTGTAGTGGACGATTACTCAAGATATACGTGGATTAGCTTTCTTAGAGAAAAATCTGATACTTTCTTTGTGTTCAAAGACTTGTGTATACAATTACAAAGAGAAAAAGATGAAGGTATTATACGAACTTCAGAAGTGATCACGGAAGGGAGTTCGAAAACTCTAGCTTTGCTGATTTCTGTGCTTCAGAAGGCATTGGGCATGAGTTCTCATCACCCATTACACCTCAACAGAATGGTGTTGTGGAGAGGAAAAACAGGACTCTGCAGGATAGTGCCAGAGTAATGCTGCATGCTAAGAAGTTACCTTATCATTTCTGGGCTGAAGCTATGAGTACTGCATGTTATATTCACAACAGTCACATTGAGAGCTGGAACTTCAAATACTCTATATGAACTATGGAAAGGGAGGAAGCCTACTGTAAAATATTTTCACATCTTTGGAAGTAAATGTTACATTCTTGCAGATAAAGAACCTAGAAGAAAATTGGATCCTAAAAGTGAAGAAGGAATTTTTCTAGAATATTCTACAAACAACAGAGCTTTTAGAGTATTTAACTCAAGAACTAGCACGGTAATGGAATCTATTAATGTCGTAGTTGAAGACACCTACTCTTCCAAAGAAACAGATGCTGATCCCAATGCTGACTCTACTCCTGCCCCATCTGATGTTCTGGAAGAAGAAATCCACATAGATAAAATTGAAAAGTCAAGCAGAGAGACTGATTTGTACAATGCTCCAGTAAACAAAGGTCCCTCAGTTAGAGTCCAAAAGAATCACCCCACAGATCTGATAATTGGTGATCCTGATCAAGGCATTACTACTAGAAGGTCACAGGATGTTGTGTCAAATGCATGTTTTGTATCTAAGATTGAGCCTAAGAATGTTAAAGAAGCATTGACTGGTGAGTTTTGGATTGAAGCAATGCAAGATGAATTGAATCAATTCAAGAGATGTGAAGTATGGGATCTAGTACCAAGACCTACAGACACTAATATAATTGGTACCAAGTGGGTGTATAAAAACAAATCTGATTCACAAGGAGTGGTTACAAGAAATAAAGCCAGGCTGGTAGCTCAGGGATATACTCAGATAGAAGGTGTTGACTTTGAAGAGACATTTGCACCGGTAGCTCGCTTAGAATCTATAAGGCTACTCCTCGGTGTGGCATGCATTCTAAAATTCAAGCTTTACCAAATGGATGTGAAAAGCGCCTTTCTAAATGGATACTTGAATGAAGATGTATATGTCGAGCAGCCAAAAGGATTTTTTGATCCAAATCACCCTGATCATGTGTACAAGTTAAAAAAGGCATTGTACGGTCTGAAACAAGCACCTAGGGCTTGGTATGAGAGACTTACAGAATACTTAATAAAACAAGGCTACAAGAAGGGAGGTAATGATAAAACCTTGTTTGTTAAGGCAGAAGAGAAAGATCTGATGATAGCTCAGATTTATGTAAATGATATTGTATTTGGTGGAATGTTTGACAGGATGGTGCAACATTTCGTACAACAAATGCAATTTGAATTTGAAATGAGTATGGTTGGTGAACTAACGTTCTTTCTTGGCCTACAAGTGAAACAGATGGAAGACACTATTTTCATCTCTCAAAGCAAGTATGCTAAGAACATTGTGAAGAAGTTTGGTATGGAAAGTGTAAGTCACAAGAGAACTCCTGCTCCTACGCATTTGAAATTATCTAAAGATGAGAAGGGAGTAAAGGTTGATCAAAGTCTTTATAGGAGCATGATTGGAAGCTTGCTATATCTCACTGCAAGTAGACCAGATATCACATTTGCAGTTGGAGTATGTTCAGGATACCAGGCTGAACCCAAGGTAAGTCACCTTACTCAAGTTAAAAGAATTTTGAAATATGTGAGTGGTACCAGTGATTATGGAATGTTATATACACATGGTGATAATGCAATGTTAATTGGTTATTGTGATGCTGATTGGCTGGGAGTGCAGATGACAGAAAAAGTACATCTAGAGGATGTTTCTTCTTAGGAAACAACTTGATATCCTGGTTTAGTAAGAAACAAAATTGTGTCTCACTATCTACAGCTGAAGCTGAGTATATTGCAGCCGGTAGTAGTTGCTCTCAGTTAGTTTGGATGAAGCAAATGCTCAGTGAATATGGTATTCATTAGGAAACGATGAAATTATTTTGTGACAATATGAGTGCTATTAATATCTCCAAGAATCCAATCCAGCACAGCATAACCAAGCATATTGATATCAGACACCATTTTATCAGAGAGCTTGTTGAAGATAAAATTGTGATTTTGGAACATGTTACCACAAGTGAACAACTGGCTGATATTTTTACGAAGGCGCTAGACCTTAATCAGTTTGAAAAACTCAGGGGCAAGTTAGGAATTTGCCTATTTGAAAGTTCATAGCAATTAACATGGTGTGCGCGTGCTTCAAAGCCCAACTCTTCATATTTTGAGCACGCTGTCCAAGAAAGAGGGAAAATTAATACTCCACCACATTATTTCCTTTATCACGCAAATTCACTCATTGTTCATTTAAACTTTTCAACTCTCCAAACCTCTTTACATACTCTCTCTCTCACACACTGTTGAAACCTCTCAAATTCCTTCATCTCTCTGAACCTTCAATCCGTGATCGCCATTCTCAAACCATTATGTCTAGCAACTCACAAACTGAAAATGATTTGTCTGATCGCAATCATAGTCCTAAGAAACATGCATGCGATTCGACTGCTCCAGATTTACTTGTTGCTTCGGAGGAAGTTCAATCGAAGAAAGAATCTCGTTCCTCCAAGAAGAGAAAGTCTTCTTCTCGTCATTCTAAGTCAAAGAAACACAAAAAGAAGAAAACTTCACCGGCTTCAGAATCGATTAAGATCAAGAAAAGCAAAAAGAAGAAATCCTCCAAGAAAGGTGAAACGTCTCGGGCGTTGTCTATGACTGACCTGTATGGGGATACAAATCAATCGAAGTCTGATGATAATGTTGTTGTTGATAAAGAATCCATGGATGCGAGTCCAAAATTAACTCCTGTTACTGTAGACGAAAGCCCCAATTCTGTTGATGATATGAATTTTGGTAACCCTAGGGCTGACTGTAATACAGAAGTACAATCTCCAGAAATCATTGTCCAATCTGATGTTGTTGATAAAATTTATGATAAAAATGGTGAGAATTTGAAGTCTGTTGCTGAAGAGTTTAAGACTCCTTCACCAAAAACAAATGTGGTTGAACAGACTGGAGTATCGCAGGCTGCATCTGACATACTTCCAACTGCCTCTGAAATGAATGTTGATGGTGGGTTAGGGACAGATGGTAAAGGTGTTGATGAAGACTCTACTGCTGCTGTTGAGAAAGAGGTGTTAAGTCCTGAAGGTGATACAACTCAAGCTGATGGCATTGAAGAAAACCTGGTCATTATTCGTGCAACTATTGTGACTCTGAATACGATGCTGAACAAGATGTTGCGGCCTTGACTACTACATCTAGGAAAAAGGTTAGAACCAGATCCTTGACTACTGATTCTAATCTCCATGCCCCACTTGACAATATATCATTTCATGATTCCTCCTATATAAGTCAGTGGCAGTTTGTATATCATAGGCGTTTAGCTCTTGAACGATGTTTAAGTCCCAAAATGATGGAATGTGCTGATTTAATGGATATTATTAAATTCGCTGGTTTAGAAAAGACTGTGACTGAACTTGGTATGTGTTATGAAATGCTTGTTAAAGAATTTTTGGTCAACATAGGACCTGACTGTGATGATCCTTTTAGTGATGAGTATAGGAAAGTGTTTGTTCGTGGTTTGTGTATAAATTTTTCTCCATCTGTGATTAATCAATTCCTGGGAAGGAGTGATGTTGATGAACCTGCTATAGAGGTCACTGATAATGAGGTTTGCAAGACTCTTACTGGAGGGAAAATACTGAAATGGCCTAGGAAGGTTAAGTTGTCCACAACTAATCTTACTGTCAAATATGCCCTGTTAAATAAGATTGCTGCTGCTAACTGGGTCCCTACCTCTCACAATTATTCTGTGGCTACTGGTCTTGGTAAGTTCATTTATGCTCTGGGCACCAAAACTCCTTTTAATGTTGGCAACTATATCTTTGATCAAACCTTAGTGCATGCTATGTCTACTGCATCTAGGTTACCTATTGCATTTCCTACTGTTTTGTGTGGTATTATTCTCTCCCAGCAGCCAAATATTCTCAGGAACTCTGATGTTCCATGCAAAAGAGAGACTGCTCTCACCTTTGACTGCAGATTACTTGAAGGACCACATGAGGTGGATTTGGCTGTCCCATTCGCCACCCCATCCAATGTATCCATGACCAGGAAACAAATGATTGCAGACCTGAAGGATGTCAGTAAAGTTCTTGGTGATAAGAAGCTGAAGCTTGATAAAGTAATAAAAGCCTTGGAATCTGAGGAGCGTACTGACACTGCTGGACCCTCAACTGTCCAAGCTGAAGTGAATGTGGACGGGGATGTTGGAGTTAATCCTGCTGACAATGTTACTGTGCCAGACTCTGATGAAAGTCTTGGCTTTTGATTCTGGAAGAACATGCTGATGTAATTTTTTTTTCGTTTTTCTAAGTATGGGCTATGCCCTGGATTTGTGATGCACCTAAGTGTGCTTTTGGTTTCTGTAATCTCTGCACTCTGCTTATGGTTTTCTCTCCTGTTTAACTTTGACAAGTTGGTGACTGATAAACACCAATTGCTGAAAATTCATGAAATAGCTTTGTGATCTTTGGACTTGTGAAATTTTGTGATTCAAAAGGAAATAAACTGCTTGGAAGATGGGTATTAGGATTATAAATGGGCAATGGCAGAATATGACACAAACACAATTAGGACTAAATAGAATCAAATTAAAGA
Source organism: Trifolium subterraneum (assembly GCA_951799995.1). Lineage (NCBI taxonomy): Eukaryota > Viridiplantae > Streptophyta > Magnoliopsida > Fabales > Fabaceae > Trifolium > Trifolium subterraneum. The sequence continues at coordinate 26,922,475 of OX637467.1, forward strand.
AAAAGAGAAGAAATGGAATAAGGTAGAAGGGGCGCCACACTCTTTCTAATCCAAGAGAGAATGATAAGCCTATGGATGAGGATCACCACAAGAAAAGGATTCCTTGATATGATCAGTTTTGGTCCAATCCAGAACCTAAGAGCAAATACTCTCAATTACACAAAGTGTAAGAAACTTAACAAAATTCATTGATTTGGAAAGATTTACATGCCTCCTTTATATAGGAAAAGCTTATGATGAGTAAAAAGAAAAAAGTAACTCCTAAGAAAACAAGAAGTCTTCAGCCACTAACTATCATGATAGTGGGGCTGAATTATTACAAAGAAAAATGGAAAATAAAGAAGTGATAGTGGTGGCCTTTGATTGCTTGGTGCACCACTTTCATATACTTAGTGGGGGATCACTATGTTTTCCACTTTCTTATGATTTATTATACCACTATCACATGCTTGGATGATAATTTTAAACTTTGGTTCTTTCTCAACAATTTGGGCCAAGCCTTCTTCAACTTGGGCCGAACCTTCATTTGATTTGATCATGAAGTGAACTAAGGCATCATTGACTCTTCTTGCACGCGCCCTTGTCATTGGACCTCCTAAGCTTTGTATTGCATCACTTATCTCTTCGATTGTGTCCTCATCATTCCCTCCTTCTTGAAAAGAATTCGACCTCGAATTTAGATCATCATCACCTACATCAAAAGGAGACAAATCAGCCACATTGAAAGTATTACTTACCCCATACTCACTTGGAAGTTCTATTTTGTAGGTGTTGTCATTGATCCTAGAAAGTACTTGAAAAGGTCCATCTCCCCTCGGGTGAAGTTTGGACTTCCTTTGTGATGGGAATCTTTCTTTTCTCATATGTATCCAAACCCAATCCCCGGGTTCAAAAACAACTTTCTTTCGCCCTTTGTTTGCACTTCTTGCATAGCTTTCATTTTTCTTTTCAATTTGCAATTTTACTTGCTCATGCAATTTTCTCACAAATTCAGCTTTTGCTTTCCCATCTTTATGCTTCAAAACAGATGTGTTAGGCAATGGTAACAAATCAAGAGGTGTTAAGGGATTAAAACCATACACAATCTCGAAAGGTGAAAATTGTGTAGTGCTATGGACAGCCCTATTGTAAGCAAACTCTACATGGGGCAACCATTCCTCCCACATTTTTAAATTCTTTTTAAGAACAGCCCTAAGAAGAGAAGAAAGAGTTCTATTCACTACCTCAGTTTGTCCATCTGTTTGGGGATGACAAGTAGTGGAAAATAACAACTTTGTTCCTACCTTTCCCCACAAAGTCCTCCAAAAATGGCTTAAGAACTTGGAATCACGATCTGAAACGATGCTCCTTGGTAAGCCATGTAGGCGCACCACTTCTTTAAAGAACAAATCAGCAACATGACAAGCATCATCCACTTTTTTACAAGGAATAAAATGTGCCATCTTTGAAAACCTGTCCACAACCACAAATATAGAATCTTTTCCATTCTTTGTTCTAGGAAGCCCCAAAACAAAGTCCATGGAAATGTCAATCCAAGGAAATTCAGGTATAGGCAAAGGAGTATACAAACCGTGAGGCATAACTTTTGATTTGGCCTTTTTACACACAATGCATCTTTCACAAAATTTTTGAACATCAATTTTCATGTGAGGCCAATAAAAATGTTCTTGCAAGAGTTTTAGAGTTTTAGATACCCCAAAATGACCGATTAGTCCTCCCTCATGCGCCTCTTTCACAAGTAAATCCCTAATGGAACTTTTAGGCACACATAGTCTTTTTTCTTTAAATAAATAGCCATTGTGCCTAAAATACCCATTGAAGGCAGCATGCTCACAAGCTAAAAATTTTGAAGAAAATTCAAGGTCACTTTCATACAAATCTTTAATATGCTCAAGACCAAAAACTTTTGTTTCAAGAGTAGAAAGCAAAACATATTTTCTTGAAAGTGCATCAGCAACCACATTTGCCTTACCTTTCTTGTGCTTAATCACATATGGAAATTGTTCAAGAAATTCAACCCATTTGGCATGTCTCTTGTTCAACTTACCTTGCCCTTTTAAATGTTTCAAAGATTCATGGTCACTATGAATGACAAATTCTTTGGGCAGCAAGTAATGTTGCCAAGTTTGCAATGCCCTCACTAAGGCATACAATTCCTTATCATAAGTTGAGTAATTTAGGGCAGCCCCTTTTAATTTCTCACTAAAATAAGCAATTGGATGGCCTTCTTGCATCAAAACAGCGCCAATCCCAATATTGGAAGCATCACACTCAATTTCAAAAGATTTAGAAAAATTAGGTAATGCAAGAATAGGTGCTTGGGTGAGTTTTTCTTTAAGGGCAGCAAAAGCTTGCTCTTGTTTCTCACCCCATTTAAAACCAACTTCTTTTTTTACAATTTCATTAAGAGGTGCAGCCAAGGTACTAAAATCCTTTACAAACCTCCTATAGAAACTAGCTAAACCATGAAAACTTCTTACCTCACTTACATTTTTGGGCGTTGGCCATTCTTGAATTGCTTTCACCTTGCTTTCATCAACATGGACTCCCTTAGAGCTTATAATGAAACCTAAGAAAATCACATGATCGGTGCAAAAGACACATTTTTCTAAATTTGCATATAAATTTTCTTTTCTCAGCACTTGCAAAACAACCCTTAAGTGAATGCAATGGTCCTCTAAATTTTTGCTATATACTAAGATATCATCAAAATACACAACAACAAATTTACCCAAAAATTCTCTCAAAACATGGTTCATTAGTCTCATAAAAGTGCTAGGTGCATTAGTTAGTCCAAATGGCATAACCAACCACTCATATAAACCATATTTTGTTTTGAAAGCTGTTTTCCACTCGTCCCCCTCCCTTATCCGAATTTGATGGTACCCACTTTTCAAATCAATTTTAGAAAATAAGCATGCACCAAACAATTCATCAAGTAAGTCATCTAGCCTAGGAATAGGATGTCTATACTTGATGGTAATGTTATTAACAGCCCTACAATCAGTGCACATTCTCCAACTACCATCTTTTTTTGGTACTAAAATTACCGGGACAGCACATGGACTTAGACTTTCTCTTACCCATCCTTTACTTACCAATTCAGCCATTTGCCTTTGAATTTCTTGAGTTTGTTGTGGATTGCTTCGGTAAGCTGGCCTATTAGGCAAGGATGCTCCCGGATTGAGATCAATATGATGCTCAATTCCTCTTATAGGTGGTAAACCATTTGGTACCTCCTTTGGAAACATGTCTTCAAATTCCTGCAAAAGAGTTTCAACACAACTTGGCAAATTTTGTGTGTTAGGAGTATTAGTGAGCAATGCCACCTCTTTGCAAAATAGCAAATATAGGGGCTGTTGTGAAGCAATTGCATTTTTAACCTCTCCTTTTTTTGCAATCAAACTCTCTTTCTTTTCATCATTCTTTTTTTTGACACTCTTTTTCTTTTCTTTCTCTTTTTCATTCTTTTCTTTTTCATTTCTTTCTTTTTCATTCTTTTCTTTTTCTTTTTTTTCTCTCATTTTCTTTTGATCTTCTCTCACCTCACTAGGACTCAATGGTACAAGAACAATCTTTTGGCCATGATGCGTAAAAGAGTATTTGTTGGAATACCCTTCATGACTAACCTTCCTATCAAATTGCCAAGGTCTTCCCAACAACAAATGACTCGCCTCCATAGGTACTACATCACACAACACCACATCCTCATACCTCCCAATTTTAAAACAAACCTCAACTTGTCTATTGACAACCATTTCAACACTTTCATTAAGCCATTGAAGTTTATATGGCTTAAGGTGAGGTTTTGTTTTTAAATTAAGTTTTGACACTAAGCGAGTACTAGCAACATTGGTACAACTCCCACCATCAATAATTAACAAACATACCTTTCCTTGGACTAAACATCTTGTGTGAAAAATGTTCTCTCTTTGAGTGGTGTCTTCTTCTTTGACTAAGTTCCCCAACATCCTCCTCACCATGAGCATCTCCCCGCTAGTTATTTCATCTTCTTCTTCTTCTTCTTCAGCATACTCTTCAACATCCTCACCTTCCTCCTCTCCTTGAACTTCTTCATTTTCATTAATAAGCATAGTTCTCTTTGTTGGACATTCAGATGCAATATGCCCTTTGCTTCGACACTTGAAACATGTAAGCTTTGTGTTAGTTGAAACACTTTGAGAAGGTGAAATAGCTTTACCTTTGTTTTCAACCACGGGCTCCTTAGATGATGAAGATGAAGCACCCTTCTTCTTTAGCTTATCTTTCCAATTTTGCGAATTGAAAGTGGTGGAACTTCTCCTTGCTTGGCTCTTTCTTTTGAGTTGTTGTTCCACTTTGATAGCTTGGTGTACCAATTCATCCATTTCAACATAGTGATGAAGTTCCACTATGTCACTAATGTCACGATTTAGACCATGAAGAAACCTAGCCATGGCTGCTTCATTGTCCTCCTCCACATTAGCTCTAATTTTGAGAACTTCCATCTCCTTGAAATATTCTTCAACACTTTTAGAACTTTGTGTGAGTCTTTGCAATTTGTTGTGCAAATCCCTATGATAGTATGAAGGAACAAATCTTCTCCTCATGATTCTCTTCATCTCTTCCCAAGTATCAATTGGTTGTTCATCATACCTCCTTCTATCTTTGATCAATTGATCCCACCACACTAAAGCATATTCCTTGAACTCAATGGAAGCAACCTGCACTTTTTCAACATCAGAATAATTATGGCAATTAAAAATTTGTTCAATTTTAGTCTCCCATTCTAGATATGCCTCCGGGTCATTCTTCCCAACAAAAGATGGAACTTTAATTTTTATGCCCCTCAAATTATCCACCCTTTGTCTCCTTCTACGCCTTCTTTCCTCCTCATCACCACTACCATCATTAGAATTTTGAGACCTCCTTTCTAACTCATCAATTCTTTGTTGCAATTGTTCACCTTGTTCTCTTAACAACCTCTCAAAATTTGCTTGCATGGTTGTCATTTGAACCATTAGAGTTGCTGTTCTAGGTGAAGGTGGACTAGACATTGTTGTGAAATGTTTGTGAAATTAGTAACAAGTGTTTAAAAATGGACCTCACCACTCTACTCACGTGTTTACACTCAAACACTCGTGTTTCACTCAATTTTGGCTTTTTTTATAATGAAAACACTCTGCCTTTTACCACTCAATTTGCTCTTATAGTTCTTTAGAGAAACCAAAATAAACCAACACAAAGAAAACAAATTCAGGTGATAATCAACACACAAAAAGCTTAACACAAAACAAAACAGCAAAAAGATGAAAAGACTTTAAAAAAAAAATGAGTGAAAATTTTAGAGTGTGGAAAAAAAAGACAAAAGATAGCAATTTTTTTTATGAATCACAATAATCAGACCACTTTTTTTTCTAATACTTTTTTTTTTTCGAATTTTTTTTTTTGAATAACAAAGCTAATCAATCAGACCACACATTTTTTGTAACACTTTTTTTTTTGAATTTATATATATTTTTTTTTCGAATTTTTTTTTTAAAAGGATATTGGAATAGAAATAACTATGAAGAACAAGAATAAAGACACTTTACCAGAATTTGGCCCTTTTGGAACCTTGCTCTGATTACCACTTGATAAACACCAATTGCTGAAAATTCATGAAATAGCTTTGTGATCTTTGGACTTGTGAAATTTTGTGATTCAAAAGGAAATAAACTGCTTGGAAGATGGGTATTAGGATTATAAATGGGCAATGGCAGAATATGACAAAAACACAATTAGGACTAAATAGAATCAAATTAAAGAAAAAGAGAAGAAATGGAATAAGGTAGAAGGGGCGCCACACTCTTTCTAATCCAAGAGAGAATGATAAGCCTATGGATGAGGATCACCACAAGAAAAGGATTCCTTGATATGATCAGTTTTGGTCCAATCCAGAACCTAAGAGCAAATACTCTCAATTACACAAAGTGTAAGAAACTTAACAAAATTCATTGATTTGGAAAGAGTTACATGCCTCCTTTATATAGGAAAGGCTTATGATGAGTAAAAAGAAAAAAGTAACTCCTAAGAAAACAAGAAGTCTTCAGCCACTAACTATCATGATAGTGGGGCTGAATTATTACAAAGAAAAATGGAAAATAAAGAAGTGATAGTGGTGGCCTTTGATTGCTTGGTGCACCACTTTCATATACTTAGTGGGGGATCACTATGTTTTCCACTTTCTTATGATTTATTATACCACTATCACATGCTTGGATGATAATTTTAAACATTGGTTCTTTCTCAACAATTTGGGCCAAGCCTTCTTCAACTTGGGCCGAACCTTCATTTGATTTGATCATGAAGTGAACTAAGGCATCATTGACTCTTCTTGCACGCGCCCTTGTCATTGGACCTCCTAAGCTTTGTATTGCATCACTTATCTCTTCGATTGTGTCCTCATCAGTGACTAAAAAGGGGGAGTAAGTTTTGATGTTTGATGTTCTTATATGTTTGATTCTTTGATAGCTCTGTGTGTGCATGTGATAGATATGGTAGCTACATTTGAATTTACATCTGGTGTGTGTGAGTTTATATATGCATGCAGTGAGGGGGAGAAAAATATTTTATTATGCATGACTTCAGGGGGAGAATCTGACTGTTGAATATGATGGGGTGAGTAATGTTTTCCCACCCTGGATACCATCCAGAAAAGTCTGAATGGAGAATTTATTTTTCTCTGTTTGACTGGAATTTTGTTTGTCTTCTGTTGTGATAAATGTGTGTTGTTGAAGACCTTACCATGAGAAAATTTATTCCTTATCAAGCTTTTGAATCCACTTTGAAGAATTTTTTATATCTTGATGCTGTTGTGTTGTGAATGAACTCATTCCGCTGTGCCAAGCTCTGATGTTCGTTATATATTTTAATTCACTTGAAGTATAGATGGTATAGTATTCCTACCGTGTTCTATCCACATCCTTTGATAATCTGCCTAATATTGTTTTAGTCAAAATTTGCCCAAGGGGGAGTTTGTTAGGTTTTTGAAATTGGCTTAATTTTGCAAAAACAACATTTAGCCAGATGTAGTGGCAGATGTGGCTACATATGGAACAACATCCTAAAGCCTGAAGATATGAAGAGTTTGTTACGCGCGCTATCCTTCAAGTCTATCCCTTTAGCGCCGTGTTAGCGCATTACTTGTTCCTCAATATATGGAACTCGCGTGTTTACTGAAGTTATCCGATAGCATATGATTTCTAAAATATACTCCTATATTTTAGGATATTATTGGATTTGCTTGACCAAAGAGTTTGTATCAGATATACTATAGTTTGAACTTATTCTTGAAGGCAAAAATCAAGGCACCAACGTGGCTGGTTTGTGATCTATATATATTGAAGACCATAGATAGTTTTATGTTACTGAAACTCTTGTGAAGAAATATATTATTTGTGTCTAGGGTTTTAGCTTTGTCTCGTATTTTATTGTGAGGCTATCTCGTATCTCTTTGATACTTGCTTAGGACTGGGTTCTTGTGTTGTAAGGGTTTAGTCTACTCCTAAACTTTTAAGCACGGAGATAGGTTATTGTTTGAAGTGTGACTTCACTGTTCTCACGGTTAGATCAATCACACTGGTTGTGTGGTTAAGAGGAGGAGAGATAAGGGTCTCTAATCTAGGTGGTCCTAGGTTGAAGGAAGCACGGGTAGAAACTAGGTGACGAAGTGTAAACGGGTCGTTTGCTGGAAACTTCTAACTAGTTTTATCATAGTGGATTCACTCCTGGATTGGTATCCCCCAGAGTAGGTCGTGTTATACGCCGAACTGGGTTAACAAACTCCTGCGTATCTTTAATTTCCAGTTGCTTATTTTTTACATATTATTCATTTTGTTGTGAACGTTGTAGTTGCAAAGGTAGGCACATCCGGTACCCCATTGCTACGCCAGAATTTCATCTATGAGGCTGGATCCTTTCAAATTCTGTTGCTGCATGCCTCTGATGTTTTTGGTAAAGTTTATTTCTTTACCTTGTGAGTTACTTTCAGTTGAAGATTTCTTTTGAAGTAGTGTTGACGAAGTTTTTACCTTCATTCAAAGTTGTGTACTTATGTTAAAATAGAAGAAGGTATGTCTTGTATCCCTCCCATTCTTGTTGGCTAGTCAAAGATTGTTTTAGCCAAAATTTGCCAAAGGGGGAGATTGTTGGGTTTTTTGTGTGTTGGCTACATTTTGCTAAAACACACTCTAGTAAGATGCTATAGAACATGTTGTAGCATGTTTGTACAGCATCAGGTCTGCTACGACAGCTGGGCACGCGACTCTGTTTTTCTGCAGAAAATCTTTTGAAGATTTGATTGAAGTATAATCTTACTTGTGCTATACGACAGCTATCGCACCTTGTGCCTCAAGTTTCTGAGGCAGTCTATGTTATTATTTGCTCCAAAAATATATTGAAGATATATTTTTACATTAAATCTTTTATGAAGAATATTTGGAGTAAATCTTTTAAACTGGACATCTCAACGATCCAGATTATTTATGAAGCCTTCCTCTTTCAGTTTATTATTGAAATATATCAGCTGGATATTCCAAACAGATTTGGTTTTATAGATTATTATAGAAAATATATTTATGGAGAATCAAATATATTTATGAAAGGAATATTTGGTGCAAATATATTTGTGGAAAATATATTTTGCTTTCTTGGAGCTGAAGCATTGTGAAGCATATATAAAGAAAGTTGCTAAACCTATTTTACTACCAAAACCGAAGCTTAAACAAATATATCAAAGATGTAGTCTTTTAGGGTTTTGTGTCTTTGTAAGCCTTGTGCTTAAGGGTTTCATGTACACCTCTCTGTTTCCGTCATTGAATATCTACATACAAAGTTGGTTAGTTTAGTTGAGTTGTAAATTGTAAATGTCTCCTAAGCCTTTAGGTATGGAGGTGTTGATTGTGTTACTTCTCCGAAGCTTTTAAGCAAGGAGTTGTTATGTCATGAAGTGTGTCTTCACCACTGTCTATTGTTGATTAAAAACCTTTTGTTATTGTGTGGTAATCACAGGTGTGTGCTTAAAGGAAGTGAGACATGGCGTCTCATATCTAGGAGTTCCTAGGTAGAGTTTGCATGAGGTAGTGTCTAGGCGATAAGATAGAAACGGGGTGTGTTGAAGTCTTTGAACTAGAACTATAGTAGTGAATTCATTCCTGGATTGATATTGCTCCGAACTGGGTTAACAAATTCATTGTGTTATTTACTTTCCTGTCCTTTATTGTTTATTTTTCATATTCTGTTAGTTTGATGCGGTAGAAGATGCTACAACATTATATAGAGCATCTTACCACTGCATGCTAGATTTCAACACTAAATTTTATATAATTTTTTTTTACTAAACTTCTTCGTATAATCTTTTTATTGTTTTTGTTTTGTTCCTATTTTTTTTTTCTTTCTATTTTTTGGTACATAATATATTCCAAAATATAAAATAAAATTAGGATATAATAGAAAGATAAGGTGCAAAAATACACTTTCTAAATTTGTAGTAAATTTTTTAAACGACAAATAAAAAAGAACAGAGAGAGTACTTCTTTATAGACTACATTAGAAATTTTATTCGTATTTTCACCTTCTTCATGGATAATCAATATTTTTAAGAATTCTCTAGAAATAACTCTTGAAGTTGCAACATACAATTGACCATGTAAAAACATTGTCGACAGAAGATATATCCCAACATGTTTAACATATTGTCCCCAACTCTTATTAATATAGTATTATAAGAAAGAGAGGGTAAATATTAAAGGGATTCACATGATAGACAAATTTGTATTTTTTTTTTTAATATAATGGACCACAGGAAAAATAGAGGGAAAACATAGGTTTATGGTTAACATTTCGGAGCTAGCTTAGAAATAAGAGATATAATATAATAATAATAATAATAATAATAATAATAGGAAGCTAATAATAAATATTTATTATTAAAAAATTATAATAAATATTTAACATGGTGAGAGAGTTATATATAATTCGATATTTATTAGATGTTGATTACAAAATTATATTAAATTGATTGATCTAGTGTAGTGACAAAATGCACAAAATAGATTTTAAAGGGTGTGGGTTCCATTCACGGGAAAGTATTTTTTAACATTTTATTTGAATTAATCTAGGGTAAAATGTGAGGTAAAATGAGCGGGAAAAAATTAGGGTTAGGAATAGCAAAACGGACTAAACTTAGAATATAAAAGATATAATAATAATAATAGGAAGTAATTGTTGATTTTCTTTCCACGCTGATATATGCAAGTCATATATAATAATAATAATATTAATATTATACTAATAGGAAGTGGTTATTGATTTTCTTTCCATGTTCATATATGCAAGTCATATAATAATAATAATAATAATAATAATAGAAAGCTAATAATAATAATTATTATTTAACAGGGTGAGAGATATATAGAATTCCATATTTATTAGATGTTGATTACAAAAATATATTAAATTGATTGATCTAGTGTAGTGACAAAATGCACAAAATAGATCTTAAAGGTTGTGAGTTCGATTCTTGGTGAGTTATTTTTTAACATTTTCTTTGAATTAATAATAATAATAGGAAGTTATTAAAAATAAATATTTAACATGGTGAGTTAAAGGTTGTTGGTTCGATTCTTGGTGAGGTATTTTTTAACATTTTATTTGAATTAATGAGCAGGAAAAAAATTAGGGTTAAAAATAGAAAAACGGAACAAGCTTATAATATAAGAGATTATGTGCCACAAAGTAGTGTTGGCGCATATAGCAAAATAATATCGGATAATGTCAATTCTTTCATCAAACAATGAATAAATGATTTTGATTGAGGAAGATGCAAAACAGATGTGTTAGGTTTTGAAATTGGCAGTATTTTACAAAAACAACATTAAGTCAGATGTAGTGTTAGATGTGTCTACATTTGGAACAACATTCGGAATACGAATTAACAAAGAGTTTGTTACAAGACTATCTGCGCGCGCTTTCCTTCAAGCCTATCCGTTTATCATATGTTAGCGTGTTGTTTGTTCCTCAAGACTTGGAACTCGCCTTATTTATGTATATATACGATAGTGTATCTCACCTAAAATATATTCCTATATTTTAGGATTTTGTTGGATTCGCTTAATTCACAAGCTGGTATCGGATATGCTATACTTTTAATAATAATCTGAAAACCAAAAATCAAGGATCTATTAATTTTCTACGAGCTATATATATTGAAGACAAAAGACGTTTGAAGGTTACGAAAACTCTTGTGAAGAAATATATATTTGTGTCTAGGGTTTTTAAGTTTCTCGTGTGTATTTTTGTGAGCCTATCTTGTATCTCTTTGATACTTGCTTAGGACTTTGCTCTTGTGTTGTAAGGGTTTTAGTCTACTTCTAAGCTTTTAAGCACGGAGATAGGTTATTGTTTGAAGTGTGACTTCACTGTTCTCAAGGTTAGGTCAATCACACTGGTTGTGTGGTAAAGAGGAGGAGAGATATGTGTCTCTAATCTAGGTGGTCCTAGGTTGAAGAAAGCACGGGTAGAAACTAGGTGACGAAGTGTAAACGGGTCGTTTGCTGGAGACTTCTAACTAGTTTTATCATAGTGGATTCACTCCTGGATTGGTATCCCCCAGAGTAGGTCGTGTTATACGCCGAACTGGGTTAACAAACTCCTGCGTTCATTTAATTTCCAGTTGCTTATTATTCTGCATATTATTTACTTCGTTGTGCACATTGTGTTGCAAAGGTAGGCACATCCTGTACCCCATTGCTACGCCAGAATTTCAAGATGAACCAACCCACAATCAATACTTCAACCCCACAATAAACTTCTCTTGGGAGAATTAGAGATAGGATACTTAACATCCTCGCCCCATCTATACTTCAAGCATCTTTATTAACCCGTAGCTTTAGGGATTATCTTAAAAATTCAGAACTTGTTATTAAAGCATAATTTTTAAGTGCTAGATGAATCATGGATGTTGTTAAATTAAGGAAATGATATAAATTAAACACAATTAAGTGAGGTATGCTCTGATTAGTATTATATTAGTACTGAAATGAATCAAGTGAATCATCATATCGAATTTTATAGTGAAACTTTCAAGACCCGTGTTATGTATAAAATTTAATTTTTTCCTCAGAGCACACTTAATTTAATTTTCTCATGTTTATGTGTGCATCTCAAATAATATAAACTAAGTTGGACATTGTGAACGCCATCATAAAGCGAATTAAGTGAAGCATCATACCAGAATTTTATAGTGAAGCTTTCTGAAGGTGTGAAAAACACAAGAAGGGGGGGGGGGGGGGGGGGTTGAATTGTGTTTTGAGAGTTTTAAAATTTCTTCAAGATTTAAGCAATCTATCAGAGTTTATCTTGCAGCGGATTGCTCAAGAATACAATCTAGTCAGCCGACAAAGAGAGAAGGAGAAAGAGAGAGATAAACACACAAAGTTTTTATACTGGTTCCCCTCACAATTTGAGAGTATTCCAGTCCCTTTCTACTAACAAGAGAGTTCAGAGACTTCTACAAATTGCTCAAGCACAAAAGCAAGAGACTTTTACAAGTTGCTCAAGCTCAAAAGCAAGAGACTTTTACAAATCTTATGAAGATAAGATAGATTAATGTACACCTAGGACTGACTCTATTTCAAAAGTACTCAAAATATATTGCTTTGATGTTGGAATTGTAGTAGCTCTGAGTTCAAGTCTTGTGCTGATGTTTGCTATTAAGTTCTTTGAATTATTCGAACACTTCTTCTTGAATGCAGTATGCTTTTCATTGTGTTATGCTCTTTTCAATTGTTCGATACTTCAACCAACTAATCAATTCAAAGAAGTCCCATATTTATAGATGCTAGAAATAGAGACGTTTGAATGTGACCATTGTAGGAGATCAGTTTGCCCGTTGGAGAAACAATAGAATTTGACTTATTCCAAAAGAGGCAAAACTGCTTCTGAGCCTTTGTTCCTCGAAGATAGTTGTTTGCACAGAAGAGGTAATTTAGTACCGTTGTCTAGATATTCCTTTTTGACTTGTTGAATTGATAGATGCCAGCCAATTCATCATCGTATTGACTTTTAAACCTTTGAGGAGATATCTTCAGACTTGATTCCATCAGAGAGAATTTCTTGTGATTCTAGTGTAGCTTTTGAGAGTACACTTAAGATGCTTCTGGCTTCTGGTAGTCTTCTAGCTTCTGAGAGACTTTCTGGCTTCTGAGACTCTTGTTGCTTCTGATAGACTTCTTTAGATATTGGTTCATTCAGAACCTCTGATTTGTACAGATGCTTTTCATAGTATATTGAGCTTCTCAGATCCTATCTTCATAACACTGCATATTTTTCCACAAGATCATTAGTGTTCTCAATTGTACATAATATTTTGTAATCATCAAAACTTCATAAAGCTTTAGGGGTTTGTCTTTGAAAACCTTTCTTGTTCCAACACTTTCAAGACCCGTGACATATATAAAATTTAACTTTTGCCTAAGAGCACACTTAATTTAATTTTCTCATGTTTAGGTATGCATCTCAAATAATATAAACTAATTATGCGCAACAAAGTAGTGTTGGCGCATATAGAAAAATAATATTTGATAATGTCAATTCTTTGATCAAACAATGAATAAATGATTTTGATTGTGGAAGATGCAAAATAGATGAATCAACTCCACAATCAATACTTCAACCCCACAATAAATGCATAATTTTTAAGTGCTATGTAGAAGTTGATAATTTTTTTTAAGATTTTAAGCACCTATCACTATTATTGAGCTGCATGTGCTCGCTAGAACCCCTACTTGTACGTTATAATAAAGCTAATCAAATGAAGTATCACACCGAATTTTATAGGGGATCCTTCAAGACCCGTGACATGTATAAAATTTAATTTTTTATCATCTCACCGTGGATTATAAATTTTTATTAGTAATAACTTGTAATAGTGATTTTAAAACCATATCAGCGATCAAAACTGTCATCTTCCCGTGAATTATAAATCTTTATTAGTAATAACTTATAATAGTGATTTTAAAAAATTTATCAGCGATAAAAATTGTCATCTCCCCGTGAACTAAAATTTGTATCAATAATAGTTTGTAATAGTGATTTCAAATTTTTTTATAAGCTCTAAAAATTGTCATTTCCCCATGAATTATAAATTTTTATCAGTAATAACTTATAATAGTGATTTTAAAATTGTGATCTACCTGTGGATTATTGCATTTTTTAAGTATATATTTTAATTACACTTTTTGTATTAAAAAGAATCTTCAAACAATTTATTTTTTGGAATGAAAGCAAGATGTACTTTAGGGATTGACTAAATTGTCACATTATTATTGGGGAAAATGTCACACTATTAGTGGCTATAGAAGAAAAGCAAGATGTACTTTAGGGATTGGCTAAAATGTCACATTATTATTGGCCAAAATGTCACACTATTAGTGGCTAGAGAATTGCCCACCATAAAATTAAGCAAACTTGTCATCTTGAAAGTGGCTAGAGAATTAGATGGTGTTCCCCAAGTCTTGCTTTTACTATAGAAGATAGATAGATGGACCGGAATAGACCCATAATACATTTTCCACAAGGCCCAACAGATATAAGAACGGTCCATTTCGCTCAAAGCCCAGTTATACTATTTCAAAAATTTAGGCGGGAAACTACAAGACAGTGGCTTCTTCCCCACTCGGCATACTCCATGACTGGTAACCGCCCACTATGCATACCCCATGACTGAAGAAGGATAGTGGAAGCATAAGAGTAGCACATGATCAGCACTACATGGGGAACATCATCTATAAATACAGGGGAAAATCTACAGAGAAAGGATCCAACTTTTTAGACAGCAATTTCACTAGACTTAGGAAAAACCATATTGTAATACTAGGGTTCAAACAAGGATCATTATTGTATCATCACGCATTGTCGCGGTGATTTTTGGATATCGAGTTATTAATTAACTTCGAATTGCAATTTAATATTCCACCACCGATCTTTAATTTATCCGAGGGAAAGGGAAAAAGTTCGAAAAAACCCTATTTTTGGAGATCAAGGTTCGGGGGTTAGTTATACGAAGGGAAGGTACTAGCACCCTAAGTATCTGTAGTATCCTATAGGAACCTCTTGTTTTTATTCTAACTTTGCGCTTAATTTTAATTGCTTGTAAAAAATGTATAATGTAGGAATTAAAGTGATGATAAAGAGAATGTTAAGTGATGGAAAAAAAAGGAAGAAAAATGTTTTTATTGATTTTATTTGATTCGCAAAGACAAGTCTCATGCCTACGTACCCGATGGATCAAAATCTCGTAGTTCGGGGTAAAAAGCGGAGTGATTTGTTTGTTTAATTTTAAAGTTTTGAAAAAGGGTTTAAAGATAACAAGAAAAGTGTGAGTTTGATTTATTTTTTATTTGTGAAAGGAAGTCTAAATGATTAGGATTGATTTGATTTAGAAAAGAGGCGCGATCGCTTGGTTTGAAGTCCAAGGTTTATTGAAAAAAAGGTTTGAATGATAAAAGTCACTTGGTTTGAAGTCCAAGGTTTTTGCTCGATTAAAAATGCACTTGGTTTAAAATCCAAGGTTTTTGCGAAAGGAAAATGAACACTTGGTGTGAAATCCAAGGTTTTGAAAATGTTTGACGACAAAATATTTTTGTCCTTTTTTGAGAATAAATTGCTTTGATATTTTTTTGAAGAGGTGTTGACCTCATTTTTTTGATAAAAAAAAGAATTAAGTAACGGTTGCGCGTGGAAAGAAACGATACTAACGTTATAACAACTAAATAAACGCGAAGACAATTCGTAATGATATTTTGATCAAAACGATGTCTTTTCCCTCGGAATTTAATATTCTAACGTTTTTTTTGCGGAAAGCGATAAAAATAAATATGCATGAGATGCAAGTTTTCATTTATGGTGTACATTTATTCCTAATTACATTCTAAAATATTTGCGAGAAAATAAACATGAAATGATGCAAGAGGATGGATGCTATGCAATTCTCATTTATATTTACATTAAATCCTAAAATACATACTAAGGTCTGAAGGTGAAAAACACAAGAAAGGGGGTTGAATTGTGTTTTGAAAAATAATTCTTTTCTTGTAAACAAAATGTAACGCAATGGATGAAAGAAGGTATTCAAAACACAAGACACAAGTAAGACAAAGAGAGAGAGAGAGAGAGAGAAGAGTAGACACAATGAATTTTATACTGGTTCCTCTCACAAAACGAGAGTAGTCCAGTCCCCTTGCACTACCAAGGGATTTCACTATAATCTCAAAGATTACAATTCAGATGCTCAAGCACACAAGCAAGAGACTTCTTTGCTCTAGGTCACACAAGACAAAGAGACTTCCTTGCTCAAATCACACAAGATAAGAGACTTCCTTGCTCAAGTCACACAAGACAAGAGACTTCCTTGCTCTAATCACACAAGATAAGAGACTTCCTTGCTCAAGTCACACAAGACAAGAGACTTCACTAACTAACTTAATACACAGATTATGTAGGACTGAAAGTTTTAAGCTAGACTCTCTAAACACTAAGTTCAGAGCCTACAATATCAAAAGATATTTTACTTAGAAGGTTACACAAGAAAGAATGAAAACAGTTCACAGCTTGAATACAATTTTGGTCTTTCTCTGAGTTTGATAATTTTCCAGTAGTCTTCTCTCTAGCAAAAGGTCTTCTATTTATACTCTAAGTATAAAGACGTTGAGAAAGGACCGTTGGTAGTACAATCTTCTTTTTGCTGATAAGACCGTTGTACTATTCCATTAGCTATGAGCTGTCTTTCTTCAGAGAGAGTCATTCAGAATCTGATAATAACATTTCCTTGATCTTCTGAATGGTGTACGCAAGCTTCAGACTGTGTTTCTCTCTTTGGCATCTGAGGACTTCTTCAGAGACTCTGAAGCTTCTTGCTTCTCAGAGTCTTAACGCTTCAGACAGTGTCCTTCAGAGGCTCAAATGATGATCTAAGTAAATAAGATTTTTGCTTTGTTCCTGCACACTAGATCATTCATTAGTAATACCAATTGTCCATTTAATACTTTGTTATTATCAAAACTTGGGGTGTTTTATAACTAAAAACTCATTTTGTTCCAACAATCTCCCCCTTTTTGATGATGACAAATATACAGTATTAAATACAATTTTTGTTGATTAATTTAATTATGTCAACATCAGGTTGTTAAGGTTTGTAAGCTCCCCTGAGTCTGATAAATTATTAGGGTTAGGTTTGTAAGCTCCCCCTAAGTTTTATCCATAATTAAGTTGAATCAGTATAAGAACAATTTGATAAACTTAATTGTATCTTCATACTTAACTCTCAGAGTGTGAGGTTTGCAAGCTCAACTCCCGAGTCTGATAAAAATAATTAAGAGCACAATCTTAACTACCTTCATCTATGCAAACACAATTATGTTTATTAATTTGCTCTCCTTATCAATTAAGTTTATAAGCATTTAACAAAGACATGAAAGAGATTAGATTCTTATTTTAAGATAGTTTCAGATTCCTATTGAGTTGTTATTAAAAAATACACTACTAATAATTGTACAACTGATTACTCCCCCTTTTGTCATTATCAAAAAGTTTTTAAAACAAAACAATAAGTAATAAACAAAAAGAGAGTGAGAAGCTGTTGAGTCTTGTTTTTAGATGCTCTTGAGTATGCCACAAGCTCCAGAAGCTTATCTTCTTGTTGATCAAGCGCAGTTTCTATTAAGTGCAGAATCCTTGACTTCCCATCTGAACTCCCTTCCTCTTTCTGTTCCTCAAGTGGTGCAGAGTTTGGTTGACTTGGACCACTAGGTGAACGACTCATATGATTATCTGGATTATCAATGCTATCATTTATTGCAATTTTAGTATCTACAAGCATCTCAGAAGGTGTTATGGGTGATGAAGGTTTTGTAGAGTTTGATGGAGTTGATATGATTGAGTCAGATGATGAGATGTTTTGTGGTTCAGAGGCTTCACGGATAGGAGAAACTCTGAAGGATGTTTCCTGCAGAATCTCTTCTTCAGTGAGAATTGTGGGTGAAGGTTGAGAGGTTTCATCAATGAATGGCTGAGCTATTTCCTCCTCAGGAATATGCTTAGCTTTGGCTTTAAAAAGTTCAAAACCTGCTATCATTTCATCAAATGAGTCAGAAGTCTCTGAATTAGAGTCTGAAACATGAATATATTCAGGTTCAGAGGTTGTGGGATAGATGGTGTTTAGAGGTTGGACATGTTCAAGGATAGATGCTTCAGATATGGTATTGCAATAATTAAAAGAATGATTAATACCTTCATCTGATCTTTGTCTCTTCTTTCCCTTAGTGATGCCATGCTTTGTACGAGTTCGTCTGAACACTTTTGCACGCAGCAAGTCTTCAGTAACTGGTGCTGCATCCACATTATCACCATCAACTTGTTCTTCATCCACATTATCTTCAACTTCTTGATGATCACCCTCTGACCTATTGACTGTAGCTTCTGTCATTGGTGGTTCCTCAACCATTGTATCCTCTTCATAGTCACTGAACACCTCCTCCTTAACAGCTCTCATGATTTGTGCAAATGTAGGACCATCACCTCTTCCAATGTCCTTATGAGTGACTGTAGTTCCTCTTTCCTTCATTAATCTCATGTATTCCAAAATGACTTCAGGAGGTTCATTATCAAATATGAAGGCTTCACTCATGGGTTGGAATTTAGTCTTATTTATCAGGAGAGGCTGTTGAGGGTAAATAAGCTTGTCTGACTTCCTCAAACGTAGACTCACTAAGACTTTAGCATCAAGAATTGGTGCTCTATGAAGGTGCGTGGAGAAAACACAAGAAGGGGGGTTGAATTGTGTTTTGGATATTTAAAAACTTATCTAGATAATTAAATCTATCAGAGTCTTTAAGCACAGCGGAATAATTCACACAATCAACTTAATGCTAATTGAGTGATGATGGAGTAAACGAGAGAGTGAGAGAGAGAAAGACACACAACAATTTATACTGGTTCCCCTCACAAATTGAGAGTACTCCAGTCCCCTTGCTTCCAAGGAAGTTCACTATAATCACTAAGATTACATTCAGATGCTCAAGCACACAAGCATTAGACTTCCTTGCTCTAGGTCACACAAGACAGAGAGACTTCCTTGCTCTAATCACACAAGATCAGAGACTTCCTTGCTCTAATCACACAAGATCAGAGACTTCCTTGCTCAAGCAAACTAGCATGAGACTTCCTTGCTCAAGTCACACAAGACAAGAGACTTCCTTGCTTCTACACTAAGCAGAAGACTTCCTTGCTCAAGTCACACAAGACAAGAGACTTCCTTGCTTCTACACTAAGCAGAAGACTTCCTTGCTTCTACACTAAGCAGAAGACTTCCTTGCTCTAATCACTAAGATTGAGACTTATCAATTACTCACGCAGGAGTAATACTAACTTCTAAGCTTAAACTTATTACAATCATAATAACTTCAGAGGCTTGAGCTAGTTTCTATTCTCACTTAATTTGAGAGATGTTTTCTATTACAATTCATTTTCTCACTTTATTCTTAGAGATATTTTCTAATGAAGTTCGTTAGTCATCAATTCTTTCTTTTGCATATTTATATGAGTTGAGAAAGACATTGAGACGTTGGAGAAATTCCCGTTGTAAGTTGGACAGCTGTAGTCTTTGAATATCCGTTGAGTAAAGCCATGTCTTCTTTTGCAGTTAAGCTTCACCTTTACTGTTTGTCCAAAGTACAGTAATAAGGTACAACTAGCTCCTAGAGAGAGTAGGATCACATCCTTTGTGACCGTTGTAATTAGTTGTCCTTAAAACAAATCATCAGGCTTGATAAAAGTAGTTGATGTAGCCCTTCTAATGACTAGGGGAATTCCTTTGATTCTGATGAACCTTTGATAATTTGGAGTCTGATTGGTCTTGAATAAATGGCCTCTGATAGTCCTTCGTATTTCAGCTTCTGAACGTCTTCATCTTCTGAATAACTCATGACTAGCAGATAGCTTCTGAACTCTTGTAGGCATCTGAACATCTTTGAGCTTCTGAACTTCTCTGAGCTTCTGAACTCTTGCAGACATTCTGATCCTTTTTGAGCTTCTGAACTTTGTTTAGCTTTTGACCACGTTGTAGCTTCTGAACTGTTTCAGAGTGTAAAGATTCAGACTTCCATAGGTTTCATCAGAGTCTAAATCAAGTGTGCTCTTGATATAACGTTGGATTCTCCTGCACACTTAATTTAAACATTAGTAACATCAATTGTCCATTTAATACTTTGTTATCATCAAAACTCAAGGGTGTGTATTAAAACACATTTTGTTCCAACACTCTAATTTGTTCAAGATCTTCAGATACCCCAGCCAGCATGAATCTATCTGGAAGACCAAGTTGCTCAAAGATGAAGCTTAAGAGCCTTGGATGTGAAATCAATTTGGAAGGATTGTCAAACTTTTGAGCTTCACAAATTGATTCACAAAGATGTTGAAATATGTACGCAGGTAGATTCATTTTCCTTTTTGCTGAGAGGAAGTAGATGAAGTGTCTCTGATCCCAATTCAGAGAGTCACAGCCAGAGTCCCTAGGGAGAATTGAGGAGAAGACAATCTTAGCAAGAACCTTTTCACGATCATTCAGATAACTAATTCTATTTGACATCTTTTGATTCTTAAAGCAGAGTCTGACTATATCATTTAGATAAACTGACTTTCTTCCAGACGCTGCAGTGTAGAGTCTGACAATTCCAGAGTTGGGAAGATCCATCATCTTGGCTAAATTGCTTCTTGTTAAGATGACTGGAAATCCACCAACAC
Source organism: Trifolium subterraneum (assembly GCA_951799995.1). Classification (NCBI taxonomy): domain Eukaryota; kingdom Viridiplantae; phylum Streptophyta; class Magnoliopsida; order Fabales; family Fabaceae; genus Trifolium; species Trifolium subterraneum. Next base: position 26,943,292 of record OX637467.1, read on the forward strand.
TAGAACGTATCTCTGTTTCAGTGAATTTCCTCAGACCCAATTCCACTCTTGATTTTCCCTTATTTTCTCTTGGGTTCTGATCAATTATCCTTTGAAGTTCTGCATTGGCATCTACCAAGGTAACCATTTCACTCTTTCTCCAGAAATCAAACACTAAGTTGGAGTAGATAGGACCATTAAGCATATCAAAGTAGTGCCCCCATCCTTGTTCAGCAAAGAACTCTTTGTAGTCAAGCCCATTGACTCTTAAGGCTTCAAAGTCTATTGGTCTTTCCATAACCAATTTACTTTCTTCAAAACGAAGATCCATTGTGGCATCTTTAAGATAGGAATCTTGAGCGTAGATGTTGATTGGGATGTCTTCTGGAAACTTTAATGGAGAAGATGAACTTTCCATTTATGAGGGTAAGAACTGGGTTTTGCTAATATGGGGGAGAAAGAATACGTTCTGGGTTTTAGAGAATGAAAAGTGTGGGATGTGAGAGTGCACTTGTGTGAAAGTGAGTAAAGTGATTTTGAAAAACTCTTATTGAAACAATCATGAGGGAGTACATTCGTTGCATTAAAGAATTTCTTCATAAACTGCCTTTACTCTAACCAATCACAGACTGTGAGTAAAGACAAAGTAATTGACACGTGTACTCCACTTGGCTAAACACTTCAGAGTTTAAAAACTTTCAGCGTCTGAAGACCTTTCAGAGTTCAGAGGCTGAATCCGCAATTTTGTTGTTCAGAGCTTGTTTTCTTCAGAGACTAAAGTCATGTTCATATGCCTTTTGATAAAGTCTAATCTTTCAACTGCTAAGGGTTTTGTAAATATATCAGCCCATTGTCTTTCAGTTTCAATGTATTGAATATTTACACTATCCTTCTGAACAAGGTCTCTTATAAAATGATGTTTAATTTCAATGTGTTTAGCTCTTGAATGTAAAATTGTATTTTTAGAAAGTTGAATAGCTGCAGTGTTATCACAGAAAAGTGGAATATTGTGACTATTTACTTTGTAATCCTCTAACTGATATTTCATCCAGAGTAGTTGTGTGCAACACTTGGCTGCTGATATGTATTCTGCTTCTGCTGTAGACGAAGCTATAGTAGTTTGTCTTTTGCTAGCCCAAGATATGAGATTCTCTCCCACAAATTGACAATTGTCACTTGTGGATTTCCTCTCTATCTTGTCTCCAGCAAAGTCAGCATCACAGAATCCTATCAACTTATAATCATTTGTTTTCTTATAAAATAATCCAAGATTGGTGGTTCCCTTCAGATATCTAAAGATTCTCTTTACTGTAGTAAAATGAGATTCTCTAGGATCTGATTGAAATCTAGCACACAAACAGACACTGAATAAAATATCAGGTTTTGATGCAGTTAGGTAAAGTAAAGAACCTATCATACCTCTGTATAGCTTCTGATCTACTTTGCCTTCTGAATCATCTTTCCTGAGACTGCTTGTTGGATGCATTGGTGTTGTCATTGGTTTGCAGTCCTCCATGTTGAATTTCTTCAGCAGCTCCTTTGTATACTTGGTCTGATGAATGTAGGTTCCATCTTTGTTTTGATTGATTTGAATTCCCAGAAAGAATTTCAGCTCTCCCATCATGCTCATCTCAAATTCTTCCTGCATAATCTTAGAAAATTCCTTGCACAAAGATGGATTAGCAGATCCAAAGATAATATCATCAACATAAATTTGAATAATTAAGATATCATTCTTAAATGTTTTACTAAAGAGAGTATTGTCAACTTGACCTTTGTGAAAACCTTTTTCAACTAAGAAATTGCTCAGCCTTTCATACCAAGCTCCGGGAGCTTGTTTCAGACCATAGAGTGATTTCTTTAGCTTAAAAACATGGTCAGGATGTGAAGCATCCTCAAAACCAGGAGGTTGTTTGACATATACTTCTTCAGAAATGTAACCATTTAAGAATGCACTTTTAACATCCATTTGATATAAAATTATATTATGAATAGGAAAGAAGTAATCTAATAGCCTCAAGTCTAGCAACTAGAGCAAATGTTTCAGTGTAGTCAATCCCCTCTTGTTGACTATACCCTTGAGCTACTAGTCTTGCCTTATTACGAACAACTTCTCCTTGTTCATTTAACTTGTTTCTGTAGACCCATTTTGTTCCAATGATGTTCTTCTTAGAAGGTTTGGGTACTAAGCTCCATACTTCATTTCTTTCAAATTGATTTAGCTCTTCTTGCATTGCTACAATCCATGCATCATCAGCTAGTGCTTCATTAGTTGAACTTGGTTCTACTAAGGAGATCAATCCAATTAATGAGTCTTCATTTCTGAAGCTTGATCTAGTTTTCCTTGGACTGTCCTTGTTACCCAAGATTAGCTCTTCTGGATGTGAGGATTTGTATTTGAAAGAATGCTTTGATTGTTTAACTCTGCTTGGACTACTTCTGATAATTTCTGATGCTGAGTGATCTTCAGAGTCCAAAGTTTCAGGAGTTGAATTCGTTTCTTCAAAAGTTGGTTGAGATGGTTCTGATGTTCATTCAGGTTCTGATTCTTCATCATTTGATAGTTGTAGATCTAAAAAGTTTTCAATTAGCTCTGACACTTTGTCAGGCTGCTTGTCATCAAATTTTATGTGCATACTTTCTTCCACTGAGTGAGTTTCAGAATTATACACTCTGTATGCTTTTGAGCGTTCAGAGTATCCAATAAAGATAACCTTATAAGCTTTAGCATCAAATTTCTTTAGATGAACTTTTGTATTCAGAATGTAACATGTACAACCAAATTGATGAAAATAAGATACACTGGGTTTCTTTCCCTTAAATAGTTCATATGCTGTTTTATTCAAAATAGGTCTAATATAGATTCTATTTTGAACATAACATGCTGTGTTTACAGCCTCTGCCCACAGATACTTGGCAATGTTAGTCTCATGCATCATGGTTCTGGCCATTTCTTGCAGAGTTCTATTCTTCCTCTCTACAACTCCATTTTGCTGTGGAGTTCTAGGAGAAGAAAACTCATTTAAGATGCCATATTTTTCACAAAAATTTTCAAACATTTCATTTTCAAATTCACCACCATGATCACTTCTAACTTTTAAAATGTGTAAACCTTTTTCTTTTTGTATCCGTGTGCAGAAACTACTAAAGACATCATATGCATCATCCTTATTTCTGAGAAATTTACCCCAAGTCCATCTACTGTAATCATCAACAATGACTAGTCCATATTTCTTCCCATTGATTGAGGCTGTGCTTACAGGACCAAACAAATCAATGTGAAGCAGCTCTAAGGGCCTAGAGGTAGAAATAACATGTTTAGGTTTAAAAGAAGTTTTCACACACTTTCCTTTTTGGCAGGAACCACAAAGAGCATCTGAGTGATAGTGAAGCTTAGGTAGGCCTCTGACAAGGTCAAGTTTGCTAAGCTTAGAGATTAACCTCCAGTTAGCATGACCTAACCTTTTATGCCATACCCACTTCTCTTCACTCAGAGTTAGAAAGCATTTGACCTCTTGGTCTGCCAAATCAGAAAGGTTTATTTTAAACACATTGCCTATTCTCTTACCTTTAAACACTATGGACTTGTCAGATTCTCTAATCACAGTACATGACCCTTTATCAAAATTAACCACAAACCCATTGTCACAAAATTGACTGATGCTAAATAGGTTGTGTTTGAGTCCATCTACAAACCATACATTATTAATTGAAAGGGAGGAGTTACCTACAATACATGTACCTTTGATCTTGCCTTTTTGGTTACCTCCAAAACCAACTGTTCCACCATCTTCAAGAGATAAAGATGTGAACAATTTCTTATTACCAGTCATGTGCCTTGAACATCCACTATCCAGATACCATGATTGATTACCATTTTCTTTCAGTCTGGATAGCTGTATAATAAACTAGGTCAATCATTGTAATAATACCCTTCACATTCATTGTGAAGTTCTCTCCAATATTCATTAGCTTTGTCCACTTCAGCAGCTTTGGAAGTAAAGTAATGTTTGGGAACATAGGCTTTCCTTCCACAGCTGATCACTAGCCTCCATTCATCTGATTTGAAATGGTTTTTCCTACAAGGAAGATCTGAATGGTAGATAATTTTACATTTTGGTACCCATTGCTTTCTGGGTCCAGTTTGGTTAGTTCTATAATCTTTAGTTCTTCCTTGCCTCTGTGAAAAACTTTGTGGACTCTTAAAAAATTTCTTTTGAAAGTTTGGTCTTTGAAAATTGACCTTCTTAGTCCATTGATTTTGAAATTGAGGCTTTGATTGATAATCATTATAAGACTTAGGTTGCTCTTCTGATCTAGGATTAGTTTTGCTTACCAGAGTCTTATGTTCATTATTTATCATTAACTTGGTTTGTTTTAGAGTCTGATTAGATGAGCTTCTGAGTCCCAAAGTTATCAGAGTCTTAGACTTGACAGTCTCAGGTTCTGAATGCTTAGGTCTAGAGTTGCTGTCTTTGGGGTTCTGAGAAACAACCTCTGAAGTGACTTCAGAGCTTGTTTTGCAGATTCCGGAGATACCCTCAGAGTCTGAAACAACCACAACTTTGCCTTTGTTTTTCGCAGGCACAAAGGTTGAATAAAGATTATCAGGAGTATTGTTCAAACAAATATAGGAATTTTGTTTCCCATATGATTTACCATATGAGTAACCAACTCCTTCACCTACATTTTTACACACATTATAAATCATAGATGCCATTTTACTTTTGTTGACGTTCTAATGAACAAACTCCTGAAGAGCAACCTCATGCTCATCAGTAGGTTTGTTACATCTTGTGCACCCATTTTCAAGTTCTTCAATTTTGATTAAAGCATTTTCATATAGAGCTTGAAAATGTTCAGCTTTCTTTGCTAACTCATCCTTCTGTGTTTTTAAAAGTTTTAGTTTAGAGGATAATTCAGCAAACTTGCTTAGAGACATACCAAGGTAGGTTAAAAGTTGTTCTTTAGAATAATTTAAAAATACCTGTTCAGATTCAACAGAGTCTGATCCATCAGAGTCTGATCCTTCAGAGTCTGATGCTTCATAGTCTCCATCAGCTGTAGCCATCAGAGCCACATTTGCTTCTTCATCATCACTGTCTGAGGATGTTTCCAGGTTCTCAAATGTTGTCATTAAGCTCTTCTGAAATCTCCTCTTGTAGCTCTCTCTTTTGCTACTGAACTTCTTGTTCTTGTCCTTTGATGATGCTTCAGGACACTCAGCAATGAAGTGTCCTGGTTTGTTACACTTGAAGCAGTTCTTCTCTTCTTTACTGGGAGTATTCCTTGAGCTATTTCCTTTGTGACTCTTGCTCATTCTTGCCCATATTTGAAAGTTTCTGGTGAACATGGCAAATTCCTCATCCAGTTCATCTTCTTGATCATCTGAAGAAGAATCCTCCTCAACCTCCAGAGTTTTAGCCTTGAATGCTTTTGAAGATTTCTTGGTTGAAGTCAAGGCTACTGATCTTTCCTTCTTCTTCAGTGCATCAGCATTCAATACCATCTCATGGCTCTTGAGATTGCTGATAAGTGATTCAAGAGTGATTTTCTCAAGATCCTTAGCTTCTTCAATAGCTGTGACCTTAGGTCTCCATTTGTCAGTCAAGCTATTCAGGATCTTCCACACATGATCAGAGGTAGTATAGCTTTTCTTCAGAACCCTGAGATTAGACACCAGAGTCTGAAATCTAGAAAACATAGTCTCAATGTCTTCCTCAGGTTTCATGGTAAACAACTCATACTGCTGAACCAGTAGTCTTGCTTTGGCATTTTGAACTTGCCTATTACCATCAAAGTTTGAGCAGAGAGAGTCATACATAGCTTTTGCTGTAGATCTATCCATTATTTTGGTATATTCATCATGAGATATGGCTGACATCATGATTTGTTTGACTTTGTTGTGTTTGGCAAATATCTTCTTGTTCTCAACAGACAATGCTCTCTTCTGAGCTAATGTAATCTTACCATCAGGACCTATTCCAACAATAGGTACTCCTTCTTCAATCAGGTCCCAAAGCTCATCATCAATTCCATTGACGTAGTGGTAAATGCTATCTTTCCACCATTCAAATCTTAGAGCATCACCACTAAAAACTGGAACCTTTTTATTGCTCAGAAGAGGTAAAAGTCATGTTGTCGTAGTTGTATTGAACTTGAGAGAGATCTGAAGCAGTATGTGTAGGTGTAGGTGTAGGTGTAGATGTGGATTCCCCAGACATACAGTGTTTTTCAAAGATCTTTTACTGTCTCACTGTGAAGTCATTAAAAAACAGAACCAGGCTCTGATACCAATTGAAGGTGAAAAACACAAGAAGGGGGGTTGAATTGTGTTTTGAAAAATAATTTTTTTCTTGTAGACAAAATGTAACGCAGCGGATGAAAGAAGGTATTCAAAACACAAGACACAAGTAAGACAAAGAGAGAGAGAGAGAAGAGTAGACACACTAAATTTTATACTGGTTCCTCTCACAAAACGAGAGTAGTCCAGTCCCCTTGCACTACCAAGGGATTTCACTATAATCTCAAAGATTACAATTCAGATGCTCAAGCACACAAGCAAGAGACTTCTTTGCTCTAGGTCACACAAGACAAAGAGACTTCCTTGCTCAAATCACACAAGATAAGAGGCTTCCTTGCTCAAGTCACACAAGACAAGAGACTTCCTTTCTCTAATCACACAAGATAAGAGCCTTCCTTGCTCAAGTCACACAAGACAAGAGACTTCACTAACTAACTTAATACACAGATTAAGTAGGACTGCAAGTTCTAAGCTAGACTCTCTAAACACTAAGTTTAGAGCCTACAATATCAAAAGATATTTTACTTAGAAGGTTACACAAGAAAGAATGAAAACAGTTCACAGCTTGAATACAATTTAGGTCTTTCTCTGAGTTTGATAATCTTCTAGTAGTCTTCTCTCTAGCAAAAGGTCTTCTATTTATACTCTAAGTATAAAGACGTTGAGAAAGGACCGTTGGTAGTACAATCTTCTTTTTGCTGATAAGACCGTTGTACTATTCCATTAGCTATGAGCTGTCTTTCTTCAGAGAGAGTCATTCAGAATCTGATAATAACATTTCCTTGATCTTCTGAATGGTGTACGCAAGCTTCAGACTGTGTTTCTCTCTTTGGCATCTAAGGACTTCTTCAGAGACTCTGAAGCTTCTTGCTTCTCAGAGTCTTAACGCTTCAGACAGTGTCCTTCAGAGGCTCAAATGATAATCTAAGTAAATAAGATTTTTGCTTTGTTCCTGCACACTAGATCATTCATTAGTAATACCAATTGTCCATTTAATACTTTGTTATCATCAAAACTTGGGGTGTTTTATAACTAAAAACTCATTTTGTTCCAACAATGTCCTTGCAATAAAATAAACGGTTAATTAATAGGGCAATAAATAAATTATTAGATTAGATGAGTTATTAACAACAAATTAAATCAACATGTATAAATGAAAATGATAAGTTAGTAAGTTAGTAGCAATATTAAAGAGCATGAATAATAAAGTGTTAGATTAGTGAGCAAATATATATAAAACATGAACTAGAGCAAAAATAAACACAAATAATCATGAAATAAATAAATAATAAAAAACAAAAAGACCTCAAATTAGTGCTTATTTTGAATTTAATAGCTCATTGAAGCACATTCCATAAGCACTTTTATCATAGGTTAAAAAATAAAACAAAATAAAATAAAAAAAAAAACAGAAGGGGTGCAAATAGCAACAAAAACATAAAGGGGGTGTGAATAGCAAAACGAGTTAAGCCCAGTCCAACAAAAAGCCCAACTGCACAAAGAAGTAAAGGGTTTGATCAGGGTCGTCTGATTGATCAGACGTCCCTGATTTGATCACAGGAGAGGTTAATCATGGACGTTGGATCAGATCAGAAGGACTAAGGCGCGCAGGTGCACCTTAAGGTCGTGCACCTGCGCGCACAGGATAACTTTTTGATATAAAAGGAGGAAACCCTAAAAAAAAACACAAAATCTCATCTTCTTCTCTCTTTTCTCGCCGCCGAACCTCTCATCCTCTTTCTTTCTTCTCTCCTCTCTCGGTTTTCTCTCAAATCAACTCTCAAACTCCAATTTCAAAAAAAACAACACCAAACATACATAAATACAACTCATAAGCTCAAATCCAAACTCGAAATAATCAAACAAACACACTACGGTCCAGATCGAACAAAAAAAACAAAACGGAAATGAAAATGGATCAACCTTTTGATATGTTTTTGTTCCTATTCTTCTTCTTCTCCTTCTTGCTTTCGTTTTTTGGTTCTAATCGTGACTGGTTTTGAGTTGTAAATGGTTTATGGGTTCTGATTTCGATTTGGTTTTGATTATCTTGTATTTGGTTTGAATTCGATTTCAGATTTTGATGGCTTGGAAGGGTTTTTTTTGTTCGGTTTTGATGATGATGATGATGGATTTTAATGGTTTTGAGGTTTCTGGTTCGGTTATGATGATGATGATGATATTCTGGGTTGATGAAAGTGATGGAAGTTTTTTGTTTGTTTTTTTCAATTTTTTTGTTTCTGTTTGATTGTGATTCAAAGAAGAAGATGAAATTTGTTTGCTTTCTGCGGCTGACGAATTTCTGTGACCTAGGGAACTGTGCAATAAATGTTGTATAAATACTGTGTCAGACCTAGGGTTTGGACAGGTGAAAATTTCCCCTTTTGGACAAAATTGCCCTTTTGGGCCTGGATGAGGACAAACACAAATCTGGACTTAAAAATTAAATAGCAACAAAAAACACACTAAAAAAAGAAAACGAAAATAATAATAAAAAAATAATAAAATGACTTAAAAAAAAAGATAAAATGAAATAAAAACTAAATTAAATAATAATGATAAAAAATAAATAAATCAAAATATATAAAGAAATAAAAATAATAATGAGGTATTTTAAAAGAAAAATAGAAAAAGAAACCATAAAATGAGGTATTTTAAAATACCTCCCTGCCGAAATTTCGTCAGAAACGACAAAGGAAAAAAAAACCAGTTTTAAACGCCGAACAAAAGCGATCGGTCAAAAAAAAAAAATGGGGTATGACACGCATCATATTGTAATATTGAAAGACATAACCCCCATTATTTGTTCACTAGAACAATAGATGTTACCGTATTTCATAAGAAAAACATATTTTTTAAAGGGTGCCCGGGACACTAGTTAAGGAATAAAAAAAACTTTTATATTGAAAAAATTACCTTTTACTTTTATACTGAAAAGAACACCTTTTGCACTTTTAAAAACTTGACTACACAAATTTCATGACACTTTTATTATATTTAACCTCCTTAACTAGTGTCGGGGTACTATTTAGCGTTTTCCTTTTCTAAAATATTGTTTGTTAGGTTGATGATGTTGCAACTAACTCTCTATCTAATTTTCACCCGCAGACTAATTTAAATATTTTACAAGATTATTTTTAAGGTTGTCTAGGTTTTTGTTGTTACAATTATTATCTCTCTTTCTCTTTAACTCTCTCTAACTCCCCCTCCCTCTCCCTCTTTCTCTCTAACTTTCTCTTTCCCCTTCTTTCTCTCTAATTCTCTCCCTCTTTAATATACACATTCTCTATGACTCTATCTACCTTTCTTTCTCTCTTGCAATTTCAATATTTGGCTTTTCAAGAAAGAGGGTTAGCTTTAACATACATAATCACTGATCATTTCTTTTTTCTCTTTAAGTTTCTTCTTTCTCTACTAGTGTGGGGTGGTTTTAGGTTTTTTTTTTGCCTAAAATCACCACATGTATCTTTTTTTTTATTTTTCTCGTTTTTAATTTAAATAAATGATTTTCACATCGATTGAGTCTTTTAGTTGTTTTCTTTTGTACTTGTGATTCAGTCGTCTAAGTGTGGTGTTGTTCGTCGTCTTGGTATGACATTGTTTGATTTCCCGTTTTGTTGCGGTGTTTATTTAGTTCATATTGAAATATAAACTTCAATCAATTGCAGATTCAATCAACGATATAGGCATCAACGTTGGAGATCCGGAAGCATGGACATTGCGGTGACTTTAAAACTCTTATCATATTGTTTGTCGGCTTTTTGCCGTTGTATTCTATTAACCTGTGAGTTTGTTCACATATCTCTCTTCTTGTTGAAGCGGCCGGAAAAACGCCCGAGCGTAATGAACGCTCGAAATGACACAGAGTTGCCACCGAACTTTATTCACTCCCGTAGGAAAAGGAAAATATCGATAAAACCTTGAAAACAATGGAAAGATGGTCATCGCAACCATTTTCGGGTTCGGGAGTCGATTATGTGAGGGGATGGTATTAACACCCCTCACATCCATTGTACTCAACGGGAAACTTCTTTTTAGCTTATGGTTTAAAAAAGTACTTTTAATTTGTTCGTGTGCTTTTGTTAGTGTTTTGCTTTTATGTCCGTATATATACAAAAGGAAAAACAAAGTTAGTTTCTTTATTATTGTTATGAAAAGTGTTGCAAAGAGTAAAAAGGAAAGAAAAATATTTGAAGACCAAAAAAAGGTTTTTTATTAGTGTGTGCTCGACAAGACGCTGAATCTCGCTCCTACGTATTCCCAGGTGCGATGGGAAATTCAAAGCTACGTAGCTCTGGTAGAAAGTGCTTGTGCGTTGGTTGATTTTATTTATGAAAATGATTTGCTCGCGCTTGGGCGAAAAAGTTGCGTGATAAAAAAAACTCGCACTTGAGCGAAAAGTTTGCGTTATTAAGAGATGCATTCGCGCTTGGGCGAAAAATGTTTGAAAAGATGAACTCGCACTTGGGCGAAAAAAGTTTTCTTAATTTAAAAGATGGACTCGGCACTTGGGCGATGATATCTGTTTGCTAAAGAGAAATAAACGCGCATGGGCGTGAAAAATAAAGTTTGGATTGGTCGAGATTGGTTTTAATGTTTAATCAAAAGACATTTTTGGAGTTTTATGTTTTGTGCATTTTTATATTTTTTATTTGAAAATATAAATATATGAAATAAGCAAGCATGTAAAAATTAATTAAATGGCTTAACTTAAATAAACAATTAAAAAATCAAGATCATATGGCCATGTTATGTTTGATCATGATTCTGTGATGCTGCCACGTGTCAAGTGTTATAATAATAATAAAACTAAAAATAATAAATAAATAAATAAAAAACAACAAAAGAAATATATAAAAAAGAAAGAAAAGAAGAACAAGTCTTCTTCCTCTTCAGTACGCTAAAACATGCGAATTTCGAGTGTTGTTGAAACACTCTCTTGGTTCACTTTTCAATACCGGCGGTGGAGGCTCCGACGCTAGCCAACTCCATCGCCGGTCATCCTCACTCTCGGTCTCACCCTCTCACTCTCGTGAGCTCTCTTTCTCTCTCGGTAGCGGTTTTTGGCGGTGGTGTTCAGTGAAATAACGACAGTGATTTCTGTTTATGGATGAAGGTAGTTTTGTGATGATGATTTGGGTGGTTTTGGTGGTTGTTGTTATTACAGTGATGGCATTGTTGTTTGTGGTGGTTTGATGAAGATGAAGCTTGATGGTGGAGGATGGAGTAATAGTGGGTGTGGTGTGTGAGATAGCACAACACTGTCTGTGTTGTTCTTTTTCTTCTTTTCTTTTGGTTTGGTTTGATGATTTTTTCTTATAGAGATGATGGTGTGAGAAGGGTGGTTTGTGATAATGGAGATGGTGAAGTTGATATTTTTTTATAAAGAACACAACAATGATGTTGTTGTTCTCTGTTTTCTCTCGTTTTTTTCCTTTTTATTTGATTCTAATGATGTTGGTGTTCCCTGTTTACTCTCTTTTTCCTTTTTTGTTTGATTATTCTCTTAATAATAATGGTAATAATAACAATAATAATAATAATAATAATAAATAATGGAAAAGCAAATACTGATAATAATAATGATGAAAATAAACAAAAACAATAAGGCAAGGACCAGAGAACTCTCGAAATAGATAACTAAAAAAATGATAAAGATGCAAGAATTAGAGAACTTACCTTGAATGTGATGAAGTTGGTTTTGTGTTTGATGAACAACAAGTGGGTATGATGAACACCTTTTCTTTTTGGTTTTGGAAGAGCTTATGGTTTTGTTTCAACAATTTATGTGGAAATTTCTTTGTTAACCTCCTTTTTTCTTTTGCCATGGAAAGCTCCTTGTATTTATAGACATGAAAGACCTTTGGAAAGGCTTATGAAAGAGTTTGGAAAGACAAAGAGGGAGACACGTCCTTGCAACATTCTTTTTTTGCTGTGACTAGTGCGTTATCATTGCTGATTTTGCACTACAAAGATGTTGCATGGTTTTGTATCCATTCACGTGGCTTTCCTTTTGTCCATAAGAAGGAATCTTTTATTTTTGTGAGTTTTTGACAACTTGCATGTAAGTTGGATGTCTTTGCAAGAGGGAACAAAGCCATGTACTTTTGATGACTCATTGTCCTTTGTTGAACAGTGCATTATCGTTGCTTCACTTGTGCATTACCGTTAGTTGATTTTTTGCTGCAATGCTTTGCATGGCTTTGTAGTCTTCTACGTGGCTTCTTCTTTGTCCAAAAGAGGGAATCTTCTCAAATAATTGGAGGACACAAAGTGGAAAGTCTTTGTCTTGCAAGAGGGAACCAAAACATGTGCCTTTGTTTCTTTATTTGGTGACTCTTGTCCATTGCCAAACAAAGAGGATGTGCTACATGCTTGTCCATTCATTTATTTCCCATGTGTTGCAAATGTTTCTTGGAAACAAGAAGCTTTACGTGGTAACATCATTCTCCTTTGATCATTATTCCTTTTGTTTGCATAAAAGGCTTTGAGAACATATGACCAAAAAGGCTAGGCCCATGAAATCATTTTATGCCATGTTTGCTATGTGTGTGAATATCTCATCAAGTACATTATCGTTGCACGACCATAACATTATCGATGAAACAAATCTCACAAAACACATTAATAGATAGCAAGATAATAATAATTAAAATTAATGTATTTGCTATCTTTGAAACAACAAATAAGGACTTCACACTCAACCAAACGCTCCTCAAATGGGTTACTTTATGTATTCGAAATGAAGTGTGGAAAAAAAACAAAAAAAAAAAAAGTGGTGGGCAAAAAAGATAAAATATCGTTGCGGAGGGAAAAATTGGGACAAAATTGGGGTGCTACAGCTGCCCCTACTTAATTGTCCCTTGACATAGAGGAGGTGAATGCCACGAGCGTTCGCAAACTCTTTGTGAAGGGTAATTAAGTATGAAGGACTCAAATTTTGTCCCTAGGAAGATAGTACATGAATATAGCAAATATGAGGTTTTTTTTTATTGAAAAGGTAAATGATCGTCACCAGGCGGTACGCTGGTACTTAGAATGATCGTCCCCAGGCGATACGCTGGTACTTAGACCGACAGAAAAAGTAAATGATCGTCACCAGGCGATATGCTGGTACTTAGAATGATCGTCGCCAGGCGGTACGCTGGTACTTAGACCGACAAGAAAGGTAAATGATCGTCACCAAGCGGTACGCTGGTACTTAGAATGATCGTCACCAGGCGGTACGCTGGTACTTAGACCGACAGGAAAAGTAAATGATCATCACCAGGATGTATGCTGGTACTTAGAATGATCGTCGCTAGGCGGTACGCTGGTACTTAGACCTACAGGAAAGGTAAATGATTGTCACCAGGCGGTACACTGCTACTTAGAATGATCGTCGCCAGGAGGTACGCTAGTACTTAGACCTACAGGAAAGGTAAATGATCGTCACCAGGCGGTACGCTGGTGAAACGATAATATGATACTGGGTAGTCTTGCTGGGGAATCCTAGGTGGCAAACTTAATGGCTTGACTAGAGATTGGGATGTTTTGAGAAGGGATCTGCTGGGGATATTTCGAAAAACTTAATGAGGAAGTTTTGAATGCGGCTCACTAGGGAACATGGCTTGATGTCTGCTTGAGGATTTTTGCATTGAAGTTCACTTGTGGAACTAAAGAAGTGTTTGGCTAAGGTTTACTGGGGAACACTAGGATAGCTTGCTGAGATAAATGATTGCGGTGCCAATGGATATTGGGTTTGAAGGATGATGCCAATGAAAATTGGGCTTTTGGATGTGCCAATGAAAATTGGACTTACATTATGAGCATTGACTGGATGTGAGTGAGTTTTGGATGCCCATGCCAATTAGGCCTTAGGGAAAATCGATGGACACCATCAGACTTTATGGGATGCCAATGAATATTGGGCTTCATGTGACATTAATCTTGATATATGAGTTTGATGCAAGATGCATGAGTGATGTTAAAATATGTCATGATGGATGCAATGAGATGCATTGATTTTAGAGCGATGTGAGGAAAATGCATGCAAAATTCATAGATGTATGAATGTGTCAAGATATGTCATGATGGATGCAATGAGATGCATTAATTTTAGAGTGATATGAGAAAAATGCATGCAAAATTCATAGATGTATGAATTTGTCAAGATATGTTATGATGCATGCAAAGATGCATGATTTGATGTTAGATAGATTCTAACATGATTGATGTTTTTTTTTTTATCATTTTTTTTTATGAGCGGTCACAGGATCTCCACATATGCTATGTATGCATGATTCGTGCATATTTATTTTTTTATGCATGATGATTTTTGTTGATGCATGGTATGCCCTTAGTTGTCGGGCGTAGCGTTAATGCATGATGGTTGCATGGGATGCTAGTAAAGACTGGGCTTTAGATGTGCCAATAAAAAATTGAGCTTCTATTTGCCGATGAATACCCGATTATGATTTGATTTGTCGATGAATATCGGGTTTTGATTTTCCAATGAAAATTGAGCTTTTGATTTGCCGATGAATATCGGGCTTTGGTTTGCCAATGAAAATTGGACTTTTTATTTGCCGATGAATATCGGCCTTTGAATTGGTTTAGATCGTTTAACACAACCATCCACTAGGAAAGATTCCACAAAGGGCTTACTGAGGAGTAAACTGGCTGGGGAGAGTGTACAGATAAGACACTATGGGGACTTATCTACTGGGGAGATTAGTGAGTTATCCTGCTGGGATAAACTCACTCAGAGATTGTAGCTGGTTTAGCTGTGATTGATTTGGACTTCATGAGTAAAAAAAAAATTTGATTCCATGTATGCATGCTCTTGTGTATGTGCATTTGTTTATGCATGATGCTTTTTCTTGGGTTCAATGCATGCTATGATTTGGGGTATATGCTATATGAGATGCATGATAGATGCATGAAATGAAGCGCTGATAACAACCGTTCTTTGGGGATGCCAATAGCAAAATCCCTATTATGGCACGTTAGTGGGATTTGCAGGCGAACAAGTAGACGTCATGGGTCACAACGCTTTATACACTACCTTTGGCGAAGGGGAGAACGTCAAAACAATTAAGGTTAGATATCTAGTGGTAAAAACACCTTTCACCTCATACAATATTATCATTGGAAGACCGACGTTCAATATATTAGGCGCAGTTATGTTTACCTTATAGTTGGAGATCAAGTACCCACTGAGTAACGGTAAGATAGGAGTGGTTAAAGGCGATCAAGGATTGGCGATAACGTGTTACGAGACAAGCTTAAAAATAAGGCATAAACCATCTAGGCCCATCTCGCCCCCAGACAGCGGATAGCGAACCAACGAGGTAAATATGGTTAGCATCACGAATTTGGACCCGAGAGAAGAGTTCCAGGACAGAAGAGTCAGTCCAATTGAAGATCTGGAACAAGTCCAAATAGGCGAGCAGCCACACCAGACAACCAACATTGGGACAAGTCTCCAACCAGTGGAGAAAGAGAGAATCATCACCATACTGCATAAAAATAGAGACTTGTTTGCATGGCAGCCATCTGACATGGCAGGAATCGACGAGAGCGTAATCACACAAAAACTATTCATCTCGCCCACCACCAAACCCGTGGACCAGAGAAAAAGAAAGGTTGGAGAAGAACGAAGAGCATCCATCACATAAGAAGTGGTTAAATTAAAAGAAGCAGGGTTCATAGAAGAAATCAAATACCCTACCTGGTTAGCAAACGTGGTAATGGTCAAAAAGGCGAATGGCAAGTGGAGAATGTGTGTGGATTTTACAGACCTGAACAAGGCCTGTCCAAAGGATCCATACCCACTACCAAACATCGACAGGTTAATCGATGGAGCATCAGGATACAAAACATTGAGTTTAATAGATGCTTACTCGGGATACAACCAAATCAAGATGAGCCCCATGGACGCACAACACACAACTTTCATGTCCAACACCTGCAATTACTTTTACAATGTTATGCCTTTTGGCTTGAAGAATGCAAGAGCCACTTACCAGAGACTAATGGACAAAGTATTCGCGGAGCAAATAGGGAAAAATCTGGAAGTCTACATTGACGACATGGTAGTCAAGACGGCAGAAGAGGGCGAGCACGGTAAATACTTGGCAGAAGAGGGCGAGAAGGCGTGTCATTTCTTTGCCACGTTAAGAAAAGGCGAGAGGTTCACATGGAGCCCTTAGTGTGAAGAAGAATTTCAAAAGTTAAAGGTATTTTTAGCCTCATCTCCCATCCTTACTCACCCTGAACACTTTATTTGGCAGTATCTGAAAAAGCACTCAGCTCGACGCTCGTCCAAGAAATAGAAGGTGAAGATAAACCTATGTACTTTTAAGTAGAACGTTAAAAGGAGCGGAAATGAGATATCAGAAGATTGAGAGATTGTGTTTAGCCGTGGTGATAACGGCTCGAAAGCTGAGACAATACTTTCAGAGTCATCAAGTTGTGGTGAAAACTGACTACCCCATAAAAAACGTGCTGCGAAAGCCAGATCTAGCAGGAAGAATGGTCGCGTGGTCAGTTGAACTATCAGAGTTTGACATCACATATATGCTAAGAGTGAAGGTGCGTGGGAGAAAACACAAGAAGGGGGGTTGAATTGTGTTTTAGTTTTTAAAAACTTTTCCAGATAATAGTATCTATCAGAGTCTTTAAGCACAGCGGAATACTTAACACAAACAACTTGAATCTAAAAGAATGATGGAAGAGTAAATAAGAGATTGAGAGAGAGAGAGAGAGAGAGACACACAAGAATTTATACGGGTTCCCCTCACAAAACGAGAGTACTCCAGTCCCCTTGCACTTCCAAGGGATTTCACTATAGTCACAAAGATTACAATTCTAGTGCTCAAGCACACAAGCAAGAGACTTCCTTGCTCTAAGTCACACAAGACTAAGAGACTTCGTTGCTCAAAGTCACACAAGACAAAGAGAATTCTTTGCTCTAATCACTAAGATGAGACTTTTCCAAATTACTCACACAGGAGTAAATACTAACTTCTAAGCTTAAAACTATTACAAGATAATAACTTCAGAGGCTTTAGCTAGTTAACAACTTCTCACTCAATTCTGATAGTATAAGTATATGTAGATCAGTTGTTGTTCCTTAGTTCCTTGTCGTCAACTTCTTTCTTTCTGATATATATATGAGTGAAGAAAGATATTAAGACGTTGTAGAATCCCGTTGTAAATGGATAGCTGTAACTTTTGAATTTACTCTAAGCAGAGCACTTCTTCTTCACAGTTAAGCTCACGTTTTACTGTCTGTTCAAATACAGTAATAAGGTACAACTAGCTCCTAGGGAGGATAGGATCACATCCTTTATGACCGTTGTAATTAGTTGTCCTTAAGAGTTCATCAGGCTTAGTAAGACTTGGTGATGTAGCCTTTCTGATGAACATTGGAATTCACTTTGCTTCTGATGAACCTTGATATCTTGAAGTCTGGTTGGTCTTGAATGTTTGGCCTCTGATAGTTTGAATATTTGGCCTCTGATAGTCCTTCGTAATTCAGCTTCTGAACGTCTTCATCTTCTGAATAACTCTTGACTAACACCAAATATCTTCTAAACTTTTGTAGGCATCTGAATGTCTCTGAGCTTCTGAACTTCTCTTAAGCTTCTGAACTCTTGTAGACATCCTGATCCTTTTTGAGCTTCTGACCACGTTTTAGCTTCTGAACTCTTTCAGAGTGTAAATCAAGTGTGCTCATGTATATTCATAAGATTATCCTGCACACTTAATTTAAACATTAGTAACATCAATTGTCCATTTAATACTTTGTTATCATCAAAACTAAGGGTGTGTATCAAAACACATTTTGTTCCAACATTCTCCCTCTTTTTGATGATGACAAATATAAGTATTAAATGCAATTGTTGTTGATAAAAATTTAGCTATGTTTACATTAGGCTTCTGAGTTTTGCAAGCTCCCCCTAAGTCTGATAGTCCATAGGGTTAGGTTTGTAAGCTCCCCCTATTTTGTATCCATAGTTAATTTTAATCAGTTTAAGAATTACTTTATTATATGACTTAAATTATTCATATTTTAATATGCAGAGAACAAGGATTGTAAGCTTCTTCTTTTCATAGTGTAATAATCTTTGAATAAAGTTGCACCCTTACTCAAAAACTATCTATGAATAATAAACTTCAATTAATAAATATATTCTCCTTAAAATTATGCGCTTATTTAAAATGCCAGATGAATTAGACAAAATATTTAAATTAATGACAATAGGATCAGAGGCACTAGAAACGTATACACACACAAGGTTCAGAGGTTATCATGATATACAGTTTCAGAGTTCAAAATAAATATATTTCAAACAGTTCAGAGCTTTAAAATAATATTTTTCAAAACAGTTCAGAGCTTAAAAAATACACACATTTTGAAATCCTCAAGATCAGATTGTCATTACAAAGCATGTAACTCATGCCACTAAATTGACCACTCTCCTACGTTCTCTTCCTGAAGCACTACAAAGCCCTAAAAAGGAAAGTAATTTCGCTTCTTCCAACAGTTGATTTATCATTATTCTTTCTCCCCCTTTTGTCATTATAAAAAAGGTAGTATAAGCAATTAATAACAATTGCAATGTCCAATGCAGTCAAGTCAGGAGTGGTTGAACGCATTTATGACATTGGCGTGTGAAATGAGCTTATAAAAAGGAGAGAAACCTAGTCATTTTATTCACACAGAATAATCTTAGGTTGTGATAGAGTAATAGTTGAAATCGCCTGGCCGATGTCACATCAAAATGATTAAGACGATTCTTGAGAGAAAAAATGAAAAGCTCAGAAAAGAAGAAGGTAGATTCAAAGAGAGTTAGTCAAGATAGGAGAAAACATACGAAGAAATCAAGAGAAACAAAGCCAGCGTCTGAACAAGAGAAACGCAGTTCAGAGTCTGAAGAAAAAGATTGGGACTCTGACTGGTTTGAGTTTCTGAAGACATATCCTCCTGAAGAAAAATAATCTGATATCCAAGGCTCTAGAGGGGCTAGAATCTTCTCCTGAAGAAAAACAATCTGATGCATCAGAATTGGTTTCTTCAAGGAAGATGATCTAACAGTTGGATAACCCAACCAGTTGGATGACTCATCCAACTCCCCTCTTCAAAGGTCATATTGAGGCTTTCTACCACAATATGTCCTTTGGAGCATCCAGAAAATAGTCTTTAGGAGTTTTATATGTAATCAGAAACTTATGTTCTCAATGAAATAAAATTTAATTGCTTTGGCTTGTTAATTTGATTTTCTTATTATGTTTCTTCTCTTGTTATGCATTTTGATTCTTTAAGAATAACCAAATATTGTACTATTTGAAAAACATTTTTATGAACAGAACCAAAAAAGTTTGAAAAATAATTGAGAAACTGTTTTTAAATAAAATAAACTTTAAAGAAAAAGTTTTGAAAGCCAATTGAAGAGTAAAAACAAAATCATACAAGATTAAATCTCAATGAAAAACACATCTATCAAAAGTTTAAGGAATCATAAAGGAAATAGAAACATCCAGATTTAAACGAAGTGAATAAATATTTCAACATAGCACAAAGAAGTCAAAATTATACAAAGTATAGACTTAATCCTATCAATGTGCCTAGCAAAATATTAATCAGCAGATAAACAATTAAGCAATCAAAGAAATCCTAGGGTTTTAATGTGGACGACTACAGTCCAATGTACTTGTCCACCTTGGCTTCAATCCTCTCAATATCAGCCTCATAAGCTGAATTCCTCAGATGCTCTTGATTGCTTGGGTTAGCTCCCAGAGTGTCTTGAATTGGTTCATTCAAACTTTGTTCAATTGAAGCTAACCTCTCCCTCATGTTTTCCTCATCATTTTCTCTTACAGTAGAGGATTCAGGATGATCCCTCCCTGTGTCCTCTTGAGTCTGAATGACCTCTTCAACAATTGCAGCTTTTCCCTTGTCAATTTCTTCTGCTCTTCAACATCTGCCTCCTGAAGACTGTACAGCTCCTTCACCAAATTTTCAGTTAAACTCACCCATTAAGCAACATACTCAGATGACATTGCCTGAGATCATGAAGACCATGTATCTGCCTAAACAAATTGTTGCACTTACTCAAGATATCAGGTTCATTTGAGTTTGTTGGGTGAGGTTCAGTGATTGAGGGTGTAGTGTCAAGGTGCGTGGAGAAAACACAAGAAGGGGGGGTTGAATTGTGTTTTGGATATTTAAAAACTTTCCAAGATATTTAAACCTTTTTAGAGTCTTTAAAGCACAGCGGATTATTCACACAATTAACTTATGGCGTTATGAATGATGAAGGAGTAAATGAGAGAGTGAGAGAGAGAAGAACACACAACAATTTATACTGGTTCCCCTCATAAATTGAGAGTACTCCAGTCCCCTTGTTTCCAAGAGAGTTCCACTATAATCACAAGGATTACAATAGTTGCTCATGCACACAAGCTCAAGACTTCCTGCTCTTAGTCACACAAGACATAGAGACTTCCTTGCTCTGATCACACAAGATCAAAGACTTCCTTGCTCAAGCACACAAGCTTGAGACTTCCTGCTCTAAGTCACACAAGACAGAGAGACTTCCTTGCTCTGATCACACAAGATCAGAGGCTTCCTTGCTCAAGCACTCAGGCTCAAGACTTCATTGCTCTAATCACTAAGATTGAGACTTACGTGCTTCTACACTAAGCAGAAGACTTTCTTGCTCCTACACTAAGCAGAAGACTTACTACTAACTTAAGAGCTTAAAACTTATTACAAACATAATAACTTCAGAGGCACTAAGCTAGTTTCTATGCTCACTTCATTTGAGAGGTTTTATCTATTACAATGCATATTCTCACTTTCTTCTGAGAGATTTTATCGAATGGTAAGCGCTAGTCATCAATTCTTTCTTTGGCATATTTATATGAGTTGAGAAAGACATTGAGACGTTGGAGAAATTCCCGTTGTAACTTGGACAACTGTAGACATTGAAGATCCGTTGAGTAAAGCCACGTCTTCCTTTGCAGAGAAGCTTCACCTTTGCTGTTTGTCCAATAGTACAGTTATAAGGTACAACTAGCTCCTAGAGAGAGGGATCACATCCTTTGTGACCGTTGCAATTTAGTTGACCTTAGAACAAGTCATCAGGCTTGATAAGTTGTAGTTGATGTAGCCCTCTGATGACTGGTAATTCCTTTGCTTCTGATGAACCTTTGATAGCTTGGAGTCTGATTGGTCTTTGAATGGTTGGCCTCTGATAGTCCTTCGCAATTCAGCTTCTGAACGTCTTCATCCTCTGAATGACTCATGACTAGCAGACAGCCTCAGAACTCTTGTAGGCCTCTGAACATCCTTGAGCTTCTAAACTCCTCTGAGTTCCTGAACAGCTTCAGACGTTCTGATCTACTTTGAGCTTCTGAACTTTGTATAGCTTCTGACCACGTTGTAGCATCTGAACTCTTTCAGAGTCTAATTATTCAGACTTCCATTGGTTTCATCAGAGTTTAAATTAAGTGTGCTCTTGATTAAACGTTGAATTCTCCTGCACTTAATTTAAACATTAGTACCATCAATTGTCCATTTAATACTTTGTTATCATCAAAACTTAAGGGTGTGTATTAACACATATTTTGTTCCAACATAGTGGTGTGTTGAGGAGATGTTTGAATAGCAACACAGTTAGATGCTGTAGATGTCCCAACCTCTTGGGTTTTCTCAGCAGTCTGACAGTGTTGATTGGGTAATTGTTGGTTTTGATCAGGTTGACTAAATGAATTTAACTGTGTATCAGAGGTAGTTAGTTCTTTAATCATTTCAACAACTTGATCCCTGGTTGGTGAGTTGGGGGTTTCATCAACTTGGAGTACTTCAGTGTGTACTGACTCATTAGAATCAGTAGCAATCACTTCAGTATGTGTACTGGTTTGTTGTTCAATTTGATGTTCAGGTTGAGTTTGTTGGGCTAGTGATGGTGTAGGTTCAGGGTGTGTATGAACATGTTCAGGTGAGGTATATGGTTCAGGTTGTGGTTGAGCATGTTCAGGTTCAGAGGGTATATTTGGTTCAGATTGGATTGTCTCTGGTATGGGAGGTTCTGAGTGGACAGGTTCTGAGACAAGTTGTTTTAATGTGATATTGTCTTCAGGACTTGTTTGGTTGATGTTTTGAATGGGGTTCTGAGTCTGTTCAGAGATTAGGTGGATGGATGGGTTCTGAACAAGATTTGCAGTTTGGTTTGATAATTCACCACCTAAATGTTGTTCAAGGAATTGTAAAGGTGAATTACCAGGTTGGGTTGATGATGGGTTGGTTGAGTCTCTTGAGTATTTACAACAACAGGTTTAGACATAGATACATTACCTGAGTTGTCTTTGGTTGAGCCTTCAACATTCCTTTTCTTGGGCTCCTTGACAAGCTTCTTCTGTCTGACACTTAGTGGTTCATCATCATCTTCACTTTCTACATCTTGAACCACTACCACCTTTGAACATCCAGCCTTTCACTACAAGAAAACCTCAATTTAGTGGGGAATTCAATTTGCACTTACTGGCCACTTTAGCCCCCACTAACTTTGTGGCGGCCTAAACGGCCACAAAATAAAAAATTACTTTTTTTAAATAACCGTTGCAGTTACCGGCGGTTAAAACCGCCGCAAACTTTACGTCCAAAGTTACCGACGGTTCCAACCGTCGCAAAGTGCCTGGGAATTGCAAAAAAAATGCGTCAGAAAGCGCCAGTAATTGCCGACGGTTCAAACCGTCGCAAAATTCCTGGGAACTCAAAAAAAAAAACGCGTCAGAAAACGCCAGTGTTTACCGACGGTTCAAACCGTCGTAAAGTGCCTCGGTACTGAAAAAAAAAAAAAAACGCCACAATTTTGTGGCCACTTTGGTCCTCGATATATGGGCCGGTCAGTTTGACTGTGTTTTCAAATGCACACAGTTTCAAATATGTTTTCCCCCCTTCATTTCCCTATATATATTTCATTCACTTCCTTCTATTTTCATTCCTTCAATTTTTTCTCACTCTAAATTTTTTCTCTAACATCTCTCTAAAGTTTTTCACCAACATTTTTCTACTTTGTTCTTTACTCATGTAAGTGTTTGTATATTTGTTTAGAGTTAATTTTTTATTTTTCTTAGTTGTTGTATACTTATATTAATAATTACGTTTTTAATGTTAATGTAGAAACTATTGTTCATTGGTTGTGCATTGGAGTATAATGTAGACATTATTTGGCGTAACAAGTAAGTCTTTTTATTAATTTTGTTGAATAATATTAGTTATTTTTATTGATATGTGTTTTGGTTTTACAATTTTCGTTTTTTATAAGGAGAGCAAAGTACACTGTTTTTGCAAATATAACATGAAGTTCCGTTTTATAATAATATTATTTTTTTAATTATTTGAATTTTAGTTTTTTTTATAA
This sequence comes from Trifolium subterraneum, assembly GCA_951799995.1. Taxonomy (NCBI): domain Eukaryota; kingdom Viridiplantae; phylum Streptophyta; class Magnoliopsida; order Fabales; family Fabaceae; genus Trifolium; species Trifolium subterraneum. The sequence goes on from OX637467.1 coordinate 26,966,992, forward strand.
GCAGCAAAGTAACAGTATAAAAAATTAGTATTAGACTAATTTTCGTTTTTTTTTATAGTCCTTTTTTTTTTTGACAATTTTAATTAATTTTTGTTGACTAATTAATAATTATGCTTAAAAATCAATCTTTGATTTGGTAGGCTAGAAAATTTGTCTTAGACTAATTGATTATTGTCTTAATTTTCATTTGCTAAATAAGTTTCATTGATTAAAAAAAGTATGATGATTAATTTTTGTTCACTAGTTATAATTTTGTTGGTATTAATCATTTTTTAAATATATGTATATCTAATAGATGTTTTTTATTTTGATTTAAAGAACGTTGTTTGGTTCGTCGATTGTTGTGGTTGGAAGCTTAGTGTTATACGCCAAGTCAGACACTACTCGGCACAACAAGTAAGTAATATTTTATTTGTTATATATCTTATACTCTACAACAAAAGTAATTATTAAATTTGCTCACATGTCATATAATGTATATGTTTTCTAAAAAAATTTAAATTTGGTCATATGTGATATATTTAAAATTATATGTGATATGTTTAAAAATTTTAAATTTGGTCATATGTGATATATTTAAAATTTTTAAATTTGGTCATATGTGATATATTTAAAATTAAAATTATATGTGACATGTTTAAAAATTTTAAATTTGGTCATATGTGATATATTTAAAATTTTTAAATTTGGTCATATGTGATATATTTAAAATTATATGTGATATGTTTAAAAATTTTAAATTTGGTCATATGTGATATATTTAAAATTTTTAAATTTGGTCATATATATGTGATATATTTTAAATTTTTAATCGGATTATTATATTTAATGTTTTATGTGCTATTTTGAAATTAATAATGTAGCTTTTTTAATTAAATACATATATCTATTCGTGACATTATATATATATATATATATCATGAAAGTCGATCCCCTTGAATTGGATATCGATCTTGGTAATAGTCGTGTTGATATATAGTGTCTATTTATGTCCAGAAATGGATCGTAGGTGGATGTATGATAGATGTTACGATGGAGGGAAAGTTAAAGAAGTTTTTAAATTAGGGGTTGAATTGTTTATTGACGCCGTCAAAACAAACCCTGTTGTTCTCAGGGCAGGAGGAATTAGATGTCCTTGTGCGAGTTGTAAATGTAAACGTTTTCGTAGTGAGGATGAGATTAAGGTACATTTACGTAAAAAAGGATTCCAACCGAATTATTGGATTTGGACAAGTCATGGTGAAACGTTTCCCTCGGATCAAGGTGCTTCAAGCAGTGCTGGACCAGTGATGCTAGATTCTCAAAATTATCATGGTCGTTACCCAGTCAACAACATGAACGAAATGATAGGTGATGCTCTTGGATTTCATGAGGCGAACGAAGATGAATATGAAGCTGAAGAACCTCCGAATGCCGAAGCCCAAAGATTTTATAATCTTTTGAAAGATACAAATGAGCCGTTGTTGATTGAAGGTTGTACAGACTCAAAGTTAACAGTGTGTATTAGATTTTTGGGTCTAAAGTCTAATTATTTGGTTGCAGAATTAGCCATGGATCAAATCGTGAAATTGGTTTTGGATACAACACCCATCTCTGCCCGCGGTTATTTGCCGCAGTCTTTTTATGAGGCAAAACAACTAGTGGGAAAGCTAGGACTTAGAGTGAAGAGAACTGATTGTTGTATCAATGGTTGTATGTTGTTCTATAACAACGAATTTGGTGTTAGTGACGGTGATTTAGTTGAATGCAAACTTTGTCAAGAACCAAGATACTGTGAAACAAAATATTCAAAGTCAAACAAGAGGAAGCCAGTACCAAGAAAGTCGATGTTCTATTTACCCATAATATCGAGGTTGCAGAGGATGTATGCATCATTGCAAACTGCAACAAAAATGACATGGCATTCTGAAAATTATGAAAAAAGAAAATGTTCTGGTGAGTTACGACATCCTTCTGATGGTCTAGCATGGAAGCATTTTGATCAAGTTAATCCTGATTTCGCCAATGAGCCACGAAATGTACGGTTGGGATTATGCTCTGATGGTTTTACACCGTATACTCAAGTATCAGCCACTCCGTATTCATGTTGGCCTGTTATTGTTACTCCATACAATCTTCCACCCGAAATGTGTATGTCAAAACCTTACATGTTTTTAGCCGCTGTAATACCTGGGCCATCTAGTCCAACTGCTGGAATTGATATTTATTTGCAACCTTTGATTGATGATTTGAAGAGACTGTGGGAAGGTGTAGTTACATATGATATCAGTCGAAAACAAAATTTCACTATGAAGGCAGCTTTGATGTGGACTATCAACGATTTTCCTGCTTATGGGATGTTGTCTGGATCGGGGACACATGGTAAATTGGCATGTCCTATTTGCATGATGGACACCAAAGCGTTTACGTTACCGAAAGGTGGGAAACCTACATGGTTTGATTGCCATAGGAGATTTCTTCCTCTTGATCATCCATTTCGAAGAAATAAAAATGCATTTGTTAAGGGTGAGATTGAACCTCGACTACCACCACAATATTTGACATCAGAACAAGTTTGGGATACAGTGAAGGATAAGCCAAATGTAGAAATAATAGGTGGTGTTGCTTCAAAACCGCAAGGTTACGGTGTAACGCACAATTGGACAAAAAAGAGTATTTTTTGGGATCTCCCTTATTGGAAAGACAATCTTTTACGTCACAACCTTGATGTTATGCATGTTGAAAAAAATGTTTTTGAAAATATATTCAACACTGTAATGAATGTCAAAGGAAAAACAAAAGATAATGATAAAGCAAGACAAGACATGGCGCGGTATTGCAGACGAGATGACTTATTGTTGGTGGAGACTTCCAATGGCAAGACCCTAAAACCTCGTGCCAATTATACGTTATCTACTGATGAGGCGAAATCAGTTTGTCGGTAGGTAAAAGCGCTCAAGATGCCGGACGGTTATTCTTCAAATTTGTCAAGATGTTCTGATGTTGACAATGGTAAAATGCGAGGGATGAAGAGTCATGATTGTCATGTTTTTTTGCAGAGTTTACTCCCTATTGCCTTTAGTTCTTTACCACAACATGTATTGAATCCGCTTATTGAAGTCAGTCAATTTTTCAAGAATTTGTGTTCAACAACACTAAGAGAAGGTGATCTGATCAAGATGGAAAATGACATTCCATTTATATTGTGTAAGTTGGAAAGAATATTTCCTCCAGCATTGTTTGATTCTATGGAGCATCTTGTAGTGCATCTTGCATATGAAGCTAGACTCGGTGGACCTGTTCAATATAGATGGATGTACCCGTTCGAAAGGTTCATGGGGGATTCAAAACGTTCGGTGAAAAATAAAGCCAAAGTTGAAGGCTCAATTTGTGCTGCTTACTTACACCGTGAAACAATTCACTTTTGTTCACATTATTTCAAAGACACGTTGTCAGGAAGACCTGTTGGTAGGAATGAGGCTAGTAACGAAAGTTTTATTCACCCGTTAACCCTATCAGTATTCAACTTGTCTGGGCGTCACACTGGCTTTGAGAAAGTTTGTTTTCCTGGTGAAAGAGTATTAAAATCAGCACATGTGCACGTGTTGATTAACTGCACTGAAGTTCAGCCCTACTTACAGTTATTTTTGGCATCAAATCCGGAATCTTTGTCGAGTTTACATGATTTTTTTCCAAACTGGTTCAGAGAATACATTTATCAGCAAGAACCAACTCCCATGGTACAACACTTGAGGAATTTATCTGATGGCCCAATTTCAAGTGTTAAACAATGGCACACCTATTTTGTCAACGGTTTTCCATACACATAGTTGGACTGAAGGAAAAGAGACAACAAATAGTGGAGTGTTTATGAAAGGTGTGACTGAAAATGGCGAAGGTGATTTTTACGGTGTGATTGAGAACATAATTGAAATCTCGTACAACTACCTTGATTACAACCAAGCTATAGTGTTGTTTTATTGTAAATGGTTTGATCCATCAACTCGAGGTACGAAGTATAATTCGAAGACTAACACTGTGGACATAAATATGAAAAGGACATATCAACCGTTTGATCCATTTGCCATCGCTAACAATGTCAGACAAGTTTACTATGTCCCTTATCCATCAACAAAAACTGAGAAGAAAGGTTGGTGTGCTGCAATAACAACAAAACCAAGGAGTCGAATCGAAAAAGATGGAATAGAAGAAGAAGCGGAAGAAGAGGCACCATATCAGGTTGATGAGATGTCCAATGTAGATGAAGTGGTTACAGTTGAACCATTTGATCATCTTTGGGTTGGAGATGCAGACGAAGTACCTCAGGGTGGTGACGTTGATGAAGACAGAGATGATGAAGTAGAAGATGAGGGTCAAGCCGACGATGGAGATCGTCTATCAGATTGGGATGACAATAATTAATTAATAAATAATTTTGTAATCTTCTACTATATATGTAATTTGGAATGTATGGTTTGTAATGTATGACATACATGTTTTAATTTGGAATGTATGGTTTGTAATGTATGACAAAACATGTTTTGATTTGGAATATATTATTTAATTGTCTATCAATGTTTATACTTATCATTGGAATGTATGTGTATGTGTATATATATATGCATGTTGTGTATAGATGGAGGACGATTCAAATGAAGCTCATGATGAGGGTCAACCGCTGGTACTGACTAGCCTTTCACGTAACAAAGTTCCACCGCGTGATCTTATCCCAAAAGTTGTTTATAACTCACGGTTGTATCCAATGCCAATGACCGGTGAGTCGTCGACCCGAGTTGGTGATGACGAAGCGCATGAGGATGAAGTGATCAGACCTGAAGACCTTCAGGATCCAGAAAAATATATTTTGGTTGACCGGCACAGAAGAGTCATTATTATGCCGCACGCATCTGAGTAAGAGTTTTGTTATATAAATTTGTTAATTTATTATTAATTTGAATTCACAATTTTTATATTTTTTAATTTGTGCAGTTTGCAACCACATAAAGCAGCTACATCCGCCATTACTGACATAATTCAAGGAAACTACCACAAATCATGGGTGAAATGGGGAGAAATTAAGAAGGCTAAAATTGGAAAAGAGCGAGTGTGAAATATATTTTGGAAAGCTTTCACAGTAAGATATATTTTTATGATCAAATAAATAATTATTTTTAGATAAGATATACTAATAATATTTGTTTTATATATGTAGTCGAAATGCACTTGGTTAGAGGAGTACACTCCACAAATTATGAAAAATTTCGACCACAAGTGCTCAAAGCGCTTGAGTGACATGCTTCGATTAGCACGACAGGCGTGTATTGCTAACAAGGACCCACCAAAATGGATTGGCAAAGGCGACATATGGGATGAGTTGAAAATTAAATGGAATGATCCAGATTATGTGAACGTGTGTGAGAAAAATAAAGCTAATAGAGCGGTGCAACCTGATGCGAGTAAACACTCTGGTGGTTCGACATCTTCTTCTACTCTGCGCATAAGGTATACGCGGAAATTCGGATGTCCACCAACTTTGGATCAAATGAATGTAATTCTGCATCAAAAAGAGAATGGTGAATGGGATTCTGTCAGGGCTGAAAGGGCAAATGTGAGTATTTTTTTATCGCTCAATTAATAAATAATTAATACGTCAATTTGTATGATTTAATTAATTGTCCCTTTTTTTTTGTAGACCTTGATTTTGGAATATATCAAGAAACTTAAAGCGGATGAGGCTTCCCTTCCACCTGCTCAGCGAAAAAGTGTGGATGTTATTCATAATATGATTTTGGACAAATTTGTGGAGTTTTCCGGGGGAAAGCATCATGGACATGTCCAAGGTCATGGTTGTACATCTTCGTTCATTCAGAGGACACCTGGAGGATATATGGATATTTCGAATGCCTCGCGCATCAGTTCTGGTCAATCTGCTAGTGGGGAAAGTATTGCAGAAATGGAACAACGACTAAGAGCTGAACACTAAGAGGCAATGGCAAAAATGAGGGAAGAATTTCAGCTTCAGCGTCAGCAACAGTTTCAACAATTACCAAACCAGTCAGACCAGCTTCAACAATTTCAGCTGTTTCAGGAGTTCCAGCGTCAGCAAATGCAAAATCAGCAAAATACCCAAGTACCAGAAGTTCAGCAGAATCAGCCCGCTAGAAGGAACCCACAGTCCGACCAACCAAGTCAGTTCCATGAGGACGAGTATCGACCTCAAAATAATATTCCTAATGATATGCCTGATGAGACATTCTTCAATGATCTCCGACATGATTCATTTGTGCAAACAATGATCACAGGGGATGAACTTGTAATTCCCGGTTTTACGAACCATACTCATGATTCCACCGCTGCTTGGAATCAAAGTGGCGAAAATCCATTAAGCGGCGGGATTAATATTAATGGTTGCGAGTTTAATATTCATGGCGGGAGAAATATCAGTCAAATCGGTGGCAATGGTAACCGCGGCGGAAGGACAAGCGCCGGAAGTGCAAGTGGCGGAAGGAAAAGCGCCGGAAGTGCAAGTGGCGGAAGGGCAAGCGCCGGAAGAACAGCAAGAGCAAGAGGTGGAAATGCATTAAATTGATATTTGTAGGTTGTCATTTTATTTTGTTACATTTTGTGAAACTATCGTAATATTTCGTATTTGGTTTGTAAGTTATGATATTATCGCGTATTTTGAATTTCGTTTATGGTTTGTATAACTTATGACATTTATCGCGTACTTTGACTATCGTATTAATTTGGTTTGTAATGTATGACGATTATCGTATTTTGTTCTTTGTTATTAAATACTTCATTTTTAATTTATGTATTTTATTATATATTACAAATATTTTAATATTTCATTTATAAATAAAATGAGTTTTTAAAAATATTAATAATTAAATATTATAAATTAATAAATTATATAATTATTTAAAACAATTTTTTTAAAAAAAATAAATTCGCCAGTTTGCGAGGGCCCTAGCGGCCGCTAAGTTTTGCAGGCTGCGTCAGAAAAAGCAGTTTGCGTCAGTCTGTGAACAGAAGTTTGCGGCCACTTGGGCCGCCGGTAAGTTACTGCTGCGCGCAGAATTTGTGTCAGTCTGTGTCATGCAGTTTGCGGCCACTTTAGCGGACGGTATGTCTTAGCGGCCAGCAAAATTGCGGCCAAACACGGTGGCCACAAAATTCGCCAATTTTTTCACTTTGTGGCCGTTTTTCCCACTTTGTGGCCATTTTTAGTGGCCACTAAATTGCTGTTTTCTTGTAGTGTTTGTCTTTGTCTTTCCCTTTCCTCCTTCCTTTGCATCTTCACTCTTTTCCACCTTAGCTTTTACAAGCCTCTTCCTTTTCGTCTTCACATCCTCTGATTCAATCTCAAACGCTTCTCCTTGGCATTCCAGTAGTTGTATGTACTGGTTAACAATACCTTTAGCAACAGAAGGTACGTTAATCTTGAATGTTGCTACTTTAGAGGGTCCAGTATGTGGTAGCTGTTCCAAAGGCTCTAAAAACTTCAAAGTTTGTCCTGGTAGGAAGTACATGTTGGACAATGTGTGTACTGAGATAACAGAGGCTCTCATTTCTCTCAACAAGTTATCTTGACCAGCAGCCTTGATCACGTCAATCACACCACACTGATAGAAAATCTCACTAAGAATCCTTGGGTAAATGACATGAACATTGGGCTTGGTTTGCCTTTAACAGCCTTGCAAAGGTGATTGAAGACATACTTAGCCCAGTTTAGTTGATATCCTCTAGTGAGAAAATAGATAAAGTATCTATGATCCCAAGAGAATTGATCAGAGCTTCCACTCCTTGGAAAGATTTATCCTAGCAAGATTCTGGCTAGTAGTTTCTGTGTTGGTTTCAAATCACCACTCTTGTTGCACTCACAAGTTTTCCCTTTTTCATAACACCTCTTTGTCATATCATTCAGACATCCAATGTTCTTGGCTTCAGTTGCGCTGAAGGCATTGAATTTTCCTTCATTGGGAATATATAGAATGCTTGCCAAGATTGGGTTAGAACCACTTCAAATCCACACACAACCGACCTGATTTCTTCCTCCTTGACTTCTCTTAGACCCAATTCAGCTGGAGTCTTGTCCTTGTTTTCAGGCTTTGAGTTCCTTAAGGTAGCCAATTCCTTGTCGTAGTCTTCCACTGTTACTACTTTGCTCCTAATCCAGAAATCTTTTACCAGCGTAGGGTAGATTGGACCATTCAGTAATCTCATGTATCTAAATCCTCCATCTTGATCAGTGAAGAATTTCTCAATGTCGTGTTGATTCAATCTAAGACTTTCAAAATCAACTGGTTGTTCCATAACCAAGTTGAGTGGTTTCCCTTCCATATCTAGCGATTTCTCTCTACTAAATACCTCTGTGCAACTGATGATGTTGACTGGTAAATCCTTTGGGAATGATAAAGTTGTAGTAGAAGCTGATGAGGTAGATGCTGCCATTTCTGAAGTTAGGGTTTTGCTAATTTGAGAGAGAAAGAAATTGCTCTGTGGTGTTGAAGAAGAAAGTGTATGTAGTGAATGTGTAAAGTGTGCAAGTTATTAAGTGATTTTGTTTAAAAGCAAAGTAAAACACACAATAAATTAAATCAAAAAGAAAAGAACCATCACTAACTGTTTCAAACCAATCAGAACGTGTGTACGTGTTGACCATTTAGCGCCAAAATGTTTCAGTAAAAAATACTTAAACGTTTGCAATTCATTTCCTTTTTAGAGGCTTAACCTTCAGAGGTTGAAAATTTCTCAGAGTCTGAACTACTTCAGATGCTGAAATCTAAAGTACTTTAGAGTCTAAAAATGAATTTTTCAGGAGATTTAAAATATATGTTCAGACATGATTTTTCAAGGTTTTAATTCTGAACATTTTGTTTAAATAAATCAAGTGTCCCACAAAAACATTTTTAACCTTGAATGTTATTCCTCTGACTTGTCATTCAGAAGTTGAGAGTTACTTACCTGATTTTGAAGCTTTGTTGTTTTGATGACATTTTGTTCAATTGTAAGCCTTTTATTTATGTACACTTTAGGCTTTTCTTGTCAATCTCTTTCAAGGTCAAAGTCTGGGCATTCATCCCACCATAATGAGTTGCTATCATCAAAGTCTTCTTCAAAACAACCTTCAAATTCTTCATACTCTCTCATGTTTCTTATGTACTCCACTTCATCTTCTTCTCCATTTGACTCATCCAAAATGTACCTTCTATGCACAATTGCTTTCCTTCCATTCACATTCACATGCATCCATGTGATTAGAACGTCCATAGTCTTTGTTTGACCTGCATTTAAGTAAATAATTTTGTCTCTTGGTACCCACTTATTTGAGGGTCCTAGACAGTTAGTTGCCAAATCTTTATCCTTCATTTGTTCCATTTGAGTACAATCAGGTACAAATGTAGTATAAAGATTTGTGAGTGAAGACCTTCCAGCAATAGCTGATGAGCTTGGTTCCTCTAGTGTTTTATCACTAGAGTATCCAATCCCATTAGATTTGTTCAATACTCTTTGAAAGCAAGAGAGTGTTCATAGGGTTTGCAACACATAGCATAACCTCTCTCAAGATCTCTTGTTTTGTTAAAATCTTTTGTAAAAGATCTTCAGAGTGATTTGCTTCCTTATTTAAATTCTCATAGTCTGCTTTAAGCTTTTTATAGTTTTGCTGACTATTAAAGGATTTAAGTAAAGCTTTTTCAAGATGCTTGATCAATTTGGCTTTGGAGAGACGAGAGTATACCTGATTCAATCTTTCTTTGATGTGATCTAAGTTATTAGAATCTGACTCTCCATTAGAGCTTGAATCTTCAGAGTCTGACCCATCTTCAGAGCTTGATTCTTCAGCTCCTAGTGCTCTTTCAGATTCCATTTGCTCTTCAGGTTCTGAGAGCTTGATTTCCTTCTCTCCTTCAGATTCTCCTTCAGAGAAGTTGTCTAGCTCTTCCCAGGTTGTCATTCCTTTTGCCATTGCTCCTCCATTATTCTTGAAGTTGTACCATCTTTGAAGTTTCCTTGAAAACCTTTCAAGATACTCTTCATCAGGTTCTTCATCAAGATCTTCATGTTCCATTGCTTGCTTTCCTTTCCTTGCTGCTTGTGCTTCTTCACTTTTCAACTCTTCTTTATCCTTCAGAGCCAATTCATGGTCTCTGAGTAATTCAATCAATGATTCAGGACTCATTGAATTGATGTCTTTAGTTTCCTCTATTGTATTTGCAATTACATTCCAATCCAGAGGCAAACTTCTCAGCATCTTGCTTACAAGCTCTTTGTTGCTGAGTTTGTTGTCAAATTCTTCAAGCTTGCTTGTGATAGCTTGAAGTCTTGAGCTCATTTATTCAATGGTCTCATTTTCTTCCATTCTAAATTCTTCATATTGATCTAACAGACCATTTACTCTTGCTCTCTGAATGCTTTCATTATTGATGCGATATTTCTGCAAGTGCACAGAATTATCGTGTAGTTATAAAAGATTATCGATCCCACAGAGACCAATAGTCGACCTACCGTTATCTAATGCTACGTTGTAAATCTAAGGCTAATAACAGTGTTTTGGATAGTGAAATATTTTTGGATTTTTAAATAAATAAAAGAAAGTAATTTTATGATTTTAAATTAATAATAAAGCGTATTACTAGGATGAGCTCTTAGTTGCTTCGATGGGTTCAATACTAAATTCACGCTTTGATAAAAGGGATAGTTTTCGAAACTATATTGATTTAAAACACTAATCTCAGCTCTCGCAAATCTTGACTAGTATTGTAGATTATAAAGGTGATGTTTAACTCTCGTTCTCACATCCGCTAATAAAGTACTTTTTGAAAACCAATATAATTTAATTAACTCTAATCCTAAGTGGTGTTCTTCCGAATCAGAATCAATGTTCAGTTTTTACTATCTAGTAAAAATCTCATGCTCTCGCTCTATTGATTTTTACTTTAATTAATTATCACTCTCGTGACAAATTATAATCATCGTTAAATTAAAAACTGCTAAAGAAAACTATTAGTTCATTAATCCTAAATAGCTCTCGCGGATTCTAGAATTAATGCTCGGTTTTTACTATCCGGCATAAACCTCAACTCTCGTTTATGTTGGCTTATACCTTAAATAATCCTCACTCTCATGACAGATTATAAAACATATTATTAAAAACCGATCGTTAAAAACGGGTGCGCGAACTAACTACCGAACCCCTACTAGCTCCTAATTACACATCCTAGGAATATTAAATTAGCTAGACATAACTAAAACTAAAGACGAAATAAATAAATAAACAGGAAATAAAAACATAAAGCAAATAAATAAATAAAGCATAGATAAATAAAAGCGATAAAGAAAATAAAAAAATAAGAACCTGAATAAACTCCAAGCATAATGCCGGTACATAATAAAAACTTTAAACTACTACAACTTATGAGAAAGAGTTCCCACACTAAGGCTTGAGTACTCCTTCTCCAACCGACTATACGAGTGGTGTGCTCGTTTTACAAGCCAGTTGTTCAAAGTTGTGTGTCTAGAATGTGGAGGAAAGGGACCTATTTATACTAAATATGAGAATACAAATGAGAAAACTAGACGATGTGGGACTAAGAGCGGCTGAATTCTAGACCGTTTGATCCTGGCGGACACCAGGATCTTTTCTTCTTCATCAAGATTACATGTGGCGTACGCCACCTTTTGTGTAACATGGGCTGGCGTGTGCCATGTTGTGCATGGCGGGCAGCACATGGCTTATGGTATTGGGCTGCACTTGTGTGGCCTATTTGGTTGCACTTGTGTGGCCCTTTTTGGTCCGTTTTCGCTCCTTTCTTCAATTCTATTAATTTTCATCTGTGTTTATAAAATAAGAGCATTTAGTAATGATTCATAATATAAAACTTCGAAATCGAAATAAAAATAATTGAAATATTATATTAATTTAACTAAATAAATAGCACATATTTAGGTGTATCAAACTCCCCTAAACTTGAACCATTGCTTGTCCTCAAGCAATTTAACTTGCATGTAGAAAACTTTTGAAATGCTAAGCAACTCACACACACAGATTCAGAGAAAAACAACATCACAGTTACTCATACGTGGTCAGAAATTCAAATCAGTCAAGATTAATTAATTAGGTGCAAATCCACTCAAGAAGGGTATTTAAACGACACACAAAGTTCTCCCTCTTACACATACCGAATTTGGATCATGCCCTTGTACTAAAATCTAAATCTTCTCCTTTGTTTCATCCTTTTTCATTCTAGACAGTCACATTAAGACCCTTTATCTATGTCACACACATGGTAAGAAAGCCGGTTAGCGTCTATATTCATCTTTATTTTGCAATTAAGCTTGATGATGCTAATATTTGCATTATCTTAACAAGGATTGTTCATAGATTATATTTTTTTCTATTTATCACATTTTCAAGGTTTAACCGCATTACCACAGTATAACCTCATTTGCTTGCATTAGATGATTTTCGCTTATATTCATCGACTGACCTACTTAATGTGTGACTTTATATAGATGGTGTCCGACTGGTAAATAAACTACTAAAGGATTCCTCAAATTTAAATCAAGAGATTTTGGCACAATGGGTATTCAAATTGATATCTATACTAGGGAGACTTCTGGGTGTTGGAAAAATACCGATTTTGCTTGAAAAATTCCCTAATGTCCTTAACTCAGCCTCTCGTCACTCCTTAACCTATATACTTTCAAAGTGAGCTATTATCTTGAATCTTTAGAAAAAAATTTAATTTGGTTCAAGAGAAGAAAAATTTAAAATACCAAGAAAGTGCTATATTTTATTATGCGAAAGGGAAATTAAACTAATAAAAATTGAAATTAGATGACTAAAAATAAATAGATAAAAGCAGTGGAATACTCCCCTCAACTTAAATTCAACAGTGTCCTCACTGTTGCGACTCAAGAGTAGAATTGGAATGCAAAGCCTGAAGAATCGTGAGAGGATCATGGGGAGGCTGTTGATAATGTTGATAGTTGTCGAATCGAAGCCTCAAACCGCCTAACTCTTGTATGATATTGCCAAGTTGTTGTTGACGGCGTTCTTCTGAACTCTCCAATTGTTGTAATAGCCCTGCATCTCATTTGGTTTTGAAGAGTTTGTATTTGCTGGGCTTTCATGAATTGCATTTGTTCCAACGTCTCCTCTTGTTGCTGATGCATAGCGTAAAAGAGTCCATTGCATTCCTTGTTGATAGTGTTTGGTTTGTACTGATGCATATGGTACTTTGTCTTGATGAGGATGAGCTGCCTGCAAAAGAGTTATAAAATGTGTAGTGTGTGCAGGTGGAACATTAGTGGCGCCCCCACCAGCGGCAACATTTTGGGAAATGTGCGTGGGAGCTCTATTAGTGATAGTCATCAATGTAAAAAATAAAATACGGAAAAAAGTAAAAATTCATGGGTTGCCTCCCATGCAGCGCTTTGTTTAAAGTCGGTTAGCTCGACTTCTTAACCCTTTAGATCAATATGGTGCCTCTTCCATACTCACGTTCTTAAACTTATGCCCAACATCCTTAGGTCTCCATTTGAACATGTCAAACCATTTCATAGGTTGTTTCCTTTTGCCTTTCTTTTTCTTGGAGACGAATGGGGGTGTCTTATTTTGGAAGATATTGCTTTCTGGGTGGGCTTGTAGTATGTCAGGAGGTGCTCGTTTAAAGGGTGTATTATCGACATTTCTTTCAACTATGTCGAGTCTAAAGCAAGAGCTTTTCTTTTCAAATTGTCCTCCAATCATAGGTTTTTTGGATCTTTCAGAATATTGGATTGGTGGCTTGTAAGGAGGAGGCGGTACGCATGTTTTTTCTTGATTGTTCTTGACTACCTTCTTAACCTTTGATGCTTTGTCGATCCATTAATACCGTCGGTATTGTCTTAACACTTTTTTCGAAGTATTGGCCTCTTACTTTTGTAGCAACGGGATCTCCAAACTCGGTTCCGCTTTGTAGCATTATAGCATTAACATGTCCCTTGGGATTCGGCTGTGCTTGGTCTGAAAACGTTCCGGCTGGGGCAGATATAGCTTCCACTTTTTGGATCAGGAAATCAACTTTGTTAAACAAGTTTTCTATTATAAGTTCCAGGTTTGATGTCGTAGGGTTATTTGGAGCAGCAGGTGCTCCTTTTTGGGATCCTGGTCGAGTTTTGAGTTCTAAAGTTGGTTTAACTGAGCAAGGTGTATGATCGGATGTAATTTCTAAATATTCAGCTAGGTCGTCATCACTATCTTTATGGGTGGGAGGGTTGGGATGTTTTAGAATTTCAGAATATTTAGTTTGATCCTTCTCCATCTCTTTTCTACATTGTTCGATGACGTCTAACATGTAACAACTATCGTCTATAGCCGGTGCTTTCATGAGTTGTGTTAAAATAAATTCTACTTTTTCTTCGCCTACTTCAAAAGTGAGCTTTCCTTTCTTTACATCTATTAGTGCACCAGCAGTAGCTAAGAACGGCCTTCCAAAAAGGATAGGTGTATTGGAATCCTCCCTTATGTCCATGACTATAAAATCAGTTGGGATATAGAATTGACATATACGTACTAGCACGTTTTCTAGAATACCTAAGGGGTATTTAACGGAACGATCAGCAATTTGTATTGACATTTTAGTTGGTCTCAATTCGCCTAAATTAAGTTTTTAGCATAAGGACATAGGCATTAAGCTAATGCTGGCTCCTAAATCACATAGGGCTCTATCTATGACGTACTTTCCAATAACGCAGGGTATGGAGAAATTTCCTGGGTCTTTTAGCTTAGGAGGCATTTCATTTTGAAGTATGGCGCTACACTCGGCGGTAAGCATAACAGTTTCATCATCCTCGATTCTTTTCTTATTAGTTAATATTTCTTTAAGAAACTTAGCGTATGAGGGCATTTGGGTAATAGCTTCCGTGAAAGGTATCGTGACATTTAATTGTTTTAGAAGCTCAACGAATTTCTTGTATTGCCCTGCACTTTTAGATTTTTCAAATCTTTGAGGATAAGGTATGAGTGGTTTATAAGGTGGTGGAGGTACATAAGGTTTCTTCTTTTCTATGGTTTCCTCGCCACTATCTTCCTTCCCTTCTTTGTTTGGCTCACTTCCCTTCTCGGCTGGTTTATTAGAATTGGGTTGTGTGGCTGGAATATTAGTTTTAGGATCAGCTGGTCCATTATATTGTGTTCCGCTTCATAATATAACAGCATTCACATGTCCTCTAGGGTTTGGCTGAGGCTGGCTAGGAAATGTGCATGTAGGAGCAGAAGTAGATGCTTGATGTTCGGCCACTTGCGCGATTTGTGTTTCTTACATTTTATTGTGTGTGACGACGGCATCTACTTTGCTTGAAAATTGCTTAATTTTGCTCACTAGTGTGTAATTCTTGGTTCAGAAAGCGCTCGTTGATTGCAGCTATGAAATTTTCCATCATTATTTCAACGTTAGACTTAATTGGAGCAGAGTAGGCAAGGTTTTGGAATCCTAGTGGTGCAGAAGAAGGTGTTTGGCCATGTGCATATGAAGCGTTGTTGTTATTGTACGAAAGATACGGATGGTTGTTCACACCTTGGTTGTAATTGTTTGAGTAGGAGTTTCCTTGGGTGTGGTTTGCTTGATCTGAGGAAATTCCCGTCAAAACTTGACATTCAGTGATAGTGTGTCCTTGAGTTCCGCACAATTCACATGTTTGGGTATAGACGTGGTTTATGTTGCTGATTTTGTGCATACCGCCTTTCGTTTGAGAATTCTCTACGAGTGTTCTTTTGCTTCCCCATTGGTAGTGGTTTTGAGCCATGTTATCAATAAGCTGATAAGCTTCTTTGAAGTCTTTATCCATTAGTGCGCCGCCAGCTGCGGCATCTATTGTCAATCTTGTGTTATACAAGAGACCATTGTAAAATGTGTGGATAATTAACCATTCTTGGAGTCCATGATGTGGGCATAGCCTAATCATGTCTTTATATCTTTCCCATGCTTCAAAAAGAGACTCGTTGTCACTTTGTTTAAATCCGATAATTTGGGCTCTAAGTTTAACAGTTTTGCTAGGTGGGAAGTATTTAACTAGAAAGACTTTCTTCAACTCATCCCACGTGGTGACTGAGTTGGTTGGTAGAGAATGGAGCCAAGCTCTAGCTCTATCTCGTAATGAGAACGGGAATAAACGAAATCTTATAGCTTCGGGACTGACACCATTAGCTTTGACAGTATCGGCATATTGCAAGAATATGGACAAATGTAGATTAGGGTCGTCTGTGGGATTTCCAGAGAATTGATTTTGTTGTACTACTGACAACAATGAAGGTTTAAGCTCGAAATTATTTGCTTCAATAGCGGGGGCAGCGATGCTATTATGCGGTTCTTCTTGCGAAGGAATAGCGTAAGACCTTAATGGTCGATTTAGAGGTAGTTCAGCCATTTCTGGTTCAACTACTTGTTCGGGAATATGATTATTAGGATTGGGAAGTTCGTATCTAGTACGATGTTCTTGTGTTTGGCGTCTTATACTAAGAAGACGCTCGGGAAAGTAAAATAAAATAAAATAAAATAAAATAAAATTGCCTTAGTCTCTACGGTGTAACACTGGAGTTACGATATCGACTTAATTGGTCCCCGGCAACGGCGCCAAAAACTTGATGCGATATTTCTGCAAGTGCACAGAATTATCGTGTAGTTATAAAAGATTATCGATCCCACAGAGACCAATAGTCGACCTACCGTTATCTAATGCTACGTTGTAAATCTAAGGCTAATAACAGTGTTTTGGATAGTGAAATATTTTTGGATTTTTAAATAAATAAAAGAAAGTAATTTTTGGATTTTAAATTAATAATAAAGCGTATTACTAGGATGAGCTCTTAGTTCCTTCGAAGGGTTCAATAATTAATTCGCGCTTTAATAAAAGGGATAGTTTTCGAAACTATATTGATTTAAAAACACTAATCTCAGCTCTTGCAAATCTTGACAAGTATTGTAGATTATAAAGGTGATGCTTAACTCTCGTTCTCACATCCGCTAATAAAGTACTTTTTGAAAACCAATATAATTTAATTAACTCTAATCCTAAGTGGTGTTCTTCCGAATCAGAATCAATGTTCAGTTTTTACTATCTAGTAAAAATCTCATGCTCTCGCTCTATTGATTTTTACTTTAATTAATTATCACTCTCGTGACAAATTATAATCATCGTTAAATTAAAAACTGCTTAAGAAAACTATTAGTTCATTAATCCTAAATAGCTCTCGCGGATTCTAGAATTAATGCTCGGTTTTTACTATCCGGCATAAACCTCAACTCTCGTTTATGTTGGCTTATACCTTAAATAATCCTCACTCTCATGACAGATTATAAAACGTATTATTAAAAACCGATCGTTAAAAACGGGTGCGCGAACGAACTACCGAATCCCTACTAGCTCCTAATTACACATTCTAGCAATATTAAATAAGCTAGACATAACTAAAACTAAAACTAAAGACGAAATAAATAAATAAACAGGAAATAAAAACATAAAGCAAATAAATAAATAAAGCATAAATAAATAAAAGCGATAAAGAAAATAAAACTAGAAAATAATAAAATAAGAACCTGAATAAACTCCAAGCATAATGTCGGTACAGAATAAAAACTTTAAACTACTACAACTTATGAGAAAGAGTTCCCGCACTAAGGCTTGAGTACTCCTTCTCCAACCGACTATACAAGTGGTGTGCTCGTTTTACAAGTCAGTTGTTCAAATTTGTGTGTCTAGAATGTGGAGGAAAGGGACCTATTTATACTAAAATATGATAATACAAATGAGAAAACTAGGCGATGTGGGACTAAGAGCGGCTGAATTCTGGACCGTTTGATCCTGGAGGACGCCAGGATCTTTTCTTCTTCTTCAAGATTACATGTGGCGTACGCCACCTTTTGTGTAACATGGGCTGGCGTGTGCCATGTGCATGGCGGGCAACACATGGCTTATGGTATTGGGCTGCACTTGTGTGGCCTATTTGGTTGCACTTGTGTGGCCCTTTTTGTCCCTTTTTGGTCCGTTTTCGCTCCTTTCTTCAATTCTATTAATTTTCATCTGTGTTTATAAAATAAGAGCATTTAGTAACGATTCATAATATAAAACTTCGAAATCGAAATAAAACTAATTGAAATATTATATTAATTTAACTAAATAAATAGCACATATTTAGGTGTATCAATTATCATCACTAATGAAGCAAGCAGTAGTGGTTGTAGATTCCACAATAGAGGTTTGTTCAGCTTCTGATGTGGAAGGATTTTGATTGTTGCAAAGATCTTCATTTAGATTTAGTTCATCTTCAACTTCCTTGATAAGATCAGCAACTTGTTAATATAACCTCTGCCTCCAATCATTCAAATCATTGAATAGCTGAGCCATGATGTTTTTCTCCTTAGGATCTTGACTGTTTCACTGTTAAATGATTTTCCAACAGAACCGGAGCTCTGATACCAATTGAAGGTGCAGGGAGAAAACACAAGAAGTGGGGTTGAATTGTATTTTAGATTTTTAAATCTTTTTGAGATAATAGTATCTAAGTCTTTAAGCACAGCGGAATACTTAACACAAACAACTTGAATCTAAAAGAATGATGGAAGAGTAAATAAGAGATTGAGAGAGAGAGGGAGACACAAGAATTTATACTGGTTCCCCTCACAAAACTAGAGTACTCCAGTCCCCTTGCACTTCCAAGGGATTTCACTATAATCATAAAGAATACAATTATAGTGCTCAAGCACACAAGCAAGAGACTTCTTTGCTCTAAGTCACACAAGACAGAGAGACTTCCTTGCTCAAAGTAACACAAGACTAAGAGACTTCTTTGCTCAAAGTCACACAAGACTAAGAGACTTCTTTGCTCAAAGTCACACAAGACTAAGAGACTTCTTGCTCTAATCACTAAGATTGAGACTTTTCCAAATTACTCACACAGGAGTAAATACTAACTTCTAAGCATAAAACAATTACAAGATAATAACTTCAGAGGCTTTAGCTAGTTAACAACTTCTCACTCAATTCTGAGAGTATAAGTATATGAAGATCAGTTGTTGTTCCTTAGTTCCTTGTCGTCAACTTCTTTCTTTCTGATATATATATGAGTGAAGAAAGATAAATAGACGTTGTAGAATCCCGTTGTAAATGGACAACTGTAACTTTTGAATTTACTCTAAGCAGAGCACTTCTTCTTCACAGTTAAGCTCACGTTTTACTGTCTGTCCAAATACAGTAATAAGGTACAACTAGCTCCTAGGGAGGATAAGATCACATCATTTATGACCGTTGTAATTAGTTGTCCTTAAGAGATCATCAGGCATAGTAAGACTTGGTGATGTAGCCTTTCTGATGACCATTGGAATTCACTTTGCTTCTGATGAACCTTGATATCTTGAAGTCTGGTTGGTCTTGAATGTTTGGCCTCTGATAGTTTGAATATTTGGCCTCTGATAGTCCTTCGTAATTCAGCTTCTGAACGTCTTCATCTTCTGAATAACTCTTGACTAACACCAAATAGCTTCTGAACTTTTGTAGGCATCTGAATGTCTCTGAGCTTCTGAACTTCTCTTAAGCTTCTGAACTCTTGTAGACATCCTGATCCTTTTTGAGCTTCTGACCACGTTTTAGCTTCTGACCACATTTTAGCTTCTAAACTCTTTCAGAGTGTAAATGATTCAGGCTTTCATAGGTTCCTTCAGAGCATAAATCAAGTGTGCTCATGTATATTCATAAGATTATCCTGCACACTTAATTTAAACATTATTAACATCAATTGTCCATTTAATACTTTGTTATCATTAAAACTACGGGTGTGTATCAAAACACATTTTGTTCCAACAAAGAGGAGCAATTAAGTCTCAAGCATTGGCAGATTTCGTGTTAGAACTAACAGATCCTCCAAGTGAAAATGAACCACAGTCATGGACTCTTTCCATGGATGGCTCATCTAACTTGAGAGGTAGTGGAGCAGGAGTGGTCTTCGAGGGACCAGAAGGAATACTCATTGAACAATCACTGAGATTGGCCTTTAAGGTGAGCAATAACCAGGCAGAGTACGGAGCACTAATAGCCGGAATGAAGCTGGCTAAGGAAATTGAGGTGCGGGATCTCAAGGCTCAAAGCGACACACAGTTATTCACCAACCAAGTGGCGGGGGAATTCCAAACCAAAGATCCCCAACTCGCCAAATACTTGGAGAAACTCAAGGAAATGGAAAAATATTTCACCACATTCGAATTAGTCTATGTACCCAGGGAATAGAATGCAAGGGCGGACTTACTTGCGAAGCTCGCCAGTACGAAAAAACCAGGTAACCACCAAACCGTCATCCAAGAAACTTTAGAATCACCAACCATAATCAGGTATTTACAAAGAGATGTTCTCCCTCCCGCCAAGGATGAGGCGACTAAGATAAGAAAAATGGCGGCGTGGTACACAATAGTGGGAGACAAGCTATACAAGAGAGGATTTTCAGTTCCCATGCTTCTATGCGTAAGTAATACGGAGGCATGCATAATTCTGAACGAGATACATGAAGGCTCATATGGGAGCCATATAGGATCCAGATCACTGGTAGGAAAGGTAATGAGGGCTGGGTTCTACTAGCCCATCCTGCATGACGACGGCACCCGTGGGCAGAGACAAAGGAAGAAAGCTGGCAGCAAACTGGGAAGGACCCTTCAGAATCCGCGAGGCCTTTGAAGGAGGAGCCTACAAGCTAGAAACAATGGAAGGCAAGGTCATGCCCAGAACCTGGATCATCGCAAACTTGATATTCTATTACAGCTGAAGTAAATGGTTTGTGAGTGAGCTCGCCAAGACAGGCTCACATTTATTTTTGATTTCTGATACACTAGGATAGGTGAATTACATCTATATTATATGTATTATAATATCTTATGTATTATAATATCTTTTGATTTCTCTTGCAATTGCAAGAGTTTTTATTGAGGTCCGCCTTTTTCAGAAAGATTACAGTGTGTTATTTAATTGTTTTATTTATGATCTTTCAACAAATTCGCAAAAATGGATCAACGATGTGTAAGTCTAAGGCCCAACCACAAATAAATTAACACCATCATGTAAGTCTACGACTTTGAAGTGTGAATCATTATGGCCGCCATTTAAGTCTAAGGCTTTGGCGAGCTAAAAAAAATCTGGTAAAAAAGAATTATATAATACCAGCGCCATCATGTAAGTCTACGACTTTGATGTGTGAATGGTCGCCATGTAAGTCTAAGGCTTTGGCGAGATAAAATCCGGTAGAAAAGAAATATATAATATTGGCACCATCATGTGAGACTAAGGTTTTGATGTGTGAATTATTATGGCCATCATGTAAGTTTAAGGCTTTGGCGAGCTAATTATCCGGTAGTAAGAATCATATGATGTCGGCACCGTCATGTAAGACTGAGGCTTTGACGAGTGAATTTGTTTGGCGAATTTAAGTACCCAGTTTGCATCGTGTAAGTCTAAGGCATCGATGTAAAAAAAAATTGTCTGGCAAATTTAAGTACCCAGTGAAAACCGTGTAAGTCTAAGGTATCGGTAAAATAAAAAATAAAAAAAATATACAAACACCACCATGTAAGTCTAAGGCTTTGGTGAGTGTAATCATCTGGTAAAAAAGAATTATAAAATACCAGCACCATCATGTAAGTTTAAGGCTTTGGCGATTGAATTATTAATGCGGTCATGTAAGTCTAAGACTTTGACGAGCGAAGTTATCAACACCGTCATGTAAGTCTAAGGCTTTGACGAGTGATTCATTAAAAGCCGTTATGTAAGTCTAAGGCTTTGACGAGCTAAATTATTAGGTGAGCATAAAAGGGCGTCACCAGGAATTTATCCAAAAGGAAAGCAGGAGGCACGTCACCAAATAGGTAGAACATCACCAATAAAGAAAGGTATTTCTATTTTTTAAACCATTATCCAAGCACAACAAATATAACTTTACGTGTTTGATTATTGAAAGAGCTTGAAATATCAAGAAAGATAAACATGCAAAACATACATAAATTGAAATTTTATTTGAATTTATTGAACATGACTTATTATTACATAATAGTCTTAATATTCTATGCAAATCTGAAAACATAAACAAGGTTCATTACTACAATAAACCTAAAATTAAAAAGGAAAAACTATTGCTGGATCCTTATCCGAGCAGGAGAGTTCACCACGGCTTCCTCTTCATCTTGGGAGAGGCAGGCTCTGGTTTCTTCTCCAACCCCAGTATCCCAGATCTAGTGGGGGCAGGCTCTAGCGGCTCCTCCACAAGGGTGATTCTAACGAGTAGAGCCTTCCTCCTTGTTACAAGAGAAATTCTTCTCCTTCCCCAAAATTAGCTTGGACTCCACCGTTAATTGGGAGTTTTCTTGATCTGAATCCCAAGATTCATCTTCAGGACGATAGGTCCTTAGATATTCAATATAATCTGAATCAGCTTTGTCAGAATCAGAGGTTTTTACCTCCACGATATGGCGTTTCAGTTTCTTGGAATTTTTAATGGTGGTGGAAGAAGTTTTCTTGGAAGATTTGGGTTTGGAAGAAAGAAGTTTAGAAGAGTTAACCCTAGAACTTCTACGTATGGGAGCAACACTTTGTTTCCTGGAAGATTTTTCCATGGATTCTAGACAAACAAGACAAGGAAGGTGGAAGAAGTTGTTGAATGTGAAGAATTTTAGAGGATAAGTTCAAGCGCGTATATCTAGGCAAAACAATAACTACCATTGACTTGACTGTTTTGGGAAAATGTGTTCAGTTGCATTTTTCGAGGGAGTGCGGGAGTTTAGAAGCAAAATTTAAGCGTGAACCGTTACAAACGAGGAAGAAAACAAACATAGACGCCTTTGAAACAACAAACATACGTTTAAAATAGCAGTAAAAATAATAGGCGAGAATTATGTAAACCCTAAATTTAATTATTCAAAAGCAAGTGTTTAGAAGTTAATCGCCAAAAGGCGAGCACCATAGTTACAACAAAAAATTACAAAACACAGGCACGCAGGCCCAAAAGAAAACACCAACAAGTTTATTAGAAGCAGGGGGGATATAGGGAACCAGCTTTCCATCTATGATCTTCTTAAGGGAGTCCAACTCGCATAGCTTGGCGGCATCCACATCAGGAAAGACAACTTTCATCTGCTCAAGGGAGAACTTGAACTCATCATCATATTGACTCGCCACCTCTAGTTCCAAGTTTCCCACCTGAGCAGTAAGAGTGTCCACCTTCTTAGATAATTCAGCATGCCGAGAGTTAGCCTCGTCCCTCTCCTTTGTCGCCACGACAAGCTTTTCCTCCAAAGACTTAACTCTTCCATTCAAAGAGGCTACCTCATCATCCCTAGCCTTCACAGCCGCCTTCACCGCTTCCTCTTGCCAATCCTTCACCACCTTCAAATCCTCCTCAAGCTTGCTCTTGGCAGCAGTGTACTCCTTTTCCAAAGAGCTCAGGCTTATTTCCGCCGCCTCCATCTTGTTCCTAGCATCAATGGATTCAAGCTCCTGGCGAGTAGAAAGAAAGTAGCATAGCACGGCGCCCTGGATGTGATGATCCATGGCCGCTTTCCTCAGGTCCTCAAAATCAAGCTCAGAGAGGGAGGAAGGGCGAGCATACTTCTGAAACCCCTCATCAACCAGGGACAAAGAATCAAAGTCTTTAGTCCAAAAGCCCGCAGACAAGTTACTTTTCTTCCCCTTCTTCCATTTAGGATTGGAAGGGCATCGGTTGATGAAAGCGAGCTTTTCCTTGATCACTGTCCCCGAACTGCCCTCGCCGACATTAGAAAGTAGCAAGCCCTTACTTCTCGACACCCTCTTCCGTCTCAAAGATTCTTCAACCTCTTCTTCTTCCCCAACAACAATGACCTTCGTCTTCTTTGGAATTTCAACGGGAATCCGAGAAGATTCCTCTTGATTTTTCCACTTGGTGCCTTTAGCACCACCCTCCCCCACTATCAGCTGAGCCATGACATCGGCGGAGGCAGCACCAACAGCTGCTTGTGCTCTTTGTTCCCTCGACTTGAGGACCAAAGCCGACTTTTTCTGAGCTGAGAGAGTAGACATTGAAGCTATAAAAATCAAACAATGAAAGGCGAGATTAGTAAAAGTAGAAATAAATAATAAGTCAAAATTATAACAGTATAAGAAAAAGCAAAAACCACTTACACATGTATTCCCCAAGAGAGTGAGGTTTATTTTCTCTAGCAATGAGGTCGCTGGAACTCCTCACATTAAACCTACTGAGAAACCCCACAGCATCCTGCTGATATTCATTAAGGGTTTTCACGTGAGTTCCCTTGATGAGGCGAGGGGCAGATGACCAATAAAAAGGGAACAAAGGTTCCCCAGAAGCATCAAACATAAGCTCTGGGTACTCTTCCCCACAACGAAACCGGAAAAAAGTGTCCCTATAGTTTTTGAAATTGGAGGCATACAAACTAAATCTCCCCTTATTGGGTTGACTACTTATAGAAACAAGAGAGTAGGGAGAGACATTTTTGACTTGGAAAAAACAAAAGAAAATCCTAACAGTGAGAACTATTTCTAAATAATCACAGACAATTTGAAAAGCTTTCAAAAAAGTCCAACTATTGGGGTGAAGTTGACATGGGGCGATGTTCATCACCCTTAACATCTTACACTCAAAGTCACTAAAGGGGAGCCAAAAGTTTAGGGTTTGAAGGACGTGAGTGTACATATAAAAATAATGGGGTTCCCGTTCGTTGACAGTGGTCACGAACTCGCCCTCGGCGACGGGATCGATTATAACACGGTCCTCACCGCCCTCACCAGATACCTTAACAACTTTCCTAAAAGTAGAAACGAACTCGTCGGAAGTAAACCTAGATGAAGTCTCCATGGATGTGGACATCGTTGCGACGAAGTCTACAACGATTAAAGAACGATTGTTAGGGTTGTTCGAACTAAACTCAGAGGGAGAGATAATGACACGATCACTATCATTTTGACTATCGTTGCTACTACTACTAGACTGAGAATCACTAGAACTATAAGGAAACCCAAATATAATGATAAACTTAAATATCGAATAAAAATAAATGTTCCCACATGTCTTTAAACTAGTTTGTATTATATTATAAAAAAATAGTTTGTATTTATATTTGATGTACTTTATCGATTATTGAACTAAATGAATATCGTTATTTTCCGTTAAAAAAAATAATATTTGGCTTTTCACTTTTTTTTTTTTTTTCTTTTCTCGAGGGACTTATAGGAATTCGTTGATGCTCGTTGTTCGGTGGAAACAACACGATGGGAGCAGAAACTGAAGCGAAGGAAAAACACGGAGAAGAGGCACCAAGACCTTTTCCCACTACTCTCACACAAGACCAATTCCTCTCATGGAAGCGCCACAAGGTCTATTTTTTTATATCTTTCTTTTTTCCTTTTTTTCCTTTTTCTTAGTTAGGTTTTTACCTCTTCCTATGTTTATTGGGTCTTCGATTGATTGCTTCCGTATTTTCATATGTTGGCATAAGATTTTACTATAATTTTAAAATAAACCGTAAAATATATGAAATTTTCTTATTTTTCTACAATAATTTATTCAATTCTTGTTTTTATTTCTTATAGATATTCAAAATTATGAGGTTTAGAATGAGTTAAAGGAAGATTTTCATAAGTTGGGAGGTGAACTTATTACCCTGAGTATGATAATTAGAGATATATTTTATAGGGTAAAAGGCTTTATAAAAGTCAGGTTTGGAGGTATTGTTCGCCTTCAGTCGCGTGTCGTTCTCACGGTTTTCTCCTTTGTAAAAAGCGCCTATGTGAGTGGAGGAGTCTGGATGAATGTTGTATATAAAATACCCTTAGTCATAATTTCCAAGCAATCGGAGACTTTTAGGTGTACCGGAACAAAGACTTTTAATATGTTGTGAAGGACATTTTTGACAGTCATAAAATCAGGAGATACAGTTACAGTATATTTCTACCTTTCACCGATGAGATGAGATGCACGTTTCTTTTAGAGTGTATATTAATCTAATGAAATAGTTAGTATATATTCTCATCAGCGGAGGCAGGACCTCTCAAAGTAAGCCCGTCTCCACTGATGAGTATATATACTAACCATCTCATTAGGTTAATATACACTCTAAAAGTAACATGTTTCCCATGTCATCAGTGAGAGGTAGAAGAACTCTCAACCCTAACTTCTTATCTACAAAATCTATTCATACAAGGTACACATTTAATGCATTCTTTGTATATGCTGTAATTTTGTATTTACTGATTTTATGTCTAACTGTAAAAAATTCCTTCATAGATCTATGGTGGTTGAAAACTTAAAACACAAAATTGGTTAGCAACCTTGTATTGTTGTTTCAACCTTAAAGGCAATTGGGGAGGTCTTTAGTCTTGTGTTGAACTTGGTTTGAACTAGTGTTTTAGGGAAACAACGTATTTAGTTTAGAGATGAAGGGACACTGTTATTCTGATATCTAATGAGAATTCATTATTTTGTCAACTCATCTCCTCAATGTGGAGGATGACGGTGGCTAACAATTGTGTGAGTTCGTCAATGCCCTTGGACTGAAAAGGGCATTGAGAACCAGCCATGGTAGGGAGGGAGGATCATAACAAGAGCACCAATGTTAAGAATGAAGATGGTCTCGTATTTTGAGGGCTTAGACCCTCCTAAGGCAAATAAGAAAGTAAGGAGATGAGTAGTAATTTCAATGATGATTTCTAGAGGAGCAATACGAAGATTATAAAATAAGGCTAGTTGATGGCATAACTAACTACCCATAATCTAAGGGGTTATTTTGGCAGGCACTACTGCCTTTACAAACTAGATTATATGCTAAGTTATGATCTTTTAGAAGCAGTAAAATAATTTCACTTGGGAGCAACATAATCGTTGAACTTTGCAGACTTCACTAGAGACCTTTAGGCCTTGGTGTAAACAGAGGATTACCCAATTAGGTCTCCAGTATGGAGCTCAGCTTCGTCAGTGATGGGGTGGGGGTTTATATAACAGGGTTGACATGTCAATGCATCCCCTATAAACTCATTAGTTTATGCAATGGTTTTATAATTTTGATTTCATTTTCAAAGCTTGATTTCGCAGTTGATATTTCTTTTCACCACTGATAAAGACTTAATAAGTTAGTCGCGCTGAATAAATATGTTAGTTGTGCTGCTGTCTTCTCGGAATATTTGGATAGCTCCCAGACATGCTAGGAACAACTATTCGAAACTTTATCCGTAAAGTTTAGAATATTCTAGATTTGTTCTATACTTTTATTTCTAGCAGTTCATAGATATTCTAGATTTTTTTGCACTTTTAGTTCTAGTAGTTCCAAGTTAACTTATTCAAACTTGGTGGTTACTGATAATAATTAACTTTGCATAGAAAACAGAGAATTAATGACCTAAGCTATAGATTGATTCATTGCAGAAGGCACAGGCTTCCTGGTTTAAGATTTTAATTTAATCTATAACTTTTTATCATTGGGTTATTAAATGGGATAGTACTACAAGTTGCAATGGGTTTGATTGAACAAGTTGAAGCACTTTTAAGATAAATGTCTCAGAAATTTTGCTCTATTGCAGGGCATCACCAATTTAATTCCTTTCTCTAAATTGCTAGTATCTGAACTGCTTTTGCAGGATGCTGCTGAATCAGCCAGGAAAGCTGAAGCATCCAGGAAACGGGCAGAGGATATTGCCGCCGGAACAGTTCAAATGAACGGCAGGGAACTGTTTTTGCATGAGCCATGGGTGTTTGATGATTCACGTTTTTGAGGCTTCATTTCTTTAGCACAAAAAGCTCTTCATGGTCATGGTTTTAAGTATTTCAATTCGTTCTTGTATTAAGGGGGGGTTCAACTGTGTATGAGATATCATTATAATTGTGATAGAAATACTTTTTTTTATTCCTCCGGTTTTAAAGGGCAAAAAGACTAGTAATCTAAAGCTTGGCCGGGAGGTATGAATAGTCTGACCAATAATTTTACCAAATAGAATTTGAAATTGGTAATAGAAGTACTTATTTTGTCAAACTATTTTTATGTATATATTTTTTGGAAATAATTCTTTCTTCATAACAGCAGCATGCATCTATCTCTTTTGGGAAAAATATTATGATTTATGACCAGTCGGAACAAGACTGTTTCCAACAATGAATTTCTTCTTTGATATTATCATTTCCATTAAATTTTAGTTGGAATTCGTTTTCACTAAGATTGATCTGTGTCTGAACTCCTTGGTATGATACTAAGAGTTGAATACAAGTTAGAGCTGAATATTATGTGTGCATACTGCATATTATTGTCAGAGCATATAACACTAATTTGCACTGTATGGCATCAGTATATCAAAGGCTTCGTTTTGGTACAAAAACATTTTCTGTATTCATTTTTTAAAATTTGTTTTCATTTTAACTACTTATTAATATGTGGGATTTTGAAATAAATATTTGTGATATAGAGAAGATGAAATGTAAGTAGAGATGATACTTTTTTGAAAATAATAAGAACAAATTTTTGACATTTTCTTTGTTTAAAAAATTTGGGCAATTATTCATTTCAACTTTCAATTCTAGAGTATAGTATTTCCTTCTTAGCAAAAATAGTTTTCACACATTTTAGAAAATAAAAATAAAAGACATTCGGTTTCCTTTTCAAGTCTCTAACAATGTACTGCCTACTTAGATAATAGTACCTCATTCAAGGTGGATTCAGAGTTTTGCTTTGTACTTTCCTTTTCAAGGTGCTTTATATACTTTCCTTTTTTTTTTGTCAACAATTAATAACTTAAAATTCGATAAAACAAACTAAGACGTTGGATTCAAGGGATTAAGGGCTCCCCTTAGGCCGAATCATTCAGGAGAATTTGAGTTCGATTCTTGGTGGAATTTTTTTTCCAGACTTTACTTATCTCGCTGTCGCGCTTTAAATTATTGGGGCCTCTTTTTCATGAGAATTAGAGAATTAATACTAAAAAAATCGAAAAAACAGTAAAACTTAAAGTGGGATGTTAGATGACTGAAAATATTTTTTTCTACCCCAACAACTGTCTTTATACCCCAACACATAAAGGTGAATAGACAAATATTCCCTCATATAAAAGGTAAAACTGTGAAAAAAAATTCATTTTCAACATTCTTTCAAAGAAGTGTACCGGCTTGAGAGTGAGGAAAGCAGAGAGTAAGTTTTTTTTACATATCGGTACACTTTTTCAAGTGTACTGCATTATAAATTACTGTCGGTACACTTTGGAACAAGTGTACCGCAATACAATTTCATATCGGTACACTTGTTCTGAGTATACCGGAATGCAAATTGATATCGGTATACTTTTCTCCGAGTGTTTCGATATGCAAATGTATTGCGGTACATTTGATAAAAAGTATACCGAATCAATATTAGAAAATGTAAATGTAGGTGCACTTCAACTTGAAGCGTACCGAAACACTATACGATTTTTTTTTAAAATTTTTTTTTCCATTTCAGTGGTGCGTACAAGAGGACGAGACGAAAGAATTAGACATGCCGGCGTCAGACGAGGAGTTTCTGTGCCTGTTGAGCAGGAGCAGGATATTGAGCAGCCTGTGATGCAGGAGGATGTTGTGCAGCATGGCTGGCCTGGAGGACCGCTTGATACGAGTCTTCTGACACTCTATGAGGACTGTGTTGCTTGTTATATATGGTTTGGTCAGGTAACCATTATTTTGCTTTGTTATTATTTGTTAATTATATTGATGAAGTTATCAAGATAACTGTGATAATGTTTTTGTTTAAATGTCATTCTAGTTTATTAGTGATAATGATTTCGATTAAATATATGAAGGAACATATTCAAGAACCGAAACCGGAATTACGGATAGCATCTCCTGGTGGCAAGCTTACTGGTTAGGGTCCTGGTCCCGGTGAACATCACCGAAATATTCAAGGCTGGGTGGATGATTCCGGGTTGAAATGGCTTGAGCGGACTAGTTTAAGTAAGGTGGATCCGCAGCTTTTATCAGCCTTTACTGAGAGGTGTGGCATCCAGAGACATCGTCATTTCACATGCCGTTTGGTGAAATGATGATTACACTTGATGATGTGGCTTGTCTATTGTATATACCTGTTAGAGGTGTATTTTACACGTCTGTACCAGTTTCCATGGAAGGAGCTGCGGCACTTGCAGCTGAGTTGTTGGGAGTCCCGTATAAAAAGGAATTTATCCATACATCAGAGCAGAGGGGAAGATCTTTTACACAATAGTGGCTATATTAGTGTTGGCAGAGGAATCTACATATGTACCACATATATGATTGTGCTGCCAGGGCGTATTTGTTGTTGTTGGTTAGATGTACCATTTTAACCGATAAGACTTACACACGAGTCAACTCAAAATGGTTACCCATGTTTAGAGATTTGTCCACATTGAATAGATTTTCATGGGCTAGTGTTGCGTTGGTTTGTTTGTATGATAACTTGAATGATGCATCGATGTTTGCCACACATGCTTGAAGGTGAGTGGGAGAAAACACAAGAAGGGGGGGGGGGGGGGGGGGTGCGGGGTTGAATTGTGTTTTAAGTTTTTAAAAACTTTTCCAGATAATAGTATCTATCAAAATCTTTAAGCACAACGGAATACTCAACACAAACAACTTGAATCTAAATGTAAAGATGGAAAAGTAAATAAGAGAGTGAGAGGGAGAGAGAGACACAAGGATTTATACTGGTTCCCCTCACAAAACGAGGGTACTCCAGTCCCCTTGCACTTCCAAGGGATTTCACTATAATCACAAAAGATTACAATCCTAGTGCTCAGGCACACAAGCAAGAGACTTTTCTTAATGCTCTAAGTCACACAAGACAGAGAGACTTCCTTGCTCTAAGTCACACAAGACAGAGGGACTTCCTTGTGAAGGTGCGTGGAGAAAACACAAGAAGGGGGGGTTGAATTGTGTTTTAGATATTTAAAAACTTTTCAAGATATTTGAATCTATCAGAGTCTTTAAGCACAACGGAATGATTAACACAACCAACATGAGTATAAGAGAATGATGGAAGAGTAAATGAGAGAGTGAGAGAGAGAAAGAGACACAAGAAATTATACTGGTTCCCCTCACAAAACGAGAGTACTCCAGTCCCCTTGCACTTCCAAGGGATTTCACTATAATCACTAAGATTACAAATCAGGTGTTCAAGCACACAAACAAGAGACTTCTTTGCTCTAGGTCACACAAGACAAAGAGACTTCCTTGCTCAAGTCACACAAGAGAAGAGACTTCCTTGCTCAAGTCACACAAGACAAGAGACTTCCTTGCTCAAGTCACACAAGACAAGAGACTTCCTTGCTCAAAGTCACACAAGACTAAGAGACTTCCTTTGCTCAAAGTCACACAAGACTATGAGACTTCCTTTGCTCTAATCACTAAGATTGAGACTTTTCCAAATTACTCACGCAGGAGTAATACTAACTTCTAAGCTTAAACTTATTACAAGATAATAACTTCAGAGGCTTGAGCTAGTTTCAATTCTCACTTAATTCTGAGAGATATTTTCTATTATAATCCTTTATTCTCACTTAATTCTGAGAGATATATTCAATGAAGATTCTTAGTCATCAAATCTTTCTTTGAAGTCTGATTGGTCTTGAATAATTGGCCTCTGATAGTCCTTCGTAATTCAGCTTCTGAACGTCTTCATCTTCTGAATAACTCATGACTAGCAGATAGCTTCTGAACTCTTGTAGGCATCTGAACGTCTCTGAGCTGCTGAACTTCTCTAAGCTTCTGAACTCTTGCAGACATCCTGATCCTATTTGAGCATCTGACCACGTTTTAGATTCTGACCACGTTTTAGCTTCTGAACTCTTTCAGAGTGTAAAGATTCAGACTTCCATTAGATTCCATCAGAGCATAAACCAAGTGTGCTCTTGATATAACTTTGGATTCTCCTGCACACTTAATTTAAACATTAGTAACCTCAATTGTCCATTTAATACTTTGTTATCATCAAAACTCAAGGGTGTGTACTAAAACACATTTAATTCCAACACCTTGCTCTAAGTCACACAAGACAGAGAGACTTCCTAGCCCAAAGTCACACAAGACAGAGAGACTTCCTTGCTCTAATCACACAAGATAAGAGACTTCCTTGCTCAAATCACAAAGATAAGAGACTTTTCCAAATTACTCACGCAGGAGCAAATACTAACTACTAAGCTTAAAACTATTACAAAATAATAACTTCAGAGGCTTTAGCTAGTTTTCAAGTTCTCACTTAATTCTGAGAGATAAATTTTTTGAAGATCAGACATCATCAATTTCTTTCTTTCACCTATATATATGAGTGAGGAAAGATATTGAGACGTTGTAGAATCCCGTTGTAATTGGACAGCTGTTGATTCCTTATTACTTAAGCTGTAACTTTTGAATTTACTCTAAGCAGAGCCACGTCTTCTTCACAGTTAAGCTCACATTTTTCTGTCTGTCCAAATACATTAATAAGGTACAACTAACTCCTAAAGAGAATAAGATCACATCCTTTATGACCGTTGTAATCAGTTGTCCTTAAAGAGATCATCAGGCTTAGTAAGAATAGGTGATGTAGCCTTTCTGATGACCAGTGGCATTCTCTTTGCTTATGATGAACCTTGATATCTTGAAGTCTGATGGTCTTGAATATTTGGCCTCTGACAGTCCTTCGTAATTCAACTTCTGAATGTCTTCATCTTCTGAATAACTCTTGACTAACACCAAATAGCTTATGAAATCTTGTAGGCTTCTGAATGTCTTTGAGCTTCTGAACTTCTCTTAAGCTTTTGAACTCTTGTAGACATCCTGATCCCTTTTGAGCTTCTGACCACGTTTAGCTTCTGAACTCTTTCAGAGTGTAATGATTCAGACTTTCATAAGGTTCCTTCAGAGCATAAATCAAGTGTGCTTTTGTATAAACTTAAGATTTTCCTGCACACTTAATTTAAACATTAGTAATATCAATTGTCCATTTAATACTTTGTTATCATCAAAACTAAGGGTGTGTACCAAAACACATTTTGTTCCAACAATCTCCCCCTTTTTGATGATGACAAATATAAGTATTAAATACAATTGTTGTTGATAAAATTCAGCTATGTGGACATTAGGCTTCTGAGTTTTGCAAGCTCCCCCTAAGTCTGATAGTCCATGGGGTTAGGTTTGTAACCTCCCCCTATTTTGTATCCGTAGTTAATTTTAATCAGTTTAAGAATTACTTTATTATATGACTTAAATTATTCAAATTTTACTATGCAGAGAACAAGGTTTATAAGCTTATTCTTTTCATAGTGTAATAATCTTTGAATAAAGTTGCACCCTTACTCAAAAACTATCTATGAATAATAAACTTCAATTAATAAATATATTCTCCTGAAAATTATGCGCTTATTTAAAATGCAAGATGAATTAGACAAAAATCTAAATGAGTTAATGAATGACAATAGGATCAGAGGCATTGGAAACGTATACACACACAAGGTTCAGAGGTTTTCATGATATATATAGTTTCAGAGTTCAAAAAAAAAAAAAAATTTCAAAACAGTTCAGAGCTTAACAAAAAAATAACACAAATTTTGAAATCCTCAAGATCAGATTGACATTACAGAGCATGTAACGCATGCCACTAAATTGACCACTCTCCTGAGTCTCTTCCTGAAGCACTACAAAGCCCTAAAAAGCAAAGTAATTTCGCTTCTTCCAACAATTGATTTATCATTATTCTTTCTCCCCCTTTTGTCATTATGAAAAAGGTTGTATAAGCAATTAATAGCAATTTCAACGTCCAATGCAGTCAAGTCAGGAGTGGTTGAACGCATTTATGACATTGGCGTTTGAAATGAGCTTATAAAAGGAGAGAAACCTAGTCATTTTATTCACACAGAATAATCTTAGGTTGTGATAGAGCAATTGAGAGAAAAAATGAAACGCTCAGAAAAGAAAAAGGTATATTCAAAGAGAGTTAGTCAAGATAGGAGAAAACATACGAAGAGATCAAGAGAAACAAAGCCAGTGTCTGAAAGAAAACTCAGTTCAGAGTCTGAAAACAAACTTGGGACCCTGACTGGTTTTGAGTTTCTGAAGACATATCTTCCTGAAGAAAATCAATCTAATATCCAAGGCTTTAGAGGGGCTAGTGTCTTCTCCTGAAGAAAAACAATCTGATGCATCAGAATAGGTTTCTTTAAGGAAGACGACCGAACAGTTGGATAACCCCAACTCCCCTCTACAAAGGTCATATCAAGGCTGCTATCACAATATGTCCTTTGAAGCATCCAGAAAATAGTCTGTAGGAATTTTTATATGTAATCAGTAACCTAAGTTCTCAATGAAATAAAATTCAATTGCTTTGGCTTGTTTAACTTAATTTTCTTATTATGTTTCTTCTCTTGTTATGCGATTTGATTCTTTAAGAATAACCAAATATTGTACTAATTGAAAATCAATTTTATGAACAGAAACACAAGAGTTTGAAATACCAATTGAAAACTGTTTTTAAATGAAATAAACCTTTTTTTTAAAAAAAAGGTTTTGAAAGCCAATTGAAGAATAAAAAAAAAGATCATAAAAGATTAAATCTCAATTAAAAAAAATCAAATGATTAAAGAATCAGAAAAGAAATAGAAGCATCCAGATTAAAACGCAGTGAATAAATATTTCATAATAGCACAAAGAAGTCAAAACATACAAAAGTATAGACTCAATCCTATCAATGTGCTTAACAAAATATTAATCAACAGATAATCAATTAAACATTCAAAGAAATCCTAGGGTTTTATTGTGGACGACTACAGAGAAAAGCTAGGGTTTTCATGATCTCCTTCTGATTTCCATTAACTTCCTCCATCAGTCCAATGTATTTGTCCACTTTGGCTTTAATCCTCTCAATGTAAGCTTCATAAACTGGATCCCTCAAGTGCTCTTGGTTGGTTGGATTAGCTCCCAGATTGTCTTGAATTGGTTCATTCAGATTTTGCTCAATTGAAGCTAACCTATCCCTCAGGTTTTGCTCAACATTTTCTCTCACAGTAGAGGATTCAGGTTGATCCCTCTCTGTGTCCTTCTAAGTCTCAATGACATCCTCAATATTGGCTGCTTTTCCCTTGTCAAACTTCTTTTGCTCTTCAACATCTGCCTCCTGAAGACTATACAGCCCTTTCACCAATTTCTCAGTCAGACTTACCCATTGAGCAACATACTCAGATGAAGGCATATCACATTGCCTTAGATCATGAAGACCATGTATCTGACTAAACAAGTTGTTGCAATTACTTAAGATATCAGGGTTATTTGAGTTGGTTGGGTGATGTTCAGTGGTTAAGGGTGTAATGGTGTGTTGAGGTGATGTTTGTGGTTGAGGATCAGTTTGAATAGCAACACAGTCAGATGTTGTAGATGTCCCAACCTCTTGGGTTTTCTTAGCAATATGACAGTGTTGATTGGGTATTGGTTGTTGTTGCTGTTGAGGTCTAGGGCAGGTTTGAACAAAGTCTTTGAGATGGAAATCATCCACATGAAGTTCTTTGACCATAGCCTCAACATGGTTTGATGGTGGGGGGTTCTGGGTTTCTTCTGAAACAACAGGTTCAGTATGTTCTGAAACATTAGAGTGATGTTCAGGTTCTTCAGTGTTTTGTTGTTCAGGTTGTGTTTGGTTTTCAGGATCTTGATGTTCAGAGGGTTGGTGTTCAGGTGTACGAGGTTCTGGGGGTGTTTGAACTGGTTCTGGTGAGATGTGTGATTCAGAATGAATTATCTCTGGTATAGGGGGTTCTGAATGGACAGGTTCTGAGACAAGTTATTTTAAGGTGACATTATCTTCAGGAGTTGTCTTGTTAATGTTTGGAATGAGGTTCTGAATCTGTTCAGAGATTGGATGGATGGATGGGTTCTGAACTAGATTTGTGGTTTCAGTTTGGTTAGATAATTCACCACCTAGATGTTGTTCAAGGAATTGTAAACGTGAATTTCTGGGTTGGGTTGATGATGGGGTTAATTGAGTATCTTGAGCAGTTACAACAGCAGGTTTAGGTAGAGATACATTACCTGAGTTGTCTTGTTTTGAGCCTTAAACATTCTTCTTCTTAGGCTCCTTGGCAAGTTTCTTCTGCCTGATACATAGAGGTTCATCATCATCTTCACTTTCTTCATCTTGTACTACTACAACATTTGAACTTCCAGCCTTGGTCTTGGTCTTTCCTTTTCCTTCTACCTTTGTAGCTTCACTCTTCTCCACCTTTGCTTTTACAAGCCTCTTTCTTTTCTTCTTCAATTCTTCCTTCTCAATCTCAAACTCTTCACCTTGGTTTGCCAGCAGTTGTATGTACTGATTGACAATACTATTTGAGACAGCAGGTATGTCAATCTTAAATTTCTCCACCATAGAAGGTCCTCAGTGTGGTTGAGGTTCAAATGGATCAGACGGTTGCACCTCTTGTCCTGTCAGCAAGTTCATGTTGGAGAGGGTGTGAGCAGAGATTGTAGAAGCTCTGATCTCTCTTAGCAGATTGTCATGACCAGCAGCTTTGATTATGTCTATCACTCCACATTGATAGAAAATCTCATTGAGTATCCTTGGGTAGATGACATGTACGTTGGGCTTGGTTTGCTTCTGAATAGCATTCACTGTAACACCCGAACCCATTATTTAAATATTTCTACCTTTATTAAAATCTTTTCAAAATATGCAACGGAAAACTCACAATTTAATTATAAAATGTTTGGTTAAGGTATTACAAACTTCAACATAATTAACTAATGGCTTGATTAGCCTAAACATCGTCTACAAAATCCTTTTATAAAAAGATACATTTTTCAAAGTAAATACATTAACTTATAAAGGACTCTATATCCTAAATAAAACCCTTTCCCGTGTCACACTCAGTGCGGAGCTTCACCAAACACTTGGGCATCAAATAAGCACATAACCTGTAAACCTGGACCACCTAACGGTCCAGAAGTACACAAAACAGAGAGTTAGTAAAACAATCCAAACATAAATGTAAGTACATCGAATACTATACATTTAAATCTCATTAACATAAGGTATATAATCCAAATCATTTTTTGCATATAATTAACATACCAAATCAAAATATGAGTCACACTTATTCAAATATAAGGGAGATTCTCAAATACAAACATTGCACATTCACTTAACAAGTACAAGTAGTAAATCATTAGGCATCCAAAGGAATGGTCAATTACCAAATACCAAATATTTACACATAGCCTAAATGCATCTCTAATGCAACACATAATGACATGTCTCTAATGCATCATCTATATGCAATCACTCATGCTCAGATTTTAGTCATGGCGGACTCTGCATTGCTCAGATTTTAGTCATGGCGGACACTACATCACTCAGATTATAGTCATGGCGGACTCTACAACACTCATCACTCAGATTATAGTCATGGCGGACTCTACAACACTCAGATTATAGTCATGGTGGACTCTACTCATTAATCTTACATGTATACATGCTCATGAATCCACATACACAATTAATTGCTTTAAGCCACTCTTCATAAATTAGATACAATAATCTAATATTCCACTTTATCAAATAACATAATTCGATATCACAACTTTATTAGAATACTATAATTCTAATATCATTTAAACATCATAATTATTATTATTAATAATTATCTTCTCAAATAACATTCATTAACATTAACAACTCATTATTAATTAAAACATCCTTAACATTTGTTATTAATTAATAAAACTCAACTTCAACCATCGTTAATCAAACATCATCAACAATTCTTAAACATACAATTAATCCATGTTATAAACAAGTAATTGCACTTTAAACATTATTAAACATTGTTTAAACATCACTAAGTCCTGACATTTTCGCCCGGCTAGACCCGGCGAGGAAAAACAGAATATTTTGCAGAAATCGGCGAAAACCGGCGAACCATTTCGCCCGACGAAGTAAAATCTCGCCCGGCGAGAACTCGAGAACATGTTGGTTGCTATGTTACGGGAATTTGTCCAAATCCATAAAAAAAATCTCATTTTTTAGTTCCAGTTACTAAAAGATGTTGTTTTCAAGTACCCAATACACATGCGAACATAAAAGTACAGCTTGATTCATAGATCTACAACATTTCATAGCAAAAAGTAAAGATTTTCAAAGATTATACAAAAACTCATAAACTTCAACAAAACCTTACAAACATCTACATATACCCGTTTTTACTCTTTGAAATTGTCCATACTACTTATTCTTAGTATATTAAACATGTTATGAGTGCTAGATTTCATTTTCATTTAGAAAAAATTCCCCAAAAACCCACGAAAATTGAGTGGAGAAAGTTTGGGTTCGGAGAAATCGACATTCTCCCCTTTCTCTAGCCACTCACAATTATGAATACTAACTCTCTTACCTTAGATTGACGATTTCCCGCGATTTGCTCTTGATTCTCTTCTCTCTTCTTTCACAAAAAGAACACAAAAATGTGTCTTTCTCCCTCTAACCCAATTTGTAAGTCACTTAGGCCCAATGCTCTAAAGCCCAATAGCCCAAACTCGTGTAATTCTCACAAACTCGTCTAATTAACTAATACTCTCGCTTATTAATTAATCGCCACAAAATAAAATCATAATAATAACCCACATCAATATATAAATATACACATATATACAAATAACGAATAAATGAAAATCGGGTCGTTACATTCACAGCTTTGCAGAGGTGATTGAAGATGTATCTAGCCCAATTCAAGTCAAATTTCCTTGTGAGAAAATAGACAAAGTGTCTATGATCCCATGATAGTTGGTTAGAACTTCCACTCCTTGGAAATATTGAACCCAACACTATTCTGGCTAATACCTTTTGAGTAGGCTTCAAATCACCTGTCTTGTTGCTTTCACAACTCTTTCCTTCAGCGTAGCATTGTTTAGTCATATTTACCAGAAACTCTGAGTTCTTTGCTTCACTTTGGCCAAAGGTGTAGTAGATACCTTCATTAGGGATAGATAAGACCTTAGCCAAGTTTGAAGTAGTGAGAACCACTTCAAAGCCACATACAACAGAACACACCTCACTTTCTTCAACAATCCTTAAGCCTAACTCTTGAGGAATCTTGTTCTTATTCTCAGGTTTCTCTTTCCTCTTTGCAGCCAGCTCCTTATTAAAATCCTCAACAGTCTTCACTTTGCTTCTGATCCAAAAATCTTTCACCAATGTAGATAGGACCATTTAGTAATTTCATATATCTAAAGCTCCCATCATGATCAACAAAGTATTTTAGAA
This sequence comes from Trifolium subterraneum, assembly GCA_951799995.1. Taxonomy (NCBI): domain Eukaryota; kingdom Viridiplantae; phylum Streptophyta; class Magnoliopsida; order Fabales; family Fabaceae; genus Trifolium; species Trifolium subterraneum. The sequence continues at coordinate 27,006,249 of OX637467.1, forward strand.
CATCAAAGTGATTCTTTCCGTCAAAATCCACTGGTTGTTCCATAACCAGGTTTAATGATTTTCCCTCCATCTTGAGAGACAAATCTGTAGAGTACATTTCATCGCATGCAGTAGTGTTGATTGGAAAGTTCTTAGGGAACGCAAACATAGAATTTGAAGCTGATGTAGATGTCGTTGCCATTTCTGAAGGTTAGGGTTCTGGGTGTTGCTAATAGAGAGAAAGAAAGTTTTCTGAAGTTTAGAAGACGAAAGTGTGGGATGTGATAGTGAAAAGTGTACAAGTGTTTCAGTGATTTTGTTTAAAAGCAAAATAAAACACACATTAATTTAAATCAAAAAGAAATGTGAACCATCATTAACTGTTTCAAACCAATCAGAACGTGTGTACGTGTTGACCATTTAGCGCCAAAACGTTTCAGTAAAAAAAAATACTTAAACGTTTGCAATTCATTTCCTTTTCAGAGGCTTAACCTTTAGAGGTTGAAAATTTCTCAGAGTCGGAACTACTTCAGATGCTGAAATCTAAAGTACTTCAGAGTCTAAAAATGAATCTTTCAGGACATTTTAAAATATATGTTCAGACATGATTTTCAAGGTTTTATTTCTGAACATTTTGTTTAATAAATCAAGTGTCCTAAAAAACATTTTTAACCGTACACGGTAGTTCCTCTGACTTGTCATTCAGGAGTTGAGAGTTACTTACCTGATTTTGAAGCTTTGTTATTTTGATGACATTTTGTTCAACTGTAAGCCTTTTATTTATGTACACTTTAGGCTTTTCTTGTCAATCTCTTTCAAGGTCAAAGTCTGGGCATTCATCCCACCATATAGAGTTATTATCAACATAGTCTTCTTCAAAACAACCTTCAAATTCGTCATCTTCAGAATCATACTATCTCCTGTTCCTTATGTAATCCAATTCATCTTCTTCTCCATCTGACTCATCCAAAATGTGCCTTCTATGCACAATTGCTCTCCTTCCATTTACATTCACATGCATCCATGTGACTGGAAAGTCCAGAGTCCTTGTTTGACCCGCATTTAAGTAAATAATTCTGTCTCTTGGTACCCACTTGTTTGAGGGTCCTAGACTGTTAGTTGTCAAATCTTTATCCTTCATTTGTACCATCTGAGTACTATCAGGTACAAATGTAGTATAAAGATTAGGGAGTGAAGAGCTTCCAGCAATAGCTGATGAGCTTGGTTCCTCTAGTGTTTTATCACCAGAGTATCCAATCCCATTTGTATTGTTGGTTCCAATGTTGCAAAGCATAGAAACAATTTTATTTTGATCAGCATTTATGTTGCAATACTCTTTGAAAGCAAGAGAGTGCTCATTATAGGGTTTGCAACACATATCACAACCTCTTTCAAGATCTCTTGTTTTGTTTAAAGCTTTTTGTAAAAGATCTTCAGAGTGATTTGCTTGCTTATTTAAATTCTTATAGTCTGCTTTAAGCTTTTTATACTTCTGCTGACTATTAAAGGATTTAAGTAAAGCTTTTTCAAGATGTATGATCAATTTGGCTTTGGAGAGACGAGAGTATACCTGATTTAATCTTCTTCTGATGTGGTCTATGTTATCAGATTCTAACTCTGCATCAGAGCTTGAATCTTCAGAGTCTGACCCATCTTCAGAGCTTGATTCTTCAACTCCTAGTGCTCTTTCAGATTTCATTTGCTCTTCAGGTCCTGAGAGCTTGATTTCCTTCTCTCCTTTAGATTCACCTTCAGAGAAGTTGTCTATCTCATCCTAGGTCGTCATTCCTTTTGCCATTTCTCCTCCATTCTTCTTGAAGTTGGACCATCTTTGAAGTTTCCTTGAAAACCCTTCAAGATAATCTTCATCAGGTTCTTCATCAAGATCTTCATGTTCCATTGCTTGCTTTCCTTTCCTTGCTGCTTCTGCTACTTCACTTTTCAACTATTCTTTATCCTTCAGAGTCAATTCATGGTCTCTGAGTGATTCAATCAATGATTCAGGACTCATTGAATTGATGTCTTTAGTTTCCTCTATTGTATTTGCAATTACATTCCAATCCAGAGGCAAACTTCTCAGTATCTTGCTTACAAGCTCTTTGTTGCTGAGTTTGTTGTTAAAGTCTTCAAGCTTGCTTGTGATAGCTTGAAATCTTGAGCTCATTTCTCCAATGCTCTCATTTTCTTCCATTCTAAACTCTTCATATTGATCTAACAGACCATTTACTTTTGGTCTTTGAATGCTTTCATTATCATCACTAATGAAGCAAACAGTAGTGGTTGTAGATTCAATATTAGAAGTTTGTTCAGCTCCTGATGTGGAAGGATTTTGATTGTTGCTCAGATCTTCATTTAGGTTTAGTCCATCTTCAACTTCCTTGATAAGATCAGCAACTTGTTGATATATCTTCTGCTTCCAATCATTCAATTCACTGAATAGTTGAGCCATGGTGTTTTTCTCCTTAGGATCTTGACTGTCTCACTGTTAAGTGATTTTCCAATAGAACCGGAGCTCTGATGCCAATTGAAGGTGAGTGGGATAAAACACAAGAAGGGGGGGGGGGGGGGGTTGTTGAATTGTGTTTTAAGTTTTAAAACTTTTTTCCAGATAATAGTATCTATCAAAATCTTTAAGCACAGCAGAATACTCAACACAAACAACAACTTGAATCTAAATGTAAAGATGGAAGAGTAAATAAGAGAGTGAGAGGGAGAGAGAGACACAAGGATTTATACTGGTTCCCCTCACAAAACGAGAGTACTCCAGTCCCCTTGCACTTCCAAGGGATTTCACTATAATCACAAAAGATTACAATCCTAGTGCTCAGGCACACAAGCAAGAGACTTTTCTTAATGCTCTAAGTCATTAAGAAGCTGAATTACGAAGGACTGTCAAAGGCCAAGACAGAGAGACTTCCTTGCTCTAAGTCACACAAGACAGAGAGACTTCCTTGCTCTAAGTCATACAAGACAGAGATACTTCCTTGCTCTAATCACACAAGATAAGAGACTTCCTTGCTCAAATCACAAAGATAAGAGACTTTTCCAAATTACTCACGCAGGAGTAAATACTAACTACTAAGCTTAAAACTATTACAAAATAATTACTTCAGAGGCTTTAGCTAGTTTTCAAGTTCTCACTTAATTCTGAGAGATAAAATATTTGAAGATCAGACATCATCAATTTCTTTCTTTCACATATATATATGAGTGAGGAAAGATATTGAGACGTTGTAGAATCCCGTTGTAATTGGACAGCTATTGATTCCTTATTGCTTAAGCTGTAACTTTTGAATTTACTCTAAGCAGAGCCACATCTTCTTCACAGTTAAGCTCACGTTTTACTGTCTGTCCAAATACATTAATAAGGTACAACTAGCTCCTAAAGAGAATAGGATCACATCCTTTATGACTGTTGTAATCAGTTGTCCTTAAAGAGATCATCAGGCTTAGTAAGAATAGGTGATGTAGCCTTTCTGATGACCAGTGGAATTCTCTTTGCTTCTGATGAACCTTGATATCTTGAAGTCTGATGGTCTTGAATATTTGTCCTCTGACAGTCCTTCGTAATTCATCTTCTGAATGTCTTCATCTTCTGAATAACTCTTGACTAACACCAAATAGCTTCTGAACTCTTGTAGGCTTCTGAATGTCTCTGAGCTTCTGAACTTCTCTTAAGCTTCTGAACTCTTGTAGACATCCTGATCCCTTTTGAGCTTCTGACCACGTTTAGCTTCTGAACTCTTTCAGAGTGTAATGATTCAGACTTTCATAAGGTTCCTTCAGAGCATAAATCAAGTGTGCTTTTGTATAAACATAAGATTTTCCTGCACGCTTAATTTAAACATTAGTAATATCAATTGTCCATTTAATACTTTGTTATCATCAAAACTAAGGGTGTGAACCAAAACACATTTTGTTCCAACAATGCTCTTGCAGGATATCCGACACTTCTACAGGTAACAATCATGTTAAGTAGTTTTTATTTGGATTATAATTTGATTTTTTTTTAGATTATGAATATGTTCTGTTTTAGTGAAAGCATGATTCTAATTGGATTGTTTTTGTTTTTGTTGTTTTGTGATTGTGTTGGATTCACGAGTATTTCCCTACCCTTGGTAGGCGTGGAGAGTTCATATACCGTTGTGATGAGTTGGGTTACCATCGAGCTATGCGGTGGATATATAAGCAGGGGAGGACGAAGCTTCCTGCTTATCGACCTATAATGGATGTACTGACCCCGTCTGATGTAATTTGGCGTTCGTTTGAAGGTCATAGAGGTAGCATTCCTGCTGATCTGGTTACATGCTTTAGTGGTTATTTGTGTGGGTGCACGGTAGTTCCTTACTTTCCTGAGAGATGTCTTCGACAGTTTGGATTCGTACAGTATATACCACCACCACCACCACATGCAGTTTGATTATGTACTTGAAGTTTGATTATGTACTTTTATTATTGCTTATGTACTTGGACTTTGATTATGTACTTTTATTATTGCATTTGGAATAACGTAGGAGTTTTATTAGTGCAACAACACATAAAATGTTTCACATAAATTTTTTGACATAAAATGTTTGACAATAAAATGTTTGACGTAAAAATTAATCAACAACAACAACACCAATTGAAGGTTTAACTGAATGATCTAGAAGTCGCAAATATTGTAAGCGGCTGGTTAAGTTTGACATCCAAGATGTTGCTTCACGTGAACGACATTTCTTCCAATCGAGTGTCACATCGGGCAACGAATACCCTGGTCTCATGTTAACCTGAAGGAAAAAAATAATAGGTTAATGTTTCTATGATATACTTATATAAATATTTTGAAAATAAAATAGGTTTAAGTTATTATTTACCGGAACCCAATGATTTCCACCCACAAAACCGATGCAAAGAAACCTTGCTGGCGATGAAAATGAAGTCATCATAGGAAAGAAAGTCGTGCTAGGTTTACCCAATGTCACCAAAATGACATTATACCTATTTTCTACCAAATAACTTCTCATACAAACTGTTATTAGTTGTCAACTCATTATCTAACTCCTGGCGGTTAATGGGCCAACCATCCTCTGTGTAACCAAGTAAAGATGCAATAGCTTTAAAACCACAATTTCCATCTGGATTTACTTCAATAAAGTCAATAATATGTGGATGAATATGCTTAGGAAATTGAATCAAATACTTATCAGATCTCATCTTTTTAGTTGTCTGCAATAGTTGCTTCTGAGATTGCTGTGATAGTTGCTTCTGAGATGGCTGAGATAGTTTCTTCTGAGATGGCTGGGACAGTTGCTTCTGAGATGGCTGGGATAGTTGCTTCTGAGATGGCTAGGACAGTTGATTCCGAGATGGCTGAGATAATTGATTCTGAGATGACTGAGATGTTTGTGTACACAACCTCTTCGATGTCCCATGTAAATCATTAACTTCTCTTTCAACATGCTCAAAGTATGACGGGTCACGATACACATCATAACCCTTTGGTGCCTTTATCTTTCTTCTTCACTTCTCCTCTAGTTTTTATTGGTTCAGGTGGTGGACACAATGAACTTGTAGCTGGATAAGGAAGTTCAAACACTTTACTCTTTAACGCTCTTTTACCAACAATATCAAGTGACTGATATCGAGTCCTTATTGCATCAATTGCAGGACTCATGTCCAACTCATAGTCATCCTCTGTGTTATCCTCTAGTGGAGCTTCCATAGTTAGTTTCTTCCAATGACCATGAATTGAATCTAACAGTATCGGTACACCGTTTAGTGTATACCCACTCAATTCACACGCACAAGGTAGTTCATGTGTTGACCTAAGTTCACAACCACAAAGGTTCTTATTAGTTCCAACAGTGCCTACCCTCTCAAACTCATCAGAAATTAGTGTCATAGTAGCCCTGGAGACAAAACTTCTTAAATTCTGAAAAAATGGACCACTATGCATGTGCTCTGTATAGTAAAAACTTTTTTGAAATGGCGCCTTAATTTTGCCAACTTGTAGAATTATATTTTTATTCATGGCATCCAAATCATTGCATAAGTCACCTTTGTTGTATAGACTCAACTCTAAATATTAAATTGCACACAAAAGTCAATTAAACGCAAAAAAATAAAATAAAAAAATAATTACAATTTTGGAACAAAAATAATCATACCTATTAGTCGTTGTGTTTCCTAAATGCATCACTTGATTGGTCCATGCTGCAACAAATCTTTCTTTGTAATTGTTCAACCATGAATTCTTGACATAGTCAACAAACTTGCTTGAATTAACACATGCTTGCTCAAACTTAATCAACTTCAACCCATACTCAACCTCATTTGAACTGAATACAACAATTTTCCACAAATCTTTTAGCAACTCTCGCATATCCTTAGGTACAAGCAGTGAGCATCTCGCTGACACATTTCTGTTTACGTGCCACGTACAAAGAAAATTAACAGTATGCGGAAATACAAATTCAATTGCATTCATCAAAGCAAGTTCTCTGTCGGTCACAATTACTTATGGCAATATATCTTGCTTAGTAAACAAACCCTTCAGCTTCTCTAATGCCCAACGATAATTGTCCGTCTTCTCAGATTCCATGTAAGCAAATCCAACAGCAAATGTCAAGTCAGTTGACGTGGTACCAACAATTTCAAGAAGTGGTAGCCTGTATTTATTAGTTTTGTATGTGCAGTCCATCACCAACACAATGGGAAACAAGTTTAACAACTTTATTGAATTTGGATGTGCCCAAAAAATATCACTCAAAACATCAGAGCCATCATCTCTTCTTCTATTCCAGGTGACAAAATTTGCATCATCTAACCACTGCAGCAAGTGTTGAGTCTCTGCTCTAGGACCTCTTTCCTCTTTTTGTAGTTTGCTTCTCTTCCTATATATTTGCGTGGCATCAACAACAGACTATGGATTTTGTTCTTTCAAAGAAATAACGATGTTCCTTGGTGCTACACGACGCTTTGTCAATTATTCAACATGTTTGTTTTCTTCTGCAGTTAAAAGTGCCTTACGAGGATGACCTGCATATTGGTCAGCTACATTGAACCTGAACTTTCCATCCTGAACCATCTGTCAATGGTGTGGCTCTAAGTTTGAATGGACAGTTACACTTTTTTGATGCAGTTGACGTTGAACTTCGTGAAGTGTCATATATTCCACCTTTATCACAGCGCAAAATAAACTTGTCATTTCTTCCTCTTACGCCGTTCTTTTTATCTGACCTTGTAATAATAATACTGACTTTGTTGGCAATTCCAACATCTTCAGCCCATTTGAGAACAACTTCTCGTGTATCAAATTTATCATTCGTAGTAAAAACATCCGTAGTATCTACCAAGTTTTGACCTGTATCTCCGGTTTGTGCCATATCTGTTTAAAAATTAAAAAAAGGAAAAATTTAACAAGTTGATGTTTACATTCCGGTACACTTCTCGAAACTGTACCGGAACCCATTAAAAAAAATGCATTTCGGTATACTTTTTAAAAGTGTATCGATATATATATATTTAAAAAAAATTCATTCCGGTACACTTTTAAAAAAAATTCATTCCGGTACACTTTTTAAAAGTGTACCGATATATATTTTAAAAAAATATGCATTCCGGTACACTATAGAAAAGTGTACCGATATATTTAACATACCGGTAAAAACAATTTGGTCTGAACGGTACACTTCTGAAGGGCTAAACGACTTTTATCGGCAAAGTGATAAAACGAAAAAGTAAAAAACATAAAATATACAAAAGTAACATAAGGGCATAACTGAAATATTTTAAAATGTGTTGGAGTATAGAGACGATTGTTGGGATAGAAAAAAAAAAAATTCTAAATGACTTTGATCTATAAGAATTAAAATTGGGATGCACGTCACATTCCATGTCAGGCTAATTAAAATAGTTCGAGGATTTTATTATAATGTTTTGGCTAACTTGAACCTTTGGCCCCTAAATTTTAGAAAGTTGCAATTTTGGCTCCCTATATTTCAAAATAACAATTTTGACCCCTATATTTACCCCTTTTGCAAAAGGTCAATTTTGACCAAGTCAATACTGATATGGCAAATCATTTAAGTGACTCAACTGCTACATCAGGTTTTTTTTTTCCCTTATAGTTTAAAAAAAAAAAGGAAAGGAAGAGTCATTTTGGTGACTGATACATGAATGCATATACAATTTGTAGTTAAATAACATCTACATATTGCTTAAAAAAAAATAAAACATCTACATATCGTTAGAAGTCTCACATTGGCTAGAGATATGGCAAATATAGCCTTTATAAAGTAGTGCAAACCTCAACTCTCAAGCTACCTTTTGTGGTTGAATATAAGCCTCTCAAATTCTAATACATATCTACCAATTTCATACAAACTGTTGTCTGAACATGTTAATTAGCATTTGTATTTCATTAAACAGGCCCGTCACTAATATATGATATTGAATCACTCTGTCATCAGGAAAAGATAAGGATGGAAGCCAACTGCTTGCAGAATCACCCAATACAGAGTGCTTATCATGTTGGATAAGGATGGAAGTCAACTGCTTGCAGAACGGCATACGGACAATATTTTCAATGGGCTGATTCGTGTCAATAATATATGCAACTGTCCTTAGATTGAATAATTTTAGAAAAAACTGGACTCCAATGCATAACTATTAGAACCTAGAAGTTTACTAGAGTTTAAGGGTAATGTTCTTTTTGCAGGACAAAAAAAAGATATATCTAATTTCATGATAAAGAATGCTCACTCTTAACTATAAATATGAAGGTGTGAAAAACACAAGAAGGAGGTTGAATTGTATTCTGATAAGAACCATTATGAACTAGAATGGTTCATATCAGAATATATATTTTGTTTTCTTCATATCGTTCATTACTCTCTTCTTTATCCTTCAAGGACGTATATTTATATGAAACAAATAGAGACGTTGTAGAAGAGTTCCGTTGTAGATGGACAGCTGTAAGAAGATTATTGCTTGAAGTATGAAATTTAATTTCTGTCCTAAAAGAGGTAATTCAATTCCACTACTTCGTCTTTGTTCCTTTGCTCCACCATTTGGAGTAACAATAGTACAACCAGTACGATATGCTCCTCTTGTTGATAAGAATAGAAGAAAAGAAGAACGTTGTAAAGATGTTGTCCTTTATCAATGAGCTGTCATCTATCAAAGAATGTCTTAGAAGCTTTGGATTTATCAAATCAAAATATTCTGTAAAACAGAGTATGCTTCAGGACTGGTATGACTTTAGCTTCTGAAGGTCATGAAAATTTTAGATTCTGAATGACATGAGACTTTAATATCTGAGGGTCTTCGGAGTTTAGCTTCTGATCGACTTAACCAATGTAGCCTTTGAAGGTCTTCAGAGTTACATGCTTCAGAACTTCACAAAACCTCTTCAGAGTCAGCTTCTTCATAATACTTCATTCTTCAAGAAAAGAACCTTTTCTTCGTTCTGATCAAATGTGCTTTAATAAGGAATATTAGTACTACCAATTGTCTATTTAATACTTTGTTATTATCAAAACTACCATAAGATTTTTTTTTTTTTTGACAATATAAGGGTTTTCTTTTAAAAACTCATTTTGTTTCAACAATCTTCCCCTTTTTAATGATGACAAACATAAGTATTAAATACAATAGTTGTTTGACTAGATCAATTATGTTGACATTATGTTTATGAGTTTTGCAAGCTCCCCCTAAGTCTGATAATTCACAGGGTTAGGTTTGTAAACTCCCCATAAGTTTTATCCATAATTAATTTAGATCTGTTTAAGATACAATTTATTATGTGACTTAGACTATTCATATTTTACTATCAGAGGCTAAGGTTTGCAAGTTTTTCCTCTCATAGTGAAATAACCTTTAAATAAGGTTGCACTCTTTTCATAAAGTTATCCATGAATATAATTGAAATTCTGGCACCTACTGGGGACAGATGTTAAGACAGAAGCTATAGCAATTGTCGTACGTAGTCAGTTGTAATGCTAAGACAAATGCTCAAGCGTATGTCCACAGTAGAATATAATCAACAAGTAAAAGCAACAGACAATAAAGTAAACAACACAGAGAATTGTTAACCCAGTTCGGCGTTCACAACGACCTACTCTGGGGGCTACCAAGCCAGGAAGGAATCCACTATAATAGATCTAGTTCTAAGCCCACAGCAAACATCCAAGTTTACGACTTATCTCCTAGACTCTACCCGTGCTAACTCAACCTAGGAACTCCTAAGTTTGAGACCCCGTCTCACTTCCTTTCTATCACGAACCTCGTGATTATTCAGTTCTACGAACAGTGTGGTTTCACTAACCAAACAAACAAACAATCTCCGTGCTTAAAAGCTTGGGAGAAGTTACACGAAAATACCAAACCAAACACGCCTAAGCTTGTGTTATAGAATCCACAAGAAAGGCTTACAATAAACAAGACTCAAATCCTAAAACTATATTCTTCAAATACGGCTTCAGTCCTCTTTTAGGTTTTAGTCTTCACATATATATACCCTGAGTTAGCATAGGCTAGATCTTCGTTTTTGGGCTTCACAATACAGCTGGTCGTTATAAAAGTCCAGCAAACATATTCTTGGATAAAATCTCTTGTTTCCATAAATGGCGTAGCATATTATGAAAATATAACCTGGTGCAGCCGCCTTATCAAACCTCAATGAAAACGTGCGTCTTGGTATATAAGGAAAGGCGAAAATATTGTTTAGGCGAATCTTCAAGGATATGGCGCATAAATACAGCGAGAATTACCGTCACGACAGATGCTGTACCCACATGCTACGGCATCTGGTCCAACATCTTGCTAGAACATGTTTTTGCAAAATGAGGCCAACATACAAAACACCAACAATCTCCCCCTTTGGCAAATTTTGGCTAAAACAAACTAAGACCAGTTCTGGAGAGATGCAGTACATACCTTCCTTCATGTCAACGCAAACACACAGCTAAGAAAGAAGATAATACATTGTCACATTATTTTCAAAAGAGATCTTCAAGTGAGAAATAATGAACAAGCAGCATCAGAGGCATGCAACAGCGGAAATACACAACTTAGCCTCATAGGGTACAAGATAGGAGAGAAATAAACTCTCACACATAAGCGCCATACAGTTAAACCAGGGAAAAATAAATTCCCACAAATATGAATCACCATAGGAAAAATAAATTCCTACACCACAGAGAAAAATAAATTCTCCGGTAACAAGTAAAAGTGGATTCCTTTGAAACAGACAAGATGCCTTAGCATTTGGAATGGCATCTGTCACACACAACATGCATCACAACAAAAGTAGATTGCTCCCCCTGAGTTCATGCATATATCACAGTAGAGACTACTCCCCCAGAACATACATACAAATACAGATACATCATACTTTCATACTTGCTCCCCCTCAATCATAGCACACACAAAGACAGACAAATGTTGTATCATATGTCACAGCATCATCACAAACATAACAGATACATACATCTTTACTACTACTCCCCCTTTTTAGCCATAATTTTGACAAACATAATGCGTCATGCATTGACAAACAGAAGTAGCAACTCATCATAGTAGCATAATTACAGACCAGCAGCACATGGGAGTGCACAAGATATCCTGGGCGTAGCCCGCAAGGTTCAGACAGACAAAAACAATAGGAGCAGTAAAACACAAGAGCAAGGACATCATTCAGAGGAGCTTTCATCAGAGCTCTCTATCATAGGTTCACCATCAGCATCAACATCATTATTTCCAGCACCAGCTTCTTCAATCAAGCTCACTATATCAGTGCACACCAGGGCTTCTTCTCCAAGCTCTCTTTCCAGAGCTACCCTTCTCTTTTTGTCACCTACACTTTGTCTGCCAACATAAGCTTCACCAGATGCTTCATCTTTAGACACTTCTTCCTCAAAGACAGAGTTACTCTCTACGGCATTTCTCTTCAACTGTTTCTTCTGGACAACAGGAGTATCAACACCAGCACCAAATGTCTTCACCAGGGATGGAGACTTATCAGTATCATCACTACTAAAACCAGTATCAGAACATACGTCAGCTACAATATTAGGACGAGGAACCTGTTGGTCCAAAGATGCTTCAGCATCTGGCACAACGTCAGATTGAGGAACAGGGTCCTTGATGAGATTCAGACCATTGTCAACCATGGTGTCACCAGTTTCAATAACCTTTGCTACAGGATCAATATCCACTTCCATGTCATCAGTACTAGGAGCAGCCTCAGGATCCTTAACAGTATTCACATCAACAATGTATAGGGTTTCAACCTGATCAGATTTCCCTAAATGCTCGAACTCAACATTCTTTTCAACTTCTTCAACAACAAGCCTAGTCTTCTCAGTCTCAGAACTAGAGTGATGCTTAACAACAGTATCAGAACTTATCACACTAATGTAGCGTGTGATGAAGTAGTTAAGGGAGGTTTTTAAGACTTTCCCTAAATTAGCGTGCACAACATAAGAGTAGAGAGAGAGAATAACTGCTGCACGCTTTTCAGACATTAACTGCTACAAATCCTCATGTAGGCAAATTCCTAATTTGCCTCTTAGCTTCTCAAATTGGTTAGCATCTAGTGCTTTCGTGAATATATCTGCGAGCTGTTCCTCAGTAGCAACATGTTTTAAAACCACCACATTCTCTTCTACTAAATCTCTGATAAAATGATGACGAATATCTATGTGCTTGGTCCTACTGTGTTGTATAGGATTTTTAGAGATATTGATTGCACTCAGATTATCACAATACAAAGCCATAGCATCTTGCTCAACATTATACTCCCTCAGCATCTGTCTCATCCAGACAAGTTGTGAACAACTACTCCCAGCTGCAATGTATTCAGCTTCAGCAGTTGAAAGAGACACACAGTTTTGTTTCTTACTAAACCACGATATCAAATTCTCTCCCAAGAAGAAACAACCACCAGAAGTGCTCTTTCTGTCATCCGCACTGCCAGCCCAATCTGCATCACAAAAACCAATGAGTTGAGAATTGTCACTTTGTGAGTACATCATGCCGTAGTCACATGTGCCGCTAACATACTTGAGGATTCTTTTCACTTGAGTTAAGTGACTCATCTTTGGATCAGCTTGATATCTTGCACACACACCCACTGCAAAGCTAATATCAGGTCTACTAGCTGTAAGATATAGGAGACTCCCTATCATACTTCTGTAGAGACTCTGATCAACACTAACACCCTTCTCATCTTTTGTCAACTTTAAATGAGTAGGTGCTGGAGTCCTTTTGTGAGTAGCGGTATCCATTCCAAACTTCTTGACAATATTTTTTGCATACTTACTCTGAGAGATAAATATTGTCTCATCCATTTGCTTCACTTGTAGTCCAAGGAAAAACGTTAATTCCCCAACTAAACTCATCTCAAACTCTGACTGCATCTGTTTGATAAAATGCTCCACCATCTGACTTGACATCCCACCAAACACTATGTCATCAACATAAATTTGTGCTATCATTAGTTTACCATGTTCTTCTTTTACAAACAGAGTTTTATCATGTCCTCCTTTCCTGTATCCATGATTGACAAGAAATTCAGTCAATCTCTCATACCAAGCCCTAGGAGCTTGTTTCAACCCATATAAAGCCTTCTTCAATTTGTAGACATGATCAGGAAGATCTGGATTCACAAAACCTTTTGGTTGTTCCACATACACCTCTTCATTTAAGTACCCATTGAGAAAGGCACTCTTAACATCCATTTGGAAAAGTTTAAATTTCAGAATGCATGCAACACCAAGCAACAGCCGTATAGACTCTAATCTTGCAACTGGGGCAAAAGTCTCATCAAAATCTAATCCTTCCACTTGAGTGTATCCCTGTGCCACAAGCCTTGCCTTGTTCCTTGTAATAGTTCCATTTTCATCAGATTTATTTTTATAAACCCATTTAGTGCCTATTACATTCAACCCTTTTGGTCTAGGAACTAGATCCCAAACCTCACTTCTTTCAAACTGGTTCAACTCTTCTTGCATGGCAGCGATCCAATAATTGTCCGTGAGAGCCTCTTTGACATTCTTTGGTTCTATTTTTGACACAAAGCAAGAGTTAGAGATTATATCTTGATTTCTTCTTGTGGTGATACCTTCATCTGGATTGCCTATGATCTGGTCCTTGGGATGATTTTTCTGGACTCTAATAGATGGTCCTTTACTAACTGGAACAGTAGTATCATCAGTGGTAGGACTATCAGGTGTTACCTCAAACTCCTCTATACTAGCAGTTTCTTCAAACTGGAATTCAAATGCTTCAGCATCTGGACTTTCATCTGTCTTGTCATCAGATGATACATCATCTATCACAACATTCATTGATTCCATCATCACTTGAGTTCTGGAGTTATACACTCTGTAGGCTCTACTGTTAGTTGAGTATCCCAAGAATATACCTTCATCACTCTTTGGATCCATCTTCCTCCTTTGTTCTCTATCTATCAAAATGTAGCACTTACTCCCAAATACATGAAAATACTTGATAGTAGGTCTTCTACCTTTCCACAATTCATATAAAGTTTTAGTGGTTCCAGCTCTCAAGGTGACACGATTGAGAATGTAACATGCTGTATTCATAGCTTCAGCCCAAAAATGTTGAGGTAGTTTCTTTGAGTGTAACATGACCCGAGCACATTCTTGTATAGTTCTGTTCTTTCTTTCAACTACACCATTTTGTTGAGGTGTAATAGGTGAAGAAAATTCATGTCCTATTCCTTCAGCAGCACAGAACTCAGAGAATCTTGAGTTTTCAAACTCTCTACCATGGTCACTCCTTATTCTGACAATGACACTATCTTTTTCTCTTTGAAGTTGTTTGCACAAGTCTTTGAAAGAACTAAAGGTGTCTGACTTTTCTCTGAGAAAGTTGATCCATGTGAATCTTGAGTAGTCATCTACAACAACAAACGCATATCTCTTTCCTCCTAAACTTTCAACCTGCATAGGCCCCATCAAGTCCATATGAAGTAATTCAAGCACCTTTGATGTAGTCAGATGCTGCAGCTTCGGGTGTGACATCTTTGTCTGCTTTCCAATTTGACATTCACCACATATGCTTCCTTCTTCTATCTTCAGTTTAGGTACTCCTTTTACTGCATCTTCAGCTATGATCTTTTTCATACTCCTTAGATTAAGATGACCCATCTTTTGATGCCATAACTTGACTTCATCTTCTCTAGTGACGAGACAGGAGGAAATTTGAGCACTTTCTTCAGAAATCCACAAATAACAGTTATCTTTAGACCTGACTCCCTTCATAACAGATTTACCATCTTCAGTAGAGACGATGCATTCAGACTTTGTGAAGTTCACTTTCATTCCTTGATCACACAATTGACTGATGCTTATGAGATTTGCAGTCAATCCTTCCACTAAAAGAACATTCTCAAGCTTAGGCAACCCATTTGCAATGAGACTTCCAATGCCTTTGATCTGACCTTTGGCCCCATCACCAAAAGTAACATAACTGGTAGTGTAAGCTTTAACATTGGTTAGATAATTTTTAACACCAGTCATATGTCTTGAGCAACCACTATCAAAGTACCAATCATTTCTGGATGAAACTCTCAGAGATGTATGAGCTATGTGAGCAGCATCATTTGCCTTTGGTTTCCATTCTTTCTTTGTATTGCTTGAATCAGATTCATACCTGGGATTATTATACCATCTTGGAAACCCATACAATCTAAAACAGAAAGGTCTGATGTGACCTCTTCTACCACAGTAATGACAGATCCATCCCTTAGGTTTAGGAATGACTTTGGCAGGCTGATGTTGTTGAACATGCTGTGGCATCTGTCTGGTTTCAGTGGGATCATAAGTGTCTTTAGCAGGAACAAATGTACTAGTAGAAGTAACATTTTTCTTTTTAGGATAGTTATATTCTACTCCAATACCCTTAGGTTTCCCAGCAACTTGACCCTCAACCAGTATATCTAATCTTTCAGTTCCATTATTTAGCAGTCTAAGCTGTTTATTTAAACTAGTCAGCTGATAGTTCAATGTGGTTACCTCATCTCTAAGAGCAGAAGCCTCGGACAGATGCTTTGCCTTCTCAGATTGTAACTGCTTTGTGAGTTGAGATATTTGAGTCTGATGCTTCAGCTTCTCATCTTGCAATTTACTTATAACGTTTTGTTGCTGCTGACAAACCTTTTCACTCTTCTGACTCAGTGCTTTATAGGACGCAGCTAGTTCATCAAAGGTCAATTCATCATCATCTGATTCAGATTCAATAAATCCAGTAAGTGCAGTAATGTGATTTGCAGACTCAGAGTAGTCATCATCCTCAGAGTCATCTTCATCAGACCAAGTGACAGCCATACCCTTCTTCTGTTTCTTCAGGAATGTTGGACATTCAGCTCTAATATGTCCATGGCCTTCACATTCATGACATTGAACACCTTTTCCAGTACTGGCCTTTTCCTCAGGTCTGTATTTTCTTTCACCATTAAACTTTCTGTTATTATCAGAGAAATTGCCTTTAGCATTTGTCCTGCCTCTTCCATCCATCTTCTTTAATATTCTGTTGAACTGCCTGCCTAGATGTGCCATAGTTTCAGATAAATTTTCATCAGTTTCTAAACCATTTTCTACTTCCTCACTTTCAGTGGAGTTGGTTATAAGAGCTATACTCTTCTTCCTCTTCTCGGTTTTCTCTTTAGCAGCCAGCTCATAGGTTTGTAATGAACCCACTAAATTTTCAAGTTTCAATACTCCTATATCATGTACTTCTTCTATAGTAGTAACTTTCATATCAAATATCTTAGGAAGAGATCTAAGCATTTTTCTTACCATTCTTTCCTCGCTTAGCTTTTCACCTAGAGCATCAAAGTTGTTTGCAAAGTCTAGAATGGTCATGTGGAAGTCATGAACAGATTGATCTTCACCCATCATTAGGTTCTCAAACTTTACGGTCAAAAGCTGTAGCCTTGAATTCTTCACCTTAGCGGTGCCTTCATGTGTAGTCATTAGAATATCCCATGCTTCCTTGGCCACTGAGCACTGTTTGATCATCCTGAAAATGTTATTATCCACAGCATTGAATAAGGCATTTAGCGCCTTGGAGTTACCATGTGCAAGCTCATCCTCTTCCTTGGTCCACTCCGCTTCTGGTTTTAGTTCACCTGTAGTTTTACCATCTTTGTCACGCATCACTGGATGCTCCCATTCCGTTAGGATAGCCTTCCAAGATTTGCTATCAAGTGATTTAATAAATGCCACCATTTTGGCTTTCCAGTAATCATAGTTTGATCCATCCAGAAGTGGAGGTCTGTTGACATAGCCACCATCCTTGTTCATTATGCCAGAAAGTAACTTCCCTGGTCCTCACCCACGCAGAACAGGGTGCCTGCTCTGATGCCAATTGAAATTCTGGCACCTACTGGGGACAGATGTTAAGACAGAAGCTATAGCAATTGTCGTACGTAGTCAGTTGTAATGCTAAGACAAATGCTCAAGCGTATGTCCACAGTAGAATATAATCAACAAGTAAAAGCAACAGACAATAAAGTAAACAACACAGAGAATTGTTAACCCAGTTCGGCGTTCACAACGACCTACTCTGGGGGCTACCAAGCCAGGAAGGAATCCACTATAATAGATCTAGTTCTAAGCCCACAGCAAACATCCAAGTTTACGACTTATCTCCTAGACTCTACCCGTGCTAACTCAACCTAGGAACTCCTAAGTTTGAGACCCCGTCTCACTTCCTTTCTATCACGAACCTCGTGATTATTCAGTTCTACGAACAGTGTGGTTTCACTAACCAAACAAACAAACAATCTCCGTGCTTAAAAGCTTGGGAGAAGTTACTCGAAAATACCAAACCAAACACGCCTAAGCTTGTGTTATAGAATCCACAAGAAAGGCTTACAATAAACAAGACTCAAATCCTAAAACTATATTCTTCAAATACGGCTTCAGTCCTCTTTTAGGTTTTAGTCTTCACATATATATACCCTGAGTTAGCATAGGCTAGATCTTCGTTTTTGGGCTTCACAATACAGCTGGTCGTTATAAAAGTCCAGCAAACATATTCTTGGATAAAATCTCTTGTTTCCATAAATGGCGTAGCATATTATGAAAATATAACCTGGTGCAGCCGCCTTATCAAACCTCAATGAAAACGTGTGTCTTGGTATATAAGGAAAGGCGAAAATATTGTTTAGGCGAATCTTCAAGGATATGGCGCATAAATACAGCGAGAATTACCGTCACGACAGATGCTGTACCCACATGCTACGGCATCTGGTCCAACATCTTGCTAGAACATGTTTTTGCAAAATGAGGCCAACATACAAAACACCAACAATAATGAACTTCAATTAATTGAAGTATCTAGTGTGTTATTTGTTAATTCAGATGTTGTGTGTTGGCAGATGCTTGTGATTGATGTGTATGATGATTAGCAGTAGTATGTAGTAGTGCATTGTCATACCCCATTTTTTGACCGATCGATTTTGTTCGGCGATTAAAACCTTTTTTCCCCTCTTTGTTATTTCTGACGAAATTTTGGCAGAGAAGTATTTTAAAATACCTCATTTATTTGATTTAATCTTTATTTTCTTATTATTTATTTTATTTTATTTCTTTATATTTTATTTATTTATTTTTGTTATTATTATTATTTAATTTAGTTTCTATCTTATTTTTGTTTTTTAGTCTTTTTTATCATTTTTATTATTATTTTCGTTTTTCCATCAGGTGGTTTTTTTTTAGTCAATTTGTCAACAGTCCAAATGTGTTTTTTGTCCAATCCAAGCCCAAAGGGGTATTTTTGTCCAAATGGGGAAATTTCATCTGCAAACCCTAAATTCCTGACACACTATATATAGTGCATTTAATGCACAGTGCCCTAGGTCAGTCTCTCTCAGCCTCAGCCGCAGAAACCATTTTTTTTCAAAAATCAAATCAAACAAAAAAAACAAAAATAAAAAAAAGAACCCAGATAAATCAAAATTCATCACTGTTCTTCATCCAAACCCAGAACAAATTCAAATCGTCATCATCAACCATTATCATCATTCAAAAAACAAATCCAGAAACCAAACCATCTCTGAATCATCATCAACATCAACCCAGAAACCACAAAATCCTCATCAAAACCAAATCATCACCATTCAATAAATCCCATAATCACGGTTTCCTTCTTTCAAACCCAGCAATCAAAACGCAAATCATAAACACAAATTATTTCCTTAATCAGAACCGAAATCATTCTCCATTATTCACAAACCCAAATCGAACCCGAAACCAAAACAAAATTTCGAAATCAACACCAAACCAAAACAAAACGAAACCGAAATAAAAAAAAACGAAAGAATAGAAGAAGGGAGACGAAGAGGAAACCGAATCAGATTCTAAAAAACCCAAAGGTTGTGTTTGCTTTCTTTGTTCTTCTGATCCGGATCTTGAGGGATTTGATTTTGTCTATTTCATTTTTGGATTTGGTTTTAGTATTCGTTTTTGTTTTGTTTTGGTATTGGAAGTTTTTTTTAAGAGATGAAGTTTTGAAAGAAAATGAAAACAGAATGAAATTGTGAGGAAGAAGAGATGAAACACGGCGGCGGTGTCGCGAGAGAGAAGAGAGAAGTTTAGTTTGTGATTATGTGTTTTTACGGTTTGTCGGCCTTTTATACCATATTCTGATTCTGTGCGCGTAGGTGCACGTCCTTACGGTGCACCTGCGCGCCTATAACCTCATGATTGCAATCTGGCGCCTTAGTTTCTTCTTTCTCTTTATTTAGATCAGGGCCGTCTGATCTATCAGACGGCCGAGGTTGATTCTGCGTTTTTTTTTTGGCAGAGAGGCCTATTTGGACTGGGCCTTGCTCATTCTGTTTACTTTTTGCACCCCCTTTTCTGTTGTTATTGTTATTTACACCCCATTCTGTTTTTATTTTTTTACATTAGATTGTATTTTTAGGATTTGATGTAAATTTAGATAAATTGCATAGCATCCTCTTGCATTCATCTCATATTTATTTTTCTTGCAAATACCTTAGAATGTAATTAGGAACAAATGTACACTATAAATGAAAAATTGCATCTCATGCATATTTATTTATCGCTTTCCGCAAAAAACGTTAGCATATTAATTCCGAGGAAAAAGACATCGTTTTGATCAAAATATCATTACGGGTTGTCTTCGCGCTTAATTTGCTTATTGCGACGTTATTATTCTTTTAGCGCTACCTCTTTAATTTGGAACCCAACATTCCATTAAAAAGAAGTAGTCATTTTATTCTCAAAAATGAGGTCAACACCTCTTCAAAAATAGTTAGTCATTTTATTCTCAAAAAATGAGGTCAAAACCTCTTTCAAAAATATCAACACAATTTCTTTTCAACATCATCAAGCATCAAAAACATTTCATCATCAAACATTTTCAAACTTTGGACTTTAAACCAAACGTTTCTTTTTACCGCGAAAACCTTGGATTTTAACCCAAGAGTCTTTTTATCCCAAAACATGGATTTTAAACCAAGTGCCTTGGACTTTAAACCAACGGCGTCTTTTATCGTGAAAACCTTGGATTTTAACCCAAGAGTCTTTTTATCGCAAAACTTGGATTTTAAACAAGTGCCTTGGACTTTAAACCAACGGCGTCTTTTATCGTGAAAACCTTGGATTTTAACCCAAGAGTCTTTTTTTATCGCGAACTTGGATTTTAAACCAAGTGCCTTGGACTTTAAACCAATGGCTTCTTTTTCGCTAAAACCTTGGACTTTAACCCAAGTGATGCTTTTCTCGCCAAAAACCTTGGATTTTAAACCAAGTGCATTTTCTTCATTCATACATCTTTAATCATGCATAAACTTTGGATTTTAAACCAAGTGTCTGTTATCACTCAAAACATTTTCTCAATAAACCTTGGATTTTAAACCAAGTGTCCGTGTCTTATTTCATGATCAAACTTTAATCAATTTAACCATATAGACTTTCTTCACAAACTAACATCAATCAAGTTCACATTTTTGCCACTTTTGGCTTTTGGTTTTTAAAATTATTTTCAAAAACCTTAAAATCAAACAAACAAATTTACTCGTAACTTTTACCCCGAACTACGGTGGTATGATCCCTCGGGTACGTAGGCATGAGATTTGTCTCTCCAATCAATAAAATCAACAAAAACATTTTTCCTCATTTTCATCACTTTAAACTTCTTTTTTTATCATTACTTAAATTCCTATACTTATACATTTTCACAAGCAATTAAAAATAAAGCGCAAAGTTAGAAATAAAAACAAGAGGTTCCTATAGAGTACTATAGATACTTAGGGTGCTAGTACCTTCCCTTCGTATAACCAACCCCCTAACCTTGTTCTCTAAAAATAGGGTTTTTTCGAACTTTTTCCCTTTCACTTGGATAAATTAAAGATCGGTGGTGGAATATTAAATTGCGATTCGAAGTTAATTAATAACTCGATATCCAAAAATCACCGCGACAGAAATGGCGACTTCACTGGGGACAACCAAGCGGGTTGAACCTAACTTGCTTTAATTACTATCTTCGCGCTATTATTTTTTTATTTGTGTAAATATTTGTATATATAATTGGGGATGCTTTGAGTGGTGAGATAAGTCCCCTACCCGGGCTTGAGTGACACAATAAGATAGGATGGGATGAAATCATAGTGACATGTCTTTAGATTATGAAGCACATGTGATATGATCCCGCTCGGTGGAGGCCTCACGACGGTAGTACTTGTTGTCATGATAACTCATGATGGTGTTATTACTTTCAATGTGAGTGTCCGGAGAAGCCGAGAACCTTTAGATTTACCTTTAACCCCTCTTGGCCTTTTTAGGGCGTAGTGCGGTGACTAATCAAGAGTAAGTCTTGAATTTAGTTGTCACGCGAGACTACACTGAAACGAGATCATCTTGTGAATATTATTGGAACGAGAGTAGTCACGTAATCCAGTGATGTTCATGAGGCGGTTGATGACTTTGGGAACTTTGTAGAACCCGTCATGCAGGTACAAATAACCCTAGTACATACCATATGGGAGGGTTTCACCTTTGACTCCAACATTATACTTTAACTCCACCATGTTTTCCGCATCATGCATGCATGCACTCATTCATAAAATTCTTTTTCTCATCCGATGTCGAAGGACTTAAACAAATTTTTCGTAAACATTGCAGATTACATTCATTACACATAATAAATTTTTCTCTTTTCTTCTCCGTTTCTCCTTACAAAATTCATATCTAAATGTTTACAACCAATTTGGGATAAGTCCTTAGACAACCAAAAAAACACATTGCATATTTTAGCATAAACACATCATGCATCATACTACATTCATAAGTTTCCAAACTCAAGTCTCATATCTTCCTGTTCTCTCTACCCCAGTCAAACAAAGTGGCCCGGCGTATTCGGTACAAAGCAACTCGTGTCTACAATACTCGGTCTAAGTTGAAGAGCAAGATGGATAGTTTTGAGGAAGAAAACCATATGCTCCGTGAACAGATGACAACTATGCAAGCAGAAATCGAGAAATTGACTAGCATGGTGGCTTCTTTGATGGCTACCCAGAATCAGGTGTTAGCACCAGCACCACAGTCCAGTAATACTCTTGCATCTCCTCCCGTTTCATCTGCACCTCTTGGCACTCATCAGTTTGTTATGCCTGAAGGTTACCCATGGGGCATGCCTGTTGGATTTCTCGGGGAAGAATCACGTCCTGGAGTATTTGAGATTCCTCAACCAGTAGTGCCTATTCCTCAGCTTGTTAATACACTTCCTCAAGTTACAGCAACTGTGACTGCACCATTGGTTCATACTGTCCAGCAAAATCAGATGCCCGTTTTTCATGCTGAAAGTGTGGGAGGTTATGACAGGGTGGATGACTTACAGATCAAATATGATGAGATTCAGAGGGAAATGAGGGCTCTTAGAGGAAAAGATTTGTTCGGCCAGGATGCTCATGAACTATGCTTGGTCCCTGATGTTGTCATCCCTCACAAGTTGAAAGTTCCGGATTTTGAGAAGTATAAGGGGAGTACTTGTCTTATAGGCTCACCTGATAATGTATGCTAGAAAAATGTCAACTCAAACCAGTAATGACAAGTTGTTGATCCATTATTTTCAAGACAGTCTGACCGGTGCAGCTCTGAGGTGGTACATGGACCTTGATAGGGCTAATGTCAGTTCCTTTAATGATCTAGCCAGTGCTTTTATTCGGCAGTATAATTACAATTCATATCTAGCCCCTGATAGGGATGAGTTACGGGCCTTGGCACAAAAAGAGAGTGAGTCTTTTAAGGAATATGCTCAAAGGTGGAGGGAGCTTGGTGCTCAGATTCGTCCTCCAATGGAAGAAAAAGAGTTGTGTAAGTTATTTTTGCATACTTTGAGCCCATTCTTCTATGAGAAAATGGTTGGTGTTGTATCAAGAAGCTTCACCGAAATGGTGGAAATGGGAATGTGCTTAGAAGAAGGAGTCCGTCAGGGACGGTTGACAAGAGAGAAAGCTCCGACTAATACTGCCAAGAGATATGGTAACAACTTTTCTGAGAAGAAAGAATCTGAAGTTGGTATGGTGGCTCAAAGAGGACCTCATTCAAGAAACCCAGCTTATCAACATATTGTAGCCATAGCACTACCACCACAATACCCACAATCTCATCACCTACCATCTCCCCAACAATCATTCAATCATAACCGCACTCAGAAAAATCAACCATTTGACCCCATACCCGTGAAATATGCCGACCTACTCCCCGCTTTACTTGCTAAAAAATTTTTCCTGACGAGACCACCTCCACCTGTGCCAGGCTGCCAGCAGTACTACCTCCCTGGTACCGCAGTGATTTAACTTGTGCCTTCCATCAAGGGGCCCCTGGCCATGATGAAGAACGTTGCTATCCTCTCAAGAAGGCTGTTCAGGATTTAATCCGCAACAAGGTGCTATCTTTCAAGGATGAGAACCCTAACGTTCAAAGTTCATCCTCTGCTTAATCATGGGTCCTCTGTCATTTTCAAGATTATCAAGAAGTTTGTCCCTAGGATCACTAGGCCTTTTATGTTCAATTGCAATTTCTTTCTTGCCAAGCATTTATTTACATTTTAAAGTTGTATCTTTTAAATTTAAATTTCTAAACAATGAGCATGCATATTTTGGAATCCATCCATTCGTATTCACTCTTTTCTTGTGCCATCACAAATGGCAACGTTTTTATATTTCACTTTTTTTGTTTACAAACTTGAGGGGAGGATGATGTAAACTAAATGTTTAAAATTGCTGATATATGTTTTCATTAGTAAGACCCGGTTGATGATGTAAGGCATTGTTTCACTTCCCAAACACCGGAGAAATAAGGAGATAATCCGTAGTCAACCCCTTTGAGCCAGAAGTTGGTGTTCTTTCTAAAAACAAAAAAACAAAACCCTTAATCTTAACCCGGGGCAGGGTAGTCTTTCAATAATTCAATGACACATCCCAATACAAGAGGATAAATATGTTGAGATAGAGCAAGTCATGAGTAGACAAAACTCACAATAGCATGTGTCAGTCACAAATATCCTACACCAAAACAAAAAAAAACACAAACAAAAACAACAACATAAAGCCCGCTAGGTAAAAGACTTAGGCAAAATTCAGGGCATCCCGATGGACCACGAAATCCAAAAAATTGGTCCATGCAAAAATAAGGGATTAAGAGCAAAAAATGTTGAAGATAGGCTTGTGAATGAAAAAGTGACTGTCACTTCAAGAATCTCATCAAAGATTCGACCAAAGTGTCAATCTCAAACACCATTGTCAAAAGAAATCCTCTTGTCAACCAAAGCGTGTCTGATGAATTAATTGAATGTAGGAATGAAGGATATCAAAGAAGTGGGTGGGTTAAAACAGAATTTTGAGCCTAATCATCTTTTTTTTCATAACCATGAACCAGGCCACGTTATAACCCTCAAAAGACCTAATGGAAGCTAGGTTTACTTTGAAAGCATAATCAGCAAAATTATTGTTAAAACTGACTCCACCTGTTTGTTGAGTAACTATCTTTTACACACACCACATTTGTTTTCTAAAAAATTTCGATTCCAAAACTTGCAAGTACATTACATTTAGCAATATTTTTCAAAAGAAACAATTTTATTTGCAAATTTATATTTGGCATCAAGGAAATTCAATCAAATGGTCTAATCAAGGACGAATCAACTCAAAACGCACCTAAATAGGGGCAAATTACCTCAGGAACCTGCCAATCCGGGGCAAGTCTTTACATACAGGGGCATACACTCCAAGGATACAAAGTCAAGGTTTCACTCACTTGGGGCACTTAAAGTGATTTCCAGGGGCAATCCAGATCTGCCAATATAGTTGTTATGTCCCTTCCTCCTTGAGCCAATAATCATCGAGTTGATATTTTGGGTTTTATGGAAATGTGTTACTATGATATGCTGAGCATGTAATCCAACATTCCTCCATTGAATACTGAACTTGACGGTTCTCCGGTAATCTCCAGCAAGTGGTTATCTTTAAGAAGCTTGTATGGTTTTCTTTTCCCAGTGAAAAAAGAAGCTGAGACCCGTTTTAGGAGGCTCATTCAACAGCAAATGACATCTCTTTGAGAAGTTTGCATATCATCAGCAAATGGCATCTCTTTGAGAAGTTTGCATATCAGCATATCAGTCTTGATTCTTTCTATCAAAAAAAAAAAAAACAAAGAAAAAAAGAATAGCAAAAAAGAACAGCTCGCTAAGTTGAAAACCCGAAAGGGCGGCTTAGGCAAAAATGAGCGTCCGGTGGATTGAAAACCCGAAAGGGTGGTCCAGGCAAAAATTAGGGGCAAACAAAAACAAGAGATCTATATTCCCGGTGGATTGAAAACCCGAAAGGGCGATCCAGGCAAAAATTAGGGGCAAAACAAAAAAGGATATATATTCCCGGTGGATTGAAAACCCGAAAGGGCGATTCAGGCAAAAGTTAGGGATTTAAAAAAAAAACAAAAAGCTTGACTATTGAAACAAGACCACGAGAAAATATTCGGTTTCAGTGTACAAAATGGCGACTTCTGCTAGACCTCTGACCGATTGGGCTTTACCCCAAGAAGCAACCATTCTTACCATGGATCGACATACCATACCGGGTTTTACCCCGAGAATCTGATTTATTTCACCTATAGGGGTGCTGTCCCCAGTGGAGACCTATTGAGTGGTTGTACGGATACGTCGGCCCGATGTTCATCTTTTCTGATCAAGCTTTTGTCTCATCCAGTCATGTACAAATACCTTTCAATCATACAAATACAACCTTCATAACATACATTCATACTTACATACAATCATATATACATTCATACATATATACAATCATTCATACATGCATACACACAGTCATACACACATACATATACATACATACATACAGTCATACACACATACATATACATACATACATACAATCATTCACATATGTATACATACATTCATATTTACATACATACAACATGCACACAAAATCATTCATACATACTGTATTGACCATCATGTGTCTTGCTTTATACATCACAAAAAGGAGTCATCCCTAGTGTATCTGGTCCAGAGATTTCTCCATCAATCATACATCACAAAAAAAAAAAAAAAAAGAGGAGTCATTCCCAGTGAGTCTGGTCCAGAGATGTCTACCATTCATACAAAAAAAGAGTCATCCCCAGTATATCTGGTCCAGAGATATCTCCATCATTCATATTTCACAAAAAAAGAGCCATCCACAGTGAGTCTGGTCCAGAGATGTCTCCATCAAACATATTTCAAGTAGCAGGTTTTGCAAACAATCAACTAAAAGCTTGTGTTTCATTTCCCCAAAAGAAGTCATCTCCAGTGTGTCTGGTCCAGACAAATACATATTCTTGTCATGTCTCGCTCTCCCACAATGATAGCAGACAATTTATTTCCTCGTTGTATCCTTACCATCCCACAATGTTGGTAGACACAGCCTTTACTTGTCCTCACCATCCCACAATGTTGGTGGACACTGTCTTTACTTCTGTCCGTACACAGGACTTTATCGCTTTCAGTCTTTACTTCTGTCTGCACACATGACTTTATCTGCTTATGTCCGCACACATTCAAACACTTTGTAAATATAGCACTCATAAATATAAAAGTCATAAGCATAACATTCATAACATCATATCATAGCATTTTATAGTTTGGTCCGTCAAAAAATGGTGTACTCTGTATTTAAGTCTCTTCCATCGTCGAATCAAAACAAAAATATCATCAAAAATCATCTTTTTCTTTTTATCTCCGATGGAAGAAACTTAAATAGGGGCATCTGTCATACCCCATTTTTTGACCGATCGCTTTTACACGCCTTTTTTAAGACGGGTTTTCTTTGTTCGTTTCTGACGAAATTTCGGCAGAGAGGTATTTTAAAATACCTCATTTATTTGGTTTAATTTTCTTTTTATTATTATTTCTTTTACTTTATTTCTTTATTTTTTATTTATTATTATTTATTTAAATTCGTTTTTTTATTATTATTATTATTATATATATATATATATATATATATTATTATTTTATTTCTTTTTTTTTATATTTTTTTATATTTTTGCTTTTATTATTTTTTGGGTGTTTTTGTCAAGTTTGTCTGGTCTTTTGTCCTTATCAGGCCCAAAGGGGCAATTTTGTCCAAATGGGGAAACTTTTCATATGCAAAACCCTAATCCTGACATAGTATTTATACTGTACTAATTGCACAGTGTCCAAGGAGGTCAGAGAAATGCATCAGCCGCAGAATCATCTGCTTCTTTGAATCCAGATCAAAACAAAAATCAAAATTACAAAGAAAAATCAAAAATCAAAAACAAAATACAGAATCCTGAATCATCATCCTCATCACTATAATCACAAATCCAAATCAAATCATTCAAAACCCATATCATCACTAAACCAGAAAATAAAAAAACAGACAATCCTCACATCATCATCATCGCTCATCAACATCAATTCCGAATCCAAATCAAGGACAAAACGAACCAAATCAAATCAAAACGAAACCCAAATCATAAACCCAGAAATGAAGAAACAAACCCGAAATCCTTTTTCCAAACCGAAAACCAAAACAAAAACAGAAGAAGAAGAAGACGAATCGCAATAAGAAAATTTCAAAGGTTGAAACCTTTTCTTCTCCCTTTCCTTTCGTTTTTGATCCGGTTTATGATTTTGGTTTGATTATTTCGAATTTGGGTGTGGGATTAGAATTCGATCTCGTTTAGTTCTGATGTTGAAATGCTTTTGAAGAAAAACAGAAATTAAAATTGAAAAAAACAGAAAGAGATCGCGAGAGAGAAGAAGCAGAAATCGCCGGCGGCGAGAGAGAGGAGAGAAGAGAGAAGATGGAATTTTGTGTTATTTTTAGGGTTTCACCCTTTTATATTTCCTCTCTGATCCTGTGCGTGCAGGTGCACGTCCTTACGATGCACCTGCGCGCCTTTATCCTTCTGATCTTCATCGAGCGTTCCTGATCTCTTTTATCTGTGATTAAATCAAAGCTGTCTGATCAATCAGACGGCTCTGATTCCGATTTCTTTAATTTCTTCGCACACCCCCTCTGGGCCACGCCCCCCAGCTGGGCATGGGCCCAGATTTGCTTTTTGCACCCCCTTTCTGTTTTTATTAATATTTGCACCCCCTTCTGTTTTTTTATTTTATTTTTGCCTATGATAAAAGTGCTTATGGAATGTGCTTCAATAAGCTATTAAATCCAAAATAAGTACTTATTTGAGGCTCTTTTTATTTTTTACTATTTATTTCATGATTATTTGTGCTTAATCTTGCTCACTAACTTAACTTTGATTATTCATGCATTATTCTTTATTATTACTAACTTACTAACTTATCATTATTATTGTCACTAACATACCTCATTATTATTGCTTGTTAATTTAACATTTAATTCATTGCCTTATTAATTAATCATTTATTTTATTGCAAGGACATTAGATTGTATTTTTAGGATTTTATGTAAATTTAAATGAAAATTG
Organism: Trifolium subterraneum; assembly: GCA_951799995.1. Lineage (NCBI taxonomy): Eukaryota > Viridiplantae > Streptophyta > Magnoliopsida > Fabales > Fabaceae > Trifolium > Trifolium subterraneum. Next base: position 27,035,252 of record OX637467.1, read on the forward strand.
CATAGCATCCTCTTGCATTCATCTCATATTTATTTTTCTTGCAAATACCTTATAATGTAATTAGGAACAAATGTACACTATAAATGAAAAATTGCATCTCATGCATATTTATTTATCGTTTTCCGCAAAAAAACGTTAGCATATTAATTCCGAGGGAAAAGACACCGTTTTGATCAAAATATCATTACGGTTCGTCTTCGCGCTTATTTAGTATAATGTTAATATCGTTCTTTTCGCGCGTTAGCCATTATCCGTTTCTTTTGTATCAAAAAAAATGAGGTCAACACCTCTTCAAAAAATATTTAGTCACTTTATTCTCAAAAAATGAGGTCAAAACCTCTTTCAAAAATATCAACACAATTTCTTTTCAACATCATCAAGCATCAAAATATTTTGTCATCATACATTTTTCAAAACTTTGGACTTTAAACCAAATGTTTCTTTTTATCGCGAAAACCTTGGATTTTAACCCAAGAGTTCTTTTTCATCACAAAACTTGGATTTTAAACCAAGTGCCTTGGACTTTAAATCAACGGCGTTTTTTTTTTTTTATCGTGAAAACCTTGGATTTTAACCCAAGAGTCTTTTTTTGTCACAAACTTGGATTTTAAACCAAGTGCCTTGGACTTTAAACCAACGGCGTTTTTTTTTTATCGTGAAAACCTTGGATTTTAAACCAAGTGCATTTTCCTCATTCATACATCTTTAATCATGCGATAAACCTTGGATTTTAAACCAAGTGTCTTTTATCACTCAAAACCTTTTCTTAATAAACCTTGGATTTTAAACCAAGTGTCCGCGTCTTATTTCATAATAAAACTTTAATCAATTTAACCATTTAGACTTTTTTCACAAACTAACATCAATCAAACTCACATTTTGCCACTTTTGGCTTTTCGGTCTTTAAAACCTTTTTCAGAACTTTAAAATCAAACAAACAAATTTACTCGGCTTTTTACCCCGAACTACGGTGGTTTGATCCCTCGGGTACGTAGGCATGAGACTTGTCTCTCCAATCAATAAAATCAACAAAAACATTTTTCTTCGTCACTTTAAACTTTTCTCGATCACTACTTTAGTTCCCATACTTATACATTTTTGCAAGCAATTAAAATTAAGCGCAAAGTTAGAATAAAAACAAGAGGTTCCTATAGAGTACTATAGATATTTAGGGTGCTAGTACCTTCCCTTCGTATAACTAACCCCCGAACCTTGTTCTCTAAAAATATGGATTTTTCGAACTTTTTCCCTTTCCCTCGGATAAATTAAAGATCGGTGGTGGAATATTAAATTGCGATTCGAAGTTAATTAATAACTCGACATCCAAAAATCACCGCGACAAATGTTATTATCATCAAAACTTAGGGTGTTTTATAACTAAAACTCATTTTGTTCCAACACTGATAACAACTCTTAGAGCCTCTGAAGACTACAGTCTGAAGATTTATTATTGCTTATGAAAGGAGTTTGCCTCTGATGTCTGTCAAAGGCTCTGAAGATGCTATCAGAAGATAAAAGCTCAGTTTATCCTAAAGAAGCATACTCTGTTTTTAAGAAACCTCGTATCTCTGATAAAAGCTTCTAGGATGTTCCTTTTGAAGGAAGACAGCTCATGGTGAAGGAATAATCATATAGTACAACATCCTTATCCTCAACCTTATCATCAAATCGAGCATATAGTACATTTGTGTACTATTCTTTCTCAAATTGGTGGAGCGTTTCAACAACGAAAGAGTAGTGGAATTGATTTACTTCTTTTGGTAAAAGAGAATCAAATTTATATCCAGTAATAACCAATAGCTGTCATCCTTCTACAATGGTCTTATCTCAAACGTCTACAATTCACTTGCCTATATATAGAAGAAAATCATCTTGAGAAAGGACTACTGATCAGAACTGCTACAACTGTTTATTATAATACTACTGAGCTTACAAGAGCAAAAACAGACAACACACTAAGCTTCAATATCTTTTGATATTCTCATAGACTCTATTTGTATTCATTCTTAAGTGATTAAGTTAGAGAGTCTAGCTAAGCTTAGATTTTTACAACACCTCTGTTTTTAACAAGTGTATTTGTGTTGATTTTTAGTTGTATAAGTTTGTGAAGTCTCTTGCTCGTGTTCTTGAGCATTTGAGAAGTCTCTAGCTTGTGTTCTTGAGCATTTGTGTTTATAATCTTTAGTGATTATAGTGAAATCTCTTGGAAGTGCAAGAGGACTAGACTACTCTCGGTTTGTGAGAGGAACCAGTATAAATCTCTGTGTGTTCATCTCTCTCTCTCTCTCTGCTTTTACTTGTGTTGTGTTTATCTAGCATTCTCTTATCCGCTGCAAATCTAACTCTAAAAGCTAGAAAAGTTTTAACTTACCAAAACACAATTCAACCACCCCTTCTTCTGTTTTTCACCCCTTCAAACTATGCCAACATCAGGTTGTTGAGGTTTGTAAGCTCTCCCTGAGTTTGATAATCCATTACAGTTAGGATTGAAAGCTCCACCTAAGTTTTATCCATAATTAATTTGAATCGGTTTAAGATACAATTTCATAAACTTGATTGTATACTTCATATCTAACTCTCAGAGTGTGAGGTTTGCAAGCTCAACTCTTAAGTCTGATAAAATTAATTAAAAGCACAATCTTAATTAATTTCATCTATGAATGCACAATTAAGTTTATCAATTTGCTCCCCTATATAAATAAAATACGATAGGATGGATAATAGAAGATATAATTTTTTTTTTTTACTCCCCTTTTTGTCATTATCTAAAAGTAAGCAAATAAAAAACAAAACAGTTAAAGGAGAAAGTAAATAACTAGACTACATTACATAGTGCACAAACATAGAATCCTATGGGTTCCTAAGAAGACTAAGGATTGTTTGCAGAGTAGCTTTTGTGGACTACTGCCTTTTGAAGATCTTCCAATTCTTCTGCTGAACTTCGTTCCTTTCTTTCAAATAACTGACCAGGTTTCAAACTGAACTGAAGATGTTTGTTTATAGTAGTGTCCAAACAAATAGATTTGTCTTTCTTCTTAGTCTTGTCAGAAAATAAATTGTCATGAACACTTAGATGACCTTGTTCACTGATATGCTGAACATGTTCTTGCTTATCAGATTCAGTGAATAGCTTCCCTTGTAGACTTTGTTGAAAAACATGAAGTTTACTGACATCTGCCGATTGAAGCTTTTCCAAAGCTTGATCAATGTCATCTCTTAGAGTTTCCCATTCATGAACATAAGTATCAGAATCCAAAGGAGAATATCTTAAGTTATTCAGTGATTTAAGTCTTTCAAGCATTGGATTACATGGTTCAAGCATTGTAGTGTTTGATATAGGTGGTGTAGGTGTTTCTAAGATGTTTGGATCAGAGGTTGTTGGTGAATTTTGTTTAGAGGTTGGTTGAGTGTTGTGATTAGGAGAGACTCTGAATGATGAATCATTCAAAATTTATTCCTGAGTAAGAATCTTTGGTGATTGATCTGAGTGAATGGATTCTGAAGATTGAGCTTTTTCCTCCTCAGGAATATGCTTGTCTTCAGAGTGTGACGGTTTATTTGAAGGTGTGAAAAACACAAGAAGGGGGGGTTGAATTGTGTTTGAGGATTTAAAATTTTCTTCAAGATTACAAAATCTATCAGAGTCTATTTTGGCAGCGGATTACTCAAACACACAATAAGGTCAGAAGCAAGATTGAGAGGATGAAAGAGAAAGAGAGAACACACAAAGATTTTATACTGGTTCCCCTCACAACATGAGAGTACTCCAGTCCCCTTGTACTTCAATAAGAGATATCACTATAATAACCAAGATTACACAATTTCCTCAAGCTCACAGCAAGAGACTTCAACAGATGCTCCAGATCACACAACATGAGTCTTACTCTAATTTGCTCCAGATCACACAGCAGGAGTCTTACTCTAATTTGCCCCATATCACACAACAAGAGACTTTCAAATTGCTCAAGCACAAAAGCAAGAGACGTCCAGATGCTCAAGCACATAGGCAAGAGACTTCACAAATGCTCAAGCACATAGGCAAGAGACTTTGAAAATTAGACCGTTGTAGAAGATCAGTTTGCCCGTTACAAAAAGGTGCTCAGACCATATTTTAACTTATTCCATAAATGGCAAACTGCTTCTCCTTTCCAGGTTCTCGAAGATAGTTCCTTTGCATAAAAGAGGTAATAATAATACCGTTGTCTTGATATTCCCTTTCTTGACTTGTAGGACTAAGACACTCAACATCCATTTCGTCCTTGTGTAGATAAAGCTTGAGGGAGAACATATCCAGACTTAATTCCATCAGATTTACATGCTTTGATTATTATTGTGTAGCTTCTTAGAGTACACTCAAATTGCTACTGACAGACTCTTCTTGCTTCTTGATCATTCTTTTGCTTCTGAGACTCTTGTGGCTTCTGATAGTCCTTCTTCAGACTTGATTCATTCAGAACTTCTGAATGCTTCCAGATGCACATAGATATTCTTTGAGCTTCTCAGATTCAATCTTCGTTGTTAACTTCATACTTGCTTTTCTGAGACACTTGTAGCTTCTGATTGGCTTTCTTCAGAATTGGTTCTCTCAGAACTCCTGAATGCTTTCAGATGCTTGTATTCTTCTTTGTGCTTCTCAGAATCTATTTTCTTAGTTTAACTGCACACTTTCATTTGAGATCATTAGTGTTCTTCAATTGCATATTAATACTTTGTTATCATCAAAACTCTATCAAGTTCTTGAGGTTTGTTCTAAGAACCATTTTTGTTCCAACAATCTCCCCCTTTTTGATGATGACAGACATAAGTATTAATTGCTAATTGTTGTTGAATTAATTTATCATGTTCTCATCAGCTTTATGAGTTTTGCAAGCTCCCACTGAGTCAGACACACTATAGGGTTAGGTTTGTAAGCCCCCTGATACACCTAAAAATGTGCTATTTATTTAGTTATATTACTATTATATTTCAATTATTTTTATTTTTATTTCGAACTTTTATATTATGAATCGTTACTAAATGCTCTTATTTTATAATTACAGTTGAAAATTTATTAAATTGAAGAAAGGAGCGAAAACAGACCAAAAAGACACAAAAAGGGGCTGCAAATAGCAGCCCACTACAAGACAACAAAGCCCACGCCCGCCATAGGCATAGCTGGCGCCCGCCAGCCCATGAAGAAAAGCAAATGGCGTACGCCATCCAATAGGAAGCAAGGTGGGGGATTGCCACGTGATTCTTGAAGAAGAGGAAATGATCCTGGCGCCCACCAGGATCCAATGGTTGGAAATTGTTCCGAAAAAAGTCCCACATCGGGCAGAAACAAAACATGTACTTTGATATTTTAGTATAAATAGGTCCCTTTTCCACACTTTTAAAACACACAACTTTGAACAACTGACTTGTAAAACGAGCACACCACTCGTATAGTCGGTTGGGGAGAGAGTACTCAGGCCTTTAGTGCGGGAACTCTTTCCTTAAAGTTGCAGTTTATTTTCATTTGTACTGGCATTATACTTGGAGTTTATTCATGTTCTTATTTTATTATTTTCTTGTTTTATTTTCTTTATTGCTTTTATTTATTTATGCTTTATTTATTTATTTGCTTTATGTTTTTATTTCCTACTTATTTATTTATTTTGTCTTTAGTTTTAGTTTTAGTTATGTCTAGCTAATTTAATATTGCTAGGATGCGTAATTAGGAGCTAGAAGGAGTTCGGTAGTTAGTTCGCGCGCCTGCTTTTTAACGAGTTTTCCAAAAGCAGTTTTTATTTTAACGACTATAATTTGTCACGAGAGTGAGAATTAATTAAAGTAAAATCGATACGGCGAGAGCATGAGATTTCTACTAGATAGTAAAAACTGAACATTGATTATGATTCGGAAGCACACCACTTAGGATTAGAGTTAATTAAATTATATTTGGTTTTCAAAAAGTACTTTATTAGCATATGCGAGGACGAGAGTTAAGCATCACCTTTATAATCTACAACACTAGTCAAGATTTGCGAGAGCTGAGATTGGTGTTTTTAAATCAATATAGTTTCGAAAACTATTCTTTTTATCAAAGTGCGAATTAAGTATTGAACCCTACGAATCAACTAAGAGCTCATCCTAGTAATACGCTTTATTAATCTTAAAACCCAAAAATACTTTCTCTTATTTTATTTAAAAATCCAAAAAAATATTTTATAAACCCACTATTTTACTATTTAGCCTTAGATTTACAACGTAACATTAGATAACGGTAGGTCGACTATTGGTCTCTGTGGGATCGATAATCTTTTATAACTACACACGACAAGGCTGTATACTTGCAGTCACGTTCCGGTCGCATCAAGTTTTTGGCACCGTTGCCGGGGACCAATTTAGTCGATATCGTAACTCCAGTGTTACACCGTAGAGACTAAGGCAATTTTATTTTCTTTTATTTTTACTTTTATTTAAATAGTTAGTTTGTTGCATGCCAAGCACTCGCTCAAAAGGCGAAAGATTGGAGCAACAAGTTAACGAGCCCAAACGTTTTATTAGCATAAGACGTAGAACACAAGAACATCGTACTAGATACGAACTTCCCAATCCTAATAATTATATTCCCGAACCAGTAGTTAAACCAGAAATGGCTGAACTACCTCTAAATCGACCATTAAGGTCTTACGCTATTCCTTCGCAAGAAGAACCGCATAATAGCATCGCTGCCCCCGCTATTGAAGCAAATAATTTCGAGCTTAAACCTTCATTGTTGTCACCACTACAACAAAATCAATTCTCTGGAAATCCCACGGACGACCCAAATCTACATTTGTCCATATTCTTGCAATATGCCGATACTGTCAAAGCTAATGGTGTTAGTCCCGAAGCTATTAGACTTCGTTTATTCCCGTTCTCATTACGAGATAGAGCTAGAGCTTGGCTCCAGTCTCTACCACCCAACTCAGTCACCACGTTGAATGAGTTGAAGAAAGTCTTCTTAGCTAGATATTTCCCACCTAGCAAAACTGCTATGCTTAGAGCCCAAATTAATGGATTCAAACAAAAGGACAACGAGTCTCTTTTCGAAGCATGGGAAAGATATAAAGACATGATTAGGCTGTGCCCACATCATGGACTCGAAGAATGGTTAATTATCCACACCTTTTATAATGGCCTCATGTATAACACGAGATTGACCAAAGACGCCGCAGCTGGTGGCGCACTTATGGATAAAGCCTTCAATGAAGCCTATCAGCTTATCGAAAGCATGGCTCAAAACCACTACCAATGGGGAAGCGAAAGAACACCCGTAGAGAAATCTCAAACGAAAGGGGGAATGTATGAAATCAGCCACATAGACCAAGTCTATGCCCGATTAGATGCCCTAACGCAAAAGGTTGAAAACCTAAGCACCACACCAACAACTACCGTAGTCGCTGCAAACCAAGATTGTGAATTGTGTGGAGCTCAAGGACATACTATCGCTGAATGTCAAGTTCTGACCAGAGTTTCCCAAGACCAAGTGAATCACACTCAAGGAAACCCTTACTCAAACAATTTCACCCAGGCTTTAAGAACCACCCATACCTTTCGTACAAAAGTAACAATGCTTTATATGCACCTTCTTCTGCACCACTGAGATATCAAAAACCTGCCTACCCTACTCAAAACGCTCCTAGGAAATCTAACCTAGAATTAATGATGGAAAACTTCACAGCTTCTCAAATTAAAATCAATAAGGAAGTTAAAAATCAAAACATTCAAACTAGCGAGCAAATTAGGCAATTAACAAGCAAAGTAGACGTCATAGCCACACACAATAAATTGCTAGAAACCCAAATCGCGCAAGTGGCCCAACAACAAGCATCTACTTCTGCTCCCGCATGCACATTTCCTAGCCAACCTCAACCAAACCCTAAAGGACATGTGAATGCTATCATATTACGAAGTGGTACTTAATACGATGGACCAGTTGATCCTATAACCGAGAAACCAGTCATAGTACCCAACTCTGATGAACCAACCGAAAGGGAAGATGATCAAAGTAAGAAGGAGAAGGAAGATAGTGGCGAGGAAACCATAGAAACGAAGAAACCTTATGTACCTCCGCCACCTTATAAACCACCAATACCTTATCCTCAAAGATTCGAAAAAGCTAAAAGTATAGAGCAATTCAAGAAATTCGTTGAGCTTCTAAAGCAATTAAATATCACAATACCTTTCACCGAAGCCATTACCCAAATGCCCTCATACGCTAAATTTCTTAAAGATATCTTAACCAATAAGAAAAGAATCGAGGATGATGAAACCGTTATGTTTACTGCCGAGTGTAGCGCCATACTTCAAAACGAAATGCCTCCCAAGTTAAAAGACCCAGGAAGTTTCTCTATACCCTGTGTCATTGGAAAATTCGTTATAGATAGAGCCCTATGTGATTTAGGAGCAAGTATAAGTTTAATGCCCATAGCCATATGTGAAAAACTCAATATGGGAGATCTAATACCTACTAGAATGTCCATACAATTCGCGGACCGTTCGGTCAAATACCCCTTAGGAATTCTAGAAAACGTGCCAGTACGCGTAGGTCAATTCTATATCCCTACTGATTTTATAGTTATGGACATAAGAGAAGATTCCAACACTCCTATCATTTTAGGAAGGCCATTCTTAGCAACCGCAGGTGCCATAAATAGACGTAAAGAAAGGAAAGCTCATTTTTGAAGTGGGTGAAGAAAAAGTAGAATTATTCTAACACAATTCATGAAAGCACCAGCTATAGACGATAGTTGTTATATGTTAGACGTCATCGAAGAATGTAGAAAGGAGATGGAGAAGGATCAAACTATATATTCTGAAATTTTAAATCCCAACCCTCCCACCCTTAAAGTAAATGATGACGATCTCTCCGAATGCTTAGAAATTACACCAAACCCTACGCCTAACCCTATCAAATCAACAATTGAAGTCAAAACCCTACCCAAAAATTTAAGGTATGAATTCCTAGATAAAGAACGTGCAAAACCCGTAATAGTCAGCGCAGACTTAGGAGCATTAGAAACCGAAAAATTATTAAACATCCTAAGAAAATACCCCAGCGCTTTAGGGTATAGCACCGCTGATCTAAAAGGAATTAGTCCTTCTATTTGTATGCATCACATTATGCTAGAGGAAGATTGTAAAACCTCTAGAGAACCCCAACGAAGGATTAATCCTATTCTAAGCGAAGTAGTCAAACAAGAAGTCCAAAAACTTCTCGACACAGGAATTATATACCCAATATCCGATAGTAAATGGGTTAGCCCAGTACATGTCGTGCCTAAGAAGGGAGGAGTTACAGTTGTCACTAATGAAAAAGGCGAATCTATTGCACAAAGAATTCAAACCGGTCATAGAATGTGCATAGAATATAGGAAACTAAAGAAAGCCACTCGTAAAGACCATTTCCCTTCACCCTTTATTGATCAAATGCTTGAACGATTGGCTATATTGTACTAAAGAGCTCTGAACTGTTTTCAAGTTTTATTTCAGGCTCTGAGCTATTTTCTTTGAAAAGAATTTTTTTTAAGCTCTGAATTGTTTGAAAAATATTTTGAACTCTGAAACTGTTAATGATAACCATCAAAACCAAGTATGTGTGTATACGTTTCTAGTGCCTCTGATCCTTATTGTCATTTAATTTAAATATTTGCTTCATCTTGCATCTACATTAAGAGCATAATTTCAAGGAGAATACATTTATTAATTGAAGTTTATTATTCATAGATCGTACTTGAGTAAGGGTGCAACTTTATTCAAAGATTATCACACTATGAAAAGAAGAAGCTTGCAAACCTTGTTCTTTACATAGTAAAATATGAATAATTTAAGTCATATAATAAAGTAATTCTGAAACTGATTAAAATTAACTATGGATACAAAGTAGGGGGAGCATACAAACCTAACCCTATGGGATATCAGACTTAGGGGGAGCTTGCGAAACTCAGAAGCCTAATGTCAACATAGCTGATTTTGATCAACAACAATTGTATTTAATACTTATGTTTGTCAACATCAAAAAGGGGGAGATTGTTGGAACAAAATATGTGTTAGTACACACCCTTAAGTTTTGATGATAACAAAGTATTAAATGGAAAATTGATGTTACTAATGTTTAAATTAAGTGTGCAGGAGAATCCATCGTTATATCGAGAGCACACTTGATTTAGACTCTGATGAAACCTATGGAAGTCTGAATCTTTACACTCTAAAAGAGTTCAGAAGCTACAACGTGGTCAAAAACTAAACAAAGTTCAGAAGCTCAAAGAGGATCAGAATGTCTGCAAGAGTTCAAAAGCTCAGAGAAGTTCAGAAGCTCAAAGATGTTCAGATGCCTACAAGAGTTCAGAAGCTATCTGTTAGTCATGAGTTATTCAGAAGATGAAGACGTTCAGAAGCTGAATTATGAAGGACTATCAGAGGCCATTCATTCAAGACCAATCAGACTCCAAGTTATCAAAGGTTCATCAGAAGCAAAGGAATTCCCCAAATCTTCAGAAGGGCTACATCAACTACTCTTATCAAGCCTGATGATTTGTTCTAAGGACAACTAATTACAACGGTCACAAAGGATGTGATCCTACTCTCTCTAGGAGCTAGTTGTACCTTATTACTGTACTTTGGACAAACAGTAAAGGTGAAGCTTCACTGCAAAAGAAGACGTGGCTTTACTCAACGGATCTTCAAAGACTACAGCTGTCCATTTTACAACGGGAATTTCTCCAACGTCTCAATGTCTTTCTCAACTCATATAAATATGCCAAAGAAAGAATTGATGACTAACGATCTTCATTAGAAAACATCTCTCAGAATAAAGTGAGAATTTGAATTGTAATAGAAAACATCTCTCAAATGAAGTGAGCATAGAAACTAGCTTAAGCCTCTGAAGTTATTATGTTTGTAATAAGTTTAAGCTTAGAAGTTAGTATTACTCCTGCGTGAGTAATTGTAAGTCTTCTGCTTAGTGTAGAAGCAAGTAAGTCTCAATCTTAGTGATTAGAGCAAGGAAGTCTTCTGCTAAGTGTAGGAGCAAGGAAGTCTCTCTGTCTTGTGTGACTTAGAGCAGGAAGTCTTAAGTCTTGTGTGACTTGAGCAAGGAAGTCTTAAGCTTGTGTGCTTAAGCAAGGAAGTCTCTGATCTTGTGTGATTAGAGCAAGGAAGTCTCTTTGTCTTGTGTGACCTAGAGCAAGGAAGTCTCATGTTTGTGCGCTTGAGCATCTGATTGTAATCTTAGTGATTATAGTGAACTCTCTTGGAAACAAGGGGACTGGAGTACTCTCAATTTGTGAGGGGAACCAGTATAAATTGTTGTGTGTCTTTCTCTCTCTCACTCTCTCATTTACTCCTTCATCATTCACTTAGCCTTAAGTTAATTGTGTGAACAATTCCCCTGTGCTTAAAGACTCTGATAGATTTAAATATCTTGAAAAGTTTTTAAATATCTAAAACACAATTCAACCTCCCCTTCTTGTGTTTTCTCCACGCACCTTCAGCTCCTTTGTATATTTGCTCTGATGAATGTAGGTTCCATCTTTGTTCTGGTTGATTTGAATTCCCAGAAAGAATTTCAGCTCTCCCATCATGCTCATTTCAAATTCTTCCTTATTACGAACAACTTCTCCTTGTTCATTTAACTTGTTTCTGTAGACCCATTTTGTTCCAATGATATTCTTCTTAGAAGGTTTGGGTACTAAGCTCCATACTTCATTTCTTTCAAACTGGTTTAGCTCTTCTTGCATTGCTACAATCCGTGCATCATCAGCTAGTGCTTCATCAGTTGAACTTGGTTCCACTAAGGAGATCAATCCAATTAATGAGTCGTCATTTCTGAAGCTTGATCTGGTTTTCCTTGGACTGTCCTTGTTTCCCAAGATTAGCTCTTCTGGATGAGAGGATTTGTATTTGAAAGAATGTTTTGATTGTTCAACTCTGCTTGGACTGCTTCTGATAAGTTCTGATGCTGGGTGATCTTCAGAGTCCACGGTTTTTGGAGTTGAATTTGTTTCTTCAGAGGTTGGTTGAGATGGTCCTGATATTTCTTCAGGTTCTGATTCTTCATCATCTGATAGTTGTATATCTGCAAAGTTCTCAACTAGCTCTGACAATTTGTCAGGCTGCTTGTCATCAAATTTTATGTGCATACTTTCTTCCACTGTATGAGTTTCAGAATTATACACTCTGTATGCTTTTGAGCGTTCAGAGTATCCAATAAAGATAGCCTTATACGCTTTAGCATCAAATTTCATCAGATGAACTTTTGTATTCAGAATGTAACATGTACAACAAAATTGATGAAAATAGGATACACTAGGTTTCTTTCCCTTAAATAGTTCATATGTTGTCTTATTCAAAATAGGTCTAATATAAATTCTATTTTGAACATAACATGCTGTGTTTACAGCCTCTGCCCACAGATACTTAGCAATGTTAGTCTCATGCATCATGGTTCTGGCCATTTCTTGCAGAGTTCTATTCTTTCTCTCTACAACTCAATTTTGCTGTGGAGTTCTAGGAGAAGAGAACTCATGTAAGATGCCATATGTGTCACAAAAATTTTCAAACATTTCATTTTCAAATTCACCACCATGATCACTTCTAACTTTTAAAATATGTAAACCTTTATCTTTTTGTATCTGTGTGCAGAAGCTGCTAAAGACATTATATGCGTCATCCTTATTTATGAGGAATTTAACCCAAGTCCATCTACTGTAATCATCAACAATGACTAGTCCATATTTCTTCCCATTGATTGAGGCTGTACTCATAGGACCAAACAAATCAATGTGAAGCAGCTCTAAGGGCCTAGAGGTAGAGACAACATGTATAGGTTTAAAAGAAGTTTTCACACTCTTTCCTATTTGGCAGGATCCACAAAGAGCATATGAGTGATAGTGTAGCTTAGGTAGGCCTCTGACAAGGTCAAGTTTGCTAAGCTTAGAGATTAACCTCCAGTTAGCATGGCCTAACCTCTTATGCCATACCCATTTCTCTTCACTCAGAGTTAGCAAGCATTTTACTTCTTGGTCTGCCAAATCAGAAAGGTTTACTTTAAATACATTGCCTATTCTCTTGCCTTTGAACACTACGGACTTGTCAGATTCTCTAATTACAGTACATAGCCCTTTATCAAAGTTGACCACAAACCCATTGTCACAAAATTGACTGATGCTAAATAGGTTGTGTTTAAGTCCATCTACAAACCAAACATTATTAATTAAAAGGGAGGAGTTACCTACAATACCTATACCTTTGATCTTGCCTTTTTGGTTTCCTCCAAAGCCAATTGTTCCACCATCTTCAAGTTTCAATGATGTGAACAATTTCTTATTATCAGTCATGTGCCTTGAACATCCACTATCCAGATACCATGATTGATTACTATTTTCTTTCAGTCTGGATAGCTGTAGAATAAACAAGGTCAATCATTGTAATAATATCTTTCACATTCATTGTGAAGTTCTCTCCAATAATCATTTGCTTTGTCCACTTCAGCAGCTTTGGAAGTAAAGTAATGTTTTGGAACATAAGCTTTTCTTCCACAGCTGATCACTTGCTTCCATTCATCTGATTTGAAATGGTTTTTCCTACAATGAAAATCTGAAAAGTAGACAATTTTACACTTTGGTACCCATTGTTTTCTGGGTCCAGTTTGGTTAGTTCTATAACCTTTAGTTCTTCCTTGCCTCTGTGAAAAGTTTTGTGGACTATTAAAGAATTTCCTTTGAAAATTTGGTCTTTGAAAATTTACCCTTTTAGTCCATTGATTTTGAAATCTAGGCTTTGATTGATAATCACTATAGGACCTAGGTTGCTTTTCTAATCTAGGATTAGTTTTGCTTACCAGAGTCTTATGTTGATTATTTATCATCAGCTTGGTTTGTTTTAGAGTCTGATTGGATGAGCTTCTGAGTCCCAAAGTTTTCAGAGTCTTAGACTTGATAGTCTCAGGTTCTGAATACTTAGGTCCTGAGTTGCTCTCTTTGAGGTTCTGAGAAACAACCTCTGATGTAACTTCAGAGTTTGTCTTGTAGACCCCAGAGATACCTTCAGAGTCTGAAACAGCCATAGCCTTGCCTTTGTTTTTCTCAGGCACAAAGGTTGAATAAAGATTATTAGAATATTATTTAAACAAATATAAGGATTTTGTTTCCCATATGATTTACCATATGAGTAACCAATTCCTTCACCTACATTTTTACAAACGTTATAAATCATAGACGCCATTTTACTTTTGTTGACGTTCTGATGAACAAACTCCTGAAGAGCAACCTCATGCTCATCAGTAGGTTTGTTACATCTTGTGCATCCATTTTCAAGTTCTTCAATTTTGATTAAAGAATTTTTATATAGAGCTTGAAAATGTTCAGCTTTCTTTGCTAACTCATCCTTTTGTGTTTTTAAAAGTTTTAGTTTAGAGGATGATTCAACAAATTTGCTTAAAGACATGCCAAGGTAGGTTAAGAGTTGTTCTTTAGAATAATTTAAAAATACCTGTTCAGATTCATCAGAGTCTAATCCATCAGAGTCTGATCCTTCAGAGTCTCCATCAGCTGTAGCCATCAGAGCCATATTTGCTTCTTCATCATCACTGTCTGAGGATGTTTCCAGGTCTTCAAACGTTACCATTAAGCTCTTCTAGAATCTCATCTTGTAGCTCTCTCTCTTGCTACTGAACTTCTTGTTCTTGTCCTTTGATGAAGCTTCAGGACATTCAACAATGAAATGTCCTGGTTTGTTACACTTGAAGCAATTCTTCTCTTCTCTACTGGGAGTATTCCTTGAACTATTTCCTTTACGACTCTTACTCATCCTTGCCCATTTTTAAAACTTTCTGGTGAACATGGCAAATTCTTCATCTTCTTCTTCTTCTTGATCATCTGAAGAAGAATCCTCCTCAACCTCCAGAGTTTTAGCCTTGAAAGCTTTTGAAGATTTCTTGGTTGAAGTTAAGGCTACTGATCTTTCCTTCTTCTTCACTGCATTAGCATTCAATACCATCTCATGGCTCTTGAGATTGCTGATAAGTGATTCAAGAGAAATTGTCTCAAGATCCTTAGCTTCCTCAATAGTTGTGACCTTAGGTCTCCATTTGTCAGTCAAGCTATTCAGGATCTTCCACACATGATCAGAGGTTGTATAACTTTTCTTCAGAATCATGAGGTTAGACACCAGAGTCTGAAATCTAGAAAACATGGTCTCAATGTCTTCATCAGGCTCATGGTAAAAAGCTCATACTGCTGAACCAGTAGTCTTGCTTTGGCATTCTGAACATGCCTATTACCATCATAGTTTGAGCAGAGAGAGTCATACATAGCTTTAGCTGTAGATCTATCCATTATTTTGGTGTATTCATCATGAGATATTGCTGACATCATGATTTGTTTGACTTTGTTGTGTTTAGAAAACATCTTCTTGTTCTCAGCAGATAGAGCTCTTTTCTGAGCTATAGTCATCTTACCATCAGGACCTATTCCATCAATAGGTACTCCTTCTTCTATCAGGTCCCAAAGCTCATCATCAATTCCATTAACATAGTGGTAAATGCTATCTTTCCACCATTCAAATCTTAGAGCATCACCACTAAAGATTGGAACCTTTTTATTGCTGGAATCATGATTAGATGATGAAGAGGTAGAAGTCATGTTGTCGTCGGAGTATTGAACTTGAGATAGATCTGAAGCAGTAGACGTAGGTATAGGTATAGATGTGGCTTCCCCAGACATATAGTGTTTTTCAAAGATCTTTTACTATCTCACTGTGAAGTGATTAAAAAACAGAACCGGAGCTCTTGATACCAATTGAAGGTGAAAAACACAAGAAGGGGGGTTGAATTATGTTTTGAAAAATTAATTCTTTTACTTGACAAAACACAAAACACAAATGAGACAATGTGAGAGAGAGAGAGAGAGAGAGAGAGAGAGAGAGAGAGAGAGAGAGAGAGAGAGAGAGAGAGAGAGAGAGAGAGAGAGAGAGAGAGAGAGAGAGAGAGAGAGAAAGAAAGAGAAAGCACACAAAGAAACTTTATACTGGTTCCTCTCACAAAACGAGAGTAGTCCAGTCCCCTTGCACTTCCAAGGGATTTTACTATAATCACAAAGATTACACAACTAATGCTCAAGCACACAAGCAAGAGACTTCCTTGCTCTAGGTCACACAAGACAAAGAGACTTCCTTGCTTTAATCACACAAAATCAGAGACTTCCTTGCTTAAGCACACAAGCTTAAGACTTCCTTGCTCAAGTCACACAAGACAGGAGACTTCCTTGCTCAAATCATACAAGATAAGAGACTTTACAAACTAACTTAATACATAGATTAAGTATGACTGAAAGTTCTAAGCAAGACTCTCTAAACACTAAGTTCAGAGTCTACAATATTAAAAGATATTTTACTTAGAAGATTACACAAGAAAGAATAACAACAGTTCACAGCTTGAATACAATTTGAATCTTTCTTTGAGTTCAGATGATCTTCCAGTAGTCTTCTCTCTATCAGGATGTCTTCTATTTATACTTTAGGTATAAAGACGTTGAGAAAGGACCTTTGGTTGTACACTTTTCTTTTTGTTGACAAGACCGTTGTACTATTTCATTAGTTATGAGCTGTCTTCCTTACGAGAGTGTTCTTCAGAATCTGATGATATCATTTCTTTGATCTTCTGAAGATGTACGCAAGCTTCAGACTGTGTTTTCTTTCTTTGGCCTCTGAGGACTTCTTCAGAGGCTCTGAAGCTTCTTGCTTCTCAGAGCCTTAACACTTCAGACTGTGTCCTTCAGATGCTCAAATGATGATCTACGTGGATGAGATTTTTACTTTGTTCCTACACACTAGATCATTCATTAGTAATACCAATTGTTCATTTAATACATTGTTATCATCAAAACTTAGGGTGTTTTATAATTAAAACTCATTTTGTTCCAACACATACACCTTATGAAGAGAAAGGACAAACATCAAAATGCAAAAATGAGCTACGAGTATGAATTCGGCTATGCGTGATGAATGAATAAATGCATGAATGTTATGATGTGTATCATGTATATGTTGACGAAACAGACAAATTGGAGACAACCAAACAACATCGATCAACCGGATATTCGACGAATCTCAATCAAGATGGAATCATCACTAGAGAGAAAACAAAACTACTAATAGAGTAGAGTCTTTCTTAAATGCTCAAATCTCACTGGGGAGACGAAAATACTTCTTCGGGAGGAACCTCCGAAATTCAATTCTATAATATCCCAAATCCGTCGAAGGATAACAAATTGTGAACTCCTCCTCAAGGCTTAACCGGAGACCACAGGTGAACAGTCAAGTTCGATATTCTGTTGAGTAATGTTGGATGGTACTGTAATGTCTTTAAAACCCAAAAGACCGAACTCTGTCGAAGGATGATTCTTTGCCTAAAGAGGAAAAACATAACAACTATCTTGATGGATCTGGATTGCCCTTGGAAACCACTTTAGGTGCCCCGAGTGAGTGAAACCTTGACTTTGAATCTTTGAAGTGTATGCCCCTGGATGTAAAGACTTGCCCCTGATTGGCAGGTTCCTGAGGTAATTTGCCCCAAGTTAGGAGCGTTTTGAGTTGATTCGCCCTTGATTAGATCATTTGAATGATTTTCCTTGATGCCAAATATAGATTTGCAAACAAAATTGTTTCTTTTGAAAAGTGTTTTTGATGTAATGTACATGCAAGTTTTGGAATCGAATTTTTTTTTTTGTTTTTTTTTCTTTTAGAAAACAAATGTGGTGTGTCTAAAAGATAGTTACTCGACAAACATGTGGAGTAAGTTTTAACAATAATTTTGCTGATTATGCTTTCAAAGTAAACCTAGCTCCAATTAGGTCTTTTGAGGGTTATAACGTGAAGGTGCGTGGAGAAAACACAAGAAGGGGGGGGGGGGGGGGGGGGGGGGAGGGGGGGTTGAATTGTGTTTTGGATATTTAAAAACTTTTCAAGATATTTAAATCTATCAGAGTCTTTAAGCACAACGGAATTGTTCACACAATTAACTTATGGCTAAGTGAATGATGAAGGAGTAAATGAGAGAGTGAGAGAGAGAGAAGAACACACAACAATTTATACTGGTTCCCCTCACAAATTGAGAGTACTCCAGTCCCCTTGTTTCCAAGAGAGTTCACTATAATCACTAAGATTACAATTAGATGCTCAAGCACACAAGCTCAAGACTTCCTTGCTCAAGTCACAAAAGACTTAAGACTTCCTGCTCTAAGTCACACAAGACAGAGAGACTTCCTTGCTCTTATCACACAAGATCAGAGACTTCCTTGCTCAAGCACACAAGCTTAAGACTTCCTGCTCTAAGTCACACAAGACAGAGAGACTTCCTTGCTCCTACACTCAGCAGAAGACTTCTTTGCTCTAATCACTAAGATTGAGACTTATGTGCTTCTACACTAAGCAGAAGACTTTCTTGCTTCTACACTAAGCAGAAGACTTACTTGCTTCTACACTAAGCAGAAGACTTTCTTGCTTCTACACTAAGCAGAAGACTTACTACTAACTTATAAGCTTAAACTTATTACAAACATAATAACTTCAGAGGCTTAAGCTAGTTTCTATGCTCACTTCATTTGAGAGATGTTTTCTATTACAATTCAAATTCTCACTTTATTTTGAGAGATGTTTTCTAATGAAGATCGTTAGTCATCAATTCTTTCTTTGGCATATTTATTTGAGTTGAGAAAGACATTGAGACGTTGGAGAAATTCCCGTTGTAAAATGGACAGCTGTAGTCTTTGAAGATCCGTTGAGTAAAGCCACGTCTTCTTTTGCAGTGAAGCTTCACCTTTACTGTTTGTCCAAAGTACAACAATAAGGTACAACTAGCTCCTAGAGAGAGAAGGATCACATCCTTTGTGACCGTTGTAATTAGTTGACCTTAGAACAAATCATCAGACTTGATAAGTGTAGTTGATGTAGTCCTTCTGATGATTTGGGGAATTCCTTTGCTTCTGATGAACCTTTGATAACTTGGAGTCTGATTGGGATTGAATGGATGGCCTTTGATAGTCCTTCGTAATTCAGCTTCTGAACGTCTTCATCTTCTAAATGACTCATGACTAGCAGATAGCTTCTGGACTCTTGTAGGCATCTGAACATCTTTGAGCTTCTAAACTTCTCTGAGCTTCTGAACTCTTGCAGACATTCTGATCCTCTTTTAGCTTCTGAACTTTGTTTAGCTTCTGACCACGTTGTAGCTTTTGAACTCTTTCAGAGTGTAAAGATTCAGACTTCCATAGGTTTCATCAGAGTCTAAATTAAGTGTGCTCTCGATATAACGTTGGATTCTCCTGCACTCTTAATTTAAACATTAGTACCATCAATTGTCCATTTAATACTTTGTTATCATCAAAACCTAAGGGTGTGTATTAACACATATTTTGTTCCAACAATCTCCCCCTTTTTGATGATGACAAACATAAGTATTAAATACAATTGTTGTTGATAAAAATCAGCTATGTTGACATTAGGCTTCTGAGTTTCGCAAGCTCCCCCTAAGTCTGATATCCCATAGGGTTATGTTTGTAAGCTCCCCCTATTTTGTATCCATAGTTAATTTTGATCAGTTTCAGAATTACTTTATTATATGACTTAAATTATTCATATTTCACTATATAAAGAACAAGGTTTACAAGCTTCTTCTTTTCATAGTGTGATAATCTTTGAATAAAGTTGCACCCTTACTCAAGAACTAACTATGAATAATCAACTTCAATTAATAAATGTATTCTCCTTGAAATTAAGCTCTTAATGCAGATGCAAGATGAAGCAATATTTAAATTAAATGACAATAGGATCAGAGGCACTAGAAACGTCTACACACACACTTGGTTCTGATGGTTATCATTAACAGTTTGAAAGTTCAAAATATTTTCAAATAGTTCAGAGCTCTTTAGTACAATATTTTGAAATCCTCAAAGATCAGATTGTTATATCAAAGCATGTACCTCATGCTACTATTTTGACCACTCTCTTACGTTCTCTCTCTGGAGCACTACAAAGCCCTAAAAAGCTAAGTAATTTCGCTTCTTCCAACAATTGATTTACCAATATTCTTTCTCCCCCTTTTGTCATTATCAAAAAGAGTATAAGCAATTAATAAAAATTTCAACTTTCAATGCCGTCAAATCAGGAGTGGTTGAACGCATTTAAGACTCGGCCATTGAAATATGCTTATAAAAGGAGAGAGATACCTAGTCATTTTATTCACACAGAATAATCTTAGGTTATTGATAGATCTCTTGAGAGAAAAAATGAAACGCTCAGAGAAAAAGAAAGTAGTTTCAGCGAGAGATAGTCAAGATAGGAGAAAACATAAGAAAAAACCAATGGAAACAAAGCTAGTGTCTGTTACAGAAGAACTCAGTTCAGAGTCTGAAGAAAATCTTTGGACTCTGACTGTTTTAAGTTCTGAAGACAAATGTTGCTGAAGAAAATCAAACTGATATCCACAGCCTAAGAAGGGGAAACTGACATTCCTGAAGGAAACCAAACTGATGCATGGTTTCTTCAAGCATATCAGTTCCTTCTCCAAGGTCATCCCTTGGAGGCTTCAAGAAAGTAGTCTTTAGGAATTTGATATGTAATCCACAACTCAAGTTCTCAATGAAATAAAACTCATTACTTTGGCTTGTTATGTAATTTGATTTCTTATTTATATTTCTTCTCTTGTTATGTAATTTGATTCTTTAAAAATGTCCACATATTGTACTTATTGAAAATCAAATTTTACAAATAAGAGCTCAAGAGTTTGAAAAATTGATTGTCCAAGATTTGTTTGTTAAAAAAAGTTATTTCCAGAATTAAATCAAACAAAAATGCCAAACAGAATCAAAATAGACATATAACCATTTAGATAATCATGATGAATATATATATAAAAACAAATTCATACATACAAAAGTTGAACCTAATATTGTGCCTAATCAAAACATTAAACAGCAGATAAACACATAAGCGTTCAAAGAAATCCTAAGGGTTTATTGTGGTTGATTACAGAGAGAAGCTAATGCATTCAAGATTTCTGTTTGGTTTCCATTGACTTTCTCTATCATCCCCATATACTTACCCATCTCAGCTCTGATTTCTTTAAGTTCAGCCTCATAAACTGGATTTCTTAGATGCTCTTGGTTGCTCCTCAGATTTCCTTGGGCAGGTTCATTCAGATTACTGTTTTTTACAGTAGAGGATTCAGGGATATTCCTCTCTGTGTCCTTTTGATTCTGAATGACCTCGTCAACCACTTTATTCTTTCCCTTGTCAAGTCTGTGCAGCTTCTTCACCAATTCCTCAGCCAAGCTCACCCATTGTGCAACAAGTTCAGATGAAGATATGTCAGAATGTCTTAGCTCAGGAAGACCATGTATCTGTCTAATCAAACTATTGTATTCACTCAAGATATCAAAGTTAGTTGAGTTGGTTGGATGAGGTTCAGAGTTTGAGGGTGAAGAGGTGTGTTGAGGTGATGATTGAGGTTGTTGTTGCTGTTGATCAAAAGCTTTAAGATGAAAATCATTTACATGAAGCTCTCTGACCATATCATCAACATGATTTGATGGTGGGGAATGTTGGATATCTTCTGAATCAACAAGTTCAGTATGTCTTGAAACATCAGAGTGAGGTTCAAGTTCCTCAGTAATTTGTTGTTCAGGTTGTGTTTGGATAGGTTCAGATGAGGGTTGTGGTTCAGTGTGGATTATTTCTGGTATGGGAGGTTCTGAATGAACATGTCCTGACACAATTTGTTTTAAAGTGAGATTGTCTTCAGGACTTGTTTGGATAGTGTTTGGAGTGAGGTTCTGAGTCTGCTCAGAGGATGAATGGGTGAGTGGGTTCTGAGCAGGATTTTTGGTTATATTTGGACAAGATAATTCACCACCTAAATGCTTTTTAAGAAAACGTAGAGGTGAATTTTTGGGTTGGGTTGATGATGGTATTGGTTGAGTCTCTTGAGTGTTTACAATAACAGGTGTAGACATAGATACATTACCTGAGTTGTCCTTGATTGAGCCTTCAGCAGTTTTCTTCCTTGGCTCCTTGGTAAGCTTCTTTAATCTGACACATAGTGGTTCATCATCATCTTCACTTACTTCATCATCCACTGCTATCACAGTTGAACTCCCAGCCTTGGACTTGATCTTCCCTTTGCTCTCTGCCGTTGCATCTTCATTATTCTCCATTTTTATCTTCACCAGCCTCTTCATCTTCTTCTTCAGTTCTTCTTCTTCAATCTCAAACCCTTCACCTTGACTTTCTAGCAGTTGTATATATTGATTGACAATACCATTTGAGACAGGAGGTATGTCAATCTTAAATCTCTTTACCATTGAATCTTGTGAGTGAGGTAGAGGTTCAAATGGATCAAAGGGCTGTATTTCTTTTCCTGCTAGTAAGTTCATGTTAGAGAGAGTGTGAGCAGAGATTGTAGAAGCTCTGATTACCCTAATCAGATTGTCATGACCAGCAGCCTTAATTGCATCTATTACTCCACACTGATAGAATATCTCACTAAGGATTCTAGGATAGATGACATGAACATTTGGCTTAGATTGCTTCTGAGTAGCGCTTACAGCCTTGCAGAGGTGATTGAAGATGTATTTTGCCCAGTTCAAATTGAATTTTCTTGTGAGAAAATAGACAAAGTGCCTATGATCCCAAGAAAGTTGCTCAGTACTTCCACTTCTTGGAAATATTGATCCTAGAACTATTCTGGCTAGTACTCTTTGAATAGGCTTTAGATCACCCACCTTATTGCTTTCACAGCTCTTTCCTTTAGCGTAGCACAGTTTGGTCATGTTCACTAGAAATTCTGAATTCTTTGCTTCACTTTGGCTAAAGGTATGGTAGGTGCCTTCATTTAGAATGGATAATACCTTAGCCAGCTTTGAAGCAGTAAGAATTACTTCAAATCCACAAACCACATAATGCACTTCAGTTTCTTCAACTATCTTCATTCCCAATTCTTGAGGAGTTTTATCCTTATTCTCCAACTTCTCCTTCTTCTTTGCATCCAACTCCCTGTTGTAGTCTTCAACCATCTTCACCTTGCTTCTGATCCATAAATCCTTTACTAGCGTTGGATAGATGGGACCATTTAGCATCTTCATGTATTTAAAGCTCCCATCATGTTCAATAAAGAACTTTAAGACATCAAAGTGATTCTTCTCCAAGCTATCAAAGTCCACTGGTTGTTCCATAACCAGATTTAGAGATTTTCCCTCCATCTCTAGAGACAAATCTGTGGAGAACAATTCTTCGCAAGCAAGTAGTATTGATAGGGAAGTTCTTTGGAAACGCAAATAGAGAATCTGAAGACGATGTGGATGCTGCCATTTCTAAAGTTAGGGTTTTGCTAATTTGTGGAAGAAAGAAGGTTTTTCTGAAGTTTGAGAAAAACGAAAGTGTAGGTTGTGAGGATGCAGTGTGTGCAAGTGATTTAGTGATTTTGATTAAAGGCAAATTAAGTCACACGTAGAAAATAAATCAAAAAGAAAGGAACTAATCATTAACTGTTTTAAACCAATCAGAACGTGTGTACGTGTTGTTCTTTTAGCGCCAAAACGTTTCAGTAAAAGTACTTAAACATTTCCAATTCATTTCCTATTCAGAGACTTATCCTTCAGAGGTTGAAAAGTTTCTCAGAGTCTGAACTACTTCAGATGCTGAGATCCAAAATACTTCAGAGTCTGAAAATGTGTCTTTCATGACATTTGAAGAAAAAAAATGTGTCCAGACATGATTTTTCAAGGTTTTTAGTTCTGAACATTTTGTGTCCTAAGAAGACATTTTCAACCTTTGAATGTTATTCCTCTGAAATGTCATTCAGGAGATGAGAGTTACTTACCTGATTTTGAAGCTCTCGGTTTTATGTGTAGTCAGTGTCATAGCCTGAACAATCACTCCACCACACTGAGTTGTTATCATCTTCAACACACGCTTCAAATTCTTCATGCTCCCTCCTGCTCCTTATGTATTCCATTTCATCTTCTTCTCCATCTGATTCCTCAAAAATGTGCCTTCTATGCTCAATTGCTCTTCTTCCATTCACATTCACATGCATCCATGTGATTGGAAGGTTCAGAGTCTTAGTTTTACCTGCAATCAAGTAAACAATTTTGTCTCTTGGTACCCACTTGCTTGAGGGTCCTAGACTGTTAGTTTCCCAATCTTCATCCTTCATTTGTTTCATCTGAGTGCTATCAGATACAAATGTAGTGTAAAGATTAGGGAGTGAGAAGCTTCCACCAATAACTGATGAGCTTGGTTCCTCTAGTGTTTTATTACTAGAGTATCCAATCCCATTAGTATTGTTGGTCTTTAGGTTGCAAAGTATGGAAACAATTTTATTTTGATCAGCGTTGGTGTTGCAATACTCTTTGAGAGCAAGAGAGTGCTCAAAGGGTTTGTAACATACAGCATAATCATTCTTAAGATCTTTTGTTTTGATAAAATCTTTTTGTACAAGATCTTCAGAGTGATTTGCTTGCTTACTTAAATTCTCATAGTCTGCTTTAAGCTTTTTACACTTCTGCCGACTATTAGAGAGTTTAAGTAAAGTCTTCTCAAGATGCTTGATCAATTTTGCTTTGGAAAGATGAGAATATACCTGATTCATTCTTCTCTGTATATTGTTTATGTTCTTAGATTCTGACTCTCCATCAGAACTTGAATCTTCAGAGTCTGAACCATCTTCAGAACTTGATTCTTCAGCTCCTGGTGCTCTTTCAGATTCATCTTCAGAGAAGTTGTCTAGTACATCCCATGTTGTCATTCCTTTAGCCAGTCTTCCGCCATTCTTCTTGAAGTTGTACCATCTTTGAATTTTTCTTGAAAACCTTTCAAGATATTCTTCATCAGGTTCTTCAACAAGATCTTCATGTTCCAATGCTTGCTTTCCTTTCCTTGCTGCTTCTGTTTCTTCACCTTTCAACTCTTGTATATCCTTCAGAGCCAATTCATGGACTCTGAGTAAATCAATCAATGATTCAGGACTCATTGAGTTGATGTTTTCAGTTTCCTCTATAGTATTTGAAATTACATTCCAATTCAGGGGAAAACTTCTCAGCAACTTGCTTACAAGCTCTTTGTTGCTGAGTTTGTTGTTGTAGTCTTCAAGCTTGCTTGTGATGGCTTGAAACCTTATGTTCATTTCTTCAATACTCTCATTTTCCTCCATTCTAAACTCCTCATATTGATCTAACAAACCATTTACTGTTGCTTTCTGAATGCTTTCATTATCATCACTAGTGAAACAAAGAGTAGTAGTTGTAGATTCAATTTTTGAAGTTTGTTTAACCCCTGATGTAGAAGGATTTTGATTGTTGCTCAGATCTTCATTTAAGTTCAGTCCATCTTCAATTTCTTTGATAAGATCAGCAACTTGTTGATATAACTTCTGCTTCCAATCATCCATGTTTTGAGCCATGGTGGTTTTCTCCTTTGGATCTTGACTGTCTCACGGTTAAGTGATTTACCAACAGAACCGGAGCTCTGATACCAATTGCAGGTGCATGGAGAAAACACAAGAAGGGGGGGGGGGGGGTTGAATTGTGTTTTGGATATTTAAAAACTTTTCAAGATATTTAAATCTATCAGAGTCTTTAAGCACAGCGCAATTGTTCACACAATTAACTTATGGCTAAGTGAATGATGAAGGAGTAAATGAGAGAGTGAGAGAGAGAGAAGAACACACAACAATTTATACTGGTTCCGCTCACAAATTGAGAGTACTCCAGTCCCCTTGTTTCCAAGAGAGTTCACTATAATCACTAAGATTACAATCAGATGCTCAAGCACACAAGCTCAAGACTTCCTTGCTCAAGTCACACAAGACTTAAGACTTCCTGCTCTAAGTCACACAAGACAGAGAGACTTCCTTGCTCTGATCACACAAGATCAGAGACTTCCTTGCTCAAGAACACAAGCTTAAGACTTCCTGCTCTAAGTCATACAAGACAGAGAGACTTCCTTGCTCCAACACTCAGCAGAAGACTTCTTTGCTCTAATCACTAAGATTGAGACTTATGTGCTTCTACACTAAGCAGAAGACTTTCTTGCTTCTACACTAAGCAGAAGACTTACTTGCTTCTTCACTAAGCAGAAGACTTTCTTGCTTCTACACTAAGCAGAAGACTTACTACTAACTTATAAGCTTAAACTTATTACAAACATAATAACTTCAGAGGCTTAAGCTAGTTTCTATGCTCACTTCATTTGAGAGATGTTTTCTATTACAATTCAAATTCTCACTTTATTCTGAGAGATGTTTTCTAATGAAGATCGTTAGTCATCAATTCTTTCTTTGGCATATTTATATGAGTTGAGAAAGACATTGAGACGTTGGAGAAATTCCCGTTGTAAAATGGACAGCTGTAGTCTTTGAAGATCCGTTGAGTAAAGCCACGTCTTCTTTTGCAGTGAAGCTTCACCTTTACTGTTTGTCCAAAGTACAGCAATAAGGTACAACTAGCTCCTAGAGAGAGAAGGATCACATCCTTTGTGACCGTTGTAATTAGTTGACCTTAGAACAAATCATCAGACTTGATAAGTGTAGTTGATGTAGTCCTTCTGATGATTTGGGGAATTCCTTTGCTTCTGATGAACCTTTGATAACTTGGAGTCTGATTGGTATTGAATAGATGGCCAATGATAGTCCTTCGTAATTCAGCTTCTGAACGTCTTCATCTTCTGAATGACTCATGACTAGCAGATATCTTCTGAACTCTTGTAGGCATCTGAACATCTTTGAGCTTCTGAACTTCTCTGAGCTTCTGAACTCTTGCAGACATTCTGATCCTCTTTGAGCTTCTGAACTTTGTTTAGCTTCTGACCACGTTGTAGCTTTTGAACTCTTTCAGAGTGTAAAGATTCAGACTTCCATAGGTTTCATCAGAGTCTAAATTAAGTGTGCTCTTGATATAACGTTGGATTCTCCTGCACTCTTAATTTAAACATTAGTACCATCAATTGTCCATTTAATACTTTGTTATCATCAAAATCTAAGGGTGTGTATTAACACATATTTTGTTCCAACATAACGTGGTCTGGTTCACGGTTTTTTTTTAATAAAAAGATTATTAGGCTCAAAATTTTGATTTAATCCACCCACTCTTCTTTGATGTCCTTCATTCCTACATTCCGACACACTTTGGTTGACAAGATGATTTCTTTTGACAATGATGTTTGAGGTTGACGCTTTGGTCGAAGCTTTGATGAGATTCTTGAAGTGGCAATCACTTTTCCATTCACAAGCTTTGTTTTCATCATATTTGCTCTTAATCCGTTATTTTTGCATGGACCAATCTTTTGGATTTCGTGGTCCATCGGGAGACCATAAATTTTTCCTAAGCATTTTTTTGTGTTTTTTTTTTGTGTAGGCCAATTGTGACTGCCACATGCTATTGTGAGTTTTTTCAACCCATGACTTCCTCTATCTCAACATATTTATCCTCTTGTATTGGGATGTGTCATTGAATTAATTGAAAAACTACCCTGCCCCCAAGTTAAGATTAAGGGTTGTTTGTTTGTTTTTTTATAGGAAGAACACCAACTTCTGGCTCAAAGGGGTTGACTACGGATTATCTCCTTATTTCTACGGTGTTTGGGAAGTGAAACAATGCCTTACATCGTCAACCAGGTATTACTAATGAAAGCATATATCAGCACATATCAGCAATGTTAAACATTTAGTTTACATCATCCTCCCCTCAAGTTTGAAATGTGAAATAGAAAAAACATTGCCGTTTATGATGGCACAAGAAAAGAGTGAATACGAATGGATGGATTCCAAAAAAATATGCATGCTCATTTTTTAGAAACATTAAGTAAAAGAGACAACTTAAAAATGCAAATAAATGATTGGCAAGAAAGAAATTGCAATCGGAAAAGGCCTGGTGATCCTAGGGACAAACTTCTTGATAATCTTGAATGACGGAGGATCCATGATTAGGCAGAGGATGCACTTTGGACGTTCGAGCTTGGATCATTAAAAGATAACATGTTGGTACTGACCAATTCCTGAAGCTCCTTTTTAAAGGCATAGCAGCGTCCAACATCATGTTCGGGTGCCCCTTGGTGGAAAGCACAAATATGATCAGTGCGATACCAAGTAAGTAATACTGCTGGTACTGGGGGAGTTACAGAAGCATCGGTAATCTGAGCAGCCGGTGCTGATACCTGATTCGGAATAGCCATCATAGAATTCACCAAAGAGTTTACCTTCTTTATTTCAGTTTGCTTGGATGATACTTGTTCACGGAGCATCTGATTCTCTCCTTCGAGATTTTCCATTTTCCTCTTCAAATTAGATCAAGCATTGTAAATACGAGTTTCTTTGTAACGGATACTCCGAGTCATGACATGGACAGAGCGGAAACAAAGAACATGAAACTCGATTTTGAAACTTATGGATGCAGTATGATGCATGATATGTTATGCTAAAATGTGCAAAGTTTTTATTTTGTCAAAAGACTTATAAATCAATTGTAAACATTGTAGAGACAAACATCCCATTTAATAAGTTTCTTTTTTTTCTCCTTTTTTTTTTTTTAAAACCAAGGATAAAGGTAAAAGATTACAAAGAAAGCAAAAATTGTCAAAAAATTTGTTTAAGTCCTTTGATATCGGATGAGAAAAAATTTATGAATGAGTGCATGCATGCATGATGCGGAAAACATGGTAGGGTTTAAGTATAGTGTTGGAGTTAAGGGTAAAAAGCCCTCCCATATGATAAGTACAAGGGTTCGTTTGTACCTGCATTACGGGTTCTAAAAAGTTCCCAAAGTCATCAACCGTCTCATGGATATTACTGGGTTACGTGACTACTCTCGTTCCAATAACATTCACGGGATGATCTCGTTTGAGTGTTGTCTCGCGTGACGACTAATTTCAAGACTACTCTTGATTAGCCACCGCACTACGTCCTAAAAAGGCCAAGATGGGTTAAAGGTAATTCTAATGGTTCTCGGATTCTTAGGACACTCACATTGAAAGTAATAACACCATCATGACTTTTCATGACGACGAGTACTACCGTCGTGAGGCCTCCACCGAGAAGGATCATATCACATGTGCTTCATAATCCAGACTACTCTGGACATGTCACTATGATTTTACCCCATCCTATCTTATTGTTTTGCTCAAGTTCGGGTTAGGACTTATCTCACCACTCAAGAGATCCTGGGCAAACATATATACACACGTATACAAGTAATATAATAATAGCGCGAAGGTAAAAATAGAAACAAGTTAGGCTTAACCCGCTTAGGGGGGTCCCTAGTGAAGTCGCCATTTCTGTCGCGGTGATTTTTGGATATCGAGCTATTAATTAGCGTCGAATCGCAATTTAATGTTTCACCACCGATCTTTAATTTTTTCCGAGGGAAAGGGGAAAAGTTCGAAATAACCCTATTTTTTAAAAGATTTAAAGCTTCGGGGGTTGGTTATACGAAGGGAAGGTACTAGCACCCTAAGTATCTATAGTATCCTATAGGAACCTCTTGTTTCTATTCTAACTTTGCGCTTGATTTTATTTGTTTGTAAAAATGTTTAAATTGATGATCAAGAAAAAAAAAAGTTTAAAGTGATGAAAAAGAAGAAAAACGTTTTTGTTGATTTTATTGATTCGCCGAGACAAGTCTCATGCCTACGTACCCGAAGGATCAAATTCTCGTAGTTCGGGGTAAAAGTTGCGAGTAAATTTGTAAATTTGATTTTAAGGTTTTTGAAAGTGGTTTTAAAGACAAAAGGCAAAAGTGGCAAAAATGTGTGGTTGATTGGTGTTAATTTTGTGAAGAAAGTCTACATGGTTAAATTGATTGAAGTTTGATTATGAAAGGAAACGCGAATACTTGGTTTGAAATCCAAGGATTTTCTAGAGGAAAAAGGTTTAGGCGAGAAAATCACTTGGTTTAAAATCCATGGTTTTTTGCATGATTTAAAATGTTTGATTTGAAGAAAATACACTTGGTTTGAATTTCAAGGTTTGTTTGAGAAAAAGGACGCTTGGTTTGAATTGCAAGGTTTTGTTCGAGAAGAAAGATACTTGGTTTGAAGTCCAAAGTTTGATAAAACAAAATATCACTTGCTTTGAATTCCAAGGTTTTAGCGAGAAAAATAGCACTTGGTTTAAAGTCCAAGGTTTTGCAAGAAAAAGAACACTTGGTTTGAATTCCAAGGTTTTGCGAGAAAAAGAACACTTGGTTTAAATTCCAAGGTTTAATAAAAGAAAAAAGAACACTTGGTTTGAATTCCAAGGTTTTTGTGATAAAAAGAACACTTGCTTTAAAGTCCAAGGTTTGATAAAACAAAAAGAACACTTGGTTTGAATTCCAAGGTTTTTGTGATAAAAAGAACACTTGGTTTAAAGTCCAAGGTTTTTGCGATAAAAAGAACACTTGGTTTAAAGTCCAAGTTTTGTGATAAAAAGAGCACTTGGTTTGAATTCCAAGGTTTTCGCGAGAAAAAGAACACTTGGTTTAAAGTCCAAGGTCTTTTGATAAAAATGTTTGATGAAAATTTTCGTGTTTCCACGATATTTTGAAAAAAGAAAACATTTATGTATTTTGAAAGAGGTTTTGACCTCATTTTTTTGAAAAAAAGAACTGGGTTGCGGTTGCGCGCGAAAAAATGATACTGACCTAAAACGTCATGACAAATAAATTAAGCGCGAAGACAATTCACAATGATATTTTGATCAAAGCGACACATTTTCCCTCGGAATTTAATATTACGAATATTGGCGGAATGCGATAAAAAAAGTAAATATGCATGAGATGCAATTTTCATTTAAGAGTACATTTGTCCCTAATTACATTCTAAAATCTTTGCAAGAAAATAAACATGAAAAGATGCAAGAAAGGGGGATGCTATGCACTTTTATTTAGAGTTTACATTTGGCCTATTTACATTCCAAGTTCAAGAGCAAAAAAATAAATGGTGATTAATAAAACAATAAACACACAATATAATGATAATAATAATATTGCAAAAATAAAGGTAAAAATGATAAATAAATGGATGTGATGAAATAATATGATATGCATGGATAAATAACGTAAATAAATAAATACGAAACTAAAAAAAATAAAATGAGCCTCGACATCGTGTTTTACAAGGCTAAAAAATAGCTAAAAATAGCTTATACCAAAAGCACTTATCTCATAAGCTCATACACAAAAATTAGAGCAATTAATTAATAGCATAGGATATTAACGATTTAAAATCGAATTAAATCCAACTATAAATTTTAGTAGCTTAATTTTGTTCAAAATGACTTAGAGAAGTCATTGAAATGAAAAGCTACTTTCACAATAAGCTAAAAAAAATAAACTTTAAGTTTAAACAGGGGGGTGTCAATATTAAAACGTAATACAAGGGGGGTGCACAAAGCAATCCCTGAGGTCCAGCCCAATCTGGGGGGTGCAGGCCCATGGGGGCGCGTGAAGAAGATCAGATTGAATCAGGGACGTCTGATTAAATCAAACATCCCTAATTTGGTCACAACCAGATGAGATCCTGGCACGCACAGGACTGGGTCAGGGTATATATACCCCAAACCCTAAAAAAATCACATTTTCCATATCTTCTTCTCTCTTGCGGCCGCTCTCTCTTCCTCTCTCATCTCTCTTCATGTTCTTCGTGATGAAGAACAAACAATGAATATTCATCGTGGCCGGCGAGAGCCCGCCGGGTCGGAGCGATTCCGGCGGCGGCTCCGACGGCCAAAATAAAACAATTTCAAAAAGAACAAACTTTTTTAAACAAAAGTCTTCTCCTCCTTATTCTAAACCTGAATCTAAACCCAAAATCCCCAAAATCTTAACCAAAAACCCTAGATCGGAAAAAAAAGAAAGTGAAAAAAAAAAACCTTTGGTGTTCTGATTTCTGGTTCGGATTTGTCTTCTTTTCTTCTATTTCATTTTTTGTTTTTGATTTGGTTTGGTAATGGTTGTTTTGAAAAAAAAGAGAAGGTATTTTTTTTTGTTCTGATTAAAAAAGGAAATATTTTGTTTGTTGTTTTTTTTTTTTATTTGGAAAAAAAAAGATATGATATTTTGTGTTTGTTTTTTTTCGGTTTAGATTTAAAAAAGGGTATGAGATTGTTTTTTTTTTTTTTTGTGTAACTGGATTAAAAAAAATAAGAATGGTTGTTTGTTCTGTTTCTGGATTCGAAAAAAAAAGAATCAGGTTTTGTTGTATTTGTTATTCTGTGATTGAAAAATAAAAGGTGAAAGTTTGTGTTTGATCTCTTGTGATTGTAGGAAAAAAAAATGAGGTGAAAATTTCTCCCCCCTTTGTTCTGATTTTGTGTTATCTTTTTATAGTGAACATTGATGAATTCTTCAGACCAATGGATAAAATTGAGTTTGAATTAAAGTAAGTTTTGGCAGAAAAATTGGTATTGCAAAGATGAAAAGGGAATGAAGTTATTGAAGCTTTTTGCTTGAGTGTATGAATAAGGGTTAAAGCTTTGATTTGGGAACAAAGTAGCAAAACCAAAATGGTGAAAACAGGGGATGGGGCAGCGCAGCAATAGTACTGTTGTTGT
Source organism: Trifolium subterraneum (assembly GCA_951799995.1). Classification (NCBI taxonomy): domain Eukaryota; kingdom Viridiplantae; phylum Streptophyta; class Magnoliopsida; order Fabales; family Fabaceae; genus Trifolium; species Trifolium subterraneum. The sequence continues at coordinate 27,067,833 of OX637467.1, forward strand.
TGTTGTTTTCAATTTTTTTTGTTTATTTTAATAATAATAATAATATTAATAAAAACAAAAACAAACTAAAAAAAAGGGAGGGGGGAAGATGCAGCCACGTGCTGCATTTTTTTTTTTTTTTATATTTTTGTTTTTATTTTAATAAAAATAAAAAAAATAATAATAAAGATAATAATAAAATAAAGATAAATACAAAAGAACAATGAGGTATTTTAAAATACCTCTTTGTCGAAATTTTCTCGAATCTCGAAGCATCTTTTTTTAAAACACATATGTCGAAATTTCTTGAACAATAATAAAGGCAAGAGTTAAAACTTGGTGTAGCCTTTTTTTAGAAATCCTAAAATATCCTTAGTAGTTTTTTTCTATAATAACTTCCAAAACCAACTACTTATCTTTAACTTCCAAAATTAACTAATCTTATTGTTCTTTACACATCTTCTGCATATCTCTTCAAAAAAATTCATATCCAAATTCATGTTTTCTAAAATAACCGCAAAATATGGTTTAAAACCACCGATAAAGAACTGAGTTCATTCAAATCAGCAACCAATATTGCATATTTGCACCCTCTTTTCAATTTTTCTCACTATTTCGGTTTATCTTTCTTCTTATGTTTCACTTTTCTTTTAATTTGTTTTTTCTATTATTCTTGCTTTTAAGTTTTAATCATCTTCCTTTTTTATTCTATGATATATGATAGGAAGTCATCACAGAAACGGTGAGGGAAGATACCGCATTGATGAGGGTGACGACTAATGATATATGCCTTTTGATTTGTGTTGATTTTTAACATTCATTGTTGTTTATGTTTTTTTTTTTTTTTTTGAATACATTGTTGTTTATGTTTTGTTATAACAACTTTCAAATATGAGGAATCCTTTAAGGTATAACATGGCAATTCAACAAACGTTAATTGTTTTTCTAATTCTTTGTTTGTTCGTTTCAACAAAACTCTTGGAGTTCCAAGGATTTTCTTCAGTCAGATTTGTTTCTAATCCCAATATGACAGAATCAAACATTTTGGTTTTTTTGGTTTCTTATTCACTCTCTGTGTATCAGCGGTGAATAAGCATGCCGACAGTCGCTACTAGAATTTTTTGATTTCGCCAAAAAAAACTTCTCGGTTCTCTGTTGATTTATTTCTATATTCTCTCTTTTTCTTTTTTCTATAATGGCTTCCTCTCAATTTGATTATTTGTTGTATTTATGGCATTTTATTCATTTAATATTTTGTGTTTTCAATCCCAGGGTAAAAGAGAAGAATATATCACGATGATATTATGGCTATGAAATCACATGGATTAGGTGAAAAAATTGGGTCTTTGTGAAGGTAAATTTTGTGCTTTTTATTTGCAATGTCAATAGATCATTATGAGTCTATACAAAACATATGCCTGTGCAAATATCCTTTTAAATTAGTCATTGAAATATCTTTGTTAAATTGAATTTATTAATTTAATTGTGTAATCTTCTATAATCTATAATCTATAATCTATAACAATAATAAAGGAAACACTTGAACTTTGGTGTAGCCTTTTTTTCTACCAAGTTTACCCCTTAGTCCATTCAAATCCTTGCCCCCGTTCAAAACTAACTTATGGGCAAAAAAGACTTTATGTAAGGCAGTTTTATTTTCTTAGTTTATTTAAAACAAACCGCTATAGAGGAGAGGGAAAACGAGAGAAGGGGATGACAGGGAGTTATTTATGCAACTAGCTATGATTGAGTTTTTTTTTTATGTTTTGTTTGAGTAAGTGTAAAATATCAATCCCTTTCCTTTCCACTTTACTTTAACATGAGTGTATATTTTTGTACTTAATTTTTTTTGTGGTTCTTCTTTGTTGCATTACATTATATTCCAATTAGGGATTAAAGATAACTTTAATAACGCTGCTACTTTTTCAGGAATTTATGATTGGAAAAGTTCATTGATTTGAAGAATTTTATGATTGATTAAAAAAAAACTATATATTTTATGATTTTGTCTCCCAATTTCTATGATGGAGGAACTCTTATTTGGACACAAACCCAAGAAAAAACGCACACATACATGAGAAATTATTTTAATGAAAAATGAGTAAATGATGTGACTATTTAAATTTTGTTTTAACTTTTTCATTTTTTTGAGTGTGTGCTTAAATACATTTTTCTTAGGTCCGTGCCGAACCAAGTATTCCCTTCTATGATGTTCTTTTTAGCATGAAATTGGTTAACAAATCTCGGGATAAAAGAATATTTTGGCAAGAGGGATTTTCTATTGTTCTATTTTTCCAATAATTAAAATTTATTTGGTTGCTACTATTATTTTCAATTTTTGCCCATTGTTATTACTTTATTTTAATCCTAATTGTTTTGCCTTTTTTTTGTATTTCTATTTTCTAATTGTTCTTTTTGTGTATGTTAAAGTCTTATTTTTTCTATTAGCAAAAGAGAGATAGAGAGGAGAGACAAGACTTACACAATGAAAAAGAATAGAAAAATATGGAGACATGAAGGACATCCACTGGCAGCGGCCTAAATGTAGATCCTTAATGCAGTCAAACAAAATGATATATGGAAGAAGAGGAGGAAGGTTGTGTGGCAAGAGAATAAGCCAAGATTTGCTTATTGTTTTTAGATAAACACTATTCTTATTGTTTCTATCACTAATTGTATTTTGCCCAGCATTGAGAGTGTGATGTCAATTGAGATGATGAACTTATATATATTTGGATACTTCAAAGGATGTAATTTTGAAAAGTGAAATGTTTGTTGTGACAATGAAAATTTATTAATTGATTAAACACTATATTTTGGTTGTCTTGCTTGGATGTTCTAAACCATTTTGATTTATGTATTGAAGTGAAATGTTTGTTGTGGCCAATAATGTTTGTTTATGTATTAGACTTTCTTTGAAATAGATATGTGTATGTTCAGCCATTAGTAACCACAATATGGAACGGTGCTAAAAGAATGATTAACATTTTTGTACATGGAAGAGCTAGCAAAATATGTTTCATAGCCTTATTTTTTTTTATCTTATTGAAAGGTTCGGAATTTCGGCCATATCGCAAGATTTTAGTATCTATTAATAGAAACTCATATTGTTAATTAGTAGGAGTATATCTCTAGCTGCTGCAATCTTCTATTATGTTATTGTCGTTGCTTTTGTTTTTTCATAGTAAATGTAAATATTGCGTGAGTTAGATAGATTAAAAAACAGGGAACTAAACAATTTTTGTTCTATCCTATTTGAATAAGTATACAAAACATAAATTAAATAAATCAGATTTATGCTCAAACTATTATTATTATTATTATTTAATTTCCTGAGACGTTAATAACTCGCCCGACCATATCTCTATTATACATTTCGGTACTCATTTTTCCATTTAAGGTGTTTTCACATTGAGTTTTATATTTCTATGTGATTTAATTTGTTGTTTTCCAAAAATCAACTATTTATAAAAAAAATTGATGTATAAAAAATTTAGTGTGTCACACAAACGGATATACGCCGGCGGAATAAAAAACATGGATCACACAACCGTGCCCGTTTGGCCACTAGTAATATTAATAAAAACAAAAACAAACTAAAAAAAATGGGAGGGGGAAAGATGCAGCCACGTGCTCCATTTTTTATTTTATTTATATTTTTGTTTTTATTTTAATAAAAAAAAAAATAATAAAGATAATAATAATAATAATAATAATAATAATAAAATAAAGATAAATACAAAAGAACAATGAGGTATTTTAAAATACCTCTTTGCCGAAATTTTCTCGAATCTCGAAGCATTTATTTTTTTAAAACACATATGTCGAAATTTCTTGAAAAAGTGACGATTATTCAGGACTAAAAATATGACTTGCAAAAATAATGTGGGTCAAAAAATGGGGTATGACAATGCCGAACCAGGTTAACAAATCATCTGTGTTCTTTATTGTTTTTATGTTTGTTGTTGTTTAATTATTGTCTTTACAGTTCAGTACAACGTTGGAACATTGGTTACAACATTTACTCCGTATAGGTGTTGGAACACTATATTCAACATTAGTTCCTAGAATCTTGACTGAAGTTTAGTTGGAGGATAGATTGTTTGTATCAAGGAAGAGATGGTTTGGGCTAAGCTATCAACAAGACCAGATTGATAGAACAGTTCTGACAACAATCGTGGGTGCCTGATAGATGTCTTCTTGTCTCTTAATATTTCAGTGATGTTTTTGCAGATATCTTCAAAGATAAATTCACCGACATCCATTTTGTGATTTCTCATGGCAAAGTAAAGAAACATTTTATGTTCCCAAGAAAGATTCTCTGAGATCTTCTCTGTGGGAACAATAGTAGCCCTGAAGATTTCTAAATGTGTTCTCCCCACAACATTTAGTCTGTCTTTATCCCGGTTAACCATCATACTTCTGAAGCTTTTGTTGTATTCATGATTTACTTGAAATTCACTTAGTTTTCTGCCGCTTGGAATAAATCCACATAGTTGTACAATGTGATCAACGGTGAATGCAATATCTAGACCAGCAATGTTTGATCTAATATCCGTAGAGGTGAAATACTTTAGTCCCATTTCTCTTCTTGACTTCCCATTTAGATCAGGAAATTTTTCGATCAAAATCCTTTCTTCTTCTTGAGCAGCAGTTCTATCGAAAACATGTGCTCGCATCCAGAAAAATTTCACCAGATTGGGATAAGTTGGACGGTTTAGGAGATCGAAGTATCTTTGCATTTGTAAAGAGATCAAGTAGTTTTGTCGCTAGTCTTGTCCATTTTTCATGAGTTCCATAAAGTCCACAACTTTCTCAGTTACAAGTTTTAGTTTCTTCTCACTGAAATTGACAGTGTTTTGGAAACCACTAGAGATTCGTTCTCTTAATATAATTGGAGAAATTTGACTGGGTGTTTTGATGAGGATGATGCCATTTTAAACGATGATCACGATTGAAAGATTTGAATGAGATTGAAGTAGTAGGATTGTTTTATGATATTCTTCAAGAGTTTACAGAGAAAGAGAGAGAAAAATAATTTAATAAATAAGAAAGGCTTTGAAGGCAAATAAAGAGAGGGAAACTTATTTGTAACCTTTGAAATTCTTAGTTTTCTTCATCAACTACATTTTTATCCTATTAGCTTCAATACACGTGGTGAATAATGAACTTAGTAACTGACACGAAAGAGATTAATCTGAAAAAGTAAAAATATCTGAAATCGTTTCCTCTTTTGTGTTAAGACTTCTGATCGCTAGAATACAAAAAGTCTCCAGAGTCTGATTGCCTCAAAAGTGACAAAGCATTCAGAAGAGATTGTACACTTGCTTCTGATAACTGTTAGACTCTGAGTACTCACAATGTCTTATGTTTAAAACAATTTTAAGAGTTACTGGTTTACTCTTCAACAATGCTTTTGAAACTAATTGTTGAGGAAGGAGTTTATACTTACCTTGATTGATTCAGGATGAGAAGATTATGAATTTAACCTTTGTTGCCTTCATTATTGTTTATCATTCAGAGTTAAAGATTATGAATGATTATGTCCTTTATCTTGAGTGCCCTTACTCGTTATGATCAAGTTCATCATCCCACCAGGATGTGTCACAGTCTTCTTGAGTGTAGTAAGGCAAGTATTCATCATTTCTTGAGTCACTTTGATATATGTTTCCTAAGAGATCTTTAGGTCCTGACTCATCTTCAAGCTCTTCATCATCTTCCATATAGTATATGCACTCCTCATAGTCAATGAATTCTTTTGAGATGATAGCTTTTTGTCCTTTACATATTATATGCCTCCAAGAGCTTGGAATTTCATGATCTCTTGATGGATGTCCTGAAATAAACACAATTTTATCTTTTGGTACCCATTTTCTGATGGGTCCTATTGGGTTAGTTTTAGAACCTTCTGCATCTTGTGTAACTTCTGAGATTCCAAAACTCTTAAAGCAAACATAGGGTTTACATAGGAGTTTAGTTTTATTTTTAAGAAATTTTGTTCCATAACCCTAGAAGTTGAGGGTTCTGAAAGATTCAAATTCGTTGAGTTTTCAAACTTAGATTATGACCTTTTCCAACCTAAACCTCTAGAGTCACGATTTATCTCAGAAGGTATTGCAGCAAAATAGGTTCTTTCCGGTATGAAAGTAGAATAGAGATGAGGAAGCTTGAAAGATGATTTTCTTTGCTCAGTGTTCTTAATATCAATTCTTTTAGAGACACTCTCATGTTCTTTGAAGGATTCATAACAATCAGCACAATCATTTTTACAATTCTTTGATTTGCTTAAAGATTCTTCATACAAGGATTCAAATCTTTTTGATTGCTCACTGAGTTGATTAAAATCATCTTTCAATTTCTTATACTTCTGTGAAATTGCAAGATATTTGGACAAAATTCTAGTGCAGACTCCACGAAGTTGATTTAGGGATAAATAATCGATTACCTGTCCAGTTTCTTCTGACTCTAGTTCTGACTCATCTCCAGAGTCTAAATGTTCTTAATTTGCCATAAATGCACACTCATATTCTTCCTCTTCGTCAGATTCTTTGTCAGAGAACATGTCCAATTCTTCCCAAGTAATGATTTGACTTTTCACCATTTTTCCTTTAAGCTTTGCTCTTTTCCAATTTTCAAGCTTCTTGGTGAACCTTACAAGATATTCATTTTCTGATTCTTCTTCTGGTTCTTCTTGAGCTTGAGAGGATGTGCTTAAGGATTCTGAGGATTCTGACTTGAAGCTTTCCACTTTGTTCCTTATATTCATTTTGACTATTCTTGCCACACGATCTATGACTTCATCTTCTTCCATGATGAATAACTCATATTGTTGAATCAACGAATCAACTTTGAGCTGTTGATTATGTTGGTTCCCTTTGTCACTTGTCCACAAGGAATCATAGATTCCTTTGACTTGACTGATCATTCCATCAAGGAGGCTTTCATCGTTGTTAGCACTGATTGTGATCTCTTCTTGCATAGATGATGTTTCCTTGCACTTGCTTTCTTTTCCTTCTTCTGAATCACCAAAAATCTTTTGTTTCCACCTGTCGCGGTGATTTTTGGATGTCGAGTTATTAATTAACTTCGAATCGCAATTTAATATTCCACCACCGATCTTTAATTTATCCGAGGGAAAGGGAAAAAGTTCGAAAAAACCCTATTTTTAAGAGAACAAGGTTCGGGGGTTGGTTATACGAAGGGAAGGTATTAGCACCCTAAGTATCTATAGTACTCTATAGGAACCTCTTGTTTTTTATTCTAACTTTGCGCTTAATTTTATTTGCTTGTAAAAATGTATAAGTGTGGGAATTAAAGTGATGATAAAAAAAAGTGCTCAAAATGATGAAAAAGAAAAATGTTTTTGTTGATTTTATTGATTGGAGAGACGAGTCTCATGCCTACGTACCCGAGGGATCAAACCACCGTAGTTCGGGGTAAAAGGACGAGTAAATTTGTTTGTTTGATTTTAAAGTTTTGAAAATGGTTTTAAAGACCAAAAAGCCAAAAGTGGCAAAATATGAGTTTGATTGATGTTAATATGTGAAGAAAGTCTATATGGTTAAATTGATTGAATTTTGATAAAGAAATAAGACGCGGACACTTGGTTTAACATCCAAGGTTTATTGAGAAAATTATTTGAGTGATAAAAGACACTTGGTTTAAAGTCCAAGGTTTTAGCGATAAAAGAAGCCATTGGTTTAAAGTCCAAGGTTTTTGGCGAGAGAAAGGAACACTTGGGTTAAAATCCAAGGTTTTAGCGAAAAAAGAAGCCATTGGTTTAAAGTCCAAGGCACTCGGTTTAAAATCCAAGTTTGAGATAAAAAGAACTCTTGGGTTAAAATCCAAGGTTTTCACGATAAAAGACGCCGTTGGTTTAAAGTCCAAGGCACTTGGTTTAAAATCCAAGTTCACGGTAAAAAAGACACTTGGGTTAAAATCCAAGGTTTTCACGATAAAAGACGCCGTTGGTTTAAAGTCCAAGGCACTTGGTTTAAAATCCAAGTTCGCGATAAAAAAGGACACTTGGTTTAAAATCCAAGGTTTTCACGATAAAAAGACGCCGTTGGTTTAAAGTCCAAGGCACTTGGTTTAAAATCCAAGTTCGCGATAAAAAAGGACACTTGGGTTAAAATCCAAGGTTTTCACGATAAAAAGACGCCGTTGGTTTAAAGTCCAAGGCACTTGGTTTAAAATCCAAGTTCACGATAAAAAGAAACGTTTGGTTTAAAGTCCAAAGTTTGAAAATGTTTGATGATGAAATGTTTTGATGCTTGATGATGTTGAAAATGAATTGTGTCGATATTTTTTTGAAAGAGGTTTTGACCTCATTTTTCGAGAATAAAATGACTAACTATTTAAAAGTGGAATGTTGGGTTAAAATTTAAAAGGGAGCGCTAAAAGAAAAATAACGTCGCGATAGGCAAAATAAGCGCGAAGACGATCCGTAATGATATTTTGATCAAAACGGTGTCTTTTCCCTCGGAATTAAATTTTCTAACGTTTTGCGGAAAGCGATAAATAAATATGCATGAGATGCAATTTTTCATTTATGAGTACATTGGCCTAATCACACTCTAAAATTTTGCAAGAAAAATAAATATGAAATGATGCAAGAGAGGGGGTATGCTATGCACTTTTATTTAGAATTTACATTTGGCCTATTTACATCCTAAATTCAAGAGCAAAAGTAAATGGTGATTAATAAAAGCAATAAACACTCAATATTGTGATGATAATAATATTACAAAAATAAAGGTAAAAATGGTAAATAAATGGATGTAATGAAGTAATATGATATGCATGGACAAATAACAGAAATAAATAAATACGAAATTAAAAGATGAAAATAAGCCTCGACATCATGCTTTACAAGGCTGAAAAAATAGCTAAAATAGCTTATGCCAAAAGCACTTATCTCATAAGCTCAAAATAAAATTAATTAACAAAATAAAACATGAAATAATATTACCAATATCTAAATATCAAATAAATAAATAAGCCTCGACATCATGCTTGATTGGCTAGAATAAAAGCTAAAATAGCTTATGCCAAAAGCACTTATCTCATAAGCTAAAAAAAAAAATAAAAAAAATAAAAACAGGGGGGGTGTGAACATTAAAACGAAATAAACAGGGGGTGCCAAAAGCAGCAAAACAAAAAAATCCAGCCCAACAAGGGCCCATTCGTGAACCAAACAAACAGGAACGAATCTGGCCGTCTGATGGATCAGACGGCCTTGATCTAAATAAAGAGAAAGTAGATCTGAGGCGTTAGATTGAGATCAGGAAGCCACAGGCGCGCAGGTGCATGTTAAGGCTGTGCACCTGCACGCACAGGATTACAAATGGGGTATAAAAGGCAAACCCTAAAAAAATTTCACAAATTTTTCTCTCTTCTCTCTTTCCCTCACCGCCGCTACACCTTTCTTTCTTTCTCTCGCCGGCGCCTCCCTTTCTCTCTTCTTCTTCCTCGCGTTTTTTTTCTTTCTTCTTCCTCTCAACCTCCCATGGCCGCTCTTCTTCCTCTCCAATTCTTCGTTCTGTTTTTTAGATTTCAAATCTTTCTCCTTAATCTCTCTCGATCTCAATCCTCTTTATTTTTTTTAAACTAAAAAAACAATCAGATCGAAAATCTAAAAAAACAGAACGAAGAAAGGAGACCTTGGCTTTTCTGACTTTGATCTGATTCTTCTTCTTCTTATATGCTTTGATTTTTGTTTTCGGATTTAGTATTGGTTTTGAGTTTTGTATGGATTTTCTGGGTTTTTATTTATTTCTGGGTTTGTGATTTGGATCGGTTTTGGGTTGAGGATGGACGGTTTGGAATGATTGGTGATGATGGATGTTTGTTGATTCTGGATTTTGGAATTGTTGATGATGATGAACAGGTTTTGATTTTTTTGAATCTGGGTTTTTTATTTGTGATTCTGTTTTCTGGTTTTTGATTTTTTTTTATGAAGAAGATGAAACTTCTTTTTTCCTGCGGCTGGTGAGTTTTTTTTTCCTCTGATTTTGCCTCTGATATATACCCAAAGCTAGGGTTTTGAATACTCAAAAGAGGGAACAAGGATCTGAATTGGGACAAACTGGTACACTGCCTTTCTACTTACTGCAGAAAAAAATGTTGCTTTGCTTGTTGAAGAAAGTTGACTTTGGACACCTTTTTTTGATTTTTTTTTAATTAAAATAAAAACAGAATAAAATAAATAATAAAATGTAATAATAATATAATAAAAATAATAATAATAAAAAACAAAAAAAAAAAGGATAAAAGAAATGGAAAAAGAAATTAAAATTATCATAATAATAATAATAATAAAAATAAATGAATAAATACATAAAAGAACAAAAAAAATGAGGTATTTTAAAATACCTCTCTGCCGAAATTTCGTCAGAAATGACAAAGAGGGCAAGAAGGTTTTAAACGCCGAACAAAATCGATCGGTCAAAAATGGGGTATGACAGATGCCCCTAAAGTTTCTTCCATCGGAGATAAAAAGAAAAAGATTTTTTTTTGATGATATTTTTGTTTTGGTTCGACGGTGGAAGAGACTTAAATATAGAGTACACCATTTTTTGACCGGACTAAACCATAAAATGTTATGATATGATGTTATGAATGTTATGCTTATGAGTGTTATGTTTACAAGTGTTTGAATGTAACGAAGATTATTTGACAGAAGTGATGAAGACAGAAAGCGATAAAGTCCTGTGTACGGACAGAAGTAAAGACTGAAAGCGATAAAAGTCCTGTGTATGGACAGAAGTAAAGACGGAAAGCAATAAAGTCCTGTGTGCGGACATAAGCAGATAAAGTCCTGTGTACGGACAGAAGTAAAGACAGAAAGCAATAAAGTCCTGTGTACGGACAGAAGTAAAGACTGAAAGCGATAAAGTCCTGTGTGTGGACATAAGCAGATAAAGTCCTGTGTACGGACAGAAGTATAGACAGTGTCCACCAACATTGTGGGATGGTAAGGACAAGTAAAGGCAGTGTCTACCAACATTGTGGGATGGTAAGGACACAACGAGGAAATAAATTGTCTGCTGACATTGTGGGAGAGCGAGACAAGACAAGAATATGTATTTGTCTGGACCAGACACACTGGAGATGACTTCTTTTGGGGAAATTAACTGTAAGTTTGCAGTAGATTGTTTGCAAAATCTGCTACTTTGAATATGTTTGATGGAGACATCTCTGGACCAGACTCACTGGGGATGACTCTTTTTTGTATGAATGATAGAGACATATCTGGACCAGATACACTAGGGATGACTCTTTTTTGTGAAATATGATTGATGGAGACATCTCTGGACCAGATACACTGGGGATGACTCTTTTTTTTTTGATGTATTGAAGCAAGACACATGATGGTCAATGTTGTATGTGTGAATGATTTGTGTGCATGTTGCATGTAAATATGAATGTATGTGTACATATGTGAATGATTGTATGTATGTATGTACGAATGTATGTGTATGTACGTATGTATGTATGTATGTATGTATGTATGAATGATTGTTATGAAGCTTGTATTTGTATGATTGAATGATATTTGTACACGACTGGATGAGACAAAAGCTTGATCAGAAAAGATGAACATTGGGCCGACGTATCCGTACAACCACTCAATAGTTCTCCAATGGGGACAGCACCCCTTAGAGGTGAAATAAATCAGATCCTCGGGGTAAAAACCCGGTATGGCATGTCAATTCATGGTAAGAATGATTGATTCTTGGAGTAAAGCCCGTTGGTCAGAGGTTTAGCAGAAGTCGCCATTTTGTACACTGAAACCGAATATTTTCTCATGGTCTTGTTTCAACAGTCCTGCTTTGTTACTTTTTTTTTTATCTCTTTTTTTTTTGAAATCCCTAACTTTTGCCTGGACCGCCCTTTCAGGTTTTCAATCCACCAGGAATATATATCTCTTTTTTTGTTTTGCACCTATTTTTTGCCTGGACCGCCCTTTCGGGTTTTCAATCCACCGGGACGCTCATTTTTGCCTAAGTCGCCCTTTCGGGTTCGACTTAGCGAGCTGTTCTTTTTTTTCCTATTTTTTTTATAGAAACAAACAAGACTGATATGATATGCAAACTTCTCCGAGAGATGCCATTTGTTGTTGGTATGCAAACTTCCCAAAGAGATGTCATTTGCTAAAGATATGCAAACTTCTCAAAGAGATGCCATTTGCTAATGAATGAGCCTTCCAAACGGGTCTCAGCTTTTTCTTTCACTGGGGAAAAGAAAATCATACAAGCTTTTTGAAGATAACCACTTGCTGGAGATTACTGGAGAACAGTCAAGTTCAGTATTCAATTGAGGAATATTGGACCACATGCTCAACATATTATAGTAACACACATGTCCGTAAGAACCCAAAATATCAACTTGATGATTATTGGCTCAAGGAGGAAGAAACATAACGACCGTCTTGGCAGGTCTGGATTGCCCCTAAAAACCACTTCAGGTGCCCCAAGTAAGTGAAACCTTGAATTTGAATCTTTGAAGTGTATGCCCCTGTATGTAAAGTCTTGCCCCGGATTGACAGGTTCCTGAGGTGACTTGCCCCAAATTAGGAGCGCTTTGAATTGATTTGCTCTTGATTAGACCATTTGATTGAATTTCTTTGATGCCAAATATAAATTTGTAAACAAAATTGTTTCTTTTTGAAAAATATTTCTGATGTAATGTACATGCAAGTATTGGAATCGCAAAACTTTTATATAAAACATATATGGTGTGTGTGAAAGATTGTTACTCAACAAACAGGTGGAGTCAGTTTTAACAATAATTTTGCTGATTATGCTTTCAAAGTAAACCTAGCTTCAATTAGGTCTTTTGAGGGTTATAACGTGGCCTGGTTCATGGTTTTGAAAAGAAAAGATTATTAGGCTCAAAATTCTGTTTTAACCCACTCACTCTTCTTTGATGTCCTTCAATCCTACATTCAATTAATTCATCAGACATGCTTTGGTTGACAAGAGGATTTCTTTTGACAATGATGTTTGAGGTTGACACTTTGGTCGAAGCTTTGATGAGATTCTTGAAGTGACAGTCACTTTTTCATTCACAAGCTTGTTTTCGACATTTTTGCTCTGAATCCCTTATTTTCTGCATGAACCAATTCTTTTGGACTTTATGGACCATCGGGATGCCCTGAATTTTGCCTAAGTCTTTTTACCTAGCGGACTTTTTGTTGTTGTTTTGTTTGTGTTTTTTTTTTTATTGTAAGACAATTGTGACTGCCACATGTTATGGTGAGTTTTGTCTACTCATGACTTCCTCTATCTCAACATATTTATCCTCTTGTATTGGGATGTGTCATTGAATTATTGAAAGACTACCCTGCCCCGGGTTAAGATTAAGGGTTTTTTATTATAGAAAGAACACCAACTTCTGGCTCAAAGGGGTTGACTACGGATTATCTCCCTATTTCTCCGGTGTTTGGGAAGTGAAACAATGCCTTACATCATCAACCGGGTCTTTACTAATGAAAGCATATATCAGCAATTTTAAACATTTAGTTTACATCATTCTCCCCTCAAGTTTGTAAACAAAAAAGTGAAATATAAAAACATTGCCATTTGTGATGGCACAAGAAAAGAGTGAATACGAATGGATGGATTCCAAAATATGCATGTTCATTGTTTAGAAATTTAAATTTAAAAGATACAACCTTAAAATGTAAATAAATGCTTGGCAAGAAAGAAATTGCAATTGAACATAAAAGGCCTAGTGATCCTAGGGACAAACTTCTTGATTCTCTTGAAAATGACAGAGGACTCATGATTAAGCAGAGGATGAACTTTGAACATTAGGGTTTTCATCCTTGAAAGATAGCACCTTGTTACGGACTAAATCCTGAACAGCTTTCCTGAGAGGATAACAATGTTCTACATCATGGCCAGGGGCCCCTTGATGGAAGGCACAAGTTAAATCACTGCGGTACCAGGGAGGTAGTACTGCTGGCACAGGTGGAGGTGGTCTCGTCTGGACAACATTTTTAGCAAGTAAGGTGGGGAGTAAGTCGGCATATTTCATAGGTATGGGGTCAAATGGAGGATTTTTCTGAGTGCGGTTATGATTGAATGATTGTTGGGGAGATGGTAGGTGATGAGATTGTGGGTATTGTGGTGGTAGTGTTATGGCTGCAATATGTTGATAAGCTGAGTTTCTTGAATGATGTCCTCCTTGGGCCACCATGCCAACTTCAAATTCTTTCTTCTCAGAAAAGTTGTTACCATATTTTTTGGCAGTATTAGTCGGAGCTTTCTCTCTTGTCAATCGTCCCTGTCGGACCCCTTCTTCAAGTCGCATCCCCATGTTTACCATCTCAGTGAAATCACTGGGTGCACTAGCAATCATTCGTTCATAGTAAAATGAATCAAGAGTATTTAGAAAAATCTTGGTCATTTCTTTTTCTTCTAGTGGTGGACAAATCTGAGCGGCAATCTCTCTCCATCGCTGAGCGTATTCTTTGAAACTCTCTTTGTCCCTTTGAGACATACCTCGAAGTTGATCTCTATCTGGAGCCATGTCTAGATTGTATTTGTATTGACGGACAAAAGCCTCGCCCAAATCATTGAATGTTTGGATCTTGGCACCATCTAAGCCCATGTACCACTTCAAAGCGGCACCTGTCAAGCTATCCTGAAAGTAGTGAACTAGTAACTGATGGTTATCTGTTTGAGTGGACATCTTTCGGGCGTACATTACCAAATGGCTCTGAGGGCAGGAATTTCCTTTGTACTTCTCAAACTCGGGGACCTTAAACTTAGGTGGGATCCTAACGTTTGGTACTAAGCAAAGGTCATGGGCGTTTTTTCCGAACAAATCTTTCCCACGAAGGGCCTTAATCTCGAGCTGCATCTTATCAAACTGATCCTGAAGATTATCCATACGGCCATAAGTCTCTGGATCCTCCGCATGATAGACTGGTTCGCTCACATAAGGAATGGTGTGAGCTACGGAAGCTGGAATGGTCATTGTTGACTGAGGGACACACATAGTAACTTGAGGAAGAGTCATCCCAGGTTGGGGAATAACAGTAGCATGTGGCAAAGTAGGAGTAGGGACCTCGGGAACTTGGGGTCGAAGCCCTTCATTAAAATTCATAGGCATGCCCCAAGGATAACCTTCGGGCATGACGTGCTGATGTGTGTTGATGGGTACCACTGGAACCGGCGCAGAGACGATTTCAGAAATGACTGCAGCTTGAGGAGGAGGGGTTAGTGGCCGATTCTGCGCAGCCACCAACGATTCACCATGGCGGTTAGCTTTTCTACTTCAGCCCGGAGCGTTGTTACTTCCCCATGGAGCTCAACGTTTTCTTGTTCAACTTGGTCCATTCTTTTTTCTGTTTGCTCGAGTGTTGTACGTGCGAGATGGCTGTGGGCGTGGTCGTCGGGCCACTTTGACTGGGACACAGAGGAGAGAAAGAATATGAGACTCGATTTGTTTGAAACTCATGAATGTTATATGATGCATGATGTGTTTATGCTAAAATATACAATGTTTTTTTTTGTTATCGAAGGACTTACCTCAAATTAGTTGTAAATATTTAGATATGGATTTTGTAAGGAGGAAAAAAAAAAGAAAAATTTATTATGTGTCATTTGAAATGAATGTTTACAAAAAATTTGTTTAAGTTCTTCGATATCGGATGAGGAAAAAGAATTTATGAATGAGTGCATGCATGCATGATGTGGAAAACATGGTGGGGTTAAAGTATAATGTTGGAGTCAAAGGTGAAAACCCTCCCATATGGTATGTACTAGGGTTTATTTGTACCTGCATGACGGGTTCTACAAAGTTCCCAAAGTCATTGACCGTCTCATGGATATCACTGGGTTACGGGACTACTCTCGTTCCGATAACATCCACGGGAAAATCTCATTTGAGTGTAGTTTCGCGTGACGACTAATCTCAAGACTACTCTTGATTTAGCCACCGCACTACGCCCTAAAAGGCCAAGATGGGTTAAAGTGATTCTAAAGGTTCTCGGCTTCGCCGGACACTCACATTGAAAATAATACCATCATCATGACTTTTCATGACAACGAGTACTACCGTCATGAGGCCTCCACCGAGCGGGATCATATCACATGTGCTTCATAATCCAGACTACTCTGGACATGTCACTATGATTTCACCCCATCCTATCTTATTGTGTCACTCAAGCCCGGGTTAGGACTTATCTCACCACTCAAGAGATCCCAAGAAAACATATATACACATATAAACAAATAAGCAATAAAATAATAGCGCAAAACAAAGATTAAAACAAGTTAGGTTCAACCCGCTTGGTTGTCCCCAGTGAAGTCGCCATTTCTGTCGCGGTGATTTTTGGATGTCGAGTTATTAATTAACTTCGAATCGCAATTTAATATTCCACCACCGATCTTTAATTTATCCGAGGGAAAGGGAAAAAGTTCGAAAATACCCTATTTTTAAGAGAACAAGGTTCGGGGGTTGGTTATACGAAGGGAAGGTATTAGCACCCTAAGTATCTATAGTACTCTATAGGAACCTCTTGTTTTTTATTCTAACTTTGCGCTTAATTTTATTTGCTTGTAAAAATGTATAAGTGTGGGAATTAAAGTGATGATAAAAAAAAGTGCTCAAAATGATGAAAAAGAAAAATGTTTTTGTTGATTTTATTGATTGGAGAGACGAGTCTCATGCCTACGTACCCGAGGGATCAAACCACCGTAGTTCGGGGTAAAAGGACGAGTAAATTTGTTTGTTTGATTTTAAAGTTTTGAAAATGGTTTTAAAGACCAAAAAGCCAAAAGTGGCAAAATATGAGTTTGATTGATGTTAATATGTGAAGAAAGTCTATATGGTTAAATTGATTGAATTTTGATAAAGAAATAAGACGCGGACACTTGGTTTAAAATCCAAGGTTTATTGAGAAAATGATTTGAGTGATAAAAGACACTTGGTTTAAAGTCCAAGGTTTTAGCGATAAAAGAAGCCATTGGTTTAAAGTCCAAGGTTTTTGGCGAAAGAAAGGAACACTTGGGTTAAAATCCAAGGTTTTAGCGAAAAAAGAAGCCATTGGTTTAAAGTCCAAGGCACTCGGTTTAAAATCCAAGTTTGAGATAAAAAGAACTCTTGGGTTAAAATCCAAGGTTTTCACGATAAAAGACGCCGTTGGTTTAAAGTCCAAGGCACTTGGTTTAAAATCCAAGTTCACGGTAAAAAAGACACTTGGGTTAAAATCCAAGGTTTTCACGATAAAAGACGCCGTTGGTTTAAAGTCCAAGGCACTTGGTTTAAAATCCAAGTTCGCGATAAAAAAGGACACTTGGGTTAAAATCCAAGGTTTTCACGATAAAAAGACGCCGTTGGTTTAAAGTCCAAGGCACTTGGTTTAAAATCCAAGTTCGCGATAAAAAAGGACACTTGGGTTAAAATCCAAGGTTTTCACGATAAAAAGACGCCGTTGGTTTAAAGTCCAAGGCACTTGGTTTAAAATCCAAGTTCACGATAAAAAGAAACGTTTGGTTTAAAGTCCAAAGTTTGAAAATGTTTGATGATGAAATGTTTTGATGCTTGATGATGTTGAAAATGAATTGTGTCGATATTTTTTTGAAAGAGGTTTTGACCTCATTTTTCGAGAATAAAATGACTAACTATTTAAAAGTGGAATGTTGGGTTAAAATTTAAAAGGGAGCGCTAAAAGAAAAATAACGTCGCGATAGGCAAAATAAGCGCGAAGACGATCCGTAATGATATTTTGATCAAAACGGTGTCTTTTCCCTCGGAATTAAATTTTCTAACGTTTTGCGGAAAGCGATAAATAAATATGCATGAGATGCAATTTTTCATTTATGAGTACATTGGCCTAATCACACTCTAAAATTTTGCAAGAAAAATAAATATGAAATGATGCAAGAGAGGGGGTATGCTATGCACTTTTATTTAGAATTTACATTTGGCCTATTTACATCCTAAATTCAAGAGCAAAAGTAAATGGTGATTAATAAAAGCAATAAACACTCAATATTGTGATGATAATAATATTACAAAAATAAAGGTAAAAATGGTAAATAAATGGATGTAATGAAGTAATATGATATGCATGGACAAATAACAGAAATAAATAAATACGAAATTAAAAGATGAAAATAAGCCTCGACATCATGCTTTACAAGGCTGAAAAAATAGCTAAAATAGCTTATGCCAAAAGCACTTATCTCATAAGCTCAAAATAAAATTAATTAACAAAATAAAACATGAAATAATATTACCAATATCTAAATATCAAATAAATAAATAAGCCTCGACATCATGCTTGATTGGCTAGAATAAAAGCTAAAATAGCTTATGCCAAAAGCACTTATCTCATAAGCTAAAAAAAAAAATAAAAAAAATAAAAACAGGGGGGGTGTGAACATTAAAACGAAATAAACAGGGGGTGCCAAAAGCAGCAAAACAAAAAAATCCAGCCCAACAAGGGCCCATTCGTGAACCAAACAAACAGGAACGAATCTGGCCGTCTGATGGATCAGACGGCCTTGATCTAAATAAAGAGAAAGTAGATCTGAGGCGTTAGATTGAGATCAGGAAGCCACAGGCGCGCAGGTGCATGTTAAGGCTGTGCACCTGCACGCACAGGATTACAAATGGGGTATAAAAGGCAAACCCTAAAAAAATTTCACAAATTTTTCTCTCTTCTCTCTTTCCCTCACCGCCGCTACACCTTTCTTTCTTTCTCTCGCCGGCGCCTCCCTTTCTCTCTTCTTCTTCCTCGCGTTTTTTTTCTTTCTTCTTCCTCTCAACCTCCCATGGCCGCTCTTCTTCCTCTCCAATTCTTCGTTCTGTTTTTTAGATTTCAAATCTTTCTCCTTAATCTCTCTCGATCTCAATCCTCTCTATTTTTTTTAAACTCAAAAAACAATCAGATCGAAAATCTAAAAAAACAGAACGAAGAAAGGAGACCTTGGCTTTTCTGACTTTGATCTGATTCTTCTTCTTCTTATATGCTTTGATTTTTGTTTTCGGATTTAGTATTGGTTTTGAGTTTTGTATGGCTTTTCTGGGTTTTTATTTATTTCTGGGTTTGTGATTTGGATCGGTTTTGGGTTGAGGATGGACGGTTTGGAATGATTGGTGATGATGGATGTTTGTTGATTCTGGATTTTGGAATTGTTGATGATGATGAACAGGTTTTGATTTTTTTGAATCTGGGTTTTTTATTTGTGATTCTGTTTTCTGGTTTTTGATTTTTTTTTATGAAGAAGATGAAACTTCTTTTTTCCTGCGGCTGGTGAGTTTTTTTTTCCTCTGATTTTGCCTCTGATATATACCCAAAGCTAGGGTTTTGAATACTCAAAAGAGGGAACAAGGATCTGAATTGGGACAAACTGGTACACTGCCTTTCTGCTTTCTGCAGAAAAAAATGTTGCTTTGCTTGTTGAAGAAAGTTGACTTTGGACACCTTTTTTTGATTTTTTTTTAATTAAAATAAAAACAGAATAAAATAAATAATAAAATGTAATAATAATATAATAAAAATAATAATAATAAAAAACGAAAAAAAAAAAAAGGATAAAAGAAATGGAAAAAGAAATTAAAATTATCATAATAATAATAATAATAAAAATAAATGAATAAATACATAAAAGAACAAAAAAAATGAGGTATTTTAAAATACCTCTCTGCCGAAATTTCGTCAGAAATGACAAAGAGGGCAAGAAGGTTTTAAACGCCGAACAAAATCGATCGGTCAAAAAATGGGGTATGACACCACCAATTAAGGTTTACAAAATCTTTGATAGCTAGTGGTGCTTTTTCAGACATAGTGTTTTTCTGGATCTTTGCTGTTTCATGTTAAGTGATTAGTAATCAGAACCGGAGCTCTGATACCAATTGAAGGTGTGAAAAACACAGGAAGGGGGGGTTGAATTGTGTTTTGAGGATTTAAAATTTTCTTCAAGATTACAAAATCTATCAGAGTCTATTTTGGCAGCGGATTACTCAAACACACAATAAGGTCAGAAGCAAGATTGAGAAGATGAAAGAGAAAGAGAGAACACACAAAGATTTTATACTGGTTCCCCTCACAACCTGAGAGTAATCCAGTCCCCTTGTTCTTCAACATGAGATTTCACTATAATCACCAAGATTACACAATTTGCTCAAACTCACAGCAAGAGACTTCAACAGATGCTCCAGATCACACAACAGGAGTCTTACTCTAATTTGCTCCAGATCACACAGCAGGAGACTTCCACAGATGCTCCAGATCACATAGCAGGAGACTTCCAAATTGCTCAAGCACAAAGCCAAGAGACTTCCAAATGCTCAAGCACACAAGCAAGAGACTTTGAATCTTATACAATAAGATTTCTTACAAAGATACAACTATGACTAACTCTTACAAATATTATCAAAACAGATAGCTTTGACGTTGAATGAAGATCTTGAGTTTAAGTCTTGTGCAGATATTTGTTAATACATTCTTTGGTTGAATGAACACTTTCTCCTTTTTTCTGTTGTGTACAGCTTCTGAGTTTTTATCCTTTTTTCGAAGTTATTCCATTCAATCAACCTGCAATCTTAATGCCGTTGTCTTGATATTCCTTTTCCTGACTTGTAGGACTGACACACTCAGCATCCATTTCGTCGTTGTGTAGATTAAGCTTGAGGGAGAACATATCCAGACTTAATCCCATCAAATTTACATTCTTTGATTATTCTTGTGTAGCTTCTGAGAGTACACATAAATTGCTTCTGACAGACTCTTCTTTCTTCTTGATCATTCTTTTGCTTCTGAGACTCTTGTGGCTTCTGATAGACCTTCTTCAGACTTGATTCATTCAGAACTGCTGAATGCTTCCAGATGCACATAGATTTGCTTTGACCTTCTCAGATTATATCTTCGTTGTGAACTTCATACTTGCTTTTCTGAGACACTTGTAGCTTCTGATTGGATTGAAGGGGTGGGAGAAAAACACAAGAAGGGGGGTTGAATTGTGTTTTTAAGAGTTTAAAAAACTTTTCAAGATTATAGAATCAATCAGAGTCTTTTAGCAGCGGAATGATGAACACAATCAAACAATAAAGCAATGGCAAAGTAGAATAAAAGAGAGAGTGAGAGAGAGAGAGAGAGAGAGAGAGACACGAGGATTTTATACTGGTTCCTCTCACAAATCGAGAGTACTCCAGTCCCCTTGCACTTCCAAGGGAGTTCACTATAATCAAACAAGATTACAATCCTAGTGCTCAAGCACACAAGCAAGAGACTTCTACAAATGCTCAAGTCACACAAGACAAGAGACTTCTCTAATTGCTCAAGCGCACAAGCAAGAGACTTTACTAAGAATGCTCAAGCACACAAGCAAGCGACTTTTCCAAATTACTCACACAGGAGTAGATACAAAACTTCTAAGCTTAAAAACTATTACACAAAATAACTTCCAGATGCTCAGACAGTTTCTTGTTTTTCACTTAGTTTGAAAGATAGCGTAATGCTTAAAGCGTTTTAAATCATTAGTTGTCAACAAATTCTTCTTGTTCAATATATATAAGAGAAGAGAGAATTTGACACTATGTAGAATTCCGTTGTAAAAATGGACAGTTGTTGATTTCCAATTGCTTAAATTGTGGAGTTTGAATTTCATCCTAGAAGAGGCAATTCTGCTCCACAATTTTTGTCCATGCTTTTCATCTTGTCCAATTGCAGAAATAAAGGTACATGACGCTCCTTGATGATAAGATCAAAATCCATTTGAACGTTGCAGTGATGTTGTCCTTTATACAGTCATCAGGCTTAGAATGTTTCATAGAGAGTGACATAGCCTTCTGATGAACTTTGGAATTCTTTGGCTTCTGATGAACTTGGATTCCTTGAAGTCATTTGGTCTTGATTCTTTGGCTTCTGATAGTCCTTTGTAATTCATCTTATGAACGTCTTCGTCTTCTGAATGACACTTCACTATGAAGGTACGTGGGAGAAAACACAAGAAGGGGGGTTGAATTGTGTTTTAAGTTTTTAAAATCTTTTCCAGATAATAGTATCTATCAAAGTCTTTAAGCACAACGGAATACTCAACAAAAACAACTTGACTAAATGTAAAGATGGAAGAGTAAATAAGAGAGAGAGAGAGAGAGAGAGAGAGAGAGAGAGAGACAAGGATTTATACTGGTTCCCCTCACAAAACGAGAATACTCCAGTCCCCTTGCACTTCCAAGGGATTTCACTATAATCAAAAGATTAATATCCTAGTGCTCAAGCACACAAGCATGAGACTTCCTTGCTCTAAGTCACACAAGACAGAGAGACTTCCTTGCTCTAAGTCACACAAGACAGAGAGACTTCCTTGCTCAAATCACACAAGATAAGAGACTTCCTTGCTCAAATCACAAAGATAAGAGACTTTTCCAAATTACTCACGCAGGAGTAAATACTAACTACTAAGCTTAAAACTATTACAATAATAACTTCAGAGGCTTTAGCTAGTTTTCAAGTTCTCACTTAATTCTAAGAGATAAAAATATGAAGACCAGTTGTCATCAATTTCTTTCTTTCACATATATATATATGAGTGAGGAAAGATATTGAGACTTTGTAGAATCCCGTTGTAAATGGACAGCTGTTGATTCCTTATTGCTTGAGCTGTAACTTTTGAATATACTCTAAGCAGAGTCACGTCTTCTTCACAGTTAAGCTCACGTTTTACTGTCTGTCCAAATACAGTAATAAGGTACAACTAGCTCCTAAAGAGGATAGGATCACATCCTTTATGACCGTTGTAATTAGTTGTCCTTATATAGATCATCAGGCTTAGTAAGAGTGAGTGATGTAGCCTTTATGATGACCAGTGGAATTCTCTTTGCTTCTGATGAACCTTGATATATTGAACTCTGGTTGGTCTTGAATATTTGGCCTCTGATAGTCCTTCATAATTTAGCTTCTGAACGTCTTCATCTTCTGAATAACTCTTGACTAACACCAAATAGCTTTTGAACTCTTGTAGGCTTCTGAATGTCTCTGAGCTTCTGAACTTCACTTAAGCTTATGAACTCTTGTAGACATCCTGAATCCTTTTTAGCTTCAGAACGCATTTAGCTTCTGACCACGTTTTAGCTTCTGAACTCTTTCAGAGTGTAATGATTCAGACTTTCATAAGGTTCCTTCAGAGCATAAATCAAGTGTGCTCTTGTATAAACTTAATATTTTCCTGCACACTTAATTTAAACATTAGTAATATCAATTGTCCATTTAATACTTTGTTATCATCGAAACTAAGGGTGTGTACCAAAACACATTTTGTTCCAACAATCTCCCCCTTTTTGATGATGACAAATATAAGTATTAAATACAATTGTTGTTGATAAAATTCAGCTATGTTGACATTAGGCTTCGGAGTTTTGCAAGCTACCCCTAAGTCTGATAGTCCATAGGGTTAGGTTTGTAAGCTCCCCCTATTTTGTATCCATAGTTAATTTTAATTAGTTTAAGAATTACTTTATTATATGACTTAAATTATTCATATTTTACTATGCAGAGAACAAGGTTTGTAAGCTTCTTCTTTTCATAGTGTAATAATCTTTGAATAAAGTTGCACCCATACTCAAAAACTATCTATGAATAATAAACTTCAATTAATAAATATATTCTCCTTAAAATTATGCGCTTATTTAAAATGCCAGATGAATTTGACAAATATTTAAATGAATAATGAATGACAATAGGATCAGAGGCATTAGAAACGTATACACACACAAGGTTCAGAGGTTATCATGATATACAGTTTCAGAGTTCAAAAAGATTATAATATTTTTCAAAACAGTTCAAGGCTTAAAAAAATACAAAGATTTTGAAATCCTCAAGATCAGATTGGCATTACAAAGCATGTAACGCATGCCACTAAATTGACCACTCTCCTACACTCTCTTCCTAAAGTACTACAAAGCCCTAAAAAGCAAAGTAATTTCGCTTCTTCCAACAATTGATTTATCATTATTCTTTCTCCCCCTTTTGTCATTATCAAAAAGGTTGTATAAGTAATTAATAGCAATTGCAACGTCCAATGCAGTCAAGTCAGGAGTGGTTGAACGCATTTATGACATTGGCGTGTGTAATGAGCCTATAAAAGGAGAGAAACCTAGTCATTTTATTCGGACAGAATAATCTGAGGTTGTGATAGAGCAATTGAGAGAAAAAATGAAACGCTCAGAAAAGAAGAAGGTAGATTCAAAGAGAGTTAGTCAAGATAGGAGAAAACATACGAAGAAATCAAGAGAAACAAAGCCAGTGTCTGAAAAAGTGAAACTCAGTTCAGAGTCTGAAGAAAAAACTTGGGACCCTGACTGGTTTGAGTTTCTGAAGACATATCTTCCTGAAGAAAATTAATCTGATATCCAAGGCACTAGAGGGGCTAGTGTCTTTTCCTGAAGAAAACCAATCTGATGCATCTATATAGGTCTCTTCAAGGAAGACGACCGAACAGTTGGATAACCCCAACTCCCCTCTTCAAAGGTCATATCATGGCTGCTGCGACAATATGTCCTTTGAGGCATCCATAAAATAGTCTTTAGGAATTTTTATATGTAATCAGTAACCCATGTTCTCAATGAAATAAAATTAAATTGCTTTGGCTTGTTTAATTTGATTTTCTTATTATGTTTCTTCTCTTGTTATGCAATTTGATTCTTTAAGAATAACCAAATATTGTACTAATTGAAAAAACAATTTGATGAACAGAAACACAAGAGTTTGAAATACCAATTGAAAAACTGTTTTTAAATGGAATGGACCCTTTTTAAAAAAAATTGAAAGCCAATTGAGAAATAAAAGACTATCAAAGGTTTAAAGAATCAGAAAAGAAATCATCCAGAATAAAAACACAGTGAATAAATATTTCAGAATAGCACAAAGAAGTCAAAATATACAAAAGTATAGAGTTAATCCTATCAATGTGCTTAACAAAATATTAATCAGCAGATAAACAATTAAGCATTCAAAGAAATCCTAGGGTTTTATTGTGGACGACTACAGAGAAAAGCTAGGGTTTTCATGATCTCCTCCTGATTTCCATTAACTTCCTCCATCAGTCCAATGTACTTGTCCACCTTGGCTTCAATCCTCTCAATATCAGCCTCATACACTGGATTTCTCAGGTGCTCTTGGTTGGTTGGATTAGCTCCCAAATTGTCTAGAATTGGTTCATTCAGATCTTGCTCAATTGAGGCTAACCTATCCCTCAGGTTTTGCTCAACATTTTCTCTCATAGTAGAGGATTCAGGTTGATCCCTTTCTGTGTCCTTTTGAGTCTGAATTACATCCTCAACATTTGCAGCTTTTCCCATGTCAAACTTCTTCTGTTCTTCAACATCTGCCTCCGGAAGGCTATAAAGCTCTTTCACCAATTCCTCAGTCAGACTTACCCATTGAGCAGCATACTCAGATGAAGGCATATCACACTGCCTTAGATCATGAAGACCATGTATCTGCCTAAACAAGTTGTTGCATTTACTCAAGATATCAGGGTCATTTGAGTTGGTTGGGTGATGTTCAGTGGTTGAGGGTGTAATGGTGTGTTGAGGTGATGTTTGTGGTTGAGAGTCAGTTTGAATAGCAACACAGTCAGATGTTGTACCTCTTGGGTTTTCTTAGCAACATGATAGTGTTGGGGTGGTAATTGTTGTTGTTGTTTTTGATCAGGTTGACTAAATGAAGTTAACTGAGTATCAGAGGTAGTTAGTTCTTTAATCATTTCATCAACCTGATCTCTGGTTGGTGAGTTGAGGGTTTCATCAAATTGGAGTACTTCAGTGTGTACTGACTCATTAGAATTAGTTGCATTCACTTCAATATGTGTACTGGTTTGCTGTTCAAGTTCAATTTGATGATCAGGTTGTGTTTGTTGGTCAGGTTGTGTATGAACATGTTCAGGTGAGGTATATGGTTTAGGTTGTGGTTGAGCCTGTTCAGGTTCAGAGGGTATATTTGGTTCAGATGGTGTTTGGTGTTCAGGTGTACGAGGTTCAGGGTGTGTTTGAACTCGTTCTGGTATAGGGGATTCTGCGTGAACAGGTTCTGAGACAAGTTGTTTTAAGGTGAGATTGTCTTCAGGACTTGTTTGGTTAATGTTTGGAAAGGGGTTCTGAATCTGTTCAGAGGTTGGATGGATGGATGGGTTCTGAACTAGATTTGTGGTTTCAGTTTGGTTAGATAATTCACCACCTAGATGTTGTTCAAGAAATTGTAAAGGTGAATTTCTGGGTTGGGTTGTTGAAGGGGTTAATTGAGTATCTTGAGCAATTACAACAACAGGTTTAGGTAAAGATACATTACCTGAGTTGTCTTGGGTTGAGCCTTCAGCATTCCTTTTCTTGGGCTCCTTGGCGAGTGTCTTTTGTCTAACACTTAGGGGTTCATCATCATCTTCACTTTCTTGATCTTGTACCACTACCACTTTTGAACTTCCAACCTTTGTCTTTGTCCTGCCTTTGCTTTCACCTTTTTCAGTCTCAACCTTAGTAGTCTTTACCAATCTCTTTCTTTTCCTTTTCACATCCTCTGGTTCAATCTCAAAAGGTTCACCTTGGCTTTCCAGTAGCTGTATGTACTGGTTAACAATACCTTTAACAATAGAAGGTATGTTAATTTTGAATGTTGCTGCCATAGAAGGTCCAGAATGTGGTAGCTGTTCCAAAGGCTCTGAAAACTTCAATGTTTGTCCTGGTAGGAAGTACATGTTGGACAATGTGTTTACTGAGATAACAGAGGCTCTCAGTTCTCTTAACAATTTATCTTAACCAGCAGCCTTGATCACGTCAATCACACCACACTGGTAGAAAATCTCACTAAGAATCCTTGGGTAAATGACATGAACATTGGGCTTGGTTTGCCTTTGAATAGCGTTAACAGCCTTGCAAAGGTGATTGCAGATATACTTAGCCCAGTTTAGTTGATATCCTATAGTGAGAAAATAGATAAAGTATCTATGATCCCAAGAGAGTTGATCAGAGCTTCCACTCCTTAGAAAGATTGATCCTAGCAAAATTCTGGCTAGTAATTTCTGCGTTGGTTTCAAATCACCACTCTTGTTGCTATCACAGGTTTTCCCTTTTTCATAACACCTCTTTGTCATATCATTCAGACACCCAGTGTTACTGGCTTCAGTTGCATTGAAGGCATGGAATTTTCCTTCATTGGGAATATGTAGAATGCTTGCCAAATTGGATTGGGTCAGAACCACTTCAAATCCACACACAACCGACCTGATTTCATCCTCCTTGACTTCTCTTAGACCCAGTTCAGCTGGAGTCTTATCCTTGTTTTCAGGCTTTGAGTTCCTTAAAGTAGCCAATTCCTTGTCGTAGTCTTCCACTGTTACAACTTTGCTCCTAATCCAAAAATATTTTACCAGCGTAGGGTAGATTGGACCATTCATTAATTTCATATATCTAAATCCTCCATCTTGATCAGTGAAGAACTTTTCAATATCATGTTGATTCAATCTAAGACTTTCAAAATCAACTGGTTGTTCCATAACCAAGTTGAATGATTTTCCTTCCATTTATAGCGATTTCTCTCTGCTAAATAAATCTATGCAATTGATGATGTTGACTGGTAAATCCTTTGGGAACGATAAAGCTATAGTAGAAGCTGATGAGGTAGATGCTGCCATTTTTGAAGTTAGGATTTTGGGTTTTGCTAATTTGAGAGAGAAAGAAATTGCTCTGTGGTGATGAAGAAGAAAGTGTATGTAGTGAAGGTGTAAAGTGTGCAAGTGATTTTGTTTAAAAGCAAATTAAAACACACATAAAAGTAAATCAAAAAGAAATAAGAACCATCATTAACTGTTTTAAACCAATCAGAACGTGTGTACGTGTTGACCATTTAGCGCCAAAACGTTTCAGTAAAAAAATACTTAAACGTTTGCAATTCATTTCCTTTTCAGAGGCTTAACCTTCAGAGGTTGAAAATTTCTTAGAGTCTGAACTACTTCAGATGCTGAAATCTAAATTTCTTCAGAGTCTAACAATGATTCTTTTAGGACATTTTAAAATATATGTTCAGACATGATTTTTCAAGGTTTTATTTCTGAATCATTTTGTTTAATAAATCAAGTGTCCTAAAAAACATTTTTAACCTTGAATGTTATTCCTCTGACTTGTCATTCAGGAGTTGAGAGTTACTTACCTGATTTTGAAGCTTTGTTGTTTTGATGACATTTTGTTCAACTGTAAGCCTTTTATTTATCACTATGCCAAAAAAACTTTAGACAGCGCTTTTTTTGGCCTTAGACAGCGCTATCTATTCTGGCGATGTTAAAAGTATAGACAGCGCTTAATAATTATGTATAAGTGCTGTCTAATGTTTCCTTTAGACAGCGCCTTTTGTTGTAAGCGCTATTATATGCCACCAATAGACAGCGCTTTTTACTTATAAGGGTTGTCTTGTGATGCATTTAGACAGCGCTTTCTACTTATAAGCGTTGTCTTATGTTACTTTTAGACAGCGCTTACACAACATAAGCGTTGATATAAAATAGAATTAGACACCACTTTCATGGCATAATCGCTGATATAGGATAGCATTAGAAAGCACTTTCTGCAACAAACACTGTTATTTGCTACCTTTTAAAATAAACAAAAAATCAGTGCAAAAGATACTTTCATAAGCCATTTTTTCATAGTTTTATTTTTTCTTTTAAATTATAAAATAGCAGACAGCATAAAAATAAATATCCGTAGAATTTTATTGTGATTTTATAATATTCGAAAACATGGAAACTACACGATCAAATATTTCAAAATTACATATCTGCAATAACAATTTGTTTTTTAATAATTTTTACGAAGTTCTAAACTACATATTATACAATAGTATTACACAATGCTCTTGTTGGTCTAAAATCAAAATTTGCAACTCAAATATTCAAAAGCGTAGACTAGGGTCAGAATAATGGACCGCTCTACCAACAAGTCGCTGCATCTCTCGGCAATACCAAGCTCTGGTAGTATGTCTTCAAAATACAGCTCTCAGCAAAACCAATTCTTTTATAATCCAGCAACCACGTACAAGTTCTGAAACCAGAACACTCTAAGCAGGCTACAAACTGAAGTGGTCTATGTATTCATCTTGGTTACTTGCAAACAGTACCAAGTTTCCAGACATCATTTCAAATAACCAATCGTCAATTACTACAAAGAAAATAGAAAAATAAATTGGATTAGAAAAGTAAAGCACAAGCTAGAAACATATGGGTAGCTAAGCAAAAATAGGGTGGTTTTAAGCAATATATAATATACCTGGAGACCAATATCATGGACGTAAGTATGCTGATTAAAAAAACACAAAAAATAGACAATTGTTATATTATTGAGTAAATACACTCTTCCATAGTCAACTAAAACCATATGCTCTTCCCACCTACTAATAAGAGTACTACATCCCACATCCTACAAGTTTATCTGAATCTATGTAATTCTCTACTTTTAGTATTCACATTAGTTCAATATTTATGATAGGCATGTATTCCTAGCTACTCTTTCTGAAGATACATTTTTATCAGTAAACATTGTTTGATAGTTTAATTAGCATAGTATGCATGACATTGAGTGAAGAGAAAGTTTTAAGAGAGATATTTACACTGCTTTACACAATTAGTTTGACTCGTGGTACCATTCAAGTTCCCAACGGCTTCTCTAAAATTGGATCCCTGAAAGTAAAAATGAAAATTATTAGTGACTGTTAATTGTATTAATGTAGCTAAATTAATTATGTACAAGGTCTCTCAACAATAACAATCAAGCTCATGAGTCAGGGGTGAGGCATTTAACCTGAGTGACAATTGCAACAATGGTGATGATAACCCAATAGACATAAAATGAGAATTGTTCCAAAGTTGGTGCAAGAGCTGGAACTTCTTTGATTTCATGACGTGAGTTGAGCCTTTCCAAATCAATGATGATATCAATCACTTTTCATGTTGCCTTGATCAGATTGTTGATCTCCAAAATTGTAGATATTGTGATAGCAGCTGAAACTCTCCATATTCAAGGTTGTTCTTCCTGAAATACAAGTTTGTCAAATAAACTGAGTATTCACATAAACAGGCAGTTTTAGAGAAAGCTTGATAAATACTGAAGAACATTAGATCCGAAAGTTAGACTCAGTGCAGAGCCAAGCTTCTATAGTCTCAATGCCAAATACTTCAAATAAAGGGTGAGTATATGAGAAATAACCCACAGATTCAAATTTGTCTACATTTTCATTAACAAATGCCTCTAAGTCTGCATCTTTTCCAGTGTTATAAGTATGTGGCATTACCACAACCACCATCCAAACAAACTCACTTAAACAGAAAACTCTTGTTCTCTTTATCTTTCATTCTTTATTAACTTGGCTGTAATCATGAGTAGAAGCATCAATAATCATGAGCACCAGTAGCACAAAATAAGTATTAGAGATTCAAAAAAGTCACTTGTTAAACGGTATACCTACAAAACTCAGAAACATATAAACCTTGAAATATTTAGATCTCCTTGTCTAAATATTTACTGCATACTGCTTCTGTTTGAAGGAAAGTTTAAATTTGGGAAGATTTCACTTCATTGATCCATCATCATCATATTTGTTAAGAAAGTCACAACAAACAATTCTTTTCCAACACTTTTTTTATCAATCATTACATTGTCGCATTAATGATATTTTAAGATACTGGAAGTAAAAAAAATAATAATAAATCAGAAACAATGTTAAAATGTAAAGATACTAGAAGAACTCAATATGAACTTTTACTATATAAAATCAAGTATTCCACTACTACTTTCTGCTTATAACTTTCCATTAATTGTGCTTTATTCATGCTCCAAGCACTCAATCTTGTGATCTTTACATCAGTAGTTCCATTATTGAAAGCATAAAGTAGAATAACTGTAAGAAACATAAACATTATCGGTGTTTGACATACTAATCCATTCACAAACTCTTTGTTACCATATAACTGTAAGAAACTCAATTTATGAACATAACATTGTCATTTGCAGATTAACCATAAAGTTAAACGACACTAACAAACCCATAACTCCAAAAGCCTAATATTTCCCCTCATCACAAAAATTCAAAACAATCATAACCATAACTACAATATCAATAATTAAGCATTCTATTTGGTAACTTAAATTCAATAGAAACTGCCACCTATAATACCTTCAAGGAAAAACTAAAACTCATGCCTCAGAGAGAAATAGAGATGAAATCCGTGAGATGCACGCAGCAAGGTCTTTATAAAGATAGAGCGCTGAGGTCGCGATAGTGATAAAGCTCTGTGCCAGAATCGCTCTCTTGCAGGGTCGTGACGGAAATATAGATCTTGAAAATTTCTAGGGTTTGGAATCACAGGGGGTTTGTGGTTAGAGAAGATGATTATTGTTGTTCAATAGGATGGGTTTGTGGTCCTAGAAAAAGGGTTTGTTTCAATGGTTTCTAGAAGAAGAAAACATGGTTTCTCTATGAATCACTGGGACTCAAAACGACGATAAGATAATTTCTTCGTGAATCGCTGGGTTTCAAGAAGTAGATAAAAGGGCTTCTCGATCTGTGTGATTCCAGAGAAAGACGATGATTCCAGAAGGTTTGGGTTTAATTTCATTCAAGAGGAAGATGATCGATGAAAGGGTTCTCTGGTTCCCATAGGTGTGAGTCGCACCAGAGTTTGGAGAAGAAGAGATTGTGCATAGTAGGGTTGTTTTTGTGAATTCAATATAATACTTTTTTATATTTTAACAAATTAGAAATATAGATTTTATTTTTTTGTGAATTCAATATAATACTTTTTTATATTTTAACAAAATAGAAATATAGATATTTTTGACAGAAAAAAAAAAAAGATATAGAATGTACCAAAAAAACAAAAGATATAGATAGATCGGGCTTGCTAATATTTTCATCTATGAAAGCGCTTTATTTTCATGTAAAAGCGCTGTCTAATGGTGCATCTTAGACAGCGGTTATTCTCTTAAGCGTTGTCTAACGCTAGCTAGACCTTAGAAAGCGCTTTCTATCAATTTAGAAGCGTTGTCTAATAGTAGATCTTAGACAACGTTTTCTTATAAAGCGCTATCTAAAGTGAAACATAATTTTTTTAGATTTTAACTTTTATTTGTAATCCTTATAAAAGCGCTTTTACATAAAAGCGCTGTCAAAAGGCAGTACTTTAGATAGCGCTTTTCAGCACAAGTGTTGTCTAAGAGTTCCGTGTTTGTTTTAAAAGCGTTTCTATAAATAAGCGCTGTCTAAAGTACGCTGTCTATTCTAAATTTTGTAGTAGTGTATGTACACTTTAGGCTTTTCTTGTCAATCTCATTCAAGGTCAAAGTCTGGGCATTCATCCCACCATAGAGAGTTGCTATCATCATAGTCTTCTTCAAAACAACCTTCAAATTCTTCATACTCTCTCATGTTCCTTATGTAATCCAATTCATCTTCTTCTCCATCTGAATCATCCAAAATGTGCCTTCTATGCACAATTGCTCTTCTTCCATTTACATTCACATGCATCCATGTGACTGGAACGTCCAGAGTCCTTGTTTGACCTGCATTTAAGTAAATAATTCTGTCTCTTGGTACCCACTTGTCTGAGGGTCCTAGACTGTTAGTTGCCAAATTTTTATCCTTCATTTGTATCATCTGAGTACTATATGGTACAAATGTAGTATAAAGATTAGGGAGTGAAGAGCTTCCAGCAATAGCTGATGAGCTTTGTATAGCTGATGAGCTTTGTTCCTCTAGTGTTTTATTACCAGAGTATCCAATCCCATTAGTATTGTTGGTTCTAATGTTGCAAAGCATAGAAACAATTTTATTTTGATCAACATTTGTGTTGCAATACTCTTTGAAAGCAAGAGAGTGCTTATTAAGGGGTTTGCAACTTATAGCACAACCTCTTTCAAGATCTCTTGTTTTGTTTAAATCTTTTTTGTTGGATATTTGAATTGGCCGCATTTTGCTAAAACAAATATACAAGCAAGATGTTGGACCAAATGTTTCAACATTGGTACAACCAGTGTCCAAATGATTTGCGCGCGTGTTTTATATAAGGAAAGCGTGTTTTTAAAGGAAACCACGTTTTTACTCTTGTGTGCCAAGGAGTATATTTTTATACAGAATCAGCGATGAGATATTTTCCTAAAGATGTTCTGACATTTTAGGAAACTTTTTGTATAGTTCTGATTCTTGATTAATGTGTGTTCTAAGCCCAAAGTGGAGTTCAGCCCGTGTTGCTTGGAGTATATATATGAAGAACGAAAAACCCAGTAGGGTTATCAAAGCCGTCATTGAAGAATAGTATTCTAGGGTTTTGAGTTTTGTATTATTTTGTGAGCCTTTCTTGTGGATTCTATAACACAAGCTAAGGACTGATTTTGTTGTGTGTGTTAGTTACTCTTAAGCTTTTAAGTACGGAGTTAACTTGTGTTTTGAAGTGTGTCTTCGCAATCATCATTGTGCTACTGTGATCACTGTGCGTGATAAGTTGGAGGTGAGATGGGATCTCATACATAGGAGTTCTTAAGTAGAAGTTGCACAAGTAGGTGTCTAGGATATAAGTTGTAAACGGGGCGTTTACTGAGGGCTTAGATCTAGCACTACATTAGTGGATTTCCTTCCTGGATTGGTATCCCCCAGAGTAGGTTCGTTTATGCCGAACTGGGTTAACAAATCATTTGTGTTTTTATTGTTTTCTGTCATTTAGATTATATTTACTGATGCTTCGTATAAGGTTGGAACATTGGTTACAACACTGTGTTCACAGAAGTGTTGGAACATTGTATTCAACATTAGTTCCTGGGCGTGCCAGATTTCAATTGGCATCAGAGCAGGCACCCTGTTCTGGATTGGGTGAGATTCAGGGCGTATACATCTGGTAGAAATGGAGAAAGAAGGAGGGTTCGTGAATAGACCTCCTCTGTTGGATGGAACTAATTATGACTACTGGAAGTCCCGTATGGAAGCTTTTCTAAAGTCCATTGACAGCAAAACATGGAAGGCAATTTTAATTGGATGGGAACCACCAGTATTGCACGACAAAGATGGAAAGAAACTGGAAGAGCTGAAGCCTGAAAGTGAGTGGTCTAAAGAGGAAGATGAATTGGCTCTTGGCAACTCAAAAGCGTTGAATGCATTGTTTAATGGAGTTGATAAAAATATGTTCAGACTAATTAAACGTTGCAAAGTTGCTAAAGAAGCTTGGGAAATCCTGATAACCACTCAAGAGGGAACATCTAAAGTAAAGAATTCTAGACTACAGATGCTCACTACAAAGTTTGAAGAACTCAGGATGAAGGAGGATGAAAGTGTGCATGAATTTCATATGACTATTCTAGATTATGCCAACACGTTTGATGCTCTAGGTGAGAAGCTTTCAGAAGAGAAAATGGTGAGGAAAATGCTGAGATCTTTACCAAAGAAGTTTGATATGAAAGTCACATGCATTGAAGAATTTAGAGAACTTGACACTATTAAGCTTGATGACTTGGTAGGTTCGCTTCAAACATTTGAAATGTCAGCTAATGAGCGGTCTGGAAGTAGTGGTAGCAAGAATAAGAGCATAGCACTTGTGTCAAATACTGATAATGAAGACCATCAAGATGACATTGACACTGATGAGAGTATCTCAGATGCCATGGTACTGCTAGGAAGACAATTCAACAAGGTTATGAGACGCATGGATAGAAAGACAAAAGGAAATGTTCCAAACATCAGATTCGACATCAGCAAACCTGGAAACAATTTCAGAAGGACAAAAACTGACGACAAAGTGGGACAATCCAAGGGTGTAAAATGTCATGAATGTGAAGGTTTTGGGCACATTAGAGCTGAGTGTGGCACGTTTCTCAAAAGACAGAAAAAGAGCATGACTGCTACATGGTCTGAAGAGGATGAATCTGAAGAAGAAGCTGAGAATGAAGCAGCCAGACATGTAACTGCCTTAACTGGAGTGGTTGAATCTGATTCTGATTCAATTGATGAGGAAGTGTCATATGATGAGTTAGCTGTATCTTTTAAGTCTCTGTGCATCAGAAGTGAGGAAGTATGTGAGCAACTTGAAGCTGAAAGGAAATTGGTTACTCAACTAAAGACTGAAAGGAAGAATCATCTTGCCAAAATAGAAATTTTGAATGATGAGGTAACTCAATTAAACTCTCAACTTGAACACTTAAAGAAGCAAGTTGTAATGATGCACCATAGTACATATGCTTTAGATGAGATTCTAGAAAAACAGGTTGTTAAGCCACAACCCATTGGGCTTGACTATGAAGCTCTCAACAAAAAGCAGATGTATGATCCAGATACGAAGTTTATGACTGCTGAAGGTAATCATCACTTCACAGTGCCCAGGCAGATGTTTCAACATCCTAAGCGACATCAGAAGACTCACATGAACAGATCACGTTCATGGATATGTCATCACTGTGGTAAGAAGGGACATATCAGACCTTACTGTTACAAACTCTATGGGTATCCCAAACACTTCAGGGAGTTTCCTCCTGAACCTCCTATTTTGAAAACTAAAAGTGAATGGAAACCTAAAGGAGAAAGTGTTGCTCTCATTGCTCATACTTCATTTAGAGCTTCATCTAGAGAAGACTGGTATTTTGATAGTGGATGCTCACGTCACATGACAGGAATTAGCAGGTTCCTTGAAAATATTGAACCTTATGCCACCAGCTTTGTTACGTTTGGAGATGGAGCTAAAGGTAAATCATGGGTACAGGGAAGCTAATTAATCATGGCTTACCAAAGCTTGATAATGTTCTATTGGTCAAAGGTCTTACAGCTAATCTGATCAGTATTAGTCAACTCTGCGATCAAGGATACAAAGTAAATTTCACACAAGCTGAATGTATTGTCACAAATGAAGAGGGAGTGGTGATAATGAAGGGGGAGAGATCCAAAGACAACTGCTACTTATGGACATCTCAAAAGGAAGCTAACTCTTTCACATGTTTATTAAGCAAGGAAGAAGAAGTAAAGTTGTGGCACCAGAAACTTGGTCATCTCCATCTCAGAGGAATGAAGAAAGCCATCTCTGAAGAAGCTATCAGGGGATTACCTAAGTTACATATTGAAGAGAAACATATTTGTGGTGAATGTCAGATTGGTAAGCAAATCAAGATGTCGCATCCAAGGCTCCAACATTCTGTTACTTCCTGTGTACTCGAATTATTGCACATGGATTTAATGGGACCTATGCAAGTAGAAAGTCTTGGTGGAAAAAGGTACGTCTTTGTAATGGTTGATGATTATTCAAGGTTTACTTGGGTGAGCTTTATTAGAGAAAAGTCTGATACTTTTGAAGTATTTCAAGAATTGTGTAAACAATTACAAAGGGAGAAAAGTAGTGGAATCATAAGGATTAGGAGTGATCATGGAAGAGAATTTGAGAATGCTAAGTTTCTTGAATTCTGTTCATCAGAAGGTATTAAGCATGAGTTTTCTTCTCCCATCACACCTCAACAAAATGGTGTTGTTGAGAGAAAGAATAGAACATTGCAAGAATCTGCTAGAGTGATGATTCATGCAAAGAATTTGCCCTTGAATTTCTGGGCTGAGGCAATCAACACTGCTTGCTATATTCATAATAGAGTCACACTAAAAACAGGAACCATCATGACTCTTTATGAATTGTGGAAAGGAAGAAAGCCCACAGTAAAACATTTTCATGTGTTTGGAAGCAAGTGTTATATTCTGGCTGATAGAGAACAGAGAAGAAAGCTTGACCCTAAAAGTGATGAAGGAATATTCCTTGGTTACTCAACCAACAGCAGGGCCTACAGGGTCTTTAATTCAAGAACCAAACTTATGATGGAATCAATCAACGTGGTAGTGGATGACTCACCATCAGAAAAGGCAAAGGATGTTGAACAAGGTGCTGCAACATTTGAACCATCAGAAGAAGCTGACAGCAGCGATAAACAATCAAATGAGCAGGCTGATGAATTCATAGGTGGGTCTCAGAATGATCCAACTAACAAGGGACCATCTGTAAGGGTTCAGAAAAATCATCCAAAGGAGCTCATCATAGGTAATCCTGAACAGGGAATTGCCACAAGAAGAACGATTGATGTGGTCTCTAATTCATGTTTTGTCTCAAAATTTGAACCTAAGAACATAAAGGAAGCTCTTACTGATGAATTCTGGATATGTGCTATGCAAGATGAGTTGAATCAATTCAAGCGCAGTGAGGTATGGGATCTTGTGCGTAGACCTAGTGGTTTGAATGTGATTGGTACAAAGTGGGTGTACAAGAATAAATCTGATGAGAATGGAGTTGTAACTAGAAACAAAGCAAGGTTAGTTGCACAAGGATACACTCAAGTGGAAGGTCTTGACTTTGATGAAACCTTTTCTCCTATGGCTAGGTTAGAATCTATAAGATTACTCTTGGGAGTAGCTTGCATCCTCAAGTTTAAGCTATTCCAAATGGATGTGAAAAGTGCCTTCCTTAATGGGTACTTACATGAAGAAGTTTATGTTGAACAACCCAAGGGGTTTATTGATCCAACTCATCCAGATCATGTTTACAAATTGAAGAAAGCTCTATATGGATTAAAGCAAGCTCCAAGGGCTTGGTATGAACGACTCACTGATTTTCTTATTAGTCAAGGATACAGAAAAGGAGGGAATGACAAAACTCTGTTTGTTAAGGAAGAAAGTGGTAAATTGATGATAGCACAAATATATGTGGATGACATTGTTTTTGGTGGAATGTCGGATCAGATGGTTCAACATTTCATTATGCAGATGCAATCTGAATTTGAGATGAGTCTTGTAGGTGAACTAACTTACTTCCTGGGTCTTCAAGTGAAGCAAATGGAAGAAACCATCTTCATCTCCCAAAGCAAGTATGCCAAGAACATTGTGAAGAAATTTGGAATGGAAAATGCTCCACACAAAAGGACACCTGCACCTACACATCTAAAGCTTACTAAGGATGAAAGTGGTACAAGTGTTGATCAGAGTCTCTATAGGAGTATGATTGGCAGTTTGTTGTATCTTACTGCAAGCAGGCCTGACATCACGTTTGCTGTAGGAGTTTGTGCAAGATACCAAGCAGAGCCCAAGATTAGTCATATTACTCAAGTCAAGAGGATTCTGAAATATGTGAATGGAACAAGTGACTATGGTATTCTGTTCTCACATGGTAATGATTCTAGACTAATTGGCTATTGTGATGCTGATTGGGCTGGAAGTGCTGATGATAGGAAAAGTACATCAGGTGCTTGTTTCTTTCTTGGAAGTAATTTGATCTCATGGTTCAGTAAAAAACAAAACAGTGTCTCTCTATCAACTGCTGAAGCTGAATACATAGCAGCTGGAAGTAGCTGCTCTCAATTGTTGTGGATGAAGCAAATGCTGAAAGAATATAATGTTGAGCAGGATGTTCTAACATTGTACTGTGACAATTTGAGCGCCATAAATATTTCAAAAAATCCAGTTCAACACAGTAGAACCAAACACATTGATATTCGTCATCACTTCATCAGAGATTTAGTTGAAGACAAAGTTGTTACTCTAGAACATGTGTCTACAGAGGAACAGTTGGCAGATATTTTTACTAAGGCATTGGATGCAAATCAGTTTGAGAAATTAAGGGGCAAGTTAGGAATTTGCCTATGTGAAGAGCTGTAGCAATTACAGTTATGTGGGGGTGCAGCAGTTATAACCAACTCCCTTACTTTAGCGCTGCACGAAAATCTAGGAAATCAAATATACACTTTCCTAAACCTTTTCATATTTTCCTTTTCTGTCTCCACATACAACCTCTCCAACTTCTCAAACCTTCTTCTCTCTGCAAACCGTAAAATCACAAAAATTCTTCTTCACCAAAACCCTCATTCCGCCATGTCTACTTCACAAAAATCCTCCTCTGCCAAAGACCAAACAACTGCTTCGCCTACAAAAAGTTCTTCCAATCACTCCAAATCAAAGGTTGAAACATCCTCTTTGATCGCTCTCGTTGACCCATTGACGTCGGTGCATGCAAGTGAAGTGGAAGAAAAATCAACTCCCTCAACTCGAAGTAAATCTGTTGCAAAGAAAGACAAGGCAAAGAAAACGCGTAAGTCTCCAATCTCTGTTCCTAGTAAAACTACGGGTAGTAAGAAAAAGAGTACTAAATCTGTGGCTAAGCGTGCTTTTACCATGACTGATTTATATTTAAATCCAAACCCCTTTGCATCCGATAATGTTGATGTTGCTGTTGATTCCGGAAAATCAAATGTTGAAACATCTCGGACTGTTGATGAATCTGTAACCCTAGATCCCAAAACCCTAGGCTCTGATGATCCCAAATCTGATGATCTTTTAGGGAAGTCTGTTGAGAATATTGTTACTCCTACTGTTGATGAAAATATTGTTGTTAAACCTACAATTGTTGATGATGAAACTGCTGGGGTTGTTGATGCTGAGTTGGAGTAACAAAAACCAACTGGTGATGTTACTGATGTGGTGAAGGATGTTGGAACATCCAGTGTTCCTCCACCTAACGATGTTGCGCCGGATGTTGAAACATCCTTGGCTCAACCTGGTACAAATTCTGCTTCTCAGGCCACTACTGAGAAAACTGTGACAGCTGACAAAGAAAAATCTGAAAGCATTGAAAAGACTGTTGAAGTCAATACGAAGGATTCTTCTGAGGATACTGTTAATAATGATCATGTGTTTATTGATGTGGATGCTGTAACCTACCCTACTGAGCCCCTTCCCCAAGTCATGAAGAACACTATCAAGACTAGGTTGAGAGGAAGTACAAGGAAGACAGCTACTGTCACAAAGACTGTCCCTGCTGCAAAGAAGAAGGACTCATCTTGTAAGCCTGTGCTGTTTGGACCAGGACGTGGGTGGAGCAAAGGCACCCCTGTTAAATCCAGTAAGAACAAGCCCCAGAAGAGATGGCTTGCTTATTCTGATGATTCTGAATACAATGTTGAAGAGGATGTTGAAGCTATTCCTCCTCCTGCTAAGAAGAGTAAGCCTAGTGCCAAGAAGGCTTCTCCTGCTGTTGAAGATGCCCCTATGGACAATGTGTCCTTTCATTCCATTGCCAGTGCTCAGAGATGGAATTCTGTTTATCATAGGAGGATGGCCCTGGAGAGAGAGTTAGGTAAGGAAGCTCTCAAACGTGAAGATGTGATGGAGCTTATTGAAGCTGCTGGTTTGATGAGAACAGTCAGTGTCCAAATGATTTGCGCGCGTGTTTTATATAAGGAAAGCGCGTTTTTAAAGGAAACCACGTTTTTACTCTTGTGTGCCAAGGAGTATATTTTTATACAGAATCAGCGATGAGATATTTTCCTAAAGATGTTCTGACATTTTAGGAAACTTTTTGTATAGTTCTGATTCTTGATTAATGTGTGTTCTAAGCCCAAAGTGGAGTTCAGCCCGTGTTGCTTGGAGTATATATATGAAGAACGAAAAACCCAGTAGGGTTATCAAAGCCGTCATTGAAGAATAGTATTCTAGGGTTTTGAGTTTTGTATTATTTTGTGAGCCTTTCTTGTGGATTCTATAACACAAGCTAAGGACTGATTTTGTTGTGTGTGTTAGTTACTCTTAAGCTTTTAAGTACGGAGTTAACTTGTGTTTTGAAGTGTGTCTTCGCAATCATCATTGTGCTACTGTGATCACTGTGCGTGATAAGTTGGAGGTGAGATGGGATCTCATACTTAGGAGTTCTTAAGTAGAAGTTGCACAAGTAGGTGTCTAGGATATAAGTTGTAAACGGGGCGTTTACTGAGGGCTTAGATCTAGCACTACATTAGTGGATTTCCTTCCTGGATTGGTATCCCCCAGAGTAGGTTCGTTTATGCCGAACTGGGTTAACAAATCATTTGTGTTTTTATTGTTTTCTGTCATTTAGATTATATTTACTGCTGCTTCGTATAAAGTTGGAACATTGGTTACAACACTGTGTTCACAGAAGTGTTGGAACATTGTATTCAACATTATTTCCTGGGCGTGCCAGATTTCATTTTTGTAAAAGATCTTCAGAGTGATTTGCTTGCTTATTTAAATTCTCATAGTCTGCTTTAAGCTTTTTATACTTCTGCTGACTATTAAAGGATTTAAGTAAAGTTTTTTCAAGACGCTTGATCAATTTGGCTTTTGGGAGACGAGAGTATACCTGATTTAATCTTCTTCTGATGTGATCTATGTTATCAGAATCTGACTCTCCATCAGAGCTTGAATCTTCAGAGTCTGACCCATCTTCAGAGCTTGATTCTTCAGCTCCTAGTTCTCTTTCAGATTCTATTTGCTCTTCAGATCCTGAGAGCTTCATTTCCTTCTCTCCTTCAGATTCACCTTCAGAGAAGTTGTCTAGCTCATCCCAGGTCGTCATTCCTCTTGCCAATTCTCCTCCATTCTTCTTGAAGTTGGACCATCTTTGAAGTTTCCTTGAAAACCTTTCAAGATAATCTGAAGGTGCGTGGGAGAAAACCCAAGAAGGGGGGGGGGGGGGGGGTTGAATTGTGTTTTAAGTTTTCAAAATCTTTTCAAGATAATAGTATCTATCAAAGTCTTTAAGCACAGCGGAATACTTAACACAAACAACTTGAATCTGAAAGAATGATGGAAGAGTAAATAAGAGAGAGAGAGAGAGAGAGAGAGAGAGAGAGAGAGAGAGAGAGAGAGACACACAAGGATTTATACTGGTTCCCCTCACAAAACGAGAGTACTCCAGTCCCCTTGCACTTCCAAGGGATTTCACTATAATCAAAAGATTACAATCCTAATGCTCAAGCACACAAGCAAGAGACTTATTTTCTCTAAGTCACACAATACAAAGAAACTTCCTTGCTCTAAGTCACACAAGACAAAGAGACTTCCTTGCTCAAATCACACAAGATAAGAGACTTCCTTGCTCAAATCACACAAGATAAGAGAATTCCTTGCTCTAATCACTACGATTGAGACTTTTCCAAATTACTCATGCAGGAGTAAATACTAACTTCTAAGCTTAAAACTATTACAAGATAATAACTTCAGAGGCTTTAGTTAGTTATCAATTTCTCACTTAATCTTGAGAGATAAAATATTTGAAGATCAGTTGTTGTTCCTTCCTTAGTCATCAACTTCTTTCTTTCTGATATATACATGAGTGAAGAAAGATATTGAGACATTATAGAATCCCGTTGTAAATGGACAGCTGTAAC
Source organism: Trifolium subterraneum (assembly GCA_951799995.1). Taxonomy (NCBI): domain Eukaryota; kingdom Viridiplantae; phylum Streptophyta; class Magnoliopsida; order Fabales; family Fabaceae; genus Trifolium; species Trifolium subterraneum. The sequence goes on from OX637467.1 coordinate 27,109,998, forward strand.
TTTTGAATTTACTCTAAGCAGAGCACATCTTCTTCACAGTTAAGCTCATGTTTTACTGTCTGTCCAAATACAGTAATAAGGTACAACTAGCTCTTAAAGAGGATAGGATCACATCCTTTATGACCGTTGTAATTAGTTGTCCTTATAGAGATCATCAGGCTTAGTAAGAGTGAGTGATGTAGCCTTTCTGATGATCAATGGAATTCTCTTTGCTTCTGATGAACCTTGATATCTTGAAGTCTGATTGGTCTTGAATATTTGGCCTCTGATAGTCCTTCGTAATTCAGCTTCTGAACGTCTTCATCTTCTGAATAACTCTTTACTAACACCAAATAGCTTCTGAACTCTTGTAGGCATCTGAATGTCTGAGCTTCTGAACTTCTCTTAAGCTTCTTAACTTTTGTAGACATCCTGATCCTTTTTGAGCTCCTGAACTCGTTTAGCTTCTGAACTCTTTCAGATTGTAATGTTCAGACTTTCATAAGGTTCCTTCAGAGCATAAATCAAGTGTGCTCTTGTATAAACTTAATATTTTCTTGCACACTTAATTTAAACATTAGTAATATAAATTGTCCATTTAATTCTTTGTTATCATCAAAACTAAGGGTGTGTATCAAAACACATTTTGTTCCAACAATCTCCCCCTTTTTGATGATGATAAATATAAGTATTAAATAAAATTGTTGTTGATAAAATTCAGCTATGTTGACATTAGGCTTCTGAGTTTTGCAAGCTCCCCCTAAGTCTGATAGTCCATAGGGTTGGTTAAGTTTGTAAGCTCCCCCTATTTTGTATCCATTGTTAATTTTAATCAGTTTAAGAATTACTTTATTAAATGACTTAAATTATTCATATTTTACTATGTAGAGAACAAGGTTTGTAAGCTTCTTCTTTTCATAGTGTAATAATCTTTGAATAAAGTTGCACCCTTACTCAAAAACTATCTATGAATAATAAACTTCAATTAATAAATATATTATCCTTAAAATTATGCGCTTATTTAAAATGCCAGATGAATTAGACAAAAATTTAAATGAATGACAATAGGATCAGAGGCACTAGAAACATATACACACACAAGGTTCAGAGGTTATCATGATATACAGTTTCATAGTTCAAAATATAATATTTTTCAAATAGTTCAGAGCTTAAAAAAAATACACACATTTTGAAATCCTCAAGATCAGATTGTCATTTCAAAGCATGTAACGCATGCCACTAAATTGACCACTCTCCTACACTCTCTTTCTAAAGCACTACAAAGCCCTAAAAAGCAAACTAATTTCGCTTCTTCCAACAATTGATTTATCATTATTCTTTCTCCCCCTTTTGTCATTATCAAAAAGGTAGTTTAAGCAATTAATAACAATTGCAATGTCCAATGCAGTCAAGTCAGGAGTGGTTGAACACATTTATGACATGGGCGTGTGAAATGAGCTTATAAAAGGAGAGAAACCTAGTCATTTTATTCACACAGAATAATCTTAGGTTGTGATAGAGCAATTGAGAGAAAAAATGAAACTCCCAGAAAAGAAAAAGGTAGATTGAAAGAGAGTTAGTCAAGATAGGAGAAAACATACGAAGAAATTAAGAGAAACAAAGCCAGCGTCTGAAAAAGAGAAATGCAGTTCAGAGTCTGAAGAAAAAGATTGGGACTCTGACTGGTTTGAGTTTCTGAAGACATATCCTCCTAAAGAAAAATAATCTGATATCCAAAATTGATGCATCAAAATTGGTTTCATCAAGGAAGATGATCTAACAGTTGGATAACCCAACTCCCCTTTTCAAAGGTCATATCAAGGTTGCTGTCACAATATGTCCTTTGGAGCATCCAGAAAATAGTCTTTAGGAATTTTTATATGTAATCAGTAACTTATGTTCTCAATGAAATAAAATTTAATTGCTTTGGCTTGTTTAATTTTGCTTTTCTTATTATGTTTCTTCTCTTGTTATGCAATTTGATTCTTTAGGAATAACCAAATATTGTACTAATTGAAAAACAATTTTATGAACAAAAACACAAGAGTTTGAAAAACTGTTTTTAAATGGAATGAATTTTTAAAAGAAGGTTTTGAAAGCCAATTGAAAAAAATAATCTCAATACAAACTAACAAAAATCTAAAGAATCAGAATAAAAACAACCAGAATAAAAACTCAGTGAATAAATATTTCATAATAGCAAAAAGAAGTCAAAACATACAAAAAAAAAGATAGAGTCAATCCTATCAATGTGCCTAACAAAATATTAATCAGCAGAAAATTAATTAAACATGCTAAGAAATCCTAGGGTTTTATTGTGGACGACTACAGAGAAGAGCTAGGGTTTTCATGATCTCCTTCTGATTTCCATTAACTTCCTCCATCAGTCCAATGTACTTGTCCACCTTGGCTTCAATCCTCTCAATATCAGCCTCATACACTGGATTCCTCAGGTGCTCTTGGTTGCTTGGGTTAGCTCCCAGAGTGTCTTGAATTGGTTCATTCAGATCTTGTTCAATTGAAGCTAACCTATCCCTCAGGTTTTGCTCAACATCTTCTCTCACAGTAGAGGATTCAGGTTGATCCCTATTTGTGTCCTTTTGAGTCTGAATGACCTCTTCAACATTTGCAGCTTTTCCCTTGTCAAATTTCTTCTGCTCTTCAACATCTGCCTCCTGAAGACTATACAGCTCTTTCACCAAACTCTCCGTCAAACTCACCCATTGAGCAACACACTCAGATGAAGGCATATCACATTGCCTTAGATCATGAAGACCATGTATCTGCCTAAACAAGTTGCTGCATTTACTCAAGATATCAAGGTCATTTCAGTTGGTTGGGTGATGTTCAGTGGTTGAGGGTGTGATGGTGTGTTGAGGTGATGTTTGCGGTTGAGAGTCATTTTGAGTAGCAACACAGTCAGATGTTGTAGATGTCTCAACCTCTTGGGTTTTCTTAGCAACATGAAAGTGTTGGGGTGGTATTTGTTGTTGTTGGTTTTGATCAGGTTGACTAAATGAACTTAACTGTGTATTAGAGGTAGTTAGTTCTTTAATCATTTCATCAACCTGATCTATGGTTGGTGAGTTGAGGGTTTCATCAATTTGGAGTACTTTAGTGTGTACTGACTCATTAGAATCAGTTGCAATCACTTCATTATGTGTATTGGTTTGTTGTTCAAGTCCAATTTGATGTTCAGATTGTGTTTGTTGCTTAGGAGATGTTTGAGGTTCTGGGTGTGTATGAACATGTTTAGGTGAGGTATATGGTTCAGGTTGTGGTTGAGCATGTTCAGGTTCAGAGGGTATATGTGGTTCAGATTGGATTATCTCTAGTATGGGGGATTTTGAATGAACAGGTTATGAGACAAGTTGTTTTAATGTGAGATTGTCTTCAGGACTTGTTGGAATGGGGTTCTGAGTTTGTTCAGAGGTTGGATGGATGGATGGGTTCTGAACATGGTTAGATAATTCACCACCTAAATGTTGTTCAAGGAATTGTAAGGGTGAATTTCTGGGTTGGGTTGTTGAAGGGGTTGGTTGAGTATCTTGAGTATTTACAACAGCAGGTTTAGACAGAGATACATTACATGAGTTGTCTTGTGAAGAGCCTTCAGCATTCCTTTTCTTGGGCTCCTTGACAAGCTTCTTCTGTCTGACACTTAGTGGTTCATCATCATCTTCACTCTCTACATCTTGAACCACTACCACTTTTGAACTCCCAGCCTTTGTCTTTGTCCTGCCTTTGCTTTCACCCTTTTCAGTCTCAACCTTAGTAGTCTTTACCAATCTCTTTCTTTTGCTTTTTACATCCTCTGGTTCCATCTCAAAAGGTTCTCCTTGGCTTTCCAGTAGTTGTATGTACTGGATAACAATACCTTTAGCAACAGAAGGTATGTTAATCTTGAATGTTGCTACCATAGAAGGTCCAAAATGTGGTAGCTGTTCCAAAGGCTCTGAAAACTTCAAAGCTTGTCCTAGTAGGAAGTACATGTTGGACAAGGTGTTTACTGAGATAACAGAGGCTCTCAGTTCTCTTAACAAGTTATCTTGACCAGCAGCCTTGATCACATGAATCACACTACACAGGTAGAAAATCTCACTTAGAATCCTTGGGTAAATGACGTGAACATTGGGCTTTGGTTGCCTTTGAATAGCATTAACAGCCTTGCACAGGTGATTGAAGATATACTTAGCCCAATTTAGTTGATATCCTCTAGTGAGATAATAGATAAAGGATCTATGATCCTAAGAGAGTTCATCAGAGCTTCCACTCCTTGGAAAGATTGATCCTAGCAAAATTCTGGCTAGTAATTTCTGTGTTGGTTTCAAATCACCATTCTTGTTGCTTTCACAAGTTTTCCCTTTTTCATAATACCTCTTTGTCATATCATTCAGACACCCAGTGTTCTTGGCTTCAGTTGCGCTGAAGGCATTGAATTTTCCTTCATTGGGAATATGTAGAATGCTTGCCAAATTTGATTGGGTCAGAACCACTTCAAATCCGCACACAACCGACCTGATTTCTTCCTCCTTGACTTCTCTTAGACCCAGTTCAGCTGGAGTCTTATCCTTGTTTTCAGGTTTTGATTTCCTTAAGGTAGCCAATTCCTTGTCGTAGTCTTCCACTGTTACAACCTTGCATCTAATCCAAAATTCTTTTACCAGCGTAGGGTAGATTGGACCATTCATTAATTTCATGTATCTAAATCCTCCATCTTGATCAGTGAAGAACTTTTCAATGTCATGTTGATTCAATCTTAGACTTCCAAAATCAACTGGTTGTTCCATAACCAAGTTGAGTGATTTGCCTTCCATTTCTAGTGATTTCTCTCTACTAAATAATTTTGAGCAATTGATGATGTTCCCTGGTAAATCCTTTGGGAACAATTAAGCTGTAGTAGAAGCTGATGAGGTAGATGCTGCCATTTCTGAAGTTAGGGTTTTGCTAATTTGAGAGAGGAAGAAATTGCTCTGTGGTGTTGAAGAAGAAAGTGTATGTAGTGAAGGTGTAAAGTGTGCAAGTGATAAAGTGATTTTGTTTAAAAGCAAAATAAAAACACACATAAAATTAAATAAAAAAGAAATAAGAACCATCATTAACTGTTTCAAACCAATCAGAACGTGTGTACGAGTTGACCATTTAGCGCCAAAACGTTTCAGTAAAAAAAATACTTAAACGTTTGCAATTCATTTCCTTTTCAGAGGCTTAACCTTCAGAGGTTGAAAATTTCTCAGAGTTTGAACCACTTCAGATGCTGAAATCTAAAGTACTTTAGAGTCTTAAAATGAATTTTTCAGGACATTAAAATATATGTTCAGACAAGATTTTTCAAAGTTTTATTTCTAAACATTTTGTTTAAATAAATCAAATGTCCTTAAAAACATTTTTATCCTTGAAAGTTATTCCTTTGACTCGTCATTCAGAAGTTGAGAGTTACTTACCTGATTTTGAAGCTTTGTTGTTTTGATGACATTTTGTTCAACTATAAGCCTTTTATTTATGTACACTTTAGGCTTTTCTTGTCAATCCCTTTCAAGGTTAAATTCTGAGCATTCATCCCACCATAGAGAGTTGCTATCATCATAGTCTTCTTCAAAACAACCTTCAAATTCTTCATACTCTCTCTTGTTCCTTATGTAATCCAATTCATCTTCTTCTCCATCTGACTCATCCAAAATGTGCCTTCTATACACAATTGCTCTCCTTCCATTCACATTCACATGCATCCATGTGATTGGAACGTCCAGAATCCTTGTTTGACCTGCATTTAAGTAAATAATTTTGTCTCTTGGTACCCACTTGTCTGAGGGTCCTAGACTGTTAGTTGCCAAATCTTTATCCTTCATTTGTATCATCTGAGTACTATCAGGTACAAATGTAGTATAAAAATTAGGGAGTGAAGAGCTTCCAGCAATAGCTGATGAGCTTGGTTCGTCTAGTGTTTTATTACTAGAGTATCCAATCCCATTAGTATTGTTGGTTCTAATGTTGCAAAGCATAGAAACAATTTTATTTCGATCAGCATTTGTGTTGCAATACTCTTTGAAAGCGAGAGAGTGCTTATTAAGGAGTTTGCAACTTATAGAACAACCTCTCTCAAGATCTCTTGTTTTGTTTAAATCTTTTTGGAAAAGATCATCAGAGTGATTTGCTTGCTTATTTAAATTCTCATAGTCTGCTTTAAGCTTTTTATACTTCTGCTGACTATTAAAGGATTTAAGTAAAGCTTTTCCAAGACGCTTGATCAATTTGGCTTTGGGGAGACGAGAGTATACCTGATTTAATCTTCTTCTAATGTGATCTATGTTATCAGAATCTGACTCTCCATCAGAGCTTGAGTCTTCAGAGTCTGACCCATCTTCAGAGCATGATTCTTCAGCTCCTAGTGCTCTTTCAGATTCCATTTGCTCTTCAGATCCTGAGAGCTTGATTTCCTTCTCTCCTTCAGATTCACCTTCAGAGAAGTTGTCTTGCTCCTCCCAGGTTGTCATTCCTTTTGCCATTGCTCCTCCATTCCTCTTGAAGTTGGACCATCTTTGAAGTTTCCTTGAAAACCTTTCAAGATACTCTTCATAGGTCCTTCATCAAGATCTTCATGTTCCATTGCTTGCTTTCCTTTCCTTGCTGCTTCATCAGGTCTCTGAGTACTTCAATCAATGATTCAGGATTCATTGAATAGATGTCTTTAGTCTCCTCTATTGTATTTGCAATTATATTCCACTCCAGAGGCAAACTTTTCAGCATCTTGCTTACAAGCTCTTTGTTGCTGAGTTTGTTGTTAAAGTCTTAAAGCTTGCTTGTGATAGCTTGTTCAGCTCCTGATGTGGAAGGATTTTGATTGTTGCTTAGATCTTCATTTAGATTTAGTCCATCTTCAACTTCCTTGATAAGATCAGCAACTTGTTGATATATCTTCTGCTTCCAATAATTGAATAGCTGAGCCATGGTGTTTCTCTCCTTAGGATATTGACTGTCTCACTGTTAAGTGATTTTCCAACAGAACCGGAGCTCTAATTCCAATTGAAGGTGCGTGGGAGAAAACACAAGAAGGGGGGTTGAATTGTGTTTTAAGTTTTTAAAATCATTTCCAGATAATAGTATCTATCAAAGTCTTTAGGAACAGCGGAATACTTAACACAAACAACTTGAATCTGAAAGAATGATGGAAGAGTAAATAAGAGAGAGAGAGACACACAAGGATTTATACTGGTTCCCCTCACAAAACGAAAGTACTCCAGTCCCCTTGCACTTCCAAGGGATTTCACTATAATCAAAAGATTACAATCCTAATGCTCAAGCACACAAGCAAGAGACTTCTTTGCTCTAAGTCACACAAGACAAAGAGACTTCCTTGCTCTAAGTCACACAAGACAAAGAGACTTCCTTGCTCAAATCACACAAGATAAGAGACTTCCTTGCTCAAATCACAAAAGATAAGAGACTTCCTAGCTCTAATCACTAAGATTGAGACTTTTCCAAATTAGTCACGCAGGAGTAAATACTAACTTCTAAGCTTAAAACTATTACAAGATAATAACTTCAGAGGCTTTAGTTAGTTATCAATATCTCACGTAATCTTGAGAGATAAAATATTTGAAGATCAGTTGTTGTTCCTTCCTTAGTCATCAACTTCTTTCTTTCTGATATATATATGAGTGAAGAAAGATATTGAGACGTTGTAGAATCCCGTTGTAAATGGACAACTGTAACTTTTGAATTTACTCTAAGCAGAGCACGTCTTCTTCACCATTAAGCTCATGTTTTATTGTCTGTCCAAATACAGTAATAAGGTATAACTAGCTCCTAAAGAGGATAGGATCACATCCTTTATGACCGTTGTAATTAGTTGTCCTTATAGACATCATCAGGCTTAGTAAGAGTGAGTGATGTAGTCTTTCTGATGATCAATGGAATTCTCTTTGCTTCTCATGAACCTTGATATCTTGAAGTCTGATTGGTCTTGAATATTTGGCCTCTGATAGTCATTCGTAATTCAGCTTCTAAACGTCTTCATCTTCTGAATAACTCTCGACTAACACCAAATAGCTTTTGAACTCTTGTAGGCATCTGAATGTCTGAGCTTTTGAACTTCTCTTAAGCTTCTTAACTTTTGTAGGCATCCTGATCCTTTTTGAGCTTCTGAACTCATTTAGCTTCTGACCACATTTTAGCTTCTGACCACGTTTTAGCTTCTGAACTCTTTCAGAGTCTAATGTTCAGACTTTCATAAGGTTCCTTCAGAGCATAAATCAAGTGTGCTAATGTATATTCTTAAGATTTTCCTGCACACTTAATTTAAACATTAGTAATCTCAATTGTCCATTTAATTCTTTGTTATCATCAAAACTAAGGGTGTGTATCAAAACACATTTTATTCCAATATAATCTTCATTAGGTTCTTCATCAAGATCTTCATGTTTCATTGCTTGCTTTCCTTTCCTTGCTGCTTCTGCTTCTTCACTTTTCAACTCTCCTTTATCCTTCAGAGCCAATTCATGGTCTCTGAGTAATTCAATCAATGATTCAGGACTCATTGAATTGATGTCTTTAGTTTCCTCTATTGTATTTGCAATTATATTCCACTCCAGAGGCAAACTTCTCACCATCTTGCTTACAAGCTCTTTGTTGCTGAGTTTGTTGTTAAAGTCTTCAAGCTTGCTTGTGATAGCTTGAAATCTTGAGCTCATTTCTCCAATGCTCTCATTTTCTTCCATTCTAAACTCTTCATATTGATCTAAGTCACAAAACACAAAGAGACTTCCTTGCTCTAAGTCACACAAGACAGAGAGACTTCCTTGCTCTAAGTCACACAAGACAAAGAGACTTCCTTGCTCAAATCACACAAGATAAGAGACTTCCTTGCTCAAATCACAAAGATAAGAGACTTTTCCAAATTACTCACGCAGGAGTAAATACTAACTACTAAGCTTAAAACTATTACAATAATAACTTCAGAGGCTTTAGCTAGTTTTCAAGTTCTCACTTAATTCTGAGAGATAAAAATATGAAGATCAGTTGTCATCAATTTCTTTCTTTCACATATGAAAATCTGACACCTTGTAGACAGATGCTACACAAGATGCTACAGCAATGCTAGTAGCAATAAATCACACAGTAAATAATGCAGCAGTAAATAGCAGAACAGTAAATAACAAAGTAGGTTTGTTAACCCAGTTCGGCGTAATCACGACCTACTCTGGCGGATACCAATCCAGGAGGAATCCACTATAATAGTACTAGTTCTAAGTTCTCAGTAAACGCCCCGTTTACAACTTATCACCTAGTCACTACCCGTGCTATATTCTACCTAGGAACTCCTAGATATGAGACCCCGTCTCACTCCTATTAAAACAATACTCAGGAAGTTACTCACTGTAACAGACACTCAAACGATCAATAACAAACCTACCTCCGTGCTTCAAAGCATAGGAGTAAGTTCACACAATTCTAATCTCCGTACTTAAAAGCTTAGGAGAGAACACAAATACAACTCAAGTAACCAGTCCTAAACTTGCATCAAATCACACAAGATAAGAGACTTCCTTGCTCAAATCACAAAGATAAGAGACTTTTCCAAATTACTCACGCAGGAGTAAATACTAACTACTAAGCTTAAAACTATTACAATAATAACTTCAGAGGCTTTAGCTAGTTTTCAAGTTCTCACTTAATTCTGAGAGATAAAAATATGAAGATCAGTTGTCATCAATTTCTTTCTTTCACATATGAAAATTTGACACCTTGTAGACAGATGCTAAACAAGATGCTACAGCAATGCTAGTAGCAATAAATCACACAGTAAATAATGCAGCAGTAAATAGCAAAACAGTAAATAACAAAGTAGGTTTGTTAACCCAGTTCGGCGTAATCACGACCTACTCTGGGGGATACCAATCCAGGAGGAATCCACTATAATAATACTAGTTCTAAGTTCTCAGCAAACGCCCCGTTTACAACTTATCACCTAGTCACTACCCGTGCTATACTCTACCTAGGAACTCCTAGATATGAGACCCCGTCTCACTCCTATTAAAACAATACTCAGGAAGTTACTCACTGTAACAGACACTCAAACGATCAATAACAAACCTACCTCCGTGCTTCAAAGCATAGGAGTAAGTTCACACAATTCTAATCTCCGTACTTAAAAGCTTAGGAGAGAACACAAATACAACTCAAGTAACCAGTCCTAAACTTGCATCAACTTGACACAAGAAAGGCTCACAATAAACAAACAAAACTCTAAAACCCTAAAAACACACACGCTTTAGTAAACACGGTTTTAGATACTTTGAAACAATGATTTAGACCTCATATATATAGCCTTGAGATAGCAGGTACTTGTTGCACAAGAAAAGCCATCAGAATAAATCTGGACTATTGAGATAATCAACACAAAGATTTACTTCAAATATTCTTCAAAGATTGTCTTTAAAAAGATTTACTTCAAATAAATATTCTTCAAAGATTATCTTCAAAAAGATTAACTTCAAATATATATTCTTCAAAGATTGTCTTAAAAAAGATTTACTTCAAATATATATTCTTCAAAAAGATTTACTTATATTATTGAGATAAATAATATAAACCGCCTTCAGTATCTTAAAGAACAAGGTGCAACTTGGTCTATTAAAACGTGCACAATCTTTTATTCTCAAACGAATCTTTCTGAGATTTTATATAAAAATTCTGCGCAACACAGTAGCAGTAATGTTGTACTTCGTATGCTACAGTATTTTGTCCAGCATCTTGGCTAGAGTTAGTTTTTGCAAAATTGTAGCCAACATACAAAAACCCAACAATCTCCCCCTTTGGCAAATTTTGGCTAAAACAACTTTAGACCAGTTTGTGGAGAGATGCAGATCATACTTTCCTTCAAGTCAACATAAACACACAACTAGGAAAGAAAGCAGAGAATAACATCAGAGGCATGCAACAGCGGATCATACACATCTAGCCTCATGAAGTACAACTAGAGAGAAATAAACTCTCATAATAGTGGATTCAAAAATAAGACTCCTTCATTTCATGCTGTGGAAAAATAAATTCCACACATATTAGGAAAAATAAATTCCTATAGAGTCATAGAGTCATACATGCATGCATGGAATCTGAACATTCATCAATAGTAGAAAAATAAATTCTATTCCCCCTTAGTACATGCATGGGGATGAGATTACTCCCCCTCAAACCTGTATATCATTATCAGACAGAACATGCTATACCAGATGTTATAGCATTTGTAGTCACATCATGCACAAAACACCAGAAAACCTTCAAAAAATCAGAAATACATTACTCCCCCTTTTTAGGCATAAATTTGTCAAAGAGGTTCATAGGAGCAACAAGCAATACCAGAACAAATGAACCATAGAGTACCAGAGCAAAGGAGACATAGAGTTCATATTACAGACCATATGCACATGCAGGTGCAATCAGAAACAGGGCATATGCCACACAATAACATCCAAAATATCAAGCAGAACATACAAGAGGACTGGCATCAAAATGCTCTTCCTCCACCCTAGTATCACCACCTACATCATCTGTATCATCTTTAATAACATGAGGAATAACACTTGAAGTGTCTTCTATTCCAGCACATACAGCTGCTGTTTTCTCAAACTCTAAAGTGTGGACAACAAGATCCACCATACCCTTCTTCTCACCCAAAATCATACTAACCTCCTTGAGATCAACAATTATTTGATCCCTTGTCAGAATATTTGTTGGCTGCCTAGCATTATATGCAGCAACAGGTGCAACAATATCTGCAGCATGTGTCCCTTCAAACAATCTATAATCCAATGACAAGTCAGATTCCATTCTTTTGGGCACATCAGCCTCAGTACAGATACCAGGGTGTTGATTCAAGATAATATCATAGATCAGAGCAGGAAAGGCAATTGGCTTTTTCACAGCATGTGATTTGCCATGCATAACAGTTTCATCAAAAATATAAGTTCCATAGTCAAATTTTGATCTAGTCCCTATAGCATATATAAGTTTAGCCAAACCTGAAGCTACACTGTTAGAATGTGTAGTGGGAGACAAAGATTTGGAAACATGGGAGAGAGAATGAAGAAGATGAGAGATTGACAATGTGTGAGTAAGTTGGTTATTGGAAGTTACAATAGTTTTCCCTTGATTTACGTGCAACATATAGAGGATAGAGGGAAATTTGGTTGCACGTATTATGCACAGTAATTGCTACGTCTCTTCAAATAAGCAAACGCCAAGTTTGCTTTGCAATTTTTCAAATTGGACAACATCATTCATTCTTCTAGTAGTAATTCCTTGACCTGGATCACCCATGATGAGTTCCTGAGGATGGTTTTTCTGAACTCTGATGGAAGGACCTTTCTTTGGTGAATCATTGGTAGGATCAATACTGGTAGGATCAGGCTTAGAGCTTTCTATACTATTTTCAACTTCTTCTACTATATCAGGTTCATCAAACTGTATGTCAGATGCTATAGCATCATCTGCCACATCTGTCGATCTTTCTTCTGCTGAATCATCTACTACCACATTACTTGATTCCATTATGACCTTAGTCCTGGAGTTGTATACCCTGTAAGCCCTACTGTTTGAAGAGTATCCCAGAAAAATTCCTTCATCACTTTTAGGATTCAACTTCCTTCTCTGTTCTCTATCTGCTAATATATGACATTTGCTCCCAAAAACATGAAAATACTTAACAGTAGGTTTTTTGTTTTTCCACAATTCATACAAGGTAGTAGTAGTTCCTGATCTTAAAGTTACTTTATTATGAATATAGCAGGCTGTATTCATAGCTTCAGCCCAAAAGGAATATGGAAGTTTCTTAGCATGTAACATTGCTCTAGCTGATTCTTGTAGAGTTCTATTTTTCCTCTCAACCACTCCATTTTGTTGAGGTGTAATAGGAGATGAGAACTCATGCTTGATTCCTTCTGACGCACAGAATTCAGAGAACCTAGAATTTTGAAATTCTTTTCCATGGTCGCTTCTTATCCTTAAGATCACTTCATTCTTCTCTCTTTGAAGTTGAACACATAAGTCTTTAAAAACATCAAATGTATATGATTTTTCTTTGATAAAATTTATCCACGTGTATCTAAAGAAATCATCAACAACTACATAGGCATACCTTTTTCCTCCCAAGCTGAGAACTTGCATAGGTCCCATTAAATCCATGTGAAGAAGTTTAAGGACTCTTGTTGTGGTCAGGTGCTGTAGCTTCTGGTGTGGTGTTTTGGTTTGTTTTCCAATTTGACACTCACCACAGATATGACCTTCTTCAATTTTGAGTTTTGGCAAACCTCGAATGGCTTCTTCAGATATTGCTTTCTTCATGCTTTTCAGGTTCAGATGACCTAACCTTTGGTGCCAAAGTTTTACCTCATCCTCTTTGGCTATTAAACATGTTGATAAGCTCGTATCTTCTTGAGGAACCCATAGATAGCAATTGTCTTTAGATCTTACACCCTTCATCAGAAGCTCACCCTTATCATCTGTAACTAGGCATTCAGTTTTAGTAAAGTTTACCTTCAAACCTTGATCACATAATTGACTGATACTTATTAAATTTGCAGTTAATCCCTTAACAAGTAGAACATTGTCAAGTTTGGGAAGGTTATTATTAATCAGCTTTCCTATACCAACAATTTCTCCTTTAGCTCCGTCTCCAAATGTCACAAAGCTAGTTGAGTAGGTTTTCATGTCTACGAGAAATTTATCAATACCAGTCATATGCCTAGAACACCCACTGTCGAAATACCAGTCTTCTCTTGAAGAGGCTCTAAATGATGTGTGAGCTATTAGGCCTGCAACTTGATCTTTATTCAAGGTTTCATCAAATTTGGGAATTGAGCTTACATCCTCATTTTTAGGTTTCCACTCTTTTGGAGTGACAAATTGACGAGGCTTCCTGTTAGGGTACCCATATAACTTATAACATAAGGGTCTAATGTGCCCTTTTCTACCACAATAGTGACATACCCAGGGATGAGGCTTTGTCTTATACTTGACTCCATGATGCTACTTAGAGTGCTGTAACATCTTTCTGCTCATAGGTGATTCTTTTGGTTGAGTGTACATAAGTTCAGGATTGTAGCTTCTATGTTTGTTGACATTCTCATAACTAATACCAATGAACTTAGGTCTTCTCACATTCTTTTCTAGAATTTCATCTAATTTGTCAGCACCAGTTTTGTTCAACATTTCAGAATATTTTCTCAGTCTTTCAATATCAACTTCCAACTTATCTATCTCTTCATTAGCTGCATCAAGATTAGAGGTTAAGTTGTTTACCTTTTTCTGGAGATCATCAATCTTTGATAGAAGGCTAATTTTTTCACCCTGAAGTTGTGAGTTGAGTTTCTTTTGCTTTTCAAGTTCTTTGCATTTTTCTTCAGAAACTAAGCATAGGTCTCTGTATGTTTCTGCCAGTTCATCATAAGAGACTTCTTCATCATATGATTCTGTATCAGATGTTACAATTCCTGTTAGGACTGTAACATGTTTCACAACTTCAGAATCTCCTTCTTCTTCTGATTCATCCTCATCAGACCAAGTGACATTCAGACTTGTCTTTTGTTTCTTTAGAAAAGTAGCACATTCTGTTCTGATGTGACCATACCCTTCACACTCATGACATTGAATCCCCTTACTTTGAGCAGGTTTTTCATCAATCTTTGTTTTTCTTGAGTTACCAATGTTGCGACTCATGTCAGTAGCAAGATGCCTAGCATTCTGCCTGGGTCTTCTGTCCATCCTTTTTAGAACCTTATTAAATTGTCGTCCAAGCAAGACAATAGCTTCATAAACACTGTCAGTTGACTCTATATCACTCTCAAGATCTTCATCCTCAGCATTTGATACAAAAGCAATGCTTTTGTTTTTCTTTTCTATTCTTTCATTAACAGATGATTCATAGGTTTGTAGGGATCCTATTAATTCATCAACTTTCATGGTTGATATGTCTTGAGCTTCTTCCATTGCAATCACTTTCATGTCAAATTTCTTAGTAAGAGACCTAAGAATTTTTCTCACAATTTTTTCATCACTTAATTTTTCTCCTAGATCATCAAAAGAATTTGCAAAATCCATAACATTCATGTAGAAGTTGTGAACACTTTCATCCTCTTTCATCCTAAGATTTTCAAATTTCCTGGTTAGATTTTGAAGTCTTGAGATTTTTACCTTGGCAGTACCTTCTTGAGTGGTCTTTAGTATCTCCCAAGCATCTTTGGCAACCTCACACTTTTTGATTAGCCTAAACATATTTTTGTCCACACCATTAAACAAGACGTTTAAGGCTTTAGAGTTGCCAAGAGCTAATGAGTCTTCTGCAGTAGTCCACTCCTCCTCTGGTTTCAGTGCATCTGTATCAGCTCCATTAGCATCCTTCACTTTGGGATGTTCCCAACCTTTAAGAACAGCTTTCCAAGTCTTGTTGTCCATAGATTTCAAGAATGCTATCATTCGAGCTTTCCAAATGTCGTAGTTGGAGTCATCTAGAAGAGGTGGCCTGGTTACGTATCCTCCTTCTCTGTCCATGACGTCAGATATCTACCCTGGAGCTCACCCACGTAGGTTAGGGTGCCTGCTCTGATGCCAATTGAAAATCTGACACCTTGTAGACAGATGCTACGCAAGATGCTACAGCATTGTTCGTAGCAATAAATCACACAGTAAATAATGCAGCAGTAAATAGCAGAACAGTAAATAACACAGTAGGTTTGTTAACCCTACTCTGGGGGATACCAATCCAGGAGGAATCCACTATAATAGTACTAGTTCTAAGTTCTCAGCAAACGCCCCGTTTACAACTCATCACCTAGTCACTACCCGTGCTATACTCTACCTAGGAACTCCTAGATATGAGACCCCGTCTCACTCCTATTAAAACAATACTCGGGAAGTTACTCACTGTAACAGACACTCAAACGATCAATAACAAACCTACCTCCGTGCTTCAAACCTTAGGAGTAAGTTCACACAATTCTAATCTCCATACTTAAAAGCTTAGGAGAGAACACAAATACAACTCAAGTAACCAGTCCTAAACTTGCATCAACTTGACACAAGAAAGGCTCACAATAAACAAACAAAACTCTAAAACCCTATACGCTTTAGTAAACACGGTTTTAGATACTTTGAAACAATGATTTAGACCTCATATATATAGCCTTGAGATAGCAGGTACTTGTTGCACAAGAAAAGCCTTCAGAATAAATCTGGACCATTGAGATAATCAACACAAAGATTTACTTCAAATATTCTTCAAAGATTGTCTTTAAAAAGATTTACTTCAAATAAATATTCTTCAAAGATTATCTTCAAAAAGATTAACTTCAAATATATATTCTTCAAAGATTGTCTTAAAAAAGATTTACTTCAAATATATATTCTTCAAAAAGATTTACTTATATTATTGAGATAAATAATATAAACCGCCTTCAGTATCTTAAAGAACAAGGCGCAGCTTGGTCTATTAAAACGTGCACAATTAATCTTTTATTCTCAAACGAATCTTTCCGAGATTTTATATAAAAATTTTGCGCAATACAGTAGCAGTAATGTTGTACTTCATATGCTACACCATCTTGTCCAGCATCTTGGCTAGTGTTAGTTTTTGCAAAATTGTAGCCAACATACAAAAACCCAACAACATATATATATGAGTGAGGAAAGATATTGAGACTTTGTAGAATCGCGTTGTAAATGGACAGCTGTTGATTCCTTATTGCTTGAGCTGTAACTTTTGAATATACTCTAAGCAGAGTCACGTCTTCTTCACAGTTAAGCTCACGTTTTACTGTCTGTCCAAATACAGTATTAAGGTACAATTAGCTCCTAAAGAGGATAAGATCACATCCTTTATGACCGTTGTAATTAGTTGTCCTTATAGAGATCATCAGTCTTAGTAAGAGTGAGTGATGTAGCCTTTCTGATGACCAGTGGAATTCTCTTTGCTTCTGATGAACCTTGATATCTTGAAGTCTGGTTGGTCTTGAATATTTGGCCTCTGATAGTCCTTCGTAATTCAGCTTCTGAACGTCTTCATCTTCTGAATAACTCTTGACTAACACCAAATAGCTTCTGAACTCTTGTGGGCTTCTGAATGTCTCTGAGCTTCTGAACTTCTCTTAAGCTTCTGAACTCTTGTAGACATCCTGAATCCTTTTTAGCTTCTGAACGCATTTAGCTTCTGACCACGTTTTAGCTTCTGAACTCTTTCAGAGTGTAATGATTCAGACTTTCATAAGGTTCCTTCAGAGCATAAATCAAGTGTGCTCTTGTATAAACTTAATATTTTCCTGCACACTTAATTTAAACATTAGTAATATCAATTGTCCATTTAATACTTTGTTATCATCAAAACTAAGGGTGTGCACCAAAACACATTTTGTTCCAACAGACTACGTAGCTTTGAGTTTTAATACCAATTAGCTTCTGAATGTTGTAGGCTTCTGAACTCCTTTGAGCTTCTGAACTCCTTTAGAGTATAATACTTCAGACTCTTAACAAGTTCCTTCAGAGCGTAAATCAAATGTGCTCTTACATAAATATGAGTTTGTCCTGCACACTTAATTTAAACATCATTAATATCAATTATCCATTTAATACATTTGTTATCATCAAAACTTAGGGTGTTTTATAAATAAAACTCATTTTGTTCCAACAATCTCCCCCTTTTGATGATGACAAACTTAAGTATTAAATACAATTGTTGTTGACAAAATTCATCTATGTTGACATTAGGCTTCTGAGTTTTGCAAGCTCCCCCTAAGTCTGATACTCCATAGGGTTAGGTTTGTAAGCTCCCCCTATTTTATATTCATAGTTGATTTTAATCAGTTTCAGAATTATTTTATTATATGACTTAAATTATTCATATTTTACTATGCAAAGAACAAGGTTTGTAAGCTTCTTCTCTTCATAGTGAAATAATTTTTGAATAAAGTTGCACCCTTACTCAAAAACTATCTATGAATAATAAATTTCAATTAATAAATATATTTTCCTTAAAATTATAATAAAAAATGAAGAATTAAATGTCAAGGTAATTAATATGAATAACTGAATTGAATGACAATAGATTCTGATACGTATACATTGGGTTCTCAGAGGATGTCATGTGAGACGGTTTCAGAGTTTAAATATTTCAGATATATTTTTTTTTTAAAAAAAAAAAATAACCATAAACATTTAAATCACGCAAAATCAGATTGTCATAAAAAATAAACATGTTTCAGGTTGCAAACAAAATAGGCCACTACTCTTTACTCCTTCTCCCCGGAATAATACAAAGCTCTAAAAAGTTGTTCAAGCTCTTTTTCCAACAATTGATTTACCAACACTCTTTCTCCCCCTTTTGTCATTATAAAAAAAAATAGTATAAGCAATTAAAGACAATTGTAACGACCAATGCAGTTCAGTAAAAAAAAATGGTTCCAACTATGTTCACAGTTAATGAACTTGTTGAACGCATTTAATGACATTGGCGTTGAAATGAGCTTATAAAAGGAGAGAGAACCTATTCATTTTATTCACACAGAATAATCTTAGGTTCTAGTAATTCAATTGAGAGAAAAGAATTATGAAGCGTTCAGGAAAGAAAAGTGAAGTTCCAAAGAGAGTACGTCGTGAAGAGAGAAAAATTAAGCAAGAAAAATATAGAAAAGCAAAGCCACAACTTGAAGAAAATAGTTCAGAGTCTGATGAAGAAGATTCAGAATGGGACACTGATTGGTTTGAGTATTTGAAGACATATCTTCCTGAAGAGGATCAATCTGATGTCCAAGTCCCAGAGGGGCTAGAGTCTTCTCCTAAAGAAGAATAATCTGATTCAGATGAATTAGATTCCCCAAGAGAGGTGCCATCCAAGCTGGATCACCCAACTCTGCCATCTAAGGATTACAGTTGATCATCTTTAGAATTTTATGTAGCAGTTACTCATGTTTTCAATGAAATAAATTTTTTATTGTTTGGCTGCTTTAATTTGATCTTTATTGTTTTGTTTTTCTTTCTTTTGAATAAGTTTAAAAACAACCATTTGAAATTAAATACCAATTGAAGAAAACAGGATAATCAAATAACAATTATAGACCTATATCACATGATAAATATTAATTAAAGTAGAACAGATCAGCATGAATATCAATTAACACTTTTTATAGCACAAGGATTCATAACAATTCATATCAAAAAGATAATCCTAAAGTGCTTAACAAACAAAGTGTTCAAGAAAGACACCGATAACAATCAACGAAATCCTATGGGTTTTTGTTTAGATAACTAAGGATGGTTTCCATGGTTTTGTAGAGACGCCCTTGACTTGTAGAGACCTCTTCTAATAACTCAATAAGCTTGTCCACCTTAGTCTCTATTCTGTCCATATTAGCTTCATACTCTGGATTCCTCAGATGTTCTTTGTTGATGATGGGTTCAACATTGAAATCTATATTGAAATGATCCTTGAGATGATTTTTCAATACTTCCAGATTCTCTTTCAGACTTGAATTTTTATTAGCTTCAGTAGGACCAAATTCATAACGTGGACTTCCTAATTCATTCAGAGCCTGAGCTTCAGGAATAATTTCAAGTACAGATGATGATTTGCCCTTCTCATTCTTCTTATGCTCTTCTATGTCTGTCTTCTTGATTGCATTAAACTCATCAGTTAGCTCTTCCCATTTTGCAACATATCTTTCAGAGGGTATATCTGAATGCCTTAGCTCATGTAATTCTTGTACCTTCCTAAAAAGATTGTTACATAACCTCAAGAGATCAGGGCTTGTAGAGGTTTCAGGGTGTGTTTCAGAGGTTGAGGGTATTGTGTATTGAGGGTTGGAATGGGTTTCAACATAGTCAGATACTAATGATGTCCCAGCCTCTTGGGTTTTATTAGTAGTTGCACAGTGTTGGGTTGGTATTTGTGGTTGTTGTTTTTGATCAGGTTGACTAAATGAACGTTTTATACCAGAGGTAGTTAGTTCTTTAATCATTTCATCAACCTGATGCCTGGTTGGTGAGTTAGGGGTTTCATCAAATTGGAGTACTTCAGTCTGTACTGACTCATTAGAATCAGTTGTAATCACTTCAGTGTGTGTACTGATTTGTTGTTCAGGTTCACTTTGAGGTTCAGGTTGTGTTTGTTGTTGTTCGGGGGGTGTTTGAGGTTCAGGTTGTGTATGAACATGTTCAGGTTCAGAGGGTATGTTTGGTTCAGATTGGATTATCTCAGGTGTTTCAGGTTGGGTTTGAATGTGCTTTGAGATAGTTGGTTTGATAGTGGGTTGGTTTCAGGACAGATTTGAGTTAGGTTTGGGTTCTGATTCTGTTCAGAGTCTGGAATGTTAGAGTTCTGAACATTATCAGAAAGTAAGGATTTAAATTATGAAGGGAGTTCACCCCCTAAGTGTTGTTCAAGGAAATCTAGAGGTGATTCTGATGGTTTGTTTGAGGTCGGGGGTTCTGAGTCTCGAGTTAATATAACAAAATCTCCAGGTTTAGATACAATACCTGAACTATCAATAGTGGAGCTCTCAGCATTCTTTTTATTTTTCTTCAGCTCCATAGAAATCTTGCTTCTCTTGATCCTCAGAAGCTCGTCATCCTCTTCCACATCTTCTAAAACCACCACACTTGAACTCTCATCCTTTACCAATCTTTTTCTTTTCCTCTTCACTTCCTCTGGTTCAATCTCAAAAGGTTCACCTTGATTTTCTAGTAGTTGTATGTACTGGTTAACAATACCTTAAGCAACAGAAGGTATGTTAATTTTGAATGTTGTTATCCAAGAAGGTCCTGAATGTGGTAGCTATTCTAAAGGCTCTGAAAATATCAATGTTTGTCCAGGTAGAAAGTACATATTGGACAATGTGTTTACTGAGATAGCAGAGGCTCTAAGTTCCCTTAACAAATTATCTTAGCTTCAGTTGCGCTGTAGGCATGGAATTTTCCATCATTTGGAATGTATAACATGATTGCCAAATTGGATTGGGTCAGAACCACTTCAAATCCGCACACTACCGACCTGATTTCATCCTCCTTGACTTCTCTTAGACCCAGTTCAGCTGGAGTCTTATCCTTCTTATTCTCAGACTTTGAGTTCTTTAGAGTAGCCAATTCCTTGTCGTAGTCTGCAAAAGTTACAACTTTGCTCCTAATCCAAAAATCCTTAACCAGCGTAGGGTAGATTGGACCATTCAATAATCTCATATATCTGAATCCTCCATCTTGATCAATGAAGAACTTTTCAATATCATGTTGATTCAATCTAAGGCTTTCAAAATCAACTGGTTGTTCCATAACCAAGTTGAATAATTTCCCTTCCATTTCTAGCGATTTGTCTCTGCTAAATAATTCTGTGCAATTGATGATGTTGACTTGAAAATCTTTTGGGAAAGAGAAAGCTGTAGTAGAAGCTGACGAGGTAGACGCTGGCATTTCTGAAGTTGGGGTTTAGGGTTTTGCTAAATTGAGAGGGGAAGAAATTGCTCTGTGATATTGAAGAAGAAAGTGTTTGTAGTGAAGGTGTAAAGTGTGCAAGTGATTAAGTGATTTTCTTAAAAACAAAATAATGCACACAATAAATTAAAAACAAAATAAATTCAAACCATCATTAACTGCTTTCTATCCAATAAGAATGTGTATACGTGTTCAACAATTTAGCGCCAAAACGTTCAGGTGCTCAACACTAAATGTTTGCTATTCTATTTTCATCAGAGGCTTAACCTTTCAGAGGTCAAAAACTTTTCAGAGTCTGAACTACTTCAGATGCCAAGATCCAAAGTAATTCAGATTCCAAAAATTAATCTTTCAGGACTCAAAATATATGTTCAGATATAGTTTTCAAATTGTTTTCTTCTGAACATTTGTTTATCAAAGAATGTGTCCTACAAAGAAATTTTTAATTTGAATGTTATTCCTATGATTTGTCAAATAAGTACAACGCTTCACATTTTGTGCACGCTGTTCAAGGAAGAGGGAAAGTTAATGATCCACTCTCTTATACCTTTTGTCACGCTAAACTCTTCACATTACACCTAGTTTTTTCAACTTCTTGTTTTCTCTCTCTCACACTATTGAGATTTCTCAAAACCCCTCATCTCCTGTTCTCATCAAACTCTGATCATCGTCTACGATTCATCATGTCTAGCAACTCGCAAAACACTTATGAAGATGGTTCGTCTGATCATGATGTGAACCTGAACCAAACTGCATGTGAATCCCCTCCACCAGATTTGATTGTTACATCGGAAGAAGCTCAATCGAAGAAAGAGTCTCGTTCTTCCAAGAAAAGTAAGTCTTCTTCTCGTCACTCTAAGTCAAAGAAACACAAAAAGAAGAAAACTTCACCGGCCTCAGGATCGATTAAGATCAAGAAGAGCTAAAAGAAGAAATCCTCCAAGAAAGGTGAAACGTCTCGGGCTTACTCTATGTCTGATCTTTATTTGGATACAAATCATTCAAAATTTGGTGATGATGTTGTTGCTGATAAAGAAACCGTGGATGAGAGTCCAAATTTGAATGAAATTACTGTAGCGGATAGCCCCAATTCTGTTGAAGATGTGAATGTTAGTAACCCTAGGGTTGGCAATGATCCAGAAGCACAGTCTCCAGAAAAACTAGCCCAAACTGATGTTGGTGATAAAATTCCTGTTGAAAATGATGTGAATTTGAAGTCAGTTATTGAAGAATTAAAGCCACCTTCACCAAAATCAAATGTGGCTGCACAGGCTGGATTATCTCAAGCTGCATCTGCCATACTGCCAAATGACTCTGTGATTAATGTTGATGGTGGGTCAGGGAAAGATGGTGAAGATGTTGATGGAGACTCTACTGCTCCTGTTGAGAAAGAGGCTTCAAGCCCTAAAACTGATGAAATTCAAGTTGATCGTGTTGAAGAAGACCTGGTCATTACTCGTGAAACAATTGTGCTCTCCACTCCCATTCAAAGTGTGGCTGGAAGAACCAGACAGAGGTCCATGAGGCAAGGTGCTACCCATGTCACTGCATTGGCTGCCCCATCAAGGACAGTGACCAAATCTGGGTGCAAACCAGTCCTATATGGTCCCCCAAGAACTTGGAGCAAAGGTACTCCTCCAAATGAGAAGAAGAAGAACGGTCTGAAAAGAAAGGAAGTAAGCTCCAGTGACTCTGAGTACGATGCTGAACAAGACGCTGCAGCCCTGACTACTACATCCAAGAAAAAGGTTAGAAGCAGATCCTTGACTACTGATTCTAATCTCCATGCTCCACTGGACAATGTATCATTTCATGATTCCTCATATGTAAGTCAGTGGCAGTTTGTATATCATAGGCGTTTGGCTGTTGAAAGAAGTTTGAGTCCAAAAATGGTAGAATGTACTGATCTTATGGATGTTATTAAATTTGCTGGTTTGGAAAAGACTGTAACTGATCTTGGTATGTGTTATGAGATGCTTGTTAAAGAATTTTTGGTCAACATAGGACCTGACTGTGATGACCCTTTTAGTGATGAGTATAGGAAAGTGTTTGTTCGTGGCGTGGTATGTGTATCAATTTTTCTCCAATTGTGATTAATCAATTTCTGGGAAGGAGTGATGCTGATGAACCTGCAATAGAGGTTACTGATAATGAGGTTTGCAAGACTCTTACTGGAGGAAAAGTACTGCAATGGCCTAGGAAGGTTAACTTGTCTACAACCAACCTTACTGTCAAATATGCCCTGTTGAATAAAATAGCTGCTGCAAACTGGACCTCTCACAATTATTCTGTGGCTACTGGTCTAGGTAAGTTCATCTATGCTCTGGGCACCAAAACCCCTTTTAATGTTGGCAACTATATTTTTGATCAAACCTTAGTGCATGCTAAGTCTACTGCCACTAGGTTACCTATTGCATTCCCTACTGTTTTGTGTGGTATCATTCTCTCCCAACAGCCAAATATTCTCAGGAACTCTGATGTTCCATGCAAGAGAGAGACTGCTCTCACTTATGACTGCAGATTGCTTGAAGGACCACATGAGGTGGATTTGGCTGTCCCATTTGCCACCCCATCAGGTGTATCTATGACCAGGAAACAAATAATAGCAGATCTGAAGGATATCAGTAAGGTTCTTGGTGATAAGAAGATGAAACTTGATAAGGTCATAGAGGCCTTGGAATCTGAAGAGCATGCTGGTGCTGCTGGAACCTCCAATGTCCAAGTTGAAGTGAATGTTGATGGGGATGTTGGTGTTAATCCTGATGAGAATGTTGTTTTGCAAGACTCTGACGAAAGTCTTGGATTTTGATTCTGGTAGATCATGCTGATGTAATTTCCTTCTTTTCCTTGTTTTTTTTTGTGAGGGCTATGCCCTGGATTTGTGATGCACCTACGTGTGCTTTTGGTTTTGTAATCTCTGCACTCTACTACTCTGCTAATTCTCTCCATGCTTATCTTTGACAAATTTAATGGCTAAAAAGGGGGAGTAGATTTTGATTATGATTGATGTTCTGTGTGTTGTGTTACTAGAAGAGGTAGGTAGCTACATTTGAATCTACATATGGTACATGTCTCTGTGAATGAATGTTATACTTTATGTAGCTTAGTAGTGTTGTGTGTGAGTATACCTATATGCATGAAGTAAGGGGGAGAAAAATATATGTGTGGTTTGCATGAAGTAAGGGGGAGTGAAATGAATGTGATGAGATGTTTGATGTTGCCTCATCCTGGATACCATCCAGCATGACTGAATGGAGAATTTATTTTTCTCTATTTGACTGGAATTTTTCTAAAGTATGATGTTTATTTATTGTTGAAGACTTGTGTGAGAATTTATTTTTCTCCAAGTATGTGAATCCACTTAGAGAGTTTCTTTCTCTCTGATGTTGTTCTCTTTGAAGATTAAAATGTGCTTATTCCGCTGGCAAAAATCTCTGATGGTTCGTACATGTTTTGATGGAATAATAGCTCTACTGTATTCTATCATTGTGTTGTGTGTTCATGATGTGTTTAAACAATAACAAGAACTACATCTTTTGATAATCTGCCTAATATTGTTTTGAACCAAAATTTTCCAAAGGGGGAGTTTGTTGGGTTTTTGAAATTGGCTTAATTTTGCAAAAACAACATTTAGCCAGATGTAGTGGCAGATGTGTGTACATATGGAACAACATCCTAAAGCCTGAAGATATGAAGAGTTTGTTACGCGCCCTATCCTTCAAGCCTATCTCTTTAGCGCCGTGTTAGCGCATTACTTGTTACTCAAGATATGGAACTCGCTTATTTACTGAATATATCCGATAGTGTATAATGTCTAAAATATACTCCTATATTTTAGGATATTATTGGATTTGCTTGACCAAAAAGGTTGTATCGGATATACTATAGTTTTAACTTATTTTTGAAGGCAAAAATCAAGGAACCAACGTGGCTGGTTTGTGTGCTATATATATTGAAGACCATAGACAGTTTGAGGTTACTGAAACTCTTGTGAAGAATTGTATTCTTGTGTCTAGGGTTTTAGCTTTGTCTCGTTTTTGTTGTGAGCCTAACTAGTATCTCCTTGATACTTGCTTAGGACTGAGTCCTTTTGTTGTAAGGGTTTTAGTCTACTCCAAAGCTTTTAAGCACGGAGATAGGTTATTGTTTGAAGTGTGTCTTCACTGTTCTCAAGGATAGATCAATCACACTGGTTGTGTGGTTAAGAGGAGGAGGGACAAGGTGTTGGAACAAAATGAGTTTTAATTATAAAACACCCTAAGTTTTGATGATAACAAGGTATTAAATGGACAATTGGTATTACTAATGTATGATCTAGTGTGCAGGAACAAAGTAAAAATATCATCCTCGTAGATCATCATTTGGGCATCTAAAGGACACAGTCTGAAGTGTTAAGGCTCTGAAAATGCTGGAAGCATCAGAGCCTCTGAAGAAGTCCTCAGAGGCCAAAGAAAGAAACACAGTCTGAAGCGTATGTACATCTTCAGAAGATCAAATAAACGACATCATCAGATCCTGAAGAACTCTCTCTGAAGAAAGACAACTAATAACCAATGCAATAGTACAACGGTCCTGTCAAAGAGTACAACCGTCTTGTCAACAAAAAGGAGAGTGTACAACCAACGGTTCTTTTCTCAACGTCTTTATACCTAGAGTATAAATAGAAGACATCCTGATAGAGAGAAGACTACTGGAAGATCATCTGAACTCAGAAAGATTCAAATCATATTCAAGCTGTGAACTGTGTTATTCTTTCTAGAGTATCTTTTGATATTACAGACTCTGAGCTTAGTGTTTAGAGAGTCTTGCTTAGAACTTTCAGTCCTACTTAATCTGTGTATTAAGTTAGTTTGTGAAGTCTCTTTGTCTTGTGTGGCATAGAGCAGGAAGTCTTAAGTCTTGTGTGACTTGAGCAAGGAAGTCTTAAGCTTGTGTGCTTAAGCAAGGAAGTCTCTAATCTTGTGTGATTAGAGCAAGGAAGTCTCTTTGTCTTGTGTGACTTAGAGCAAGGAAGTCTCTTGCTTGTGTGCTTGAGCATTTGTTGTGTAATCTTTGTGATTATAGTAAAATCCCTTGGAAGTGCAAGGGGACTGGACTACTCTCGTTTTGTGAGAGGAACCAGTATAAAACTTCTGTGTGTTCTTTCTCTTTCTCTCTCTCAATGTTTTATTTGTGTTTTGTGTTTAGTCTAGTTTATCATATCCGCTGCATTTCTATATTTCTTAAAGCAAAAGAATCATTTTTTCAAAACACAATTCAACCCCCCTTCTTGTGTTTTTCACCTTCAATTGGTATCAAGAGCTCCGGTTCTGTCTTTTAATCACTTCACAGTGAGACAGTAAAAGATCTTTGAAAAACATTGTATGTCTGGGGAAGAAACATCTACACATGCACCTATTCCTACATCTTCTAATTCAGATCTATCCAACGTTCAATAGAACTACGACAACATCACCTCTACCTCTTCAGCGTCTAATCATGATTCTAGCAACAAAAAGGTTTCAATCTTTAGTGGTGATGCTCTAAGATTTGAATGGTGGAAAGATAGCATTTATCACTATGTCAATGGAATTGATGATGAGCTTTGGGACCTGATAGAAGAAGGAGTACCTATTGATGGAATAGGCTCTGATGGTAAGATTACCATAGCTCAGAAAAGAGCTCTATCTGCTGAAAACAAGAAGATTTTTTCTAAACACAACAAGGTCAAACAAATCATGATGTCAGCAATATCTCATGATGAATATACCAAAATCATGGATAGATCTACAGCTAAAGCTATGTATGACTCTCTATGCTCAAACTATGATGGTAATAGGCAAGTTCAGAATGCCAAAGCAAAACTACTGGTTCAGCAGTATGAGCTTTTTACCATGAAACCTGATGAGGACATTGAGACCATGTTTTCTAGATTTCAGACTCTAGTGTCTAGCCTCAGGATTCTGAAGAAAAGTTATACAACCTCTGATCATGTGTGGAAGATTCAAAATAGCTTGACTGACAAATGGAGACCTAAGGTCACAGCTATTGAGGAAGCTAAGGATCTTGAGAAAATCTCTCTTAAATCACTTATCAGCAATCTCAAGAGCCATGAGATGGTATTGAATGCTGATGCAGTGAAGAAGAAGGAAAGATCAGTAGCTTTAACTTCAACCAAGAAATCTTCAAAAGCTGTCAAAGCTAAAACTCTGGAGGTTGAGGAGGATTCTTCCTCAGATGATCAAGAAGAAGAAGAAGATGAAGAACTTGCCATGTTCACCATAAACTTTCAAAAATGGGCAAGGATGAGTAAGAGTCGTAAAGGAAATAGTTCAAGGAGCACTCCCAGCAGAGAAGAGAAGAATTGCTTCAAGTGCAACAAACCAGGACACTTCATTGCTGAATGTCCTGAAGCTTCATCAAAGGACAAGAACAAGAAGTTCAGTAGCTACAAGAGGAGATTTCAGAAGAGCTTAATGGCAACGTTTGAAGACCTGGAAGCATCCTCAGATAGTGATGATGAAGAAGCAAATGTGGCTCTGATGGCTACAGCTGATGAAGACTCTGAAGGATCAGACTCTGATTTATCAGACTCTGATGAATCTTAACAGGTATTGTTAAATTATTCTAAAGAACAACTCTTAACCTACCTTGGTATGTCTTGAAGAAAGTTTGCTAAATCATCCTCTAAACTAAAACTTTTAAAAACACAAAAGGATGAGTTAGCAAAGAAAGCTGAACATTTTCAAGCTCTATATAAAAATTCTTTAATCAAAATTGAAGAACTTGAAAATGGGTGCACAAGATGTAACAAACCTACTGATGAGCATGAGGTTGCTCTTCAGGAATTTGTTCATCAGAACGTCAACAAAAGTAAAATGGCGTCTATGATTTATAATGTTTGTAAAAATGTAGGTGAAGGAATTGGTTACTCATATGGTAAAACATATGGGAAACAAAATCCTTACATTAGTTTAAATAATATTCCTGATAATCTGTATTCAACCTTTGTGCCTGAGAAAAACAAAGGCAAAGCTATGATTGTTTCAAACTCTGAAGGTATCTCTGGGGTCTGCAAGACAAGCTCTGAAGCTACATCAGAGGCTATTTTTCAGAATCTCAAAGAGAGCAACTCAGGACCTGAGTGTTCAGAATCTGAGACTATCAAGTCTAAGACTCTGAATACTTTGGGACTCAGAAGCTCATCCAATCAGACGCTAAAACAAACTAAGCTGATGATTAATAATCAACATAAGACTCTGGTAAGCAAAACTAATCCTAGATTAGAAAAGCAATCCAAGTCCAATAGTGATTATCAATCAAAGCCTAGATTTCAAAATCAATGGACTAAGAGGGTCAATTTTCAAAGACCAGATTTTCAAAGAAAATTCTTTAATAGTCCACAAAGTTTTTCACAAAGGCAAAGAAGAACTAAAGGTTATAGAACTAACCAAACTGGACCCAGACAACAATGGGTACCAAGATGTAAAATTGCTCCTATTCAGATTTTCATTGTAGGAAAAATCATTTCAAATTAGATGAATGGAAGCAAGTGATCAGCTGTGGAAGAAAAGCTTATGTTCCAAAACATTACTTTACTTCCAAAGCTGCTGAAGTGGACAAAGCAAATGATTATTGGAGAAAACTTCACAATGAATGTAAAAGATATTATTACAATGATTGACCTTGTTTATTCTACAGCTATCCAGACTGAAAGTAAATAGTAATCAATCATGGTATCTGGATAGTGGATTTCAAGGCACATGACTGGTAATAAGAAATTGTTCACATCGTTGAAACTTGAAGATGGTGGAACAGTCGGCTTTGGAGGAAATCAGAAAGGCAAGATCAAAGGTACAGGTATTGTAGGTAATTCCTCCCTTTCTATTAATAATGTTTGGTTTATAGATGGACTTAAACACAATCTATTTAGCATCAGTCAATTTTGTGACAATGGGTTTGTGGTTAACTTTGATAAAGGGTTATGTACTGTAATTAGAGAATCTGACAAGTCCATAGTGTTCAAAGGTAAGAGAATAGGCAATGTTTTTAAAGTAAACCTTTCTGATTTGGCAGACCAAGAGGTAAAATGCTTGCTAACTCTGAGTGAAGAAAAGTGGGTTTGGCATAAGAGGTTAGGTCATGCTAACTGGAGGTTAATCTCTAAGCTTAGCAAACTTGACCTTGTAAGAGGCCTACCTAAGCTACACTTTCACTCAGATGCTCTTTGTGGATCCTGCCAAATAGGAAAGAGTGCGAAAACTTCTTTTAAACCAAAACATGTTGTCTCTACCTCTAATCCCTTAGAGATGCTTCACATTGATGTTTTTGGTCCTGTGAGTACAGCCTCAATCAATGGGAAGAAATATGGACTAGTCATTGTTGATGATTACAGTAGTTGGACTTGGGTTAAATTCCTCAAAAACAAGGATGATGCATATGATGTCTTTAGCAGTTTCTGCACACAGATACAAAAAGAAAAAGGTTTACACATTTTGAAAGTTAGAAGTGATCATGGTGGTGAATTTGAAAATGAAATGTTTGAAAATTTTTGTGAAAAATATGGCATCTTACATGAGTTCTCTTCTCCTAGAACTCCACAACAAAATGGAGTTGTAGAAAGAAAGAATAGAACTCTTCAAGAAATGGCCAGAACCATGATGCATGAGACTAACATTGCTAAGTATCTGTGGGCAGAGGCTGTAAACACAGCGTGTTATGTTCAAAATAGAATCTATATTAGACTTATTCTGAATAAGACAACATATGAACTATTTAAGGGAAAGAAACCCAGTGTATCCTACTTTCATCAATTTGGGTGTACCTGTTACATTCTAAATACAAAAGTTCATCTGAAGAAATTTGATGCTAAAGCTTACAAGGGTATCTTTATTGGATACTCTGAACGCTCAAAAGCATACAAAGTGTATAATTCCGAAACTCATACAGTGGAAGAAAGTATGCACATAAAATTTGATGACAAACAGCCTAACAAAGTGTCAGAGCTAGTTGAGAACTTTGCAGATATTTCAACTATCAGATGATGAAGAATCAGAACCTGAAGAGACATCAGGACCAACTCAATCAACCTCTAAAGAAACAAATTCAGCTCCTGAAACCTTGGACTCTGAAGATCATCCAGCATCAGAACTTATCAGAAGCAGTCCAAGCATAATTGAGCAACCAAAACAATCTTTCAAATACAAATCCTCTCATCCAGAAGAGCTAATCTTGGGAAACAAGGACAGTCCAAGAAAAACCAGATCAAGCTTCAGAAATGAAGACTTATTAATTGGATTGTTGCAATGCAAGAAGAGCTCAACCAGTTTGAAAGAACTGAAGTCTGGAGCTTAGTACCCAAACCTTCCAAGAAGAATATCATTGGAACAAAATGGGTCTACAGAAACAAGTTAAATGAACAAGGAGAAGTTGTTCGTAATAAGGCAAGACTGGTAGCTCAAGGGTTTAGTCAACAAGAGGGGATTGACTACACTGAAACATTTGCTCCTGTTGCTAGACTTGAGGCTATCAGACTACTTCTTTCCTATGCTACTTATTGAAATTCTGGCACCTACTGAGGACAGATGTTAAGACAGAAGCTATAGCAATTGTCGTCCGTAACCAGTTTTAATGCTAAGACAAATGCTCTAGCGTATGTCCACAGTAGATTATAATCAACAAGAAAAAACAACAGACAATGAAGTAAAAAACACAGAGAATTGTTAACCCAGTTCGGCGTTCACAACGACCTACTCTGGGGGCTACCAAGCCAGGAAGGAATCCACTATAATAGATCTAGTTCTAAGCCCACAGCAAACATCCAAGTTTACGACTTATCTCCTAGACTCTACCCGTGCTAACTCAACCTAGGAACTCCTAAGTTTGAGACCCCGTCTCACTTCCTTTCTATCACAAACCTTGTGATTATAACAGTTCAACAAACGATGAGGTTTCACTAACCAAACAAACAACCAATCTCCGTGCTTAAAAGCTTGGGAGAAGTTTCACAAAATACAAACCAAACAGGCCTAAGCTTGTGTTATAGAATCCACAAGAAAAGGCTTACAATTAACAAGACTCAAACCCTAAAACTATATTCTTGAAATACGGCTTCAGTAACCTTTTAGGTTTTAGTCTTCACATATTTATATGACCTGAGTTAGCATGGGCTAGGTCTTCATATTGGGCTTTAATCTTCAGCTGTCCTTTTGCAAAGTCCAGCACACATGTAATGGAAAGAATTACTTGTTTCCATAAATGGCGTAGCATCTTCTGGAAAGTATATCTCGGTCCAGCCACCTAATAAACCCTTGTTTAAAGGCGTGCGTCTTGATAAGCAAGTAAGGCGAAAATAGTGCTTCAGATAATCTTCAAAGATATGGCGCGCAAATAGAGCATTAAATACCGGCAAGACAGATGTTGTACCCACATGCTACGGCATCTGGTCCAACATCTTGCTTGAACATGTTTTTGCAAAATGAGGCCAACATACAAAACACCAACAATCTCCCCCTTTGGCAAATTTTGGCTAAAACAAACTAAGACCAGTTCTGGAGAGATGCAGTACATACCTTCCTTCAAGTCAACGCAAACACACAGCTAAGAAAGAAGATAATACATTGTCACATTATTTTCAAAAGAGATCTTCAAGTGAGAAATAATGAACAGGCAGCATCAGAGGCATGCAACAGCGGAAATACACAACTTAGCCTCATAGGGTACAAGATAGGAGAGAAATAAACTCTCACACATAAGCGCCATACAGTTAAACCAGGGAAAAATAAATTCCCACAAATATGAATCACCATAGGAAAAATAAATTCCTACACCACTGAGAAAAATAAATTCTCCGGTAACAAGTAAAAGTGGATTCCTTTGAAACAGACAAGATGCTTTAGCATTTGGAATGGCATCTGTCACACACAACATGCATCACAACAAAAGTATATATCATAGTAGAGAATACTCCCCCTCAACAGAACAAACATACACATACAGATATAGCATACCTGCTCCCCCTCAAACATATATCACAGTAGAGAATACTCCCCCTCAACAGAACAAACATACACATACAGATATAGCATACCAGATGATGTAACATGTGTCGCAGCATTATCACGAACAGAACATGCATCTTTACTACTACTCCCCCTTTTTAGCCATAATTTCGACAAACATAATGCGTCATGCATTGACAAACAGAAGTAGCAACACATCATAGTAGCATAATTACAGACCAGCAGCACATGGGAGTGCACAAGATATCCTGGGCGTAGCCCTCAAGGCCCAAAGAGACACTTTGTCAACCTTCTTGCCACCTACACTGTGTCTGCCAACATAAGCTTCACCAGATGCTTCATCTTTAGACACTTTTTCCTCAAAGACAGAGTCACTCTCTACAGCATTTCTCTTCAACTGTTTCTTCTGGACAACAGGAGTATCAACACCAGCACCAAATGTCTTCACCAGGGGTGGAGACTTATCAGTATCATCACTACTAAAACCAATATCAGAACATACGTCAGCTACAATATTAGGACGAGGAACCTGTTGGTCCAAAGATGCTTCAGCATCTGGCACAACGTCAGATTGAGGAACAGGGTCCTTGATGAGATTCAGACCATTTTCAACCATGGTGTCACCAGTTTCAGTAGCCTTTGCTACAAGATCAATATCTACTTCCATGTCATCAGTACTAGGAGCAGAATCAGGATCCTTAACAATATTCACATCAACAGTATCTAGGGTTTCAACCTGATCAGATTTTCCTAAATTCTCCAACTCAACATTCTTTTCAACTTCTTCAACAACAAGCCTAGTCTTCTCAGTCTCAGAACTAGAGTGATTCTTAACAACAGTATCAGAACTTATCACACTAATGTAGCGTGTGATGAAGTAGTTAAGGGAAGTTTTGAAGATTTTCCCTATATTAGCGTGCGCAACATAAGAGTAGAGAGAGAAAATAACTACTGCACGCTTTTCAGATATTAACTGCTACAAATCCTCATGTAGGCAAATTCCTAATTTGCCTCTTAGCTTCTCAAATTGGTTAGCATCTAGTGCTTTCGTGAATATATCTGCGAGCTGTTCCTCAGTAGCAACATGTTTTAAAACCACCACATTCTCTTCTACTAAATCTCTGATAAAATGATGACGAATATCTATGTGCTTGGTCCTACTGTGTTGTATAGGATTTTTAGAGATATTGATTGCACTCAGATTATCACAATACAAAGCCATAGCATCTTGCTCAACATTATACTCCCTCAGCATCTGTCTCATCCAGACAAGTTGTGAACAACTACTCCCAGCTGCAATGTATTCAGCTTCAGCAGTTGAAAGAGACACACAGTTTTGTTTCTTACTAAACCACGATATCAAATTCTCTCCCAAGAAGAAACAACCACCAGAAGTGCTCTTTCTGTCATCAGCACTGCCAGCCCAATCTGCATCACAAAACCCAATGAGTTGAGAATTGTCACTTTGTGAGTACATCATGCCGTAGTCACATGTACCGCTAACATACTTGAGGATTCTTTTCACTTGAGTTAAGTGACTCATCTTTGGATCAGCTTGATATCTTGCACACACACCCACTGCAAAGCTAATATCAGGTCTACTAGCTGTAAGATATAGGAGACTCCCTATCATACTTCTGTAGAGACTCTGATCAACACTAACACCCTTCTCATCTTTTGTCAACTTTAAATGAGTAGGTGCTGGAGTCTTTTTGTGAGTAGCGGTATCCATTCCAAACTTCTTGACAATATTTTTTGCATACTTACTCTGAGAGATAAATATTGTCTCATCCATTTGCTTCACTTGTAGTCCAAGGAAAAACGTTAATTCTCCAACTAAACTCATCTCAAACTCTGACTGCATCTGTTTGATAAAATGCTCCACCATCTGACTTGACATCCCACCAAACACTATATCATCAACATAAATTTGTGCTATCATTAGTTTACCATGTTCTTCTTTTACAAACAGAGTTTTATCATGTCCTCCTTTCCTGTATCCATGATTGACAAGAAATTCAGTCAATCTCTCATACCAAGCCCTAGGAGCTTGTTTCAACCCATATAACGCCTTCTTCAACTTGTAGACATGATCAGGAAGATCTGGATTCACAAAGCCTTTTGGTTGTTCCACATACACCTCTTCATTTAAGTACCCATTGAGAAAGGCACTCTTAACATCCATTTGGAAAAGTTTAAATTTCAGAATGCATGCAACACCAAGCAACAGCCGTATAGACTCTAATCTAGCAACTGGGGCAAAAGTCTCATCAAAGTCTAATCCTTCCACTTGAGTGTATCCCTGTGCCACAAGCCTCGCCTTGTTTCTTGTAATAGTTCCATTTTCATCAGATTTATTTTTATAAACCCATTTAGTACCTATTACATTCAACCCTTTTGGTCTAGGAACTAGATCCCAAACCTCACTTCTTTCAAACTGATTCAACTCTTCTTGCATAGCAGTAATCCAATAATTGTCCATGAGAGCCTCTTTGACATTTTTTGGCTCTATTTTTGACACAAAGCAAGAGTTAGAGATTATATCTTGATTTCTTCTTGTGGTAATACCTTCATCAGGATTCCCTATGATCAGATCCTTGGGATGATTTTTCTGGACTCTGATAGATGGTCCTTTACTAACTGGAGCAGTAGTATCATCAGTGGTAGGACTATCAGGCGTTACCTCAAAATCCTCTGTACTAGCAGTTTCTTCAGGCTGGAATTCAAATGCTTCAGCATCTGGACTTTCATCTGTCTTAGCGTCAGATGGTACATCATCTATCACAACATTCATTGATTCCATCATTACTTGAGTTCTGGAGTTATACACTCTGTAGGCTCTGCTGTTAGTTGAGTATCCCAAGAATATACCTTCATCACTCTTTGGATCCATCTTCCTCCTTTGTTCTCTATCTATCAGAATGTAACACTTACTTCCAAATACATGAAAATACTTGATAGTAGGTTTTCTACCTTTCCACAATTCATATAAGGTCTTAGTGGTTCCAGCTCTTAAAGTGACACGATTGAGAATGTAACATGTTGTATTCATAGCTTCAGCCCAAAAGTGTTGAGGCAGTTTCTTTGAGTGTAGCATGACACGAGCACATTCTTGTATAGTTCTGTTCTTTCTTTCAACTACACCATTTTGTTGCGGTGTAATAGGTGAAGAAAATTCATGTCCTATTCCTTCAGCAGTGCAAAACTCAGAGAATCTCGAGTTTTCAAATTCTCTACCGTGGTCACTCCTTATTCTGACAATGACACTATCTTTTTCTCTTTGAAGTTGTTTACACAAATCCTTGAAAGCACAAAAGGTGTCTGACTTTTCTCTGAGAAAGTTGATCCAAGTGAATCTTGAGTAGTCATCTACAACAACAAAAGCAAATCTCTTTCCTCCTAGACTTTCAACCTGCATAGGCCCCATCAAGTCCATATGAAGTAATTCAAGCACCTTTGATGTAGTCAGATGCTGCAGCTTTGGGTGTGGCATCTTTGTCTGCTTCCCAATTTGACATTCACCACATATGCTTCCTTCTTCTATCTTCAGTTTAGGTACTCCTTTTACTGCATCTTCAGCTATGACTTTCTTCATACTCCTTAGATTAAGATGACCCATCTTTTGATGCCATAACTTGACTTCATCTTCTCTAGTGATGAGACAGGAAGAAATTTGAGCACTTTCTTCAGGAATCCATAAATAACAGTTATCTTTAGACCTGACTCCTTTCATAACAGATTCACCATCTTTAGTTGAGACAATGCATTCAGACTTCGTGAAGTTCACTTTCATTCCTTGATCACACAATTGACTGATGCTTATGAGATTTGCAGTCAATCCTTCCACTAAAAGAACATTCTCAAGCTTAGGCAACCCATTTGCAATGAGACTTCCAATGCCTTTGATCTGACCTTTGGCCATCACCAAAAGTAACATAACTGGTAGTGTAAGCTTTAACATTGGTTAGATAATTTTTAACACCAGTCATATGTCTTGAGCAACCACTATCAAAGTACCAATCATTTTTGGATGAAACTCTCAAAGATGTATGAGCTATGTGAGCAGCATCATTTGCCTTTGGTTTCCATTCTTTCTTTGTATTGCTTGAATCAGATCCATACCTGGGATTATTATACCATCTTGGAAACCCATACAATCTAAAACAGAAAGGTCTGATGTGACCTCTTCTACCACAGTAATGACAGATCCATCCCTTAGGTTTAGGAATGACTTTGGCAGGCTGATGTTGTTGAACATGCTGTGGCATCTGTCTGGTTTCAGTGGGATCATAAGTGTCTTTAGCAGGAACAAATGTACTAGTAGAAGTAACATTTTTCTTTTTAGGATAGTTATATTCTACTCCAATACCCTTAGGTTTCCCAGCAACTTGACCCTCAACCAGTATATCTAATCTTTCAGTTCCATTATTTAGCAGTCTAAGCTGTTTATTTAAACTAGTCAGCTGATAGTTCAATGTGGTTACCTCATCTCTAAGAGCAGAAGCCTCGGACAGATGCTTTGCCTTCTCAGATTGTAGCTGCTTTGTGAGTTGAGATATTTGAGTCTGATGCTTCAGCTTCTCATCTTGCAATTTACTTATAACGTTTTGTTGCTGCTGACAAACCTTTTCACTCTTCTGACTCAGTGCTTTATAGGACGCAGCTAGTTCATCAAAGGTCAATTCATCATCATCTGATTCAGATTCAATAAATCCAGTAAGTGCAGTAATGTGATTTGCAGACTCAGAGTAGTCGTCATCCTCAGAGTCATCTTCATCAGACCAAGTGACAGCCATACCCTTCTTCTGTTTCTTCAGGAATGTTGGACATTCAGCTCTAATATGTCCATGGCCTTCACATTCATGACATTGAACACCTTTTCCAGTACTGGCCTTTTCCTCAGGTCTGTATTTTCTTTCACCATTAAACTTTCTGTTATTATCAGAGAAATTCCCTTTAGCATTTGTCCTGCCTCTTCCATCCATCTTCTTTAATATTCTGTTGAACTGCCTGCCTAGATGTGCCATAGTTTCAGATAAATTTTCATCAGTTTCTAAACCATTTTCTACTTCCTCACTTTCAATGGTGTTGGTTATAAGAGCTATACTCTTCTTCCTCTTCTCGGTTTTCTCTTTAGCAGCCAGCTCATAGGTTTGTAATGAACCCACTAAATTTTCAAGTTTCAATACTCCTATATCATGTACTTTTTCTATAGTAGTAACTTTCATATCAAACATCTTAGGAAGAGATCTAAGCATTTTTCTTACCATTCTTTCCTCGCTTAGCTTTTCACCTAGAGCATCAAAGTTGTTTGCAAAGTCTAGAATGGTCATGTGGAAGTCATGAACAGATTGATCTTCACCCATCATTAGGTTCTCAAACTTTACGGTCAAAAGCTGTAGCCTTGAATTCTTCACCTTAGCGGTGCCTTCATGTGTAGTCATTAGAATATCCCATGCTTCCTTGGCCACTGAGCACTGTTTGATCATCCTGAAAATGTTATTATCCACAGCATTGAATAAGGCATTTAGCGCCTTGGAGTTACCATGTGCAAGCTCATCCTCTTCCTTGGTCCACTCCGCTTCTGGTTTTAGTTCACCTGTAGTTTTACCATCTTTGTCACGTATCACTGGATGTTCCCATGCCGTTAGGATAGCCTTCCAAGATTTGCTATCAAGTGATTTGATAAACGCCACCATTTTGGCTTTCCAGTAATCATAGTTTGATCCATCCAGAAGTGGAGGTCTGTTGACATAGCCACCATCCTTGTTCATTATGCCAGAAAGTAACTTCCCTGGTCCTCACCCACGCAGAACAGGGTGCCTGCTCTGATGCCAATTGAAATTCTGGCACCTACTGAGGACAGATGTTAAGACAGAAGCTATAGCAATTGTCGTCCGTAACCAGTTTTAATGCTAAGACAAATGCTCTAGCGTATGTCCACAGTAGATTATAATCAACAAGTAAAAACAACAGACAATGAAGTATAAAACACAGAGAATTGTTAACCCAGTTCGGCGTTCACAACGACCTACTCTGGGGGCTACCAAGCCAGGAAGGAATCCACTATAATAGATCTAGTTCTAAGCCCACAGCAAACATCCAAGTTTACGACTTATCTCCTAGACTCTACCCGTGCTAACTCAACCTAGGAACTCCTAAGTTTGAGACCCCGTCTCACTTCCTTTCTATCACAAACCTTGTGATTATAACAGTTCAACAAACGATGAGGTTTCACTAACCAAACAAACAACCAATCTCCGTGCTTAAAAGCTTGGGAGAAGTTTCACAAAATACAAACCAAACAGGCCTAAGCTTGTGTTATAGAATCCACAAGAAAAGGCTTACAATTAACAAGACTCAAACCCTAAAACTATATTCTTGAAATACGGCTTCAGTAACCTTTTAGGTTTTAGTCTTCACATATTTATATGACCTGAGTTAGCATGGGCTAGGTCTTCATATTGGGCTTTAATCTTCAGCTGTCCTTTTGCAAAGTCCAGCACACATGTAATGGAAAGAATTACTTGTTTCCATAAATGGCGTAACATCTTCTGGAAAGTATATCTTGGTCCAGCCACCTAATAAACCCTTGTTTAAAGGCGTGCGTCTTGATAAGCAAGTAAGGCGAAAATAGTGCTTCAGATAATCTTCAAAGATATGGCGCGCAAATAGAGCATTAAATACCGGCAAGACAGATGTTGTACCCACATGCTACGGCATCTGGTCCAACATCTTGCTTGAACATGTTTTTGCAAAATGAGGCCAACATACAAAACACCAACACTTATCATAGTATTATTTTGTATCAAATGGATGTTAAAAGTGCATTCTTAAATGGCTACATGTCTGAAGAAGTATATGTCAAACAACCTCCTGGTTTTGAGGATACTTCACATCCTGATTATGTTTTTAAGTTAAAGAAATCTCTTTATGGTCTGAAACAAGCACCCAGAGCTTGGTATGAAAGACTAAGCAATTTTTTAGTTGAAAAAGGTTTTCAAAAAGGTCAAGTTGACAATACTCTCTTCAGCAAAACATTTAAGAATTACATTCTAATTGTTCAAATTTATGTTGATGATATTATTTTTTGATCTGCTAATTCATCTTTGTGCAAGGAATTTTCTAAGATTATGCAGGAGGAATTCGAAATGAGCATGATGGGAGAGCTAAAATTCTTTCTGGGAATACAAATCAACCAAGACAAAGATGGCACCTACATTAATCAAACCAAGTATACAAAGGAGCTGCTGAAGAAATTCAATATGGATGACTGCAAACAAATGACGACACCAATGCATCCAACAAGCAGTCTCAGCAAGGAGGATTCAGAAGGCAAAGTTGATCAGAAGCTCTACAGAGGTATGATAGGTTCTTTACTTTACCTAACTGCATCAAGGCCTGATATTTTGTTTAGTGTATGTTTGTGTGCTAGATTCCAATCAGATCCTAGAGAATCTCATCTTACTGCTGTAAAGAGAATCTTTAGATATCTGAAGGGAACCACAAATCTTGGATTATTTTATAAGAAAACAAATGATTATAAGCTGATAGGATTTTGTGATGCTGACTTTGCTGGAGATAAGATAGAGAGAAAATCCACAAGTGGCAATTGTCAATTTGTGCGTGAAAATCTTGGGCTAGCAAAAGACAAACTACAATAGCTTTGTCCACAGCAGAAGCAGAATACATATCAGCAGCCAAGTGTTGTACACAACTACTCTGGATGAGATATCAATTAGAGGATTACAAACTTAATAGTCACAATATTCCACTCTTCTGTGATAACACTGCTGTCATACCCCAAATTTTGATGTTCGTTTTAATGTTGTATTATTTCGAATGCATTTGCTTAACAAATATGTGCGCTAGCTGGGTTGGTTGATACAGGGGTTCAATTAGATTTTTGTATTCAAGGTCTCAAGTTCGAGTCTCATCAATGTCCCTTTTTCCTCATATTTTTATTTTTGGAACTCTTTAGTTTTATTTTATTGGTTTTATTGTTTATTCATTATTTTCTATTTATGTAATTATATTAAAAGTTGTATGGAGAATATATATAATTGATAAAATAAATAAAAAATAAAAAAACAGCAAATAGAGAGGAGAATATTCAGAGCCCGTAAGTTTAGTACAAAAATCACAAAATCTGGAAACAAAGTCAGAGAAACAATACATATTTGAATCAGATCGAAACCAAAAGGGAAAGTTCTAATTTTCAGTCTCAAACCAAATTAAAATCAAAGGAATTCATTCCCAAATTACAGCAATCAGAATTAAAGCCCAAACCTAATTTTTTCCACTATAAATAACACTGTGAAAAAGAAAAAGGAGGAGAAAATTGAAGCAACGGAACTTCAAACCCAGCAAAATCTTCACAAAAAATATAAAAAGAGCCCTAATCTCATAACCACTGTTTGATTGTCTTTTCATTCCAAAAATCCAGCCTCCACACCTCATAAGTAAGATTTGCATAAAATCAAAAGGGAAAATCAGTAGCCAGAAACAGAAAGAGAAGGAATCGATAAATTAAAAAAAAAAGAAAGGAAAAAAGAACTTAATCTGTTCGGAGATCACTGCAGGGGAAGGTTAGTACCACTTACTCTTTTTATTTCTTGTACTGCCCGAACATGTGTTAAATATTGCTGAGCTTTTGGCTTCTTTTGTTGTTTTGGTATATGATTAATGCATACTGTGTGTGTTTAGATTTGGTTTTGGTATTTGTGTGATTTTGTTAAAAAGTAACAGAGGCCTAATCAGTGTTTAAAAGTGATAAATAAGTGTTCAAAAAGTAATTTGGATGATTTTGGAATTTTTTGGATTTTTTTTGGGTGGCGGCGGCCGGCGCGGTGGCGCCGCCGCCGGAATCTGGGTTCGATGGTGGTTGCTTGCCGGAGAGGATGAACATTCATCCTTTGTTCTTGAAGTATCAAGAACACCAAAGAGAGAGAAGTGAGAGAACTTGAGAGAAGAGAGAGAAAATTTGTTGAAAATGATGGAAATCCGTATGAATCAAGTATTTATAGGCAAGGATCCAGTGTGCGCGGGTGTATCACAGAGTTACTATGACAGCCGTTCGATTCCAATCAGACAGCCAAAAATCCACAACACCAGGATCTCATCAAGACCGTCTGATCGAATTAGACGGCCGAGATCTTCCATGTTGTTTATTTGTTTGACAGCGCCTGGGCCTTCCTCTCCGGATTGGGCCCTGCACTTTTATTCTTATCTGCACCCCCTCTTTTGATATTCGCACCCCCCTCTGCTTTTATTTTATTTTTATTTTATTTTTTCTTTCTCGATTTCATTTAAGTAATTTATTTAACCTAACAAAAATAGTAAAAAAAAAACAAAAATATGATTTTAAATTTTATTCTTTTCACATTACAAATCGAGTTTTAATGAAAATCTTGGATTAAAGAGGAGATTGGCGAATGTACATTCGTTGGTCTCTCGAACAATCGGGGGCTTAGCGTCACGCTTTGTCGACAGGTTGTTCGTCTTCCACTCAAATATATTATAATAAAAATCTTGGATTAAAGAGGGGATTGACGAATGTACATTCGTTGGTCTCTCGAACAATTGGGGGCTTAGCGTCACGCTCTGTCGACATGTTGTTTGTCTTCCACTCAAACATATTATAATAAAAATCTTGGATTAAAGAGGAGATTGACGAATGTACATTCGTTGATCCCTCGAACAATCGGGGGCTTAGCGTTACGCTTTGTCGACAAGTTGTTCGTCTTCCACATCTAAAAATAACTCCAACGCATCAAATATTTTTAGCACAGTCGAGATATAAAAACAAAAATCATTTCATAAGTAAAATCAACCAACACACAAACATTTTCTACCCAGAACTGCGTGTAGCTTTGAATTTCCCATTGCACCCGGGAATACGTAGGAGCGGGATTCATACATCCTGTCAAGCACACTAATAAAAAACAAATTTTTTCCCCATTGTACATATAATAAATAATTAAAAGCATGCAAGCAAATTAAACACTTTTTAGCCCTAAAATTAACGAGAAGGTTCCCGTTGAGTACAACGGATGTGAGGGGTGCTAATACCTTCCCCTCGCATAATCGACTCCCGAACCTGGAAATGGTTGCGATAACCCTCTTTCCATTATTTTAAGGTTTTATCGATATTTTCCTTTTCTTCCGGGAATAAATAAAGTTCGGTGGCGACTTTACTGTCTAGCGCGCGACTTTCCGCTCGCGCATTTTTCCACCTGCTTCAACTGCAGCTATTCAACTTTCTAAAAACCCAGTTTTGCATTCAAGAGCTAAACATATTGAAATTAAACATCATTTTATAAGAGACCTTGTTCAGAAGGGTAGTGTAAATATTCAATACATTGAAACTGAAAGACAATGGGCTGATATATTTACAAAACCTTTAGCAGTTGAAAGACTAGATTTTATCAAAAAGCATCTGAACATGACTTTGGTCTCTGAAGACATCAAGCTCTGACTTACAAAATTGTAGATTCAGCCTCTGAACTCTGGAAGGTCTTCAGACGCTGAAATTCTTTAAACTCTGAAGTGTTTACCCATGTGGAGTACACGTGTCAATTAATTTGTCTTTACTCTTAAGTCTGTGATTGGTTAATGTAAAGGCAGTTTATGACGAAATTCTTTATTGCAACGAATGTACTCCCCCATCATTGTTTTCACTAGAGTTTTTCAAAATCTTTTTATTCCTTTCTCGCACAAGTTCACCCTCACATCTAGCCCTTCTCTTCTAAAACCCAGAGCACTTTCTTTCTCCCTCATACTAGCAAAACCCTGTTCGCTAACCTCAACAATGGCAAGTTCATCATCTGTGAATCTTAGGTTTGAAGAAAGTAAATTGGTTATGGAAAGACCAATAGACTTTGAGGCCTTAAAAGTCAATGGACATGACTACAAGGAATTCATCACTGAACAAGGCTGGGGGCACTACTTGGATATGCTTAATGGACCTATCTACTCCAATTTAGTGTTTGATTTCTGGAGAAAGAGTGAAGTTGTGACTCTGGTAGATGCTAATGCTGAACTTCACAGTCTAATTAATCAGAACCCAAGTGAAAATAAAGGAAAATCAAGAGAAGAATTGGGTCTGAGAAAATTCACTGAAATAGAAATTCGCTCTAGTGTTGGAGGCTTTCAAGTCATTTTAACAAGAAGCAATTTGGCCAAAATGCTAAATCTTCCCAACACTGGAATGATAA
The DNA here is from genome assembly GCA_951799995.1 of Trifolium subterraneum. NCBI lineage: Eukaryota > Viridiplantae > Streptophyta > Magnoliopsida > Fabales > Fabaceae > Trifolium > Trifolium subterraneum. The sequence continues at coordinate 27,153,658 of OX637467.1, forward strand.
GACTCTATACTGCAGCTTCTGGAAGAAAGTCAGTGTATCTAAATGATATTGCCAGACTTTGTTTCAAGGATCAGAAGCTGTCCAACAAGGTTAGTCATCTGAATGATCGTGAAAAGGTTTTTGCTAAGATTTTATTCTCATCTTTTCTACTAAGGGATACTAGCAGTGACTCTCTGAATTGGGATCAGAGACACTTTATCTACTTCCTCTCCACCAAAAGGAAAATGAATCTACCTGCTTACATCTTTCAACATCTATGTGAGACAATCTGTGAGGCTCAAAAGTTTGAAAATCCTTCCAAATTGATCTCTCATCCCAGGCTCATAAGCTTCATCTTTGAGCAACTTGGTCTTCCTGATAGATTCATGTTTGCTGGAGGGTTTGACGACCTTGAACAAGTTAGAGTTCCCATTCTTGATGCTAAAGTCTTGGTGAGTCTGCGTTTGAAGAGATCAGACAAGTTCATTTATCCTCAAAAACCTCTTCTGGTAAACAAGACAAAATTCAAGCCAATCAGTGATGCCTTCATTTTTGATAATGAACCTCCTGAAGTCATTTTGGAATACATGAGGTTAATGAAGGAAAGAGGAACCCCAATCACTCATAAAGACATTGGAAAAGGTGATGGCCCAACTTTTGCACAGATTATGAGAGCAGTTAAGGAAGAGGTGTTCAGTGACTATGAAGAAGATGAAATGGTTGAGGAACTCTCCATGCAGAGGTCAGAGGATGATCATCCAGAGGTTGAAGAAGAGCCGGTGGTCGCAGAACCTACTGTGAAAGACCTGCTAAGTGCGAAATTTCTCAAAAGACCTCGCACAAAGCATTGCACTTCTAGGGGCCAAAAGAGACAAAGATCAGATACAGGTAATACTCATTCTTTTAATTATTGCAATCAAATATCTGAAGCATCTATTCTAGAACATGTCCAACCCCTAAATACCATATATCCAACATCCTCTAAACCTGAATTTGTCAAAATTTCAGACTCTGAGTCAGAGTCTTCTGACTCCTCGTTTGATGACCTTATGGATAGTTTTGCACAATTCTCTTCCAAAGCTAAGCATATTCCTGAGGAGGAAACAGCTGAGCCATCCAATAGTTATATCCCTCAGTCATCACCCAAAATTCTCACTGAGGAAGAGATTCTGAAAGAAACTTCTTTTAGAGTTTCTCCAATCCATGAAACCTATGAACTACCAAATGCCATATCATCTGACCCATCTCAATCAATTCCATCAGACTCTCACAACTCCTCATCACCTCTGATGCTTTTAGATACTGAAATTGCCATAAATGATAGAATTGATGTACCAACTGATCATGTGACTCGCTTACCTAGTGGTCCAAGTCAATCAGTATTTGCACCACCTGTGGCACAGCCAGAAGCAGATAATTCAAACTTCATAGCAACGGCTCTACACATAATACGAAATACGCTTGCTGAACAAGAAGATAAGCTGCTAGAGCTGGTAGCCTACTCAGGGGCATCTGCAAGAATGGCTCAACAGCTTCTCACTCTCCGCTTTTCCAAACACCCTTAGGATTCTTGCTCTTCACCTTTTGTTTTTCGCCTATTATTTTTTTTACTAATTGTTTAAAGCTTTTTGCAGATGACAAAAGGGGGAGTATTATTTAGTTGTACAATTGTCAGTAGTTTGTATTTCTACTCACATAATAATCTAAAACTGTCTGAAATATAAATCTCATTCGTTTATCTTGCTAAATGTTTATGAACTTAAGTGATAAGGGGAACAAATTAATAAACATAATTGTGTTTTCATAGATGAAGATAGTTAAGATTGTGCTCTTAATTATCTTTATCAGACTTAGGAGTTGAGCTTGCAAACCTCACACTCTGAGAGTCAAGTATGTAGATACAATCAAGTTTATCAAATTGTTCTTATACTGATTCAACTTAATTATGGATAAAACTTAGGGGGAGCTTGCAAACCTAACCCTAATGGTTTATCAGACTCAGGGGGAGCTTACAAACCTCAACAACCTAATGTTGACATAATTAAATTAATCAACAAACAATTGTATTTAATACCTATGTTTGTCATCATCAAAAAGGGGGAGATTATTGGAACAAAATGAGTTTTAATTATAAAACACCCTAAGTTTTGATGATAACAAGGTATTAAATGGACAATTGGTATTACTAATGTATGATCTAGTGTGCAGGAACAAAGTAAAAATATCATCCTCGTAGATCATCATTTGGGCATCTGAAGGACACGGTCTGAAGTGTTAAGGCTCTGAAAATGCTGGAAGCATCAGAGCCTCTAAAGAAGTCCTCAGAGGCCAAAGAAAGAAACACAGTCTGAAGCGTATGTACATCTTCAGAAGATCAAATAAACGACATCATCAGATCCTGAAGAACTCTCTCTGAAGAAAGACAGCTAATAACCAATGCAATAGTACAACGGTCCTGTCAAAGAGTACAACCGTCTTGTCAACAAAAAGGAGAGTGTACAACCAACGGTTCTTTTCTCAACGTCTTTATACCTAGAGTATAAATAGAAGACATCCTGATAGAGAGAAGACTACTCAGAAAGATTCAAATCATATTCAAGCTGTGAACTGTGTTATTCTTTCTAGTGTAGTATTCTAAGTTAAATATCTTTTGATATTACAGACTCTGAGCTTAGTGTTTAGAGAGTCTTGCTTAGAACTTTCAGTCCTACTTAATCTGTGTATTAAGTTAGTTTGTGAAGTCTCTTTGTCTTGTGTGCCTTAGAGCAGGAAGTCTTAAGTCTTGTGTGACTTGAGCAAGGAAGTCTTAAGCTTGTGTGCTTAATCAAGGAAGTCTCTAATCTTGTGTGATTAGAGCAAGGAAGTCTCTTTGTCTTGTGTGACTTAGAGCAAGGAAGTCTCTTGCTTGTGTGCTTGAGCATTTGTTGTGTAATCTTTGTGATTATAGTAAAATCCCTTGGAAGTGCAAGGGGACTGAACTACTCTCATTTTGTGAGAGGAACCAGTATAAAACTTCTGTGTGTTCTTTCTCTTTCTCTCTCTCTCACTGTTTTATTTGTGTTTTGTGTTTAGTCTAGTTTATCATATCCACTGCATTTCTATATTTCTTAAAGCAAAAGAATCATTTTTTCAAAACACAATTCAACCCCCCTTCTTGTGTTTTTCACCTTCACAAGGGTCTCTGATCTAGGTGGTCCTAGGTTGAAGGAAGCACGGGTAGTAACTAGGTGACGAAGTGTAAACGGGTCGTTTGCTGGAAACTTCTAACTAGTTTTATCATAGTGGATTCTCTCCTGGATTGGTATCCCCCAGAGTAGGTCGTGTTATATGCCGAACTGGGTTAAAAAACTCCTGCGTATCTTTATTTTCCAGTTGTTTACTTTCTGCATAATATTCATTCTGTTGTGAACGTTGTAGTCTCAAAGGTAGGCACATCAGGTACCCCATTGCTACGCCAGAATTTCAATAACCTAATCCAACTTTCTCGATATGGCCCTCAATATCAACCTGAACTATTGATAGCTGCCATGCATTTTTATGAAAAATCCACTAACACCTTTCAATTCCCTTGTGGAATGATGACCCCAACACTTTTAGATGTTGCTGCCTTAACTGGTCTTCGACCAGTAGGAGAAACTTTCGATCCAGGCAACACTGGTGAAAATATCGAGTTCGATTATGATGAACTTTCTTTTACCAAATATATAGGCAAACACCACAAAAGCAAAGCAGAGGTTTCGTATACTGAACATGTAGCCTTTTTAACACTGTGGTTATGCAATTATGTTTTTTGTTCTTGATCTCTTCAGATAGCCAAAATATTTGTACCTATGGCTATTCAAATCCACGAAGGCAGGCATTTTAGCCTTGGTAAATTAATGCTCGTTGTCCTGTATGAATCTATAGGGGCAGCTTGTGATGAAATTAAGAGATCAGAAGGTGGTTCGACCTTTTTGGTAGCTGGACCCATGTGGTTACTTCAAATGTGGCTGTGTGCCACTTTTGAACAAGAAATAGGTTTTACTATTCCTCAGAGTAGACAACCCCAAATTCAAGAGAGGACCTTTGAAGGAATGAGGACAGTTTGGTTGACACCAAACTTTATTGAAAATGATCCCAAAACCCTTTTCATGAAGTATGTCAAAGCTTTTTTGAACCTTGACAATTTTAAACCTCAACATGCTCTGTTTTCACCTAGAGAAATAGGACCAAACTGGTATACTGACGAATTTCCACCCACTGATCCTGACCTAGATGATGAAGTAGATGAACTTTGGTCTACCTATCTTGACCCAACATTGCTCTCATGTAGAATTGGCTCTATGGCCAAGAATTTTGGTTTGATTGGATACCAGCCCAATTTGGTCTCACGGCAATTTGGTTTCAGCCAGATTCGACCAAAAAGTTTGTTCGAGACACACAAAGAGATGTTTATGGGCTCTGGTATTTCTGAAGGTTCTTTCAGAAAATATCTCAAAATTGCAGAAGGAAATACATATGCCCTTACCACTTTTCACTTCAACAATTCGTTCTATTGCACCACTGACTTCGATAGCTGGTGGGAAGCGTATTTCCTAACTCGTTTGCCCAACAAAGATGCTGTGATAACTAGGCTCGAAAAAGGATTTGATATGCCTATTGTGGAGAAGCCTAAAAGATCGAAGCAAGGAAGTAATGGCCCTTACCATTTTTTATCATTTTTTGCTTTTTTCTATTTCATCTACCAGTTTTGTTAAGTTAACATTCTATTTGTCTTTGATTTTTAGTTTCAAAGAAATTGCTAAGTGAGGCACTAGATACTATCAAGCAAACAACCAGTACTTCAACAAAACCTGATGAAGTGAAGAGAGTAAGTTTTTCTTTAATTCGAACCTTATGCGAATCGAAATGAATATAATCTTGTACTCTTTCTTATCATTTCTTTTCTAGGGTGTAAAGAGAACTGCTAGTTCTACTGATACCACCAGGACGAAGAAAACCAAAGAGACGGTTACTATTTCGAGCGATGCCTCTGTAAGTATTTTCAATACGTTTCCTCCATCTATTACTTTTCCATATCATTTTTCCTTATATTGGGACCTAATTCAAATGATAACAGGAAGAAGAAATTGAGATTCGTTTTCAAAGGAAACCTATTAAAAACTCCACTACATCAGTGGAAAAACCTGATGCTGAGGTTGTGGGTCCTTCGAATACCAAATCAACAGAGAAAACTGTGGACCCTTCGACTACTAAACCATCAGAGAAGGCCAATGCTGACATACTTGTCGAGGATGCAAATGTGAAGGAACCAGGCTCTGGTGATGGGGAGAAAAAGAAGAAGAAGAATAAGAAATCCAAATCTTCTGATGAGAAAACTCACAAGAAGAAGAAGAAGAAGACAAAGTCTCAATCTTCTGATGAGGGAGTTCAGTCGAATCCCAATGATTCGATCCCAGCTAAGAATCCAGAAGGACCACCACCAACAATTCCTGAACAGCTGGTTGAGGAAACTATTATTGAAGAGGTGGTGATAGAAGAAACGGTTGAAGTAGAAAAACAACCAAATCCTAATGATGGTAACAACAATGTAAGTTTTATTGGTCCATAATTCGAATACTTGTTATGTTTTGTTTTCGAATCTTTTTCCCATATACCTTTTCTTTTCCCAGGATGCAGTCAAAAATCAAGGTAATGAAGCTCAAAAGGATGATGCTCCTAAAAACAATGCTTCGACTGATGATCCTAAAGAACGGGAAGAACAAATTTCGAAAGAAACGACACAACCTGATCCTGTTGAAAACAACAAGAAAGAAGAATTTGTGGAAACCAATTCTGCTACTCAGGCAAATCCAGACACTTCCAATGAACATTTGGATTTCGATGTATCCAATTCTGATGAAGATATGTCAGAGGCTAAAGTTGGAGGTTCATCTATTCTTCCAAAAACTTCTACTTCGAAGTTATCAGCAAGTATTGGAATGTCTGAAGGAGATTTCGAAAGTCTAAAGGCTAAACAACCTGATCTTGCTTTGCAACTGTTGATAGCTAAGAAATGGGAACCCGTTCGAAGCTCAAGTAATGAAACTGGAGGTAGCTCCAATCAAAGTGATGCTGGAATCAAACAGTCAGTTCGCCAAGATTCGCTGCTTTTGAAGCTGCACCGGGACTATATTAATGGTGATATTTTGAGTTCAATTGAAGAAAATCCTAGGGAAGCTTTTGCTCACAAGAATTTTTTGAGTAAATTTCACAATCCCTACACTGATGAAGCTACCTTAGGCAAGGTCAGTCAACTTGAATCACTTATTGATAATCTTGCTAAGGTTGTTCAAAAGAAAACGTATACCATTGGACGCATAAGTCATCAGAAAATTGCTCAGGCTGTTGTCTTCGATAAGGCTAATGCCTCTATTGAGAAGGTCGGACAAATGAGATCAGAGCAAATTGTCCATGGAAAATAACGTCAAGAAAGCATTTCGAAGATTGAGCAGTGGAAAGAGGAAATAACAAAATTCGAAGCTGAAATTGCTAGGCGCCAACTCCTTATTGCTGAAGAAGAGAAAAAATGTGAAGCCATGGCTGAGGTTGCCACTACTGCTCGTCAAGAAGCTATTGACAAAGAAGCAAGGAAAGTCTTAAGTTATTTTAGTGCTTCTGAAGCCTTGGATGACGAAATCAAAACTCTTCAAGCTTCTGTTCAAGTGATCGAAATTGAAATCAACTTGATCAAGGCTCAATACAACGCCTTGAAGTCCAATCCTTGAAGACTTAATATGTTATTTGTTCTTTATATTTTCGAACAATTTTATTGTCTTTCGAATATTTCAATTTGTAATCTGACCGCGCCCATTTTGTGGCAAGTTATTATTTGTTTGCCATTTTGATTTCTTCGAATTATTTTAAATGGGCCTTCTTGATTCGAACAAATCTTGAAACTTATCCTTTAAATTTTGTAACTAAAACCTCGGAATTAACGGCAAGAAAATCTTTTTACACTCCTAGATATGTGTAACTGACAAAGATTTTTCAAAACCCGTGTTAACTCTTTTTCCAAGATGGTCAAGTAAATCCATATTTATTATTTGCGAGGAACAAGGGAATTTCCAACTGCCAACAAGCAAATTTTTCTATAAAAGGAGGCGTTCCCTTTGTGATTTTTTCATTCACAATCCTTTCTCCCATCATTCTTCCTTTCTTCAACATTCTTTCCTTCTTCACCAAATTATGAAAGGAAAGTCTAAAGGTGTTGTTTCTATTAAGAAGGAAACCAAACCTTCTTCTGCTTCTAAACGTAAGAAAAATCAACCTCTCAAAATTAAACCAACCCAATCTTCTCAAAGAATTCCAACCAGATCTAAACGCCATGTTCAAGAACAAGAAGATTCTGGTTCAGATTAGATTGACCCAGATTATGCTGAGTTTTTGAAAACTTATGTTCCAGAGGAAGATCTCTGTGACTCAGATCGTGATGGTTCTCTTATAACGGTTGAGGATTCTACCAAATCTGCTAATGTTAAAGGGAAGGACCTCAAAGCCAGTTCTTCGAAGATGAAGTGAGGTGGGTTGATCTTCCTGCTTGTTGTTGGAAGTTGCTCTTTGTGCGGTGGAACTTCTCAACCAGTTGGGAAAGATTGATGGCTGCGCCTTATTTTTTGTTTTTCTCTTTGTTGTTTAAAATAAAGACGCATTAGGATAGATTTCTATTAGGATTAATAAAACCATATTATGTAATCTCAAACTTGGAATAAGGTTTCGATTATTGGATAAGTTAAAATTGGTTTGTAATCTTTGAGAATGTCCTGTTGTCATACCCCATTTTTTGACCGATCGTTTTTATACGTCTCTTTAAGACGGATTTTTCTTTGTTCGTTTCTGGCGAAATTTCGGCAGAGAGGTATTTTAAAATACCTCATTTATTTGGTTTTGTTTTTATTTTCCTTTTATTCTTTTTATTTTTATTTCTTTATTTATTATTTATTTAATTTGATTTTTATATTATTATGTGTATATTATTATTTTAATTTTTTTTATTACCATTTTCGTTTTATTTTTCTGGTGTTTTTTAGTCAGTATTTTCAAAGAAGTCCAAATCTGATTTTTGTCCTGGTCCAAGCCCATAAGGGCATTTTTGTCCAAATGAGGAAATTTCATCTGCCAAAACCCTAAATTCCTGACACACTATATATAGTACATTTAATGCACAGAACCCTAGGTCAGAGTCTGGGAATCAGCCGCAGAAATAGAAAGCAATTCCACTTTCCTTCTCTTTTTGGATCAAATCCACAAAATCAAAGCAAAAATAATAACCATCATCATCTTCCTCAAAACACAACCAAACCAGAACCCATAACTCATAATCAAACACAAAACCGTCAATCAAACCAGAATTCATAATCAAACCCAGAAGAAAAAAAACCTCAAATCCGAAACCCAGAAACCCAGAACCAAATCCAGAGATCCAAAAGCAAAGAATCGAAACCGAAAACAACCCGAAATCAAAATCCAATCGCGATCATTCAGGCCCAGGAACGAAACGAAGGAGAAGAATAAGAACAAAAACATATCAGAAGGTTGTTTTTTCCTTTTCCGTTCTGTTTTTTCTTTTGGCTCGATCTGGACAATAGTTTGTTTGTTTGTTTATTTCAAGCTTGGTTTTGGATTTAAGAGATAGATTTGAGTGAGTTTGATGTTAAAACTTTTCTGAAAAGATGAAGTTTGGTTCGAAACCGTGAGAGAGAGGGAAGGAGGTTTGCCAGCGGCAGCCGAGAGAATGAGAGAGGAAGAAGTTGAACTTGTGATTTTTTTTAGGGTTTGGGGTATTTATACCCCAACCCGATGCGGTGTGCGCATGTCCATTGCAGCACACCATACACCCTCTCTTCTCAGCCTCTGATTTCGATCAAGTGGCCTAGATCTTTCCTCTTTAATTTTAGATCAGGGCCGTCTGATCCATCAGACGACCATATTTGTTTCTGCGTTTTTTGGACTCTTTTTGGCAGAAAGCTTTTTGGACTGGGCCTCTTTTCATTTTTTTGTTTGTTTTCTGCACCCCCCATTCTTGCTATTTACACTTCTGTTGATAACTTTTTTTTTTTTAGCTTATTTGAAAATGGCTTTTCATTTCAATGACTTTTTTAAGTCATTTTGAACAAAATAAGCCATTAAAATTAAATTCATCTTAACATTTAAGTTATGCCATTTATTTGTTTATTTATTTTATGTATCATATTATTACATTTATTTGTTGTCTATTTGTGCATTGTAATATTAGTATGTCTTGTGGTTATGTTTAAACTCTTACTTATTTATTTATTTGCAAGGAAATTAGAATGTGATTAGGAAATTTGTAATTATAAATAAAATTTGCATTGCATATGTATCTTGCATTCATGTCATGTTTATTTAATTGCAAAGGAATTAGAACGTAATTAGGAAGATGTAATTATAAATGAAAAACCTTGCATTGCATGCATATTTATTTTTATTGCTTTCCGTCAATACGTTAGAAAATTAAATTCCGAGAAAAGACACCGTTTTGATAAAAATATCATTTCGGTTCGTCACCGCGCCTATTTAGCATAACATTAGTATATTGTTCTTTGCGCGTAACCATTATTCGTTTACTTTTTTATCAAAAAAACGAGGTCAAAACCTCTTTCAAAAAATATGCAAACAATTTAGTTTCAAATATCGAAAAAGCATCAAAAAACATTTTATCGTCGAATACTTTCAAAAACCTTGGATTTCAAACCAAGTACTTTGTTTCCAAATCGCGTAAAAAAACCTTGGACTTCAAACCAAGCGACTTTTATCATTCAAACCATTTTCACAATAAACCTTGGACTTCAAACCAAGCGACCGCGTCTTATTTCATAATCAAATCTCAATCAATTTAACCATATAGACTTTTTTCACAAACTAACATCAATCAAACTCACATTTTGCCACTTTCGGCTTTTAGTCTTTAAAACCATTTTCAAAAACCTTAAAATCAAACAAACAAATTTACTCGGCTTTTTACCCCGAACTACGGTGGTTTGATCCCTCGGGTACGTAGGCATGAGACTCGTCTCTCCAATCAATAAAATCAACAAAAACATTTTTCCTTTTCCATCACTTTAAACTTCTTTTTTATCATCACTTTAATCCCCTACTTATACATTTCTTTACAAGCAAATAAAATAAAGCGCAAAGTTAGAAATAAAAACAAGAGGTTCCTATAGAGTACTATAGATACTTAGGGTGCTAATACCTTCCCTTCGTATAACCAACCCCGAACCTTGTTCTCTAAAAAAATAGGGTTTTTTCGAACTTTTTCCCTTTCCCTCGGATAAATTAAAGATCGGTGGTGGAATATTTGTTGGGTTTTTGGTTGTTGGCATCATTTTGTTAAAACAATGTTATAGCAAGATGTTGGACTAGATGTGGTAACATTGTGTACAACATCATAGTGTACGCCCTTTTCGCGTTTCTTGGAAGATTTATTTTCGTGTGAGATCCCAGAAAGATTTGGTTAAAGAATTAATCCACGCAAACTTGTGTGCCAAGACGCATGTGTTTTCCAGAATATTCAGAAGGCGGTTTACTTGATTACTTGTTCCTCAAGATAAAATATTAAGAAATCATGAAGATTTGATTTTAAAATATATCTTGTGAAGATTGTTGCAGAGAATATAAAAGATTTATTTCAAATAAATCTTTGTTCTTCAAGAAGATTTGATTTTAAAATATATCTTGTGAAGATTGTTGTAGAGAATATAAAAGATTTATTTCAAATAAATCTTTGTGCTTCAAGAAGATTAGAAGATTTAATTTTAAAATATATTTTCAACAAATATATTTATGGGAGGAATATTTTGATACAAAGAAGATTTAGTAAAAATATATATTTTTCCTCTAGAAGATTTCTTGGAGCTGAAGCATTGTGAAGCCTATATAAAGAAAGTTGCTAAAGCTATTTTATTTACCAAAACCGAAGCTTAAACAAATATATCAAAGATGTAGTCTTTTAGGGTTTTGTGTCTTTGTAAGCCTTGTGCTTTAGGGTTTCATGTACACCTCTCTGTTGCCGTCATTGAATATATACGTACAGAGTTGGTTAGTTTAGTTGAGTTGTAAATTGTAAATGTCTCCTAAGCCTTTAGGTATGGAGGTGTTGATTGTGTTACTTCTCCAAAGCTTTTAAGCAAGGAGTTGTTATGTCTTGAAGTGTGTCTCCACCATTTGATTGTTTTGTTTGTAAACAACGCTGTTTGTGTTGTTTGAAGGAAGTGAGACGGGGCGTCTCATATCTAGGAGTTCCTAGGTAGGATTGCATGAGGTAGTGTCTAGGCGATAAGATAGAAACGGGGCGTTTTGGAGTCTTTGAACTAGAACTATAGTAGTGAATTCATTCCTGGATTGGTATCCCCCAGAGTAGGTGAGTTGTGCCGAATTGGGTTAACAACATACTGTGTTATTTACTTTCATGCCCTTTATTGTTTATTTTTCAAATTCTGTTAGTCCGATGCGGTAGAAGATGCTACAACATGATATAGAGCATCTTACCACTGCGTGCCAGAATTTCAATATTAAATTGCGATTCGAAGTTAATTCATATGCGCCATTAGAAAATATTTGTGAAATTTTAAAAGGACCTTCCCAGTTGGGTGACCATTTTCCTAAAATCCTATCTTTTCGATCCATAGGCAGAATGGTTTTCCAAACTAAATCTCCTATATTAAAGGTTTTAGACTTAACCTTTTTGTTATAAGTTTTGGTTGCTTTCTCTTTTTGCTGAGTTAACATTTCTAAAGCTCTTATTCTTTCTTCATCTAAATCAACTAATTCATCTAACATCATGTTCCAATAATGGTCATTTGGTATTTCCATTTTCCTTTGAATTCGAATTGATTGCAAATGTATTTCGACTGGTAAAACTGCGTCATGACCATATGTCAAACTGAAAGGCGTAGTATTAGTTGATTCTTTTGGAGAATTTCTACATGCCCATAATACTTGATCTAAAGTATTATTCCAATTTCTAGGTTTTTGGGCAATGTGTTTTTTAATTAAACCAATAAGGATTTATTGGCAGCTTCGACCTGACCATTTGCTTGTGCATAGTATGGTGTCGAAGTTAGCAAACGAAAACCACTTTGCTTTACTCTTGCATTTTTCGACCAGTAAAAACTGAACCTATAGATAATATGTTTTTGGATAAAATTAATCACTGCTTCCTGATCTACATTTTGCATGGGTATTGTCTCAATCCATTTTGTAAAATAATCTACTCCAACTATGATATATCTTTGATTTTTTTGATGAAGCAGGTTTTATTTCACCAATTAAATCTAAAGCTCATCCTCTGAATGGCCATGGTTTAATAATGGAATGTAATTCACTTGCAGGCACATGTTGTATTCCTGCATGTTTTTGACAATCTTGGCAACCCTTAGCAAATTCTATGCAATCTTTTAACATAGAAGGCCAATACAGTCCTTGTCGAAAGAGTAACCATTTGATTTTATGACCTGCTTGATGAGATCCACAAGCTCCACTATGTGTTTCAAAGATTGCTATATAAGCTTCTGATTCATTTAAACATTTAAGCAAAACTCCTTCAAAAGTCTTTTTAAACAAATTATCTCCAATAATAACATAGCTTAAAGCTCTATACTTGATCTTTCGAGCAGTATCACTTGTTGGATTCTGTAGGTACTCTACAATTGGTTTTCTCCAATCAGTGTCTAATAAATTGTCAATTTCCAAAATTTGGAATTTCCTTTCATCAAGGCATTCACTATCAATGATTTCTTGTGGTATATTTGCCCCCACAAGTTTTGGCATTGACAAGTTTAGCAATAATAAATCATTAGATACCAATTTCTCTTTTATTTCGATTAATTCAGACAATTGTTCCTTTGATACCTTGTATCCTGAAGCAATTTGAGCTAAGTCATTTTCTTCTTGATTTTGCAATCTAGGAACATGTTCGAAATCTACAGTATCGAAACAACATAAAAGTTGCCTTGCAGTTTCGAAATACTTAACAAGATGTTCTTTCACACATTTATATTCTTGTGTTAATTGTTTCAATACCAATTCTGAATCTCCTTTTATTTTTATATTCTTTGCCCCCAAGTCTATTAAAATTTCTAGACCTGCTATTAAAGCTTCATATTCAGCTTCATTATTCGAGCGAAGACCTTTGATTTTATATTTGAACTTAGTTGGAATTTTTAATGGAGAAATTATTAATAATCCAATTCCAGTTCCGAGTTTATGTTTGGAACCATCAAAATATAAAATCCAAGGCTAAGTTTCCACATATTGCTGTGGTATTTCGATCACAGAATGATCAACTATAAAATCAGCCACAATTTGACCTTTGACTGCTTTCAAAGGTTTGTAAGTTAATGAATATTTAGTAAGAGCCAAAGCCCATTTTCCAATTCGACTATGTAGAATTGGCTTTGATAACATGTGTTTAATAACATCAAAACGAGAATAAACACAAACTTCAATAGGCTTTATGTAATGCTTCAGTTTCATACATGAAAAATATAAACAAAGACAAAGTTTTTCTATACTAGTATATCTAGTTTCAGCATCATTAAGTACTCTACTTAAATAATAAATGGTTTTTTCATCTCCATTTTCATCCTCCTGTGCAAGCATACTACCAAGAGTTGATTCTGACGCTGAAATATACAACTTCATAAACTTGTTTCTTATTGGAGACATCAGAGTTGATGGATTCGACAAATAGTCTTTTATTTCGTCAAATGCCTTTTGTTATTCTTGCCCCAAGTGAAAATCTCTTCTTTCTTGAGTCAAAGCAGTGGTGAGAAAGGTTGGGCTTTACCACTTAGATTTGAAATAAATCTTCTCAAGAAATTAATCTTTCCATGTAATAATTGAAGTTGCTTTTTGTTTGATGGAGATTTAGTCTCCATTATTGCCTTCGTCTTATTTTGGTTTATTTCGATGCCTTTCTTATGCACCACAAAACCAAGGAAATCTCCTGCGTTAACACAGAAAGCACATTTTAATGGATTCATTTTCAATCCATATTTTCTCATTCTTTCGAATGATTTTCTTAGATAATCTAAGTGATTATCTTGCGATGAAGATTTTACAATTATATCATCAATATGTACTTGCATAAAATCATCTATAAAATCATGAAAAATGGAATTCATGGCTCTTTGATATGTTGCCCCAACGTTTTTTAAACCAAAAGGCATCACAACCCATTCATATGTACCTAGAGCACCAGGGCATCTAAAAGCAGTTTTAGGCACATCATTTTCAGCAATGAAAATTTGATTATAGCCAGAATACCCATCTAACATGCTTAAATATTTGAAACCTGCCGCTGAATCAATTAGCATTTCTGCCACAGGCATTCGATATTCATCCTTAGGAGTAACATTATTCAAATCCCTAAAATCTATGCATATTCTTAAAGAACCATTTTTCTTAATAACATGGACTATATTTGCTAACCATTCAACATACCTGGTTGTTCTGATGAATTTACTCCTCAGCAACCTTTCGATTTCTTCCTTGATTTTGGACATGATTTCTGGCGCAAATCTTCTTGGCAATTGTTTAACTGGCCTTTTGTCTGGTCGGATTGGTAGTCTATGTTCCACCAATTTTCTACTTAAACCTGGCATTTCGTTGTAATCCCAAGCAAAGCAATCCTTAAATTCTTTAAGGAGTTCGACCAATTTTTGTTTCGACTCATCTGATAAATTGGCACTTATATATGTTGGTCTCTTTGTTAGGCCATCTCCAATATCAATTTCTTGCAGTGGATCTTGTGCTTGCATTTTTGGACTCGAACTCAGAGGATCTTTCTCAAATCCTAAAGGCTCATCATCATAGATGCAGTCTAACTTTTGTGTTTCTGGCAATATTTTACCATGATTTGGATCATTGGCTTCGACAGCCATATTTTCTTGAAATGAAATGGCTTCCAAAGCCATGTTTATTCTATTTATGGCCACATAAGCCGAAATCTTAGCCCATGCTTTGGACTCAGACATTGTAACTCTCATCAATATTCCACCCAGTTGGGTAGATTTTGCCATCTTCCTCATAGGGATAGTCATCTATCTCTTCTCGTTCCCAAATGAATCCATGTGTTGGATCCAATTTAACAGAATGATAAACATTGTTGGCAGGAGCAAATGCAAAATCTCGCTCAGTACATGGCGAAATGTTCGCCTGTTTCATCTCGAAAGTATACCTGGATATATGGTGAGAATCAGATCTATAATAGCTTTGATCTGCTTCTATATTTTCTACAATTCCATCATTTCTCCAGATACTCACCCTCTGATGCAAAGTCGAAGGAACGGCACCAACGCCATGTATCCATTCCCTACCTAACAGCAAATTGTAATTTGCCTTGGAGGCAATTACAATAAATAGTGTCGATCATACTGTACTTCCTATAGCCACCTCTAACTAAATTGCTCCTAATGAGTATCCAGTTTCACCCTCATAATTAGATAGAATAATATTATGGGTATGAAGATCTGTTGTGCGCTTACAAATCTTGTGCAGCAAGAATTCTAGCATGAGGTTCACAGCAGCACCTCCATCTATTAAAACTTTGTTTACCCCAACATCATTTACCTTAGCCTGGATAAAAAGTGGGTTCAAATGACTTTTCATCCCTTCGTCTGGCCTTTCGAAAAAAGCCATTTGCTCTTCTAAGCAACCATTGTTCATTACATAATAACACATTGGCTTGTGCAAAGCCAATTCAGAACTATCAAACTCGTCTTCTCCGCTTTGAATTTCTGATAAGACATCATACTCTGCTGGGAGAATCGAAACTACACCAACTAGAACATCGAAATCATTTCTGATCCAAGGAGATCATCATCCTCCATTTGATCAGTTTCAGCAACTGCTTCGATTTTCTCAGTCGAAATTGGAAAACTGATTATATCTTTCAATGGCTTTTTAGCCATTTCAACTATTTGTTTTCCTTTGTTGTTATCAACCTTAGGAACACTTTGGACTGCCACCCTTTTTTGGCGTTGGTGTCTTCTCCATTGTGTTCTAGTCATGGGATTTTTTCCCATGTAGTTGTTTTTGTAGGCATATTTCTTGGCCTCACCAGAAATCTTGGGCCTTGAAATACTTGTGTTTCCCCTTTCTACAAAACTTTTAATGGGCATCATTGACTTTCCATGAACCCATTGATTAACTGGGGTTTTGTTTGGAGGAATAAATGTCCTTTGGTTACCCAGCCTTTGATGAATTGGCTTTTGGACACCCACATTTTTCCTTACCATTGGCCTTGGTCTGGGTCAATTCTTCTTTTCAGTGAACGGAACAAACTTATTCAGGCCATCAGTAGCCTTTTTGTCGAACACTGCACTGCATCGAGGACAAAGCATCACTTCAGTGTTACTTATCTTGCACCTTTGTAGAAAATCAACAAGTTCCTCTTCAGCCTGAGGATAAACCATTTTTACTTTCTCAACGTACTCTTCTTCAGGGATTGCCACTAACTGATCTCCTCCAGTAAGATCCATAGCATCCACCATCAATAATTGAATAGGCTCAGTGTAGAAAGCCTCAGAAATTTGAAGTGGATCTTCATCAACTTGCATACTTGGCATTTTGGCTTTTTCACCAAATTTTAGTCTTCCATCAGTCAAAGCCTTTTGAACCAAGTCCCTGAAAAGAACACATTATGAGGTTTTATGTCCCAGGAAATTATGAAATTTACAAAAACCTCTTTTCTTTCTTTGTTCCAAAGGTGGTGTTTTTACACCTTTTGGTACAACTATTTGGCCATCAGCAACCAATAAATCGAAGATTTCATCACATTTTGTGATATCGAAAGTATAAGTTTTAGATATAAACTTATCATTCTTTGGTTCGACTAGATTTTTTCCATTTGATGGTTTTAATAATTTACAAGTATAAGGAGGTCCTGGTTTTAATTCAGCAATATTAACCTCATTATTTTCTATATAATCATAACCATCATCAAAGTCATCATCACTTTCATAAGATTCAATATAAGCAACTTTTTCTTTTTTATGAAACTTAGAAGATCTTGCCTTTTCAACTTTAAGGCGTTCGACTTGTCGAACGCTATCTGCAAGTTGTGCCATATCCCTCAGATATTGGGTATCCAATTTCTTTCGAATAGAATAGTCGAGGCCACCGGCCGCTATTTCGACTAATTCATGTTCAGGCACTTGAGTAAAGCATCTTGCTTTCAGCAATCGAAACCTATTCAAATACTCGCCAATAGACTCAGGGATTTTACGCTTAACACTAGGCAATTCTTTAAGGCTAATTTTAGATTGTCCCATATAGAATTGTTCATGGAATAGCCTTTCTAGTTGTGTCCAAGAACATATTGAGTGAGGAGGAAGGGTAGTGAACCAAGTAAAAGCATTCTTGGTTAGGGAGTTAGGAAAATATTTCATCCTCAATTCCTCATTATTTGCAATGTTCCCTGCTTCTGCCATGTATCTGGCAATGTGTTCGACTGTTGATTCATTAGTGTCCCCAGAAAATTTTGTAAATTTTGGGACTTTCCAATTTCTTGGCAACTCAGATTGTAACACATATTCAGACAACGCAGAAACAAAATTAGGCCTGTGCAATCCCATGTTCAGGCCATTTTGGGCTAAAATTGTTTCAACTAGATGGGCTAAATTATTTTCTCCCTCTAACCTATTATGTTGAACATTTCGAATTACTTGATCCGCATTATGGTTTCGATTAACCAATATAACATTCTGATTTGGTTCAACATTTGGTATAGGCGTCTCTAATTGAACACCTTGTGGGTTTTGAACTGGGTTATCCTGAACCCCTTGTTCATTTGGCATCTGATTCCTCTGAATAGGTATTTGGGTTGGTATTGGTCGAATTTGTTGTTGTTGTGTGGGTGGTGCCCCAAAGAAATCAGCGATTCGACTCATTTGGTTTGTTAACATTTGGTAACTGTTATTCGAATCTTGGATCAAAGAATTTATCACAGTTCCTAATTGTTGTGTTAACAAGTTAATCATTTCATGATTACTTTCATCCATTTGTTGTCGAAGAGACATAACGGATGTATTAGTTAAACTTTGAGGAATCATTCTATTTTGGTTTTCCACATTGGACGTGCTAGAGTGCAAACCCTGCATTAGAGATGTAGGCATACCAAATTCAGGATCCCTATTCCAAGGAAAGGGCCTAACTCGATTCCTTTGGTCAGGATTTATTTGTATTGGAATATCTCCAATCACCTGTGGTGAAGGAGATGAAGTTGAACTAGACAAAGACATGTTTGTCATAGCAGAACTTCCTCCAATTTCTGGAGTTACAATCGAAGGACCACTTGGTCCTATTGAACCACTATTCTTGGCAGAAATAGTGGAATTGTTGTTAACCGCTGATGATGGTTGTCCTTCAGGGATTGAAGGAATATTGTTGTTTGCATTATTATTAGGAGGTGGTCTAACCATTTTTGACATAGAATTTATGCTAGTTAAATCTGGCAAAGATCTACCACTTCTCAAAAACATGCACAAATAACAAACAACTTTTACAACAAAATGAAATTTATGAAAACTGTTTTCTTCTAAAAAGAAATGAACGCACAAAATTGAGTCCCACTGGGCGTGCCAATTTGTTTACACTGATTTTTGGTAAAAAATCGCTAGTTTAAATTAATTACTTGAAGGATCAACTAGTAAATCCTGGGACTATAATTTTGTGCGTGAATCATTGAAGAAGTAAACATTTTTTGTAGTTTTCATATATTTTCACAATTGCATACAGTATGAACGAATTTGATGTTTACGAAAGATACATAAACAAACAAATTTCATAGAAATAAGTGAAGTGCATAAAATTTAGAGGCAAAAGATTTAAAGGAAAGTAAATTTGCATAAACTTGTTAAATAATTTACAAAGAAATGTTCACAGAATCATACTTTTTCCTGTTTATACTCAGCTTTCTCGATAACATGAGCATCGTGAGTTTTTTTAGGATTTTGTATGTGAATTTGTGACCATGAATTCGACTTCCAAACTAGTATTTATAGCCTTTAAACCTTAACTGCTAAATGACGGTTACAAACATGTGTATTGACACGTGTCCACGTTCTCTGATGATTTGTCTTCAATTTGAAACAATGCAACCGTTGGCGAAATCGAAGTCGAACTGTGAATCGAAATGAAAGAAATTTTATGTCCCA
Source organism: Trifolium subterraneum (assembly GCA_951799995.1). Classification (NCBI taxonomy): domain Eukaryota; kingdom Viridiplantae; phylum Streptophyta; class Magnoliopsida; order Fabales; family Fabaceae; genus Trifolium; species Trifolium subterraneum. The sequence goes on from OX637467.1 coordinate 27,172,836, forward strand.
AAGCGCTTCCTTCTTTCGATTTTGAATAAACTTTCGATTTTCATATAAAGAAAATCGAAACAAAAGAACTTTTGACTTTTAAAAGACTTTAATGCCATTTTAAAAGTGTCTTTTCAAACATGATATATTTCCTTAAACGTCAAATACGAGACTCCCTCATACTCTTAGAGATAGTCATTATTTTCCATTTTTGTTTTAAAGATTTTTAAACATTCCCAATAAGCATTTATTGCATATTTTGACTTTACCAAAATATGGGATAACACTAGCTCTAACATAGAGTCAGGCTGCTTATCATCAAATTTGACATGCATACTCTCTTCCACTGAATTAGTTTCAGAGTTATACAGTCTGTATGCTTTGGAGCATTCAGAGTAACCTATGAAGATTCTCTTAGAAGTTTTAGCATCAAATTTCTTTAGATGGGTTTTTGTATTCAAGATGTAACAGGTACATCCAAATTGATGAAAATAAGAAACATCAGGCTTTCTTTCCTTAAAGAGCTCATATGTTGTTTTGTTCAAAATGGGTCTTATGTAGATTCTATTTTGAACATAACATGATGTGTTCACTGCTTCTGCCCAAAAATGTTTTGCCATGTTAGTTTCGTGCATCATGGTTCTGGGCTTCTGGCCATTTCTTGTAGAGTTATGTTCTTTCTCTCAACCACTCCATTTTGTTGAGGAGTTCTGGGAGAAGAGAATTCATGAAGGATTCCATATTTTTCACAGAAAATTTCAAAAGGTTCATTTTCAAAATTCTTAAGCCTTTTTCATTTTGAATATGTGTGCAGAAGATAGTGAATTCATCATATGCATTATCTTTTGCTCTAAGGAATTTTACCCATGTCCATCTACTGTAATCATCAACTATGACAAGACCATATGTCTTTCCATTGATTGAAGCAATACTGACTGGTCCAAAGAGATCAATGTGAAGAGTTTCTAAGGGTCTAGAGGTAGAGATAATATTTTTGGGTTTAAAAGAGGTTTTCACAATCTTCCCTTTTTGACAGGATCCACAGAGAGCATCTGAATGATAGATAATTTTTGGTAAGCCTCTGACTAGATCATGCTTGCTAAGTTTAGATATTAATCTCCAATTAGCTTGCCCTAATCTTTTATGCCAGATCCATTTTTCTTCATTCAAGGTAAGAAGACAAGCTACTCTTTGATCTGTCAAGTCAGAAAGATTTACTTTATAAACATTGCCTTTCCTTTTCCCTTTGAAAACTAAGGTCTTGTCAGACTCTCTGGTTATAGTACATGTTTCTTTATCAAAAACAACCACAAATCCACTATCACAAAATTGACTTATGCTAAGTAGATTCTGTGTTAATCCATCTACTAACCAGACATTTTCAATAGAAAGAGAGGAGTTACCTACACAACCTGTACCAATGATTTTACCTTTTTGATTTCCACCAAAACCAACTGCACCTCCTTCTTCAAAGGAGAGATATTTGAACATTTGTTTATTACCAGTCATATGTCTTGAACATCCACTATCCAGATACCAAGAGTGTTTATTCATTGCTTTTTTTCTGGATAGTTGTACAATGAGCAGTGTCAATTATCATAGTAATATACACCACACTCATTGATGTATTCACTCTAGTAATCAGTTTCTTCATTCAATATGAGTTTTTCATTTGCAAAGTAATGTTTTGGAACAAATGCCTTTCTGCCCTTGCAAATGACAGCTTTCCATTTTTCAAGTAGAACACTTCCCTTTCTGAAGTCTAAATTTGTATTATAGAAAATTTCATATTTTAGTACCCATTTGAGTCCACAGTTGTTAGTTCTTCTATTCTTATCTTTATATTGTTTCTTTTGCCAATTTCTTGGATAAAGCCTCCTTTGAGAACTAGAATTTTTAAAAAAAATTGTTTTAATCCAAGATTTTTTAGGAATAGGTTTAGATTTAGAATAACCATATGTTTTTGGTTTTGTATCCAACCATGATTCAGGTTTGTTATACACCAACCTCTTAGTGTTATTCTCCATCAGATGCATTGATTGTTTCAGAATGACTTCCTTAGCAACATTAGATTCAGAAGTATTCAGTATCTTGGTTTTGACAACCTTGGATTCTGATTCTTTTTTATTCTTGTTGCTAGAACTCTGAGTGGGTTCTTCTGAAGTAACTCTGGATGCTGAAGTACTTGCTTCTGAGACTTCAGATTTTTTAGCCCTTGCCTATGAGTATTCTTTGGGTTCTAAGACAATCACTGCTTTACCTTTTACATCCTTAGGCAAAAAAACTTTATATAGATGAGGATAGTCTTTCTTTAAACAGATTGAGGTGTTAGGAGTTCTGTTACAACATCCAAGGCCTTCACCTTCATTTTTATAGTTATGAAAAAGCATAGAAACAATTCTACTTTGGTTCATATTTTTCTTACTAAATTCATGAAACTCAATTTCAAATTCATCATAAGGTTTATTGCACGTGGTACATGAAGGTGCGTGGAGAAAACACAAGAAGGGGGGGGGGGGGGGATTGAATTGTGTTTTAGATATCTAGAAACTTTTCTAGATATTGAATCTATCAAAGTCTTTAAGCACAGCGGAATAGTCAACACAATCAACTTGAAACTAAGTGAATGATGAAAGAGTAAATGAGAGAGTGAGAGAGAGAAGGAGACACAAGAATTTATACTGATTCCCCTCACAAATTGAGAGTACTCCAGTCCCCTTGTACTTCCAAGGGATTTCCCTATAATCACTAAGATTACAAATCAGATGCTCAAGCACACAAGCTTAAGACTTCCTTGCTCTAGGTCACACAAAACAAAGAGACTTCCTTGCTCAAGTCACACAAGACAAGAGACTTCCTTGCTCAGAGTCACACAAGACTAAGAGACTTCCTTTGCTCAGAGTCACACAAGACTAAGAGACTTCTTTTGCTCTAATCACTAAGATTGAGACTTTTCCAATTACTCACGCAGGAGTAATACTAACTTCTAAGCTTAAACTTATTACAAGATAATAACTTCAAAGGCTTGAGCTAGTTTCAATTCTCACTTAATTTGAGAGATATTTTCTATTACAATTCTTTTATTCTCACTCTATTCTGAGAGATATTTTCTATGAAAGTTCGTTAGTCATCAATTCTTTCTTTTGCATATTTATATGATTTGAGAAAGACATTGAGACGTTGGAGAAGTTCCCGTTGTAAAATGGACAGCTGTAGCCTTTGAATATTCTTTGAATAAAGTCACGTCTTCTTTGCAGTTTTAGCTTCACCTTTACTGTTTGTCCAAAATACAGTAATAAGGTACAACTAGCTCCTAGAGAGAGTAGGATCACATCCTTTGTGACCGTTGCAATTAGTTGTCCTTAAACAAATCATCAGGCTTGATAAGAGTTGTTGATGTAGCCCTTCTGATGATTAGGGGAATTTCCTTTGCTTCTGATGAACCTTTGATGTCTTTGAAGTCTGGTTGGTCTTAAATAAATGGCCTCTGATAGTCCTTCGTATTTCAGCTTCTGAACGTCTTCATCTTCTGAATAACTCTTGACTAGCAGATAGCTTCTGAACTCTTATAGGCATTTTAACATCTCTGAGCTTCTGAACTTCTCTAAGCTTTTGAACTCTTGCAGACATCCTGATCCTATTTGAGCTTCTGAACAAGTTTGGCTTCTGACCACGTTTTAGCTTCCGAACTCTTTCAGAGTGTAATGATTCAGACTTTCTTAAGGTTCCATCAGAGTCTAAATCAAGTGTTCTCTTGATATAACTTTGGATTCTCCTGCACACTTAATTTAAACATTAGTAACATCAATTGTCCATTTAATACTTTGTTATCATCAAAACTCAAGGGTGTGTATTAAGACACATTTTGTTCCAACAGTACAACCTTTTTCAAGATTCTTTATTCTGACTAAAGAAACATTGTAAAGATTTTGAAATTTATGTGCCCTTTTTGACATTTCATCATACTTATTTTTCAAATCGTTTAATTCTGATTAAACGTCAACAAACCTTATCATGGATTTTTTAAGATATAGTATTAATTGTTCTTTGGTGTTACTAGAATATACCTCATCGAAATCATCATCACTGTTGTCAGTGTCTTGATTAGGTTCTGAGTCATCACAGGAACTAACATCCAAGCCAGCACCAGCCATGAGAGTTAAGTTGGCTTCTTCTTCTTCTTCATCAGACGATAGACTCATATTTTCAAATGTTGCCATAAGACTCTTCTGAAATTTTCTTCTAAATCTGTCCTTCTTGTCATTTGTTTTCTTGTTTACATCTTTTGACCCTTCAGGATAATCTTCCATGAAATGTCCATTCTTCTTGCATTTGAAACATGTCTTGTCTTCCTTGCTGTTCATATTTCTTGAGTTGTTTCCTTGTAATTTCTGTTGAAGCTTCTCTTGGCCTATTTCTGAAAGTTTTTGGTGAAGTATGCAAATTCATCATCATCTTGGTCTTCTTCTTCTTGATCATTTATGGAAGATTCTTCTTCACACTAAATAGTTTTAGCTTTGACCTTACTTTCTTCTTTTCTACATAGAATAAGATTCTTCAACACTATTGCTCTAGCACACAGCAAGAGACTTCAATACAATCTTATACACGATAAGATAGAATAAGATAAATACACCTTAAGAATTTAACTCTTTCTAGTAATACAAATACAGAGTATCTAAACTTCTTGAATCTGAAGCTTTCAGAGTTTAAGCCTTGTGCAAATATTTTCTAGATAGCTTGAGTATGCAGGAGAGAGTAGTTTTTCAAATCAGCTCAGTGTTGTTGTTCTTTACGATCTCTCAAGTCTTCTATATATAGGTAGTGACAATGTAGACGTTGAAGAAGACCGTTGAATGGAGATAGAGATGTCAGCGCAAATGTAGTTGTATTGGTAGTAGAGTCCTAACCATATTCCAAAAGAGGTAAAGAACTACTACTGTCATTGCTTGAAGGACTTCAGTTCTTTCCCAGAAGAAGTAAGGTTTCCCATTTGTCTTTAGACGCTCCTCTTTGACTAATGACTTGGTCACATATTCAAATTAACTTTGGATGAGACTAAAAATTTGATGCTTGTATATCTGAGTGTATTAGCTAACAACTTTGTTACTTCTGGGTCACATTTGCTTCTGATTGCTGTTAGTGCTTCTGAATGAATTCAGAGCTTCTAAACTTCATTCAGACTCCATTCTTTCTCAAAGATTCCTGCACACTTAAAATAAATTTTAGTAATTCAAATGTGCATTTAATACTTTGTTATCATCAAAACTTTATCAAGTTCTTTGGGTTTGTTCTAAGAACCATTTTTGTTCCAACAGAGGAGACTTACCATTGACTGGGTGCGCTACTTAAGTAGCAGACGACAATGACAAAATTTCTCAAAAAAATTTCATTCTTACAACTTTCACTACTTAAGTAACATAAGAGTAAAACAGAAAATGCATAGGGCGCGCAAAAAACTGATAGGATGACAAAATTAAATCTTTTTATTTATGTGATTGGACCCATCGGGCCAGAGCAGGCAGGGTCGCCTTATTCCATTTGACAACTCTAGATAGCACAAGTATGATAGATCATATAGCTAGAAACTATTAATATTATACCTATGGTATTCATTTAACCAAAAAAAAAAATTTATTACAACCTAATGGTTTATTTGACTCGATTATGCTCTATTCATCAACAAACTAATGAGCCAAAGCATCTGTGACCCTTTCCCTTACAAACTCATAAATCTCTCCACCTCCCTCCCTTTTCTCCTCACACCCATTTATAACCATTACCTTCTCTTTCTCTCCTATCCCACGGTTCCTTCTTTTAAGGTTCTTCATGCATGTCCCCATTTATAAAAAAAATTTGTTTTATTGTTCAAAAAAAAAGGGCATCTTAGATTTCCTCCCATGGATTCTTGATTTCCTTTTTTTGCAATTGCATGCACACAAACAGTTTAATTAGAGTTGGTAAACATTAAATCATCTCGAGATGGGTCGTGTTAAACTTGAGATAAAAAGAATAGAGAATACAACAAATCGACAAGTTACATTTTCAAAGCGAAGAAATGGCCTCATAAAAAAAGCTTATGAGTTATCAATTCTTTGTGATATTGATATTGCCCTTATAATGTTTTCCCCATCAAATCGTCTTAGTCATTTTTCGGGTAAAAAAAGGTATGCATTGCACCATCTTCCATTTATTAGATTCCTTTTGATAGATTTTTTGAAAATTAAGATTGTTTGTTCTGCATATTCAAAGTTTGAGTCCCAAAAAAAAAAAAAATTCAAAGTTGAGATTACAATTGGATCATTGTTGGTGCTTTTGACGCAATGATTATGGTTCGTAGGATAATAATTTGTTTATTTGTTAGACAGTTATAATTTGCATTCTTCTTTCTTGTCCTATGGATTAGGATCTTGACTAGAATATGTCTTGAAATCATTGTTGGCTTTCATAATTTATTGCAAAGCAGCATGAAGTAATTTTGTACTGTACAAAAGAACAAAAATAAATAAATTTCAATGTAATGATCAAATGACGAGGATAATAGTTTTCTAAACCTCTCAGAGTAGGCTCTGAATTTTCTATGTTTATGGGTATTTTTTTAAATTAAAAAAATGTTTATGGGTTTTAATTCTTCTTTAAACCAATATATACTTGTATGTTTTTTCTGTTGATACATGATCGAAATGACAAAGTCATTATAAACACACACATAATTGAGGGTCCCGAGATTTAGGCTTTAATCATTGCGTTCGACATAACAATTTCGACAGTTTTTTCCCTAAGCATTCTTATATATGGAAATCCAATGACAAAAATAAATACATGTATTTATTCATCAGTTGTATATGTTTATGGGTTTCAATTCTACAGGTGTCAAAAATAAATACCATTAAGCGCTCTTAACCGTGTTTTCATAAATTGTTGTGAACACACGTTACTCTTACAACTTATGTTCATTCCCTAAGCGTTCTTATATATAATCCAATTTTTATTTTTTTTATAAGCAAATATATATATATATAAAAGGAAATATTAGGAGTATTCAACCCTTACGGGTTACAAAAGAATATCAAATGTTTTCTAGGCAAGCTAGGATTAGTATATCAATTATAAAATACATAATATAAATTATGTCATCTCCTATTGATGAACCATAACCATAAAAATTGTTAAATTCAATATTTGATAGAAAACCCTTTGATGAATACTTCAATATATATCTTATTTAAATATGTACCATAATACTATTGAAGTAATTTCTTTTATAAGCTCAAAAATTAAAAAGTACGATTTGTGAAACCTATTAAAATTATCTACTTCAACAATATATCGATACATATCTAAATAAGATACATTGTGAATAATTTACACCTTGATTTTTCTATTATGTATAATTATACCCAAAATGATATTGTTATTGTTGTGGTAAACAGGATAGAGGATGTTTTAACTCGTTACATTAATCTTCCTGACAATGAAAGAGATAAGTATGTTCTCAACAAATAACTTCATTTTTTGTATGAGTTATTATATGGTAGTTCTAAACTCTAAACAAATTTGGCTTTTTAATTTCATTATTTATAGTAATTTGTTTCTTGCAGTGCTGTAAGTTTTCCAGAGCTGCCCTACCGGAGGTATACTCAGCAATTCTCCTATTCTTTTTTGGGTTCCCTTATTTCCCCTCTTTGATCAATAGATTAATTATATAGTTTTTAATTACTCTTTTTTTATTATTATAATAATTACAAATTACTTAGTCTTTGGTCTTTTACTAATTTATTTCTTATTTAATTTATTTGCAGGGGTATTCAGAACAAAGAGGTAATATCACTAACTATATTTAAATAATAAAAAATCTCTATTTTGTGAAAATTTGAGCAAAAAATAATAATTTGATATATAATTTTTTCATCTATAATTTAGAAAATAATAATAATTTGTTAGTCTAAAAAACATTCAGTGGTAGAAGTATAGAATATTTTCTTCAATATTTGTCACCTAATTTACTTGTTTTTTCTAGAAATAAAATAATTCTTTAAATTAGACTACATAGAATTGCACTTGTTCTTAACTACAAAAAAGTTTTTATAATTTTATTTTTGTATTTTGCAGTATTTAATCAGGACGCTTCAGCAATTGAGAAGTGAAAATGACATAGCTCTTCACATGTCCAAGTTCGTAAATATGTGAAATCTTTGAACTTTGTTTAGATTACTTTATAATAGAATTTGGATGGATGATACATGAAATTAATTTAATATTACTAAACTTTTGTATTTTTGCCTTTTCTATATTAAAACCTTCTTCTTCAATCAAGTCCGGGAGACATTAACTCTGAGATTGAGGTAAGAACATGTGACCATGGCATATTGCAATTTTTATGCTCACTCGAAAATTTATTTAATTATAAATTTTTTTGACAGAATACTTTATTTTTTTTAAATTACACTTTTCTCATATAATCTTTAAATTATTATGTTCTTAATTAGGAACTCCAACAAGAAGTTAGTAGGTTACAACAACAACTTCAAATGGCAGAGGAACAGATAAGGTTACATAATAGATGATTAATTTTTTGTAATAATATTGTCCAGAATTTTTTATTTTAATTTTTTATAATTGTTCTAATATTGGAAAAATGATCACAGGATATACGAACCCGAACCATTAAAGATGGCATCTATGGCAGAGCTTGAAACCAGTGAAAAAAACGTTGTAGAAACCTTGGCACGTGTCATGCAGAGAAAGGTTTGATATATCTTTTGGTATTTTATTCATTTCAATAATTAATAGTGTACATCATATTATTTTTTTGGTTGAACTCTATTTTTTGTATAAAAAATATAAAAATTTGAAGCCCAACAAAATTACTTAACTCACTAGATTGGGGAGTAAATAGTCACTTTCATCCCGAAAAGTTCCGCTGACTGTTATAATAGTCCTTGAATTAATGAAAAGTATTTAAAAGTCCTTGAATAGAAACATTGTTCGTCAAAATCAATCCTAACGTTATCTTTCCGTTTGTTTTAGATGATGTGTCCCAAAGTTTGACTATTTACTGACATGTGGCAATATTTTATTCAATTTTGAGTGTCACTTAAGCAAGGACCAAATTGACACTCATAATCAAATTTTTGTAAATAAAAAAACACAATAAAATATTAGAAAATCTAAAAATTCAACCAAAATCCATAGACTCATCTCCAATCTCTACCCAGAATTCATCTTTCAAACCATTCATTTTTTTTTTTTGTAAAAAAAATAATTGCAAGTTGCAACAAATAAAATCAAATTCGAACCAAATCCCCATCTCACCTTCAAACTTTCCTGGGAAACAAAAACCATTTTTCCAGATCTAAAAAAAAAAAGATCACCATTTCCATTGTTATGCAAATCTAAAGAGGAAAAAAAAAAGGAACACCATTTTTTACGGAACAAAAGAAAAACATTTCAACCAAGCCATGAGGATGGAACCTCTATCTTTCACTACGAATATTGGCACAATCTGTCGTTGAAGGGAGATAGCTTCGGAGTCGTTAGATTCGAGAATAGATAGAACAACCACATGTAAGATGTTAACCGGAGAGGTAGTCGACGGTGACAGAAACACCGGCCGCCGACAGTGACGGAAATGCCGATGATCAAATGGAGATAATGGAGGAGGTATTAACACTTATTCACTTCAACCTCATTCTCTATCTCCTTCATTTATGATTTTTTTTTTTTAAAATCGCTCTTGGTGTTTCTGAATTTGAAGGTTGGGTTAAAAGGTTATGAGATTTTTGTTTTCAAGGTTTGAAGGTGAGATGAGTATGAATAGTGATAATGAAAGGAAGGGTTGAGTTTGAGGGTGAGAAGGATTTCTATTTCCATATTGTTGTTAAAAAAATTTAGGGATAAATTTTTGTTTTTTTAAGTTAGCAAATTTCAATTCTGTAGATTTGGATGAATGATTTCCCTTCCAATTTCGAAGGTGATAGATTGAGTATGAATTTATTTTAAGTTGTTATATTTAATTATGTTTTCTTTTTTAAATTAATGTTAATTTGGATAATGTTAACATGTGCCGATGCACATGTTAAGAAAGCAAAAATAGAAAGTATTAAATGTTGAAGCATTAAATTTTAATTTTTTAAGCATTAAATTTTTGTATCATTAAATCTTAAATTTCTATATTAAGATACTTTAACATGTGCCCTATATGCACATGTTAACAGGACCCTTAATTAATTAAACAAAAGTTAAAATAGACTTAAAAATATCCAACAAAGGATAAAAAATCCTAGTCAAAATGCCACATCAGCATATTACAAAACACCTCAACATAGGCTAACAGTTGTTTGACGTTTTAGACTAAATTGACTAACAGAATTAACATTCGAGGAGTTTGTTTTTTAATTTTTGTTAATTCGGGGACTTGATTGACAGCAAGTGACACTTTCATCGACTAAAATGGTTGTTTACTCCTAGATTGGGTCTTGGGTGGGCCTTTATAAAAATTTACTTTTTCATCATTTTTTTTTGTCAAGTATTCTAGCGGCTAAAAATTCCAACCCCTTACTTAAGGTAGATAAGGGGTGTTAAGAGTATAGATGAAAGAATGAAAAAGAGTCATTCATTATTGAAGAATCAATTATGATTACATGAACTTGTAAAATAGTAGAACCCAACTATATATAGGGTGTTAATTTCTACTATGACTATAAGCTATAACTAACTAATAGTGTATTACAAGAGTAGATTACGATCAAGAAGTTAAAGCCTTTTCTATTGAATCTTAACATCCCCTCTCAAACTATGGCTGGTATATATCAATCAAGCCAAGTTTGGATATCAACTCATTGAACTTGGGAGTTGCCAAATACTTTGTAAAACAGTCTACTAGTTGATCCTCTGTAGGTATAGGAAGTAATCTGAGAATACCTTGTTGAACCTTTTCCCTTACTAGATGGTAATCTATTTCCAAGTGTTTTGTTCTCTCATGGAAAATAGGGTTGGATGCTATGTGTAATGCAAAACTATCACAATAGATCACTGGTAATTTGTTGCACTGAACTTTCAAATCATTCATCAAGTAAGTCAGCCAAATGAGTTCACAAGTTGCACTTGACAGAGCCATGTATTCAGCTTCTGAAGAAGATCTTGAAACAGTGGTTTATTTCTTAGCCTTCCATGAGATAAGAGATGAACCTAGAAAAAACAATAACCACTAGTGGATTTTCTTGTATCAAGACAATCAGCCCAGTCACTATCAGAAAAACCAAGGAGTTGAATATCAGATTTTCTAGGAAATAATAAACCTCTTCCTGGGTTATGGTTAAGGTATCTGATTACCCTATATGCAGCATGATAATTATTAACACTTGGTTTATGTAAAAACTGGCTGAGCTGCTGTGTAGCAAAACTGATATCTGGTCTTGTGTTACATAGGTATAGCAACTTACCTATAAGTCTTCTGTGCAGGGACACATTTTCATAAGGTTTGTTATCATCAATATGAAGTTTAACAACAGGATCAAGAGGAGTAGAAGCTGGTTTAGACCCTAACAGTCCAGAATCCTTTAGCAAATCCAGACAATATTTCCTTTTAGAGATGGTAATACCCTCCCTTGATTGAGCCACCTCTAACCCAAGAAAATATTTTAAAACACCAAGATCCTTCATCTTAAAATGTGTGTCCAGAATCTCCTTAATCCTTGTGATTTCATTCAAATCAGTACCAGTAAGTATAATGTCATCAACATAGATCAATAAAGCAGTAAAATGAGAAGCATTATGAAGGGTAAACAGAGAATAATCAGTTGTAGATTGACTATAACCTTCAGTGATAAGTAAAGAAGTTAACTTCTCATACCACTTGCGACTTGCTTGTTTCAAACCATATAAACTCTTTTGGAGTTTGCAGACCTAGTTTTGTTTAAGTGTAGTAATACCTTTAGGAACAGACATATACACATCTTCTTGTAGTTCCCCGTGTAAAAAGGCATTGTTTACATCCAATTGATGGAGAAACCAACCCTTAATGGAAGCAACGGCAAGTAAAAGTCTCACTGTGGTCAACTTTGCCACAGGAGAGAAAGTGTCAAAGAAATCTAGGTCTTCTACTTGGTTATAACCTTTAGCAACAAGCCTAGCCTTGTATCTTTCTATAGTTCCATCAGCCTTATACTTCACCTTATAAACCCATTTGCTTCCTATGGGTTTTATATGAGGTGGTAAATCAACAATCACCCATGTCCCAGTTTTGGCTAATGCCTCTAATTCATCATCCATAGCCTTTTGCCAACATTCAAATTTACAAGCTTCTAAATAAGATTTAGGCTCAGTGTTGTGTGTGAGAGAAACAGTGAATGCATGATGAGTGGAAGACAAATTTTTGAGACAGTGATAATGAGAGAGAGAATACAAGCTACCTGAAGAAGATTTAGTACCTGGTGATGTGTTTGACTGATTACACACATAGTCAGACAAGTATGAAGGTGCATGCTTTACTCTAGTGGATTAATGTGTGGAATTGGAGTTAGGTGATGTTTGTGAAGCTGAGGATTAATCTAAAGTATCACTAGCAGGTAAAGGAGATGAAGTTTGTGCTGGTTGATCTAAAAGATCATTGTGATCTGTGGATTGTGTGTCACAGATATCAAATAAGTGTGAGGGTTCTGTAGTACCAGAAGGTTCAACAGATTGATTATCATTTGATGAAGTGTGAGGGGGTTAAATCACAGTGACAAGTTCAACAGGGGAAGATAGTTCAACTGGTTGGTCACTATTAAGTGAAGTGTGTGTGGTCTTAATCACATTTGAAGGTTCAGAAGAGGTGTGAAAATGCCAAAATAGATGATCAGATTGTGGTTTGTATGGTAAAATATGATCATGATGAGTGACATTTCTAGATAGAAAAATTTCTTTGCTGTGTAAATCATAAAGGATTGTGCCTTTGACACCTTGCTTATAACCCAAGAAAATGCATTTTCTAGATCTAGAAGCCAATTTTGTTCTATGTGACGGTAAAGTAGATGCATAGGCTAATGAACCAAAAACTTTTAGATTTTTAATGTCAGGTAAAGCATTGTTCAATAGCTCATAAGGAGACTTATTTTCTAAAACAACAGAAGGTACTCTATTGATGATGTAGGTGGCATGTTGAACAGCATAAGACCAAAAAAATTTAGGTAAATTGAAATAAAAGTGCTCTCCCTACATTCAATAAGTGCTGGTGTTTTCTCTCCACCCTACCATTTTGCTCAGGGGTTTCCACACAAGAGGTTTGGTGAACAATTTCTTTTGAAGAATAAAATTGAGGCATTGAAAATTCAACTCCATTATCAGTTCTGACAATTTTAACTTTAGAGTTGTGTTGAGTTTCAATAAGTTTTATGAAATTAATGACATGTTGTCTTGCCTTAGTTTTATGTTTCATCAGAATTACCCAAGTAAACCTACTATAGTCATCCACAGCAGTTAAGAAATAAGCATGATTGTGTATGGATTTAGAAGATATAGGACCTCATATGTCAAAATGAATTAATTCATAAGGAACAAAAGCTTTATTCATACTAACTTTGTAATACAACTTCTTGTGTTTAGCAAGGGGACAAATGTCACAAACACCTTTATTATCTACAGTAATGAAAGGAAAACTAGATTGCAACAAAGACATTTTATTATTTGATGTGTGACCTAATCTAAAATGCCATAAGACTTGGTCAGGTATGTTGGTGTGTTGTGTTCCATCTATGTTGTGAGCATGCACGTCTTGACTTGTGAGAGTAAGGTAGTATAATCCTTTAATCAAATCAGCAGAACCAATCATCCTCTTGGTAAGTTGGTCCTGGATTGTACATTTGGAATCAGTAAAATGTACTCTATGATTTTGCATTTTACACAACTGAGATACAAAGATAAGATTGACAGAAAAATTTGGAATACACAACACATTTGTTATAACTAAGCTATCTGAAAATTTAACAACTCCTGAGTGTTTTGCTAAGACTACATTTCCATTTGGTAACTTGACTTTTATAAGAATGATTTCACTGTAAGAGTGAAAACATTGGATAGAGCTGCACATGTGATGACTAGCTCCAGAATCAACTATCCAGTTACCTAAGTTACATGTGTTAAGGAATTGAGAATGCATACCTTGATTCACTGATGTATGACCAGTGAAATCAACAGAGCCAACCTGATTAGAAGCTGTAGAACTTGAAGCTTGACTAGGGAATGAATTTTGAAGTAGAGAAATTAACTGCAAAGCCTTATCTTGAGTGATAATATTGGAATTGACTGCAGTAGATTGCTCATCATTCCCTCCCTCAATTTCAGCATTATTAGCTTGAGAATTCTTGCAAAAATGTGGTGGTGTACCATACTTTTTGAAGCAATTCTCAACAATATGATTATCCTTTCAACAGAAAGTACAAACACGAGTAGACTTGGAAGGAAATGAACCTTTGGACTTAGCAGCATTGAGTAAGGCATTAGAATCATCAGAAGGAGAAAATTTACCCTGACGTTCGTGCTGAAGAACAAGAGAGAAGACCTTGTTCATCGGAGGAAGAGGATCCATGAGGAGAATCTGAGACTTCACGACGGAGAAATTTTCATTCAAACCGGTAAGAAAGCGAATGATGTAGAGAAGAGAATGATTAGCGCGTGCAGAACGCATCGCTTCACAAGTACATCGATTCCGGCAACTGCAATTCGGCATCGGAAGATAGATCTCGAGTTCTTCCCAAATCAATTTCAGATCGGAGTAAAATTCCGTGACGGAACGTGAATCTTGCTTGAGAGCATGTAATTCTTGTTGAAGTTCAGCAATACGAATAAGATCAGCTTGAGAAAACCTTTCTTTCAAATCGTTCCAAACATCGATTGCGTTCTCCATGAACACAATAGATTGAGCAATTGAATCGGAAACGGAGTTCATAATCCAAGAATGAACTAACATGTTGCAACGGTTCCATGCTCGAAAAGACGGATCGAATTGATCAATAGGAACAGGAATAGTACCATCAACGAATTCCAATTTGAGCTTTCCACCGAGTGCACGACGCATCGAACGTGACCACGAATGGTAATTGGAACCGGTGAGAAGAGGAGAAATTTTGACGGAGGAAGGTCCGTCGCTGGAGTGAACATAGAAAGGAGAAGTAGGATCCGATGCTGGATCGATTGGAGCTACAAGCGGTGGCATTGTCACCGAAGAAGGAGAAACAGAAAACAGTTACGGTGGAGAAAAACGGTTACGGCAGCGGAAAGGGAAGGATCTTACCGGTCGATGATACCATGTTAAGAGTATAGATGAAAGAATGAAAAAGAGTCATTCATTATTGAAGAATCAATTATGATTACATGAACTTGTAAAATGGTAGAACCCAACTATATATAGGGTGTTAATTTCTACTGGGGCTATAAGCTATAACTAACTAATAGTGTATTTCAAGAGCAGATTACAATCAAGAAGCTAAAGCCTTTTCTATTGAATCTTAACAAGGGGATGGCCGGGGTTCGAACTCCGGTCTCCTACATATATAATGTAATGTCTAACCAATTAAGTTAAGCTGATAGGACACTTTTTTAGCATTCTTTTCTTGGTTTATATTATTTGATGTATTTTATTTTATTTTATTTTTTGACTGTGCTTATGAAAAAATATGCATGTTAATTTACTTGTGGTTGCAGGAACTTTTATTGAACAACCAACTATCTTCATATGATCCATCTGGTATTCAGGTATTAAATCAAGCTACAACTATTTATAAATAAAGTAATTCAGTGTCTGTCTTGGAGAAGATAGAAGTACCATATTTATTATTTTTAGTAAGTGGTAATACAAATTTATGTAAGATTCATTATATATATAGTTAATTAAAATTGCAAAAAATTATGGTAGGGGATGCCGACATCATTCGAGAATGTAGGTTGGTTACAGGATGGTAGTCAAAATCATCCGCATATGTTTGATGCATCCGCTCCTTTGGATCCTCTCAGGTTTTAATTTCTTGATTTTATTAATGTCTGATTCATGATTATTTTCTACTACCTCCTGATTATATAATAAAATACTATCATAAAATGGAAATAATTAAGAACATTAGACATAAAATGTAAATTTGGAGACTCTTAGGGTCCGTTTGTTGCGCAGGATAGAGAAACAGGATATGATAACACTATCATATTTTATTCAAATCCTTTGTTTGGTTCACCAATTGAAAAGGATAAAATAAACTTATTGTTTATCCTATCATATTGAGTCTTTGTTATTTTAATCCTTACTTTAAGTTGGGTTAACAACATAGGAATGTCCCCCCTTCGAATCCGGGTGAATACATTTTGATGAATTTTTTATTCTTTTTTCACCATATTTTGCTATTAAGTAATGCATATATATTTTATTAATTAATACGGAGTATATATTATGCGACCATATATATATATATATATATATATATATATATATATATACTAATTAAACTTTATATGATTTTTATTTTATTTAATATTTTATTATTATTTTATTGTATAAAACCATACGTTTAGTAATTAATCTTTATATGATTTGTTATTTAATTTTTTTTTTTTTGTTATTTTATTTTATAAAAAATGTATATAAAATAATTTGTCATTGCTTTACGAGAATAATCTTTTTAGATAAATATAACATGTATCTGCTTTACTTGTATGTGTTATTTTTATTTGATATTTATCTTAGTGCTACAATTTAAATTTTAGTAGTATCAATGAATAGATATTTATCTTGTCACTATCATATCATGTGTGCACCAAACACATGACAGAATATGTGCTTATTTTGTTACTATCATATCATTTCCTTATCCAGCTTCTTATACTATCTTGTCTCTATGCTATCATGTGCACCAAACGTGCCCTTATGCTAATTGTCTAAAAATTTCGATCATATCCTATTCTAGTAATGATTGTAATTCTTTTTAGGCTTAAATATGCAAAAGATCCTTGCACTTACAGGTGATTTGAGTTTTAATCCCTGCATTTTAAAAATCTTTCGTATTTCCATTACACTTTCATTTTATTTTAAAAATAGTCTCTGAACCCATTTTTTATGAAAGTGTCATGTTTAGATAGCATTTTAAAAATATTTGAGTTTTTGTCCCCGACTGAAAAAGAAGTTTTTAAAATGCAGAAACTAAAACTCAAGTGACCCATAAGTGCAAGGACTTAAACATGACACTTCGGCAAAAAATGGGTCCAGGAACTATTATTAAAATAAAATGAAAGTGCATTAACAAAAGAAAAAGTTTTTAAAATGCAAAGATTAAAACTCAAATAACCCTTTTGTGCACGTACTTTTTGCATATTTAAAACTTCTTTTTATATGTGACTTGAGCTCGGCTGATCCAAGGCCCAAGTTAGTAAATCAACTATTTTTTGAAAAATAGTAGCTTGTGTTACTATTAATTATGTTACAATTTCATGCATTATGGTTAGCTCATTTGAAAAAATAATTTTGGTGAACAATTAAAAAATAATTATTTTTAAAATATATACAAAAACTAATAAAAGTTTAATTAACTTTTGTAATTCGACAGTTAATCATTATATTATAATATCATTAATTTAAACAAAATTTTATTTCAAAAAAATAAATTTGTAAACTTCCAAATTTATTGGACCAATCAAGGACATAGGAGTTTTTTTTTTTTTTTATAAATGAGGACATAGGAGTATTTAGCCTGTATTTGGTATTACGGTGGATATACTAGAATCACGGTGATTCACCGTAATTTTTTGAAAACTATGTATACATAGTGTAGCTTTTGTAAAATTTTACAGTTTGTTACTAAAATATAAAATTGAAAATATGATTTTGTGATGAAGTTGTTTATGTTCAGGGATTTGTCTTCTACTGTGTACGGTTCATTTTCACAAGGGACGACTTCAAATGTTGACCAAAGAGGAATAGGAGAGTGCCACGTAGCAAACCCAAATGATGGAAACCTTCAAGCATGGCCTCAAGGATACACATTATATCCTCAACAACAACAACAACAACACCAACATCATCATCATCATCATCATATTCAACATGACATGGTTGGAACAGATCATCATCATCACCACAATATTCAAGATATAATGCCACATGGACAAATTAACATGCCAATCACTGCCTCACAAGTTGAACCACCTAAAAATGAATCAACGGATCAATATGATCAATGTAAACAACCTAATCATCAGCTTCATGCTCAATGACATATACTAATATAAATATATGCTATCAAGATCATGAAGCCAAGTCCAATTTTTTTTTTTTAATTATTTTTTGTTACAAATATGATGTTAGCTAGCCAGCTACAAATTTTCATATTAGCTGGGTATGTGTAAGATAAATTAAGTATAATGTGCATATAGAAACTATACTTACCAATTACCATCGTCCTTGTATTACAAAATTAGAGAGAAAAAAAATAGATTAGTAAAAAAAGATCAACAAATAATATTATTATGCCCTGTTTAGATTTTAGGAGATGATTTAAGCTTTGTTTTTATTAACGATAAAGATATATTATTATAAATAAAAGTAGGAAAAAGTACAAAGATATTAAGAATAAAATATTGGATCATATTAAACTGAATTCTTCTCACATATTGTATGTGAAATCTTCTTTAGGCGATCTCAACATTAGCACAAAATAAAAACGAGCTGAATTCATTTGAAAAAATTGCTCTTTAGGCTATCTATCAATAATAATATTAACATGCCTCTCACATTTCTAAAATTGCTTTTTATATG
This sequence comes from Trifolium subterraneum, assembly GCA_951799995.1. Classification (NCBI taxonomy): domain Eukaryota; kingdom Viridiplantae; phylum Streptophyta; class Magnoliopsida; order Fabales; family Fabaceae; genus Trifolium; species Trifolium subterraneum. Next base: position 27,191,593 of record OX637467.1, read on the forward strand.
TTCGGTGTTTCAAAATATATGAGGCCCGTTTGTTTTGGATTTTTTTGAAAATAGATTTTGTAGTGTTAGAAAATTTTATATAAAAAAAATTTACAAAGAAATAGATTTTTAGCTTGTTTGTTTCAGCTTTAAAAAAATAGATTTTTTCTTTGTATTTTTTAAAATATATTTTGTAAAACCGTTTTTCAAAATATTAGAAGTTTTTTTGTATTCGTTTTTTCTAAATTGAAACACTAATTTTGACATCATATAACATAAATGTACATTATTAAAGTTCAAAACATAGTAAAAATCGTAATTTTTTCAAAAAGTTGTATTTCAAAAATGATTTTTGTGAAAATCTATTTGAAATAGCTTCAAAATTAAGTGATTTTTTTAAATTTTGATATCCAAGTCACCATGTTTTCATTCCGATCCTAAACACGTTTTACACTCATTTTCAATTAGCTTGTTTTTTAAAATTGTATTGGCATGGATCGAAAGTTACAATTCTATCGGTGGAGGGAATGTAACTTTCGATCAATTTTAAAATGGCAATTCATTGCATTTACTGTTCTGTTCTAGATATTTGGTTTTATGTTTTGTGATATACTAGTTTTTAACCCGTGGGTTGCATGGATGACTTTTCTTTCTTGTTTCATTGGAATTTTTTTACTTCCTATGTTATAAAATGAATAAAAAAAATATGATAATGGATTTTAAGATGGACACAACCAAAATTTTATATAAACTAAAATCAAAGTTAATTTGATATAGATTTATTCAAAGTGAAAATAGAAAATAGAAATTGGAAACTGGTACAATAATACCTCCAAAATAAATTAAATCAACTAAAATAAAAATTTATAAAATCCAACGTAAGATTTATAAAGCTACTCAATCAATTAGAAAATCCAATTCCAACAATATGGACCTTAACACCAACACCATTACATCACAGCAACAACTCCCTCAATAGTAAATTATAACAAATCCCACAAAACATATATCATCAAAACCAACAAATAATCTTTTCATCACATATGCTGGTTCTCAGGAAATTCTTGCTATCCACTGTCAAAATACTATAAACTAAAATAAATTGCAAAGTGTTTACACATATAAAAAGTCTACCAAAACTTTCCAAAATCCATATCTCTTGAAAACGCAACCAAATTAAGTTCAAATACATAGCTGCCAATCCATTATTCATTCAAACAACCATTAACTTGATAAATCATGAAGTTATCATGTTGCTCCGCCTCTACGTTTGAGAAGTGACAAAAAATATTCAACAGGTTTCTTAAGTTTCCTCCTCAAGGAGCTCTTACTGTAAGGCAATGTCAGCACCACCTAAGCTCTATCCAATCACAAAAAGACAAAATTTAAGAAAACCTCCTTAATTGCTATTATCAGGAACAACTTGAGAGAAATCAAGATAAATTCCCTGGTCATTTCATGGTGAACGTAATCTGCCACAATATCTTTGATCCCTGCATTTATGTGCCAGAATACGAAGAAATTCTCCGCGAGCAATGAATAGACATTCGGGTATATTAAAAGAAGAGGAACAACTGCAGTAACTTTTAGGAGTTGCTCTCTCTTTGTCTTTGGGCCTTGATTCCTCAATCCACTGTTTCGCTCCTTCCTATAAATAAATGACAACAAATGTTAAGGATAAATGGGAACTAACCAAACATCCAAACCACATATACTAAATGCAAGATCTGATAAAAAAGGAAAACTCGTGAAATTTCACAAGTGTCTCAATGTTTCTCTTATTGCCAAACAAATTCAAGAATTAAGACCAACCTGGTGCCCCTTTAAGTGTTGCATATACAAAAAACAAATATTAAGATAAGTACAAAAGTAAAGCATCTATAATTATGTATACTTCCATACTCAAAGCTTATATGTTATTGAAGGACTGAAACAGGCTTATTGTCAAGAAAAATGAGTAGGCCATCTGATCCAAAACACATAATTGACTTATATTGAATGTCTGTATCACAAGTTCACAATAGTCTATATGCTAAAATTTAGGCTAAAGACACACTATTGCCTAGGTCCAGAAATAAGAAGGTAACACAACTTCTATTGCAACACCAAGCTACATAATATTAACCATGGTAGCACATAAAATCAAGGAATTCATCAACATGACCACAAGAATTCACAGAAATAGTGGTCATGCTGCAATGGCATTAAATCCTTGCCAATCCTCATTAATACATAAAACAATATAAAGAATAAGCAATTCAGTAAAGCGGTATACTTTATGCTTTAAGAAAACCTCTATGCTATAAGCTTTAAATTGACCCAGAACACAATTTAAAAAATAATAATAAGGAATCAGCAATTCAATAAAGCAGTATATCATATGTTGTAAGCAAACCTCTATACTATAAACTTTAAATTGACCCAGAACGCAATTTAACCCAGAAAAGCCAACCCATGTCTCCCATGTTACTTAAGAGAAAAACTACCACAATATCTAGCCAGCAGGAGCACAACAGTTAAAATTTCAGCTTCATAGTTTCAGTCCACATTTTGGCCAACCATACTAATCTGCAACTTTAATTGGCATAAAAGCTCAGTCTATAACCACACTCCCTCTGAATTGACCAAACTTATTAACTTGTTCAGCTTCAAAAAAGAAGTGGAGGCCAATCTTTTTCAGTCAATAAGAAACTTTCAAGTGATCATTAAACCAAGAAAATCCATTGAAAGATTCTAATATGCATTGATAAATAAATTGTGAAAATTATAAGTAAAATGTAACACAAAATTTTCAACAAAAGTCAAAGCAAAAAGTTATGAGATCTAAAACAATATAGCAATAATAAAACAATGTAAATCATATTTTATAGATATTATAGCAACTTCAAATCCAATAAAAAAACAAAAGATTATAACATGTTGAATATTGAACCAAGAAAAACAGGGTCTGGAAATAAAGAAAAAAATGCAGGGTTAGGAACTTTGTAGAAACACAATCTATAAGAAATAAACACTCAATACAAAAAGAGTTAGATATGGTTAAAAGAAAAATGAACAATAACAATAGCATAAATAATACATTTCTATACCTTTCTCAGCCTTAAGATCAAGAATTCCATATGCATTTTTTCAATTGCATCACCTCTAGTAATCCACTGAAGTTGCCTGAGCTGCATAATTTTGGTGTGTGAAACTTGGACTGTCATTAGATATTTATATCAATATAATAAAGGAGATATATGGAGAAAAAAATGCAATAAATTACTTAGTGATTCACACATAGTTCTATTGCATCCATCGCAACTTTCCTTGTAGACATTTTAACAAACACCTACAATGCATTTTATCTCAATTACTAATTCTTAGTAATTCTATTTCTATTCCCACTAAACTACACTTGTATTGCTTCAAACTATGATACATCATACACTTAGCACACTTAGAGCAGATAACACCACATATATTTATTTAAATCTCCATCAATCAGAACTCAAACACAATGATTACAACATGGAGATTTCACACAATAGCTAACTAACTAAAAATCACAAAATACTTCACACCATTAGGAAAAATTGGGTTATAATTTGAAATACAAGCTTGTATGGGTGAAGGATATAGGTGTAGGACATCTCAGAGAAATAGGGCAATATATCAGCACCATCATCGAGGTTGATATCAAGCTTACCCTTTTCCATGAAACCATTTTGGCGAGGTCGAGGATATAAACTTGTTGATGAGAAAATATACACCCTGAAAAAAAAATTATAAACAAGCAGATAACATTAAAATTACTAAAATAATACTACAAAATTCAAAAACCATGTAACTTTGATTGGGAGGGAAAAATTGAAACACCAAACCTCTAAAAATAATGTAGAGATGATAAAAACCACTCTCACGGAAACACTATCGTTATGAACCATCACTACCAACGATTTCTCGGCCTCAATTTGTGCACTACAACTTCATCCCACCGTCAATTTATAGAGAACTGGTCCACAAGATACTCAAATAGGAGGGAAATTAGATGGAATTCAAAATTCAAATGGAAACAACCCCTAATTAGGATGAAACCGGAGGGAAAAATAGAAACAACCCAAGAAACCTCCACCACATACAACCGCACCAGATAAGCCTAGGAAACGATTCAAACAAAAATGGACAAAACTCGTCCACATTCAGTGAACCTCATCAACCCTAGCCATGTCCACGCATCAACCTATTGCGATACAATCCCCCACAAAAACCAGGAAAAAAACGAAAAAAAATTAAAACAAAATTAACAAAACGTGACAACAAACGGGAATGGGTCCCACCAAACTTAACAAAACGTGACAACAAACGAGTATGGGTCCCACCAAACCTAATCCAACGTGGCACAATGAATGAAATGAATAGTAGCAATTTGTTGATCCTTTTTTGTAAAGTATGGAGATTTGTAGATAGGGCTGGAAATGAACCGAACCAATTCGAAAATAGTTCGAGACTCAATTCGATAATTAATTCGTTGAATTTGGTTCATGAACCAAATGAGTCGAACTTGAGTTGAAAATTAAGCTCGTTAAATAAATGAGTTAAACTTGAACTATATATAGTTCGACTCGTTTGGTTCATTAGCAACTCGATATATATAATAGTAAGTTTTTTTTTGTACGTGAGACCAATAAAAAGCTCTTATAAAATATAGTAATATACACAATATATTTGTTACTTTTCATAGTGATTAGTGAGTATCATATGTGTTAATATATGTGTACAATTCAAGTCAACATTCCAATATTATCTTGATGAAACACAATATAACGCTACAACTTTATCATACAAAATGAAAACATTGGTTATAGCATGGTTGATATAACTATTTCAAATATGATAGTAAGTTTATAATAGGCTGACAATGAATTGAACCAACTCGAAAGTAGTTTGAGACTCGATTCCATTCGATAAGTTTATAATAGTAAGTTTTGCAAGCTCCCCCTGAGTCAGATATACTGTAGGGTTAGGTTTGTAAGTTCCCCCTAAGTTTATCCATAATTAATCTATAATCTATATCTATAATCTATAATAATATTATTTAGGAACTCTTTTTCAAAGAAATTGCACACAATTATGAAAACAATTCTCTTCTCATATCGTTTTGACTATTAATTCTCATATACTATCTTCTCTAATCATTTTTGTAATTAATACATAAAATATTTTTGTTAGAATATTTTTTTTTAAATAGTAGTATATTTCCTTTGATTGCGTTGTTTTCATTAGGTCTCTATTAACGCATTATTCTTCTATAAATATTACTTCCAACCGTAACCATTTGTCACAAAATATTTATCTTACGTCTACAATTTTTTTCTCTCTAATCACTAATTCTATCTTTCTTTATTGTTATTGTTATTTGGGATAAATATGTTTCTGGTCCCTATAAATATTCCAAATTTTCTTTTTAGTCCCTCTAAAATTTTTCTTCTACTTTTAGTCTCTCAAAAATTTTCAATTAACACTTTTAGTCCCTGATTTTAAATCAACTCATGTGTAGACTTCATATTTTTTAATGAAATTTTCAAGAAAAGTGTAGAATGTTTTAACAATCACTCACAAAAAAAATTAGATTTTTTTAACAAAACATGAATTAATTGTTATTTGTATAATTTTCTTCTTTGATTTTTGTTCTCTTTTTTTACATTTTGAGTTTTTTGATCTATTACTAGGATTTTCAAATTTGAAGGTCAAAGTGGCACCCAATGACAGGGGTAAGTGGTGTGATGATCAATCTTCTTCTTAAAAAAAAGTGGTGATGATCAATTTCAGATTACAAAAGAATTTATTTATTTTTTTATAAAATTTGGTAACTGTCCAAGGATCAACAAAAAATAGCAAAATATTGCACCATGTTTTATAGTTTATAGTTTAAGTTTATTGTCGAGAATGATTGTTTTATATAAGAATTGTTTTGAGATTTGAGAGTTTATGTATAAAGGCAATGGTAGGATTGGTCTATAAATTTTGGCATTATTGGTAGTTATAAATTTGCTTAAATTGTGATGTATTTATTTTGAAACATATAAGCTGCAACTAAGAAAAAATCAAAGTTATATGCACCATTCGTATTTTATATGGCACTCTTTAGAAAAATAATTTTATAGTTGTTAACACCACACTTGCCGTCATAAAATACTCATATTATTTATAAAAACTTAATTAAACAAAAAATTAGAGACTAATAGGCAAAAATAAGATCAAAGCTCATAAATATATATTATCGGATCATATTTTTTTTGTCTCACCAAAAGGAGTTATTATAGAGAGTCATTCCAATGTCCAAATCGAATTTGTGCTATCATATAATAAGCATTCACGTATGAAAATATTTTTTTTTTTTGGTCAAGTAGTCTAATGGCTAGAAAATGCACCTTAAAGGTGAATAAATGGAGTGTCCCGGATTCGAACCCGAACTCCAACACATATAGTGCGATGTCCCAACTGAGCTAAGCTCACGGGACACACGTATGAAAAATTTAACTAAACAAATTTAAAGTAATATAATAATAACCATTCACATATAAATTTAATCAAACAATTCTTCCGAAGATATTGGACTCTTTCCAACGTGACCATATGATCCACAATTATGAATGCATCGCCAATTAAACCAACCTCAACAGAGTATTGTCTGCTCACACATAAAAATTGCGACATTGGATAAAAATTGAGAGAATTCAAGTGGAGTTATTCCTATTTTACTGGCAAAAAAGCTATAATGATAATCAGAAAAAAGAAAAGGCATCACCAATAAAAAAAATATTTAAAAGAAAAAAAAATTGAATAATTGGCAACAAAAAATTAAGATGATTTAGCAAATTAATGTGAAGAATTGTATAAGACATATAAAGAGTATGTTTGCTATATATGGTACATATAATTTTTTTTTTTTTATAAACTGGTACATATAGGTATTGTATTGTAGGCGCGCATCATACATATAATTGACAAAAATTGAATTGAATATCATAAACATAATTGACAAAAAATTGATCAATTGAATATCATAAACATATTAAATTGGAAATTAGATGACAATGGATTAAATTAGAATACTAATTATTATCATTAAAGCATATTTCCCAATTTGTTTATATGGAAGGTTTATTATTGTCACAAGACTCGCAATAATGTAATGTTGGTGGATTTCTGTGAGGATTCACAAAAATGGAAATGAAGAAATAATACTCCTAGAAGCAAGGAACATGATGGGGGATGAGGAGCATTTTAGATGGTCGGTAAGAGAGTAGTAAAGAGTACTCCCCACCCAATCCCCGTCTGGTTGACATCTCTACCGACACGACCTCACGATTATGGATAAGGAACAGTTTAGAAAACATATATATATGAGTGAAAGTGTTGATGTTGAATTGTGACCCGTGAGAGAGATATAATGTTTATTATTATGGTAATTAATGCATTCACTTATATTATTTTGCGGTGGTGTATTAGGTGAATGAGATGCAATTTGTGTTAATTATTGTATTTTATGTATATTTTTGCTATTGGATCGAAAGTATATATGAATCATGAAGAAGAGTAAAAAAAAATTTCTTTCTATTTTTTAAGATCTAAAATTTATTAGCATTTTTGTCAAAAAAAATAATAACTTATTAGCATTTTGGGTTATTTCTTCTTGCACATGTTTGGGGTGAGTTTTTATACATATGCTTCATTTTGGTCATTCTCTTCTATATTGATAAGTCTACCATATTTATTCATGAATTCATTCTTTATTCTTTTCTATTTGGTTAGTAAATTTTTGTTGTTAATTTCTTTAAAACTTGAATGTGATTTTTCTGATCCAAGCTTTTTCTTCTTTTTTTCCCCTGATGTTTCATAGTTCCTCTTTGATACTTTCAAGATTGTATCAGTAGTTTCAAGATTCGTAAACTATTGATTTTATTGTAATTAAATTTGAATTAATTAGATTTTGGAAATGTTTATGTAAAAGACATTTTTTTTTATTGTTCAAATGAATTTTTCAATCTATTGGATCGAAAGTGTACATGAATAAGGAAGAAGAGTAAATTTATTTATTTTTTCTTTCTATCTAAAATTTATTAGCATTTAGGGTTATTTCCTCTTGCAGATATGAGGGTGGGTTTTTATACATATGCTTCATTTGGTCATTCTCTTCTATATTGGTAAGTCTACCACATTTGTTCATGAATTTATCCTTTATTCTTTTCTATTTCGTTAGTCAATTTTTGTTGTTAATTACTTTCAAAACTTGGATGTGATTTTTATGATCCAAGTTTTTTTTTATAGATGATTCAAGGTTCTTTTTTGATACTTTCAAGGTTGTATCGGTAGTTTCAAGATTCGGAAACTATTGACTTTATTGTAATTAAATTTGAATTAATTAGATTTTGGAAATGTTTACGTAAAAGACTTTTTTTTTAATTGTTCAAATGAATATGCAATAGAGTCGATTGAAGACTAATTAGATTTTTAATTGTTCAAATTTTCGATTGAAGACTAACTAATTATGGGGAGATCTATTTTTCTACTCATATATTAATTCGGGACCTATTTTATTTTTGGTATTTATTTATACTGTAATTTATATATATTTCTACTCATATGTTAATATATAAAGATTTTTTTTTTTATAATTTCTATTTCACAACTCATACATCAATACGTAATCTTATTATTATTTTTTGTAATTTATACTCAATATTTATATGGGAGGTCTATTTTTTCTCATGGTTTTATGGGCACAACAAAGTTGTTTAAAGACTAATTTTCTTACCATATAGCATCTATTTATTACAAGTCTATATTGTGTTAAGATAAAACTTATATATTGCATTATTGGTACTATATATTTCAAATTATGTTTTATTATCATATATATGTTTTTTTTAACACATAGAAATTTATGTATATATATATTGCAAATTACTCCCTCCTTTCGTTTTTATTTGTCGTTTTAGAAAATTTACTACAAATTAAGAAAGTGTATTTTTGTACCTTATCTTCCTATTATACCCTAATTTTATTTTATTTTTTGGAATATATTATGTAGAAAAAAATAGGAACAAAACAAAAACAATAAAAAAGATTATATGAAAAAGTTTAGTAATAAAAAAGATACAATAAAAAATTATATAAAATTTAGTCATCAATAAAAAAATAGAAAGAGAGTATAATAGACAAAATATAACCTTAAACTATCAAAACGATAAATAATTTGAAATAAATATTTTTTCTAAAACGACAAATAAAAAGGAACGGAAGGAGTATATTTTATTATCATATGTTTTTAACCGTATTTTTATCCGTGCTTGGCACTGTTATCCCATATTTTGGTGGAGCCAAAATACGCAGTAAATGCACATGGGAAATGTTCAAATATCTTTAGACTAAAATGGAAAAGAATGATTATCTTTGAAATTACGAGGAAATCTCGTATTTATTCCATTTTATAAAGTCTGATATTTAAGGAAACATATCATTTTTGAAAAGACACTTTTAAGATGGCATTAAAGTCTTTTAAAAGTCAAAGGTTCTTTTGTTTCGATTTCTTTAGATCGAAATCGAAAGGTTATTCAAAATCGAAAGGAAAGAAGTGCTTTGGGACTTAGAGTTTCTTTCAATTTTTCACAGTTCGACTTCGATTTCGCCAACGGTTGCATTTGTTCAAACTGAAGACAAATCATCAGAGAACGTGGCCACGTGTCAATATACATGCTTTGTAACCGTCATTTAGCAGTTAAGGTTTATAGACTATAAATACTAGTGTAGAAGTCGAATTCAGGGTCAGAAAATTCACATACAAATCCTAGAAAACACACAATGCTCATGTTATCGAGAAAGCTGAGTGTAAATAGAAAATAGTATGATTCTGTGAACATCTCTTTGTAAATTATTTAACAAAGTTTTATGCAAATTTACTTTCATTTAAATCTTTAGCCTTTAAAGTTTCTGCATTTTACTCATTTCTATGAAATTTGTTTGTTTATGTATCTTTCGTAAACATCAAATTTTGTTTCATACTATATGTAATCGTGAAAATATATGAAAACTATAAAAATGTTCACTTCTTTAATGATTCACGCACAAAATTATAGTCCCAGGATTTACTAGTTGATCCTTCAAGTAATTAATTTAAACTAGCGATTGTTTACCAAAAATCAGTGTAAACAGGCACGGGTCAGGATACTAGTTAAAACAGTTTAAGAACTAATCATTATTTCTTGATATCAAATTTTCATATTTGAGACTCAGAGAAGAGGTTTGCAAGCTCTCCCCCTATGTCATATAAGTTTAAGACAAGTTTGTAAGTTGTCTCAGAACCTACATATGAAATTGTGATGCAAGATATAAATAATAAAAGCAGTAAAGGACAAATATTTGTTGACCCAGTTCGGTGAAACTACACCTACTATAAGAAATATCAATCTAGAAAAGAAAGACCACTACTTTAAATATAATACTTAGTCTTACAACGAACAATAAAATCTATTATTATTTTTGACTTTTCTTAATCTTAGTGTTCCTTCTACTTAGAGTTCAACTCCCACTAAATATAAGAACATATTCAGTTTCCCACAATCACTCGACCTAAGTGATTGTAACTTCTTCAATTAGGAAGATATGTTGAATTAACTAATTCAACATCATCTAACTATAAACCTAAAGAAGGTTTGCACAAGTAACTATATAGTAATGCGAAAAAGGATCTCCTATTGTTATAAGTGAAAGCCATGCTCGTGTTTTCTCTTTATTTATTTTGTATTAATGTAATTAATTTCGATGAAATAATAATTAAAAATGCTCCTTATGCTTTTGTAGCTATATTGATATCTTTAAGATAGTTTTCTTTAGAAAATAGAAATGATTATATTGATGAGATATCTGATGGTGGGAGGGAATATATGGTATGCTGTGGAAATCACAAGCATATATATAATATAGAGTATAGAGTATGGGCCTGTTTGGATTAACTTATTTTTGAGTTTATGCAAATAGCTTATGCAATATAAATTAAGTTTTATGCTATTTTATAGGTTCACACTAGTGAAAATTGTATTTTTATAAGCTATTTTACAATAAACTACATTGACAAACTTATAATAATACATAAAAATTACATAAGTTGTTTACATAATCTCAAATATAAGTTAATCCAAACGAGCCTTATAGAGTATATGGACAAATCTTGATACGTGAGGCTTACTTTATCCCTTCATAATTTGAGAGTATTTTTACCTATCAACTAAAGAGAACAAACTTGTTTCAAGAAAAAAAAATAGAACAAAATATAAATATATTTGCATGTGGTACTCACAACTAACTTGTAGCAAACTTTTGATTTTGTATATGTGGATTTGTATATAGTTTGTTAAATACTCTCAAATTATAAAGGAATAAATGTAGATTAAAAAAACCTAATAATAATAAATATAAAGCATGACATGAAATGTCCACAAATTCTAGCTCAACTGGTAGAAATATCGAAATTACTAGTGTCGGACGTCATGACCGGGGTTCGATCCCTAGTCACTCCACTTTGTGTGTGTGAATTTTCAATGGCTTTGACATTTCGTCTATAAAAAAAAAAAGCATGGCATCTCTTATATTATAAGTTTGTTCCATTTTGCTATTGTTAACCCTAATTTTTTTTCCCGCTCATTTTACCCTAACATTAATTCAAATAAAATGTTAAAAAATACCTCACTAAGAATCGAACCCACAACCTTTAACTCATCATGTTAAATATTTATTATTATTAGCTTCCTATATTATTATTATTATTATTATATTATTATTACAATTATTATTATTGTTATTTTTAATTCAAATAAAATATTAAAACATACATCAGCAAGAATCAAACCCACAACATTTAACTCACAATGTTAAATATTTATTATTATTATTATTATTATCTCTTATATTATAAGCTTGTTCCGTTTTTCTATTCTTAACCCTAATTTTTTTCCCGCTCTTTTTTCCTCTCATTTTACCCTAAAATATTAAAATAAAATGTTTAAAAAAGGCCTCACCGAGAATCAAACCCGCAACATTTAAAATTTATTTTGTGTTTTTTGCCACTACACTACATAAATCAAGTTGTTATTATTTTGCAATCAACATCTAATAAATATGGAATCTCTTACCATGTTAAATATTTATTTATTTATTATTATTATTATTATTAGCTTTCTACAAATATTATTATATATATTATATTATATATTATTATTATTATTATGTTATTATTTTGCAATCAACATCTAATAAATATGGAATCTCTCACCATGTTAAATATTAGATGTTGTATATAATAATAAATAAATATTTAACATGGTGAGAGATTCCATATTTATTAGATGTTGATTGCAAAATAATAACATAATAATAATGATAATAATAATAATAATATATAATATAATATATATAATAATATTTGTAGAAAGCTAATAATAATAATAATAATAATAATAATAATAAATAAATAAATAAATATTTAACATGGTAAGAGATTCCATATTTATTAGATGTTGATTGCAAAATAATAACAACTTGATTTATGTAGTGTAGTGGCAAAAAACACAAAATAAATTTTAAATGTTGCGGGTTTGATTCTCGGTGAGGCCTTTTTTAAACATTTTATTTTAATATTTTAGGGTAAAATGACAGGAAAAAAGAGCGGGAAAAAAATTAGGGTTAAGAATAGCAAAACGGAACAAGCTTATAATATAAGAGATGTCTACGGAAAAAAAAAACTTTAAATATATCCCATATATTATTATTAATATATTATATTATATTATATTATATATATATATATATATATATATATATATATACAACATAACAAATTCTCAAAAATTTACGATCACTCATTTGATATACATAGCAACATAACCAACTCTTTTGAAATATATCCCATATTATTATATTATATATACACCATAACAAATTCTCAAAAATTTATGATCACTTATTTGATATACATACATGTTGATTTCACGTTGATGATTCACGTTGATTTTTTTTAGAAGTCAAACAATGTTTGTTTGAGAGAAAGTTCAGTTTTTTATCTTTGAAAGTGTCTATGAATTGATTTATTTACAAATAAAGTTTCTTAAGTGTCTATGTTGTTTGAAAGTTTTTTTATATTTGTATTTTTATGTATGTCAATGCTGGTTTTTAACGGTATATTTCACAAGTTTGCAATTGTCGTTGTTTGCAGTCTAACCGACTCCTTTGTTGTTTCCTCACAAATTTCATCTATTATCTCCTTCATCCCTCAAACTCACATCTATTATTTTGGTTCTCTGGACAGGTTCTCCTTCAATGCTACAATAAAAATGGTTAATCTTAATCCTTTTACTAATCTTTCTCTAAATTTATTGAGTGATTTGAAAATATTTTTATAAGTGTTAGTTGTTTATCTTTATAATTACATTTTTATATTTTTCCTTACTTTTTTTATTCATACAATAATAGGTCCTTTAAATCATAATCCTGCAACGGATCGAGAGAAGTTGATCGATGCTTTTTAGCTGCTGATGTTACTTCTGACATGTTGATATCATTTGTATATTGATGTTTTTTATATACTGATGTTTAATTTTATTTGTTTTTTTTTTTTGTAAAAAGTTCCAATTTTTTTTTGTATACAGAAGTTGATCGATGTTTTTCAGGTGCTGATGTAAATCCTGGGAGATGGAAGAGATGAAAGAGATATTCCTTTTTACATGACGGAACCATACTTCATTCCTAATACTTAAACTTTATGGTTAATGTTGTTCTTTTGAGTTGGGAACCTTATCAATTTTTTTTTTATTTTTTTAGTTTTTGTATTTTAACTTTTCAATTAATCTGATTATTATAATGAAAAATATGATTTTGAAGAAATGCAAAAGTTTCCAGCCATTTGAAATCCATTGTCTTCTTATGTTGACTTGAATATATTTATTGTTCTTATGCTTTCTTATATTTAGGATAACAAATTTCAAATAAATTAATATATTCGATCAATAAATAGAACATTGGTTATTCTTATAAAAAACTGAACATATTGGTTATCAATTCTGATATTTTACTTTTATTTAACAAAATTACGTCCAACTAAAAATATAAAATCTTGCCTTGGCAAAAAAAAAATCTTGCCTTACAAATACAAATAGAACCCGTTGTTATGGCTTATAGGATAATTATGCAACATTTTTTATTTTTTGATTTACTTTTCATTTTTAAATATATCCCGCTTTGTCACAACAAATATTCTGTCTCGCAAAAATAAATCATACAAATAAAATATAAAAGTTGCCTTAAATATATCTCATTTTTTCGATTGTTATTTTATTTTATAATCTTAGACTATTTTATGTGATTTCTATATGTGATTTTTTTATAATCTTAGACTAATTTAAATCATATAAGTGACACTCCACAAAACCCGTGCAACGCACGGGTTGGAGTCTAGTTATATTCTAAACTTGCTCCGAAATGCTAACCCTAAACCTTTTTTTTCCTCTCTATTTCATGTGGTCCATTATATTAAAAAAATACAAATTTGTCTAGCATGAGAATCGAACCTGCATCCCTTTAATTTTTTATTTTGCAATAACTATATTAATAAGAGTCACGAACAATCTCTTAAGTATGTTGGGATATATCTTTTGTCGACAATGTTTTTACATGGTCAGTTGTATGTTGCAACTTCAAGAGTTATTTAAAGAGAATGATTAAAAATATTGATTATCGACGAAGACAGTGAAAATACGAATAAAACTTCCAAGGTAGTCTATAAAGAAGTATTTCGTAATATACCATGATTTCTGTTGTATGAACATTTGTCCAAATTTATTGTCAAACTAATATTTAATGATATTCGACTTTTTATATACGTTTTAGTGTTAAAAAATTTATATTTTTATTTTTTTATATTACGGATAATTAGACCCGTGCAGAGTGTAATATTCATATAGTGCACACTTGGTATGTATAATATATGTTTGTTGGAAGGCTAATTCCTATAGGTGAAGGAAACGGAAATTAAAATATACTTTATGTACTTTTTTTACATTGGAAAATAAAACCGTTTTCTTCATTTGAAAACTACCTTTGGTCAACTATTTTGTAAACTGACGAAAAGCCAATATAGCAACCATTCTCATATAGTTTATGTTCAAAACATGTACAGGTCTGACACTTTCCAAATCCACATTAGAAACTATCACCTAAACTCAAATTTAAAAGTTGTTTAGGTGGGAAAACAAAATTTAAACTCACCCATTGGATTTGATTTTTTCCACACAAAACCAAACTCACAGAATTAAACACACATAATTAAGAACCTGCAGCAATCAGCCCGAATTCTATTTGATCATTACTATCTGTAGAAAGATAAAACGTCATCTTATATATAGTGAAGTAGCAAAGTTTTTCACAAGAAGGGGGGTTTGAATTGTGAACCTTTTAAAAATTGCCTACAAAAATTATCACAAACAATATACTCAAGAGTATTCTCAGATTGTTACTTATATCAAGTATTCAAAATATATGATAAACAGGAGAACGTTCTCTCAACACTCTCTGACAGTAAATATAAATGTTAGCTTGTGATTTGTGTGATCAGTGTATGCATAATGTAAATAGGAGTAAAGGGAAGAGAAAACACACAAACAATTTATCCTGTTTAACCCAAACCATGGGCTATTTCAGTCCCCACGCTCCTGTGAGATTGTCCATTAAGAGATACTACCGATTTCAAGTTACACTTCCTTTTGATCTAGATCCAAGACGAAAAAATTTCCAAGCCATACAAGCTTGATCTACCGACCCTTTCATAGAAACTAGGTTTCTAGTGCCAATCTTATTACAATCGATCTATGCATTCGGAGTCTGGTCGTAAAAATTACGATTCTCAATCGTTTGTCAATCCAATTAGGTGATATTAAACAGTCGGATTGATAAAAATCGAAATCTGTAGTAAATGACGGTAGTTTTAGTCAAACTTCACGGCCCTTTCATTGATACTTGGTGTCGCGGTGATTTTTGGATGTCGAGTTATTAATTAACTTCGAATCGCAATTTAATGTTCCACCACCGATCTTTAATTTATCCGAGGGAAAGGGAAAAAGTTTGAAAAGACCCTATTTTTAGAGATCAAGGTTCGGGGGTTAGTTATACGAAGGGAAGGTACTAGCACCCTAAGTATCTATAGTATCCTATAGGAACCTCTTATTTTTATTCTAACTTTGCGCTTTATTTTTAATTGCTTGTAAAAATGTATAAACGTAGGAATTAAAGTGATGATAAAAAAGAAGTTTAAAGTGATGGAAAAGGAAAAATGTTTTTATTGATTTTATTTGATTCGCCGAGACAAGTCTCATGCCTACGTACCCGAAGAATCAAAATCTTGTAGTTCGGGATAAAAAGCCGAGTAAATTTGTTTGTTTTGATTTTAAGGTTTTGAAAATGGTTTTAAAGACCAAAAGCCAAAAGTGGCAAAATGTGAGGTGGATTGATGTTAATTTGTGAAGAAAATCTAAATGGTTAAATTGATTTGAAGTTTGATTATGAAAGTAGGCGCGAACACTTGGTTTAAAATCCAAGGTTTTTTTTTAGAAGAAAAAGGTTTAGGCGAGAAAATCACTTGGATTAAAATACAAGGTTTTTTGCATGATTAAAATGTTTGATTTGAAGAAAATACACTTGGTTTGAAATCCAAGGTTTTTGCGAGAAAAAGAACACTTGGTTTAAAGTCCAAGATTTTTTGCGATAGAAAGGACATTTGGTTTAAAGTCCAAGTTATTTGCGATAAAAAAGACACTTGGTTTAAAGTCCAAGGTTTGCGATAAAAAGGGCGTTTGGTTTAAAGTCCAAGTTATTTGTGATAAAAAATGGGTACTTGGTTTAAAGTCCAAGTTATTGCGATAAAAAGGGTACTTAGTTTAAAGTCCAAGATTTTTTTGCGATAAAAAGAACCCTTGGTTTAAAGTCCAAGATTTTTGCGATAGAAAAAACACTTGGTTTAAAGTCCAAGGTTTTTTTGATAAAAATGTTTGATGAAAATTTTCGTGTTTCCACGATATTTTGAAAAAGAAAATATTTATGTATTTTTGAAAGAGGTTTTGACCTCATTTTTGACAAAAGAATTGGGTAGCGGTTTCGCGGGAAAAAATGTTACTGACCTAAAACGTCATAACAAATAAATTAAGCGCGAAGACAATTCGCAATGATATTTTGATCAAAGCGACGCCTTTTCCCTCGGAATTTAATATTACGCATATGGACAAAATGCGATAAAAAATAAATATGCATGAGATGCAATTTTTATTTATGAGTACATTGGTCCCTAATTACACTCTAAAATCTTTGCAAGAAAATAAACATGAAATGATGCAAGAGAGGGGGTATGCTATGCACTTTTATTTAGAGTTTACATTTGCCCTATTTACATCCTAAATTCAAGAGCAAAAATAAATGGCAATTAATAAAGCGATAAACACTCAAAATTGTGATAATAATGATATTACAAAAAATAAAGGTAAAAATGATAAATAAATGGATGTAATGAAATAATATGATATGAGTGGATAAATAACATAAATAAATAAATAAATAAATACGAAACTAAAAAGATGAAAATAAGCCTCGACATCATGCTTTACAAGGCTGAGAGATTCCGGCGGCGGCTCCGCCGGCCAAACCCAAAAAAAACTCAAAAATCAAAACTTTTTTTAACCAAACCCTTTTATTCCTTATTCTAAACCCGAATCAAACCCAAAATCCCCAAAATTCTAACCAAAAACCCTAGATTGGAAAAGAAAGAAAAAAGTTCAACCTTTATGTGTTCAATCCATTATGATTCTCTTCTTCTCCTTCTTTTTTCGTTTTTTTGTTTTTTTTTTCTGCATTTGTTTTGTTTTGAACAAAAAAAGGAAGTTTTTTTTTGTTTCTTGATGTTCTGATGTTGTTTAAAAAAATGTGTTTGATGTTTGTTTATTTTTGTTTAAAGAAAACAAAAGATTTTTTTGTGTTTGTTTTTTTGGGGTTGTTGGATCGAAAAAGATTGATGAGGGTTTGTTGATGTTTTTGTTCTGTGTTTGAAGAAAAAAGAAGAGGTATAGGGTTTGAGATTTGCTTGGTGCGTCAGAGCCAAAAATTTCTTCTTTTTATTCTGATTTTTGTTCTTTAGTTTATAGACTTTGTTGATGAACTTTTGTGACCGATGGATTAAATCATAAACTGGGTTTTGGTGTTGCTTCGGCAAAAATACTGGATTTGCAGAATGAAGTGATATGTGTTTATTGATTGAGTGTATAATTGGTAAAAATTGATGAAAAACAGTTGAAGAAGCATGGTGAAAGGGAAATCAGCGTGCTCTGCTTTTTGCCTTATTTTCAGATTTTTTGTTGATTAAAAAAAACAAATATAATAATAATAATAATAATAATAAACAAAAACAAACTAAAAAAGGGGAGGGGGGAAGATGCAGCCACGTGGTGCATCTTCTTTTTTTTTATTTTTTATATATTTTTGTTTTTATTTTAATGAAAATAATAATAAAGATAATAATAATAATAATAAAATAAAGATAAATACAAAAGAACAATGGGGTATTTTAAAATACCTCTGCCGAAATTTTTCTCGAATCTCGAAGTAAATTTTTTATTAAAACATATATGTCGAAATTTCTTGAAAAAGTGACAATTATTCAGGACTAAAAATGTGACTTGCAAAAATAATGTGAGTCAAAAAATGGGGTATGACACTTGGGTTCCGGTGATACTCTTATTACAATGTGTCTATGCATTCGTCAGTCCAGTTAGGTGATATTGAACGGTCGGATAGATAAAATTCAAAATCTACAGTAAATGACTGTAGTTTTAGTTAAACTTCACGACCCTTTCATAGAAACTAGGTTTCCGGTGACAATTTTATTACAATCTGTCTTTGCATTCAGAGTCCGATCATAAAAATTTTGATTCTCAATCATTTGTCAATCCAATTAGGTGATATTGAACGGTCGGATTGATAAAATTCGAAATCTGCAGTAAATGGCGGTAGTTTTAGTCAAACTTCACGGCCTTTTCATAGAAACTTGGTTTCCAGTGAC
Organism: Trifolium subterraneum; assembly: GCA_951799995.1. Lineage (NCBI taxonomy): Eukaryota > Viridiplantae > Streptophyta > Magnoliopsida > Fabales > Fabaceae > Trifolium > Trifolium subterraneum. The sequence continues at coordinate 27,210,704 of OX637467.1, forward strand.
ACTTTTATTACAATGCGTCTATGCATTCGAAGTCCTATCATAAAAATTCTTATTTTCAATCGTTTGTCAATCCAATTAGGTGATATTGAACGGTCGGATTGATAAAATTCGAAATCTGCAGTAAATGAAGGTAGTTTTAGTCAAACTTCACTACCGTTTATAGAAACTAGGTTTCCGCTGACAATCTTATTACAATCTGTCTATGCATCCGGAGTTCGATCGTAAAATTTTTGATTCTCAATCATTTGTCAGTCCAGTTAGGTGATATTGAACGGTCGGATTGATAAAATTCAAAATATGCAGTAAATGAATGTAGTTTTAGTTAAACTTCACGACCCTTTCATAGAAATTAGGTTTTTAGTGACAATTTTATTACAATCTGTCTATGCATTCGGAGTCCGATCGTAAAAAATTTGATTCTCAATCGTTTGTCAATCCAATTAGGTGATATTGAACGGTCGGATTGATAAAATTCGAAATCTGCAGTAAATGACGGTAGTTTTAGTCAAACTTCACGGCCGTTTATAGAAACTAGGTTTCCGCTGACAATCTTATTACAATCTGTCTATGCATTCGGAGTCCGGTCGTAGAAATTCCGATTCTCAATTGTTTGTCAGTCCAGTTAGGTGATATTGAACGGTCAAATTGATAAAATTCAAAACCTGCAGTAAATGATGATAATTTTAGTCAAACTTCACAACTTTTTTATAGAAACTTGGTTTCCGGTGACACTTTTATTATAATGCGTCTATGCATTCGAAGTCCGATCGTAAAATCCGATTCTCAATCGTTTGTCAGTCCAGTTAGAACTTTTATATTGCAGATAAAACACAGTCTAAACTAACATCATTGTAGCTCTAAATTTTAAGGATTGTTTTAACTAAAAATTAAGAGTTGATGTACGAATTTGCTGGCTAATGTGAGATGTGATCAAAATTTTGATGTGATTTATCATGAGCGATATAAAAAAATTATTGAACAAATACATAATATATCAGTTACTCTCAACTTTGGATGTTGATATAGTGTAGAAAATAATATACATAAAAATTGAACTTTTTTTTTGACAGAAATATATAAATTGAACTTTAAGAAAACAACATATATATTGTATGTATGCTCATATAGGAGATACATAATTACACAGCACCAGATTTTAGTGCACAATGACCTTCTACATAAGATTTCTCCAGAGGAGAATAAACAACCACACTTTGGAATTGAAAAAAAAAAAAGGCTAAAAATAGTTCTTTCCTATATTTTGTTTTCTAGATAAAGATTAAAGAGAGAATTACTATGTTTTAAACATATGCAGAAGTTGTTAAGTATCATCGTCGTCATCATCATGGTTCTAGCTTCAAGGAAACAACTCTTGATTGTCTGTTGGATTTTGCAACCTTTAAGAACACAGTAGATAGGCATGCTGGTGCCCACCAAGGCCGTCGCACCTTTTGCTCCCCTTTCAAACAAGCCACTACAGACGTCAACAACGGCACACAGAAGTTAGAGGCAGGTAGCTAAAATAAAACACAATAGTTTCTATCTTTTTGCACAGAAAGTCTAAATACAACAATACAAAAACATATGTATGTTTCATGTTTGTCTCCTTATCCATTAAACATGTCACATGTTCAAGGAGACGACGCTTTGACAATTGAGTTTTTTTTTGGGCGTAAACCAGGTATCCTCTATGCACAATTGCATAGACTAATCCCTCGAGCCTTGTGGGACCTAAATGGGCGGCAAACTCTCCCTAAGAGTTTTAATGTTGTTGCATTCCCATGTCAGGGATCAAATTCACAACCTTGGTTGACAATTGAGTTTTGGATAAATGAATATTTCAAGAAAATGTAATTTGCATTTAGAATATGATACATTGCTTAACAATGTTAAGAAATTATGTATTAATATGGAGATAACCTATAGATGGCTGACTCTGTGAAAGATGCATGATATCAATCTTTTAACTAATCCATTGGAATCTTTAATATGTTCTATAGCATAAACATATACTTCAATCTCTCATTTAGTATATTCATATTACCTTAGATTACTCGTATGCTGTGAATTCCAAATATTTTATACAATACGGAAAAGACACAGGATAATTGTTATAACTAAATATGATACACGGCTTTGATACATCAACACAAATTTCTAATATACATACTTCGCATAAATGCATAATGTTTGTAAGAAAAGATTGAAGTTTTTTAATTATTAAATATATATAAATACAACTACATATGCAGATGATGATCGCAACTTACAGAAAGATACATGTGCTCGTAATATAAAAGCAAAGACATCGTATCTCTCGTTAATTCATATAAAAAATATGTTCTTTTCCTTGTAAATGTCATAAATGTATTTATTCCCCGACTAATGTCATAAATGTATTTATTCCCCGACTAATGTCAAAGTGCCACAAAACAAATATTAGCTGTATTTAAAACAAGTCTTGACTCTTTTCAATTGTTTACTATTCAATTCTATCATTTTCGCCCACCATTCTCATCATCTAAAAAAGGCTTTGCTTCCAAGTCAAATTCACTATGAGACAATACTTCCAATTAAAGATGTGGTCACCACCACCGTCATATGAATAACAGAGGATACACGCTCAAATTCCACTCACAACATGATGAAGCACGCAAAGTTGTATAAAAAAGCTTCGAGGCAGGTTTTTGGAGTTGTAAACTAATGTATCAAAGTGGCATCCCAAACGTATCGATCAACATTTTCTTTAAAAAAGATTAAAAAAACTGGAGGATACTCCTTGGATATGTATATAATAGTATCATATGCATATCGATATTGGTTATGGCACAAAACTGAAATGCTGACAATTTTGGAGTATCTTGGCTTCATAAATGGCATGAAAAGAAACAGATTATCACAACAATGAATGATGTCTAAACCTTACCTAATTAGGTGAAGAGCACAAAACAGATTGGTAAAAAAATCAAATGAGAGTTTATGTTTTTGTCTTTTTACTATTCAAGGGAAAGAGGTAAACCTTTAATCCGTCTCAATTCCTTGCACAATGTGATGAAGTCTCCCCACTTCATGTGGCAACGTCTAATGAAACGAAGAATTTGTTCAGTAGTGAACATAGACATCCCTTCCAAGTATTCTCCATTAACACCGTTTTCCTTAAAAATTTGCCGATAGCTACCAAGATTTATTGTCTCCAACCACATGCCAACATCCTGATAAAACAAACAAAAGATGAGCAAAATACGGTTTTGTAAGTTAATATGCCCGGTAGTCTCAAAAGACAATATCATCCACAAAAGATTAGGTCCTCATCAACATAGCTCATATTAATAGCAAGTGCTTAAACATTTAAAAATACATATGCAGAACCATACAGCAGAATAACAAGACAATAAATCTTTATCTATACACATACGCGCACATGTTTATATTCCAGATTGATATAAAGAACCTGGGTTTGATTCATAGTGTCGTCCATTTAGGAGGTAGTCCAACCCTGGTAAAAACAAACTAGATGTCTCGCTACCGACTCAAGGATTACTCTCATAGAGAGTCCAAAGGACCTAAGCTAGAGAGATACCTTAGGGCGCCTATTGAGGGTCAAAGATCCTAATTACGGCGAGTTAGAAAGAACCAAAAAAACATTCCAGATTGGTATAGCTCTAGTAACACCTACTCAACTGATATGGCTAAATGTTGACATATCACCGATAAAGACAATGACTAAGGGCATAACCAAGACCGATGGATAATAAATAGAACTCTAGTTTCACGTTCTATATTACCGAGACATCTCAGAAAGATGCATATTGATAGTTTTACTAGGGGATGGGAACTTGTCAAGATGAAGATTCACTTTGCATATGCTGCAGAGAAAGATGTGAGTGTGACCATACATTGTGGGACTAAAAGCTATTTAATCATTATTTTGTTAGAGAAAATAATGTTAACCTCAGTATTTAAATGACAATTGAAACTTTGAGTGTCAAATTGAAGAAAGTTGTCTGTAGAAATTTATATTAAAACTAGATAACTTGTGATCACAAACATAAACTATAGTTTAATAAATATGATGAGATTCACAAGCAAGTCTAATAGTGTATGCATAAGCTTGATTAGCAAATTATTTCCCTTAACGGAGAAGGACTTGAACATCATCCACCAAGATCATAAGAATTTCTTTTATCTCAGGTTTAACAAGTTAATCTAAGCTTTGTCTCTTGTGAAATATAAGAACCAAAACTCTCTTGTCATAATTTAAAGAAGTATGCAAAGGAAACATAAATAGACAGCCATTATGGCCCTGTTCGGAATTTGGATAAACAACTTAATTGCAGATTATAGCATATGTGCTTATGTTATGTATAAGCTATCTCTATAACAACATATACAATCAAGTTAAATTGTTTTCTAAGCAATAAGTTGTTTTCATAAGCTATCTCGGATACCTTATGAAAATAAGCTGAAAACAACTTATGAACAAGTCATAAGTTGTTTTCATAAGTTGTTTCAAACTGTCTCACAAGTGCTTATGTCAGTAGATAAACTCAAATAACTCAATCCAAACATGGTAAACATCAAATTCAAATCAATTAACTAATAATTAATGAAAGAAAGAAAAATCATACTCATACACAATCAGAAACATAATAACTCAGATTACTAATTTACCATACAGCAAGATCAACTCTAAATTATCTACACAAGATCTGATTAACTAAAAGGGTATCATAAATCATGGTTTTTTTCCCTTCACAAAATAACAATAATTAAAAAATATAAATCAAATTAAGTGAATGAATAATTAATCAACCTCAACAGTCCAGATGAAGAAATCAAGTGGCTCTGGTGACTGTCCTTTGTTCATTTCACAAATCAAACTTCTCCAAATTCACCTGAACATAGACAACAACAAAAAAAAACATCACTAAAAACATTATTAAAAAAACCAAAATTTTAAAAAATAAGATTTTTTCACGCGAAAATTCATAACAAACTTTTCCCAGTTAAAAAAATGATAAAGGGTCAAATTTAGAAGTAGAAAATTAGACATGTAACTAAGATTGCAAGATCTCATATTCTGAATTTTTGGGAAAATAAATAAAAAATTAAAGAAATAATAAAAATAAAATAATAAAAAAAATAAGCTTACCAAATGTATGTAGGTAAAAAAAGAGTTAAAAATTATAAAAATAAGAGTCGTAGAAGAAGAAATTCCACATTTGAGATCAAAGAGAAGAAGAGAGACAGAAGAGAGAAAAGAGAGGAAAGTGATGAGAGTTTTGTTTGTTTAGAGATAGAAACTTTTTTAGAATTACATGTTTCATGTTTAACATGATGCCACGCGACTTAATTGCGTCATAAGACACGCGCCACTCAATAGTCATCACATAACACATTAGCTCATTCATTCATTCATCCCCCTTTCTATTGTAAGCAAAGCATGTCTTAGTTTCTTAAGTCACTCTTGTTGGTTCCACACACTTATTTGAATTTTGAACATTAAAATTATGACTACTTTTGAAGATAAAGTTCGATTCAATTGGACTTCCACACCTTAGATCTTTTGGAAACTTCTTTCTATATGTAATATTTGGAAACTTCTTTTAACTCTATGATCTTTTGTAGTCAGTCCTGTAACTAACATCTAGAGCATGGTTATCACCTTCCATGAACATATGAAAGTCATTCTGAAATTGCATCAGTGTTATTCATAGATATACTTGTTCTGAAACTAAAAAACTGCATCAAAGCTCATAAATTAGACCAAAACTGCATCAAAGCTAAGCTCATACCAAGCACATGAATCAACAACAATTTCAAATCTAACTAAGCAAAGTAAAACTAAGATGAATTCAAAACTATTCAATCTGAGATCAATTGGAACATAAGATGAATTCGAAACAAACAATTCAGAACTATCAAAGTAAAACTAAGCAATTATTGAATATAAGACGAATTCTACGAACCTTAGTAAAATCAATTTCAATCTCAGGCTCAAGAGGTGTCGGAACGGAAAAATCTTCACCGTAATTGGAACGGAAAAATCTGAGAGCGATTTCAATTTTCACCGCAAACACTTGGAATCGGAGTCGGAATGGAAATTGGACCGCAAACAATTGTAATCGGAGTCGGAATCGAAATTGGAATCAGATATTGAACATGGAATCGGAATAGCTGAGGTGAAGATGCGAGATCCCGATTTGTAAATTGAAGGTCGCTGAGATGAACATGCGAGATGAAGATTGAGATGAATCGGAATCGGAGAGTGAGTTCGTGAGAGAGGGATTGAGTGATGTTCAGATCTTCTTTTTTGACAAATATGAAAATAGATTTTATTTTATTTTTTGGTAGAGAAAAATAGAATTAATTAAAATAACTAAAAAAATAAAAATAAATCTGCTGATTAATCTCCTTTCCTCCCTCTAGTCTTATTTATATAAGACTTAATTGCAATTTCAGTCCCCTATTTTAACAAATTTTGGATTTTGGTCCCCCTATTTTTAAATAAGCAATTTTGGCCCCCTAATTAAAGAAATTATGGATTTTGGTCCCCCTATTTTAAAATAAGCAATTTGGGTCCCCCTATTTTATCAAATTTTAAAATTAGATTCATCATTTTTCTCTTAAGTTGATGGGGCACAATTTTAATATGATGTGGCATTTATAAATTTTAAAAAAATAATTTTTATAAGAATAATAATACTTATTTTATTACATTATTTTTATATCTCGTGGATTAATTTTTCACATTGATGAATGCTACATCATATTAAAATGTGAAAAATCACCTTGAGAGAAAACAGAGGAGCTTAATTTCAAAATTTTATAAAATAAGGGGACCAAAATTGCTTATTTAGAAATATGGGGACCAAAATCCAAAATTTGTTAAAACAGAGGGATCAAAATTACTTATTTAAAAATAGGAGGACCAAAATCCAAAATTTGTTAAAATAGGGGGACTAAAATTGCAATTAAGCCTTTATATAATAGGGGTGATCATATCCGAACCAATCCCAAAGTAAAACTGTAAACCGAACCAATCCAAACCGAAACCGCAAAACACCGCATTTAGTTTAAACCGCACGGATAGTTTTTCATCTAAACCGCGCGGTTTGGTTAGGTTTGCGGTTTTTATTTTAGAAAACCGAACCAAATCGAATCAAACCGCAATTCTTAACTTTACTATATCAATTAATAGCAATCAACATATTACCTATTCCAACTTTGCAAGCTCAACCCAAATTGAGTTCATGATACAATATGCTGTGAAAACATATCATTTAACGCGATCCAAAACTATATTATTGGTATTAAAAACAAGTTCTTATGTATATGCAATTTATGTATATGCATATTATATCACGTAAACAATAAATAAATTAAAATTTCCTATGTTTATTTCGTAACAAGTTGGTAATATCGTCATATTTTTTATATCGCGATAAACCGCACCAACCGAACCGATCCTAACCGCGTTGGTTTGGTTTGGTTTGGATAGGATGACTTTTTAAAAACCAATCGAACCAAACCGAACCACATGTATTTTTATCTTGCGGTTAGGATGACTTTTTGGCTCAAAACCGAACTGAACCGCACCGCGAGCACATATATAAACAAAATTTCAAAAAGAAAAAAACACCCTTTGATAAAGTAGGTTAAGTGCATTGATTGAGGAGAAAAAATATTTTATTTTCAATTATACCCTTTTTGGGAAGTGTAAAACATTTCATTTATTGGTTGAATCAATATTTAAGTTAAGGGTAAAATTGGAATAATAACATAAAACATAATGATTGAAGAAGATTTTTGCTTATATTTAATACTTTTAATTTTTTTTATTTTGTTGTTTATATTTGCGACCGAAGAGAGTATAATCTAAAACAAAAATATGTTGCTTAAAAACCTTTATTGCCTTGTCTTATTTTACCTGAAAGTCTCATATACATCTTCACATCAATTTACAACACTTGGACTCTTTTACCCTTGCTTTATTGAAGTTCATATTTTTTTCAAATACACATGACAGGAACAATAATGTCCAATTTTGAGGAGGGACAAGAATGTCAAATTTTATGCACATTTTAAGGGGCAAAAACTTTATTTTAAATTTTAATTTTTTTTAGATTTCCCAAATCTCTCTCTTTTCTTGATACGTCCATTTCTCTTTATGCAAACATCTCTCCCATTCTTAATTTTTTCGTTCTCTTACACCTTTCCATCTTCAATGGAGACAGAGAAAGAAACGCAAGGAGAAAGAAGATCCACCGAAGAAGAACTATAGAGTTGGTGATTTCCTCCATAATCATATTTGTATCTCTAATGTAAAATTTGTGGTTTCTTCTTTGTTTTCAAAATCTCCATTTCTTTATTGTAAAATCTTCTTCTACTATCTTCTTTTTTGTTTCTTTGATGTGTTGGAATATAAATACCTCTTACTATTTTATGTTGTTTGTTTGAGTTTTATACAAGCACACCATGTGTTTAATAAAATGTTGTTGCTGATAAAAGGGAAGGGAACAAGCTTCTGCTGATAAAAAATTTCTCAAGAATGCTTAAGATCAAAACTAGCCGAAATGGAGGTCAAAGATCAAAAGGTAATGTTTCAGTTTCAACAAAGTTTCCATTGGTTTTCTTTTGACTAAAGCATCATTTCATTACAACTTTGTGTCTAGTTTTCTTGTGTCATGACAACATTTTTGGTTTAGTTGTACTACAATTCCAAGTTTGGTTGAAGTTAATTGCATTTGAGTTTAACTTAAAATGCATTATATGTGTGTGTATTTTTTCCTATGCTATATGTAATTTTATATCATTTTCCCTTCTCTTATTTTGTTATCCATGGACATTTTTCTGTACAAACTAAATGTATTTCAATGTTTTACACTCATCTCTGAAGAGGCATAAGTAATATCTGTTGGGAATACAGTGCAGGGGTTGCTTATAGTGCAATTTTATCAGCATTCATTCTAAGTTCCCAGATAAGATCTTGATGGGCTATATGAATACACAAAATAATCAATTCGACAGTGCAGGGCCTGCTGCACCTACTAGGTCTGCAGGTTCACAATCTCAAGCAATTTATGCACGGAGTGCAACTCAATTCACTGTCACAATAGACATACCTGCAACAAAAAGTAGAAGCAGCGTTAGGCCCATGCACCAATGTTAAAGATGAAGTTGAAAGTATAGGATGAACCCACAAAAATTGGTCACATCCAATCTAATCATCTAAGCTCAGCAATGCCAATTCTTTCTTGTTGGATGACATATACTACATGTGCAATTTATACTGGTGATTTTGTGTCCACTATGATAGGTATTTGTTGTCTTTTAAGCTGGATCAATATTTGAATGAGTAAACTACCAAATCGGTCCCTGACTCTATAACTCACTCTCAAATAGGTCCCTAACTCTGTCAATATCTCAAATTAGTCCCTGTCTCTGTCAAACGTTTCTCAAATTGGTCCCTCCGTTAACTTCTGTTTGTTGACTCCGTTAATTCTGCTGACGTGGACCGTTAAAATTCTAATTTACATAAAATTCTAATTTCCGAAAATATTTTACGAAAACTCGCAGCGGATAATAAGTCTTTATTACTTAAAATAGAAAACCAAGATACAAAGTACAAGTTTGAGATATTACACTCTTTTAAAATCAATTACTAAAGTAAATAAAATAGTAATCACCGGTTTATACAAGAAAATATTCGTTTGTCATACCCCATTTTTTGACCGATCACTTTTGTTCGGCGTTTAAAACTGTTTTTTTTTCCCTTTGTATTTTCTGACGAAATTTCGACAGAGAGGTATTTTAAAATACCTCATTTATTGGTTTCGTCTATATTTTCTTTTTTTATATACATTGTTTTTTATTTAAATTGGTTTTGTTTATTTTATTTTTTAGTCCTTTTTATATATATCATTATTTCTTTTATTTATTTATTTCCTTTTTCGTTTTTTATTATTAATGGTGTTTTTTACTTAGTTTTTTTTAAGGTCCAGAATGTGTATTTTTGTCCTCATCCAGGCCCAAAAGGGCAATTTTGTCAAAAAGGGGAAATTTTCATCTGCTAAACCCTAGTTTCTGACACTGTATAAATACAGTGTTGATTGCACAGCTTCCAAGGTCAGGAAAAATTAAGTCAGCCGCAGTATCCAAAACAGATCCAAAAAAAAAATTATCTTCTTTTTTGAATCATCAAAAACAGAAACAAAAAACAAAGAAAAATCAAAACCATCATTCATCAACCACAAAAAACGAACCCAGAAAAATCAAACTTCATCAATGTTCATCATCAAACCATCATTCATCAACCACAAAAACGAACCCAGAAAAATCAAACAATCATCATTGTTCATCATCAACCCATCACAAATCCAGAACTCAAATCAAAACCGGATTCAAAAACCATCAACAAACGAGACCGAAATCAAAACGGAACTGTTATACCCCATTTTTTGACCGATTGATTTTGTTCGGCGTTTAAAAACCTTCTTGCCCTTCTTGTCATTTCTGACGAAATTTCGGCAGAGAGGTATTTTAAAATACCTCATTTGTTGTTTCTTTTATATTTATTCTTTGTCTATTATTATTATTTATTATTTTTTACCATCATTGTTATCTTCTTCCTTTTAAAATTTATTTAATTATTTTATTTTATTTTATTTACTGTTTTTATTAATTTTCGTATTTTATTAATTTAATTCAATTATTTTGTTTTTTATTTTTATTTTTTAATTGTCCTTTTGTCTTTTTTTTCCTGATTAAAAAAAAACCAGAAAAATTGAAAAGTCAACTTCCTTTTCTCCCACACAGTACAGGGAACACACAGTACAGGGAACATTTTTTTCTGTCTAAAACAGTGTCCTTCATTGTCCAAATTCAGATCCTGGTTCCCCATCTTAGAACCCAATTGGTGTATATAGTGAACAGCAAAAAAAATCAGATCTGGACAGAAAAAACTCAGCCGCAGAGCAAATTTCATCAAAAACACAGAACCAAAAAAAATTGAAAATAAACAGAATCCTCACCATCCTCATTCATCATCCGAAAAATCAAATCAAAATTTCTCATCATCACCTTCAAAAATAAACAAGAACCGAATCCACAAACCCAGAAAATAATCACAAATCATCACCAATATCAAAACCCATATTTCCTTTCTTTTCCAAAATCCGAAAACCATCACAAATCCAAAACCCAGTTCCGTTTTGAATCCAAACCCAGATCAACGAAAACCAAAAAAAACGAAACAAAGAAAAACAAGACAGAAACGGAAAAGGCAGAAGTGAGAAGAAGAAGAAAGACACTCGAAATCAAGGGTAGAAAGCATCAAAGGTTGCTTCCTCTTTTTCATTTCCGTTTTCTGTTTCACGATCTGGATTACGTGGGTTTTGTTTGATTCATTTCGGATCTGTTTTGTTTGTTAGATTTAGGATTTGTATGTGTTTGGGTTTAGTTTCTTTTGAAAGAAGAAGGAGGTTTAAGGTTTTGTCAATGGTGTTTTTGTTTTAAAAAAAAAACTGGAAAAATGAAGGAGAAAGAAGGGAACCGCGGCGGATGAGAGGGAGAGAAAGAAGGAGGCTGGCGGCGGGTGAGAGAGAGAGAAAGAATAGAAAAATGTGATTTTTTTTAGGGTTAGGGGTATTTATACCCCCAACCCGATCCGGTGTGCGCGTGTCCATCGCAGCACACCGTGCACCCTCCCTTCTCAGCCTCTGATTTCAATCAGGTGGCCTGGATCTTTCCTTCTTTGATTTTAGATCAAGGCCGTCTGATCTATCAAACGGCCAGATTAAATCCTGTTTTTTTGTTTGTTTTTTTACACAGATGGGCCTCAAGGGCTGGGCCTGACTATTATACTGCTATTCACCCCCCCCTGTTATTTCGTTTTATGATTCACACCCCCTATCTTAATTTCATTTTTATTTTTTTTAGCTTATGAGATAAGTGCTTTTGGCATAAGCTATTTTAGCTTTTATTTTAGTCAATCAAGCATGATGTCGAGGCTTATTTATTTATTTGATATTTAGATATTGGTAATATTATTTCATGCTTTATTTTGTTAATTAATTTTATTTTTTAAGCTTATGAGATAAGTGCTTTTGGCAAAAGCTATTTTAGCTTTGTTTAGCCTTGTAAAGCATGATGTCGAGGTTTATTTTCATTGTCTTATTTTCGTATTTATTTACTTATGCTATTCATCCATTACATATCATATTTATTTCATTACGTCGATTTATCCATCATTTTTTTTTACCGTTATTTTTATTATTGTAACATTGAGTATTTATCGCTTATTAATTGTCATTTATTTTTGTTTTTTTGAATTTAGGATGTAAATAGGCCAAATGTAAACTCTAAATAAAAGTGCATAGCATACCCCGTCTCTTGCATCATTTCATATTTATTTTCTCGCAAAAATTTTAGAGTGTGATTAGGCCGATGTACCCTAAATGAAAAAAATTGCATTTCATGCATATTTATTTTTTTATCGCTTTCCACCAATACGCGTAACGTTAAATTCCGAGGGAAAAGACACCGTTTTGATCAAAATATCATTACGGACCGTCTTCGCGCTTAATTTGCTTATTGCGACGTTTTTTTCTTTTAGCGCTACCTTTTAAATTTTAGACCCAACATTCCCCTTTTAAATAGTTAGTCATTTTTTTCTCAAAAAAAATGAGGTCAAAACCTCTTTCAAAAAAATACCTAATTATTTTATTTTCAAAATATCACAAAAACACAAAAATTTTCATCAAACATTTCTATCAAAAAACCTTGGAATTCAAACCAAGTGTTCTTTTTCTTGCAAAACCTTGGATTTTAAACCAAGCGTTCTTTTTATCGCAAAAATCTTGGAATTCAAACCAAGTATCTTTTTCCTCGTAAAACCTTGGAATTCAAACCAAGTGCTCTTTTTTCTCGTAAAACCTTGGAATTCAAACCGAGTGATATTTTCTTTTATCAAAACCTTGGAATTCAAACCAAGTGTTCTTTTTCTTGCAAAACCTTGTAATTCAAACCAAGTGTCTTTTTTTCTCGAACAAAACATTGAAATTCAAACCAAGTGTCATTTTTCTCGAACAAACCTTAGATTTCAAACCAAGTGCATTTTCTTCAATCAAACATTTTTAATCATGCAAAAACCTTGGATTTTAAACCAAGTGTCTTTTATCACTCAAAACCTTTTCTCAACAAACCTTGGATTTTTAAACCAAGTGTCCGCGTCTTATTTCATAATCAAAATTCAAATCAATCTTAATCATTTAGACTTTCTTTCACAAATAAAAAATAAATTAAACTCACACTTTTCTTGTTATCTTTAAAACCTTTTTCAAAACTTTAAAATTAAACAAACAAATCACTCCGCTTTTTACCCCGAACTACGGTGGTTTGATCCCTCGGGTACGTAGGCATGAGACTTGTCTCTCCAATCAATAAAATCAACAAAAACATTTTTCCTTTTCCATCATTTTAAACTTTTTTTTATCATTATTTTAATTTCCCACTTATACATTTTTTTTTACAAGCAAATAGAATAAAGCGCATAGATAGAAATAAAACAAGAGGTTCCTATAGAGTACTATAGATACTTAGGGTGCTAATACCTTCCCTTCGTATAACCAACCCCCGAACCTTGTTCTCTAAAAAATAGGTTTTTTCGAACTTTTTCCCTTTCCCTCGGATAAATTAAAGATCGGTGGTGGAATATTAAATTGTGATTCGAAGTTAATTAATAACTCGATATCCAAAAATCACCGCGACAGAAATGGCGACTTCACTGGGGACAACCAAGCGGGTTGAACCTAACTTGTTTAAATTACTATCTTCGCGCTTTTATTCTTTTAATTGTAAATATTTGTATATATTTATTTGGGTTTGTCTTGAGTGGTGAGATAAGTCCTAACCCGGGCTTGAGTGACACAATAAGATAGGATGGGGTGAAATCATAGTGACATGTCCAGAGTAGTCTGGATTATGAAGCACATGTGATATGATCCTACTCGGTGGAGGCCTCGCGACGGTAGTACTCGTTGTCATGAAAAGTCATGATGATGGTATTATTTTCAATGTGAGTGTCCGGCGAAGCCGAGAACCTTTAGAATCACCTTTAACCCATCTTGGCCTTTCTTAGGACGTAGTGCGGTGGCTAAATCAAGAGTAGTCTTGAGATTAGTCGTCACGCGAAACTACACTCAAACGAGATTATCCCGTGGATGTTGTCGGAACGAGAGTAGTCCCGTAAACCGGTAATGTCCATGAGACAGTCAATGACTTTGGGAACTTTGTAGAACACGTGATGCAGGTACAAGTAAACCCTAGTACTTACCATATGGGAGGGCTTTTACCCTTAACTCCATCATTATATATCCCAACCTTCCAGTTGTGTTATGAATCATTGTAACATAATCATGCATCCATGCATTCATTTCATCATAAAATTTTTTTTTCCTCGAAGGACCTAAGAGAGTTATTTTGTAAACATTACAGATTATGGACCTAAAGAAAAGGAACACTAAGAAGTACAGTTTCAAGGAACCGGATCTTTCCCGGCTAAGAGAGCTAGGAGCTCTAGTTCCATTCCCCGAAGATTTCCAAAAACGATATGGGAAGCTTTTGAGTATCCTCAATACAAATGTTGAAGAGGGAATTCTTAATACACTCGTCCAGTTCTATGATCCAATTTACCACTGCTTTACTTTTGTTGATTATCAGTTGGTTCCTACTCTAGAGGAATATTCTTATTGGGTTGGTTTGCCGATCTCCGAGAAGGTACCTTACACCGGTTTAGAAGAATTTCCTGCACCTTCAGTTATTGCAAATACTCTTCATTTGAAGACTTCAGACGTAGTCTCCAGTCGCACTAAAAAGGGGGGTTTTCAAGGATTGACTTCTAATTTCTTATTCGGAAGGGCGTTTGCGTTTGCCAAAAACGGAGATGTGGCCGCTTTCGAAGCTATCCTCGCTCTACTCATCTATGGGTTAGTGTTATTCCCCAATATTGACAGTTTTGTTGATAATAGTGCCATCCAAATCTTTTTGGGAGGGAATCCCGTTCCGACCCTACTTGCGGATGCTTACCATTCTATTCATCATAGGACCCACAAGGGGGAGGGACTTATCCTTTGTTGCGCACCATTGCTATATAGGTGGTTTATTTCACACCTACCTCGGACTAGACACTTCAAGGAGAATCCAGAAAAGCTCCGTTGGGCCCAAAGGATTATGCCTCTCACTTCATCCGATATAGTTTGGTACGATGCGGCTTATGATGTTGGGGTGATTATTGATGGTTGTGGGGAGTTCCCCAATGTACCTCTTCTTGGCACACGAGGAGGAATCAGTTACAATCCTACTCTTGCTAGACGGCAGTTCGGATACCCCATGAGGGATAGGCCTAAAAGCATTTTATTAACCGGCATATTCTATCCCAACGAAGAAGGAAGTCAACACATGAGAGAAAGTTTTGCTCGGGCTTGGCATAATGTCCATAGAAAAGGAAAGGATCAGTTAGGGAAGAAGCTTGGAATTGTCTCCGAAGACTACACTAAATGGGTAATAAGTAGAGCTATAGAGCGCGGGATGCCTTATAGTTTCGAGAAGTCCTCTTCTGTTAATGCGTCTTCTTCTACCGCACCTCCTTCAGTTATCCCATTCAAGACTGTAGATGAATTCCAGGAACTTTTGGCAAAGTTGAGACTTGAGAAGGGTGCATGGGAGAGAAAATTCCGAGAGTCTGAGCTTGAGAACAATGAGTTGAAAGAGAAGTTGAAAGAACAAGAGAAGATGCTCTCTCTACAAAGTGGTCTGTTGGCCGAGAAGGAAGATATGATTAGGGTCAAGGATGCCTTATTGAGACAAGATAGCAAGAGGAAGAAGAGGCAAGGGGATTTATTTTCCTCTGGCTTCGATGGCTAGTTGGCTTCATGGAAATTGGATTTAGTTTTGTTTTATGTTTTTATTTTTTGAAAAAAATGGTTGTAACCTTTGAATTATTAATGCAATTTTTATTTACTTTTCCTTTTCTTATAAAATGTTTACAAAATTATTGTCTTAAAGTCCTTCAAAAAAAATCTCGCATATTTTAACATAACATATTCATGCATCATATCACATTCATAAGTTTCAAAAAAATCGAGTCTCATATTCTTTCTCTCCTCTCTGTCCCAGTTAAAGTGGCCCGACGACCACGACCACAGCCATCTCGCACGTACAACACTCGAGCAAACAGGAAAAAGAGAATGGACCAAGTTGAACAAGAGAATGTTGAGCTCCATGGGGAAGTAACAACGCTCCGGGCTGAAGTGGAGAAGCTAACCGCCATGGTGACATCGTTGGTGGCTGCGCAGAATCGGCCACTAACCCCTCCTCCTCAAGCTACAGTCATCTCTGAAATTGTCACTGCCCCGGTTCCAGTGGTACCCGTCAACGCACATCAGCACGTCATGCCCGAAGGTTATCCTTGGGGCATGCCTATGAATTTTAATGAAGGGCTTCGACCCCAAGTTCCCGAGGTCCCCACTCCTACTTTGCCGCATGCTACTGTTGTTCCCCAACCTGGGATGATTCTTCCTCAAGTCACTATGTGTGTCCCTCAGTCAACAATGACCATTCCGGCTTCCGTAGCTCACACTGTTCCTTATGTGAGCAAACCAGTCTATCATGCGGAGGATCCAGAGACTTATGGCCGTATGGATAATCTTCAAGATCAATTTGATAAGATGCAGCTCGAGATTAAGGCCCTTCGTGGGAAGGATTTGTTCGGCAAAAACGCCCATGACCTTTGCTTGGTACCAAACGTTAGGATCCCACCTAAGTTTAAGGTCCCCGAGTTTGAGAAGTACAAAGGAAATTCTTGCCCTCAGAGCCATCTGGTAATGTACGCCCGAAAGATGTCTACTCAAACAGACAACCATCAGTTACTAGTCCACTACTTTCAGGATAGCTTGACAGGTGCCGCTTTGAAGTGGTACATGGGCTTAGATAGTGCCAAGATCCAAACATTCAATGATTTGGGCGAAGCTTTTGTCCGTCAATACAAATACAATCTAGACATGGCTCCAGATAGAGACCAACTTCGAGGTATGTCTCAAAAAGATAAAGAGAGTTTCAAAGAATATGCTCAGCGATGGAGAGAGATTGCCGCTCAGATTTGTCCACCACTAGAAGAAAAAGAAATGACCAAGATTTTCCTAAATACTCTTGATTCATTTTACTATGAACGAATGATCGCTAGTGCACCCAGTGATTTCACTGAGATGGTAAACATGGGAATGCGACTTGAAGAAGGGGTCCGACAAGGACGTTTGGTCAGAGAAAGTGTTCCGGTCAACAGTACGAAGAGGTTTGGAAGTAACTTTGCAAGGAGAAAGGAGTCAGAAGTAAGTATGGTGGCTCATGGACAGCATCAACGACCGTATATGGGCTACCAACACGTTGCAGCTGTCTCACCAGTGCCTCAAAACCCGCCCTACCAGCCACAAATGACCCAAAGACCACCTTCGCACTATCCACCACTTTATCAACAAACATATCCTCAACAACCATACCCACAGCAACCACAAATTCGACCACAAACTCCCCAACAACCTTACAATTATCCCAATCGCACCCAGAGAAATCCATCATTTGACCCCATACCCATGAAATACGCTGACCTACTCCCCGCCCTACTCGCCAAAAATCTTGTCCAGACGAGACCACCTCCACCTGCGCCAGCAGTACTACCTACTTGGTACCGTAGTGACCTAACTTGTGCCTTCCATCAAGGGGCCCCTGGCCATGATGTAGAACGTTGCTACGCCTTCAAAAAAGCTGTTCAAGAATTAATCCATAATAAGGTGCTGTCCTTCAAAGATGAAAATCCCAACGTCCGAAAGAATCCGCTGCCCAATCACGGGTCCTCTGTCCATTTTATCCAAAGTTGCCAAGAAACAAGCACCATTCTCAGTATAAAAGATATCAAAACCCCGTTGGTGCCCATTCATAGTAAAATGTGTGAAGCAAAGTTGTTTAGCCATGATCATGCAACTTGTGAGGAATGTTTGAAGGATCCTCGAGGTTGTTCCCGAGTTCGAGAAGACATACAAAGGTTGATGGATAAAGGAGAATTGATAGTTACAAAGAAGAGCGAGGATGTTTGCGTCATAGTACCAGAATTCAATGTCTCTGACCGTCTCGAGATGATATATAATAGTGGAGAGCCCACAGTTACCCCGCTGGTGATCTGCGTGCCAGGGCCTATGCCATATACGTCCCTGAGAGCTGTGCCATATAGATATGATGCCACCATGTTGCAAGATGGGGTGGAAATACCTATTCCTCCTTTGATATCCGTGGACAATATTGCAGATAATAGCAAAATACTGAGGAGTGGGCGTATTCTTCCGGGAGTGGTTCAAGAAAAGACCGGTAGTCCTGTTGAAAAAACACAAATTCCTGACTCTAGTGGGACTGGTGAAAGGGTGTATGAAGACTCAGATGAAATTTTGAAAATGATCAAGAGAAGTGAGTATAAGATCGTGGATCAATTACTACAAACCCCTTCCAAGATTTCAATCTTATCACTCTTGTTGAATTCTGATGCGCACAGAGATGCACTAATGAAGGTCTTGGACCAGGCATATGTCGACCATGACGTAACCTTGGGCCAATTTGGTAGCATAGTGGGGAATGTCACAGCCTGCAATAACTTGAGTTTCAGCGACGAGGAACTCCCTGAAAAAGGAAAGGATCATAACTTAGCATTACATATCTCGGTAATTTGTAAATCTGATGCCTTATCAAATGTGTTGGTGGATACCGGGTCATCTTTGAATGTAATGTCCAAGTTTACTCTCGACAAGCTCGCATACTGTGGTGCGCCTTTGAAGCCGAGTGCGTTAATCGTGAAAGCCTTCGATGGGTCAAGAAAATCAGTAATCGGTGAAATAGACCTACCCATTTCAGTTGGTCCCTATGAGTTCCAAATTACCTTTCAAGTCATGGATATTCAAGCTTCTTATAGTTGTTTGTTGGGGCGACCATGGATTCACGAAGCGGGGGCGGTGACTTCCACACTTCACCAAAAGCTGAAATTTGTGCGGGAAGGAAAATTGGTGATTGTGAATGGAGAGGAAGCTTTATTGGTGAGCCATTTGTCAGCTTTTTCTCATATCAGTGCTGATGTTAGGGACGGTACGTCTTTCCAGGGGCTTTCTATTGAAGAGAAAAGGTCGAAAAAGGGGAAAACATTTATGTCTTCTGCAAAAGATGGGCAAAGGGAAGTACAACAAAGGTCACATCTGAAATGGGGGAAGTTATTACAAATGCCGAAAAGAAGACACATGGAGGGTCTGGGTTCTACTACGTCTACAACAAAGGTCAATCCAAATAAGGGTACTTTCGTCAGTGCTGAACCAATTTACACTCCACCAGAAACTAATGCTATCATTGAAGACAAAGTTGAAGAAGAGCAGCCTTCTTTCGTAATTCCAGGAGGAATTTGCCGCAATTGGGTCGTTGTTGATGTCCCCTCTGTCACTCCTCTATCTAAGTAATATGTTTGTCTATTCTTGTTTTCCAAAAAAAATTCTTTTGTCCTGCCCAAGGCAAAAGCGAACGCATGTGGGGCTTTGTTTTGAGCTTCAAGTATTTTAATGAAATTGTCGTTTTTATCATGACTTTTGTTTTTGTTTTCTTTTTATTTCTGGAAAATGGTAACACAAAAAAACCAAAGTACATATTTTATTTTCCTTCTATTTCCTAGCTTTTAATCATTTTCCAAAAGGTTTGCATTCTTTTATTTAATAAAATCAATCATAAATCATATGCAGATTAAGCATCAATGAACCCGTTGAACACAATGTTCCTAGGCCCTCTCCCAACTTTGAGTTCCCTGTTTACGAGGCTGAAGAGGAAGAGGATGAAGGGATCCCTGATGAGATCAAACGACTATTAGATCAAGAGAAGAAAGTCATTCAGCCTCATGAGGAAGATGTGGAGTTAATTGATTTAAGTTCCGGCGAAGGAAAGAAAGAAATCAAGATTGGGGCATCCTTAGAAGCATCTGTCAAGGAAAGGGTGATCGTTTTACTCAGAGAATATGTTGACATCTTCGCCTGGTCATATCAGGATATGCCCGGTTTAGATCCCGAAATTGTGGAACATCATTTGCCTCTGAAGCCAGAATGTCCTCCGGTAAAGCAAAAATTAAGAAGAACTCATCCAGATATGGCCCTCAAGATCAAAGAAGAGGTACAAAAACAAATTGACGCTGGTTTTCTTATTACATCAGAATACCCTCAGTGGTTGGCTAACATAGTACCGGTTCCGAAGAAGGACGGCAAAGTCAGGATGTGTGTTGATTACAGAGATTTGAACAAAGCCAGTCCGAAAGATGATTTTCCTTTGCCTCACATTGATGTATTGGTCGATAACACAGCTAAATCCAAGGTTTTCTCCTTCATGGATGGTTTCTCCGGGTACAATCAGATCAAGATGGCAGTTGAAGATAGAGAGAAGACCGCTTTCATTACACCTTGGGGCACATTCTGTTACAAAGTAATGCCTTTCGGTCTAACGAATGCGGGTGCTACCTATCAAAGGGGCATGACCACCCTTTTTCATGACATGATGCACAAAGAGATCGAGGTATACGTAGATGATATGATTGTCAAATCGGGTACTGAAGAAGAGCACGTGGAGTACTTATCGAAAATGTTTCAAAGGTTGAGGAAATATCGTCTCCGTTTAAATCCCAACAAATGTACTTTCGGTGTTAGATCCGGAAAGCTCCTGGGGTTCATTGTTAGTCAAAAGGGTATCGAGGTGGATCCAGACAAAGTCAGAGCCATCAGAGAAATGCCAGCTCCACGAACAGAAAAACAAGTTAGAGGTTTCCTGGGTCGACTAAATTACATCTCTAGATTCATCTCCCATATGACTGCCACGTGTGGGCCGATATTCAAGTTGCTTCGCAAAAATCAGGGGATTGTTTGGACAGAGGACTGTCAGAAGGCTTTTGACAGTATCAAAGAGTATTTAATGGAACCTCCGATCCTTATCCCTCCAGTTGAAGGAAGACCGCTCATCATGTATTTAACCGTGCTAGAGGAATCTATGGGTTGTGTGCTGGGGCAACAGGATGACACCGGTAGAAAAGAGCACGCAATCTATTATTTGAGTAAGAAATTCACAGATTGTGAGTCTCGATACTCCATGCTTGAGAAGACTTGTTGTGCTTTGGCTTGGGCTGCCAAACGTCTCCGACATTACTTGATTAATCATACTACTTGGTTGATATCCAAAATGGATCCAATTAAGTACATTTTTGAGAAGGCAGCTCTAACCGGAAGAATTGCCCGTTGGCAGATGTTGTTATCCGAATACGATATTGAGTACCGTACCCAAAAGGCAATCAAGGGTAGTATTCTTGCTGACCATTTGGCTCACCAACCAGTTGAAGATTACCAGCCGATCAAGTTTGATTTTCCAGATGAAGAGATCATGTATTTGAAGATGAAGGATTGCGATGAACCGGTGTTTGGCGAGGGGCCAGATTCTGAATCCCAGTGGGGTTTGATATTTGATGGGGCCGTTAACCTCTACGGTAGTGGAATTGGGGCAGTCATTGTTACCCCTAAAGGTGCTCACATTCCTTTCACTGCGAGATTACAATTTGAATGTACTAACAATATTGCAGAATATGAAGCTTGCATCATGGGCATTGAAGAAGCTATTGACCTGAGGATCAAAAACATCGACATTTATGGAGACTCAGCTCTTGTGATTAATCAGATCAAAGGAGAATGGGAGACTCGTCATGCTGGTTTGATTCCTTATAGAGATTATGCAAGACGGTTGTTAACTTTCTTCAATAAAGTTGAGCTACATCACATTCCTCGTGACGAGAATCAAATGGCTGATGCTTTAGCCACTCTATCTTCAATGTACCGAGTTAATCGCCGGAACGAGATACCAACCATCAGTATTCGTTGCCTTGAGAGACCAGCATATGTGTTTGCAACCGAGGAAGTGGTGGATGACAAGCCTTGGTTTCATGATATCAAGATGTTCCTTCAGAAGCAAGAATATCCCCCTGGGGCATCTAGCAAAGACAAAAAGACTCTGAGAAGGCTGTCCAGTAGTTTCTTCCTGAATGATGAGGTGTTATACAAAAGGAATTTTGATATGGTCCTGCTGCGGTGTGTGGACAAACATGAGGCTGATCTATTGATGCATGAAGTACATGAAGGTTCATTCGGAACCCATCCTAATGGACACACAATGGCCAAGAAAATGCTAAGAGCCGGCTACTATTGGATGACAATGGAGTCTGATTGTTACAAACATGCCAGGAAATGCCATAAATGTCAGATTTATGCGGATAAGATACATCTACCGCCAACTTCTCTGAATGTTCTCTCTTCTCCTTGGCCGTTCTCCATGTGGGGTATCGACATGATTGGTCGGATTGAACCAAAGGCTTCCAACGGACATCGTTTCATCTTAGTGGCTATTGATTACTTCACCAAGTGGGTTGAGGCAGCGTCTTATGCCAATGTGACCAAGCAGGTGGTCGTACGTTTTATCAAGAACCATCTTATCTGCCGTTATGGTGTTCCTAACAAGATTATTACAGATAATGGGACAAACTTGAATAACAAAATGATGAAAGATCTGTGTGACGAGTTCAAGATTGAGCATCATAATTCATCTCCTTACCGGCCTCAGATGAATGGCGCAGTTGAAGCTGCAAATAAGAACATCAAGAAGATCGTGCAGAAAATGGTGGTCACTTACAAAGATTGGCATGAAATGTTACCTTTTGCTTTACACGGGTACCGTACTTCAGTTCGTACTTCGACAGGGGCAACCCCTTTCTCTTTAGTATATGGCATGGAAGCAGTACTCCCCGTAGAGGTTGAAATCCCATCAATGAGAGTCTTAATGGAAACTGAGTTGGCCGAAGCCGAATGGTGCCAGAATAGATATGACCAATTGAATTTAATTGAGGAGAAACGCATGGCGGCTTTATGTCATGGACAGTTATATCAGAGAAGAATGAAACAGGCTTTTGACAAGAAGGTTCGGCCTCGTGAGTTCCGTGAAGGTGACCTTGTGCTCAAAAGGATTTTGTCCTTTCAGCCGGATTCTAGGGGCAAGTGGACGCCGAATTATGAAGGCCCGTATGTTGTCAAAAGAGCTTTTTCTGGTGGTGCTATGACTCTTGCAACCATGGATGGTGATGAGCTCCCTCGTCCTGTAAATGCCGATGCAGTCAAGAAATACTTTGTCTAAAAAAATAAAAAAGAACAGCTCGCTAAGTTGAAAACCTGAAAGGGCGGCTTAGGCAAAAATGAGCGTCTCGGTGGGCTGAAAACCCGAAAGGGCGGTCCAGGCAAAAATTAGAGACATAAACAGAAAATAATATCCTGATAGGTCGAAAAACTGAAAAGGCGATCTATGCAAAAGTTAAGGAATAAGACAAGTAACTGCATCGGATCAGGCATCACTTGCTCAGAGTACCTCGATTGACAGAATATCTTTGGCTTACAACATTTTAGACTGCAAATTCAAAGTTGTTAGGGAGAATAGCGATCATTGTGTTTAACGTACCTTTCCCACCCAATTACCATTTTTCATCTTTGTAACGATCTGTGGGGTTGTGCTTTTCGCCAATCGCCACTCTTTTAATCAAATTCGAGCCTGTGCCCTCTATTTAGAATTCAAATTTATTTGCAATTTTGTTTCTCCCTCTTTCAATTTAAAGTACTTGAAGCAAAAACTCAAAAAAAATAATTTAAAGTTTTTTAGTAGTTCCTTTTTAAAAAAAATATACAAATGACAAACATATTTCTTAGATTCATGAGTCATACAAGCATATATCAACATTGTTCCGAAAGCAGACAGTTTCAACAAGGCAAATACAGTCATTGCTAAAATGAAAAAAACAAAGCTCGATAAGTTGAAAACCTGAAAAGGCGGCTTAGGCAAAAATGAGCGCCCCGGTGGATTGAAAACCCGAGAGGGCGGTCCAGGCAAAAATTAGGGGCAAAACAAAAAAGAAGTATATTCCCGGTGGATTGAAAACCTGAAAGGGCGATCCAGGCAAAAGTTAGGGATTTCAAAAGAAAAAAAAGCAAAAAAAGCAAAAGCATGATTGTAGAAGCAAAGACCATGAGGGAATATGCGGTTTCAGTGTACAAAATGGCGACTTCTGCCAGACCTCTGACCGATGGGCTTTACCCCAAGAGGCAATCACTCTTAACATGGATTGACACACCATACCGGGTTTTACCCCGAGGATCTGATTTATTTCGCCTATAACGATGGTGTCCCCAGCGGAGGACTACCGAGTGGTTGTACGGATACGTCGGCCCAATGTTCATCTTTTCTGATCAAGCTTTTGTCTCATCCAGTCGTGTACAAATATCATTCAATCATACAAATACAAACTTCATAACAATCATTCATACATACATGCATACATGCATGCATACTTACAATCATTCACATGTCCATACATATATTCATATTCATATGCAACGTGCAAACAAAATCATTCATACAGGCTGCATTGACCATCACGTGTCCTGTTTCAATACATCACAAAAAGAGTCATCCCCAGTGTACCTGGTCCAGAGATGTCTCCATCAATCATACATCACAAAAAGAGTCATCCCCAGCGTATCTGGTCCAGAGATGTCTCCATCAATCATACATTAACAAAAAAGTCATCCCTAGTGAGTCTGGTCCAGAGATGTCTCCATCAAACATATTTCAAAGTAGCAGGTTTTGCAAACAATCAACTGCAAACTTATGGTTAGTTTCCCCAAAAGAAGTCATTGCCAGTGTGTCTGGTCTAGACAAATACATATTCTTGTCATGTCTCGCTCTCCCACAATGTCAGCAGACAATTTATTTCCTCGATGTGTCCTTACCATCCCACAATGATGGTAGTCACTGTCTTTGCTTGTCCTTACCATCCCACAATGACGGTAGTCACTGTCTTTGCTTGTCCTTACCATCCCACAATGTTGGTGGACACTGTCTTTACTTCTGTCCGTACACAGGACTTTATCGCTTTCAGTCTTTACTTCCGTCCGCACACAGGACTTTATCTGCTTATGTCCACACACAGGACTTTATCGCTTTCAGTCTTTACTTCTGTCCGCACACAGGACTTTACCTGCTTATGTCCATACACAGGACTTTATCGCTTTCAGTCTTTACTTCTGTCCGCACACAGGACTTTATCTGCTTCTGTCCGCACACAGGACTTTATTGCTTTCCGTCTTTACTTCTGTCCGCACACAGGACTTTATCTGCTTATGTCCACACACAGGACTTTATTGCTTTCCGTCTCTGCTTCTGTCCGCACACAGGACTTTATTGCTTTCCGTCTTTACTTATGTCCATACACAGGACTTTATCGCTTTCAGTCTTTACTTCTGTCCGCATACAGGACTTTACCGCTTTCTGCCTTCATTACCTCTGTCAAATAATCTTCATTACATTCAAACACTTTGTAAATATAGCACTCATAAATATAACACTCATAAACATAACACTCATGACGTCATATCGTAGCATTTTATAGTTTAATCCGGTCAAAAAACGGTGTACTCTGTATTTAAGTCTCTTCCACCGTCGAACCAAAACAAAAACATCATCAAAAATCATCTTTTTTTCTTTTTATCTCCAACGGAAGAAACTTAAATAGGGGCATCTGTTATACCCCATTTTTTGACCGATTGATTTTGTTCGGCGTTTAAAAACCTTCTTGCCCTTCTTGTCATTTCTGACGAAATTTCGGCAGAGAGGTATTTTAAAATACCTCATTTGTTGTTTCTTTTATATTTATTCTTTGTCTATTATTATTATTTATTATTTTTTACCATCATTGTTATCTTCTTCCTTTTAAAATTTATTTAATTATTTTATTTTATTTTATTTACTGTTTTTATTAATTTTCGTATTTTATTAATTTAATTCAATTATTTTGTTTTTTATTTTTATTTTTTAATTGTCCTTTTGTCTTTTTTTTCCTGATTAAAAAAAAACCAGAAAAATTGAAAAGTCAACTTCCTTTTCTCCCACACAGTACAGGGAACACACAGTACAGGGAACATTTTTTTCTGTCTAAAACAGTGTCCTTCATTGTCCAAATTCAGATCCTGGTTCCCCATCTTAGAACCCAATTGGTGTATATAGTGAACAGCAAAAAAAATCAGATCTGGACAGAAAAAACTCAGCCGCAGAGCAAATTTCATCAAAAACACAGAACCAAAAAAAATTGAAAATAAACAGAATCCTCACCATCCTCATTCATCATCCGAAAAATCAAATCAAAATTTCTCATCATCACCTTCAAAAATAAACAAGAACCGAATCCACAAACCCAGAAAATAATCACAAATCATCACCAATATCAAAACCCATATTTCCTTTCTTTTCCAAAATCCGAAAACCATCACAAATCCAAAACCCAGTTCCGTTTTGAATCCAAACCCAGATCAACGAAAACCAAAAAAAACGAAACAAAGAAAAACAAGACAGAAACGGAAAAGGCAGAAGTGAGAAGAAGAAGAAAGACACTCGAAATCAAGGGTAGAAAGCATCAAAGGTTGCTTCCTCTTTTTCATTTCCGTTTTCTGTTTCACGATCTGGATTACGTGGGTTTTGTTTGATTCATTTCGGATCTGTTTTGTTTGTTAGATTTAGGATTTGTATGTGTTTGGGTTTAGTTTCTTTTGAAAGAAGAAGGAGGTTTAAGGTTTTGTCAATGGTGTTTTTGTTTTAAAAAAAAAACTGGAAAAATGAAGGAGAAAGAAGGGAACCGCGGCGGATGAGAGGGAGAGAAAGAAGGAGGCTGGCGGCGGGTGAGAGAGAGAGAAAGAATAGAAAAATGTGATTTTTTTTAGGGTTAGGGGTATTTATACCCCCAACCCGATCCGGTGTGCGCGTGTCCATCGCAGCACACCGTGCACCCTCCCTTCTCAGCCTCTGATTTCAATCAGGTGGCCTGGATCTTTCCTTCTTTGATTTTAGATCAAGGCCGTCTGATCTATCAAACGGCCAGATTAAATCCTGTTTTTTTGTTTGTTTTTTTACACAGATGGGCCTCAAGGGCTGGGCCTGACTATTATACTGCTATTCACCCCCCCCTGTTATTTCGTTTTATGATTCACACCCCCTATCTTAATTTCATTTTTATTTTTTTTAGCTTATGAGATAAGTGCTTTTGGCATAAGCTATTTTAGCTTTTATTTTAGTCAATCAAGCATGATGTCGAGGCTTATTTATTTATTTGATATTTAGATATTGGTAATATTATTTCATGCTTTATTTTGTTAATTAATTTTATTTTTTAAGCTTATGAGATAAGTGCTTTTGGCAAAAGCTATTTTAGCTTTGTTTAGCCTTGTAAAGCATGATGTCGAGGTTTATTTTCATTGTCTTATTTTCGTATTTATTTACTTATGCTATTCATCCATTACATATCATATTTATTTCATTACGTCGATTTATCCATCATTTTTTTTTACCGTTATTTTTATTATTGTAACATTGAGTATTTATCGCTTATTAATTGTCATTTATTTTTGTTTTTTTGAATTTAGGATGTAAATAGGCCAAATGTAAACTCTAAATAAAAGTGCATAGCATACCCCGTCTCTTGCATCATTTCATATTTATTTTCTCGCAAAAATTTTAGAGTGTGATTAGGCCGATGTACCCTAAATGAAAAAAATTGCATTTCATGCATATTTATTTTTTTATCGCTTTCCGCCAATACGCGTAACGTTAAATTCCGAGGGAAAAGACACCGTTTTGATCAAAATATCATTACGGACCGTCTTCGCGCTTAATTTGCTTATTGCGACGTTTTTTTCTTTTAGCGCTACCTTTTAAATTTTAGACCCAACATTCCCCTTTTAAATAGTTAGTCATTTTTTTCTCAAAAAAAATGAGGTCAAAACCTCTTTCAAAAAAATACCTAATTATTTTATTTTCAAAATATCACAAAAACACAAAAATTTTCATCAAACATTTCTATCAAAAAACCTTGGAATTCAAACCA
Source organism: Trifolium subterraneum (assembly GCA_951799995.1). Classification (NCBI taxonomy): domain Eukaryota; kingdom Viridiplantae; phylum Streptophyta; class Magnoliopsida; order Fabales; family Fabaceae; genus Trifolium; species Trifolium subterraneum. Next base: position 27,238,776 of record OX637467.1, read on the forward strand.
AGTGTTCTTTTTCTTGCAAAACCTTGGATTTTAAACCAAGCGTTCTTTTTATCGCAAAAATCTTGGAATTCAAACCAAGTATCTTTTTCCTCGTAAAACCTTGGAATTCAAACCAAGTGCTCTTTTTTCTCGTAAAACCTTGGAATTCAAACCGAGTGATATTTTCTTTTATCAAAACCTTGGAATTCAAACCAAGTGTTCTTTTTCTTGCAAAACCTTGTAATTCAAACCAAGTGTCTTTTTTTCTCGAACAAAACATTGAAATTCAAACCAAGTGTCATTTTTCTCGAACAAACCTTAGATTTCAAACCAAGTGCATTTTCTTCAATCAAACATTTTTAATCATGCAAAAACCTTGGATTTTAAACCAAGTGTCTTTTATCACTCAAAACCTTTTCTCAACAAACCTTGGATTTTTAAACCAAGTGTCCGCGTCTTATTTCATAATCAAAATTCAAATCAATCTTAATCATTTAGACTTTCTTTCACAAATAAAAAATAAATTAAACTCACACTTTTCTTGTTATCTTTAAAACCTTTTTCAAAACTTTAAAATTAAACAAACAAATCACTCCGCTTTTTACCCCGAACTACGGTGGTTTGATCCCTCGGGTACGTAGGCATGAGACTTGTCTCTCCAATCAATAAAATCAACAAAAACATTTTTCCTTTTCCATCATTTTAAACTTTTTTTTATCATTATTTTAATTTCCCACTTATACATTTTTTTTTACAAGCAAATAGAATAAAGCGCATAGATAGAAATAAAACAAGAGGTTCCTATAGAGTACTATAGATACTTAGGGTGCTAATACCTTCCCTTCGTATAACCAACCCCCGAACCTTGTTCTCTAAAAAATAGGTTTTTTCGAACTTTTTCCCTTTCCCTCGGATAAATTAAAGATCGGTGGTGGAATATTAAATTGTGATTCGAAGTTAATTAATAACTCGATATCCAAAAATCACCGCGACAGGAACCGAAGAAGCCAAATCGAAATAAAAAAAAACAAACACAAAGTAAGAAGAAGAAGAGAATCAGAACGAAAAATACAGCGAAGGTTGAACCTTTTTTTTCCCTTTCCGTTTTGTTTGGGTTCGATCTGGTTCGTGGGGTCTTTGTTTTGATTTATTTGAGCTCTGATCTGGGTTAATAAGATGTTTGTATAAATACTTGATGTTATTTTGTTTTTTGGAAAAAATGGGGTTGAGAAAGAACGAAACAGAGAGATTTTGAGAGGAAGAGAAGTTTCAGCGGCGAGAAAGAAGGAGAGGAAGAGAGAAAATGTGATTTTTTAGGGTTTGGGGGTATTTATACCCCAACCCGATCCGGTGTGCGCGTGTCTATCGCAGCACACCATGCACCCTCTCATCTCAGCCACTGATCTCTATCAGATGACTTAGATCTCTCCTTTTTTAAATTAGATCAGGGCCGTCTGATCCATCAGACGGCCAGAATTAATCCTGGCCTTTTTTTTGTTTGTCTCTACGCGGTTGGGCTTTTGGGACTGGGCTTTGCTGTTTAGTTGCTTTTTGCACCCCCTTTTATTTTCGTTTTGATATTTTGACCCCCCTGTTTTTTTTCTTTCTATTATTGATTTCTTTTTATCTTTTAACCCATGACAAAAAGTACGTATGGAATGTGCTTCAATGAGCTATACAATCCAAATTAAGTACTAATTGGAGTTTTTTTTTTATTAATCCACTAACTTAACATTTTATTTATGCTTAATTATTGTTACTAACTCACTAACCTTTTATTTATGCTTATTATTTTTTAATTATTGTTACTAACCCACTAACTTAACAATATCAACTTTATTTATTGTCATTAACTTAATAATCCTCTCTACCTTAACATTTTCATCCATACATGTCAATATTATTTATTGCTAATAACTCATCTAATTTAAACAAATTTATTTATTGCTTTATTAATTAACTATTTATTTTTATTGCAAGGACTTTAACATGTATTTTAGGGTTTGGTGTAAATATAAATGAGAATTGCATAGCATTCATCCTCTTGCATTCATTTCATATTTATTTTCTCGCAAATACCTTAGAATGTAATTAGGAATAAACAGGGGCGTCCCCGAGTTTTTGGAGGCCATATGCAAATTTAAAATGTGGCCCTTCAATTAAAAAAAACTTCCTCAAAAATTGCAAATAATAATAAAAAAAACCATCATTGTAATTAACATAAAAAATATTCATATACTAATCAATAACAATAAAATACTTTTTAGTTACTCAAACGAATCACGTCGATGTTTCTGTTTTATACTACTTCTTTTTTCTTGATCTCTCTTCACACAACTATGATTCTTATGCTTTTTTTTAGAGAAACTGGGTCTGGCCGTTGAGTCTTACATTTTGTTGTAATTTATTAAATTTTACACCTCTAATTTACTAATACTACCATCTCATGTATTTTTTTTTTTGAGGCCCTCATTTTTAGGAGGCCTTATGCCATTGCACATGTTGCACATGCATCCGAGCCTCCCCTGGGAATAAATGTACACTATAAATGAAAAATTGCATCTCATGCATATTTATTTTTATCGCTTTCCGCAAAAACGTTAGAATATTGAATTCCGAGGAATAGACATCGTTTTGATCAAAATATCATTACGAGATGTCTTCGCGCTTAATCATTGTCATACCCCATTTTTTGACCGGATCACCTTTGTTCGGCGTTTAAAACTGTTTTTTTTCCCTTTGTTGTTTCTGACGAAATTTCGGCAGAGAGGTATTTTAAAATACCTCATTTATTGGTTTTGTCTATATATTCTTTTTGTTTTATTTTTTATATACATTTGTTTTTATTTAAATTGGTTTTTTTTATTATTTATTTTATTTTACGTCCTTTTTATGTATATATCATTATTTTTTTATCTATTTATTTCCTTTTTCGTTTTTTTATTCATGGTGTTTTTTTGCTTAGTTTTTTTAAGGTCCATATCTGTATTTTTCTCCTCATCAGACTCAAAAGGGCAATTTTGTCCAAAAGGGGAAAATATTCATCTGCCAAACCCTAGTTCTGACCCACTATAAATTGTGCATTTATTGCACAGTTTCCAAGGCAGAGATTCACCAGCCGCAAAACCATACAAACAGCAAAAAGAAATTTTTTCTTTCCTTTTCTGAATTCAAACCACAAAAATAGAACAAAAAAATCATCATCTTCATTCATCATCCAACAAACCCAGAAACCATAATACCATATCATCATCATCATCGCTCAAAGAAAATAAACTAGAAACCACATCAAACTTCAAAAACCAAAACCAAATCTTCATCATTCATAAACAAAACCGAATCAAATCGCTCAAACAAAACCCAGATCAAAGAAAAACCAAAAAAATCAAATCAATTCCTTTTCCAAATCGAAAAACAAAACAGAAACGAGAAGGAGAATAAGAGATTGAACAGAATCATAAACCCAAAACACCAAGGTTTTTTCTCGATCTGTTTTTAAGATTTCCCTTTTTTTTTGAAATTTTTCTGAAGTTTAAGAATAGAGAGAGTGGAGATCGGGAGAGGGATAGAGAAACAGAGAGGTTTTTAATGGCCAAGAGAGATAATTTTATTTGATTTTTTTGAGAAACAGAGAGAGAGCCGAGAGAGAAGGTATAGCGGCGGCGAGAGAGAAAGAATGATTCTGTAAAATGAATTTTAGGGTTTTTTGAGTATTTATACTCTAAACCAATCAGGTGCGGGCTAGTGCATGGCCTTATGGTGCACCAGCGCACCCAGAACCCCTTAGATCTAATCCAACGTCCATGATTAACCTCTCCTGTGATCAAATCAAGGACGTCTGATCAATCAGACGGCCATGGTCAAACCCTTTACTCTTTTGTGCAGTTGAGCTTTTTATTGGACTGGGCTTACCTCGTTTTACTATTCACACCCTCTTTCTATTTTTATTGCTATTTGCACCCCTTCTGTTTATTTTTTATTTTTTTTAACCTATGATAAAAGTGCTTATGGAATGTGCTTCAATGAGCTATTAAATCCAAAATATGCACTAATTTGAGGTTCTTTTATTTTTTTTTATTATTTATTTAGTTCATGATTATATGTGTTTATTTTGACTTTAAATTATGCTCACTAATCTAACATTTTTTATTTATGCTCATTATTTCTAATTATTGATACCAACTTACTAACCTAATTCTTATTATTCATGCTCTTTACTCCTCATTATTACTAACTTACTAACTTATCATTATTATTGTTACTAACATACTTTATTATTGCTTGCTAATCTAACAATTAATTTATTGCCTAATTAATTAACTATTTATTTTATTGCAAAGACTTTAGTATGTATTTTAGGATTTGATGTAAATATTAAATAAAAATTGCATAGCATCCTCTCTCTTGCATTCATTTCATGTTTATTTTCTCGTAAATATTTTAGAATGTAATTAGGAACAAATGTACACTATAAATGAAATTTGCATCTCATGCATATTTATTTTTATTGCTTTCCGCAAAACGTTAGAATATTAATTCCGAGGGAAAAGACACCGTTTTGATCAAAATATCATTACAAATTGTCTTCGCGCTTAATTTGCTTATTGCGACGTTAGTATTATTTTTCGCGCTACCTTTTTATTAATTTGGAACCCAACATTCCAATTGAAATAATTAGTCACTTTATTCTCAAAAAAATGAGGTCAACACCTCTTCAAAAAAATCAAAGCAATTTATTCTCAAAAAGCACAAAAATACTTTGTCATCAAACATTTTTCAAAACTTTGGACTTTAAACCAAACGTTTCCTTTTATCACGAAAACCCTTGATTTTAACCCAAGAGTTCTTTTTTATCGTAAACTTGGATTTTAAACCAAGTGGCATTGGATTTTAACCCAAGTGCCTCTTTTATCGTGAAAACCTTGGATTTTAACCCAAGAGTCTTTTTATCGCAAAACTTGGATTTTAAACCAAGTGCATCGTTTACCGTGAAAACCTTGGATTTTAACCCAAGAGTCTTTTTTATCGCAAACTTGGATTTTAAACCAAGTGGCCTTGGACTTTAAACCAATGGCCCCCTTTTATCGTGAAAACCTTGAATTTTAACCCAAGTGCTCTTTTTATCACCAAACTTGGATTTTAAACCAAGTGCCTTGGACTTTAAACCAATGGCTTCTTTTATCGCTAAAACCTTGGATTTTAACCCAAGTGTTCTTTTTTCTCGTCAAAAACCTTGGATTTTAAACCAAGTGCATTTTCTTCATTCATACAATTTTAATCATGCAAAAACCTTGGATTTTAACCCAAGAGTTCTTTTTTATCGTAAACTTGGATTTTAAACCAAGTGGCATTGGATTTTAACCCAAGTGCCTCTTTTATCGTGAAAACCTTGGATTTTAACCCAAGAGTCTTTTTATCGCAAAACTTGGATTTTAAACCAAGTGCATCGTTTACCGTGAAAACCTTGGATTTTAACCCAAGAGTCTTTTTTATCGCAAACTTGGATTTTAAACCAAGTGGCCTTGGACTTTAAACCAATGGCCCCCTTTTATCGTGAAAACCTTGAATTTTAACCCAAGTGCTCTTTTTATCACCAAACTTGGATTTTAAACCAAGTGCCTTGGACTTTAAACCAATGGCTTCTTTTATCGCTAAAACCTTGGATTTTAACCCAAGTGTTCTTTTTTCTCGTCAAAAACCTTGGATTTTAAACCAAGTGCATTTTCTTCATTCATACAATTTTAATCATGCAAAAACCTTGGATTTTAAACCAAGTGTCTTTTATCACTCAAAACCTTTTCTCAATAAACCTTGGATTTTAAACCAAGTGTCCGCGTCTTATTTCATAATCAAACTTCAATCAATTTAACCATATAGACTTTTTTCACAAACTAACATCAATAAAACTCACACTTTTCTTGTTATCTTTAAAACCTTTTTCAAAACCTTAAAAATCAAACAAACAAATTTACTCATAATTTTTACCCCGAACTACGGTGGTTTAATCCCTCGGGTACGTAGGCATGAGACTTGTCTCTCCAATCAATAAAATCAACAAAAACATTTTTCTTCTTTTATCATCACTTTAATTCCTACACTTATACATTTTCACAAGCAATTAAAAATAAAGCGCAAAGTTAGAATAAAAACAAGAGGTTCCTATAGAGTACTATAGATACTTAGGGTGCTAGTACCTTCCCTTTGTATAACTAACCCCCGGACCTTGATCTCTTAAATAGGGTTTTTTTTCGAACTTTTTCCCTTTCCCTTGGATAAATTAAAGATCGGTGGTGGAATATTAAATTCCGATTCAAAGTTAATTAATAACTCGATATCCAAAAATCACCGCGACAATCATTTTTTATAACGTTATTATTATTTCTTTTTCGCGCGCAACCATTATTCGTTTATTTTTATCAAAAAATGAGGTCAAAACCTCTTTCAAAAATACGCAAACAATTTATTTTCAAACATCGAAAAGCATCAAAAATATTTTGTCGTCAAACACTTTCAAAACCTTGGACTTCAAACCAAGTGCATCTTCAATCACGCAAAAAAACCTTGGACTTCAAACCAAGTGACTTTTATCATTCAAACCATTTTCTCAATAAACCTTGGACTTCAAACCAAGCGATCGCGCCTCTTTTCTAAATCAAAAATCAATAAATCCTAATCATTTAGACTTTCTTTCATAAATAAAAATGAATCAATCTCACACTTTTCTTATTATCTTTAAAACCTTTTTTCAAAACTCTAAAAATAAGCAAACAAATCACTCCGCTTTTTACCCCGAACTACGGTGGTTTGATCCCTCTGGTTGTAGGCATGAGACTTGTCTCTCCAATCAATAAAATCAACAAAAAACATTTTTCCTTCTTTTTCGTCACTTTAAACTTTTTCTCAATCATCACTTTAATTCCCATACTTATACATTTTTTACAAGCAATTAAAATAAAGCGCAAAGTTAGAATAAAAACAAGAGGTTCCTATAGGATACTATAGATACTTAGGGTGCTAGTACCTTCCCTTCGTATAACTAACCCCCGAATCTTGATCTCTAAAATAGGGTTTTTCCGAACTTTTTCCCTTACCCTCGGATAAATTAAAGATCGGTGGTGGAATATTAAAATGCGATTCGAAGTAAATTAATAACTCGATATCCAAAAATCACCGCGACAGAAATGGCGACTTCACTGGGGACCAAGCAAGCGGGTTGAGCCTAACTTGTTTTAATTACTATCTTCTCGCTATTATTCTTTTACTTGTGTAAATGTTTGTGAATATACTTGGGTTTGCTTTGAGTGGTGAGATAAGTCCCCCACCCAGACTTGAGGGAACCATAAGATAGGATAGTGGTATAATCATAATGTCTATCCGAGAGTAAGTTTCGGCTGTGGCATATGTGATAACCACACTCAATTGAGGAACTTTGGAGGTAATAGTGCCAACATGAGTAGTCGTGTTTGACATTCTATCTTCAAGGAACCGACGATGTTGAGGACCTTTATTTACACCTAACCCATCTTGGCCTCTTTAGGGCGTAGTGCGGTGGCTAATCGAGCTTAAGTCTCAGATTGGTTGATACGCGATACTACACTCAAACGAGACTTTTCTACGGATTTTGTTGGATCGGAAGTAGTTCCGTAACCCGATGATTTTCGGAGGAGGTCGAGGACTTTGAGAACTTTGTAGAACCCGTAATGCAGGTACAAATGATCCCTAGTACTTATCATATGGGAGGGCTTGTTCCTTAACTCCATCACTATGTATTCCAACCTTCAAGCTATGTTGTGAATCATTGTAACATAATCATGCATGCATGCACTCATTCATAAATTTTTACTCCTCCAATGTTGAAGGACTTAAGCAAATTTTTTTGTAAACATTGTAGATATGGATGTTGTAAGGAGAAACACCCAGAAATACAATTTCAAGACACTAGATTTATCAAGGTTGAAGGAGCTAGGATCCTTAGTGACTTTCCCGGAGGACTTCCGTAGAAATCATGGGAAATTGCTCGGTCTTCTCAAAGTGAATATTGAAAAAGGAAGTTTGGAAACTTTGGTCCAATTCTATGATCCCCTCTACCACTGTTTTACCTTTCCGGATTACCAACTTGTTCCTACCCTTGAAGAATACTCTTATCTCATTGGTTTACCGATACCCGACAAAGTAACTTTCAGCGGCCTTGAACCCACTCCTAAACCTCCAACTATTGCAAAAGCCCTCCATCTTGAAACCTCCGTTGTCAAAGCAAATCTTGAAGGTGCGTGGAGAAAACACAAGAAGGGGGGGTTGAATTGTGTTTTGGATATTTAAAAACTTTCCAAGATATTTAAACCTTTTCAGAGTCTTTAAAGCACAGCGGATTGTTCACACAATTAACTTATGGCGTTATGAATGATGAAGGAGTAAATGAGAGAGTGAGAGAGAGAAGAACACACAACAATTTATACTGGTTCCCCTCACAAATTGAGAGTACTCAAGTCCCCTTGTTTCCAAGAGAGTTTCACTATAATCACTCGGATTACAATAGTTTCTCAAGCACACAAGCTCAAGACTTCCTGCTCTTAGTCACACAAGACATAGAGACTTCCTTACTCTGATCACACAAGATCAAAGACTTCCTTGCTCAAGCACACAAGCTTGAGACTTCCTGCTCTAAGTCACACAAGACAGAGAGACTTCCTTGCTCTGATCACACAAGATCAGAGGCTTCCTTGCTCAAGCACTCAGGCTCTAGACTTCATGCTCTAATAACTAAGATTGAGACTTATGTGCTTCTACACTAAGCAGAAGACTTTCTTGCTTCTACACTAAGCAGAAGACTTACTACTAACCTATGAGCTTAAACTTATTACAAACATAATAACTTCAGAGGCTCTAGTTAGTTTCTATGCTCACTTCATCTGAGAGATATTATCTATTACAATGCAGATTATCACTTTCTTCTGAGAGATTTTATCTAATGAAGAGCGCTAGTCATAAATTCTTTCTTTGGCATATTTATATGAGTTGAGAAAGACATTGAGACGTTGGAGAAATTCCCGTTGTAAAATGGACAGCTGTAGTCTTTGAAGATCCGTTGAGTAAAGCTACGTCTTCCTTTGCAGAGAAGCTTCACCTTTACTGCTTGTCCAATAGTACAATTATAAGGTACAACTAGCTCCTAGAGAGAGGGATCACATCCTTTGTGACCGTTGCAATTTAGTTGACCTTAGAACAAGTCATCAGGCTTGATAAGTTGTAGTTGTTGTAGCCCTCTGATGACTGGGAATTCCTTTGCTTCTGATGAACCTTTGATAACTTGGAGTCTGATTGGTCTTTAAATGGTTGGCCTCTAATAGTCCTTCGCAATTCAGCTTCTGAACGTCTTCATCCTCTGAATGACTCATGACTAGCAGACAGCCTCTGACCTCTTGTAGGCCTCTGAACATCCTTGAGCTTCTAAACTCCTCTGAGTTCCTGAACAGGTTCAGACGTTCTGATCTACTTTGAGCTTCTGAACTTTGTATAGCTTCTGACCACGTTGTAGCTTCTGAACTCTTTCAGAGTCTAATTATTCAGACTTCCATTGGTTTCATCAGACTTTAAATTAAGTGTGCTCTTGATTAAACGTTGAATTCTCCTGCACTTAATTTAAACATTAGTACCATCAATTGTCCATTTAATACTTTGTTATCATCAAAACCTAGGGGTGTGTATTAACACATATTTTGTTCCAACAATCTCCCCCTTTTTGATGATGACAAACACAAGTATTAAATACAATTGTTGTTGATAAAAATCAGCTATGTTGACATTTAGGCTTCTGAGTTTTGCAAGCTCCCCCTAAGTCTAATAACCCATAGGGTTAGGTTTGTAAGCTCCCCCTATTTTGTATCCATAGTTAATTTTAATCAGTTTCAGAAATACTTTATTATATGACTTAAATTATTCATATTTCACTATGTAAAGAACAAGGTTTGCAAGCTTCTTCTTTCCATAGTGTCATAATCTTTGAGTAAAGTTGCACCCTTACTCAAGAACTAACTATGAATAATAAACTTCAATTAATAAATGCATTCTCCTTGAAAATTAAGCCCTTAATGCAGATGCAAGATGAAGCAATATTTAAATTGAATGACAAAATAGGATCAGAGACGCTTAGAGACTTCTACATACACACTTGGTTCTGATGGTTATCATTAACAGCCTCAGAGTTCAAAATATTTTCAAACAGTTCAGAGCTTAAAAAAATCTTTTCAAAGAAAATAGCTCAGAGTCTGAACAAAAATTTGAAAACAGTTCAGAGCTCTTTAGTACAATATTTTGAAATTCTCAAAGATCAAATTGTCATAACAAAGCATGTACCTTATGCTACTATTTTGACCACTCTCCTACGTTCTCTCTCTGAAGCACTACAAGGCCCTAAAAAGCCAAGTAATTTCGCTTCTTCCAACAATTGATTTACCAATATTCTTTCTCCCCCTTTTGTCATTATAAAAAAGGTAATATAAGCAATTAATAGAAATTCAACTTTCAATGCCGTCAAATCAGGAGTGGTTGAACACATTTAATACTCGGCCATTGAATTATGCTTATAAAAGGAGAGAGATACCTAGTCATTTTACTCACACAGAGTAATCTTAGGTTATTGATAGATCTCTTGAGAGAAAAAATGAAACGCTCAGAGAAGGAGAAGGTAGTTTCACTGAGAGTCAGTCAAGATAGGAGAAAACATAAGAAGAAACCAATGGAAAAAAAGCCAGTGTCCTTTACAGAAGAACTCAGTTCAGAGTCTGAAGAGAAATCTTTGGACTCTAACTGTTTTAAGTTCTGAAGACATATCTTCCTGAAGAAAATCAAACTGATATCCAAGGCTCTAGAGGGGCTAGAGTCTTTTCTTGAAGAAAACCAAACTGATGCATCTGATTCGGTTTCTTCAAGAAGGACTGCTAGTTGATTAGATGGTTTTTAGCCAAAGCCTCAACTTTTCCCCTCTGCAAAGGTCATATTTTAGGCGTGCAACCTTCAAATATGGCCTTTGAAGCAACCAGAAGATAATCCTTGGGAAAACATTATATGTAATCCATAACTTATGTTCTTAATGAAACAAAGTTCATTACTTAGGCTTGTTTATCTTTGATTTCTTGTTAAGAATTCTTCTCTTGTTATGTAATTTAATCTTTTAGGACTACCTTATATTGTACTTATTGAAAATCAAATTTTATAAATAAAAGCTCAAGAGTTTGAAGTATTGATTGTTCAAGATTTGTTTGTTTTAACAAAAGAGAATTTTTAGTTTCATCAAGCAAATATAACAATCAATCAGATATTGTTAATCAAAATATTCATATAAGCATAGTGACTAATCAGAATAGACTTAACACAGAAATGAAAATCATATAACCATATAAACTCTATTAATGTGTTTAAAGTATTAATCAGTTTATAAAATCATATAAGAAATCAAGATAATCCTAATGTTGAGGTTGTCTAGAGACAGAAGTTAAGGTTATCATGATATTTTTCAGATTAGCATCTACTTTTTCATCATTCCCATAAACTTGTCCACTTTGTCTTCAAACCTTCTGATAACACTTCCATAGACAGGATTCTTCAAATGTTGTTGATTGCCTTGATCACCCCTCAGACTGTCTTAAGAGGTACATTCAGATTATCCACTATTGAGGCTAACCTTTCCCTAAGGTTTTACTCAATACTTTATCTTGCAGCAGAGGTTTCAGGATGATCCCTCTCTGTATCCTCTTGAGTCTGAATGTCTTCCTTCATTTGCAGCTTCTTCTGGCCTTCTTCTCTTTTTCTTCAATTCTTCCTTTTCAATTTCAAACCCTTTTCCTAAGTTGTCCAGTAGTTGAAGGTACTGATTGACGATACCACTAGAGGAAGTAGGTATATCAATGTTGTATTTCTTCACCAAGGAAGGTCCTGAGTGAGACTGAGGCACCAAGGGATCTGAAGGTTGAACTTCATGTCCTGACAGCAAGTTCATGTGAGAAAAAGTATGAACAGATACTGTGGAGGCTCTGATTTCCCTTAACAAGCAGTCATGACCCGCAACTTTGATTATGTCAATCACCCCACATTGATAGAAGATCTCACTAAGTATCCTAGGGTAGATGACATTTACAATAGGCTTGTCCTGATTCTGAGTGCTTAATACTGCTTTGCAAAGGTGTTTAAAGATATATTCAGCCCAATTTAAGTTATATTTCCTAGAGAGAAAATAAGCAAAATGCCTATGATCCCATGTCAATTTGTCAGAGTCATCATTGCTAGGAAATATGGAACTCAACATTATTTTGGCTAATACTCTCTGAGTGGGCTTCAGATCATCTAACTTGTCACTCTCACAGTTTTTTCCTTTGATGTAACTCAGTCTTGTCATGATCTTTAGAAACTCAGACTTCATTGCTTTATTGTGACCACAGGTGTAGTGGAATCCTTCATTTGGAATGGATAACACTTTAGCTAAGTTTGAAGCAGTGAGAATTACTTCAAAGCCACACACAACCGAGTGAACCTCTGTTTCCTCAACGATTCTCAAGCCTAATTCATCAGGAGTTTTGTCTTCATTTTCAACCTTTTCTTTTCTTCTTGCGTCTAGCTCCTTATCATAGTCTTCAACTGTCTTCACCTTGCTTCTTATCCAGAAATCTTTTTTCAGAGTAAGATAGATTGAACCATTTAATAGATTCATGTATCTAAAGCTCCCTTTATGATGAGAAAAGAACTTTAGAACATCAAGCTGATTCTTTTCCAAACTATCAAAGTCCACTGGTTGTTCCATAACCAGGTTCAAAGATTTTCCCTCCATCTTAAGAGACAAATCTGTAGAAAACATTTCTTTGCAGGCGATGGTGTTGATCGGAAAGTCTTTAGGAAAAGTGAACGAGGAGTCTGAGACTGATGTAGAAGTAGATTCCATTACAGACGATTAGGGTGAAGAGTTTTTGCTAAAGATAGAGAGAGGGTTTTGGTTCAAGAGATGTTTGAAGACAACAGAATAGAATGAGATAGTGTAAAGTATGCAAGTATTTAAATGATTTTGATTAACACAGTAAAACACATTAAGGCACACAATACATTTAACCCTAATGAATTCCCTTTTGATTATCCAACCTAAATTCTGAATATTACTCCATTTTTATGAGATTGAGGGCTGCATGTGGATTTTAATAGTCAAGAGACCATGGGTTTGATTATTACAAGTTTTGGAGGAGATTAGATGATTTTCGTATTCTGGACATACCCTCACAAAAATGGTTTGTACCCTCACAAAAATGGTTTGTACCCTGTAGTTAGCTAACGAATTTCCGGTCAATTTGGCACCAGTTTCATAATATTTGGATAAGAATTGTGGTCTGGGCGAATTTTTGAAGTTAAGGGATCAAATCAGGATTTCTGCAGAATTGATGTTTGACAGTGCTGCACTAAAATGGTATGAACTCCCTCTCTATAACTTCAAATTGAACGAGGCTGGTTTCATTGGAAAGCTAACTCAATTCTCAATTTGGTGGTTTTGGTTTCGTTGAAATTGGATTAGAAATGAGGTCGCTAGAATTTTCCGAAGTTGGACGTACGAAGCAGAATTATGCAGAAAAATCTGAGGTTGAGTTCGAAGTATTTCTATTGCAAATTCCGCTGTTCGACGAGCTCTAGAGATGGCGATGGGATTGTTCAAGCGTCTATCTCAGGTGGGTTCTTAGGATTTAGAATAGTTAGAATTTCCCCAATAATTGAACATTGCATGATAACATAGGTTTAGGGAAATTGAATTGTGTATGAGAGGAGTTTAATACCCAAAACTCTTCTCCATTTTAAATTATTATTATACTTATATTGTTAATGGCTGGATTGGATATGGAAATTTGATTTGGAATTTCTAGTTTTTCACTGAATTTGCAGAACAGGGCTAAAATCATGTGATACTCGCTAAGCGAGCTCTGGCGAACGTGCAACCATGAGTTGTAGGTTTTGGTCGCTGGCTGACCAGAACCTTCTGACTCTGGTCGCTAGCACTCGCTGGGCGACCATGACAGAATTTAGCCATCTGTTTTGGCTTTTGAAACTCAATACTGTTTTTAAATTTGTTATCCTTCCAGGTTTATTTTCCATTGACATTACGAGGTAATAATAATCGAAATGTTAATTGCACGTTAGGAAATAATACAATTTAACTTAGGTTATGAACTAAGTTAGTTTCCCCGGGTTTGGGATATATTGGTAGTATGTTAACACATTAGAATTATGTGTAGTATCAGTCCAAAGAGATGTGTGGTTGCTTGACACCACCAAAGGGATTCGAGGAATCTATAGAGATGTGTGGTTGCTTGACACCACCAAAGGGGATTCGAGGAATCCATAGCGATAAGATATTAATAATATTGATTGTGATGCCATAGTTATTCCGTACCATAGTGCGCTATGATCACGAAGATTGGTACGGAAAAGCGTAAGGCTCTCTGAGACCGGCTCACCTCAGATTGTCCTTGCATAGCTAAAACGAACTCAGATAATCTTTGTGTTACACCATATAAATTGTTTGTATATATATACATGTATTGCGCGTGAGATTGCATGAGGACTGATTACAGGTTTCCCCTGGTGTAGTCACCATTAGGTGGGTAGTAGAACTCACGAGGCTTAGTAGTCTCACCCCCCCCCCCCCCCCCCCCATTCTTCATCCTTTCAGATTACAGGTTCGCATTTGTCGCGGAGCTGAAGCGTAAAGATTCAGAATACATGGGTTACATTTAGGAGCTGACATCCAGATTATTCTTATCGTAGTATAAGATTCAGTTTATGTCATGTACAGTAGTTAGCTCAGTATGTATTATTCAGCGGATTTTTATAATCCAACTACGTATTGAATCTTTATGTAATGAAATTTTATTGTGTCCCGATTCAGTTATGTACACTCCTATTGATATTCTAGATAAATTGATATGGGGTGTTATACATTTTCTAGTTCTTCAATTTTGATTAAAGAATTTTTATATAGAGCTAGAAAATGTTTAGCTTTCTTTGCTAACTCATCCTTTTGTGTTTTTAAAAGTTTTAGTTTAGAGGATGATTCAGCAAACTTGCTTAAAGACATACCAAGGTAGGTTAAGAGTTGTTCTTTAGAATAATTTAAAAATACCTGTTCAGATTCATCAGAGTCTCCATCAGCTGTAGCCATCAGAGCCACATTTGCTTCTTCATCATCACTGTCTGAGGATGTTTCCAGGTCTTCAAACGTTGCCATTAAGCTCTTCTGGAATCTCCTCTTGTAGCTCTCTCTCTTGCTACTGAACTTCTTGTTCTTGTCCTTTGATGATGCTTCAGAACATTCAGCAATGAAATGTCCTGGTTTGTTACACTTGAAGAAATTCTTCTCTTCTCTACTGGGAGTATTCCTTGAACCATTTCCTCAATAGCTGTGACCTTAGGTCTCCATTTGTCAGTCAAGCTGTTCAGGATCTTCCATACATGATCAGAGGTTGTATAACTTTTCTTTAGAATCCTGAGATTAGACACTAGAGTCTAAAATCTAGAAAACATGGTCTCAATGTCTTCATCAGGTTTCATGGTAAAAAGCTCATACTGCTGAACCAGTAGTCTTGCTTTGGCATTCTGAACTTGCCTATTACCATCATAGTTTGAGCAGAGAGAGTCATACATAGCTTTAGCTGTAGATCTATCCATTATTTTGGTATATTCATCATGAGATATTGCTGACATCATGATTTGTTTGACTTTGTTGTGTTTAGAAAATATCTTCTTGTTTTCAGCAGATAGAGCTCTTTTCTGAGCTATAGTAATCTTGCCATCAGGACCTATTCCATCAATAGGTACTCCTTCTTCTATCAGGTCCCAAAGCTCATCATCAATTCCATTTACATAGTGGTAAATGCTATCTTTCCACCATTCAAATCTTAGAGCATCACCACTAAAGATTTGAATCTTTTTATTGCTGGAATCATGATTAGATGTTGAAGAGGTAGAAGTCATGTTGTCGTAGTTGTATTGAACTTGAGATAGATCTGAAGCAGTAGGTGTAGGTGTAGATGTGGCTTCCCCAGACATACAGTGTTTTTCAAAGATCTTTTACTGTCTCACTGTAAAGTGATTAAAAAATAGAACCGGAGCTCTTGATATCAATTGAAGGTGAAAAACACAAGAAAGGGGGTTGAATTGTGTTTTGAAAAATTAATTATTTTACTTGAAAGTATATTGACTTGCAGCGGATATAAGAAACTAGACAGAACACAAAACGCAAATGGGATAAAGAGAGAGAGAGAGAGAGAAAGCACACACAGAAATTTTATACTGGTTCCTCTCACAAAACGAGAGTAGTCCAGTCCCCTTGCACTTCCAAGGGATTTTACTATAATCACAAATATTACACAACTAATGCTCAAGCACACAAGCTAGAGACTTCCTTGCTCTAGGTCACACAAGACAAAGAGACTTCCTTGCTCTAATCACACAAGATCAGAGACTTCCTTGCTTAAGCACACAAGCTTAAGACTTCCTTGCTCAAGTCACACAAGACAAGAGACTTCCTTGCTCAAATCACACAAGATAAGAGACTTTACAAACTAACTTAATACACAGATTAAGTAGGACTGAAAGTTCTAAGCAAGACTCTCTAAACACTAAGTTCAGAATCTACAATATCAAAAGATATTTTACTTAGAAGGTTACACAAGAAAGAATAACAACAGTTCACAGCTTGAATATAATTTGAATCTTTCTCTGAGTTCAGATGATCTTCCAGTAGTCTTCTCTCTATCAGGATGTCTTCGATTTATACTCTAGGTATAAAGACGTTGAGAAAGGACCGTTGGTTGTACACTCTTCTTTTTGTTGACAAGACCGTTGTACTATTTCATTAGTTATGAGTTGTCTTCCTTCAGGGAGTGTTCTTCAGAATCTGATGATATCATTTCTTTGATCTTCTCAAGATGTACGCAAGCTGAAGATTGTGTTTCTTTCTTTGGCCTCTGAGGACTTCTGATGGTCTTTCAATATTTGGCTTCTGATGGTCTTTCAATATTTGGCTTCTGATAGTCCTTTGTAATTCAGCTTCTGAACGTCTTCGTCTTCTGAATGACACTTGACTTCTTAGCTTCTGAGATTCAATACCAAGCAACTTCTGATCCATGTAGCTTCTTAGCGTTCTAGGCTTCTGAACGTCTTTTGACTTCTGAGCGCCTTTTGATCTTCTGAACGCCCTCAGAGTGTAATGCTTCAGACTCTATCAAAGTTTCTTCAGAGCTTAAATTAAATGTGCTCTTTCATAAATATAAGTTTGTCCTGCACACTCAATTTAAAACATTAGTAATACCAATTGTCCATTTAATACTTTGTTATCATCAAAACTTAGGGTGTTTTATAAATAAAACTAATTTTGTTCCAACAATCTCTCCCTTTTTTATGATGACAAACATAAGTATTAAATACAATTGATGTTTGACAAAATTCAGCTATATTGACATTAGGCTTCTGAGTTTTGCAAGCTCCCCCTAAGTCTGATACTCCATAGGGTTAGGTTTGTAAGCTCCCCCTATTTTATATCTATAGTTGATTTTGATCAGTTTCAGAATTACTTTATTATATGACTTAAATTATTCATATTTTACTATGCAAAGAACAAGGTTTGTAAGCTTCTTCTCTTCATAGTGAAATAATTTTTGAATAAGGTTGCACCCTTACTTAAAAACTATCTATGAATAATAAACTTCAAATAATAAATGTATTCTCCTTGCACAATATAATCTTAAGAAAGTAACTACAGTCCAGATAATAAATATTTAAATGAATGAAGATAACATCAGATGCGTTATTGGCAGTAGGATAAGATACATATACATTAGGTTCTCATAGGATGTCATGTGAACGATTTCAGAGTTTTAAAATATAACATATATTAAAACAAATCATATCAGATTGCCAAAAAATGACCAATACTCTTTACTCTTTTCACCCCGAAATTGTACAAAGCTAGAAAGGTTTTATAAAAGCTGTAGAAACACTTTTATCAACAATTGAATTACCAATACTCTTTCTCCCCCTTTTGTCATTATCAAAAAGGTTGTCTACCACAATTAAAGCAATTGTAACGACCAATGTAGTCAAGTCAGAAATATGGTTACAACTATGTCCATCATAAATGAACGTGTTGAACGCATTTAAGACCTTGGCGTTGGAATGAGCTTATAAAAGGAGAGAGCCTATTCATTTTATTCTCACAGAATAATCTTAGGCAAAAGTAGTTCAATTGAGAAAAAAAATGAAACGCTTAGGGAAGAAAAGTGTAGTTCCAAAGAGAGTTAGTCAAGATGAGAGAAAAACTAAGCAAGACAAATCAAGAAAAGCAGAGTCAAAGCCTAAGGTTGAACTCAGTTCAGAGTCTGATGAATGGGACTCTGATTGGTTTGAGTATCTGAAGACATATCATCCTGAAGAGGATCAATCTGATGTCCAAGTCCCAGATGGGCTAGAGTCTTCTCCTGAAGAAGAACAATCTGATTCAAAAGAGTCAGACACTTCAAAGAAGGTGCCATCCAAGCTGGATCACCCAACTCTGCCCTCTAAATATTTCAGATGATTTTCTTTAGAATTCTATGTAAACAGTCACTCATGTTTTTAATGAAATACCATTTTATGTTTGGCTGCTTATTTTGATCTCTATTGTTTAGCATTCTTTCTTTTATTTGACAAAAGTTTGAAAAAGAATCACTTAAAGTATAAAAACTTAAGAGCCAAATGAGTAATAAAAGCTAAAAAACAGGATAATCAAATACCACTTGAGTAAAAAAATAAAAAATACCAATTAACAGATAGAGCAAATAAAATACTAAATAGCACAAAATTCATTGGCATTCAACAAGTAATCAACAATACAAAACAGAATTATCCTAACAATGTGCTTAACAAACATTCAAGAAGGTCAAATATACAAGTAAAGAAATCCTAGGGGTCTTTGTGAAGAAGGCTAAGAATGGTTTCCATGGTTTTGGAGAGATGCGCTTGACTTGCAGAGACCTCTTTCAAAATTCCATTGTGTCGCGGTGATTTTTGGATATCGAGTTATTAATTAACTTCGAATCGCAATTTAATATTCCACCACCGATCTTTAATTTATCCGAGGGAAAGGGAAAAAGTTCGAAAAAAACCCTTTTTTTTAAGAGAACAAGGTTCGGGGGTTGGTTATACGAAGGGAAGGTATTTTAGCACCCTAAGTATCTATAGTACTCTATAGGAACCTCTTGTTTTTATTCTATCTATGCGCTTTATTTTATTTGCTTGTAAAAAAAATGTATAAGTATAGAATTAAAGTGATGATAAAAATGCTTAAAGAATGATAAAGAAGAAAAAATGTTTTTGTTGATTTTATTGATTGAAGAGATAAATCTCATGCCTACGTACCCGAGGGATCAAACCACCGTAGTTCGGGGTAAAAAGACGAGTAAATTTGTTCGTTTGATTTTAAGGTTTTGAAAATGGTTTTAAAATATCAAAAGCCAAAAGTGGCAAAATGTGAGTTTGATTGATGTTAATTTGTGAAGAAAGTCTATATGATTAAATTGATTGAAGTTTGATTAAGAAATAAGACGCGGACACTTGGTTTAAAATCCAAGGTTTGTTGAGAAAATGTTTGAAGTGATAAAAGACACTTGGTTTAAAATCCAAGGTTTATGCATGATTAATGATGTATGAATGAAGAAAATGCACTTGGTTTAAAATCCAAGGTTTTAGGCGAGAAAAAGGACACTTGGGTTAAAATCCAAGGTTTTAGCGAAAAAAGGACGCCGTTGGTTTAAAGTCCAAGGCACTTGGTTTAAAATCCAAGTTCGCGGTAAAAAAGACACTTGGGTTAAAATCCAAGGTTTTCACGATAAAAGACGCCGTTGGTTTAAATTCCAAGGCACTTGGTTTAAAATCCAAGTTCGCGGTAAAAAAGCACTCGGGTTAAAATCCGAGGTTTTCGCGATAAAAAGAAACGTTTGGTTTAAAGTCCAAAGTTTGAAAAGTGTATGATGACAAAATATTTTTGATGATATGTGAAAATGAATTATGTTGACTTTTTTGAAAGAGGTTTTGACCTCATTTTTGAGAATAAAATGACTAACTATTTTTGAAGAGGTGTTGACCTCATTTTTGTGAATAAAATGACTAAATATTTGATTGGTATGTTGGGTTAAAATAAAAAAAAGGTAGCGCTAAAATTAATAACGTCGCAATAAGCAAATAAGCGCGAAGACGATCCGTAATGATATTTTGATCAAAACGGTGTCTTTTCCCTCGGAATTAAATATGCTAACGACTTGCGGAAAGCGATAAATAAATATGCATGAGATGCGATTTTTTCATTTATAGTGTACATTTGTTCCTAATTACATTCTAAGGTATTTGCGAGAAAAAACAAATATGAAATGAATGCAACATAATGCTATGCAATTTAATTTTACATCAAATCCTAAAAATACAATCTAATGTCGTTATAACAAAATAAATAAATAATTAATTAAGCAAAAATAAAATAAAAGAAAAGAAAGGGGGTGCAAATAATAATAAAAACAGGAAGGGGTGTGAGAAGTAAACAGAAAACCAGGCCCAGTCCAGAAAAAGGCCCAACTGCACAAAAAAGTAAATGGTTTGATCAGGGCCGTCTGATTGATCAGACGTCCCTGATTTGATCACAGGAGAAATCAATTGTGGGCGTTGGATTGAATCTGAGGGACATTGGCGCGCAGGTGCATCGTAAGGACGTGCACCTGCGCGCACAGGATCAGAGAGCAAATATAAATAGGGAAACCCTAAATTGAAAACAGAACTCTCTCTTCCTTCTCTCCCTCACCGCCGTCCGCCATTTTCTTTCTCCCAAGCTTCTCTGTTTTCTCAAAACTTCAAGTTTCAAAAATGTTTTAACACCAATCATACACAAAAACAACTCCTAAATCTAAATTTATATTCGAAATAAACAAAACACAAACCCACAGTCCGGATCGAGCAAAACAAAAAAGGAAATGAAAAACAACCTTAGGTTTTCTGGATTCGGTTTCGGTTCTCACTTCTTCTTCTTCTCCGTTTCGTTTTCGTTTTTGTTTTCAGATGATGCTTTATGATTTGTAGTTGACGATGGTTTTTGAAAAAATCAGAGACGATGATTTGTGGGTTGTGATTGAACGGTTTTGATTGTGAAGGTTTGGATGATTGTTGATTCGGTTTTCTGGGTCGAGGATGAGCGATCTGGATTTCGTTCTGGTTTGAGGTGGTTTGTGATTTGGTTTTGATTTTATAAATGAGTTTCTGGGTTGATGATTATGCGATGAAGATGGAAGTTTTTTTTTCGGTTTTTTGACTGAGAAAGAAAGAAATGGTTTAAACTTTTGGTTCTGATCGTTGAATCTCTTTGATCATTTCTATCTTTTTTGTTCTGTTTTGATTTTTTGATCTGGAAAAATATTGTGGCTGACTGTTTCTGCGGCTGAGGCTGAGTCCCCCTCTCCCTTGGAAACTGTGTACTATTTGTACTGTGTGTCAGACCTAGGTTTGACAGATGATTTTCCCAATTTGGACAAAATTGCCCCTTTGGGCTTGGACAAAAAAATACACCTGATCTGGACCCAAAAATAAAAAGCTGAAAAAAAAGACACCACTAATAAAAAACGAAAATAATAATAATAAAAGGAAAATGACTTAAAAAATGAAATTAAAAAAAGAAATGAAAAATCAAAACAAATAATGAAATAATAATAATAAAAGAAGAAAATAATATATAAAAAAGAAACCAAATAAATGAGGTATTTTAAAATACCTCTCTGCCGAAATTTCGTCAGAAACGAACAAAGAAAAAATGTCTAAAAAAGACGAATAAAAGCAATTGGTCAAAAAATGGGGTATGACAGATGCCCCTATTTAAGTTTCTTCCATCGAAGATAAAAAGAAAAAGATAATTTTTGATGATATTTTTGTTTTGGTTCGACGGTGGAAGAGACTTAAATACAGAGTACGCCATTTTTTGACCGGATTGAACTATAAAATGCTATGATATGATGTTATGTTATGAATGTTATGCTTATGAGTGTTATGTTTATGAGTGTTGTGTTTATGAGTGCTATATTTACAAAATGTTTGAATGTAATGAAGATTATTTGACAGGGGTAATGAAGACAGAAAGCGATAAAGTCCTGTATGCGGACAGAAAGCAGTAAAGTCCTGTGTGCGGACAGAAGTAAAGACAGAAAGCAGTAAAGTCCTGTGTGCGGACATAAGCAGATAAAGTCCTGTGTGCGGACATAAGCAGATAAAGTCCTGTGTGCGGACATAAGTAAAGACAGAAAGCAGTAAAGTCCTGTGTGCGGACATAAGCAGATAAAGTCCTGTGTACGGACAGAAGTAAAGACAGAAAGCAGTAAAGTCCTGTGTGCGGACAGAAGTAAAGACAGAAAGCAGTAAAGTCCTGTGTGCGGACAGAAGTAAAGACAGTGTCCACCAACATTGTGGGATGGTAAGGACAGGTAAAGGCAGTGTCCACCAACATTGTGGGATGGTAAGGACACATCGAGGAAATAAATTGTCTGCTGACATTGTGGGAGAGCGAGACATGACAAGAATATGTATTTGTCTGGACCAGACGCACTGGAGATGACCTCTTTTGGAGAAATGAACTGTAAGTTTGCAGTTGATTGTTTGCAAAATCTGCTACTTTGAATGTGTATGATGGAGACATCTCTGGACCAGACTCACTGGGGATGACTCTCTTTTTTGTGATGTATAATGGATGGAGACATCTCTAGACCAGGTATACTGGGGATGACTCTTTTTTTTTTGTGATTTATGATTTGTTGGAGACATCTCTGGACCAGATACACTGGGGATGACTCTTTTTGTGATGAATTGAAGCAAAACACATGATGGTCAATGCGGTATGTATGATTGATTTTGTGTGCATGTTGCATGCGAATATGAATGTATATACACATATGTGAATGATTGTATGTTTGTATGTATGTATATGTACAATTGTATGTATAAATGTTATGTATGTGTGAATGTGTGAATGATCGTATGTATATATGAATGTATATATGATTGTATGTAAGTATGAATGTATGTTATGGATATGTAAATGATTGTATGTATGTACATGTGAATGATTGTATTTGTATGTTTGTATATAAGTATGAATGTATGCTATGAAACTTGTATTTGTATGATTGAATGATATTTGTACATGACGGGATGAAACAAAAGCTTGATCAGGTAAGATGAGCAATGGGCCGACGTATCCGTACAACCACTCGGTAATTCTCCGCTGGGGACAGCACCCTTACATGTGAAATAAATCAGATCCTCGGGGTAGAACCCGACATAGTATGTAAGAATGATTGCTTCTTGGGGTAAAACCCATTGGACAGAGGTTTGGCAGAAGTCGCCATTTTGTACATTGAAATTGAATATTTTCTCATGGTCTTGTTTCAACAGTCATGCTTTTGCTTTTTTTTTTCCTTTTTTGAAATCCCTAACTTTTGCCTGGATCGCCCTTTCAGGTTTTCAATCCACCGGGAATATTTATCTTTTTTGTTTTGCCCCTAATTTTTGCCTGGACCGCCCTTTCGGGTTTTCAATCCACCGGGACGCTCATTTTTGCCTAAGCCGCCTTTTCAGGTTTTCGACTTAGCGAGCTGTTCTTTTTTGCTTTTTTTGCTTTTTTGACAGAAAGAAACAAGACTAATATGATATGCGAACTTCTCCAAGAGATGCCATTTGCTGATGATATACTGATGATATGCAAACTTCTCAAAGAGATGCCATTTGCCACTGAATGAGCCTTCCAAAAACGGGTCTCAGCTTCTTCTTTCATTGGGGGAAAGGAAATCATACAAGCTTCTTAAAGATAACCACTTGCTGGAGATTACCGGAGAACAATCAAGTTCAGTATTCAATGGAGGAAAGTTGGATCATATGCTCAAAATATTGTAGTAACACACATGTCCATAAGAAACCAAAATATCAACTCGATGATTATTGGCTCAAGGAGGAAGAAACATAACAACTGTCTTGGCAGATCTGGATTGCCCCTGGAAACCACTTCAGGTGCCCCAAGTGAGTGAAAACTTGACTTTGAATCCTTGAAGGGTATACCACTTTATGTAAAGACTTGCCCCTGATTGGCGGGTTTCTGATGTAATTTGCCCCAAGTTAGGAGCGTTTTGAATTGATTTGCTCCTGATTAGACCAATTGATTGAATTTCCTTGATGCCAAATATAAATTTGCAAACAAAATTGTTTCTTTTGAAAAATGTTTCTGATGTAATGTACATGCAAGTTTTGGAATCGCAAAAATTTATATAAAATACATGTGGTGTGTGTAAAAGATTGTTACTCAACAAACAGGTGGAGTCAGTTTTAACAATAATTTTGCTGATTATGCTTTCAAAGTAAACCTAGTTTCAATTAGGTCTTTTGAGGGTTATAACGTGGCCTGGTTCATGGTTTTGAAAAGAAAGATGTTTAGGCTCAAAATTCTGTTTTAACCCACCCACTTCTTTGATGTCCTTCATTCCTACATTCAACTAATTCATCAGACATACTTTGGTTGACAAGAGGATTTCTTTTGACAATGATGTTTGAGGTTGACGCTTTGGTCGAAGTTTTGATGAGATTTTTTTTTTAGTGACAATCACTTTTCATTCACAAGCTTGTTTTCAATGTTTTTGCTCTTAATCCCTTATTTTTGCATGGACCAATTCTTTCGAATTTTGCGGTCCATCGGGATGCCCTGAATTTTGCCTAAGTCTTTTACCTAGCGGGCTTTTGTGGTTGTTTTTGTTTGTGTTTTTTTTTTGTGTAGGATGTTTGTGACTGTCACACGTTATTGTGAGTTTTGTCTCTTCATGACTTCCTCTATCTCAACAGATTTATCCTCTTGTATTGGGATGTGTCATTGAATTATTGAAAGACTACCCTACCCCGGGTTAAGATTAAGGGTTTTTTATATTATAGAAAGAACACCAACCTCTGGCTCAAAAGGGTTGACTATGGATTATCTCCTTATTTCTCCAGTGTTTGGGAAGTGAAACAATGCCTTACATCCTCAACCGGGTCTTACTAATGAAAGCATATATCAGTAATTTTAAACATTTAATTTACATCATTCTCCCCTCAAGTTTGTAAACAAGAAAAGTGAAGTAGAAAAACATTATCATTTATGATGGCACAAGAAAAGAGTGAATACGAATGGATGGATTCCAAAATATGCATGCTCATTGTTTAGAAATTTTAATTTAAAAGATACAACTTAAAAATGCAAATAAATGCTTGGCAAGAAAGAAATTGCAATTGGAAAAATAAAAGGCCCAGTGATCCTAGGGACAAGCTTCTTGATAATCCTTGAAAATGGCGGAGACCCATGATTAAGCAGAGGACGAACTTTGAACGTTAGGGTTCTCATCCTTGAAAGATAGCACATTGTTGCGGATCAAATCCTGAACAGCTTTCTTGAGAGGGTAGCAACGCTCTACATCATGGCCAGGGGCCCCTTGATGGAAGGCACAAGTTAAATCACTGCGGTACCAGGGAGGTAGTACTGCTGGCACAGGGGGAGGTGGCCTTATCTGGACAAAATTTTTAGCAAGTAAAGCGGGGAGTAGGTCGGCATATTTCACAGGTATAGGATCAAATGGTTGATTTGTCTGAGCACGGTTATGATTGAATGATTGTTGGGGTGATGGTAGATGATGAGATTGTGGGTATTGTGTTGGTAGTGCTATGGTTGCAATATGTGGATAAGCTGGGTTGCTCGAATTATATCCTCCCTGGACCTCCATGCCAACTTCACATTCTTGCTTCTCTGAAAAGTTGTTGCCATATCGCTTAGCAGTATTGGTCGGAGCTTTTTCTCTTGTCAACCGTCCCTGACGGACTCCTTCTTCTAAACACATTCCCATTTCCACCATTTCTGTGAAGCTTCTTGATACAACACCAACCATTTTCACATAGAAGAATGGGCTCAGAGTATGCAAAAACAACTTACACAATTCTTTTTCTTCGACTGGAGGACGAATCTGAGCAGCAAGCTCCCTCCATCTTTGAGCATACTCCTTAAAAGACTCCCTATCTTTTTGTGCCAAGGCTCGTAACTCATCCCTATCAGGGGCCAGATATGAATTGTAATTGTACTGCCGAATGAAAGCACTAGCCAAATCATTAAAGGAACTGACATTAGCCCTATCAAGGTCCATATACCACCTCAGAGCTGCACCGGTAAGACTGTCTTGAAAATAATGGATCAGCAACTTGTCATTACTGGATTGAGTAGACATCTTTCTGGCATACATGACTAGGTGAGCTTTGGGGCAAGTGCTCCCCTTATACTTCTCAAAATCCGGAACCTTAAACTTGTGAGGGACCACAACATCAGGGACCAAGCATAGTTCATGAGCATCCTGGCCAAACAAATCCTTCCCTCTAAGAGCCCTCATCTCTTTTTGCATCTCATCATATTTGATCTGTAAGTCATCCATCCTATCATAACCTCCTACACTTTCAGCATGAAAGATGGGCATCTGAGTTTGCGGGATAGTATGAACAAAAGGTGCAGAAACGGTTGCTGTGACCTGGGGAAGTGTATTGCCGAGCTGGGGAATAGGCACTGTCGATTGGACATGGGGAATCTCTGATATTACAGGACGTGATTCTGCCCCAAGAAAACCAACTGGCATGCCCCATGGGTAACCTTCGGGCATAGCGAACTGAGGAGCGCCAAGAGGTGCAGATGAAACGGAAGGAGATACAAGGGTACTGCTAGACTGAGATACCGAAGCTATCGCCTGATTCTGGGTAGCCATCAAAGATGCCACCATGCTAGTCAACTTCTCAATTTCTGTTTGCATGGTTGTCACCTGTACACGGAGCATATGATTTTCTTCCTCAAAATTGTCCATCTTGTTTGTCAACCTGAACCGAGTATTGTAGACACGAGTTGGTTTGTACTGAATACGCCGAGCCACTTTTTACTGAGGTAGAGAGAACAAGAAAATATGAGACTTGAGTTTGGAAACTTATGAATGTAGTATGATGCATGATGTGTTTATGCTAAAATATACAATGTGTTTTTTTTTGTTATCGAAGGACTTATTCCAAATTGGTCGTAAACATTTAGATATGGATTTTGTTAGGAGAAAAGAAGATGAAAAGAGAAAAAATTATTATGTGTCTTTTGAAATGAATATTCTCTACAATGTTTACAAAAAATTTGTTTAAGTCCTTCGACATTGGATGAAGAAAAAGAATTTATGAATGAGTGATGCATGCATGATGCGGAAAACATGGTGGGGTTAAAGTAAAATGTTGGAGTCAAAGGTAAAACCCTCCCATATGGTATGTACTAGGGTTTGTATGTACCTGCATCACGGGTTCTAATAAGTTCCCAAAGTCATCAACCATCTTTCGAACATCACCGGCTTACGGAACTAATTCCCGGTCCAATAATACTCTCAAAACAATCTCGTTTGAGTGTAGTCTCGCGTATCGACTAATCCCAAGACCATTCTAGGTTAGCCACCGCACTACGCCCTAAAAGGCCAAGATGGGTTAATGTGATTCTAAGGTTCTCAGCTTCTCAGGACACTCACATTGATAAGTAATAACGCCGACATGACTATTCATGTCAACAGAGTACTACTATCATGAGGCCTCCACTGAGCGGGATTATATCACATGCATCGGGGTCTAAGACTATTCTTAGCCCAATACTTTGATTATACCCCATCCTATCTTATTGTTTCTCTCAAGCCCGGGTTAGGACTTATCTCACCACTCAAGACAAACCCAAGTATATATATACAAACATTCACATAAAAAAGAATAATAGCGCGAAGATAGTAAATAAAACAAGTTAGGTTCAACCCGCTTGGTTGTCCCCAGTGAAGTCGCCATTTCTGTCGCGGTGATTTTTGGATATCGAGTTATTAATTAACTTCGAATCGCAATTTAATATTCCACCACCGATCTTTAATTTATCCGAGGGAAAGGGAAAAAGTTCGAAAAAAACCCTTTTTTTTAAGAGAACAAGGTTCGGGGGTTGGTTATACGAAGGGAAGGTATTAGCACCCTAAGTATCTATAGTACTCTATAGGAACCTCTTGTTTTTATTCTATCTATGCGCTTTATTTTATTTGCTTGTAAAAAAAATGTATAAGTATAGAATTAAAGTGATGATAAAAATGCTTAAAGAATGATAAAGAAGAAAAAATGTTTTTGTTGATTTTATTGATTGAAGAGATAAATCTCATGCCTACGTACCCGAGGGATCAAACCACCGTAGTTCGGGGTAAAAAGACGAGTAAATTTGTTCGTTTGATTTTAAGGTTTTGAAAATGGTTTTAAAATATCAAAAGCCAAAAGTGGCAAAATGTGAGTTTGATTGATGTTAATTTGTGAAGAAAGTCTATATGATTAAATTGATTGAAGTTTGATTAAGAAATAAGACGCGGACACTTGGTTTAAAATCCAAGGTTTGTTGAGAAAATGTTTGAAGTGATAAAAGACACTTGGTTTAAAATCCAAGGTTTATGCATGATTAATGATGTATGAATGAAGAAAATGCACTTGGTTTAAAATCCAAGGTTTTAGGCGAGAAAAAGGACACTTGGGTTAAAATCCAAGGTTTTAGCGAAAAAAGGACGCCGTTGGTTTAAAGTCCAAGGCACTTGGTTTAAAATCCAAGTTCGCGGTAAAAAAGACACTTGGGTTAAAATCCAAGGTTTTCACGATAAAAGACGCCGTTGGTTTAAATTCCAAGGCACTTGGTTTAAAATCCAAGTTCGCGGTAAAAAAGCACTCGGGTTAAAATCCGAGGTTTTCGCGATAAAAAGAAACGTTTGGTTTAAAGTCCAAAGTTTGAAAAGTGTATATGACAAAATATTTTTGATGATATGTGAAAATGAATTATGTTGACTTTTTTGAAAGAGGTTTTGACCTCATTTTTGAGAATAAAATGACTAACTATTTTTGAAGAGGTGTTGACCTCATTTTTGTGAATAAAATGACTAAATATTTGATTGGTATGTTGGGTTAAAATAAAAAAAAGGTAGCGCTAAAATTAATAACGTCGCAATAAGCAAATAAGCGCGAAGACGATCCGTAATGATATTTTGATCAAAACGGTGTCTTTTCCCTCGGAATTAAATATGCTAACGACTTGCGGAAAGCGATAAATAAATATGCATGAGATGCGATTTTTTCATTTATAGTGTACATTTGTTCCTAATTACATTCTAAGGTATTTGCGAGAAAAAACAAATATGAAATGAATGCAACATAATGCTATGCAATTTAATTTTACATCAAATCCTAAAAATACAATCTAATGTCGTTATAACAAAATAAATAAATAATTAATTAAGCAAAAATAAAATAAAATAAAAGAAAGGGGGTGCAAATAATAATAAAAACAGGAAGGGGTGTGAGAAGTAAACAGAAAACCAGGCCCAGTCCAGAAAAAGGCCCAACTGCACAAAAAAGTAAATGGTTTGATCAGGGCCGTCTGATTGATCAGACGTCCCTGATTTGATCACAGGAGAAATCAATTGTGGGCGTTGGATTGAATCTGAGGGACATTGGCGCGCAGGTGCATCGTAAGGACGTGCACCTGCGCGCACAGGATCAGAGAGCAAATATAAATAGGGAAACCCTAAATTGAAAACAGAACTCTCTCTTCCTTCTCTCCCTTACCGCCGTCCGCCATTTTCTTTCTCCCAAGCTTCTCTGTTTTCTCAAAACTTCAAGTTTCAAAAATGTTTTAACACCAATCATACACAAAAACAACTCCTAAATCTAAATTTATATTCGAAATAAACAAAACACAAACCCACAGTCCGGATCGAGCAAAACAAAAAGGAAATGAAAAACAACCTTAGGTTTTCTGGATTCGGTTTCGGTTCTCACTTCTTCTTCTTCTCCGTTTCGTTTTCGTTTTTGTTTTCAGATGATGCTTTATGATTTGTAGTTGACGATGGTTTTTGAAAAAATCAGAGACGATGATTTGTGGGTTGTGATTGAACGGTTTTGATTCTGAAGGTTTGGATGATTGTTGATTCGGTTTTCTGGGTCGAGGATGAGCGATCTGGATTTCGTTCTGGTTTGAGGTGGTTTGTGATTTGGTTTTGATTTTATAAATGAGTTTCTGGGTTGATGATTATGCGATGAAGATGGAAGTTTTTTTTTCGGTTTTTTGACTGAGAAAGAAAGAAATGGTTTAAACTTTTGGTTCTGATCGTTGAATCTCTTTGATCATTTCTATCTTTTTTGTTCTGTTTTGATTTTTTGATCTGGAAAAATATTGTGGCTGACTGTTTCTGCGGCTGAGGCTGAGTCCCCCTCTCCCTTGGAAACTGTGTACTATTTGTACTGTGTGTCAGACCTAGGTTTGACAGATGATTTTCCCAATTTGGACAAAATTGCCCCTTTGGGCTTGGACAAAAAAAATACACCTGATCTGGACCCAAAAATAAAAAGCTGAAAAAAAAGACACCACTAATAAAAAACGAAAATAATAATAATAAAAGGAAAATGACTTAAAAAATGAAATTAAAAAAAGAAATGAAAAATCAAAACAAATAATGAAATAATAATAATAAAAGAAGAAAATAATATATAAAAAAGAAACCAAATAAATGAGGTATTTTAAAATACCTCTCTGCCGAAATTTCGTCAGAAACGAACAAAGAAAAAATGTCTAAAAAAGACGAATAAAAGCAATTGGTCAAAAAATGGGGTATGACACATTGTGCTCATTCACCTTAGCTTCTATACTTTCCATTTTTGCTTCATAATCAGAATTCTTCAGTTGCTCTTTGTTAATCAGAATGGGTTCAGCTTCATAGTCAATATTGAAATGTTCCTTCAGATGATTCTTCAACACTTCTAAGTTCTCCTTCAGACTTGAATTTGCATTAGCTTCAGCAGAATTAGGTTCAGGACCTGAACTTCCTATATCATTCAGAGTCTGAGCTTGTGTCTCAGGAACACTTTCAAGTACAGTGGTTGCTTTACCCTTTTCATTCTTGACATGTTCTTCAATATCAGCTTTGTTGATCCCATTTAACTCATTCATAACATCCTCAGACAATTTATCCCATTGTTCAGCATAGCTTGAAGAAGATATATTGGAATTCCTTAGCTCATGGATGTTCTGTATCTTCTTAAATATACTGTCACATTTCCTCAAGAATTCAGAGTTTGGTGAGGTTGTGGGATTTGGTTCAGATGTTGAGGGGTTTATGAGTTGAGTTGAGGTTTGTGGTTGATTGAAATTTTGCTTTTCAACAAAGTCTGATGCTGATGATGTCCCAATATCTTTGGTTTTCTCAACAGCAGAGCAATGTTGAGTTGGTATTTGTTGTTGATGTTGTTCTGGTTGTTGTTGTTGTTCTGGGTGTTGTTGTTGTTCTGGTTGAGTTTCGTTGAGTTGATTTAATGAACTTAGTTGAAAGTCAGAAGTGTGAAGTTCATTAATCATTAGATCAACTTGTGATCTATCTGGTGAGTTGGGGGATTCAACTAACTGTAATACTTCAGTGTGTACTGAGTCATTTGAATGATCTCCAGTTACAAGCACTTCAGTATGTGTGCTAATTTCTGGTTCTGGTTGAATTTGTTGTTCTGGTATTGTGTGTTTTGGTGAGATGGTGGGTTCAGGTTATGTTTGAACAAATTCTGATATAATTTGTTCAGCAGGTGAGTTTGGTTCATAATGTGTTTGGTTTAGATTTGTGTTGGGGTTCTGATCTTGTTCAGAGTCTGGTATGATTTCAGAGTTCTGAACATGATCAGATGATTTTGATGTTGGTTCAGGTTGTGGAGGTAGTTCACCTTGCAGATGTTGTTCTAGAAAACTTAATGGTGATTCTAAGGGATTGTTTGTGATTGGGGGATTCTGAACATCTTGAGTTATTGTAACAACATCTTTAGGAGTAGATACATTACCTGTTTCAGTAGTAGTGGAGCTCTCAGCAGTCTTCTTCTTCAGCTCCTTGGAGATTCTCTTTCTCTTCATTTTCAAGGGTTCATTGTCATCTTCATCCTCAGCATCATCGACAATAACCACACCTTTTGAACTCCCAGCCTTAGTCCTGACATTTCCCTTACTTTCAACCTTAGCAGTAGTACTCTTTTCAACAGCTTTCACCAATCTCTTCCTTTTCTTCTTCTTCAATCCATCTTCCTCAATCTCATAAGCTTCTCCTTGGTTTTCCAGTAGCTGAATATACTGGTTAACTATACCTCCAGTGACAGAAGGCAAGTTAATCTTTAACCTTGATACCAAAGAATGTCCAGAATGTGGTAGCTGTTCCAAGGGTTCAGACATTATCAACACTTGTCCTGGTAGAAAATGCATATTGGACAGAGTGTTTACTGAGATTGCAGAGGCCCTAATCTCTCTTAACAGATTCTCTTAACCAGCAGCTTTGATTACATCTATTACACCACACTGATAGAACAGTGCACTTAAAATCCTTGGGTATACCACATGAATGTTAGGCTTGGTTTGCTTCTGAGTAGCACACACAGCCTTGCATAAATGGTTGAAGATGTATTTTGGCTAGTTGAGCTGCATTTTTCTACTTAGAAAATAGACAAAATGTCTATGATCCCAAGAAATTTGATCAGCACTTCCACTTCTAGGAAAGATTGAACCTAGCATGATTTTGGCCAACAACTTCTGAGTAGGCTTCAAGTCACCAATCTTGTTGCTCTCACAGCTTTTCCCTTGTTCATAGCATTTCTTTGTCATATCTGTGAGAAATTCTGAATATTTTACAGAAGATTGACTGAAGGCATAGTAGGAACCTTCATTGGGAATCTGTAGAACATTCGCCAAATTAGACTGAGTTAAAATTACTTCAAATCCACATACAACAGACCTAATTTCATCCTCCTTGACTTCTCTTAGACCCAATTCAGCTGGAGTCTTGTCCTTATTTTCTGGTTTTGAGCTCATCAAAGCATTGAGTTCTTTGTCGTATTCTTCAACAATTACCACTTTGCTTCTAATCCAGAAATCTTTGACTAGGGTAGGGTAGATAGGTCCATTCAACAACTTCATATACCTGTATTCTCCATCTTGATCAATAAAAAATCCTTCAACATCATGCTTATTTAACCTTAAGCTCTCGAAATCAACAGGTTGTTCCATAACCATGTTGAATGATTTGTCTTTCATATCCAAAGACTTCTCTTTACTAAACTTTTATATGCAATTGATAGTATTGATCGGAATATCCTTTGGGAATGAAAACGCAGTAGAGGTTGATGCTGCCATTGCTGAGATTTTGGGGGTTTAGGGTTTTGCTAATTTGAGAAAGAAAGAAATAGCTTTGTGGTCTAGAAGAATAAAGTGTATGTCGTGAATGTGTAAAGTGTGCAAGTGATTATGTGATTTTCTTAAAAAACAAAGTAAAACACACATTAAAGAAAACATAAAAGAAATCCAAACCGTCATTAACCGTTTCTATCCAATAAGATCGTGCATACGTGTTCAATAATTTAGCGCCAAAACGTACAGATGTACAACACTAAAACGTTTGCAATTCTATAAAGTTTAGAGGCATTTTCATTCAGAAGTTAAAAGACTTCTCAGAGTCTGAAGCACTTCAGAGGCTGAAAACCCAATAATGCATCAGATCCCAAAAATTAAAATTTTCTTTTTAAGACATAAAATAGGTTCAGATTTAAGATTGTTTTATTCTGAACATGTTTTTAAATGGTATATGTCTCTTAAAGAAAATTAAATCTTTTAGCTGAAAGAAAATCCTTTGATAGAGAAACTAATTAACAACTTACAGAGTTTATTTTGTTCCAGACAATACTCTTTATTGAATATGTAAATTGAGCCTTCTCTGGTCCTTGATTAATCATTGTAGAGGTTACTTTCTGGACTGTCTTCCCACCATGATGTATCACCATCATCTTCATCATAGTCATCTTCAAAACATGCTTCAAATTCTTCATCTTCTGGATCATATTTCCTTCTATTTCTTATGAAATCCAATTCAGATTCATCATCTGATTCATCATAAAAGTGTCTTCTGTGCACAATTGCTCTTCTTCCATTTGTAGTTACATGCAACCATGTGATTGGAAGGTCTTGTGTTCTCATTTGACCTGCAGCCAAGTAAACAATTCTGTCTTTTGGTACCCACTTGCTGGAGGGTCCTAGACTGTTAGTTATAAGACCTTTAATATTATAACTACATATTTTTGTTTTAAATCAAATCTTTTTAGAAGAATTATTTCTCATAATCTTGTGAGCTGGCCAATGAAGATTCCAGTTGTTTAAAGCCTTTGCTTATTGTCCAAGTTTCTGTAAGGTGGTTTGTTTGTTCTAATTATTTACTCCAAAAATATATTTTATATTTTTGGTTGTACTTCAAATATTTATTTGGAGTAAATCTTTGTCAAAGAACTATTTTGAAGAATATCTTGTAGTTGGCCATCGCTTTTTCCAGCTATCAACAAAGATTTACAAGGTTGATTTGTTTTTAAAGTTTCTCAAGTTTGTTATAAAAAGATTAAGGAATCAAAAAGATCTGAGTTCTATCAGGTACAAATGTAGAATAGAGATCAGAAGGTGAAGCATTTTCAAATATGCTTGATGAACTTGGTTCTTCACATGTGTCAGCACATGAATAACCGATTCCATTTACACCATTGTTTTTCAAAGAACATAATAAAGAAGAAATTTTACTACTCTCAGTGTGTTTATTGCAAAAGTCTCTAAAATCAATTGAATCATAAGGTTTGCTATAACAAGCACTGCCTTTTTCAAGATTTCAATCTTTTCTAAAGCCTTTTGATATAAACATTCAAAGTGATTTGCTTGTTCACTTAAGTGCTCACAATTAACTTTAAGCTTTTTATATTTATGTGAACTAGCATTAAGTAGTTTGATAAGTTCAGATTTTGGAAGTTGAGAGTATACCTGATTCAGAGCTTCATAACTTGCACGTTCAGATTCTGAGTCCACTTCAGGTTCTGAGATGCTTGATAGCTTGACTTCCTTCTCTCCTTCAGAGTTACCTTCAGAGAAGTTGTCTAGCTCTTCCCAGATTGTCATCCCTTTAGTTATCTCTTCTCCATTCTTGCAATCAGACCATCTCTGAAATTTCTTGGAGAACTTCTCAAAATATTCGTCATCATATTCTTCATCACTTGCTTCCCTCTTTTAGCTGCTTCTTTATCTTTTATCTTTTCAGCACTTGAGGTTTGATTAGTACCAGATGAGATAGATACTTGGTTATTGCTTAGATCCTCATTCAGATTTTAATGTCTCACTATGAAGTGATTTAGCAACAGAACCGGAGCTCTAGATACCAATTGAAGGGGTGGAAGGAAAACACAAGAAGCGGGGTTGAATTGTGTTTTTAGAGTTTAAAAAACTTTTCAAGATATAGATCTATCAGAGTCTTTTAGCAGCGGATTAATAACACAATCAAGATAAAGTCTGAGCAGAAAATCAAAGGCGAGAGAGAGAGAGAGAGAGAGAAAGACACACAAGGATTTTATACTGGTTCCCCTCACAAATCGAAAGTACTCCAGTCCCCTTGCACTTTCAAAGGATTTCACTATAATCACTAAAGATTACAATCCTAGTGCTCAAGCCCACAAGCAAGAGACTTCCCTATTGCTCAAGTCACACAAGACAAGAGACTTCACAAATGCTCCAGATCACACAGCAGGAGACTTTTACAAATGCTCAAGTTACAACTAACAAGAGACTTTTCCAAATTACTCACACAAGAGTAAATCCTAAACTTCTAAACTTAAAAACTATTACACAAAATAACTTTCAGAGGCTCAGACAGTTTGTTGTTCACTTAGTTTGAAAGATAATTTCAGTTTAGCGTGTGTGTGTCTCTCTTGTGTATTGTGCGTACAGTTACACAAAAATTCTTCTAACTCTACATATATATATATATATATATATATATATGAGAGAAGAGAGAATTTGAGATGTTGTAGAATTTCGTTGAGATGGACAGCTGTTGATTTCCAATTTCTTGAAACGTGGGTTTTGAATATCTTCCTAGTAGAAGTAATTCTGCTCCACAACTTCGTCCATGCTTTTCTGCTTGTCTAAATGCAGAAATAAAGGTACAACACGCTCCTTGATGACAAGATCAAATTCCAATTGAACGTTGTAGTAGTGTTGTCCTTTATACAGTCATCAGGCTTAGAATGTTTCGAAACAGAGTGACATAGCCTTCTGATGAATGTTGGAATCATTTGGCTTCTGATAAACTTTGACTTCTTGGCTTCTGATGGTCTTTGAATCTTTGGTTTCTGATAGTCCTTTGTAATTCAGTTTCTGAACGTCTTCGTCTTCTGAATGACACTTGACTTCTTAGCTTCTGAGATTCAATACCAAGCAACTTCTGATCCATGTAGCTTCTTAGCGTTGTAGGCTTCTGAACGTCTTTTGACTTCCGAGCGCCTTTTGATCTTCTGAACGCCCTCAGAGTGTAATGCTTCAGACTCTATCAGAGTTTCTTCAAAGCTTAAATTAAATGTGCTCTTTCATAAATATAAGTTTGTCCTGCACACTCAATTTAAAACATTAGTAATACCTATTGTCCATTTAATACTTTGTTATCATCAAAACTTAGGGTGTTTTATAAATAAAACAAATTTTGTTCCAACAATGTCCC
The DNA here is from genome assembly GCA_951799995.1 of Trifolium subterraneum. Classification (NCBI taxonomy): domain Eukaryota; kingdom Viridiplantae; phylum Streptophyta; class Magnoliopsida; order Fabales; family Fabaceae; genus Trifolium; species Trifolium subterraneum. The sequence goes on from OX637467.1 coordinate 27,275,465, forward strand.
CTAGACAAGACTATATGCATGCAGTACCGTTCACCATCCATTTTCGGATACAAGAATCCGTTCACCATCCATTTTGAATATAAAATTCAATCACCATCCATTAGACACGGCATATAAATGCATCAAACATCTACACCAACATATGATATTTAACCTATCATAGTTATTAACCAACATTGCATGTAATAATATATACATGACTTCACCATTCATTTATTAATCAACTTTATATAGCATGTATGTAAATACAACATCATCACATTCACCAATCATATATATAAAACATATGTATACATATATAAATCAACAACACCATCATCATTATTATCATCATCTATCATTATAATATTCACCAATCATATATATATATATATATACAACTTCAACAACATCATCACTAATCATCATCAATAATCATCAATCATATACATATATAACATACATGTACATACATATACAACTCAACATCATCATCAATAATCATCAATCATATACATATATAACATACATGTACATATATATATACAACTCAACAACATCATCACATAAACATGAGATCATAATTAAATCATGTTATCAACACACATTCATTACCACATAAATACATTTACTTCACATTTCAACAATTCAAATAGTATTGAAATCAAATACCAACAACTAATCTTTCATTTCTAATTAAATTAGTTTCACATAATCCATTTAATTTTTCAACATAATGCTAATAATATAATAAAATTATATCAAGCATGCATTATCTCAGAAAACTAATTCTGGAATCGGAATCTACGCGAAAAACTGTGAAAAATGAGTTCCGGTTGAAAAAGTCAACAAAAAGTCAAAAGTCAACAAAAGTCAATGCTGACTGGTCAACAGTCGCTCTCGCTCAGCGAGCCTGCAGTGAGAACTCCCAGTGGCACTCTCCCCCGGCGAGCCAGCAGCGAGAACACCAGAAAAATAGTTTCTCGGTTTTGAAAAGTGAAAACCACGAAAATCACCAATCAAAACATACAAACACATAAAGATGTTAACTTTATATAAAACCTCAAACAAACATAGAAGTACAACTTTTAACATCAATAAACATCAAATCAACTCAAAGAATCATAAATTCTCATATTTTCATCAAAACTCATAAAATACACAAATCTTTACCAAACTTGGTTTTCTTCATCCTTTCAACCAAAATTGGTTTTCTTCATTTGCATATAAGTTAATAAGTTGAACTAGAATCAAAGTTCTCATCTTTCTCATGAAAATCCCAAAACCCCAAAATAAAAGAGTGTGGAGAGTTTGGGTTTGGAAAATTAGACATTCTCCCCCCTCCATTAATCACTCTAGCACTAGTGCAGAAAGGGGATTCCACTACGGGCCAAAAACACTTTTCACTACAGTTGGGGATCCGTAGTGCTTGTAGGCGTAGTTGTAAGTACAGGGATTGCACGTCGGACTCAAATCCGTAGTGGAATGTGGTGTTTCCACGTCGGGTTTAGAGCAACCCGTAGTGAAAAGTGGGCTTATATATTTATTTTATTAAAAAAATAAGAGATTCCACTACGGTTCCAGTATTCAAACCGTAGTGGAAAGTGGTGTTTTCACGTCTGTTCCCGCGTGCCAACCGTAGTGAAAAGTTGGCTTTTATATTTATTTCAGTAAAAAAATAAGGGATTCCACTACGGTTCCAGTATTCAAACCGTAGTGGAAAGTGGTGTTTTCACGTCTGTTTCAGCTTTCCAACCGTAGTGGTATCCAGTTTTTTTTTTTTTTGCGTTTTTTGCATTTTCAATACCTGTAATATTTTTCTAGCATCACAAAACCAACCATTAAAGTCATGCAAATTGCATTACCTATTTTTCCAGCACCACAAGACAAAATTTTGCAAGGACAAAATACATTAACAATGACATACAAATTTCATTACCAAACAAATACTTGATTTCCAAAAGTTAGTGCTTATACAAGTTTAGTCATATACATAACTTTAAAGTTTTGTTATAGGCTATATATATCCTATGTTTTGTCATATTCAGTCCGGCCAACAAATGAAAGTAATACTCCCTCCATCTCGAATCTTTAGTCCGGCCAACACAAAATCAACGAACACGAAGCCATGCATTCCTAACCAAGAAGACACAAAAGTATCGGCAACCAAATTCAAAACAGTCCAAAATTAAATAAATTTGCGATATTTTCATAATGCTATAACTCACCAAATAAATCTTAACCATCATATATCTCCAAAAAATAATTTGCCCAACGTAGTCGCAATTCATACAACTCATCATTTGTTAATCTTTTTGGGTCATTAAATACCTACAATAAGTAAATAACAATATAAAGTTATGCTTAATTATTATTTTGCTTCTATATAATTAAAAAATCAAAATCACTCCAAAATCATACATGCTGCTATACAAGCTTCCTATTCAATTCAAGAATGTTGCCGAAAGCTAAAAAGCTTTGAGAAACGACAGATGCTAAGAACCTCAATGCATGTGCCAGCTCACCTGTAATATAGAACCGTGTATACAACAAGCATACAACAAGCTCAGCAACCAAGTCACGCTATGAGGTAGTTGTTTTGTGATGAAATCGTCTAGTATACCAAACAACCACTTCTTTTTGAGAAGATATTGGGAGTGTGTGAGAAGGTCGCTGAATCTTGATTCAACCATCTGCACAATGTTAAGAAAGTAAATTTACAACCTGCAATGATCAAAATGCATAAACTGCAAGCTGGAGTGTAAATGAGTTACACTTCATTCGACTGTCAATTGTTCCACATTTGATTGTGTAATTAACTTTCAATCTTAATTTAACACACTCAAATAAGCACACCAAAAAGAGAAGACATTAAATATTGTAGTTGGGATGCTCACAGCTTTTTCTCGAGCACCACCTCCGAAAAAAGCAACGGATTCGGCAGGAGTACAGAGTCTTTCATGCATGAACCTAGCAGATGAGTAGGATTAAAAAAGGCCAGTATCATTTTCTCAACACTAGTGCCATGATTGAGGCAGCACAAACAGCTATTGCTTTACCTAAAAATTCCTTCAAGTTGTTGTTCTTGGCTTATCAAATCACCAAAATCAGGAGTAGCAACTCTTAAAAACCCAAGGCCATGTAACATGTAAACATAGAGGATGGCAACTTCCCTTTGACCAGTTAACAGCTTCATTCTCCATGTGAACCTTGAAAAGTAAAGTCATAAATGAAAAGAAAAAAGCATCAAATATGTTGATTCAAGTGCTAGTAAAATGCATACTACCATACTACTAAAATAATAATTCAAATGTATGAATGGGTCACTCACCACAAAATATCTACGGTTGGCTTTACCAGTCCAGTTACCAGTCCAGACAAGTCTGTTGTTAACTTCTCCAAATCTTGAGTTATCCTCTGATCTGCATCAACACTTTTGCTTGCCATGTGGAAGACCTACAAAAATATGCATATAACAAAAATTTAAAACCAAATCCCAAACTTCTTGCTGAAGAGCTTCAAAGCCAAAACGAAATACTAATACTATTAATTCGTAACATAATGACAGAGAACTAGTCATAATTCCTATCCTAAAATTTAAACATAAGCAATGATGTTCTCAAACTGTTGCTTAGGGACCAATGGGTATGTGGCATCTTTTAAGATTCCTATGAATTAACCTTTGAGAATTTGAACTCTAATAATTTCTTAATACCATTCCCCTCAGGTAATATAAACTTCAATTGAGCCAGATGACTATGAGTAAATCTCCTAAATAATTCATAGAAAACCAAAATCAGAAAACACAATGCAAAATACTACAAAAACTACATAAATAAGTCCATATGAAAATCATATCTATAAGTTAAAGTTTCCATCTTGGGCCTAATATTAGTAAATGAAGTCATCGATCCTTTCATTCGCAACAAGCGAATCAAACTATCCAAACTATCAAAAAACTCGCCCAAATTCTCATACTGCGGAAAAAAAAAAACAAATCAACAAAAAAATTAAAAAAATCCAAAAACCCTAAATCCAAAAATAAAAATGCTTACTTTTCAGGAAGCTTCAATGATCCATCAGCCGATTTACCACTCTTAAGAGGATAAGCCAATGCGATTTGCCTTCTAGCCGTTCTACCCTTCAACGGCATCGTTTCATTGGTTTGTTTATGATCTTGAAGACCCTTAGCAACTTTTCTAATATCCAATATAGAGAGTGCGACACCACGGTAGCGTGTCCTTGAGATGGCACATCCAATGATTTTTCCTGTCTCTTTGAACAAATGGGATCTTGGAATAGGGATTTCTTCGATCTGGTATTGTATGAAGAATGAGAAGGTGTTTCTGATGAATTTCTCATGGTTTTAGAACTGAGAATGAAAATTTGATGGATGAATGTAAGAAAATTGGGATTTGAAATGAGTGGATTTTAGGGTTCGCAGATTTCAATGAGTGAGAAGTAAGTAGGCGTATGGTAGAGACTTTCTAAAATCTCAAGGTGATGAATTCCACTACGGTGGAACAAAATATCGGTAGTGAAATATGTTAAAACAAAATTTCAATGTAATTACATGATTGCCACCGTGTCTACTTTTCACTACTGATATTTACATATCACTCAGTAGTGGAATCTCCTACCCATGAACTTTTCACTACTGATATTTACATATCCTAGTGGAATCTCTTACTCAATTGTTTTCCACTACTGGTATTCATGTATCCGTAGTGGAATCATATAACCAAATGTCTTTTTTCTACTAATGTAGCTATATAAATCTAATATCTTACTTCAATGAAGAACTCCTTAGCTTTCTCTCTTCAATCTTCCCCTCTAACTTAACCTTTCTTCTCTATTCTTTCTCTTCTCTTCCTTTCTCATGAGAGCTTCTCTCTCTACCCCCACCGAAAACAACACAAATGAATTTCTCTCTCTAAAACCACCTATTTATATCTAGGTCAAACCTCACCTTCAATTACCAAACTACCATTCACTTATACTAAGCCCAACTCACCAAAAAGCCCAATCTAATATTCACACCTCATCAAAACACTAATCTACTAAACATACCCCCACCTCTAAATAAAATAAAGCACACATGACAATTAAATAAAACAACACCAAAATAATTAAATAAATAAAACGGGGCGTGACAACTCTACCCTCCTTAAAGAATTTTCGTCCTCGAAAATTGCACAACTAAAACGATCCTGCCAAGATCACCTCATCCAGTTTTAAACAAAACATCCAAAACTCTATACATTACTAAGTTTAACAAAATTAGTCCATCTCAACAACACAACTTTGTCTACTATCGACAAGAGATCAAGGACGGTCAGTTCCTCAATTTGCCAATAAATATTCAAAAATCATGATGGTGACATCGACCATTTTTACCAAACCACAATAATGTTGTCTTAATCTCGAAACATCCGAAAGAAATGCTCCACAACAAGTATTACTCAATCCTTATACTCTATAAGAAAATATTTCCTTCGTAAATAACTTCACGACGCCACATATTTCCATAAACGTTTACTTCATCCTTTTAATCCGTATATATTCTCATCCACTCTTATCCAACCACGACCTTAACTTCTTGCGTCAATTCCCATTATAATTACCTTATCTTCAAATCACTTAGTTAACACCGGTATCCTTTAACACAAAATTCTTCCAAGATTACTCATTCCGTCGATATACTCAAATCCAAATTTTAAACTACTCCTCGAATCACTATTATTCAACCGTTCGCGATTACCATATCCACAATCCTTTACTCTCTCATCACATCTTGTTTTACACGTCGCTTTGCTATGACAAGTTTACTTGAATTTAAATCCCACTAATTCCACAACTTTTCCATACATAATGCTTCCGATAGGCAAGTTCTCGAATCTCTCTCATATCCAAAAATAAAACCTTCATTCAAGTAGAATCCTTCATATCTTTCACATATATACGTACAACCATAATCCCACCACGTGCGATACAATCATTTTTCCAAATATTTACTTGACTTAAGTCGCATTTCTATGCACATTTCTACTACTCGTTCTTAACACGTCCTTCGAATAGCCAATTTTCTTATGCAATTATTCCATTAACAACACTTCGTGATTAACTTCATCTTAACTTGCAAAATCCTCATGTGAAATTCTCTCATATACTTGAACACTTAATGATCTTACCATCTTGATCTTCAATCGTAACTTCCTCCTACAATTTCCCTTCCGAACTCAGTCAATTCCATACATAGAATCCATCTTAATCTCAAAATTTCATTCTTAGTTACTTGAAAACTCACTTCTTTACTTTAACTGATTTCACATCAATCGATCCATTAAATTCAAATCCAACTTTCATCCTCCTTAAACTCTTCGGAAACATGATTCATCGAATTAACCATACTCAACTCCACATCGTTAAGCGTCTCTTCATATACCAATCTCACATTCTTGAACCGCGTAATCAATTCCGTTTCTCTCGTCTCAATGACATTTACTACCATACTCACTTTACTCAAATGATGACTTCATCCAAAATTGTAATCCTCTAACTTCCTCGACGCATATGCCACAATTTAAATATCTGTAGAAGCACGCCATTCAAATTCATTCCAGAAACTTTCAACCACTTCCAAAAGTAACCAACTAATCTCTAACAAATTCCAACACGATATTCACTTTTGATGGCTCCACACTATTCTAATACTAGATATCACATGACCACCTAAATCACTTCTTGCGACCAACACTCAAATTCCGATAATTTCAAATCCAACTTACAATGCTTGTAATACACCTCTCATATGTTGTCACCCTTCTTCTTACTCAACAACCTTTGACGTTATGCTCATCGAAACAATTGCTCCATTAACCTTCTCCTTCTTAGCAAGTCTTCCAACTATCCTTCCGATTTATTTGACTCTGAAACTGATGCCACCGACACTTGATCATTCCTCTTCGGACATCTCTGCCTATCTTACCCCTCCGATATTCAAACGTCTCAAGGAAACATACCCTTCTCCCCCACTTAATCTCAAACTCATCTACCATCGTCTATTGAAAACTCCAACCTTCACACCTAACTATAGACGTATAAGGTTCCAACTTACCCTCCTAATAAAGAACTAGTATCGATAGTCTGCACACACATATCGCATACAAGGGGTAACCACAAAACATGATGAGATACACTGAAATTCTGGCGTAGCAATGGGGTACCTGATGTGCCTATCTTTGAGACTACAACGTTCACAGCAGAATGAATATTATGAAAAAATTAAATAACTGGAAATTAAAGATACGCAGGAGTTTGTTAACCCAGTTCGGCGTATAACACGACCTACTCTGGGGGATACCAATCCAGGAGAGAATCCACTATGATAAAACTAGTTAGAAGTTTCCAGCAAACGACCCGTTTACACTTCGTCACCTAGTTACTACCCATGCTTCCTTCAACCTAGGACCACCTAGATCAGAGACCCTTGTACCTCCTCCTCTTAACCACATAACCAGTGTGATTGCTCTAACCTTGAGAACAGTGAAGACACTCTTCAAACAATAACCTATCTCCGTGCTTAAAAGCTTTGGAGTAGACTAAAAACCCTTACAACACAAGGACTCAGTTCTAAGCAAGTATCTAAGAGATACGAGTTAGGCTCACAATAAACACAAGACAAAGCTAAAACCCTAGACACAAGAATACTATTCTTCACAAGAGTTTCAGTAACCTGAAATTGTCTATAGTCTTCAATATATATAGCACACAAACCAGCCACGCTGGTTCCTTGATTTTTGGCCTTTTAGATTATTATTAAAACATCACATATCCGATACCAGCTTGTTGTTTAAGCAAATCCAACAAAATCCTAAAATATAGGAATATATTTTAGGTTTGATATACTATCGGATAGATTCAACAAATAGGTGAGTTCTTTGTCTTGAGGAACAAACAATACGCTACAGGACGCTAAAGGGATAGGCTTGAAGGATAGCGCGCGTAGATAATCTTGTAACAAACTCTTCATTAATTCTAGCTTCAGAATGTTGTTCCAAATGTAGACACATCTAACACTACATCTGACTTAATGTTGTTTTTGTAAAATAAGCCAATTTCAAAAACCTAACAAACTCCCCCTTTGGCAAATTTTGACTAAAACAATATTAGGCAGATTATCAAAAGATGTGGATAGAACACAGTAGGAATACTATACCATCTACACTTCAAGTGAATTAAAGCATATAACGAACATTAGAGCTTGGCACAGCGGAATAAGCTCATTCAAAACACAACAGCATCACAGGTATAATAAATTCTTCAAAGTGGATTCACAAACTTGATCAGGCATAAAATTTTCTCATAGTAAAGTCTCCAACAACACACATTTATCACATCAGGAGAAAAACAAAATCCAGTTAAATAGAGAAAAATAAATTCTCAAAAAAAACCAGTCAAATAGAGAAAAATAAATTCTCCATTCAGACTTTTCTGGATGGTATCCAGGATGGGGCAACATCACGTGCAACAATCTGATCTACTCCCCCACAACATATATAAACAGCGGAGATCTACTCCCCCTGAAATCATGCATAATATATTTTTCTCCCCCTCACTGTATGCATATATAAACTCACACACACCATATGCAAATTCAAATATAACTACCACTTCTACCACATGCAGTAACACAGAACAGTAGAGTCAAATTTGTCAAAGATAAGCAGGAGAGAAACACCAGAACAGTAGAGTGTAGATATTACAGACCAAAAGCACACATAGGTGCATCATAAATCCAGGGCATAGCCCACAAATCAAAAGAGAAAAAGAAAGAGAAGGCAAATTACATCAGCATGATCTACCAGAATCAAAAACCAAGACTTTCGTCAGAGTCTTGCACAACTGCATTGTTATCAGGATTAACATCAACATCTTCATCCTCATTCACTTCAGCTTGGACATTTGAGACTCCATTAGCACCAGCATACTCTTCAGACTCCAAGGCTTCTATGACCTTATCAAGCTTCAGCTTCTTATCACCAAGAGCCTTACTGACATCCTTCAGATCAACTATCATTTGTTTCCTGGTCATAGACACACCTGATGGGGTAGCAGAAGGGACAACTAAATCCACCTCATGTGGTCCATCAAGCAACCTGCAGTCAAAGGTGAGGGCAGTCTCTCTCTTGCAAGGAACATCAGAGTTCCTGAGAATGTTTGGATGCTGGGAGAGAATAATACCACACAAAACAGTAGGGAATGCAATAGGTAACCTAGTAGCAGTAGACTTAGCATGCACTAAGGTTTGATCAAAAATATAGTTGCCAACATTGAAAGGGGTTTTAGTGCCCAGAGCATAGATGAACTTACCTAGACCAATAGCTACAGAATAATTGTGAGAGGTAGGAACCCAGTTAGCAACAGCTATTTTGTTCAACAGGGCATATTTGACAGTAAGGTTTGTTGTCGACAATTTAACCTTCCTAGGCCATTGCAGTAATTTTCCTCCAGTAAGAGTCTTGCAAACCTCATTATCAGTAACCTCTATAGCAGGTTCAACAGCATCACTCCTTCCCAGAAATTGATTAATCACAGTTGGAGAAAAATTGATACACATACCACGAACAAACACTTTCCAATACTCATCACTAAAAGGATCATCACAGTCAGGTCCTATGTTGACCAAAAATTATTTAACAAGCATCTCATAGCACATACCAAGATCAGTTACAGTCTTTTCCAAACCAGCAAACTTAATAACATCCATAAGATCAGTACATTCCACCATTTCTGGACTTAAACTTCTTTCAACAGCTAAACACCTATGATATACAAACTGCCACTGACTTACATAGGAGGAATCATGAAATGATACATTGTCTAGTGGAGCATGGAGATTAGAATCAGTAGTCAAGGATCTGGTTCTAACCTTTTTCCTGGATGTAGTAGTCAAGGCTGCAACATCTTGTTCAGCATCGTACTCAGAGTCACTGGAGCTTACTTCCTTCCTTTTCAGACCTTTCTTCTTCTTCTCATTTGGGGGTGTACCTTTGCTCCAAGTTCTTGGGGGACCATAAAGGACTGGTTTGCACCCAGATTTGGCCACAGTCCTTGATGGGGCAGCCAATGCTGTGACAGGGGTGGCACCTTGCCTCATGGACCTCTGTCTGGTTCTTCCAGCCACACTTTGAATGGGTGTGGAGTGCACAATGGTTTCACGAGTAATGACCAGGTCTTCTTCAATGCCATCAGCTTGAGTTTTATCACCTTTAGGGCTTGACACCTCTTTCTCAACAGGATCAGAAGAGTCTTCATCAACATCTTTACCATATTTCCCTGACCCATCATCAACATTAATCTCAGAGTCATTTGGCAGTATGCCAGATGCAGCCTGAGATACTCCAGCCGGTGCAGCCACATTTGATTTTGGTAAAGGTGGCTTTAATTCTTCAAAAACAAACTTCAAATTCTCATCATTTTCACCATGAATTTTATCACCAACATCAGTTTGGGCTAGTTTTTCTGGAGAGTGTACTTCTGGATCATTGTCAACCCTAGGGTTACCAACATTCACATCTTCAACAGAATTGGGGCTATCCGCTACAGTAATTTCATTCAAATTGGGACTCTCACCCTCTGTTTCTTTATCACCAACAACATTATCATCAGATTTTGACTGATTCGCATCCAAATAAAGATCAGACATAGAATAAGCCCGAGACGTTTCACCTTTCTTGGATGATTTCTTCTTTTTGCTCTTCTTGATTTTAATCGATCCTGATGTAGGTGAAGGCTTCTTCTTCTTGTTGTGCTTCTTAGACTTCGATTGACTAGACGAAGCAGACGATTTACTCCGTTTTGAAGACTTTACCTTTTTCACCGAAATCGCTTCATTATTTTGTTGTTGGTGAATCGGGGAGGAAGCTTCACATGCAACTGGTTTTGGAGTCATGGAGCGATCAGAATCTCGTTCGTTTGGAGAGCTTTGAGAGTTTGCAGACATGGTTGACACAGAGAGATGAAATTTTTTGAGAGAAATTGGAATGTGGATGGTTGCAGAAACTGTGAACTTGAATAGTGAGAGAGAGTACTGAATTAAATCAAAATAGCAGAAGTTGAGTAGTTTTGCGTGTGGAAGGTAGAAAGATAGTGGAGTTTTTAATCTTTCTCTTTCTTGATCAGCGTGCACAAAATATGAAGAGTTGAGTTTCTTTGCACGCGCACAAAACATTGATTGCTACAAATTTTCAAACAGGAAAATTCCCAATTTGCCCCTAAGTTTTTCAAACTGATTCAAATCTAGCGCCTTTGTAAAAATATGAGCCAGTTGTTCACCTGTGGTAACATGTTACAAAATCACAATTTTATCTTCAACTAGTTCTCTGATAAAATGATGTCTAATATCAATATGCTTGGTTCTGCTGTGCTGGATTGGATTCTTGGATATATTAATAGCACTCATATTGTCGCAATATAAAGTCATAGTTTCCTGATGAATACCATATTCACTGAGCATTTGTTCCATCCAAACTAGCTGAGAACAACTACTGCCGGCTGCAATATATTCAGCTTCAGCTGTAGATAGTGAGACACAGTTTTGTTTCTTACTAAACCAGGATATCAAATTATTTCCTAAGAAGAAACATCCTCCAGATGTACTTTTTCTGTCATCTGCACTCCCAGCCCAATCAGCATCACAATAACCAATTAACATTGCATTATCACCATGTGTATATAACATCCCATAATCACTGGTACCACTCACATATTTCAAAATTCTTTTAACTTGAGTAAAATGACTTACCTTGGGTTCAGCCTGGTATCTAGCACATACTCCAACTGCAAATGTGATATCAGGTCTACTTGCAGTGAGATATAACAAGCTTCCAATCATGCTCCTATAAAGGCTTTGATCAGCCTTTACACCCTTCTCATCTTTAGATAATTTCAAATGTGTAGGAGCAAGAGTTCTCTTATGACTCGCATTTTCCATACCGAACTTCTTCACAATGTCCTTAGCATACTTGCTTTGTGAGATGAAAATAGTGTCTTCCATCTGTTTCACTTGTAGGCCAAGAAAAAAAGTTAGTTCACCAACCATACTCATTTCAAATTCAGATTGCATTTGTTGGACGAAATGTTGCACCATCCTGTCAGACATTCCACCAAATACAATATCATCTACATAAATCTGAGCTATCATCAGATCTTTCTCTTCCGCCTTAACAAACAAGGTTTTGTCACTTCCTCCCTTCCTGTAGCCTTGTTTTATTAAGTATTTTGTAAGTCTCTCATACCAAGCCCAAGGTGCTTGTTTGAGACCGTACAATGCCTTTTTTAACTTGTACACATGATTAGGATGATTTGGATCAATAAATCCTTTTGGCTGCTCTACATATACATCTTCATTCAAGTAGCCATTTAGAAAGGCACTTTTCACATCCATTTGATAAAGTTTGAATTTTAGGATGCATGCCACACCGAGAAGTAGCTTTATAGATTCTAAACGAGCTACCGGTGCAAATGTTTCTTCAAAGTCAACACCTTCTATCTGAGTATATCCCTGAGCTACCAGCCTGGCTTTATTTCTTGTAACCACTCCTTGTGAATTAGATTTGTTTTTATACACCCACTTGGTACCAATTATATTAGTGTCAGTAGGTCTTGGTACTAAGTCCCACACTTCACATCTCTTGAATTGATTCAATTCCTCTTGCATTGCTTCAATCCAAAACTCGTCAGTCAATGCTTCTTTAACATTCTTGGGCTCAATTTTAGATACAAAGCATGCATTTGTCACCACATCCTGTGATCTTCTAGTAGTAATGTCTTGATCAGGATCACCAATTATAAGATCTGTGGGGTGATTCTTTTGAACTCTAACTGAGGGTCCTTTGTTCACTGGAGCATTGTTCAAATCAGTCTCTATGCTTGAATTTTCAATTTTATCTATGTGGGTTTCTTCTTCCAGACTAACAGATGGGATAGGAGTATAGTCGGCATTGGGATCAACATCTGTTTCTTTGGCAGAGTAGGTGTCTTCAACCACGACATTTATTGATTCCATTACTGTGCTAGTTCTTGAATTAAACACTCTAAGAGCTCTGCTGTTTGTAGAATACCCTAGAAAAATTCCCTCTTCACTTTTAGGATTCAATTTTCTTCTAGGTTCTCTATCTGCAAGAATATAACAGTTACTTCCAAAGATGTGAAAGTATTTTACAGTAGGCTTCCACCCTTTCCATAGTTCATATAGAGTATTTGAAGTTCCAGTTCTCAATGTGACTCTGTTGTGAATGTAACATGCAGCACTCATAGCTTCAGCCCAAAAATGATAAGGTAGCTTCTTAGCATGCAACATTACTCTGGCACATTCCTGCAAAGTCCTGTTTTTCCTCTCCACAACACCATTTTGTTGAGGTGTAATGGGTGATGAGAACTCATTCCCAATACCATCTGAAGCACAGAAATCAGCAAAACTAGAATTTTCGAATTCCTTTCCATGATCACTTCTAATTCGTATAATACCCTCATCTTTTTCTCTTTGCAATTGTATACACAAATCTTTGAATACAAGGAAGGTATCAGATTTTTCTCTAAGAAAGTTAATCCATGTATATCTTGAATAATCATCCACTACAACAAAAGCATATTTCTTTCCTCCTAGACTTTCCACTTGTATAGGACCCATCAAGTCCATGTGTAGTAGTTCAAGCACTCTGGATGTGGTCAAATGAGGTACTGTAGGATGCGACATCTTGATTTTCTTGCCAACCTGAAATTCTCCACATATCTTCCCTTCTTCTATTTTTAATTTTGGCATTCCTCTAATAGCTTCTTCAGTGATAATCTTCTTCATGCTCTTAAGATTAAGGTGACCAAGTTTCCTGTGCCATACATTAACTTCATCTTCTTTGGTTATCAGACAGGAAGATAAATTAATTTCTTCTGGAGCTACCCACAAATAGTAATTATCCTTTGACCTTACTCCTTTCATTATCAACTCACCTTCTTCATTAGTAACTAGACATTCACCCTTGGTAAAGTTAACCTTCATTCCTTGATCACAGAGTTGACTTATGCTGATTAGATTTGCTGTTAATCCTTTCACGAGTAAGACGTCATCAAGATCAGGTTGTCCAACATTTGCTAGTCTCCCAATCCCCTTAATCTAACCTTTTGCACCATCACCAAATGTAACATAGCTAGTGTAGTAAAATTTAAGGTCCACCAGAAACTTTTCTATTCCAGTCATATGTCTGGAGCACCCACTGTCGAAGTACCAGTCTTCTCTAGAAGTAGCTCTAAGAGATGTGTGAGCAATTAAGCCAACATTATTACCTTTAGGCTTCCATTCTTTTGTGTGTTTAATCTCTTCCTTCTCAGGTACTTCTCTCTGACCTTTCTTCGGAAACCCATATAACCTGTAGCAGAATGGCCTTATATGTCCTCTTCTTCCACAATAATGACAAATCCATGGTTGTGGTCTCATATTTCTGAATCCCAGATGGGGTTGAAAATGGGGCAGCCTCTATTTTGGCATTGGAAATTTTTTGTTTCTTCCAGATGGCAAAAACTTCAGCTCAGGATCATATTCTTTAGGTTTATTTAGATCCTCATATTCATAGCCAATACCTTTTATCCAGTTCCCAGCAGCCTGCGATTCAATTAGTTTCTCTAGAACAATAGTGTTATTGTTCATTGAAACTTCCTTTTTCAGTTTTTCAAGTGTAGAGTTTAGTTGCGTTACCTCATTATTCAGTTAAGAAATTTGAGCCAGGTGCTTGTTCTTTTCAGACTGTAGTTCCAATATAAGCCTTTTTTGATTTTCTTGGCTTCTACAAACCTCTTCACTTCTTTTGCATAGAGCTCGATAAGATTCAGCCAATTCTTCATAAGAAACTTCCCCATGATTGAAGGTGCATGGAGAAAACACAAGAAGGGGGGTTGAATTGTGTTTTGGATATTTAAAAACTTTCCAAGACGTTTTACTTCTTTTCAGAGTCTTTAAAGCACAGCGGATTATTCACACAATTAACTTATGGCGATATGAATGATGAAGGAGTAAATGAGAGAGTGAGAGAGAGAAGAACACACAACAATTTATACTGGTTCCCCTCACAAATTGAGAGTACTCCAGTCCCCTTGTTACAAGAGAGTTCACTATAATCACAAGGATTACAATAGATGCTCAAGCACACAAGCTCGAGACTTCCTGCTCTTAGTCACACAAGACAGAGAGACTTCCTTGCTCTGATCACACAAGATCAGAGACTTCCTTGCTCAAGCACACAAGCTTAAGACTTCCTGCTCTAAGTCACACAAGACAGAGAGACTTCCTTGCTTCTACATTCAGCAGAAGACTTCATTGCTCTAATCACTAAGATTGAGACTTATATGCTTCTACACTAAGCTGAAGACTTTCTTACTTCTACACTAAGCAGAAGAGCTTCTACACTAAGCAGAAGACTTTGTTGCTTCTACACTAAGCAGAAGACTTACTACTAACTTATAAGCTTAAACTTATTACAAACATAATAACTTCAGAGGCTTAAGCTAGTTTCTATGCTCACTTCATTTGAAAGATATTTTCTATTACAATGCAGATTCTCACTTTCTTCTGAGAGATGTTTTCTAATGAAGATCGCTAGTCATCAATTCTTTCTTTGGCATATTTATATGAGTTGAGAAAGACATTGAGACGTTGGAGAAATTCCTGTTGTAAAATGGACAGCTGTAGTCTTTGAAGATCCGTTAAGTAAAGCCACGTCTTCCTTTGCAAAGAGGCTTCACCTTTACTGTTTGTCCAATAGTACAGTTATAAGGTACAACTAGCTCCTAGAGAGAGAGGGATCACATCCTTTGTGACCGTTGCAATTAATTGACCTTAGAACAAATCATCTGGCTTGATAAGTTGTAGTTGATTTAGCCCTTCTGATGACTGGGGAATTCCTTTGCTTCTGATGAACCTTTGAAAACTTGGAGTCTGATTGGTCTTATGGTTGGCCTCTGATAGTCCTTCGCAATTCAGCTTCTGAACGTCTTCATCCTCTGAATGACTCATGGCTAGCAGACAGCGTCTGAACTCTTGTAGGCCTCTGAACATCCTTGAGCTTCTGAACACTTGTAGACGTTCTGATCCTCTTTGAGCTCCTGAACTTTGTTTAGCTTCTGACCACGTTGTAGCTTCTGAACTCTTTCAGAGTGTAATTATTCAGACTTCCATAGGTTTCATCAGAGTTTAAATTAAGTGTGCTCTTGATCTAACGTTGAATTCTCCTGCACTTAATTTAAACATTAGTACCATCAATTGTCCATTTAATACTTTGTTATCATCAAAACTTAAGGGTGTGTATTAACACATATTTTGTTCCATCAATCTCCCCCTTTTTGATGATGACAAACACAAGTATTAAATACAATTGTTCTTGATAAAAATCAGCTATGTTGACATTTGGCTTCTGAGTTTCGCAAGCTCCCCCTAAGTCTGATAACCCATAGGGTTAGGTTTGTAAGCTCCCCCTATTTTGTATCCATAGTTAATTTTAATCAGTTTCAGAATTACTTTATTATATGGCTTAAATTATTCATATTTCACTATATAAAGAACAAGGATTGCAAGCTTCTTCTTTTCATAGTGTGATAATCTTTGAATAAAGTTGCACCCTTACTCAAGGACTAACTATGAATAATAAACTTCAATTAATAAATGCATTCTCCTTGAAATTAAGCCCTTAATGCAGATGCAAAATGACGCAATATTTAAATTGAATGACAAAATAGGATCAGAGGCACTTAGAGACTTCTACACACACACTTGGTTCTGATGGTTATCATTAACAGCTTCAGAGTTCAAAATATTTTCAAATAGTTCAAAGCTTAAAAAAATCTTTTCAAAGAAAATAGCTCAGAGCCTGAACAAAAATATGAAAACAGTTCAGAGCTCTTTAGTATAATATTTTGAAATCCTCAAAGATCATACTGTCATATCAATGCATGTACCTCATGCTACTATTTTGACAATTCTCCTACGTTCTATCTTTGAAGCACTACAAGGCCCTAAAAAGCCAAGTAATTTCGCTTCTTCCAACAATTGATTTACCAATATTCTTTCTCCCCCTTTTGTCATTATCAAAAAGGTAGTATAAGCAATTAATAGAAATTTCAACTTTCAATGCCGTCAAATCAGGAGTGGTTGAACACATTTAATACTCGGCCATTGAGTTATGCTTATAAAAGGAGAGAGATACCTAGTCATTTTTGTTGGAACAAAATATGTGTTAATACACACCCTTAAGTTTTGATGATAACAAAGTATTAAATGGACAATTGATGGTACTAATGTTGAAATTAAGTGTAGGAGAATTCAACGTTTAATCAAGAGCACACTTAATTTAAACTCTGATGAAACCAATGGAAGTCTGAATATTTAGACTCTGAAAGAGTTCAGATGCTACAACGTGGTCAGAAGCTATACAAAGTTCAGAAGCTCAAAGTAGATCAAAACATCTGAAAGCTGTTCAGGAACTCAGAGGAGTTTAAGAAGCTCAAGGATGTTCAGAGGCCTACAAGAGTTCAGAGGCTGTCTGCTAGTCATAAGTCATTCAGAGGATGAAGTCGTTCAGAAGTTGAATTACGAAAGACTATTAGAGGCCAACCATTCAAAGACCAATCAGACTCCAAGTTATCAAAGGTTCATCAGAAGCAAAGGGAATTCCCAGTCATCAGAGGGCTACATCAACTACAACTTATCAAGCCTGATGACTTGTTCTAAGGTCAACTAAAATGCAACGGTCACAAAGGATGTGATCCCTCTCTCTAGGAGCTAGTTGTACCTTATTACTGTACCATTGGACAGACAACAAAGGTGAAGCTTCTCTGCAAAGGAAGACGTGGCTTTACTCAACGGATCTTCAATGTCTACAGCTGTCCAAGTTGCAACGGTAATTTCTCCAACGTCTCAATGTCTTTCTCAACTCATATAAATATGCCAAAGAAAGAATTGATGACTAGCGCTCACCATTAGATAAAATCTCTCAAAAGAAAGTGAGAATTTGAATTGTAATAGATAATATCTCTCAAATGAAGTGAGCATAGAAACTAGCTTAGAGCCTCTGAAGTTATTATGTTTGTAATAAGTTTTAAGCTCATAAGTTAGTAGTAAGTCTTCTGCTTAGTGTAGAAGCATGTAAGTCTTCTGCTTAGTGTAGAAGCAAGAAAGTCTTCTGCTTAGTGTAGAAGCACGTAAGTTTCAATCTTAGTGATTAGAGCAGTGAAGTCTTGAGCCTGAGTGCTTGAGCAAGGAAGTCTCTGATCTTGTGTGATCAGAGCAAGGAAGTCTCTTTGTCTTGTGTGACTTAGAGCAGGAAGTCTCAAGCTTGTGTGCTTGAGCAAGGAAGTCTTTGATCTTGTGTGATCAAAGCAAGGAAGTCTCTATGTCTTGTGTGACTAAGAGCAGGAAGTCTTGAGCTTGTGTGCTTGAGAAACTATTGTAATCCTAGTGATTATAGTGAAACTCTCTTGGAAAAAAGGGGACTGGAGTACTCTCAATTTGTGAGGGGAACCAATATAAATTGTTGTGTGTTCTTCTCTCTCTCACTCTCTCGTTTACTCCTTCATCATTCATAACGCCATAAGTTAATTGTGTGAATAATCCGTTGTGCTTTAAAGACTCTGAAAAGAAGTAAAACGTCTTGGAAAGTTTTTAAATATCCAAAACACAATTCAACCCCCCTTCTTGTGTTTTCTCCACGCACCTTTAATTGGTATCAGAGCTCCGGTTCTGTTGGTAAATCACTTAACCGTGAGACAGTCAAGATCCAAAGGAGAAAACCTCCATGGCTCAAAACATGGATGAGTGGAAGCAGAAGCTACATCAACAAGTTGCTGATCTTAGCAAAAAAATTTGAAGATGAACTGAGCTTAAATGAAGATCTGAGCAACAATCAAAATCCTTCCACTTCAGGGGCTAATCTAACTTCTGGTATTGGTTCTACAACTACTACTCTGTGCCTCATTAGTGATGATAACGAATGCATTCAGTGGGCAACAGTAAATGGCTTGTTAGATCAATATGAGGAGTTTAGGATGGAGGAAAATGAGAGCATTGAGAAAATGAACATAAGGTTTCAAGCTTTAACAAGCAAGCTTGAAGAGCACAACAACAAACTCAGCAACAAAGAGCTTGTAAGCAAGTTGCTGAGAAGTTTGCCTCTGGATTGGAATGAAATTCCACATTCTATAGAGGAAACCGAAGACATCAATTCAATGAGTCCTGAATCATTGATTGATTTACTCAGAGTCCATGAATTGGCTCTGAAGGATATGCAAGAGTTGAAACGTGAAGAAGCAGAAGCAGCAAGGAAAGGAAAGCAAGCATTGGAGCATGAAGATCTTGTTGAAGAACCTGATGAAGAGTATCTTGAAAGGTTTTCAAGAAAAATTCAAAGATGGTACATCTTCAAGAAGAATGGAGGAAGACTAGCTAAAGGAATGACAACATGGGATATACTAGACAACTTCTCTGAAGATGAGTCTGAAAGAGCACCAAGAGCTGAAGGATCAAGTTCTGAAGATGGCTCAAACTCTAAAGACTCAGGCTCTGATGAAAAGTCAGAACCTGAGAGCAAAGAAAGCATCCAGAGAACAATAAATCAGGTATATTCTAGTCTTTCCAAAGCTAAATTGATCAAGCATCTTAATAAGACCTTACTTAAACTTTCTAATAGTCAGTAGAAGTATAAAAAGCTTAAAGCAGACTATGAGAATTTAAGTAAGCAAGCAAATCACTCTGAAGGTCTTGAACAAAAAGATTTTATCAAAACCAAAGACCTTGAGAATGATTTTGCTATATGTTACAAACCCCTTGAGCACTCTCTAGCTCTCAAAGAGTATTGTAACATCAATGCTGATCAAAATAAAATTGTTTCCATGCTTTGCAACCTTAAGACCAACAATACTAATGGGATTTGATACTCTAGTAGTAAAATACTAGAGGAACCAAGCTCATCAGTTATTGATGGAAGCTTCTCACTTCCAAATCTTTACACTACATTTGTATCTGATAGCTCTCAGATGAAACAAATGAAGGATGAAGATTTGGCAACTAACAGTCTAGGACCCTCAAGCAAGTGGGTACCAAGAGACAAAATTGTTTACTTGATTGCAGGTGAAACTAAGACTCTGAACCTTCCAATCACATGGATGCATGTGACTGTGAATGGAAGAAGAGCAATTGTGCATAGAAGGCACATTCTTGAAGAGTTAGATGGAGAAGAAGATGAGATGGAGTACATAAGGAGAAGGAAGGAGTATGAAGACCTTGAAGCATGTATTGAAGATGACAACAACTCAGTGTGGTGGAGTGATTGCTCAAGCTATGACTCTGACTACTCCTAATAAAGAAAGCTTCAATACAAGGTAAGTATGCTTAACTCCTGAATGACATATTCAGATAAATAACTCTCAAAGGTTGAAAATGTCTTCTTAGGATACACAGTGTTCAGTACTAAAAACCTTGAAAAATCCTATCTGAACATATTTTCTTGTGCCCTGAAAGACATGTTTTTCAGCCTCTGAAGTTTTTCAGGTTTCAGCATCTGAAGAATCTCAGACTCTGAGAAACGTTTCAACCTCTGATGGTTAAGCCTCTGAATACAAAATGAATTGGAAACGTTTAAGTATTTTTACTAAAACGTTTTGGCGCTAAATAGACAACACGTACACACGTTCTGATTGGTTTAAAACAGTTTATGATTAGTTCTTTTCTTTTTAATTTATTTGTATAACTTAATCTGCCTTTAATCAAAATCACTAAATCAATTGCACACACTTCATCTTCACAACCTACACTTTCGATTGTCTCAAACTTAAAGTAAAACCCTTTTTCTTCAAAATTTTAGCAAAACCCTAACTGTAGAAATGACAGCATCCACATCGTCTTCAGATTCTCTTTTTGTGTTTCCAAAGAACTTTCCCATCAATACTATTACTTGCGAAGAATTGTTCTCCACAGATTTGTCTCTAAAGATGGAGGGAAAATCTCTAAATATGGTTATGGAACAACCAGCGGATTTTGACAGCTTGGAGAAGAATCATTTTGGTGTCTTAAAGTACTTTATTGAATGTAATGGGAGCTTTAAATACATGGAGTTGCTAAATGGCCCCATCTATCCATCACTAGTAAAGGATTTCCGGATCAGAAGTAAGGTAAAGACGGTTGAAGACTACAACAGGGAGCTGGATGAAAAGAAGAAGGAGAAGTTAGAAAATAAAGACAAGACTCCTCAAGAATTGGGAATAAGGATAGTTGAAGAAACTGAAGTGCATTCTGGTTTGTGGATTTGAAGTCATTCTTACTGCTTCAAATCTGGCTAAGGTATTATCCATTCCAAATGAAGGTATCTACCATACCTTTAGCCAAAGTGAAGCAAAGAACTCAGAATTTCTGGTAGACATGACCAAGTTGTGCTACACAAAAGGAAAGAGTTATGAAAGCAATAAGGTGGGTGATCTGAAGCCTATTCAAAGAGTATTAGCCAAAATTGTCCTAGGATCAATATTTCCAAGAAGTGGAAGTGCTGATCAACTTTCTTGGGATCATAGGCACTTTGTCTATTTTCTCACAAGAAAATTCAATTTGAACTGGGCAAAATACATCTTCAATCACCTCTGCAAGGCTATAAGCGCTACTCAGAAGAAGTCTAAGCCAAATGTTCATATCATCTATCCTAGGATCCTGAGTGAGATATTTTATCAGTGTGGAGTGATAGATGCAATTAAGGCTGTTGGTCATGACAATCTGAATAGGGAAATCAGAGCTTCTACAATCTCTGCTCACACTCTCTCTAACATGAACTTACTAGCAGGAAAAGAAATACAGCCCTCTGATCCATTTGAACCTCTACCTCACTCACAAGATTCAATGGTAAAGAGATTTGAGATTGACATACCTTCTGTCTCAAATGGTATTGTCAATCAATATATACAACTTCTAGAAAGTCAAGGTGAAGGGTTTGAGATTGAAGATGAAGAGCTGAAGAAGAAAAGGAAGAGGCTAGTGAAGGTAAAAGTGGAGAAGAATGAAGCTGAAAGGGTAGAAAGCAAAGGGAAAATCAAGTCCAAAGCTGAGAGATCAACTGTGATAGCGGTAGATGATGAAAGTGAGGATGATGATGAACCATTGAGTGTCAGAATGAAGAAACTCACAGAGGAGCCAAGAAAGAAAACTACTGAAGGCTCAATCAAGCACAGCTCAGGAAATGCATCAATGTCTACACCTGCTACTGTCAACACTCAAGAAACTCAATCAACACCATCATCAACCCAATCAAAAACAAACAAAAATCCTGCTCAGAACCCACTCATCCATTCATCCTCTGAGTAGACTCAGAACATCTCTATCCAAACATGTCCTGAAGACAATCTCACGCTAAAACAAATTATGTCAGGACATGATCATTCAGATCTTCTCACATCAAAAATAATCAACACTGAACCACAGCTCACATCTGAGTCTATCCAACCACGACCTGAACAACAAAGTACTGAGGAAATTGAACCTCATTCTGAAGACATCCAACAGTCACCATCATCGAACTACATTGATAATATGGTCCAAGAGATTCATGTAAATGATTTTCATTTTAAAGCTTTTGATCAACAGCAACAACAATCTCAATCATCACCTCAACACACCTCTTCACCCTCAAACTCTGAACCTCATACAACCAACTCAACTAACCCAGAAATCTTGAGTGAATGCAATAGCTTGATTAGACAGATACATTGTCTTCCTGAGTTAAGACTTTCTGACATATCATCATCTAAATCTGTTGCAAAATGGGTAAGCTTGGCAGGTGATTTGGTAGAGAAGCTGCATAGTCTTCAAGGAGCTGATGTTGAAAAACTCAGGAGGTTTGAAAAGAGGAAGGATAAGGTAGTTGAAGAGGTCATTCATAATACGAAGGACGCAGAAAGGAATCACCCTGAATCCTTTACTGAAAGAAACAGCAATCTGGATGAACCTGCTCAAAGAGATTCAAGGAGTGATCAAGAGTGTATGAGAAATCCAGTGTATGAGGCTGAACTTAAAGAAATCAGAACTGAGATGAGCAAGTCTAAAAGGATGTTGGAGAAAGTCGATGGAAAACAAACAGAAATCTTAAAAACATTAACTTCTCTCTTTAACAAATTACCAGAAAAGTCAATAAATGCTTAAGTGTTTATCTGCTGATTAAATGTTTTGATTAGATACAGTATTAGGTTCAACTTGTGTAAATATTAAGTTGTTTCATAATTATCTGACTGATTATGTGTTCTTAATTGATTCTGTTTAGCATTACTTTATTCTAGAAATGTTTTTATTTCTTAAAACAAATCAATTCTTGAAAAATCAATACATCAAACTACTGAGCTATTACCTGTCAAACTTGATTTTCAATAAGTACAATATGTGATACTCTTAAAGCTTAAATTACATATCAAGAGAAGAAATATTTGTAAGAAATCAAAATTACATAACAAGCCAAAGTAATGAGTTTTATCTCATTAAGAACTAAAGTTGTTGACTACATATCTATCTCCTAAAGACTACTTCTGGAAGCCTCCAAGGGATCACCTTGGAGAAGGGACTGATATTCTTGAAGAAACCATGCATAAGTTTGGTTTCCTTCAGGAATGTCAGTTTGCCCTTCTTAGGCTATGGACTTAAGTTTGATTTTCTTCAGGAATATATGTTTCCAGAACTTAAAACAGTCAGAGTCCAAAGATTTCTCTTCAGACTCTGAACTGAGTTCTTCTGTAAAGGACACTGGCTTTGTTTCCATTGGTTTCTTCTTATGTTTTCTCCTATCTTGACTGACTCTCACTGAAACTACTTTCTTCCTCTCTGAGCGTTTCATTTTTTCTCTCAAGAGATCTATCAATAACCTAAGATTATTCTTCGTGAGTAAAATGACTAGGTATCTCTCTCCTTTTATAAGCAAAATTCAATGGCCGAATATTAAATGTGTTCAACCACTCCTGATTTGACGGCATTGAAAGTCGAATTTCTATTAATTGCTTATATTACCTTTTTGATAATGACAAAAGGGGGAGAAAGAATATTGGTAAATCAATTGCTGGAAGAATCGAAATTACTTGGCTTTTTAGGGCCTTGTAGTGCTTCAGAGAGAGAACGTAGGAGAGTGGTCAAAATAGTAGCATGAGGTACATGCTGTGTTATGGCAATCTGATCTTTGAGGATTTCAAAGTATTGTACTAAAAGAGCTCTGAACTGTTTTCAAATTTTTGTTCAGACTCTGAACTATTTTCCTTGAACAAAAAGATTTTTTAAAAAAGCTCTGAACTGTTTGAAAATATTTTGAACTCTGAAGCTGTTAATGATAACCATCAGAACCAAGTGTGTATGTAGAAGTCTTTAAGCGCCTCTGATCCTATTTTGTCATTCAATTTAAATATTGCTTCAATTTAAATATTGCTTCATCTTGCATCTGCATTAAGGGCTTAATTTTCAAGGAGAACGCATTTATTAATTGAAGTTTATTATTCATAGTTAGTTCTTGAGTAAGGGTGCAACTTTACTCAAAGATTATCATACTATGGAAAGAAGAAGCTTGCAAACCTTGTTCTTTACATAGTGAAATATGAATAATTTAAGTCATATAATGAAGTATTTCTGAAACTGATTAAAATTAACTATGGATACAAAATAGGGGGAGCTTACAAACCTAACCCTATGGCTTATCAGACTTAGGGGGAGCTTGCAAAACTCAGAAGCCTAATGTCAACATAGCTGATTTTTATCAACAACAATTGTATTTAATACTTGTGTTTGTCATCATCAAAAAGGGGGAGATTGTTGGAACAAAATATGTGTTAATACACACCCTTAAGTTTTGATGATAACAAAGTATTAAATGGACAATTGATGGTACTAATGTTTAAATTAAGTGCAGGAGAATTCAACGTTTAATCAAGAGCACACTTAATTTAAACTCTGATGAAACCAATGGAAGTCTGAATATTTAGACTCTGAAAGAGTTCAGATGCTACAACGTGGTCAGAAGCTATACAAAGTTCAGAAGCTCAAAGTAGATCAGAACGTCTGAAAGCTGTTCAGGAACTCAGAGGAGTTTAAGAAGCTCAAGGATGTTCAGAGGCCTACAAGAGTTCAGAGGCTGTCTGCTAGTCATAAGTCATTCAGAGGATGAAGACGTTCAGAAGCTGAATTACGAAAGACTATCAGAGGCCAACCATTCAAAGACCAATCAGACTCCAAGTTATCAAAGGTTCATCAGAAGCAAAGGGAATTCCCAGTCATCAGAGGGCTACATCAACTACAACTAATCAAGCCTGATGACTTGATCTAAGGTCAACTAAAATGCAACGGTCACAAAGGATGTGATCCCTCTCTCTAGGAGCTAGTTGTACCTTATAACTGTACCATTGGACAGACAGCAAAGGTAAGTCTCAATCTTAGTGATTAGAGCAGTGAAGTCTTGAGCCTGAGTGCTTGAGCAAGGAAGTCTCTGATCTTGTGTGATCAGAGCAAGGAAGTTTCTTTGTCTTGTGTGACTTAGAGCAGGAAGTCTCAAGCTTGTGTGCTTGAGCAAGGAAGTCTTTGATCTTGTGTGATCAAAGCAAGGAAGTCTCTATGTCTTGTGTGACTAAGATCAAGAAGTTTTGAGCTTGTGTGCTTGAGCAACTATTGTAATCCTAGTGATTATAGTGAAACTCTCTTGGAAACAAGGGGACTGGAGTACTCTCAGTTTGTGAGGGGAACCAGTATAAATTGTTGTGTGTTCTTCTCTCTCTCACTCTCTCATTTACTCCTTCATCATTCATAATGCCATAAGTTAATTGTGTGAATAACCCGCCTTGTGTTTTCTCCACGCACCTTCAATTTTACTCATATAGAATAATCTTAGGTTATTGATAGATCTATTGAGAGAAAAAATGAAACGCTCAGAGAATAAGAAAGTAGTTTCAACGAGAGATAATCAAGATAGGAGAAAACATAAGAAGAAACAAATGGAAACAAAGCCAGTGTCTGTCACAGAAGAACTCAGTTCAGAGTCTGAAGAGAAATCTTTGGACTCTGGCTGTTTTATGTTCTGAAGACATATCTTCCTGAAGAAAATCAAACTGAAGTTCATAGCCTAAGAAGGGCAAACTGACATTCCTGGAGGAAACCAAACTGATGCATGGTTTCTTCAAGAATATCAGTTCCTTCTCCAAGGTCATCCGTTGGAGGCTTCAAGAAAGTAGTCTTTAGGAAATTGATATGTGTTCCACAACTCAAGTTCTTAATGAAATGAAACTCATTACTTTGGCCTGTTATGTAATTTGATTTCTTATTAAGAGTTCTTCTCTTGTTATGTAATTTGATCTTTTAAGAATGTCACATATTGTACTTATTGAAAATCAAAATTTTACATGTAAGAGCTCAAGAGTTTGAAGTATTGATTGTCCAAGATTTTTAAGAAATAAAGTCATTTCTAGAATTAAATCAAATTAAATTGCTTAAACAAAGGCAATTTAACCAATCAGATAATCATGATGAGTATATAAAAACAAAGTAATATATACACAGGTTGATCCTAATATTGTGCCTAATCAAAACATTAAACAGCAGATAAACACATAAGCGTTCACAGAAATCCTAACGGTGTTATTGTGGTTGGCTAAAGAGATAAGCTAATGTATTCAAGATTTCTGTTTGTTTTCCATCGACTTTCTCTAACATCCCCATAGACTTGCCCATCTCAGTTCTGATTTCTTTAAGTTCAGCCTCATACACTGGATTTCTCATATGCTCTTGGTTGCTCCTTGAATCTCTTTGAGCAGATTCATTCAGATTGATGTTTCTTACAGAAAAGGATTCAGGGTGATTCCTTTATGCGTCCTTTTTATTCTGAATGACCTCTTCAACCACCTTATCCTTCCTCTTTTCAATCCTCCTCAGTTCTTCAACATCAGCTTCTTGAAGACTATGCAGCTTCTTTACCAAATCCTCTGCCAAGCTCACCCATTGTGCAACAAGTTCAGATGATGATATGTCAGAAAGTCTTAACTCAGGAAGACCATGTATCTGTTTAATCAAGCTATTGCATTCACTCAAGATTTCAGGGTTAGTTGAGTTGGTTGGATGAGGTTCAGAGTTTGAGGGTGAAGAGGTGTGTTGAGGTGATGTTTGAGGTTGTTGTTGCTGTTGATCAAAAGCTTTAAGATGAAAATCATCTACATGAAGCTCTTAGACCATATCATCAACATAGTTCGATGGTGAGGAATGTTGGATATCTTCTGAATCAACAAGTTCAGTAAGTTTTGAAACATTAGAATGAGGTTCAAGTTCCTCAGTATTTTGTTGTTCAGGTCGTGGTTGGATTGGTTCAGATGCGAGCTGTGGTTCAGTGTGGATTATTTTTGATGTGGGAGGGTCTGAATGAACATGTCCTGACACAATTTGTTTTAACGTGAAATTGTCTTTAGGACTTGTTTGGATAGTGATGTTCTGAGTTTGCTCAGAGGGTGAATGGGTGAGTGGGTTCTGAGCAGGATTTTTGTTTATTTTTGGTTGGGTTGATGATGGTGTTGGTTGAGTTTCTTGAGTGTTGACAATAGCAGGTGTAGACATAGATGCATTTCCTGAGTTGTCCTTGATTGAGCCTTCAGCAGTTTTCTTTCTTGGCCCCTTGGTGAGTTTCTTCATTCTGACACAAAGTGGTTCATCATCATCCTCACTTTCTTCATCATCTACTGCTATCACAGTTGATCTCTCAGCTTTGTACTTGATTTTCCCTTTGCTCTCTACCCTTTCAGCTTCATTCTTCTCTACTTTTATCTTCACTAGCCTCTTCCTTTTCTTCTTCAGCTCTTCTTCTTCAATCTCAAACCCTTCACCTTGACTTTCTAGCAGTTGTATATATTGATTGACAATACCATTTGAGACAGGAGGTATGTCAATCTCAAATCTCTTTACCATTGAATCTTGTGAGTGAGGTAGAGGTTCAAATGGATCAGAGGGCTGTATTTCTTTTCCTGCTAGTAAGTTCATGTTAGAGAGAGTGTGAGTAGAGATTGTAGAAGCTCTGATTTCCCTAATCAGATTGTCATGACCAGCAGCCTTAATTGCATGTATCACTCCACACTGATAAAATATCTCACTCAGGATCCTAGGATAGATGATATGAACATTTGGCTTAGACTGCTTCTGAGTAGCGCTTATAGCCTTGCAGAGGTGATTGAAGATGGATTTTGCCCAGTTCAAATTGAATTTTCTTGTAAGAAAATAGATAAAGTGCCTATGATCCCAAGAAAGTTGATCAGTACTTCCACTTCTTGGAAATATTGATCCTAGAACTATTCTGGCTAATACTCTTTGAATAGGCTTCATATCACTTACCTTATTGCTTTCACAGCTCTTTCCTTTAGTGTTGCACAGCTTGGTCATGTTTACTAGAAATTCTGAGTTCTTTGCTTCACTTTGGCTAAAGGTATGGTAGATACCTTCATTTGGAATGGATAATACCTTAGCCAGATTTGAAGCAGTAAGAATTACTTCAAATCCACAAACCACAGAATGCACTTCAGTTTCTTCAACTATCCTCATTCCCAATTCTTGAGGAGTCTTGTCCTTATTCTCTAACTTCTCCTTCTTCTTTTCATCCAGCTCCCTGTTGTAGTCTTCAACCGTCTTCACCTTACTTCTGATCCAGAAATCCTTTACTAGTGATGGATAGATGGGGCCATTTAGCAACTCCATGTATTTAAAGCTCCCATCACGTTCAATAAAGTACTTTAAGACACCAAAATGATTCTTCTCCAAGCTGTCAAAATCCACTGGTTGTTCCATAACCAGATATAGAAATTTTCCCTCCATCTCTAGATACAAATTTGTGGAGAACAATTCTTCGCAAGTAATAGTATTGATAGAAAAGTTCTTTGGAAACACAAATAGAGAATCTGAAGACGATGTGGATGCTGTCATTTCTACAGTTAGGGTTTTGCTAAAAATTTTGAAGAAAGAGGGTTTTTCTTAAGTTTGAGACAATCGAAAGTGTAGGTTGTGAAGATGTAGTGTGTGTAAGTGATTTAGTGATTTTGATTAAAGGCAAATTAAGTCACACATAGAAAATAAATCAAAAGGAAAAAAAAAACTAATCATTAACTGTTTTAAACCAATCAGAACGTGTGTACGTGTTATCTTTTTAGCGCCAAAACGTTTCAGTATAAAATACTTAAACGTTTCCAATTCATTTCCTATTCAGAGGCTTATCCTTCAGAGGTTGAAACGTTTCTCAGAGTCTGAGCTTCTTCAGATGCTGAAACCTGAAGAACTTCAGAGGCTGAAAAACAAACCTTTCAGGACACAAAAAAATATGTTCAGACAGGATTTTTCAAGGTTTTTAGTTCTGAACATTTTGTGTCCTAAGAAGACATTTTCAACCTTTGAAAGTTATTCCTCTAAGATGTCATTCAGAAGTTAAGCATACTTACCTTGCATTGAAGCTTTCTTGATTTAATTGTAGTCAGAGTCATAGCCTGAGCAATCACTCCACCACACTGAGTTGTTGTCATCTTCAAAACAAGCTCCAAATTCTTCATGCTCCCTCCTGTTACTCATGTACTCCACTTCATCTTCTTCTCCATCCGACTCTTCAAAAATTTGCCTTCTATGCACAATTGCTCTTTTTCCATTCACAGTCACATGCATCCATCTGATTGAAAGGTTCAGAGTCTTAGTTTCACCTGCAATAAAGTAAACAATTTTGTCTCTTGGTACCCACTTGCTTGAGGGTCCTAGACTGTTAGTTGCCAAATCTTCATCCTCCATTTGTTTCATCTGAGTGCTATCAGATACAAATGTAGTGTAAAGATTAGGAAGTGAGAAGCTTCCATCAATAATTGATGAGCTTAGTTCCTCTAGTGTTTTATCATTAGAGTATCCAATTCCATTAGTATTGTTGGTCTTAAGGTTGCAAAGCATGGAAACAATTTTATTTTGATCAGCATTGATGTTACAATACTCTTTGAGAACCAGAGAGTTCTCAAGGGGTTTGTAACATATAGCATAATCATTCTCAAGGTCTTTTTTTTTTGATAAAATCTTTTTGAACAAGACCTTCAGAGTGATTTGCTTGCTTACTTAAATTCTCATAGTCTGCTTTAAGCTTTTTATACTTCTGCTGACTCTTAGAGAGTTTAAGGAAAGTCTTCTTAAGATGCTTGATCAATTTTGCTTTAGAAAGACAAGAATATACCTGATTCACTGTTCTCTGGATGCTGTCTATGCTCTCAGGTTCTGACTTTTCATCAGAACTTGAGTCTTCAGAGTCTGAGCCATCTTCAGAACTAGATCCTTCAGCTCCTGGTGCTCTTTCAGACTCATCTTCAGAGAAGTTTTCTAGTACATCCCACGTTGTCATTCCTTTAGCCAGTCTTCCTCCATTCTTCTTGAAGTTGTACCATCTTTGAATTTTTCTTGAAAACCTTTCAAGATACTCTTCATCAGGTTCTTCAACAAGATCTTCATGCTCCAATGCTTGCTTTCCTTTCCTTGATGCTTCTGCTTCTTCACCATTCAACTCTTGCATTTCCTTCAGAGCCAATTCATGGACTCTGAGTAAATCAATCAATGATTTAGGACTCATTGAATTGATTTCTTCAGTTTCCTCTATAGTGTTTGGAATTTCATTCCAATTCAGAGGCAAACTTCTCAGCAACTTGCTTACAAGCTCTTTGTTGCTGAGTTTTTTGTTGTGGTCTTCAAGCTTGCTTGTGATGGCTTGAAACCTTGAGTTCATTTCTTCAATACTCTCATTTTTCCTCCATCCTAAACTCCTCATACTGATCTAGCAGACCATTTACTGTTGCCCACTGAATGCTTTCATTATCATCACTAATGAGGCACAGAGTAGTAGTTGTAGAATCAATATTAGAAGTTTGTTTGACCCCTAATGTGGAAGGATTTTGATTGTTGCTCAGATCTTCATTTAAGTTCAGTCCATCTTCAA
Source organism: Trifolium subterraneum (assembly GCA_951799995.1). Taxonomy (NCBI): domain Eukaryota; kingdom Viridiplantae; phylum Streptophyta; class Magnoliopsida; order Fabales; family Fabaceae; genus Trifolium; species Trifolium subterraneum. Next base: position 27,306,463 of record OX637467.1, read on the forward strand.
TTTCTTTGACAAGATCAGCAACTTGTTGATATAGCTTCTGCTTCCAATCATCCATGTTTTTAGTCATGGTGGTTTTCTCCTTTGGATCTTGACTGTCTCACGGTTAAGTGATTTACCAATAGAACCGGAGCTCTGATACCAATTGAAGGTGCGTGGAGAAAACACAAGAAGGGGGGGTTGAATTGTGTTTTGGATATTTAAAAACTTTCCAAGATATTTAAACCTTTTCAGAGTCTTTAAAGCACAGCGGATTGTTCACACAATTAACTTATGGCATTATGAATGATGAAGGAGTAAAGGAGAGAGTGAGAGAGAGAAGAACACACAACAATTTATACTGGTTCCCCTCACAAATTGAGAGTACTCCAGTCCCCTTGTTTCCAAGAGAGTTCACTATAATCACAAGGATTACAATAGATGCTCAAGCACACAAGCTCAAGACTTCCTGCTCTTAGTCACACAAGACAGAGAGACTTCCTTGCTCTGATCACACAAGATCAAAGACTTCCTTGCTTTGATCACACAAGATCAGAGACTTCCTTGCTCGAGCACACAAGCTTAAGACTTCCTGCTCTAAGTCACACAAGACAGAGAGACTTCCTTGCTCCTACATTCAGCAGAAGACTTCATTGCTCTAATCACTAAGATTGAGACTTATATGCTTCTACACTAAGCAGAAGACTTTCTTACTTCTACACTAAGCAGAAGAGCTTCTACACTAAGCAGAAGACTTTGTTGCTTCTACACAAAGCAGAAGACTTACTACTAACTTATAAGCTTAAACTTATTACAAACATAATAACTTAAGAGGCTTAAGCTAGTTTCTATGCTCACTTCATTTGAGAGATATTTTCTATTACAATGCAGATTCTCACTTTCTTCTGAGAGATGTTTTCTAATGAAGATCGCTAGTCATCAATTCTTTCTTTGGCATATTTATATGAGTTGAGAAAGGCATTGAGACGTTGGAGAAATTCCCGTTGTAAAATGGACAGTTGTAGTCTTTGAAGATCCGTTGAGTAAAGTGATCAGTGCATTTTAATGCACTTTTTAATCACTCTGTGCTATGGCAATTTTATGACTTCTCCTGTTAATTTGGTATTTTTATCATGTTTTGTGTTTAGAGTCTAGTTTTGCTATTATTTATGTTTTGCTATTTATTTTCGTAATAAACAGTAATTTGACACCTTCTCATTGTGAAGACCATAACTTGGGCTACGAATATCGGATTGAGGCGCGGGAAGATGCGTTGGAAAGCTAAGAGAAAGTGCTACAACTTTCATGTTGAAGCCGAAAGCCAATTTGGAGTGCAAAGGAGTCATATTTACTCGTCATGTTTCAGACTTATAAAGATTTAATTAGTTTTCAGCATAACTATATTTTTCGGCCCAATTGTTTTGTGGCCCGTTTTGCTTGCTTATAAAAACCCAAAATTCAGACCTAGGTCACATTTTTTTACACTCCATTCACGAATTCAAAGAAACCCTAGAGCAGCCACCACTTGAATGGAGAACTAAATCCTTCTTTCAATTCGTTGGTGCAAGGAACTCGTTTTAGATTCTTGAGGTCTGTTTTTAATAGCAAAATTCTGTTTTATATTCATGTTCTGTTATGCAATTTCGTATTCTTAATTCAGTATGTATGAAATTGAATTATAATGATGCTTAATCACTCTAATTCGATTTGACACCGTTTATTCAATTTAGTTTATCGCTTGTATAGATTATAATGAATAGGAATTGATATAAACTTTGAGCGCTTAGCAAAAAGGGTTAATCGAAATTCAGTAAGGATATTAATCTGACATTAGTACGCTTGTTTACTATTGCCTACGATTAGTTGAACGCATTTGACGCTTGTTTGAATGGAATTCGTATAAAACTGTTAACGCTTGTTTATTTCAGTTTTATAAATCAACCAGAACATGAGCATATAATGAATTTATTCTTTGTGAACCATATGATAGAATCAAGAATGAGTTACCTAAAGCCAACGAATTGATCGTTTTAAATCAATCGAATTTCACACTTTTCTTACGTTATGTTAACAAAACAAAACCCCCATAATTTACAGATTTTGAATTGTTCTAATATAGTTAAACTGATTGTGAGTCTTTGGGAAACGACCAAGGTTAACTACCTTGTACTACTTTTCTTAAAACATTATTTGATCACGAAACGACCGTGATCAAATTGGCGCCGTTGCCGGGGACTCAAAATTGTGTTTAACCATTATTAGAGTTGTCTGTTTGTTACTGTACGCGCAAATAATAAAAAACAGTAATAGAGTGTAGTTTGCATCTGTTTTGCCTTTTCACCACTCTATTACCTCAGAAAAAAATCAGGTTTCAAAGTCCCGTATTTTGGAACAAAATAACGGGACAGGACCCTCTCGGGCCCAAATTCATCATTTTTCTATTTTTAATGAATTATTTACTGTTTTCATAGTTTCAGAAAATTCCCAAAAAATTTGTGTCTTCCTTATTTTATTTAATTAGAATTATCGTGGTGTTTTTATATTTTATTTTATTCAGTTTGACAATTTTTCTGTTTTCCTCACCCATTTTCTTGTTGTAGGACATAAAATTACCATAATTGTGTTGTCACTTGTGCATGACCAGGTCTGCTGGACACCTCAATCTAATTCCTCCTGATCCTGAGATAGAAAGAACTCTCCACGCACTCAATAGGCTCAACCGAGCTAATAGTGTGCATCTTGGTGATATTGATTCTAACCCTATCTCTGATTCTAATTCTGATTCTGATTCTGATTATTTCCATAATTTATTTAATTCTGATTCTGAACTTGAAAATCATAACATGGCTGAACAAACACTAAGGCAGCTTGCTGCCCCTGATGTTAATTATAATGGCTTATGTATTGAATATGCTGATGTTGCTGTACCGTTTGAATTGAAATCTGGTTTAATACACTTGTTGCCAAGGTTTAGTGGTCTTGCAGGTGAAGATCCTCATAAACACTTGAAGGAGTTTCAGGTTGTATGCTCCACACCATTGAGGCCTGAAGGTATCACGGAAGATCATATCAAGCTGAGAGCCTTCCCGTTCTCCTTACAGGGTGCTGCCAATGACTGGCTTTACTACCTTCAACCAAATTCTGTCACATCTTGGGCGGATTTGAAGAAGGTTTTTCTAGAAAAATATTTCCCTGCATCCAGAGCTGCCTCGATCAGAAAAGAAATATGTGGTATCAGGCAGAGCAATGAGTCATTGGCTGAGTACTGGGAGAGATTCAAACAACTAGTTTCCAGCTGTCCTCAACACCAAATCACTGAACAACTCCTCATCCAATATTTCTATGAGGGCTTGCAACCGATGGACAGGAACATCTTGGATGCTACCAGTGGTGGAGCACTTGTTGACAAAACTCCAGCTGCTGCCAAAACTCTGATTGAGAATATGTCACTAAATTCTCAACAATTCTCAACTAGAAACAATGCTGTGAACCAAACAAAGGGTGTCAACAAAATTCAGCCTTCTTCTTCTTCCTTCAAGGCTTTTGAAACTAGAATTGATGCCAGAATTGATGAACTTACTTCATTGGTGAAACAGTTGGCAGTTAATAAACCTCAAGCGGCTAAAGTGTGCGGCATCTGTACTTCCCCTGAACATCCAACCGACACATGTCCTATTCTGCAAGATGATACAATAACTGAGCTACCTCAAGCATATGCAGCAACAGCAGCCCCTTACAATTAGAACAGGTATAACAATCCTGACCTTTCAACTAACAAGTACCACCCTAGTTGGAGGAATCATTCAAACCTCCGATATGGGAATCAATCACAGGTTGCAGCCCCTTCTGCCCCACCAGCCACGCCTTCACTGGAGGACCTTGTCAAGCAACTGGTTGTAAGTAACACACAATATCAACAACGAACAGATGCTAGCATTCAGAGCTTGACATTTCTGCTTTCATTCATCCAAATTCCAGTTCTTCAGCTAATGTCTCAGCTCTCAATCAGACCCTGCCACAAAAGTGCAAGGATCCGGGAGTTTTTGCTATTCCTTGTTCCATTGGGGATAGAAAATTCAAAAATTGCATGCTTGATCTGGGAGCAGGTATTAATGTTATGCCTACTTCTGTTTATAATAACCTTGATCTTGGTCCTTTGCAGCCTACAGGTTTGATCGTTCAATTGGCGAATAGGAGCAATGCCCGCCCTGCTGGGGTGCTAGAAGATGTCCTTGTGCAAGTTAATGATTTAATTTTTCCTGCAGACTTCTACATTTTAGATATGGAGGGAGACACTAATTCCAGCAGGGCACCCATCATTCTAGGCCGACCATTCATGAGAACGGCAAAAACAAAAGTTGATGTTTATGATGGAACAATGTCCATGGAGTTTGGCGACATTGTCGTTAAATTTAACATTTTTGATGCCATGAAACATCCCTTGGAGGAGCACTCTGTTTTTTATATGGATTTGATTTCTGAATTGGTTGATGAGACCTGTCCTGAATTCTTTTCTGCAGATTTTCCTTCATTGTCTGATTTTGATGATATTTACTCATGTGATTCATGTACTAACACTAACCTTTGCTCTGTTTGTGCTAAGATTGAATCTGCTTTGCAGAATAATAACTTTCATACAGGTGAAGGTGAAGTTGTTAATGCGGCGGTTTGTACGGTTGAAGTTCTTGACATTCCGGCTGTTCCAACAAAACCATCCATAGATCAGCCACCGTCTTTAGAGCTTAAACCACTTCCTGAAAATCTGAAATATGCCTACTTAGAGGAAAATGAAATGCTACCTGTGATTATTTCTTCTAACCTTGATTGTGAACAGGAAGAAAAGCTTTTGCAGGTTTTGAAGCAGCATAAGAAGGCAATCGGATGGACCTTAGCTGACATACCGGGCATTAGCCCTGCGATGTGCATGCACCGGATCCTCCTTGAAGAGGGAGCTAAGGTGGTGAGACAGCCTCAAAGGCGACTCAACCCCTTGATTCTTGATGTTGTTAAGAAAGAGGTGACAAAAATTTTACAAGCAGGTATCATTTATCCGATCTCTGACAGTAGTTGGGTAAGTCCGGTGCAAGTTGTACCTAAGAAATCTGGACTCACTGTGGTGAAAAATGAAAAAAATGAACTTGTACCCACTAGAGTCCAGAACAGCTGGAGAGTTTGTATTGATTACAGGAGGTTGAACCAGGCAACTAGAAAGGATCACTTTCCTTTGCCATTCATTGACCAGATGCTTGAACGGCTGGCAGGTAAATCACATTATTGCTTTCTTGATGGTTTTTCAGGTTACTTTCAGATCCATATTGCACCTGAAGATCAAGAAAAGACCACTTTCACGTGCCCCTTCGGCACATTTGCTTACAGGAGGATGCCCTTTGGTCTTTGCAATGCACCTGGCACATTCCAGCGATGCATGACTAGTATTTTCTCTGATTTTATTGAAAATTGCATGGAAGTGTTTATGGATGATTTTACTGTTTATGGTGCTTCTTTCGATGCATGTTTGACTAGTTTGAACTTGGTTTTAGCAAGATGTATCGAAACTGACCTTGTTTTAAATTTTGAAAAGTGTCATTTTATGGTTGAATAGGGAATTGTCTTGGGTCACATAATTTCTGAAAAAGGAATTTCAGTTGACCCTGCAAAAATTGATGTGATTTCTACACTGCCTTACCCATCGTGCATTCGCGAGATTCGTTCTTTTCTTGGTCATGCAGGTTTTTACAGGCGTTTCATAAAAGATTTCAGCAAGATAGCTCTTCCGCTGTCAAACTTGCTAAAGAATGATGTGACTTTTAATTTTGATGATGCATGCAAACAGGCATTTGATTTCTTGAAAAAAGCATTGACTTCAGCTCCCATTATCCAGCCTCCTGACTGGAGCATTCCTTTTGAAATTATGTGTGATGCGTCTAACTATGCAGTGGGAGCAGTTCTTGCACAAAGGGTGGAAAAAGCTGCCCATGTTATCTATTATGCTTCTAGGACTTTAGATTCTGCACAGGCTAATTACACTACCACTGAAAAGGAACTTTTAGCTATTGTTTTTGCACTTGATAAATTCAGATCATATTTACTAGGTTCCAAGGTTATTTATTTTACTGACCATGCAACTTTAAAATACTTGTTAAAGAAGCCTGAAGCAAAACCGAGATTGATTCGGTGGATGTTGTTGCTTCAAGAGTTTGATGTGGACATTAAGGATAAAAGTGGAGCCGAGAATTTAGTGGCTGACCACTTAAGCAGGATTGAACGTAAAGGAGATACTTCTCCCATTCAGGATGACTTCCCTGATGAACAGTTGCTACTTCTACATGGGGTAACTCCTTGGTTTGCTGATATTGTTAATTATCTTGTTGCTGGTGTTTTTCCTACAGGTGCATCTCAGACACAAATTCATAAACTAAAGAGTGATGCAAAGCATTATGTGTGGGACGATCCATATCTTTGGAAGTTTGGTAATGATCAGGTTATTAGGAGATGTGTCCCCGACTATGAGATTGAATCCATTTTGCATCACTCTCATGCCTCTCAAGTGGGAGGACACTTTGGTCCTCAAAGGACCGCGAGAAAAGTACTAGACTCAGGTTTTTATTGGCCCACCATCTTTAAGGATGCTTATGAGACTTACCGCACTTACAAGGAGTGCCAAATAGCAGGTACAACTATCACTCGTAAGAGTGAAATGCCTCAGCAATCTATGCTTTTTTGTGAGGTATTTGATGTATGGGGGATTGACTTTATGGGCCCCTTTCCTATGTCATTTGGATTTCTTTACATTTTACTTGCTGTTGATTATGTTTCAAAGTGGGTTGAGGCTATCCCCACTAGGACTAATGATGCTAGAGTTGTTGCAGATTTTGTCAGGTCTAATATATTTTGCAGGTTCGGAATACCCCGAGCCATCATAAGTGACCAAGGCACTCATTTCTGTAACCGCACCATGGAGGCTCTGCTCCGAAAGTATGGAGTTGTGCATAGAGTCTCTACTGCATACCATCCCCAAACTAATGGGCAAGCTGAGATCTCAAATAGGGAGATCAAACAAATTTTAGAGAAAATGGTGCAACCAAACAGGAAGGATTGGAGCCGCCGTCTAGAAGACGCACTTTGGGCTCAAAGAACAGCTTTCAAGACACCCATAGGGATGTCTCCTTATCGACTTGTGTTTGGTAAGGCATGTCACCTTCCTGTAGAGATTGAACACCGTGCTTATTGGGCGGTGAAGGGCTGTAATATGGAAATGCAAGAAGCAGGTAAAGAAAGAAAACTCCAATTACAACAACTTGAGGAGCTGAGGCTTGAAGCCTATGAAAGCTCTAGAATTTATAAGGAGAAAACTAAGCACTTCCATGATAAGATGATCTCTAGGAAGGAATTCTCTGTGGGCCAACAGGTTTTATTGTTTAACTCCCGCCTTAAACTAATGGCTGGGAAACTTCGATCCAAGTGGATTGGCCCTTTTGTTGTAACTAATGTTTTTCCTTCTGGTGCTATAGAAATAAAAAGTACAGGTACAGACAAAGTTTTCAAAGTAAATGGACAGCGGCTGAAGTTGTTCCATGATTCTTCAATGCCTGAAGAAGCACCTGTTGAAGAGCTCTCCTTGGACGAGCCTTCCTACACCCCATCTGCTACACCTTAGCCCCTTGGGTGTGTTCCTTCCTTTACTCTCACTTTATGTTTATTATTACATTGCGGACAATGTCTGGTTTAAGTGTGGGGGAGGGACATTTTACATTATGTGTTTAAAAAAAAAAATACAAAAATAAATTTCATGAGTAGTCACATGTTTTAGGACTAGAGCAGTATAGCTGTAGGGTTGGTGAAATTTTTGGAAATTTTTGTTTTGATACTTGATATGATGATCTTTGCACCTAAATGCACAATTGCTGAAAACTTGCAAACTTAGTAATGGCTTGATAAGTTTTTAAAATACACAATCATTAGCCTAAGTTATCTGAGTATAGAATACAATGAGGAAGTGTGATTAGGACTAAGTTTGGGGGAAAAGCGAGATTACTTGATTGTAGGATCATGGCTAGATTTAATGGTGGGACACTGCATTTCTTTAAAATAAAAATAAAAAATTAAATAAGTTCCTGTGCCTAAAACTGGAGGAACAGTAAGACATATGTGGAGTTCCTGTGCCTGAAACTGGAGGAACAAATGCTGTGTAGGGTGCTCTACTCGGAGTAACAGGTTGGACTCATTACAAGTGAGATCCCGTCAGGTGAAAAGGTAGAGTGGCACCTAAAGCATAACTAAAATGAACTTAAGTAGTGTCCCTGCGTATAAAAGTCAAAATGTCTGTGAGAACATGAAAAGTGCAGCTTCCCCTCAAGCTGAAATCTGAACCCGAACTCTTAATTGTAGGACGGAAAAAGAAAGCTTAGTATTCTGAATGTGTATTTTAGAGAAGGATCCTGTCATGACTCTGGTTGATAGTAATAGGCAGTACACACACGCACGCTTGATCATCATTGATAGTTGACATATAAAAGTTATACCAATCTTTGAAAAACAATCCAAGGCTTGTAGCTTGAATCTTAGAATGTGTTGATTACTTGTGATGTGATTTTCATTTCGAGTTTTGCACGGAGAGCAAAAGCTTAAGTGTGGGGGAATTTGATCAGTGCATTTTAATGCACTTTTTAATCACTCTGTGCTATGGCAATTTTATGACTTCTCCTGTTAATTTGGTATTTTTATCATGTTTTGTGTTTAGAGTCTAGTTATGCTATTATTTATGTTTTGCTATTTATTTTCGTAATAAACAGTAATTTGACACCTTCTCATTGTGCAGACCATAACTTGGGCTACGAATATCGGATTGAGGCGCGGGAAGATGCGTTGAAAAGCTAAGAGAAAGAGCTACAACTTTCATGTTGAAGCCGAAAGCCAATTTGGAGGCAAAGGAGTCATATTTACTTGTCATGTTTCAGACTTACAAAGATTTAATTAGTTTTCAGCATAACTATATTTTTCGGCCCAATTGTTTTGTGGCCCGTTTTGCTTGCTTATAAAAACCCAAAATTCAGACCTAGGTCACGTTTTTTTACACTCCATTCACGAATTCAAAGAAACCCTAGAGCAGCCACCACTTGAATGGAGAACTAAATCCTTCTTTCAATTCGTTGGTGCAAGGAACTCGTTTTAGATTCTTGAGGTCTGTTTTTAATAGCAAAATTCTGTTTTATATTCATGTTCTGTTATGTCAATTTCGTATTCTTAATTCAGTATGTATGAAATTGAATTATAATGATGCTTAATCACTCTAATTCGATTCGACACCGTTTATTCAATTTAGTTTATTGCTTGTATAGATTATATTGAATAGGAATTGATATAAACTTTGAGCGCTTAGCAAAAAGGGTTGATCGAAATTCAGTAAGGATATTAATCTGACATTAGTACGCTTATTTACTATTGCCTACGATTAGTTGAACACATTTGACGCTTGTTTGAATGGAATTCGTATAAAACTGTTAACGCTTGTTTATTTCAGTTTTATAAATCAACCAGAACATGAGCATATAATGAATTTATTCTTTGTGAACCATATGATAGAATCAAGAATGAGTTACCTAAAGCCAACGAATTGATCGTTTTAAATCAATCGAATTTCACACTTTTCTTACGTTCTGTTAACAATACAAAACCCCCATAATTTACAGTTTTTGAATTGTTCTAATATAGTTAAACTGATTGTGAGTCTTTGGGAAACGACCAAGGTAACTACCTTGTACTACTTTTCTTAAAACATTATTTGATCACGAAACGACCGTGATCATAAAGCCACGTCTTCCTTTGCAGAGAGGCTTCACCTTTACTGTTTGTCCAATAGTACAGTTATAAGGTACAACTAGCTCCTAGAGAGAGAGGGATCACATCCTTTGTGACCGCTGCAATTAGTTGACCTTAGAACAAATCATCAGGCTTGATAAGTTGTAGTTGATGTAGCCCTTCTGATGACTGGGAATTCCTTTGCTTCTGATGAACCTTTGAAAACTTGGACTCTGATTGGTCTTGTATGGTTGGCCTCTGATAGTCCTTCGCAATTCAGCTTCTGAACGTCTTCATCCTCTGAATGACTCATGACTAGCAGACAGCTTCTGAACTCTTGTAGGCCTCTGAACATCCTTGAGCTTCTGAACTCCTCCGAGCTTCTGAACACTTGTAGACGTTCTGATCCTCTTTGAGCTCCTGAACTTTGTTTAGCTTCTGACCACGTTGTAGCTTCTGAACTCTTTCAGAGTGTAATTATTCAGACTTCCATAGGTTTCATCATAGTTTAAATTAAGTGTGCTCTTAATCTAACGTTGAATTCTCCTGCACTTAATTTAAACATTAGTACCATCAATTGTCCATTTAATACTTTGTTATCATCAAAACTTAAGGGTGTATTAACACATATTTTGTTCCAACAATGATTTGATTCAGTGTCAGAACTGCACACTCCAGTTAAGGCAGTGATGTGCTTTGCAGTTTCACCAGATGTGTCTTCATCTGAGTCTTCATCCTCTGACCATGTTGCAGTCATTCCCTTTTGTTGTTTCTTCAAGTAATTAGGGTATTCATACCTGATATGTCCATACCCACTGCATTGATGACACTGTACTCCTCTCACTTGACTCACTTTTTCTTCAACTTTAGGTTTCTTTTGGAAACCAGAATTCTTGTTGATGTCGAGTGAAATGGGGGACACATTTTGCTTTACATTCTGTCTACCTCGCCTATCCATTCTCCTTAATACCTATTGAATTGTCTTCCTAGAAGGGCCATGGCTTCAGATAAGCTTTCATCAATATCTGCCTCTTCTTGTGCACCATCACTATCAGCATTTGAGACAAAGGCTATATTTTTGCTTTTGCTTCCAGACCGTTCATTAGCAGAAATTTCATAGGTTTGTAGAGACCCAACCAGATCATCCAACTTTATTTCAGATAAATCCCTAAATTCTTCTATGCATGTGACCTTCATGTCAAACTTCTTGGGTAAAGACCTCAGCATCTTTCTCACCATCTTCTCTTCAGGAAGCTTTTCACCTAGAGAGTCAAATGTGTTAGCAAAATCTAAAACAGTCATATGAAAGTCATGTACCGTCTCATCTTCTTTCATTCTGAGATTCTCAAATTTTGTAGTTAGCATCTGAAGTCTGGAGTTCTTGACTTTTGATGTCCCTTCCTGAGTAGTTATCAATATCTCCCAAGCTTCTTTAGCCTGAGTGCATCGCTTTATTAATCTGAACATGTTCTTATCAACACCATTGTATAAGGCGTTTAGAGCTTTGTGATTTCCAAGAGCAAGTTCATCTTCACTCTTTGTCCAATCTCCCTCCGGTTTCAAAGAGACCTTGCCATCATCATCTGTAACAGTAGGATGTTCCCAGCCATTTATCACAGACTTCCATGTCTTGTTGTCCATCGACCTCAAGAATGCTTCCATACGTGATTTCCAGTAATCATAATTAGTATCATCCAATAAAGGTGGCCTACTCACAGCTCCTCCTTCCCTTTCCATAGCAACCAGAATCGTTCCCTGAAGCTCACCCTAATAACAGAACAGGGTGCCTGCTCTGATGCCAATTGAAATTCTGGCGTAGCAATGGGGTACCTGATGTGCCTACCTTTGAGACTACAACGTTCACAGCAGAATGAATATTATGCAAAAATTAAACAACTGGAAATTAAAGATACGCAGGAGTTTGTTAACCCAGTTCGGCGTATAACACGACCTACTCTGGGGGATACCAATCCAGGAGAGAATCCACTATGATAAAACTAGTTAGAAGTTTCCAGCAAACGACCCGTTTACACTTCGTCACCTAGTTACTACACATGCTTCCTTCAACCTAGGACCACCTAGATCAGAGACCCTTGTCCCTCCTCCTCTTAACCACACAACCAGTGTGATTGATCTAACCTTGAGAACAGTGAAGACACTCTTCAAACAATAACCTATCTCCGTGCTTAAAAGCTTTAGAGTAGACTAAAAACCCTTACAACATAAGGACTCAGTTCTAAGCAAGTATCAAAGAGATACGAGTTAAGCTCATAATAAACACAAGACAAAGCTAAAACCCTAGACACAAGAATACTATTCTTCACAAGAGTTTCAGTAACCTGAAACTGTCTATAGTCTTCAATATATATAGCACACAAAGCAGCCACGCTGGTTCCTTGATTTTTGGCCTTTTAGATTATTATTAAAACATCACATATCCGATACCAGCTTGTTGTTTAAGCAAATCCAACAAAATCCTAAAATATAGGAATATATTTTAGGTTTGATATACTATCGGATAGATTCAACAAATAGGCGAGTTCCTTGTCTTGAGGAACAAACAATACGCTACAGGACGCTAAAGGGATAGACTTGAAGGATAGCGCGCGTAGATAATCTTGTAACAAACTCTTCATTAATTCTAGCTTCAGAATGTTGTTCCAAATGTAGACACATCTAACACTACATCTGACTTAATGTTGTTTTTGTAAAATAAGCCAATTTCAAAAACCTAACACACACGATTACATAAACACGAAGTATAATATGTAAACATCTTCATAAAATTGCACAAAAGCGAAACACAACATTTCACATAGATATTCAAGTAAAATGCATCTTTCGTAAATTAAATCAAACAAGAAGGATACATATTACCTATCAACGAAATCTAAAACTCTAACAATTCATATTTACATAAGTATTTATGTAGCATATACTTTCTAAGAATTAAGAATCACATCGAACAAGAAAAGATGCATATATCATGATAATCAATTTCTACTAGTTCACCAATTCATATTTCAATAAGCATCTCATGCAAAAAGATAATCAATCCTAGCAAAATCATTAATCATGATATAATAAAATAATCAAAACACGCGCATCATATACATATAGACTCAAATCTTAAAAAGCTAGCATAATCATTCTCTATAAATCATGTATAATAAGGAACAAGTCACATTTCAAAGCAATAATTCAATGCATATCATATAAAATGAAATCATATATCAAGCATGTTCTAGAATCCATCTATCACCAATTCCTATTCTTCTTATTTTTACGAAAAGGAATTAGTTTCACATATTCAAAAGAAATTATTCTAAATTTTCAACAAGATTCCAACAATCAAGAATCAATAATAATTCTAAAACTATCTCATGTACATAAAGAGCTACACACCAATTATGCACATAAATTTACACATAAGCATTTATTCACATAAACTTCTACCATGAATAGTTACATTAAACTATTATTTCAATTAACAACCAATAATTATTATCTTCAAGTCATATATGAATTCATGTAACATAAAATGAATTCTAACACCCTACACAATTTCAATTAACAACCAATAATTATTATCTTCGCATATAATCTATTCACAATGAAATACAAGAAAACAAGAAGTCTCATATTCAAGCAACTAGAGCACAACTTCATCTATGTCTCACATCTATATTTACCTTCTATACTATTATGAACGCATATTCTCATCAATTATACACAATTATATCATGATATAAGTACTCAATTATCATAAGATATAAAAGCATAAAAGTATAATATTTATCACACATCAACATCAAATTATATATCATCAACACTTGACTTAATAACTTATAACCACTAAAAGGGATAGTTTTCGAAACTATATTGATTTAAAAACACTAATCTCAGCTCTCGCAAATCTTGACTAGTATTGTAGATTATAAAGGTGATGCTTAACTCTCGTTCTCACATCCGCTAATAAAGTACTTTTTGAAAATCAATATAATTTAATTAACTCCAACCCCAACTCTCGTTGCAAATTAAAGTCAATGTTCAGTTTTTACTATCTAGTAGAAATCTCATGTTCTCGCTATATTGATTTCACTTTAATTAATTCTCACTCTCGTGACAAATTATAATCATCGTTAAATTAAAAACTGCTTAAGAAAACTATTAGTTCATTAATCCTAAATAGCTCTCGCGGATTCTAGAATTAATGCCCGGTTTTTACTATCCGGTATAAACCTCAACTCTCGTCTATGTTGGCTTATGCCTTAAATAATCCTCACTCTCGTGACAAATTATGAAACGTATTATTAAAAACCGATTGTTAAAAACGGGCGCGCGAACTAACTACCGAGCCCGTACTAGCTCCTAATTACACATCCTATCAATATTAAATTAGCTAGACATAACTAAAACTAAAAACGAAATAAATAAATAAACAGGAAAAATAAACATAAAGCAAATAAATAAATAAAGCATAAATAAATAAAAGCAATAAAGAAAATAAAACAAGAAAATAATAAAATAAGAACCTGAATAAAACTCCGAGTATAATGTCGGTACAAAAGAAAATAAAATTAAACTATGAGAAAGAGTTCCCGCACTAAGGCATGGGTCCTCTTTTCTCCAATCGACTATCACAAGTGATGTGCTTGTTTCAAGTCAATTGTTAAAAGTTGTGTGTTTAGAATGTTGGAATAAGGACCTATTTATACTAAAACATATAAGACAAAACAATTGTTTTTCCCGATGTGGGACTAAAGTTGGGTGCAACATGCACCGTTAGATCCTGGCGGACGGCACATGATTCTTTCTTGTGGGAAAAGGCTTGTGGCGTGTGCCACAAGCTGTTTGGAGTGTCCATGGCGGTCGCTAAAGTGTGTGTGGCGTGTGGTCCACTTGGGCTGCACGTGTGTGGCTTTTTTGTCTCTTTTTGGTCCGTTTTTGCTCCTTTCTTCAATTCTATTAATTTTTATCTGTTTATTTAAAATAAGAGCATTTAGTAACGATTCATAATATAAAACTTCGAAATCGAAATAAAAATAATTGAAATATTATACTAAATTAACTAAATAAATAGCACATTTTCCGGTGTATCACTAAGCGGCACCGAGTTTGAAGATCCCGTTGCTACAAAAGTAAGAGACCAATACTTAGAAAAAAGTATTGAGACAATACCGACGGTATTAGAGGATCAACAAGCATCAAAGGTTAAGGAGGCAGTCAAGCACAATCAAGAAAAAACATACGTACCCCCTCCTCCTTACAAGCCTCCAATCTCATATTCTCAAAGATCTGAAAAATCTAAGATTGGAGGACAATTTGAAAAGAAAAGCTCTTGCTTTAGACTCGACATAGTTGAAAGAAATGTCGATAACACATCCTTTGAACGAGTACCTCGCGACATACTAGAAGCCCACCCAAAAAGTAATATCTTCCAAGATAAGACACCCTCATACGTGTCCCAGAAAAAGAAAAAGAAAGGAAAAAGGAAAACACCTATGAAATGGTTTAAATGTTCAAATGGAGACCTAAGGATGTTGGGCATAATTTTAAGAATGTGAGTATGGAAGAGGCACCGTATTGATCTAAAGGGTTAAGAAGTCGAGCTAACCGACTATAAACAAACCGCTGCATGGGAGGCAACCCATGAACATTTTACTTTTTGTCGTCTTTTATTTTTGTTATATTGATGACTATTACTAATGGAGCTCCCATGCACATTTCTCAAAATGATGCCGCTGGTGGGGGCGCCAACATTATTCCACCTGCACACACTACACATTTTATAACACTTTTGCAGGCAGCTCATCCTCATCAAGACGAAGTACCATATTCATCAGTACGCACAAAATACTATCAATAAGGAGCACAATGGACTCTTCTATGCTATGCATCAGCAACAAGAGGAGATGACGGAACAAATGCAGTTCATGCAATCCCAGAAAATACAAATTCTTCAAAACCAAATGAGATGCGGGGCTATTACAACAAATGGAAGAGTTCAGAAGAACGCCGTCAAGAACAACTTGACAATGTCATACAAGAGTTAGGCGGTTTGAGGCTTCGATTTGACGACTTTCAAAATTATCAACAGCCTCCCCCATGATTCTCCCACAATACTCGAGGCCTTACACTCCAATTCTACTCTTGAGTCGCAACAGTGAGGACACTGTTGAATTTAAGTTGAGGGGAGTATTCTAGTGCTTTTATCTATTTATTTTTAGTCATCTAAATTTCAATTTT
Organism: Trifolium subterraneum; assembly: GCA_951799995.1. Classification (NCBI taxonomy): domain Eukaryota; kingdom Viridiplantae; phylum Streptophyta; class Magnoliopsida; order Fabales; family Fabaceae; genus Trifolium; species Trifolium subterraneum. Next base: position 27,322,486 of record OX637467.1, read on the forward strand.
TATTAGTTTATTTTCCCTTTCGCATAATAAAATATAGCACTTTCTTGGTATTTTAAATTTTTCTTTTCTTGAGCCAAATTAATTTTTTTTCTAAAGATTTAGGATAATAGCTCACTTTGAAAGTATATAGGTTAAGGAGTGACGAGAGGCTGAGTTAAGGACATTAGGGAATTTTTCAAGCAAAATCGGTATTCTTCCAACACCCAGAAGTCTCCCTAGTATGGATATCAATTTGAATACCCATTGTGCCAAAATCTCTTGATTTAAATTTGAGGAGTCCTTTAGTAGTTTATTTACCAGTCGGACACCATCTATAATAAGTCACACATTAAGTAGGTCAGTCGATGAATATAAGCGAAAATCATCTAATGCAAGCAAATAAGGTCATACTGTGGTAATACGGTTAAACCTTGAGAAAAATAATGATAAATGGAAAAAATAATATATATGAACAATGCTTGTTAAGATAATGCAAATATTAGCATCATCGAGCTTAATTGCAAAATAAAGATGAATGAAGATGCTAACCGGTTTTCTTACCATGTGTCTGACATAGATAAAGGCATGATCCAAATTCGGTATAAGAGGGAGAATTTTGTGTGTCGTTGAAATACCCTTCTTGAGTGAATATGCACCTAATAAATTAATCTTGGCTGATTTGAATTTTTGACCATGTATGAGTACATGTGATGTTGTTTTTCTCTGAGTCTGTGTGCATGAGTTGCTTAGCATTTCAAATGTTTTCTATATGCAAGCTAAATTTTTTGAGGACAAGCAATGGTTCAAGTTGGGGAGAGTTTGATAACCTGAAAATGTGCTATTTATTTAGTTAATTTACTATAATATTTCAATTATTTTTATTTTTATTTTTATTTCGAACTTTTATATTATGAATCGTTACTAAATGCTCTTATTTTATATAAACAGATAAAAATTAATAGAATTGAAGAAAGGAGCAAAAATGGACCAAAAAGAGACAAAAAGGACCACGCAAGTGCAGCCAAATGGGCCACGTCTGTGCAGCCTGATGCGATATTTCTGCAAGTGCACAGAATTATCGTGTAGTTATAAAAGATTATTGATCCCACAGAGACCAAAAGTCGACCTACAGTTATCTAATGCTACATTGTAAATCTAAGGCTGAATATTAGAATAAGAGTGTTTTGGATTATAAAATTTTTTGGATTAAATAAATAAAAGAAAGTATTTTTGGATTTTTAAAATAATAAAGCGTATTACTAGGATGAGCTCTTAGTTGCTTCGAAGGGTTCAATACTTAATTCGCGCTTTGATAAAAGGGATAGTTTTCGAAACTATATTGATTTAAAAACACTAATCTCAGCTCTCGCAAATCTTGACTAGTATTATAGATTATAAAAGTGATGATTAACTCTCGTTCTCACATCCGCTAATAAAGTACTTTTTGAAAACCAATATAATTTAATTAACACTAATCCTAAGTGGTGTTCTTCCGAATCAGAATCAATGTTCAGTTTTTACTATCTAGTAAAAATCTCATGCTCTCGCTCTATTGATTTTTACTTTAATTAATTATCACTCTCGTGACAAATTATAATCATCGTTAAATTAAAAACTGCTTAAGAAAACTATTAGTTCATTAATCCTAAATAGCTCTCGCGGATTATAGAATTAATGCTCGATTTTTACTATCCGGCATAAACCTCAACTCTCGTTTATGTTGGCTTATACCTTAAATAATCCTCACTCTCATGACAGATTATAAAACGTATTATTAAAAACCGATCGTTAAAAACGGGTGCGCGAACTAACTAGTGAACCCCTACTAGCTCTTAATTACACATCCTATCAATATTAAATTAGCTAGACATAACTAAAACTAAAACTAAAGACAAAATAAATAAATAAACAAGAAATAAAAACATAAAGCAAATAAATAAATAAAGCATAAATAAATAAAAGCGATAAAGAAAATAAAACTAGAAAATAATAAAATAAGAACCTGAATAAACTCCAAGCATAATGCCGGTACAGAATAAAAACTTTAAACTACTACAACTTATGAGAAAGAGTTCCCGCACTAAGGCTTGAGTACTCCTTCTCCAACCGACTATACGAGTGGTGTGCTCGTTTTACATGTCAGTTGTTCAAAATGGCGACTTCTGCCAAACCTCTGACCGACGGGCTTTACCCCAAGAAGCAATCATTCTTACCATGGATTGACATACCATACCGGGTTCTACCCCGAGGATCTGATTTATTTCGCCTATAAGAGTGTTGTCCCCAGTGGAGAACTATTGAGTTGTTGTACAGATACGTCGGCCCAATGCTCGTTTTATCTGATCAAACTTTTATCTCATCCAGTCATGTACAAATATCATTCAATCATACAAATACAAGCTTCATAACATACATTCATACTTAATTACAATCATACATACATACATACAATCATTCACACATACATACATACATACATACATACATACATACATACATACATACATACATACATACATACATACATACATACATACATACATACATACATACAATCATTCACATATGTATACATACATTCATATTTACATACAACATGCAAACAAAATCATTCATACGTACTGCATTGACCCTCATGTGTCTTGCTTCAATACATCATAAAAAGAGTCATCCCCAGTGTATCTGGTCCAGAGATGTCTCCATCTATCATACATCACAAAAAAGAGTCATCCCCAGTGAGTCTGGTCCAGAGATGTCCCCATCAAACATATTTCAAGTAGCAAGTTTTGCAAACAATCAACTACAAACTTGTGGTTAATTTCCTCAAAAGGAAGTCAGCTCCAGTGTGTCTGGTCCAGGAAAATACATATTCTTGTCATGTCTCGCTCTCCCACAATGTCAGCAGACAATTTATTTCCTCGTTGTGTCCTTACCATCCCACAATGTTGGTAGACACTGCCTTTACTGGTCCTTACCATCCCACAATGTTGGTAGACACTGTCTTTACTTCTGTCCGCTCACAGGACTTTATCGCTTTCTGTCTTTACTTCTGTCCATGCACAGGACTTTACTGCTTTCTGTCTTTACTTCTGTCCATACACAGGACTTTATCTGCTTATGTCCGCACACATGACTTTATTGCTTTCTGTCTTTACTTTTGTCCGCACACAGGACTTTATTTTCTTATGTCCGAACATGGGACTTTATTACTTTCTGTCTTTACTTCTGCCCGCACACAGGACTTTATGTGCTTCTGTCCGCACACAGGACTTTACTGCTTTTTGTCTTTACTTCTGTCCATACACAGGACTTTACTGCTTTCTGTCCGCATACAGGACTTTATCGCTTTCAATCTTCATTACTTCTGTCAAATAGTCTTCATTACAATCAAACACTTCGTAAAAATAGCACTCATAAACATGACACTCATAAGCATAACACTCATAACATCATGTCATAACATCATGTCATAACATTTTATAGTTTAGTCCGGTCAAAAAATGGTGTACTCTGTATTTAAGTCTCTTCAATCGTCGAACCAAAACAAAAACATCATCAAAAATCATCTTTTTCTTTTTATCTCCGATGGAAGAAACTTAAATAGGGGCATCTGTCATACCCCATTTTTTGACCCATATTATTTTTGCATTTTTATCAAGTCATATTTTTAGTCTCGAATAATCGCCACTTTTTCAAGAAATTTCAACATGCAAGTATTTTTCATAAAATGCTTCGTTTGAATATTTGAGAAAAATTTCGACAGAGAGGTATTATAAAATACCTCATTGTTCTTTTGTATTTATCTTATTTTATTATAATAATTATTATTATTATTTTAATAAAAACAAAAATATATAAAAAAAAAAGAGATGCAGCACGTGGCTGCATCTTCCCCCCTCCCCTTTTTTTTAGTATGTTTTTGTTTATTATTATTATTATTATATATATTTTTTTTTAATAAACAAAAAAAATTGAAAAAGAAGGAACAACAGCTACTGCTGCGCTGCCTCCTTCCCCCTTCTTTTTTTTCTTTTATTAATTATTATTATTAAGCTTTTTTTTTGGTTCAAAAAGTCCAACAAAAAATAAAAAAAGGGAAACACTGCAATCTCAAAGGAAGTCAAAGTTTCTCCAAATTCATACTCAAGCCAAAAGCACACATCACTTCATCCTCTGCAAAACCATTATGTTTGCCAAGGCAACAGCAAAAATCCAGTTTATAACTTAACCCATTGGTCACAAACATTATTGTTGAACTCTATAAATGTGAACCAAAAACGGGAGAGGAAACAAAATTTCATCAGCCGCACAAAAAAAACCACATTCAACCCTAATCCTTTTTCAACAGAATCACAAATCAAACCAACACAACAAAAAAAAACATCATTCTTTTCTTTTGAATCCGGAAACAAAAACAAACACAAAAAACCATAATTCTTTTGAATCCAGTAACAAAAAAAAAAACAAAAATCTCAAACCCTTTTTTTTCAAATCAAAACCAAAAAAATCTCATACCTTTTCTTTTCTTTAAAAGAGAAACCGAAAACATACGAAGAAGAGAAGAAGATAAACATCAGAAACAGAATCAAAAGTAGCACAAGTTTGAAACTTTTTACCTTTTTTGTTTTTCTCCGATCTAGGGGTTTTGGGTAAGATTTAGAGATTTTTAGTTTTAAATTTGGGTTTAGAATAAGGAGGAGAATAGTTTTGTTTATAAAAAAAAAATTTGTTTTTTTTTAGAATTTTTTTTTTATTTTGGCCGGCGGAGCAGCCGCCGGAATCGCTCCGGCACGGCGGGCTCTCGCCGGCGACGATGAATATTCATCGTCTATTCTTCAACATGAAGAACACGAAGAACATAGAAAGAGATGAGAGAACTGGCCGCTAGAGAGAGAAGAATTTTGTTTCAAATGAATTTTTTTAGGGTTTTGAGGTATATATACCCTGACTCAATCCTGTGTGTTGCAGTCTATGGCCATATTGTGCACCAATGGCCCCAGCCCATTCAGATCTTGATCAAGCGTCCCATATCTCATATGGATGTGACCAAATCAGGGTTGTTTGATTTAATCAAACGTCCCTGATGCAATCTGATCTTTTTCACACGCCCCCTGGGCCTGCACCCCCCACAGTCTGGGCTTGGACCTCATTACTGCTATTCTCACCCCCTTTTTATTTCGTTTTATTATTCGCACCCCCTCTCTGTTTTAATTTTATTTTTTCGAGCTTATGAAATAAGTGCTTTTGGCATAAGCTTATTTTTAAGCTATTTTAGCCAATCAAGCATGAAGTTGAGGGTTATTTCATTTTTTTTATTTATTTGATATTTAGTTGTTAATATTATTTAATGTCTTTATTTATTTTTTGTTATTTTTATTTTTAAGCTTATGAGATAAGTGTTTTTGGCATAAGCTATTCTTAGCTATTTTTCAGCCATGTAAAGTATGATGTTGAGGCTTCTTTTATTTTTATGTGTTTTTTTTTTAGCTTATCATTTATTTGTGTTTATTTCCATTATATTTGTGTTATATTCCTCTCATCATATCATGTGAGTACTTAAGATCAAATGTAAATTATAAATGAGAATTGCATTGCATATGTGTTTATTTGCATCATCATTCATTTTATTTTATTGTTGAGTGTTAGAATATGATTAGGACAATGTAAATATAAATGAAAATTGCATCACATGCATTTTATTTATTATGCTTTATGTTAATTAAATAGTAATCCAAGGGAAAGGGGTTTCATTTCGATCCAACGTCGTTATGAAATTTCCTTGCGCATAACTTAGTTGACCGCATTTTCGTTAAATATTTTTTACGTTAGTTTTAATCATCACATTTTAGTTTAGACATTTCGCGCTTAGTTTATTTAAGTATGCGTAACTCTTTTATAAAAAAAAACCAAAAGCTCACAAACATTCAAATATTCAAAAACATAATCAAAAACATTCTATAAAAAAACCATGGAATTCAAACCAAGTGTTACTTTTCTCGTTAAAACCTTGGAATTCAAACCAAGTGTTCTTTTTCTCGCAAAACCTTGGAATTCAAACCAAGTGTTCTTTTTCTTGCAAAAAATCTTGGATTTCAAACCAAGTGTTTCTTTTATCGCAAAAAACCTTGGAATTCAAACCAAGTGATATTTTCTTTTATCAAACCTTGGAATTCAAACCAAGTGTTTCTTTTATCGCAAAAACCTGGAATTCAAACCAAGTGTCTTTTTATCACTCAATTCATTTTTATCAATAAACCTTGGATTTTAAACCAAGTGTCCGCGTCTTATTTCATAATCAAAATTCAAATCAATCTTAATCATTTAGACTTTCTTTCACAAATAAAAAATAAATCAAACTCACACTTTTCTTGTTATCTTTAAAACCTTTTTAAAAACTTTAAAATTAAACAAACAAATCACTCCACTTTTTACCCCGAACTACGGTGGTTTGATCCCTCGGGTACGTAGGCATGAGACTCGTCTCTCCAATCAATAAAATCAACAAAAACATTTTTCTTTCTTTCTCTTCACTTTAAACTTTTCTCGATCACTACTTTAATTCCTATACATTTTTACAAAGCAATTAAAAATAAAGCGCAAAGTTAGAAATAAAAACAAGAGGTTCCTATAGAGTACTATAGATACTTAGGGTGCTAGTACCTTCCCTTCGTATAATTAACCCCCGGACCTTGATCTCTACAAATAGGGTTTTTTCGAACTTTTTCCCTTTCCCTCGGATAAATTAAAGATCGGTGGTGGAATATTAAATTGCGATTCGAAGTTAATTAATAACTCGACATCCAAAAATCACCGCGACAGAAATGGCGACTTTACTGGGGACAACCAAGAGGGTTGAACCTAATTTGTTTTTAATCTTTATTTTTGCGCTATTATTCTATTGTTTGTGTGAATGTATGTTTATATACTTGGGTTTGCATTGAGTGGTGAGATGAGTCCTAACCCGGGCTTGAGCGACACAATAAGATAGGATGGGATGAAATCATAGTGACATGTCTTTAGATTATGAAGCACATGTGATATGATCCCGCTCGGTGGAGGCCTCATGACGGTAGTACTCGTCGTCATGATAAGTCATGATGGTGTTATTACTTTCAATGTGAGTGTCCGGAGAAGCCGAGAACCTTTAGAATTACCTTTAACTCATCTTGGCCTTTTAGGGCGTAGTGCGGTGGCTAATCAAGAGTAAGTCTTGAATTTAGTTGTCACGAGAGTAGTCACGTAATCCAGTGATGTTCATGAGGTGGTTAATGACTTTGGGAACTTTGTAGAACCCGTAATGCAGGTACAAATAAACCCTAGTACTTATCATATGGGAGGGATTTTACCTTTAACTCCATCACTATGTATCCCAAACCTTCAAGTTGTGTTGTGAATTATTGTGGCATAATCATGCATGCATGCACTCATTCATAAATTTCTTTTTCCTCATCCGATGTCGAAGGACTTAAACAAATTTTTTTGCAAACATTATAGAGAACATTCATTTCAAATGATACATAATAAATTTTTCTTTTTCTTCTTCTTTTCTCCTTACAATATCCATATCTACAATGTTTACAATCAATTTGGGATAAATCCCTCGATAACAAAAAAAAAAAAAAAAAAACTTTGCATATTTTAGCATAACATATATCATGCATCATACTGCATTCATAAAATTTATTTACTTTGGTTTTCGAGGAACCTAGGATTCTCTTTGCGAACGTTATAGATATTGTAATCTTCCATTATCAATGAAATAAAGTTTTTCTTTTTTCTACCTCCGATAAAATTTGGTAAGTTTTTTTTAGTAAAAGATGGCATGTTTTTCTAAAAAAAAAAAAACAGGGACTCCTTATGATGTTTGCAAGTAATATTGTGTTCCTTGGAAACCAATAAAAATAAATCATTTGCATTTAATTTTATTTCATGCATCATTCAAGTTTTCTCATTCCGAGAATTTGGTCGTACCTTTTTACTCGAGTTGTGTCACAAAGTACAACCAAGCTAATCAAGATGGATCTAACACAAGAGTAAGAGAATCATGAGCTTCGTGAGGAGCTGACTACTCTGCGATCGGGGGTGAATATGATTGAAGGTTGTTCAGATGAACGTATGATCTCAGGTCATGGCTGTTGTTGATGAGATTGGTTCAAATTTCGAGTGACCACGTTTTCTAACTTGTGGGGGAAGCCAATTTGAAATAGATTGCTGCAGATGTTCAAGTCTAAATGGAAAGATGCTTCTCAGTTTTGTTAGCATTACATTGCTTTTGTCAGTTGCATTTTTTCTTGATTGATGTTATAATGTTTGCATCATGAATGCTTATCTTAATATAATGAGCATGTTTGTCTTGAAGAAATTCATTCGTTTCACTTATATTTTCTTTCAATTGATTTGTTTTTCTACATTATGATACCAAATTCTACCAATCTTCTTGCTTATGCAGAAATTGGAGGGAGGATGACGATTGAAAACGCAAAAATCTCTGATTGTGTGCTTTTGAATAAAACCTTGTTGATGATGTGCAGGCATTGTTTCAAATCCGAAATACCGGAGATATAAGGAAGATAATCCCTTGTTAACCCTTTTGAGCCTTGAAGTAGGAGTTTCTTTTCTATACATAAAAACCTTACATTTAACCTAGGGTAGGGTAGTCTTTAGTTGATTTAACTGAGTGTTCAGATTTTAGAAATATCCTTCGCTCTTAAAGAGGTAGAAAATGTGTGAAACCACAATGGTTATCCCTCATCCATCAAAGAATGAGGCAGTCATCACCTCTCAAACATATCAAGATAAAGGCAAACGTCACACGATTTGTTCAAATATAAAAAAAAGCCCGCTAAGTCAGCAACATTGAAACAAGTGACTTAGGCAGAAGTTAGGGCATCCCGCTGGATTACCCATTCAAAAGAAGGTGTCCAGGCAAAAGTGAGGGAAAATAAAAAATGAAAAGTGAATGGACTACCATAGTTAAGGTCCTTAAATATCAAAACGAACAAATCTGTGTGACCATAACCACAAAGACAAAAGAGGTTACTGTTGCTTCGAAAGCCTCATTGGTTCTTAATCATCAAAATACCTATTTGAGAAATGAACACTTAGTTTGAATAAACTGTGCATAGGACTGAAGAACATCACGAAGAGTGGGTGGGCACAAATAAACTTTGAGCCTTAAAATCTTTTTTTTCAAAACCGTAAACCAGACCACGTTACAACACTAAAAAGTCCTAATTGAAATAGGGTATACTTCGATAAGCACACTTTAAAGCGTTCCTGACTCCCATGATTTTTGCTCAAAATTTGTGATGGTATCATATGCTTTTGTATATTTGTCTTTCAAAAAAATCAATGTCATATCCTAATCAGTGATTCAATCACAAGGTTTTGCGACAACTTTTTTATAAAATCTTCAAGACTCACATAACTGTCATATTAAAATTCCCATTCTCTGAATAGACATTTTATCTTGTAAAACATTTGCTTGATATCAAGGAAACTTGCAATTGACCATCAGCAGGGGGCATGCTGCCTAGAAGATTTGTTGAGCAAAGAATATGCCAAGTACCGTTAATCTGGGGCAATTACCTCGAGATTCGGCGAATCTCTCTGTGAATCCGTTGATCAATAAATTTATCTAAAAGGCCGTGCATTCCGAGACAAGTTGTGAATCAGAGGTTACCTTGATCAGTACATTAAATTTGGGGCACCTGAAGTGGTTTCTGGGAGCAATCCAGATCTGTCAAGATATATGTTATGTTTCTTCCTCCTTGAGCCAATAATCATCGAGTTGATCTTTTTGGGTTTTATGGGCATGTGCAGTGTTCCCTTAAAGAAGAGTGTTGCTATAATGGGTTGGGTATGTGATCTTGCATTCTTCAACTAAATATTGAACTTGAATGTTCCCCATCTAAAACTCGAAGAAGAGTTCGCGTTGTTATCCTTTCAACGGATTTGTGATATTAGAAGATTGAATTTTGGAGGTTCATCCCCAAGAAGTATTTTCCTCTCCTCGGTGAGACTTGAGAATTAAAAAAAACTCTACTCTATCGGTGGTTTTGATTTCTCTCCAGTGATGCTTCCTTCTTAATTGAGATTGGCTGAGTATCCGGTTGTACTGGTGTTGTTTGGTAATCTCCAATTTGTCTGTTTATCTGTTTTGTCTGTTTTGTCAGCATATACATGATACGCATCATAACATTCATGCATTTATTCATTCATCACGCATAGCCGAATTTATATTCGTTGCTCATTTTTGCATTTTGATATTTGTCCCTTCTCCTCATAAGGTGTATGTACTTCTCTCAATTAGAGTTTACCCCTTAAGCAGAAAATCACACTATTTTTTGAATCTCCATTAAGCTTGTCCCTTATGGAAACATTTTATTCTGCGTTCTACTCCAGTTCATATTTGGATAGAACAACCCTTTAGTTGAGCTATTCCCTCACTAAAGTCTTGATTGACTATTTCTCTCCAGATTGTTCCTAGATTGAATTTCGATCCTCCAGCTGTTACTGTTTGGAAGGTGGTTCAGGAGATTGCATTTATTTTGCAAACTCGGCACTCCACAACATAATTTTGTCTCCCCAGTGGAATCACCAATATTGGTCCGCTTTCAAATCTTTCCAGCAAAAATTATCAATTTTATCCCCACCAAGTGGTTATCTTTAAGAAGCTTGTATGTTTTTTCCTTTCCCCAGTGAAAGAAGGGGCTGAGACCCGTTTTGGGAGGCTTATTCAACAGCAAATGGCATCTCTTTGAGAAGTTTGCATATCAGCAGCAAATTGCATCTCTTCGAGAAGTTTTCTTATTAGCAGCAAATGGCATCTCTTTGAGAAGTTTGCATTCAACAGAAAATGGCATCTCTTTGGGAAGTTTGCATTCAACAGCAAATGGCATCTCTTTGAGAAGTTTGCATTCAACAGCAAATGACATCTCTTTGGGAACTTTGCATATCAGCAGCAAATGGCATCTCTTTGAGAAGTTTGCATTCAGCAGCAAATGGCATCTCTTTGGGAAGTTTGCATTCAACAGCAAATGACATCTCTTTGAGAAGTTTGCATTGAACAGCAAATGGCAGCTCTTTAAGAAGTTTGCATTCAGTAGCAAATGACATATCTCTGAGAAGTTTGCATATCAGCAGCAAATGGCATCTCTTTGAGAAGTTTGCATTCGACAACAAATTGCATCTCTTTGAGAAGTTTGCATATCAGCATATCAATCTTGATTCTTTCTATCAAAAAAAGGAAAAGAAAAAAGCAAAAAAAACAAAAGCTCGATAAGTCGAAAACCTGAAAGGGCGGCTTAGGCAAAAATGAGCGTCCCGGTGGAATGAAAACCAGAAAGGGCAGTCCAGGCAAAAATTAGAGGGCACAAAAAAAGAAATATAATCCCGGTGGATTGAAAACCCGAAAAGGCGATCCAGGCAAAAGTTAGGGACTCAAAAGAAAAATCAAATACAAAAAGTAAAGTCTGACTGATAATAAGTATTATGGTTCAGTGTACGAAATGGCGACTTCTGCCAAACCTCTGACCGATGGGCTTTACCCCCAAGAAGCAATCATTCTTACCATGGATTGACGTACCATACCGGGTTTTAGCCTAAGGATCTGATTTATTTCACCTATAAGAATGTTGTCCCCAGTGGAGAACTATTAAGTGGTCGTACAAATACGTCGGCCCGATGCTCATCTTACTTGATCAAACTTTTATCTCATCCAGTCATGTACAAATATCATTCAATCATACAAATACAAGCTTCATAACATACATTCATACTTACATACAATCATACATACATACATAAATCATTCACATATACATAGATACATACATACATCCATACATACAATCATTCACATATGTATACATACATTCATATTTACATACAACATGCAAAAAAAATCATTCATACGTACTGCATTGACCCTCATGTGTCTTGCTTTAATACATCATAAAAAGAGTCATCCCTAGTGTATCTGGTCCAGAGATGTCTCCATCGATCATACATCACAAAAAAGAGTCATCCCCAGTGAGTCTGGTCAAGGGATGTCCCCATCAAACATATTTCAAGTAGCAGGTTTTGCAAACAATCAACTGCAAACTTGTGGTTAATTTCCCCAAAAGGAAGTCAGCTCCAGTGTGTCTGGTCCAGGAAAATACATATTCTTGTCATGTCTCGCTCTCCCACAATGTCAGCAGACAATTTATTTCCTCGTTGTGTCCTTACCATCCCACAATGTTGGTAGACACTGCCTTTACTGGTCCTTACCATCCCACAATGTTGGTAGACACTGTCTTTACTTCTGTCCGCTCACAGGACTTTATCGCTTTCTGTCTTTACTTCTGTCCATGCACAGGACTTTACTGCTTTCTGTCTTTACTTCTGTCCATACACAGGACTTTATCTGCTTATGTCCGCACACAGGACTTTATTGCTTTCTGTCTTTACTTCTGTCCGCACACAGGACTTTATATGCTTATGTCCGCACACATGACTTTATTGCTTTCTGTCATTACTTCTGTCAGCACACAGGACTTTATCTACTTCTGTCTGCACATAGGACTTTACTGTTTTTTGTCTTTACTTCTGTCCATACACAGGACTTTACTGCTTTTTGTCCGCATACAGGACTTTATCGCTTTCTGTCTTCATTACTTCTGTCAAATAGTCTTCATTACAATCAAACACTTTGTAAAAATAGCACTCATAAACATAACACTCATAAGCATAACACTCATAACATCATGTCATAACATTTTATAGTTTAGTCCGGTCAAAAAATGGTGTACTCTGTATTTAAGTCTCTTCAATCGTCGAACCAAAATAAAACATCATAAAAAATCATCTTTTTCTTTTTATCTCCGATGGAAGAAACTTAAATAGGGTCATCTGTCATACCCCATTTTTTGACCCATATTATTTTTGCATTTTTATCAAGTCATATTTTTAGTCTCGAATAAACGCCACTTTTTCAAGAAATTTCAACATGTAAGTATTTTTCATAAAATACTTCGTTTGGAGATTCCAGAAAAATTTCGGCAGAGGTATTATAAAATACCTCATTGTTCTTTTGTATTTATCTTTATTTTATTATAATAATAATTATTATTATTATTTTAATAAAAACAAAAATATATAAAAAAAAAAAAAAGATGCAGCACTTGGCTGCATCTTCCCCCCTCCCCCTTTTTTTTTTAGTATGTTTTTGTTTATAAAAAATTAGAAAAAGAAGCAACAGCAGCTACTGCTGCGCTTCCTCCTTCCCCCTTCTTTTTTTTCTTTTATTAATTATTATTATTATTATTATTATTATTAGTAGTAGTTATTTTGATGTCAAGTTTCTACAAATGATGCATTTGCACTGCACTAGCCTTTTTATCAAAAAAAATTATTAAGCTTTTTTTTTTGGTTCCAAAAGTCAAATAAAAAAAGGGAAACACTGCGATCTCAAAGGAAGCCAAAGTTTCTCCAAATTCATACTCAAGCCAAAAGCACACATCACTTCATCCTCTGCAAAATCATTATGTTTGCCAAGGCAACAGCAAAAATCCAGTATATAACTTAACCCATTGGTCACAAACATTATGATTGAACTCTATAAATGTGAACCAAAAACGGGAAAGGAAAAAAAATTTCATCAGCCGCACAAAAAAAACCACATTCAACCCAAATCCTTTTTCAACAGAATCACAAATCAAACCAACACAAAAAAAAAACCATCATTCTTTTCTTTTGAATCCGGAAACAAAAACAAACACAAAAAACCATAATTCTTTTGAATCCAGTAACAAAAAAAAAACAAAAATCTCATACCCTTTTTTTTCAAATCAAAACCAAAAAAATCTCATACCTTTTCTTTTCTTTAAAACAGAAACCGAAAACATACGAAGAACAGAAGAAGATAAACATCAGAAACAGAATCAAAAGTAGCACAAGTTTGAAACATTTTACCTTTTTTTGTTTTTCTCCGATCTAGGGGTTTTGGGTAAGATTTAGAGATTTTTAGTTTTAAATTTGGGTTTAGAATAAGGAGGAGAATAGTTTTGTTTAAAAAAAAAAAAAAAAAATTTTCCGATTTTTTTTTATTTTGGCCGGCGGAGCCGCCGCCGGAATCGCTCCGGCACGGCGGGCTCTCGCCGGCGACGATGAATATTCATCGTCTGTTCTTCAACATGAAGAACACGAAGAACATAGAGAGAGATGAGAGAACTGGCCGCTAGAGAGAGAAGAATTTTGTTTCAAATGAATTTTTTTAGGGTTTTGGGGTATATATACCCTGACTCAATCCTGTGTGTGCCAGTCTATGGCCATATTGTGCGCCAATGCCCCCAGCCCATTCAGATCTTGATCAAGCGTCCCAGATCTCTTCTGGATGTGACCAAATCAGGGTTGTTTGATTTAATCAGACGTCCCTGATGCAATCTGATCTTCTTCACACGCCCCCTGGGCCTGCACCCCCCACAGTCTGGGCTTGAACCTCATTATTGCTATTCGCACCCCCTTTATATTTCGTTTTATTATTCGCACCCCCTCTCTGTTTTAATTTTATTTTTTCGAGCTTATGAAATAAGTGCTTTTGGCATAAACTTATTTTTAAGCTATTTTAGCCAAGCAAGCATGAAGTTGAGGTTTATTTCATTTTTTATTTATTTATTTGATATTTAGATGTTGCTAATATTATTTAATGTATTTATTTATTTTTTGTTAATTTTATTTTTAAGCTTATGAGATAAGTGCTTTTGGCATAAGCTATTCTTAGCTATTTTTCAGCCTTGTAAAGCATGATGTTGAGGCTTCTTTTATTTTTATGTGTTTTTTTTTTAGCTTATCATTTATTTGTGTTTATTTATTTCCATTATATTTGTGTTATATTCCTCTCATCATATCATGTGAGTACTTAAGATCAAATGTAAATTATAAATGAGAATTGCATTGCATATGTGTTTGTTTGCATCATCATTCATTTTATTTTATTGTTGAGTGTTAGAATATGATTAGGACAATGTAAATATAAATGAAAATTGCATCACATGCATTTTATTTATTATGCTTTATGTTAATTAAATAGTAATCCAAGGGAAAGGGGTTTCATTTCGATCCAACGTCGTTATGAAATTTCCTTGCGCATAACTTAGTTGACCGCATTTTCGTTAAATATTTTTTACGTTAGTTTTAATCATCACATTTTAGTTTAGACATTTCGCGCTTAGTTTATTTAAGTATGCGTAACTCTTTTATAAAAAAAAACCAAAAGCTCACAAACATTCAAATATTCAAAAACATAATCAAAAACATTCTATCAAAAAACCTTGGAATTCAAACCAAGTGTTACTTTTCTCGTTAAAACCTTGGAATTCAAACCAAGTGTTCTTTTTCTCACAAAACCTTGGAATTCAAACCAAGTGTTCTTTTTCTTGCAAAAAACCTTGGATTTCAAACCAAGTGTTTCTTTTATCGCAAAAAACCTTGGAATTCAAACCAAGTGATATTTTCTTTTATCAAACCTTGGAATTCAAACCAAGTGTTTCTTTTATCGCAAAAACCTTGGAATTCAAACCAAGTGTCTTTTTATCACTCAAATCATTTTTATCAATAAACCTTGGATTTTAAACCAAGTGTCCGCGTCTTATTTCATAATCAAAATTCAAATCAATCTTAATCATTTAGACTTTCTTTCACAAATAAAAAATAAATCAAACTCACACTTTTCTTGTTATCTTTAAAACCTTTTTCAAAACTTTAAAATTAAACAAACAAATCACTCCACTTTTCAACAAAAACATTTTTCTTTCTTTCTCGTCACTTTAAACTTTTCTCGATCACTACTTTAATTCTTATACATTTTTACAAAGCAATTAAAAATAAAGCGCAAAGTTAGAAATAAAAACAAGAGGTTCCTATAGAGTACTATAGATACTTAGGGTGCTAGTACCTTCCCTTCGTATAACTAACCCCCGGACCTTGATCTCTACAAATAGGGTTTTTTCGAACTTTTTCCCTTTTCCTCGGATAAATTAAAGATCGGTGGTGGAATATTAAATTGCGATTCGAAGTTAATTAATAACTCGACATCCAAAAATCACCGCGACGGTGTTCAAATTAATTGCTTAATTTGCTCATTAGTGTGTATATCTTGATTCAGTAAGCGCTCGTTTATTTGAGCTTGAGCAGCTATGAAATTTTCCATCATTATTTCAAGGTTAGACTTCCTAGGAGCATTTGGAGCAGGGTAGGCAGTATTTTGATAACCTGGTGGTGCAGAAGAAGGTGTTTGGCCATGTGCATATGAAGCGTTGTTGTTATTGTACGAATGGTATGGATGGTTGTTCACACCTTGGTTGTAATTGTTCGAGTAGGGGTTTCCTTGGGTGTGGTTCGCTTGATCTGAGGAAATTCCCGTCAAAACTTGACATTCAGTGATAGTGTGTCCTTGAGCTCCGGACAATTCGCAGGTTTGGGCATAGACGTGGTCTAAGTTGCTGATTTCGTGCATATCGCCTTTCGTTTGAGATTTCTCTACGAGTGTTCTTTCGCTTCCCCATTGGTAGTGGTTTTGAGCCATGTTATCAATAAGCTGATGAGCTCCATTGAAGTCTTTATCCATTAGTGCGCCGCCAGCTGCGACAT
The DNA here is from genome assembly GCA_951799995.1 of Trifolium subterraneum. NCBI lineage: Eukaryota > Viridiplantae > Streptophyta > Magnoliopsida > Fabales > Fabaceae > Trifolium > Trifolium subterraneum. The sequence goes on from OX637467.1 coordinate 27,339,097, forward strand.
CTATTGTCAATCTTGTGTTATACAAGAGACCATTGTAAAATGTGTGGATAATTAACCATTCTGCGAGTCCATGATGTGGGCATTGCCTAATCATGTCTTTGTATCTTTCCCATGCTTCGAAAAGAGACTCGGTGTCTTTTTGTTTAAATCCCATAATCTGGGTTCTAAGCATAGCAGTTTTGCTGGGTGGCAAATATCTAGCTAGAAAGACTTTCTTCAACTCATCCCATGTGGTGACTGAGTTGGATGGTAGAGACTGGAGCCAAGCTCTAGCTCTATCTCGTAATGAGAAGGGGAATAAACGAAGTCTAATAGCTTCGGGACTGACACCATTAGCTTTGACAGTATCGGCATATTGCAAGAATATGGACAAATGTAGATTAGGGTCGTCCGTGGGGTTTCCGGAGAATTGGTTTTGTTGTACTGCAGACAACAATGAAGGTTTAAGCTCGAAATTGTTTGCTTCAATAGTGGGGGCAGCGATGCTATTATGCGGTTCTTCTTACGAAGGAATATCGTAAAACCGTAATGGTCGATTTAGAGGTAGTTCAGCCATTTCTGGTTCAACCACCGCTTCGGGAATATGATTGTTAGGATCGGGAAGTTCGTATCTAGTACGACGTTCTTGTGTTCGGCGTCTTATACTAAGAATACGCTTAGGAAAATAAAACAAAATAAAAATAAAATTGCCTTAGTCTCTACGGTGTAACACTGGAGTTACGATATCGACTTAATTGGTCCCCGCAACGGCGCCAAAAACTTGATGCGATATTTCTGCAAGTGCACAGAATTATCGTGTAGTTATAAAAGATTATCGATCCCACAGAGACCAAAAGTCGACCTACCGTTATCTAATGATACGTTGTAAATCTAAAGCTGAATATTAGAATAAGAGTGTTTTGGATTATAAAATATTTTTGGATTAAATAAATAAAAGAAAGTATTTTTGGATTTTTAAAATAATAAAGCGTATTACTAGGAGGAGCTCTTAGTTGCTTCGAATGGTTCAATACTTAATTCGCGCTTTAATAAAAGGGATAGTTTTCGAAACTATATTGATTTAAAAACATTAATCTCAGCTCTCGCAAATCTTGACTAGTATTGTAGATTATAAAGATGATGCTTAACTCTCGTTCTCACATCCGCTAACAAAATACTTTTTGAAAACCAATATAATTTAATTAACTCTAATCCTAAGTGGTGTTCTTCCGAATCAGAATCAATGTTCAGTTTTTACTATCTAGTAGAAATCTCATGCTCTCGCTCTATTGATTTTTACTTTAATTAATTCTCACTCTCGTAACAAATTATAATCATCGTTAAATTAAAAACTGCTTAAGAAAACTATTAGTTCATTAATCCTAAATAGCTCTCGCGGATTCTAGAATTAATGCTCGGTTTTTACTATCCGGTATAAACCTCAACTCTCGTCTATGTTGGCTTATGCCTTAAATAATCCTCACTCTCATGACAAATTATGAAACATATTATTAAAAACCGATTGTTAAAAATGGGCGCGCGAACTAACTACCGAACCCCTACTAGCTCCTAATTACACATCCTAGCAATATTAAATTAGCTAGACATAACTAAAACTAAAACTAAAAACGAAATAAATAAATAAACAGGAAAAATAAACATAAAGCAAATAAATAAAGCATAAATAAATAAAAGCAATAAAGAAAATAAAACAAGAAAATAATAAAATAAGAACCTGAATAAACTCCAAGTATAATGCCGGTACAAAAGAAAATAAAAATCAACTTAAGAGAAAGAGTTCCCATACTAAGGCCTAAGTACTCTTTCTCCAACCGACTATACGAGTAGTGTGCTCGTTTTACAAGTCAATTGTTCAAAGTTGTGTGTTTAGAATGTGGAGAAAAGGGACCTATTTATACTAAAATATGAGGGCTATTATTTTGTTTTTAGCGATGTGGGACTTTTGGACGGGTGCAATATGCACCGTTGGATCTCTGGCGGACGCCAGAATTCTTTCTTGGTGGAGAAGATCAATGTGGCGAACGCCACAAGTTGAATTAAGTGGGTGGCGCCCATCATGACTTTGGTATATTGGGCTCATTCCAATTTTGTCCGGTTTTTGCTCCTTTTTGGTCCGTTTTCGCTCCTTTCTTCAGCCTCACCCACACACACTTGTGGCGCACGCCACAAGTCTTGGAGAAGAGGAGAAAGATCCTGGCGGTCGCCAGGGATCTAAGGGTGGGAATTCCACCAAGTCCAAGTCCCACATCGGTTAAAACAAACATTGGTTTTTGATATTTTAGTATGTTGGAACAAGAATGGTTTTCCATACAAACCCTATGGTAGTAATGAAGTTTTGATGATAACAAAGTATTAATTCACAGTTGGCATACTAAAAATCTACCTTGTAAGAATGCAGGAAAATACAAGAAGATAGAATCTGACTTGAGTCAGAGGCTCTGAAGGACTTGAAGACTCTCAGAAGATCAAACTAGTGCCATCAGAAGCCATAAAGAGTTTGCACTCAGAAGCAGTTTCAATAGTACTCTGAAACACCTTTCCAAAATATAACTATTAAAAGAAGGACTCTCCTCTGCGTACGAAATGGACATTTTGATTTGAATCAAGTCAACATCTCAGAAGGAAGAGTACCTAGACATTTGGGAAAGTTTACCTCTTCTGTACAAATATCGTAGTGTTCAAAGAAGATGATGATAGCTACAGTTTTTACCTCATTGGGAATAAGGTCAAAAACTTTAGTTTCTATGCAGCAAGGATTGCGCTGACATCGTAAATTCATTAATGGTCACTTCCAACGTCTACATTTCTACTGTCTATAAATTGAAGACTTGGTGAACCGGAAAAACCCCCTTGCACATCAACAACTTTCAAACACTACACTCTAAGCTATCAAAGTTAACATTTGCACAAGACTTTAAACTCTAACTACTTTCTTCAAGAAGTTGTAACTCTCTGTAACTGTTATTCAAAGTTCAATAGACTAAAAGTCTTAGGTGCTTAGTTCAAATTAGCCTATCTTATTTTATATAAGATTGAGAAGTCTCTTGCTTGTGTGCTTGAGCATTTGGAAGTCTCTTGCTTGTGTGCTTGATCATTGTGAAGTCTCCTACTGTGTGATCTGGAGCATTTGGAAGTCTCTTGCTTGTGTGTTTGAGCATTGTGAAATATCTTGCTTGTGTGCTTGAGTAATTGTGTAATCTTGTGTGATTATAGTGAAATCTCTTGTGAAGACAAGGGGACTAGACTACTCTCGTAAGTGAGAGGAACCAGTATAAAATTGCTTGTGTGTTTCTATCCTTATCATTGTACTTAATTGCTATTGTGTTTTATCTCTATACTCCGCTGCATTTCAATCTATTTAGAGAAAAAGTTTTAACTTGTCAAAACACAATTCAACCCCCCCTGTTGTGTTTTTTTCACACCTTCAGTTGGTATCAAGAGTCCGGTTTTGTTACTATCACCTCACAGTGAGACATTAAAAGATCTGAAAAACACTCTATGTCTGGAGATTCTTCTGCTACCACTAGCTCAGTTGGCAGAGACATTGTATTATATATGTAGGGTGAAATTTTTAACCACTAATCTACTTGAGTTCTTTTTATTTTTGAAATTTTTATTTTAACTTTTTTATTATAACTATTTTCATATCATATATGAGAATCTACAAAATCCGTTTTGTGATTGAAGAATAATTCAGTGACTAATAAATGTAGGAGAAACTAATTTAATATAACTTTTACAAATTAAAAAAATATTTGTATTTGAATAAATCCAAAGATAAAATTAATTAATGAAAACTCAAGGTCTAAGTTTATTATTTAGATTTGGTTTGGATTATTACAAATAAAATTAGATTTGTTTTGTATAGGCAAAGAGTAACTCCATTTTCAACCCAATGGGTAAATACTTACTAATAATATGTGAGTCAGCACATTTTGGCGGCCAAACAAACACATAACAAAACCCCAACAACACATGACTCAAAAACCATAATCCACCAACTACACTTCACTTCATTTCGTGAATAACTATGTTATGTTATTTGCTGCTTGCTTACAGATCTGATCTACAAACACAATTAGCTTGTTAACCAACAACATTCTCTATTCTACTGTCTGAGCCTATCTATCTACACTTTTCACGTTAAAAACAAACTGCCCCAATTTTGAATCATCCACCACAACGAAAAACAATGTTTTGGTTGAGACCCATTTTGCGTTCACAATCAAGATCTTCAATTTGGGTGTTAAACCATTCTTCCAATGGATATTATTGTAATTCCTTTTCAACTTCTTCTTCATCAGCCGCTGCAATTCAAGCTGAGAAAACCATCAAAAATGGCCCTAGAAACAATTGGACAAAAGAACAAGTCAAATCCATATACGACTCTCCCATTCTCGATCTTCTCTTCCATGGGGTAACTTCACTTCTCTTCTCTTTTCTTTATGCTTTAATGGGTTCCTTTGTAAAATTAAAATGAAAACAAAAAGAAAAACCCTTTTATTTTTTAAGTGGTTAAGAGAAACCCTCTTAATTAATCTATTAGTGTTCAATTGAATGGACAAAATTATCATTATTGGAGTTATGTACTCAAGTTTTTTGTTTTGTTGTGATTTATTAGGCTCAGGTTCATAGACATGCTCATAACTTTAGGGAAGTGCAACAATGTACTCTTCTATCTGTGAAAACAGGTGGGTGTAGTGAGGATTGTTCTTATTGTCCTCAATCTTCTAGATATGACACAGGACTCAAAGGTCAAAGACTTATGAACAAGGAGGCTGTTCTCCAGGCTGCAGTTAAGGTAATCTTTTAATATGTAGTCAATAATCATTTTATTCCTTCAATGTGTCATGTTCAAAAACATTCTCAAATTTGTCTCTCGTTACTCGTTAGTCAATTTGGTCCTTGAATGTCTTTTTCATTAGTCGGTTTGGTTCATTAATTATCAACAAAAGATATACTCAACAATATTTTTGTAATTTTGATTCATTAGAGGACTATAATAACACCGCCTTGCACTTTTACGGACCAAATGATTGTTCACTCATTTTATATGCTAAATAATAAATTTAGGGGTCGTCTACTTCTCTACCTTGCTGCCTTATGATGCTATTGTTGATCTCTAAAAAGTCCTAGGATCTGGCTATCAGATGGCACTATGGCATGTATAAATGTTACATGTTCACATTGAACACTTATTATTTTAATATCACGTATCTTGGTATTATATAAAGAAATTTATCTTCATTTGGAAATATTGTATATGCTTTTCGGATTTAGCTCTTCAAAACAAGAGTTTGTGGAGTTTAGAATTATAACCATTTATTGGAAAATCAACCATTGAAATTTTAATATTAACTTCATAATTTATATGTATGTGCATGTATTTTATCAAAAATTCAATAATTTGTTATCATTGCTCTTTATCTCTAAAGTGCACCTCCTCGCGCATGTTCGAACACAAACCATGCATCTTATTGCTTTTGTGGTGCTATGGGTTATCTTGAATAATATGGAGCATCTTCTCTTTTTTTGCAGGCAAAAGAGGCTGGGAGTACTCGCTTTTGTATGGGCGCTGCATGGAGGGATACAATAGGAAGAAAGACCAACTTCAACCAGATACTTGAATATGTAAAAGAAATAAAGTAATTCAACTTCATTTTATTTTTGCCTTAACCATCAAATCCTATTGCATAGAGGAATACAATAGGAGTCTAGGAAGATAGGTTTTCTGATTTGTTTGATACTCGTAGTAATAGGTTGGTTTGGACTGCAAATATATGTCTACATTTTTAGCTATCACAGTTGAAATGGGATAATACGTTTAATTCGTAGGTAGATAGGATAACACTTCAGACATCTCTTTCATTTTAGGGGTATGGGGATGGAGGTGTGCTGCACCCTTGGCATGCTGGATAAAGATCAGGCTGGTGAACTCAAGAAGGCGGGACTTACTGCCTATAATCACAATCTTGACACTTCAAGGGAATACTATCCAAACATCATCACCACAAGAAGTTATGATGAGCGCCTTCAAACCCTTGAGTATGTTCGTGATGCGGGGATTAATGTCTGCTGTGGTAAGTAATTTTATTGACTTCAAATACTTTGGAACCTGTCAATAATTCGTTCACTCATAATCAAGTTCAGCCACTTAATTTTAATATGGAATTTATGAAATCTTTCTTTGATTAAAATAATAGCACATCCATTGCATGAAGCTTGTCCATTTTTTATTCTTTATTTTAGGATCATCATTTATCAGTCATATTTACTATGAACCCTTCTTTCTTTGTTTTTCTTGAATCTAGACTGAGCAGTATAAAGTTATTTTTTTGATAATGGCCCAACTTAACAACTTGTGGTTGAATCTTGTTTTACATAGAATCGTTTTTTCTTTACTTTTCACACATTATAGTCTGACACTAGCTGAGAAATGTTAACAGGAGGAATTATCGGACTTGGAGAAGCAGAAGAAGACCGTATAGGTTTGTTGCATACATTATCAACACTTCCCACACATCCAGAAAGTGTTCCTATTAATGCACTTGTCGCTGTAAAGGGAACCCCTCTTCAGGATCAGAAGGTAGGTTTATTTAAATTGATAACTTGTTAATCTCAAGTAAAGAACAAATACGGTTGCTCGTCTTTAGAAGCTCTTGGTCATATATCACTAATAGAGCTTAATTTTTAGCTGTGTCTAGTAGTTACCATAAAAAAAGCATGAATTTGAAATGTTGAGTTTGGAGGTTACTTAAAATATGATTTTGATACCTGCAAATATATCACTTTTTGTCTTTAGTGTCTGTAATTGTTTAGCCATATTTTGAGCAATGGCGTCATCTACTTTTCTTACATATCATTTTACACAAATTATTACTATCATAATGCTTTGAGTTATTATCTATGAAGAACTTGACGACTGTTTACTTTATCCTAGCCTGTTGAAATTTGGGAGATGATTCGCATGATTGCAACGGCGCGTATCACAATGCCAAAAGCAATGGTCAGGTTATCAGCTGGCAGAGTTCGGTTCTCGGTGCCCGAGCAGGCATTGTGCTTTCTAGCTGGTGCCAATTCTATCTTTGCTGGTGAAAAGCTTCTCACAACTGCGAACAATGATTTTGATGCTGATCAACTCATGTTTAAAGTTCTTGGTTTGCTTCCAAAAGCTCCAACCTTAGATGAAGATGAGGCAGATAATTATAAAGAAGCTGCTTCTAGTTGATTTGATTTCTTTGACTATTCATCACTGGATCTTCTACTACTCTTTTTCCCCTTCCTAGGTTCCCTTGATAACTTAAGATACACTGTATGTTAGGTATTGGTGAATTTGCCTATTCTCAGCTTTGAAGACAAACTCCAATAAAACAAAAATGATTAATTTTCAATAACTTGCCTAAAATCCAATTCCCAATTTATTATTATTTTTTGCATATTTGTCTGTTGGGTTAAAACTGTGCTCTATCATTTTATCACTTTTTTCTTTGGATCCAGCTCCTCTAAAGTGACCAATTCACTTTAGAATATAAAATGAATAATCTTAGTCATTGATTAACAAATCAAATGTAGATATTATAGGTGCACTATAACAAATCACATTATTTATTTAGAGAATCTAAATAACTTTTCTCTCTGATTCATCACACACTTTGATAACATGTAGTTTTTTACAAAATTCTGAGTTACCTTTTTTGTTTTGTTTTTTTCTTTTTACCTTTGATTATGTAAAGCTAATAAAAAATAAAGATGGAAAGATTGTTTTCTACTGATCAACTGATGGAATGATTTACGGTACTTGATCAAAGTACTAATGATATACTTGTTCAAAAAAAAAAAGTACTTATGATATACAGGTTACATTTTTGTATAGGTGTTACAAAATGTGAGGCTACGGCGATTGGATCTTGTCTTCTAAATATAATGAGAGCGCAGCTTTGCTCTATCGATAGTAGCTCCATTTATTCAAGTTAACTGCACAAAGAGTGAATTTATAGACGTTGGAAGCTCTAAGAAAAAGAAGAAAAAAGGTCTCCTGCTTTTAGGAAAGTCAATATCTCGGGGTCCTAGTGACTCATTCTGACTGAAACAACGGGTGGTTAATCTTAGATTTTAGGTATGTCAAAAAACATGAGTGCCCCTACGTTTTTGCTTTTTTTTTGGTGCCGACTCTAAGCAAACAGGGGTTCAAACTTCATATCCAATAGTAGCTGGAACCAGTGAATGCGTAGCTCACCGAACCAGAAGAGGAAAGGTGGGTAATATGAACCACGAGCCGTCGGTCCCACACATCTATCCACAAGTAAATGTAATTCACCGGTTCCACGGAATGCTCCTGTCTTTTTTTGGTTGGTATCCTTTGGAGGGTGAATGCTCCTATCTATCAACATATATTGTGTGGCAATTGGTATAAAAGAATAAAGGTGGACCAACCTATATTGATTAGCTCTAAAAAATGTTATTATTGTACTGTGAGAAATATGTTCCTACATACTCAGTGTACATTGCACACTAGTGGCACCATTACATAATTATTTTTTATTTTATTTTCACCACCAGTATCCAGTCTATTTGACCGCCTAATCTAATTTAGGGGTCAAGTCTAGCATCAAGTGATGGATCAAACCATGATCCTCTCTACCAAATTTAGCATCAATCACCACTTGCACCATTACATAATTCTGAATTAGTCGCAAACTCTTGAAATATCCTTTGGTTTTGAGCATAAATAGTGTGTTTGCTTAAAAAGAATTGATGTTATTTCTAGGAATGAGATTTGGAATGCAAACATTTTAATGTATGTTTCAAATTTTTAAAAATTATTTCCAAGTAACTTTCATTCCAAGGAATATACTTTTTACACTTATTTCTTGACTTTCTATTCCAATGCTAAAAAGTGGAAAATTGACATTCGCATGGAATAAAACTCAACTAAACATAACTTTCCACTATCGATCACATTTTTTTTAATTTTTTAAAATTTTAAATCAACCATAAAAGGAGAAAATAAGATTCAACAAGAGGGTGTTTGGTTGCCAGATTCAATAGATGTGCGTTTGAAGTGCCAAAAGCAAATCTAACTAATATTGTATGCCATCTTGTTTTAGAAATCAATATTAAGGATTAAAAGCAAAGCTACAGACTTGACCAAAAAAAAAGAGCAAAGCTAAAGATAGTAGCTGTCACGGTGGAAAAAAATCAATTATGCATATTATATCATATAAGTTCCACGTGTCATATTATTTCATTTTATTTTTTGTCTTCGTACTCCAAAATTAATTTTGATCCAAATTATCCAAGCATCATGAATCGATAATAATCACTTTTACATTGATGTATCCAAACATAAACCAATTTTGTTCAACTCAATTTTAACCAAAATCAATTCTTGTCACCGCAGAATCAAAGATATGCTATAGAGACATTATATCATCTAGGATCCATTCTAAAACTTTCTATCTTTGAAATAAGACGTGAGATCCTCTATACAGAAAAATAATAATGACAGTTAATTGGCCACCCATTAAAGTTGGGCAGGCATATGGATATATTCTGTGTTTCTAATCTTGCAACCAGATAGCACATTATCTGGATAATGAAGAAAGCAAATCGAAGCTCTTGAACAAAATTAGCCGGACTTTGCAGCAACATAATCCCCTACACTCAGAAACACGTGCTGGCCAAGTACTACTTCTGCCGCAGGTTGCTGTTCAATTGAGTCAACAATTTTCTGCAATAATGGGAGACAGATTATTGTCTACAGTTTCACCAAAACAAAACCGACAAGAGACCATAACTTAATTAAACAAACCTTTCCATTTCCATCTTGAAACTCAGACTTCAAATTTGAATGATCTCTTGATAGGAGGTAAGTTTGCAAATTCTGTGCAAATTTCGAGTCACCTGTAGTCACAGAAGAACAGTAAGTCGAAGCAAGCAAAAATCACAGATGACTGATAAAAAGGGAGTCGAATAACACTATTGCTTGTTTCAAAGAATGCATATACGAACTTCACTGAAAGAGAAAACAAACCTGCAAATAGTGAAAGAATAGCTTTTTCATTGAATATCAATGCAGGTCTCGCCAAAGTGATATCAAATGACATGCTGGAAATTCCATGGAAACTCTCTTCACCAATGATAACCTGCATTTGTAAAACAAGAAATATGACTTTATTATTTGTATATGGAGTGACTTGAAACCAAGAAATATGACTTTATGATTTGTACATGGAGTAACTTGAAACCAAGAAATATGACTTAATGATTTGTAAAACAAAACAACTCCCTCACATCTATACAGCATTTCACCTAAGGGAGCAGGACACCAGGATAATACAATCCGGGACAATTCTCATTTACCCTACTCATTTTTTATCATTTTTACATCTTAAATTTTTAATAAGGGAAAATATCTGAGTTTAAAAAACAATAAGCAAGTTCTTCTGAATTCTGTAATAATAAAAAATATCGGGTAAGAACACTGCCAATATAAGTCACAGCACATTATGGACAGAAGAACTAATTGACAGGTTTCCCAAAGACCCGACAGAATAAATTGCAAACATTAGAAATTTAGTTGACATTTGCAATAGTGTGCAATATAGCTATATAAATCACAACATTTTTGTCTATGTAATTTTCAATTATATCTAATAGGAAAAAGGTATTTATTGTTAATTTTCAGTACAACTTACTGCATGTGAAGGTACCAAAGAAAACTGAAGCAATGAAGAACCAATAGCGTCTCTGATATAGGACTCCTGCAAATATAACATGATAAAGGTAAGCTACATTAGAAATTTTAGATTAGCGAGATGAGACTTGTTTTTTGTTGTTTGCAAAGAAAACAAAGTCCTGCCTGCCCTTTATCTCTAAAATTCTATTTTTTTCATTCTGACATTCAACATGCAAACAAGACTTATTTTTTACAGAGCCCAGGAATACTATCTTCACACCCAGAACAATACTATCAGGCATTCAAGACTTATTTTTACAAAGTACAGGAATTCCCATTTTGTTATTTGGTAATTCATTCAAAACATTTTTTTTTATGTTGCTATATAGTATTGAAATTTAGTTGTTTAACATCTTAATTGAATAATTGAAAACTTGAGATTTAGAGCTATTTACTTTCTAAAAATATTGAGTTTTATTTTTTAAAATTAGTGTTCATTTTAAATTGCTAACAAGGAGATGGAAGACACATGTAGTGAATAATTGTGATTGAGAGAAGGTGGAAAACAAGCTAAAAAGAATTGATTTTTAAGAAGAAAAAAAAGTGATTTTGCCTTTTTAAAATTTCTAAATATGTTTCAAAAAATTGTAAAACAAAATGGCGAGGGAAATATTGAATCTATATTTTGTTATGTTTATTAGTTGAAGTGAAAATAACAAAATGAAGCATGGAAAGCAAATGAGCCCTTACATTTATACTTCAGTGCCTCAAAATTGAAAATTCTTTTATGATATAAATTTTTCTGGATAGAAGACTTCTGTAAGTTTAACAGTGAGCTATTGCATATCAAATTTGACTGTGTTCAATTTTTAGATAGGCCAAAAAATATCAATAATAATCTGTAATGTAATTTTACTTGGTAACTATTTATATCTTTTATCGTTGTTTCACCTAAATTCTGTCTAAATTAAAAAATTATTAATTGACGATCAACTTGACAGAAGGATAAGTGAGACAAAGGAAAGATACAAAATTATTTCATTAACCGGATTTGTATGGCAATAGTATATAAGTTTGTAATAAAGAAAAGTAGCTATTTTTATAGCTACATGCTAATCTCTCTAATCCCAACCTTGATCATCACTGTTTCCATTTGTTCAAGATAGTTTTCCATCCTTTTATGTTGTGGTCAAACATATGCATAATAGTGTACTTAAGTGTATGCCTTCTTTTTTGTTCGAAGAATTATCAAGCAATTGTATTAAACAATAAAATTAGTGTTTTAAGGCCAGTTATTAACATTTGAACTCTACCTGTGAATGCAAAACTCTCTGAGAGATTGATGTATCATCATCCAAAGATTGAAAGTAAACCTCCACTGTGTCAGTTGGTTCAAGGGCAATTTTTTTTCGTAACTTCTGAATTCTGTTAACAATCTGCAGGACACATTTCCATAAAAATAATTGATAGACTTAGCTTAATTTCCAGCGTTAAAGATGCAATGGAATACTTTGCTGTAAAGCAAGATGAACAAAGCATATAGCATAATAACATATACATAAGAAAAGATGTAATGAGACTTACCATTGCAACATATTTAGTTTTTTTTCCTCTTTGGGAAGTAAGAAGAATTTATTTTGAATAATATACAAAAAACTTCTAGGGTCATGCTAACATGTGCACGGCACATGTTAAGGTATCTAAATATAGAAAAATTGCATTTAACAATAAAAAATATTTAATGATTTTATTGCATCTATGCACTTTATAAAGAATAAAATCAAGGAATTAGCTAGGACATTTCTTCTAAGGAAATTATTTTACCTCTCTCGCAGCACCAGCCTCAAACAATGACTCGTCATGACGTAAGTCCAATATCACTAGAACATCACCTAAAATGTAGACAAAGATGCCAGTCAAGAATCATAAATCCATAATTGAGAATGAATAGAAGGTAGCAACCAACTCATTTCTAACATCAGTTGTTTCACAATAGCTATAAAAAATTCTCACCATCTCCAGCAGCATCAATCTCGTTCTCGGCCATACCATCAGGACGTTTAAAATCACGAAGAACCTAAATAAATAAAAATAAATAAATCATAAGGTACTAGTTGGGTAGTCCACACCACAGTCTACATTTCGAGGGAAACCCCCTGATAATTGGATGCTTCAAGAAATCGTTGCTTCAGGTTCCTATATATTCAAGACTCAACTACATCTGTTTGTCACTTGGTGTGGTTTAGGCACACAAGTATTAAAATAAATAAATGAGTTCAATGTCATGGACAGTCAAAGTTATAAGGAAGAATTTTGATGGACAGAATATCTGTTTTGAAAGAGTACTACTGAGAGATGTTTTTGAAAAACATGATATTGAAGGTTCTCAAGAAAACATTGAGCTAAATTTGAGAGGTGATTATTATACCAACATCAAATTCCTACCCATGGGAATACTAAACATTTGTACATAAAAAAAAGACATCCCTGCACTATGGATAAAGAGCACAAACTTTTTGGTTATTTATTTTGGTAAAGACAAATTCAAACTTTTAACAAAGTGTACTCAAAGGAAAGCTAGTCTTAGTCATCATCTCCACAAGATTATCACCTTAATATCAGACAACTTCAGAGAGTGATTTGCAATGACGACTTCTCCAGCATTCTCAAAAGCCAAAATCTTTTCTTGTGACATTGCTTTGACTTCTTTGGCAACAATGCCCATAGATTTGCCTAGTCTCTTACCTAAAATACTGAAAAGAAAAAAGAAAAATGGTAAACATTGTGACGGTTGTAAAGGGAAAACTTTTTCATAAGCAATACTAAATGCATACCTAAAGTCCGGCTCGGCACGTAAGGATGCATACTTTAAAGTATCATTACAAGGAACCAGGGATCGTATATTGAGTTCCTCCAGTACATACTGCAATGCAAATAGAGATATCATAACACAATTTGATTAAGTGGAAGCTGCAACTTAAAGAGGGTATAAAACTCGAGCATTTTTTTCCAAGTAAATTATTGAAAAGAGGACATTAGGGAAATAAGCTTACAAGGAAGAAAAGATAAGAATTAAGAGATACAAAAATGATAGAAAGAGAGTAAAAAAACAATAACCACTTCAATTATTAACATGAACGAAGAAATGAAAAGAATATTGAAAGCAAAGATCGTATACAAGGAAGCTCATATACAGATCTTTGAGAGGCTGCAACTATTGAACATCATAACTAATCAGAAGCATCGGGAAAAACTATTTATCATATGAATTTATTGACAACAAAAACTGCTGAAAAATACTATCAAGTACAAGGGGTAAACTGTAACCGCTTCTGATAATATGCATGTACCTCCTTCAACTTTCCATTAATGTCATCAAGGAAGTCTGCATCAGGATGCACTATCACCATCTCCCTATAGTAGAAAAAAATATGAATTTATGATATGAAACCAAAAAAAGGTGTTTACAGACAAACTTCTATGTAAACATATTTGCACGTTAATCAACCTGAGTGGCGTTTTAAGAGGCTTGTTATGACGCTCACGAATGTTTCGGGCCAGATCAATTATTGTCATCATTCTTGTAACACTTTGCTCAATCCGTTCCCCCCCCTGAAAAATCAGGCAGCCAAATAGGAGATAGTATATTACGTACCTGTTATTATATATCTAGAGCACAACTGGAGCAAGAACCTAAATTCATATTAGGCTGCAAAATCCAATCACAGATAAAGAAAAGGATAATGCTTGGGAATCATAGCTCTTGATTGTATGTGGATTAGGATCATTGATATAACCCACACATACTCCAAGGTGAATCCAACCATGCAACATGCAAATGTTACGGTAATAAATTTTGCATACGTTATGTGGTGTAGATCCTTGGTCATCAGCCAGTTTCCAGAACAATCAAACAATTACAAATGAATGATTACAAATAAATGAATGAACTGAATTATGTATTTCTATTTGTATTCAATATAATAGATAATAGATTGCCTAGAAGCAAGCAGTAAAGACTGCTATTTATTAAAATGTATACCTTGCCTTCTTCCTCAGGAAAACTGCAATAGTGTATGCTCTCCTCTGACCCACTACAAACCTTTCGCATATTTTGATAGAGTACCTCAGTGAAGAAAGGTGTAAAAGGAGCCATCACTTTACAGGATAACAAAAGCACCTGAATGAATTCACATATATCAAAGTCCACAAACTTATCAGGGAAAAAATATCAAAGTCCACAACTTCTAAGTGTAAGAAACCATCACTTTCAGAACCATTAAAAGACCTGAAAAAAATCAGAAACATACATTGAAAAGAGTTGAAAGTGCTGTCCTGCAGTCTTCTTCTCCGGTACGACCTTTCAGTCTCTTACGGTTGAACCGTACATATATATTTGTAAGATTATCAAGAAATTTTAGAAGATACGGAACCACCTACAAAATAATTTTCAAATGATGTTAACATTTAAGCAAATACTTAAAATATGACAATAATTACACCATGCAAATCAAACTGGTACGGCAACTAGTTCACCATTCAACTGGTTTGGCTACCAATAAGGTAACATACAAAAACAATTATAAATGAATATAGGTTAGTTAAATAGTAACCTAAAGATAGTAAAACAGCTAACCACGTACAGATATTTTTTCGGATTCATTGGTTATCATTTTTTTTTCCATATTTGTACTATGTGCATATACAGTTCAGAAACAATAGTTAGAACTGTTTCGAAGGACTTATATATAGCCAACACCATCTGATGAGAAAATGTATTTGCAACTTACGCTCATATAATCTTTCAGGGTTCTAGCAGAGAAAAATATGCCCTAACTTTAAATAAGTTTTTAGTGATATCAGGCTTTCTGTGGCTCATTGAAAGAAAAAATAAAATTTAGTGGAAGCATCAAGCATTCAATATTGGCGATTCTTTGGTACATTTGGTCAGAGCATGCTCTCATCTTTAAGGACATCACTTTCGTTTAACTAGCCATCCTACAGGATTACATTTATGGCATTGTTTCTCTTTGCTGTTCTGCTCTTGCTGTTACAGGGAGAGCTGCCATGCCCAGTATGCAAGACATTGCAGCCTTGCTGCAGTTAATCTTAAATAAAGGATCAGCAGAAGCATTACCGTATAAAGGCGGTAACCATCCATTTCTTGACGAACAAAATGAACAAGACTTTGGGTGGCTGAGTTGATCCACTGGTCAAGAACATTTGATGACTTCTGAAGTGTGGCCTGATCAAGGAGTACAAAAGGTGCTAGACCCTCAACCTCAAGCCTCTTTGTATTTTGAACAAGGAACCTATATGCATTATACCAGGGAAGAAAAACATCCCTAACCTGGACCAGATCACCACAATGAAATACCAATTGATCAGTAAAAATGTATAGAGAGCAATAAGTATAGAAGAAAATTAATTAAATTTTAATTAAAAACGTAGCAAAAAATTAACACAGATGGATGATACTAACAACACCATAAACTCCTTCCTTCTTGAAACGAAGTGGCTCAGCACGCACAACAGGAGAGTTTATAAGGTACAATCGCAAGGCATCCTATCAACAAAAAGAACATCAAAACAGTGCTTTCATATTACATGCTAGTCCAAATAAATAAGAAATGAAACCAAAATTTAGTTAACTTTTAAGTTCCTACCGCTCCATAATCATTAATAATGTCCATTGGTGGAGGATAATTTTTCAGGCTTTTGCTCATCTTTTTTCCATCTTCGGCTAGGACAAGCCCATTGCAAATTAGATTCCTAAAGGCGGGCTTACCAAATAATGCAGTAGCCAGCACCATTAGGGTATAAAACCTGCAAATTGGAAAAGTACAAAACCGAAATACAAAATCATATTTCATAGGGATTAAGATTAGAAACAAAATCATTACAAAAAATACAAAATATCAAATACCACTATGCAAGATAATTTGGCAATAAAATGTAGAACGAACTGTAAATAATGTGGCAAGATAAAGGGCACATTCACAACAACAAACAAAAAAAGTCTTCTCCCATTGAGTAGAGGTAGAGTCATTAATCTAACAACATCGACAACAATCATGCATTTAGAAGCATAGCGGCCACCAAAGATAGAACCCCCAAAGATGTTGAGAATAACATTTCAAAGCAAAAAAGTAATTCAAAATTAAAGTGGTGAACAGCCCTTTGACAAACCACACATGTGAAAAATAAAGAAACTGACCAACCACGGGTTTGATCCAGCCCTTCAGCAACAAAATGTCCAGGAAAATTCTTCTCAAACAGCTCACGGTTTTCAAAAGGATAATGGATATATGCATAAGGCATGGACCCACTTTCAAACCAGCAGTCAAACACCTGGAAGATGAAACAATTAATCCATGACAAAGAACAATGCCTTTAGCTACTATCGTATGTTTCACAGTCAATGATGTTTACTATCACTAAACTATTTGTGAAATTATTTTCAATTAGGCATGATATAATTATCCTTGGGTAAACTTAGCCAATGCTAGATAGTATTTCAGTTGTGACAACTTCTAAGAGTAAATAAATAATACAAAACCATGATTAAGAGACTATGAAACAGTCCAGTAACAACACTGCTATAAAACTATGAATCAGCAATTTTACATCATCAATGCGTCGAAGAATGCGGCCACTTTCACTTTTAATTGTAATATGATCAATTTTGTGCCGATGAAGGTCAGTAACCTGCAGAAACCATTACAAAGGGATCAGTGATATTATTATTAATAGTCTGGCAAAAGTAACCATGAGAACTGATAAAAGAAATAGGACATTCATTTTAACGGAACCTATAATATCATGCGCAGCAAAATGGTTAACAGATGATTCTAACCTTTACACCTGAAAGCTTTTCAAGTTTTGCAACAGAATCTATGACAACTATTTCTTTCTCATCCTCACTAATCCATATGGGGAGAGGGGTCCCCCAAAATCTACTTCGACTAATTGCCCAATCTCTTGCATTTTCCAGCCAATTGTGAAATCGCTTATCCTGCAACAAGTAGGAATATAGAAAGATTTACCAAAATCGTAGATTACACAAAATTCAAAGTTCTATGCCTGGATTTTTTATGGATATTCAATAACTGAATATCTTTTCAACAAACTTTTTAAGCTCCCTATTTCCTACTTTCTCATATTAGGATGATATGTTGTCCTCCATCCTGGAATATTCCTCGCACTTCACATAAACATTTAGATATAAGTTATTTATAGGACATAATAACTCATTGCAACTACTAATAATATATCCGCATATTCTTTAAAGAAGATAAAGAAATAAACTTCTACAAAAACAAATTTTTATATTATAACAGTAACATTGGCCTCTTAAAGAAAAAGAAGTAGTAACAAGATCAAATAACAAGTAAACAATCAAGAAGAATAAATTGTGATGAAACGGGAGACTACATTACCTTGACAAAATCAGGGACCCAGTAAGTCAGTTTATTGTTTTCCAACAATTTCTCTTTCAGAGTCTCCACTCTGACAAACCTATAGCGAAATAGCATGACATATTGCGAATGAATTAAAAAACAGGCTCATAGACAGGATCCAGCACCATTATTCATGAATAACACAGAAAGTAAAAAGGATGTGAAGTAGCTATCACCAGGAAAGTATCAAACTTGAAATGGACAATAAGATTCAACATTAGATAATCAAACTTAAGAATTGGTTGGAGGACAAAAACTAAAATCCCCAAACCATGTAAAAAACTACTAGCATAACATGATTACTTAAATTTGTATACAGTACACTGACAGTGTAAAACATTTTTTCGCAAGCATCCGATGAAATTATCCCATGATGCCAAATTTTTAGGTTAGATCCTAAAATATATTTACAAATATCTATTTGGCATGATTTGATTGGATGCACGTGCAAAAATGTTTTACACCATCAGTACATGGAAATTAATCTCAGTTTTTGGTAAAAAAAAATCATATTTTGATTGACAAAAGGACTGCATTATTTATCCAAAGAAAATGTTTACTTCCTAAAACCATGGAAAACACTAAAATGTAAGAATAGAACTAAAAAAAACTTAGCACTACATAGAAGTTTGAGATCAGAAAGTTTTCTCTTTTTCCCTTTCTACACTTTGTCTTCATTACACAAATAGCTAAATTAAAACAGTGCAAAGTTAAAATCTTGGTCAGACATGCTTACCAGCTTGGAACAGCTCTGTATATAAGTGGGGTATCAGATCTCCAACAGTATGGATAAGAATGTGTAAAAGCTCCAGATTTAACCAGCCTACCCTTTGCCTGCAGAAAGATGAAACGGGAAAAAATTGATTAAAATGATCCGATTAAAATAAGTTTTAAGATAAACATTATTTAGTGCAAGAGATATCATATGGTCATCTTCTATTGAATGGTCTCAACTCAAACTCTAATGTAGATAGATACTTAGTAAGTTAGGAGTATTGTACTAGGGTTCCTTCACAAGACAGGCTGGAGTGAGAGATTTTTTTACTTAAGTGTTATCCTGTTTTCAGCATCAGGTTTATCTTGTTTTCTAATACACAGCCTCTGCTAAACTACCCAGCCTTTTCTTTTGTTTCATCTTTTTTCTCTCCTTCAAACTATATTCACTTGTCTAAACTAAACAAAAAAGGGATTTCTTTCCCAATATTCTCAACTCTCAAAAACAACTATCAATTCCTAAATACGATGGTACCAAATGAACAATACAGGGAAACGAATAACATTCACCAAGTCACATGACAAATTAACAATACAGTCTTTCATATTGGAAGTGCCTGTACAATAAATAGCTCCAACTTAATAAAGGACCCTATATGTAACATACCTTCACTGCTTCAATGATATCTTTGTCCGCTTGTTTGATATAGCACCCACTAAAGTCGGTAATTTTTTCAGTAAAGCAGCCATCATCATCAACAGCTACAATAAGTTTATCCTACAAGCCAACACAGCAATTGAGTAATGGTATTGGGAAGAGATGGTATGCATCAATAAACAACTGATAAGTGACCAATCTACAGGAGTAACAAAAATGCAAATCCTATAATTATGGGACAATAGTTCAGTAGCATACTAGCACTGCAACATTTTATATTATTTAGGAACTGGAGCAGCTTCAAAAAAAATAAGCTGATAAATACACAAGAAAGGAATTTCAGAAGTAGCACACTAGCATCAAGGTTGTTGGCAGAATAATGTGGCGAAGACAAAAGTAATCATAAGAGATGCAGCAGTCATATGAAAAGTCGGCACAAGATATAAGCAGATGACACACCAATGGCTGATACCAGCCGATCCCAAAAACACTAGAGCAGTATGGCTGCTACGCTAAAGTTTAGAGAAACCATACAAATAGTTTATACGATAAAAATAAAAGCTAAAGAACAGAAGAACACACAACATTAAAGACATATTACCAATATTCAAACCCAATATAAAGAAAACACTCTTTAGTCTCCAAGGCCTAAATAACTCATCTATGTATTTAAAATAAATACATATGATTCCTTTAATGGTAATGGAATCACTACCATTTAACAGAATCACTATCTCCAAAGTGAGGATGGCCGACAGAAAGGACAGCAGGAATGCTGCATAAGGTGAGTATGGAAGATGAAGCCGTTTTGGAGAAGAATGACAAGATAGGAGGACCCTTTTTCATTGTCATTCAGAATATTAGGATGAAATGATCAAAAAGTTCAACCAAAACAGAAGGAACATCTATATGTTGAGGACAATTAACAACTACTTTAAGGTGAAATGACCAAAAAGTCTAAAAAAATCAGGATTTTCAATGCAGCAGCCGCTGACTAACCATTATTTGGCCGCTATTGATGGCACTAAAGCAGCTACTCAAAATCGTAACGCAATGGGTTCTTGCATAGCTCGATGCGCAACACCACTATAGTTATTAGGTTTTTTATTGGGCCTAACTCAACTTTACAAAACTGGCTTGTATGGTGAGGGGTGCATCTCTTTATAAACACTTTTCAGGTCTTATCTCTTTTCAAGTGGGACTTGGGATTTACTCAACATGAATCAATGATCCCTAAGGTAAGAAGAAAGATATACACATACATGGCAGAAATTTAGAATATCACTTTCCCCTATTCACGGTGTACTAGTTTGGGAGGAAAAATGTAATCCCTTCCCAGTCGTTATAAAATTAAAAATTCTTACAAGTACATACCTTGCTGATAATTTTATTGTCAATGCAAACACGAAAATCATCTTCACCAAAAGCAGGGGCACAATGGACAATGCCAGTACCACTATCATCAGTTACATAATTGTCGGCAACAACCCTAAAAGCCGTATCAGATAACTCTGTAAAGTAATCAAATAATGGTTCATACCTGCAGAACAAGTTGACATATGAGTTTCAAAACTCAACAAAATCCATATGCAAAATGTCATTATAAGAGTCTTAAAACAGAATATATAAAGAAAATTATTTTATTTATAAAGAAAAACTAATGTAAAAGATGAATGCAGTATAAGGAATAACTGCTCACTTCGTCCCCACTAATGAAGCCCCTGAGAATTTCTCCAGCACTTCAAAAGAATCCAATACATTATCCGCCTTTCCACTTGAAGATCCCTTGTTCTTTGCATTTTTAGGAACACTAGCTGCGCTATTAGCAACAGCTTCTTTGGGTTTCTCCTTTGGGTTATGGAGTGTAGACAGACGAGATTCGCCAACTATATAAACTTTACCCGTATACTTATTGCGTACCTGATTTCATTGGCTTAAAAAATTAGGTTTTCAAGTAACATGGAAATGTGGAAAAGAAAAGGGGTCAATAAAAGAAGTGTGCTTGTACATGCATACTTATATTTCAGTCCATAATTTAACTGACCTTCAAATAGGTAAAATTAGCATTGACGCACAGAGCAAGATTGCTAGGAAGAGTCCATGGTGTTGTTGTCCAAGCCACAAAAGATGCACCATGTGCATCGCCCAACACCGGAAACGTCATATACACTTCAGGATCAGATACATCCTGTGCCAAAATAGAATTTTAGACATGGATATAACTACAAAAAATGTATACCATTATCCAATGTATGTGTTTGAATTGACATTTGCGAAACATGATTTTCAATGTAAAGTCAATTTCATAAAAATTTATTTTGAAATGAAATTATTAGTGTTTGAATATCTTTTAACTCAAGAAGCAAGTGTCAAGTAAAATTAAATGTAAAATTATTAGTGTTTGAATATCTTTTAACTCAAGAAGCAAGTGTCAAGTAAAATTAAATGTAAAATTTTCAACCAAAAAAAAAAACTATTTTTAATTAATTAATTCTAGTCAAAACAAGGTCTGTAGACAAACATAATTCTACTTCAGAAACACCAAACAAGTAAAAAATGAATCAAAACCAAATGTGTGATTCTAAACCCACTTTTGCCTATCAGTTACAATAGCACCAATGCATATTAATCTGAGTATAGCAAAACATAATATAAAAAATACATTCCAAGTAATCACAAACTATTAAACCAAACATGAAACAAACTGCGAAATATAATCACTAACCTTATAATTCTGACCAGCCTCAAAATTAGAGAGCGGGGTTTTGCAACCAGTACTATACGGCATAACCTACAACAACAAAATGACAATCAATAATATACATTTGGATTAACAGTGAGTTTAACAGAATCAAGTATGCTAATGCAATTTGAACATGATACTAATGGTCATTTGAAACATGCAATTAGTAATAGACAATGATAGTATTAAAAACAAACCAATGAAGAAAATGAATATAAATTAAGAATACCTTAAAACCTTTATAAACAAGATCCTTAGCATAAAGCTGAGAAAAAACCCACCAAACAGATTCCATAAAATTAAGATCCATAGTTTTATAATCATTCTTAAAATCAATCCAACGACCGGTTCTAGTAATAACATGTTCCCATTCAGAAACATATCTAGTAACAATACTTCTACACTCTTCATTATAAACATCAATTCCAAGCTTAATGACATCTTCACGTTTCTTAATCCCTAATTTCTTATCAATCTCGTTTTCAACAGGTAAACCATGACAATCCCAACCAAAACGGCGAGTGACATGATGACCAGTCATGGAATGGTAGCGCGTGACGATGTCTTTGATTGTACCGGCGAGAATGTGACCGTAGTGAGGTAACCCGGTGGCGAAAGGTGGACCATCGTAGAAGATGTATTCTGGTTTGTCTTTGGTGAGTGAAAGTTGTGTGTTGAATGCGTCGATTTGTGACCAGAATGACAGGATTGTTTCTTCTTGCTTTGGGAATGCGAAGTCTTTACCTTCGCAAACTTCTTCCATGATTGATTGATTCGATTGGGTTTTGGGTTTGGAGAATTGAAGAAGAAGAAGACTCAGCCGCCGATGAGAGAGAGTAATGAACAACAACAGTATCAGTATCAGGGTTTTGCAAGGATTGGGATTTACTCACTGCCTTCTCATAAACAAGGTCTGATGTTTAATTTTTCTGACCCGAAGCTAATATCTTTACTTTTTTATTTTTATTGAATGAGTATTGTTTTTTTAAGACGAAATGACAAAGTCATTGCGAATTCATACACAAAGTAGAGTGGTCATGGAATTTGATCATGGCGTCCGACACTAGCAATTTCGATATTTCTAATTGATCAGTATTGTTTTATTTTTTGATTTATCACACACAATACATTATTTTATTTTTCTACCCAAGGTTGATAATTTTTTTTTATCATAGAAGTCTGATATATGTTTATTAAATAAACATGTGTTACTACCAATCGTTAGTTGGTTCAGTGGTGATTGGTGCTGAACTTGGTAGGGAGGACCGTGGTTCGATCCCCCGCAACTGCGATCGGGAGGGGGCTGGAACCACTTGATGCCAGAACTGACCCCCGAACCAGATTAAACTGGTGGTGAATACCAAAAAAAAAATAATAATAAACATGTGTTACTTGAGTTAAATTAAAAAAATAAATAAATCTTTTATCTTAAATAATATTTACAATATTAAATAATTAAATGGAATTTAAATTTGGTGATTAATGAAATGCATTAAGTTTGTTTCGTTCAAAAAAATTAAAAAGTTAGTAAAATTTAATTTTTATGAAAGGTTTTTCTTATTCAAGGGCATTTTTTATGTCTACCTTTATATTGATCCAATGGATAAGATTTAGAGAATGAGAGAATTCGTGTCCTTTTAAGGTTGTAATACTCTCTTTTTTTAAGGTTGTAATACTATTTTTTATTTACTAAAATTTTGGTGATGAGATAAAAAAGTTAAATATAAGTTAACTTAGTTTATTAAAATAAATTATAAACTAGTGAGAATAAGTTGAGTTCGTGAAGAAATATACAAATGAAGGATAAAGCTAGATAAAAAATATACAAATGAAGGAGTTATTTATCTCAAAACTCAACTAAAAAAAATACACAACTTTACGAAAATGAGTGGGAAGATCGAAAAGTTGGAAGAAGAAAGAATTTTTTGGTTCGACGCATGGAATTAGCTAAGCATTTTATCCTTTCAAATATAGAACCAGAATGGATGGTTTTATGTCTCTTACCAGACGGCCGCCAACCCTAATTCCTCTTGGTAACCCTAATTCATGTTTTGATTTTGTTTTCTTAGTTCATCCATTAAAGATGAGTGATTTAGGGTCAATTTTAATCTGAAATCACCACTTTTGATCGTTTTTTATTTCTTTTTTCAATTAAATAAGTCATTAACACATAATTTAAATTTCATTTAAGTTTTTTTTCGTTGTGATTTCTTCGTCTGGTGTTGTTTTAATCCCGTCTTGGTGCAGAGTTGTTTGTTGTCTCGTCTTGGTACGGTGTTTGTTTTGTTGTCCCGTCTTTGTGCGGTGTTTGTTTTGTTGCCCCGTCTTTGTGCTGTGTTTGTTTTGTTCAAATTCGCAGATTTGCTTCGGTCTAAACTTAGTGCAGATTCAATGATTTCAGAGTCGTCAATGTTGTAGATCCGAAGGTATGACTATTCAAGACACTTGAATCTTATATCAATTGTAGGTTTTGTCATATTTGTAGACATTAAGTCGTTTTATGATATTAACTCGGGTGTTGTGAACTTATTCGCAGATTCATCTTTGCTAGTTTTTAGCGAATTTGAATATATAATGATTTCGATATGTACTCTACCAATTTGAATGAATGAATATCGTTGTAAACACAACTTTATCAACATAAAAAACATGAATATCCATCTCTTCAACCTAAAAACTCAAAAAAAAAAAATTAAAAAACCCACAACAAATATAAATTATCCCCAACCCAAAATCCATAATCAATACTAACAAATTTTTTTTTCACCACATGTATCCGACCCATTGGACCGTCTGATCTAATTTTCGAGTCAGTTCTAACATTAAGTAGTTTCAACGCTCTCTCGATGGCAGTTATAGGGGATCGAATTGTGGTCCTCCTTACAAATTCAGTGTCAATTACCATTGTACCAACTAACAATCGGTTCAACACTAACAATCTGTCAATTACCATTGGCGGCGATTTGTTGGACTAAGTTAGTGCGCCAATGGAATAAAGCCTTTAGATGGAGCATGTTAAGGAGACTTCACACGAAATGTGGAGGATTGTTGAGAGGTGATGAGGTTGAATGGCTCATACCACCCACATACATCAAATCCATTTGGGTTCTTTAAATGGGTCCAATTTAATATTTTATATTATTTTCTCAATTATTTAAACAACTCAATTACATTTTCTAAATATCTATACAACTCATCAAACACTTTAAAATAGGCCCCACTTGACCGATAATATTTCTCACGTAGTTTGTCAATTGTTTGAAAGAAAGAAAAAAAAAAGTCATGCATGCCTAGGGGTGTAAGTGGATCAGAAAAATCCAATTGAACCGACGATCCAAATCAATCCAAACAACAAAAAAAACAATGATTATGGTACGGATAAAAGATTGAACTAAACAAATTAAAAACCGATGTGGTTCGGTTCTCGGTTCCAATTTTCAGAACCGATGAACAAACCGAACAGAACAACTATAGTTTGATTTACCAATGCTTATGGTTAGAAGACTAGTGAACCTGTGAAACTCTTTTCTATTTTCTATTATTTCTCCCAAGTATCACAAAATGATCATAGTTATTCTCATGCTTTGACCTTCTTGTTGAGCTTTCCATAGGCTTGATCATAGCTATTCTCATGCTGTGAAACTCTTACAACCACTTCACTGGCATTTTAATCCATTCCAAGATTTACTCCTTGTTGAGCTTTCCATGGGCTTGATCATAGATCAAGTTTCTTACATCTTTCTGATGACGTCAAGTATGAACTTAGAGGCACACTTTATAGAGATTTGGCCCCAATTTTATTACCATAACTATTAGTTAGATTACATGAGAAAAACTTACGCAACACGAGCATGCCCAATCCAAGAGTTCCGACGATACCACTTGATTTGCTCGGCAATTTTAAAGCTCACGATCCTAGTTCATCCCTCACAAAATGACTAATATTGGATCTGCTATTCTTAAATTTCGTTTTAAAGCCCTAACTCAACCTAGCCATAGTTCCCCTAGGATTCGTCTTTTCTAAATTTCCAATGGCACACACTCTCTAATTAGTTTAGCATGCAGCTCAAAATAATTTCTCAAAATGTTTCTTAAAATTGAATTCGATGAATAGTTGTCTGATGATTGCAAATCATATGTCCATTTTTATCGTTTCGAATAGCCAAATCCAAAGGTTCACATTTTAGGACAAAATTTCAAAGTTAAATAGATCAAAATACCCTTACAGGTTCGACCAATATACCAAAAATTCTCCTAAAATTATTTTTTTGAAAATATGTTCTGATAGAATGATAGATCGACCAAATATAAGACTATTCATGTAAAGTAAATAACATTTTGACATTTTTTTTCAAAATTACAGTAGAAACTCTTTAAATTAATAATGTCAGGATCGGAGAAATTTATTAATTTAGAGAGTTATTAATTTATCTATAAATTAATAATTATTATAAATTAATAATTATTAATTTAAAGAGTTTTTAAGTAATTATACTGTATATTAGAATTACGTTGCAGCGAACCTTGAGACTCAACGTAAATTAGTAACTACTGTGTTCATATGTATTGGAAATCAATAATGACTTTTGAAGTACTGTACAGTAAATGTAACCAAGAGGAACAAATGTGTTCAATGTATTCTTAAGCAAGTTTGCCATATATAAATTACATGAATTATTAATTTATGATTTTCTTGGGACAGAAAATTATAAAGGGATCTCCCGAAAAATTATTATCTTATTAATTTATTGAGTTTTTTAATTTTTTACATTGGCCCAAGTCGGGACCGAACAAATTTATTATTTTAGAGAGTTTATTAATTTACAGAGTATTAATTTACAGAGTTTCTACTTACTAAATTTACCGATGTGAAACTTCTTAACATGAGTCTTCTAAAAAAATATACATAGATATAGATATAAATATTTTTTTTCTTGACAAAATTAAGAATATAGATCTATATATAAATAACTCTTTTTGGTCTAACGCAGATCATTTCATTCCTTGGAATTGGAAAAGCAAAATCGTTGTTGGTAATATATCAAATTTCCTTTTTATATATATATATAGGGGAAGTTTCAAGTGAGAGGATAGGTTATAGTGAGAGATGAGAGGAGTCATTTATATCCATCAGATCTAATTTAATGGTTGAGATTACAAAGTCATCTTTAATGAAATGAAACACGTGACCTCTCTTTTCGATGAAAAACACGCCACACGCAGGTTTTTTTCTTCCTTCCATTAACACCTTCCTCTTACCTTTGCTTGCTTTCCAGAAATCCCCAAGCTTGATTCCTTCAACCCTCCTTTTCTGCGGCCATAAATTCCTAATTTCTATATTATTCATAGCTAATTGAAAATTACAACAATCACTTCTACATCATTTTCTTTTTCTACAATTTCCCCAATCAAGATAAAAAGAAATTCCAAACCCTTTCATACTTCCTCTGTTTTTTTGTTCTTTTTCCTTTAAGATTCAAGATTAAAGAATTTACAATTGGTGGCTTTAGATTCTGATCAATTTAAATCAACAACGTCAATTTAAATTAAGCACATGCTTATCATTGGTGGCTTTAGATTTAGATCTGTTGTGAATTCGATTAAAATCACACCAATAACCTTAGTGTGTGGAGCAATCCGATAAAGCAATCAAAAATAAGTGAGAATAAGCAATATCAATACTAAACAAATAAACCGCGAAAACGTAAAGTACACAATCACAATTGTTTACCCAGTTCGGTGTTAATGAACCTACTATGGGGGAGAGGGCAGCTCTCCGTTCCACTATCAAACTTTGTTCCTTGATTACAATGAGATTCTCACAAAGGTTACAAGAATTAGAAACCCTAAATCTACCCTTGTCCCAAATCTCTCCCCGTGACCAAGAGATTTCAATGATATGTGTTTACAAGATGAAAGAGATTATTCCCAACCCTAAGAAATATTCCTAGTCTTTTGTTGTTTGAGAAAACCCTCAAAAACCTCTTTTCAACCGTGACGACATAGCAGAAATCGCACCCCTATAAATAGGATTCGCGCGCCTGCACGCCGCGCCAGTGAGGCTGCGCGGCGCGCCACTGCCAGATATCCCAACCTGTTTTTCTCGAGTATCTGCGCGGCGCATGGGGAGGAGCTGCGCGGCGCGCCAGCTCCAGAACCTGTTTTTCTGCTTCATCCAATTTCAAGGTAATTCTCCACAAATCTCCACCTTGCCTTTAAATTGATGGCGGTGCCAACTTCCCACCAACCACCATGCTGCCCTCTCCAATCTTCGTCTACTCTTCAAAGTTAATCAAGTCCAAGCAATGCTTGAACTTGACTCTTGGTAATGATTTGGTGAACATGTCTGCTGGATTTTCCTCCGATGCTACTTTCTTCACTATGATTCCCTTTGTCTCAATCATATCTCTAACAAAGTGCAACCGGATGTCAATGTGTTTAGTTCTTTCATGATACACTTGATGATTCGCCAAATGAATGGCACTCTGACTGTCACAATGTATCTTCACACAACCTTGACTAATCCCCATTTCTCCAATCATACCCTTCAGCCATATAGCTTCCTTGACTCCTTCAACAAGAGCTATATACTCCGCTTGAGTTGTCGACAAGGCAACAACTGACTGTTGATTAGCCTTCCAAGTTACCGCTGTACCAAATAGAGTGAATACAAAACCAGATAAAGACTTTCTAGTATCCACATTGCCCGCATAATCCGCATCCACATAACCCTCCAAAGCATCTCTCCCTGGATCAGTTCTTTTATACTTTAGACCTCCCTTCAAGGACCCATTCAAATACCTCAGAACCCACTTCAAAGCTTGCCAATGAGTTTGGCCCGGATTTGCCATAAACCGACTTACCACACTTATTGCATAGGATAAGTCCGGTCTACTACAAACCATGCCATACATGATGCTTCCAACTCCACTTGCATAAGGGGTAGTTTCCATCTTCTTCCTTTCATCCTCGGATTGAGGACACTGTTTTATTGACAAGTTTGAATGGTGACCAAGTGGTGTATTCACTACCTTAGAATCTGTCATTCTAAACCGCTCCACCACTTTCTTCAAGTAACCGTACTGAGATAAGAACAATTCACCTTTACTGCGGTCTCTCACGATATCCATGCCAAGTATCCTCTTTGCATTACCAAGATCCTTCATCTCAAATTCACCATTTAGTTTCTCCTTGAGCTTTAGAATCTCCTGCTTTTCAGAACCTGCAATAAGAATATCATCTACATAAAGAAGAAGGTAGAGAATGATTTTCTCATTCCTCTTCATCATGTACACGCAACTGTCATAGTTGCTTCTCACGAATCCAGCCTTTAATAAGAAATCATCAAACCGACGATACCACTGCCTTGGACTTTGCTTCAACCCATACAAAGATTTCTTCAACAGACATACTTTAGAACTGTCTTCCACAAAACCTTCAGGTTGTTGCATGTAGATGGTTTCTTCTAACTCTCCATGTAAGAATGCGGTCTTCACATCCATTTGTTCCAACTCAAGATCATACTGATTCACAATAGCCATAAGTACCCTTATAGAACAATGCTTCACCACCGGTGAGAAGATTTCGTTGTAATCAATCCCCTCCACCTGAGTGAAACCCTTTGCTACAAGTCTCGCCTTATACCTTGGTGCTTCAACTCCAGGAATGCCTTCCTTTTTCTTGAACACCCACTTGCTACCCACTACCCTTTTATTCTTAGGTAATGACACAAGTTCCCAAGTCTGGTTCTTCTCCAATGATAGCATTTCCTCATTCATTGCCTTCAACCAGTCCTTGCCTTCTATGCTTTCTGATGCTTCCCTGAAGTTCTTTGGTTCCGAGTCTTGCACCTCTTTAGCTGCATTCAAAGCATAACAAATAAGGTCAGCATAACCGTATCTATTAGGTGGACGAATATCTCTTCTTCTCTCCCTATCTCTAGCTAGTTGATAGTCAGAAGTAGCTGTATCATCACTTCCACGTTCTTCAGGGACTAGAGTCTGCTCCTCTGTTTCCCTCCTATCAGTGAAAGGCTCCACCTCAAACTGGAAATTCTCCACCCCCGTTTCTGGACTCTCATTCAGGTCTTTGCACTTCATCCCCATCCGGGTCTCATCAAAAGTGACATCCCTGCTTATTATAAACTTTGATCCTCCCGGTCCCATCTTCCACAGCTTGTAACCTTTCACACCATCTGGATAACCAATGAACACACACTTCACAGCTCTAGCATCAAGCTTATCTTGCTTAACATGAGCAAATGCTAGAGCTCCAAAGATTTTCAACTTGGAGTAGTCTGCCGGCTTGCCACTCCAAACCTCCATAGGTGTCTTCAGATCAATTCCTGTTGATGGACATCTGTTGATCAAATAGGCAGCAGTGTTAACTGCCTCTCCCCAGAAACTCTTGGGTAATCCAGCTCCCAACAGCATACACCTCACCCGCTCCAACAAGGTCCTGTTCATTCTTTCTGCAAGACCATTCTGCTGTGGTGTGTATGCAACGGTCCTATGCCTCTTTATACCTTTCTTCCTGCAAAACTCATTAAATTGCTCTGAAACAAACTCCAGGCCATTGTCAGTTCTTAAAACTTTCAGTTTAGTTCCAATTTGATTTTCTATCAGGGTATGCCATTCTTTAAATTTTTCAAAAGCATCACTTTTATTTTTAATGATGTGCACCCATACCCTCCTAGAGTAATCATCAATAATACTATGAAAATACGAACCTCCACCATGAGTAGGAACCGACGCTGGACCCCAAAGGTCCGAGTGAACATACTCAAACGGTCTACTAGACTTATGAACTCCCACCCCAAACTTCACCTTGTGTTGTTTGCCTAGTGTACAGTTATCACAGAAATCTAGTTTGTTCAATTTTTCTTGTCCTAGCAAACCTTGTTTTGCTAGTTCAACTAAACCTCTCTCACTGACATGCCCTAACCTCAAATGCCATAGTTTAGTTATGTTTGCATTTTCAACACTAGTTACTAATGCATTTAGAAATAACGGTGGAACCTTCTAAAATGTAAAGACCATTCATTTTAGACCCTTTAGCTATTACTAATGCACCATGAGAAATTCTCATCACACCACGTTCAATTCTAGTGCAATACCCTAGATTATCAAACATGCTTATCGAAATTAAATTTCTCTTAAGTTCAGGGATATACCTCACATTTTTCAAAAGAAAGTCGCGGTCATCATACATTTTAAGACGAATAGAACCAGTACCTTGAACCTTGCACGCCTTATTGTTACCAAGACGCACAACTCCACCTTCTTTCAATTCCAAGGTTTCAAAGTACTCCTTTCTTGGACAAATGTGATAAGAGCATCCGGAGTCCATGACCCAGCTCTTCTCCGGTTCCCAACTAGTAACTGTCAGTGCACCTGCACTCTCATAACCTTCCTCTTCACTAACAGCAATCTGAGCCGACGAACTATCACTGCCCCTTCTCTGAGGACAGTCCTTCTTGAAGTGACCCGGTTCATGACAGTGATAACATTTGAACTTGCTACCACTATCACCCTTTGCCCTAGACTTAGACCTGTGTTTCTTCCCTTTCCCTTTACCTCTGTTCTCACTTCTGCCTCTTGTGACATTCAAGCCTTCCCCACTATCATCAATCTTCAATTCATTGAGCTTTGTCAGCTCCTTGGTTCTCAAAGCCGCTTGGACTTCATCCAAGGTGATAGTGCCTTCTTTGCCATATAGCAATGCATCCTTGAGATGCTCAAGAGACTTAGGTAAAGCACACAACAAGTGAAACGTCTGGTCCTCATCTTCTATCTTCACATCAACGTTCGCCAAATCATCGATAATCTTATTGAACTCTGATAGTTGCTCCGACACCGATTTATTCTCCACCATACGGAAGAAATAGAGTTGCTGCTTCAGACACTGCTTATGTGCCAGGGACTTAGTCATATATAACTTATCAAGTTTGGCCCACATAGCAGCTACACTTTTCTCCTTTGCCACCTCCCTCAGCACCTTATCTGCAAGACACAAGATGATAGCACTCAATGCTTTACCATCCATCTCAGCCTTCTCCGTGTCTGAGAGAGTAGTTGGCATGGCTGCCACTCCCTTCAACGCCTCATCGCACTTTTGTTGAGTAAGTATTGCCCTAACCTTCACCTTCCAAAGACTAAAGTCGTTACTCCCATTGAACTTTTCAATGTCCCACTTAGAACCCAAGATACTTTAATCGTTTGATCCTTGCCCCACGGTGGGCGCCAATTGTTGTGAATTCGATTAAAATCACACCAATAACCTTAGTGTGTGGAGCAATCCGATAAAGCAATCAAAAATAAGTGAGAATAAGCAATATCAATACTAAACAAATAAACCGCGAAAACGTAAAGGACAAAATCACAATTGTTTACCCAGTTCGGTGTTAATGAACCTACTCTGGGGGAGAGGGCAGCTCTCCGTTCCACTATCAAACTTTGTTCCTTGATTACAATGAGATTCTCACAAAGGTTACAAGAATTAGAAACCCTAAATCTACCCTTGTCCCAAATCTCTCCCCGTGACCAAGAGATTTCAATGATATGTGTTTACAAGATGAAAGAGATTATTCCCAACCCTAAGAAATATTCCTAGCCTTTTGTTGTTTGAGAAAACCCTCAAAAACCTCTTTTCAACCGTGACGGCATAGCAGAAATCGCACCCCTATAAATAGGATTCGCGCGCCTGCGCGCCGCGCCAGTGAGGCTGCGCGGCGCGCCACTGCCAGATATCCCAACCTGTTTTTCTCGAGTATCTGCGCGGTGCATGGGGAGGAGCTGCGCGGCGCGCCAGCTCCAGAACTTGTTTTTCTGCTTCATCCAATTTCAAGGTAATTCTCCACAAGATCAATGGAGTTTTATATCATTTAAGCAATTGTTAGAGATGGAGAGGATTGAATTAGATACTAGAGAGGATTGGGTTTTGAGAAAACTAAAACATCTTTACATGTTTTTAACTTCATGAACGAGTTCCTAATTCTCGTCAATCCTGCTCCATACAAGAGCTGTTTTCCTTTTCAATTTAGAAATCATGGATTTTTTTAAGAAAAACGAACATATTTTTGGATGCATCAATGGCTTTGTGCAATAAGAAGTGGAAAAGACAATTTTAAGTAAATGAGGGAGAAAGACACAGGACACGAGAAATAGTTGTGTGTGTGCAGCTGTAAAAAATTGTGGGCATTTGATTTAATCCAAGGGTTGTAATTTAATCTTCTCATCTCTCACAATAAAAACTCCTCTCACTTGAAAGTGAATGGGTGAAAGGAAAACACAAGAAGGGGGGTTGAATTGTGTTTTTAAAGTTTAAAAAAGTTTTCAAGATATAGATCTATCAGAGTCTTTTAGCAGCGGATTAATAACACAATCAAGATAAAGACTCAGCAGAAAATCAAAGGCAAGAGAGAGAGAGACAGAGACACAAGGATTTTATACTGGTTCCCCTCACACATCGAGAGTACTCCAGTCCCCTTGCACTTCCAAGGGATTTCACTATAATCACTAAAGATTACATTCCTAGTGCTCAAGCCCACAAGCAAGAGACTTCCATATTGCTCAAGTCACACAAAATAAGAGACTTCGCAAATGCTCCAGATCACACAGCAGGAGACTTTTACAAAATGCTCAAGTTACAACTAACAAGAGACTTTTCCAAATTACTCACAAAAGAGTAAATCCTAAACTTCTAAGCTTAAAAACTATTACACAAAATAACTTTCAGAGACTCAGACAGTTTGTTGTTCACTTAGTTTAAAAGATAATTTCAGTTCAGCGTATGTGTGTCTCTCTTGTGTATTGTGCGTACAGTTACACATAAATTCTTCTAACTCTACATATATATATGAGAGAAGAGAGAATTTGAGACGTTGTAGAATTCCGTTGAGATGGACAGCTGTTAATTTCCAATTGCTTGAAACGTGGGTTTTGAATATCTTACTAGAAGAAGTAATTCTGCTCCACAACTTCGTCCATGTTTTTCTGCTTGTCTAAATGCAGAAATAAAGGTACAACACGCTCCTTGATGATAAGATCAAATTCCAATTGAACGTTGTAGAGTGTTGTCCTTTATACAGTCATCAGGCTTAGAATGTTTCGAAACAGAGTGACATAGCCTTCTGATGAATGTTGGAATTCTTTGGCTTCTGATAAACTTTGACTTCTTGGCTTCTGATGGTCTTTGAATCTTTGGCTTCTGATAGTCCTTTGTAATTCAGCTTCTGAACGTCTTCGTCTTCTGAATGACACTTGACTTCTTAGCTTCTGAGATTCAATACCAAGCAACTTCTGATCCATGTAGCTTCTGAGCGTTGTAGGCTTCTGAACGTCTTTTGACTTCTGAACGCCTTTTGACTTCTGAACGCCTTCAGAGTGTAATGCTTCAGACTCTATCAAAGTTTCTTCAGAGCTTAAATTAAATGTGCTCTTTCATAAATATAAGTTTGTCCTGCACACTCAATTTAAAACAATTGTAATACCAATTGTCCATTTAATACTTTGTTATCATCAAAACTTAGGGTGTTTTATAAATAAAACTAATTTTGTTCCAACAATCTCCCCCTTTTTGATGATGACAAACATAAGTATTAAATACAATTGTTGTTTGACAAAATTCAGCTATATTGACATTAGGCTTCTGAGTTTTGCAAGCTCCCCCTAAGTCTGATACTCCATAGGGTTAGGTTTGTAAGCTCCCCCTAATTCATATCTATAGTTGATTTTGATCAGTTTCAAAAATACTTTATTATATGACTTAAATTATTCATATTTTACTATGCAAAGAATAAGGTTTGTAAGCTTCTTCTCTTCATAGTGAAATAATTTTTGAATAAGGTTGCACCCTTACTTAAAAACTATCTATGAATAATAAACTTCAAATAATAAATGTATTCTCCTTGCACATTATAATCTTAAGAAAGTAACTAAAGTCCAGATAATAAATTTTTAAATGAATGAAGATAACATCAGATGCGTTATTGCAGTAGGATAAGATACGCATATATTAGGTTCTTATAGGATGTCATGTGAACGATTTCAGAGTTTAAAATATAACATATATTGAAACAAATCAAATCAAATTGCCAAAAAAATGACCAATACTCTTTACTCTTTTCAACCTGAAATTGTACAAAGCTAGAAAGGCTTTATAAAAGCTGTAGAAACACTTTTATCAACAATTGAATTACCAATACTCTTTCTCCCCCTTTTGTCATTATCAAAAAGGTTGTCTACCACAATTAAAGAAATTGTAACGACCAATGTAGTCAAGTCAGAAATATGGTTACAACTATGTCCATCATAAATGAACGTGTTGAACGCATTTAAGACCTTGGCTTTGGAATGAGCTTATAAAAGGAGAGAGCCTATTCATTTTATTCTCACAGAATAATCTTAGGCAAAAGTAGTTCAATTGAGCGAAAAATTAAACGCTCAGGGAAGAAAAGTGTAGTTTCAAAGAGAGTTAGTCAAGATAAGAGAAAAACTAAGCAAGAAAAAATCAAGAAAAGCAAAGCCAAAGCCTGAGGTTGAGCTCAGTTCATAGTCTGATAAAACAGATTTTGATTCAGAGTCTGATGAATGGGACCCTGATTGGTTTGAGTATCTGAAGACATATCATCCTGAAGAGGATCAATCTGATGTCCAAGTCCCAGATGGGCTAGAGTCTTCTCCTGAAGAAGAACAATCTGATTCAAAAGAGTCAGATGCTTCAAAGAAGGTGCCATCCAAGCTGGATCACCCAACTCTGCCCTCTAAAGATTCCAGATGATTTTCTTTAGAATTCTATGTAAACAGTCACTCATGTTTTTAATAAAATACCATTTTATGTTTGGCTGCTTATTTTGATCTCTATTGTTTAGCATTCTTTCTTTTATTTGACAAAAGTTTGAAAAAGAATCACTTAAAGTATAAAAACTTAAGAACCAAATGAGTAATAAAAGCTTAAAACAGGATAATCAAACATTACTTGAGTAATAAAATAAATACCAATTAACAGATAGAGCAAATAAAATACTAAATAGCACAAAATTCATTGGCATTCAATCAAGTACTTATCAATACAAAACAGTATTATCCTAACAATGTGCTTAACAAACATTCAAGAAAGACAAATAGACAAGCAAAGAAATCAGAAGGGTCTTTGTGAAGAAGACTAAGAATGGTTTCCATGGTTTTGGAGAGACGCACTTGACTTGCAGAGACCTCTTTCAAAATTCCATTGTGCTCATTCACCTTAGCTTCTATACTTTCCATTTTTGCTTCATAATCAGAATTCTTCAGTTGCTCTTTGTTAATCAGAATGGGTTCAGCTTCATAGTCAATATTGAAATGTTCCTTCAGATGATTCTTCAACACTTCTAAGTTCTCTTTTAGACTTGAATTTGCATTAGCTTCAACAGAATTAGGTTCAGGACCGGAACTTCCTATATCATTCAGAGTCTGAGCTTGTGACTTAGGAACACTTTCAAGTACAGTGGTTGCTTTGCCCTTTTCATTCTTGACATGTTCTTCAATGTCAGCTTTCTTGATCACATTTAACTCATTCATAACCTCCTTAAACAATTTATCCCATTGTTCAGCATAGCTTGAAGAAGATATATTGGAATGCCTTAGCTCATGGATGTTTTGTATCTTCTTAAACATACTGTCACATTTCCTCAAGAATTCAGAGTTTGGTGAGGTTGTGGGATGTGGTTCAGATGTTGAGGGGTTTAAGAGTTGAGTTGAGGTTTGTGGTTGATTGAAATTTTGGTTTTCAACAAAGTCTGATGCTGATGATGTCCCAACCACTTGGTTTTCTCAGCAGCAGAGCAATGTTGAGTTGGTATTTGTTGTTGCTGTTGTTCTGGTTGTTGTTGTGGCTGTTGTTCTTGTTCTGGTTGAGTTTCATTGAGTTGATTTAATGAACTTAGTTGTAAGTCAGAAATGTGAAGTTCATTAATCATTAGATCAACTTGTGATCTATCTGGTGAGTTGGGGGATTCAACTAACTGTAATACTTCAGTGTGTACTGAGTCATTTGAATGATCTCTAGTTACAAGCACTTCAGTATGTGTGCTAATTTCTGGTTTTGGTTGAATTTGTTGTTCTGGTATTGTGTGTTTTGGTGAGATAGAGGGTTCAGGTTGTGTTTGAACAGATTCTGATATAATTTGTTCAGCAGGTGAGTTTGGTTCAGAATGTGTTTGGTTTAGATTTGTGTTGGGGTTCTGATCTTGTTCAGAGTCTGGTATGATTTCAGAGTTCTGAACATGATCAGATGGCTTTGTTGTTGGTTCAGGTTGTGGAGGTAGTTCACCTTGCAGATGTTGTTCTAGAAAACTTAAAGGTGATTCTGAGGGCTTGTTTGTGATTGGGGGATTCTGAACATCTTGAGTTATTGTAACAGTATCTTTAGGAGTAGATACATTACCTGTTTCAGCAATAGTGGAGCTCTCATCAGTTTTCTTCTTCAGCTCCTTGGAGATTCTCTTTCTCTTGATTCTCAAGGGTTCATTGTCATCTTCATCCTCAGCATCATCCACAATAATCACACCTTTTGAACTCTCAGCCTTAGTCCTGACCTTTCCCTTACTTTCAACCTTAGCAGTAGTACTCTTTTCAACAGCTTTCACCAATCTCTTCCTTTTCTTCTTCTTCAATTGCTCTTCCTCAATCTCATAAGCTTCTCCTTGGTTTTCTAGTAGCTGAATATACTGGTTAACTATACCTCCAATGACAGAAGACAAGTTAATCTTTAACCTTGCTACCAAAGAATGTTCAGAATGTGGTAGCTGTTCCAAGGGTTCAGACATTATCAACACTTGTCCTGGTAGAAAATGCATATTGGACAGAGTGTTTACTGAGATTGCAGAGGCTCTAATCTCTCTTAACAGATTTTCTTGACCAGCAGCTTTGATTACATCTATTACACCACACTGATAGAAAAGTTCACTTAAAATCCTTGGGTATACCACATGAATGTTAGGCTTGGTTTGCTTCTGAATAGAACACACAGCTTGCATAAATGGTTTAAGATGTATTTTGGCCAGTTGAGCTGCATTTTTCTACTTAGAAAATAAACAAAATATCTATGATCCCAAGAGATTTGATCAGCACTTCCACTTCTTGGAAAGATTGAACCTAGCATGATTCAGGCCAATAATTTATGAGTAGGCTTCAAGTCACCAATCTTGTTGCTCTCACAGCTTTTCCCTTGTTCATAGCATTTCTTTGTCATACCTGTGAGAAATTCTGAATCTTTTACAGAAGATTGACTGAAGGCATAGTAAGAACCTTCATTGGGAATCTGTAGAATATTCGCCAGATTAGACTGAGTTAAGATTACTTCAAATCCACATACAACAGACCTAAAAAATCCTTCAACATCATGCTTATTTAACCTTAAGCTCTCGAAATCAACAGGTTGTTCCATAACCATGTTGATTGATTTGTCTTTTATATCCAAAGACTTCTCTTTGCTAAACATTTCTGTGCAGTTGATAGTATTGATCGGAATATCCTTTGGGAATGAAAACGCAGTAGAGGTTGATGCTGCCATTGCTGAGATTTTGGGGGTTTAGGGTTTTGCTAATTTGAGAAAGAAATAAATAGCTCTGTGGTCTAGAAGAATAAAGTGTAAGTCGTGAAAAGTGTGCAAGTGATTATGTGATTTTCTTAAAAAACAAAGTAAAGCACACATTAAAGAAAACTGATACACCTAAAAATGTGCTATTTATTTAGTTAATTTAATATAATATTTCAATTGTTTTTATTTCGATTTCGAACTTTTATATTATGAATCGTTACTAAATGCTCTTATTTTATATAAACAGATAAAAATTAATAGAATTGAAGAAAGGAGCGAAAACGGACCAAAAAGAGACAAAAAGGACCACACAAGTGCAGCCCAATGGGCCACACCTGCGCAGCCCACAAAACGACAAGCCAGCAATGCATGTGGCGCACGCCACACACACTCCAGCTCACGCAAGGCACAAGGCTGGCGGACGCCAGCTCTCACCCAACACACTTGTGGCGCACGCCACAAGTCTTGATGCAAAAGAAAGAATTCTGGCGAACGCCAGGACATCCAACGGTTGGAAATTGCTCCACTTTTAGTCCCACATCGGTTACTTCATGTTTTTGTCTTTTGTGAAATTAGTATAAATAGGTCCTTGTTCCAACATTTCAAAAGACACAACTTTGAACATCTGACTTGTAAAACGAGCACACCACTCGTATAGTCGGTTGGAGAAGGAGTACTCAAGCCTTTGCGGGAACTCCTTCTCATAAGTTGTAGTAGTTTAAAGTTTTTATTTTGTACTGGCATTATACTCGGAGTTTATTTAGGTTCTTATTTCTTTTTATTTTCTTGTTTTATTTACTTTATTGCTTTTATTTATTTATGCTTTATTTATTTATTTGCTTTATGTTTTTATTTTCTGCTTATTTATTTATTTTGTCTTTAGTTTTAGTTTTAGTTATGTCTAGCTAATTTAATATTGCTAGGATGCGTAATTAGGAGTTAGTAGGAGTTCGATAGTTAGTTCGCGCGCCGCTTTTTAACGAGTTTTCCAAAAGCAGTTTTTATTTTAACGACTATAATTTGTCACGAGAGTGAGAATTAATTAAAGTAGGATCGAAACGGCGAGAGCATGAGATTTCTACTAGATAGTAAAAACTGAACATTGATTCTGATTCGGAAGCACACCACTTAGGATTAGAGTTAATTAAATTATAACTGGTTTTCAAAAAGTACTTTATTAGCGGATGCGGTGACGAGAGTCAAGCATCACCTTTATAATCTACAACACTAGTCAAGATTTGCGAGAGCTGAGATTGGTGTTTTTAAATCAATATAGTTTCGAAAACTATTCTTTTTATCAAAGCGCGAATTAAGTATTGAACCCTACGAAACGACTAAGAGCTCATCCTAGTAATACGCTTTATTAATCTTAAAACCCAAAAAAATACTTTCTTTTATTTTATTTAAAAAATCCAAAAATATAAACCCTCTTATTTACTATTTAGCCTTAGATTTACAACGTAACATTAGATAACGGTAGGTCGACTATTGGTCTCTGTGGGATCGATAATCTTTTATAACTACACGCGACAAGGCTGTATACTTGCAGTCACGTACGCGATCAAGTTTTTGGCGCCGTTGCCGGGGACCAATTTAGTCGATATCGTAACTCCAGTGTTACACCGTAGAGACTAAGGCAATTTTATTTTCTTTTATTTTTATTTTTATTTTAAATAGTTAGTTTGTTGCATGCCAAGCACTCGCTCAAAAGGCGAAAGATTGGAGCAACAAGTTAACAAGCCCGAACGCCTTATTAGCATAAGACGTAGAATACAAGAACATCGTACTAGGTACGAACTTCCCAATCCTAATAATCATATTCCTGAACAAGTAGTTGAACCAGAAATGGCTGAACTACCTCTAAATTGACCATTAAGTTCTTACGCTATTCCTTCGCAAGAAGAACCGCATAATAGCATCGCTGCCCCGCTATTGAAGCAAATAATTTCGAGCTTAAACCTTCATTGTTGTCAGCAGTACAACAAAATCAATTCTCTGGAAATCCCACCGACGACCCTAATCTACATTTATCCATATTCTTGCAATATGCCGATACTGTCAAAACTAATGGTGTTAGTCCCGAAGCTATTAGACTTCGTTTATTCCCGTTCTCATTACGAGATAGAGCTAGAGCTTGGCTCCATTCTCTACCACCCAACTCAGTCACCACGTGGGATGAGTTGAAGAAAGTCTTTCTAGCTAAATATTTCCCACCTAGCAAAACTGCTAAACTTAGAGAGCAAATTATTGGATTTAAACAAAAAGACAACGAGTCTCACTTCGAAGCATGGGAAGGATACAAAGACATGATTAGGCTATGCCCACATCATGGACTCCAAGAATGGTTAATTATCCACACATTTTACAATGGTCTCTTGTATAACACAAGATTGACGATAGATGCCGCAGCTGGCGGCGCACTAATGGATAAAGCCTTCAATGAAGCTTATCAGCTTATCGATAACATGGCTCAAAACCACTACCAATGGGGAAGCGAAAGAACACCCGTAGAGAAACCTCAAACGAAAGGCGGTATGCACGAAATCAGCAACATAAACCACGTCTATGCCCAAACCTGTGAATTGTGCGGAGCTCAAGGACACACTATTACTGAATGTCAAGTTTTGACGGGAATTTCCTCAGATCAAGCGAACCACACCCAAGGAAACCCCTACTCGAACACATACAACCAAGGTGTGAACAACCATCCGTATCTTTCGTACAATAACAACAACGCTTCATATGCACATGACCAAACACCTTCTTCTGCTCCACTAGGATTCCTAAACCCTGCCTACTCTGCTCCAATTAAGTCTAACGTTGAAATAATGATGGAAAATTTCATAGTTGCAATCAACGAGCGCTTTATGAACCAAGAATTACACACTAGTGAGCAATTTAAGCAATTATCAAGCAAAGTAGATGTCGTCGTCACACACAATAAAATGTTAGAAACACAAATCGCACAAGTGGCCGAACATCAAGCATCTACTTTTGCTCCTACATGCACATTTCCTAGCCAGCATCAGCCAAACCCTAGAGGACATGTGAATGCTGTTATATTACGAAGCGGAACACAATATGATGGACCAGCTGATCCTAAAACTAATATTCCTGCCACACAACCCAATTTTGATAAACCAGCCGAGAAGGGAAGTGAGCCAAACAAAGAAGGGAAGGAAGATAGTGGCGAGGAAACCATAGAAAAGAAGAAACCTTATGTACCTCCGCAACCTTATAAACCACCCATACCTTATCCTCAAAGATTCGAAAAATCGAAAAGTGCAGGGCAATACAAGAAATTCGTAGAGCTTCTGAAACAATTAAATATCACGATACCTTTCACGGAAGCTATTACCCAAATGCCCTCATACGCTAAATTTCTTAAAGAAATATTAACTAATAAGAAAAGAATCGAGGATGATGAAACCATTATGCTTACTGCCGAGTGTAGAGCCATACTTCAAAATGAAATGCCTCCTAAGCTAAAAGACCCAGAAAGTTTCTCCATACCCTGCGTTATTGGAAAGTACATCATAGATATAGCCCTATGTGATTTAGGAGCCAGTATTAGCCTAATGCCTATGTCCTTATGCGAAAAACTTAATTTAGGAGAATTGAGAAAAACTAAAATGTCAATACAATTTGCTGACCGTTCTGTTAAGTACCCCCTAGGTATTATAGAAAACGTGCCAGTACGTATAGGTCAATTCTATATTCCAACTGATTTTATAGTTATGGACATAAGAGAGGATTCCAATACACCCATCCTTTTAGGAAGGTCGTTCTTAGCTACTGCTGGTGCAATAATAGATGTAAAGAAAGGAAAACTAACTTTTGAAGTGGGTGACGAAAAAGTAGAATTTATTTTAACACAAGTCACGAAAGCACCTGCTATAGACGCTAACTGTTACATGTTAGACGTCATCGAAGATTGTAGA
The DNA here is from genome assembly GCA_951799995.1 of Trifolium subterraneum. NCBI lineage: Eukaryota > Viridiplantae > Streptophyta > Magnoliopsida > Fabales > Fabaceae > Trifolium > Trifolium subterraneum. The sequence goes on from OX637467.1 coordinate 27,381,869, forward strand.
AAAGAGATGGAGAAGGATCAAACTAAATATTCTGAAATTCTAAAACATCCCAACCCTCCCACCCATACAAATAGTGATGACGACCTAGCTGAACTTCTAGAAATTACATCAGATCATAAGCCTTGCTCGGTAAATCCAACTTTAGAACTCAAAACTCCACCAGGATTCCAAAAAGGATCCCCTGCTGCTTCAAATATCCCTACGAAGTCAAACCTGGAACTTATAATAGAAAGCTTGGTTAACAAAGTTGATCTTATAGCCACCCACAACACAATGCTTGAAACTCAGATATCTCAAATGGCCAAAAAATGGAAGCTACAACTGCCCCAGCCGGAACTTTTCCAGACCAATCACAGCCAAATCCCAAGGGACATGTTAATGCTATAATGCTGCAAAGCGGAACCGAGTTTGAAGATCCCGTTGCTACAAAAGTAAGAGGCCAATACTTAGAAAAAAGTATTAAGACAATACCGACGGTATTAGAGGATCGACAAGCATTAAAGGTCAAGGAGGCAGTCAAGAAAAATCAAGTAAAACCATATGTACCCCCTCCCCCTTACAAGCCTCCAATCCCATATTCTCAAAAATCTGAAAAGTCTAAGATTGGAGGACAATTTGAAAAGAAAATCTCTTGCTTTAGACTCGACATAGTTGAAAGAAATGTCGATAACACACCCTCTAAATGAGCACCTCCCGACATACTACAAACCCACCCAGAAAGTAATATCTTCCAAGATAATAAATCCCCGACTGTCTCCAAGAAAAAGAAAAAGAAAGGAAAAAGAAAAACATCTATGAAATGGATTGACATGTTCAAATGGAGACCTAAGGATGTTGGGCATAAGTTTAAGAACGTGAGTATGGAAGAGGCACCATTTTGATCTAAAGGGTTAAGAAGTCAAGCTAACCGACTTTAAACAAAGCGCTACATGGGAGGCAACCCATGAATATTTTACTTTTTACCTATTTTATTTTCTGTTATATTGATGACTATCACTAATAGAGCTCCCACGCACATTTTTTCAAAATGATGCCGCTGGTGGGGGCGCCACTAATGTTCCACCTGCACACAATACACATTTTATAACAATTTTGCAGGCAGTTCATCCTCATCAAGATAGAAGTACCATATGCATAAGTACGCACAAAATACTATCAACAAGGAACACAATGGACTCTTTTTACGCTATGCATCAGCAACAAGAGGAGATGTTGGAACAAATGCAGTTCATACAAGCCCAACAAATACAAACTCTTCAAAACCAAAATATGATGCAGGGCTATTATAACAAATGGGAGAGTTCAGAAGAACGCCGTCAACAACAACTTGACAATATCATACAAGAGTTAGGCGGTTTGAGGCTTCGATTCGACAACTATCAAAATTATCAACAGCCTCCCCCATGATCCTCTCACGATACTTCAGGCTTTGCATTCCAATTCTACTCTTGAGTCGCAACAGTGAGGACACTGTTGAATTTAAGTTGAGGGGAGTATTATACTGCTTTTATCTATTTATTTATAGTCATCTAATTTCAATTTTTATTAGTTTAATTTCCCTTTCGCATAATAAAATATAGCACTTTCTTGGTATTTTAAATTTTTCTTCTCTTGAACCAAATTAATTTTTTTTCTAAAGATTCAAGATAATAGCTCACTTTGAAAGTATATAAGTTAAGGAGTGACGAGAGGCTGAGTTAAGGACATTAGGGAATTTTTCAAGCAAAATCGGTATTTTTCCAACACCCAGAAGTCTCCCTAGTATAGATATCAATTTGAATACCCAATGTACTAAAAATCTCTTGATTTAAATTTGAGGAATCCTTTAGTAGTTTATCTACTAGTCGGACACCATCTATAAAAAGTCACACATTAAGTAGGTCAGTCGATGAATATAAGCGAAAAATCATCTAATGCTAGCAAATGAGGTCATACTGTGGTAATACGGTTAAACCTTAAAAATTGTGATAAATAGAAAAATTCTATGAACAATGCTTGTCAAGTTAAATGCAAAAATTCGCATCATCAAGCTTAAATTGCAAAGCAAAAAGTGAATAATAGACGCTAACCGGCTTTCTTACCATGTGTGTGACATAGATAAAGGGTCTTAATGTGACTATCTAGAATGAAAAAGGATGAGACAAAGGAGAAGATTTAGATTTTAGTACAAAGACATGATCGAAATTCGGTATTTGTAAGATGGAGAACTTTGTGTGTCGTTTAAATACCCTTCTTGAGTGGATTTGCACCTAATTAATTAATCTCAGCCGATTTGAACTTCTGACCACGTATGAGTATCTGTGATGTTGTTTTTCTCTGAATCTGTGTGTGTGAGTTGCTTAGCATTTCAAAAGTTTTCTACATGCAAGCTAAATTGCTTAAGGACAAGCAATGGTTCAAGTTTAGGGGAGTTTGATACACCTAAAAATGTGCTATTTATTTAGTTAATTTAATATAATATTTCAATTATTTTTATTTCGATTTTGAACTTTTATATTATGAATCGTTACTAAATGCTCTTATTTTATATAAACAGATAAAAATTAATAGAATTGAAGAAAGGAGCGAAAACGGACCAAAAAGAGACAAAAAGGACCACACAAGTGCAGCCCAATGGGCCACACCTGCGCAGCCCACAAAACGACAAGCCAACAATGCATGTGGCGCACGGCACACACACTCCAGCTCACGCAAGGCACAAGGATGGCGGACGCCATCTCTCACCCAACACACTTGTGGCGCACGCCACAAGTCTTGATGCAAAAGAAAGAATCCTGGCGAACGCCATGACATCCAACGGTGGGAAATTGCTCCACTTTTAGTCCCACATCTGTTACTTCATGTTTTTGTCTTTTGTGAAATTAGTATAAATAGGTCCTTTTTCCAACATTTCAAAAGACACAACTTTGAACAGCTGACTTGTAAAACGAGCACACCACTCGTATAGTCGGTTGGAGAAGGAGTACTCAAGCCTTTGCGGGAACTCCTTCTCATAAGTTGTAGTAGTTTAAAGTTTTTATTTTGTACCGGCATTATACTCGGAGTTTATTCAGGTTCTTATTTCTTTTTATTTTCTTGTTTTATTTACTTTATTGCTTTTATTTATTTATGCTTTCTTTATTTATTTGCTTTATGTTTTTATTTTCTGCTTATTTATTTATTTTGTCTTTAGTTTTAGTTTTAGTTATGTCTAGCTAATTTAATATTGCTAGGATGCGTAATTAGGAGTTAGTAGGAGTTCAATAGTTAGTTCGCGCGCCGCTTTTTAACGAGTTTTCCAAAAACAGTTTTTATTTTAACGACTATAATTTGTCACGAGAGTGAGAATTAATTAAAGTAGGATCGAAACGGCGAGAGCATGAGATTTCTACTAGATAGTAAAAACTGAACATTGATTCTGATTCGGAAGCACACCACTTAGGATTAGAGTTAATTAAATTATAATTGGTTTTCAAAAAGTACTTTATTAGCGGATGCGGTGACGAGTGAAGGTGCGTAGAGAAAACACAAGAAGGGGGGTTGAATTGTGTTTTGGATATTTAAAAATTTTCCAAGATATTTAAACCTTTTCAGAGTCTTTAAAGCACAGCGGATTGTTCACACAATTAACTTATGGCGTTATGAATGATGAAGGAGTAAATGAGAGAGTGAGAGAGAGAAGAACACACAACAATTTATACTGGTTCCCCTCACAAATTGAGAGTACTCTAGTCCCCTTGTTTCCAAGAGAGTTCACTATAATCACAAAGATTACAATAGATGCTCAAGTACACAAGCTCAAGACTTCCTGCTCTTAGTCACACAAGACAGAGAGACTTCCTTGCTCTGATCACACAAGATCAAAGACTTCCTTGCTCTGATCACACAAGATCAGAGACTTCCTTGCTCAAGCACAGAAGCTCAAGACTTCCTGCTCTAAGTCACACAAGACAGAGAGACTTCCTTGCTCTGATCACACAAGATTAAAGACTTCCTTGCACAAGCACACAGGCTCAAGACTTCATGCTCTAATCACTAAGATTGAGACTTATATGCTTCTACACTTAGCAGAAGACTTTCTTACTTCTACACTAAGCAGAAGAGCTTCTACACTAAGCAGAAGACTTTGTTGCTTCTACACTAAGCAGAAGACTTACTACTAACTTATAAGCTTAAACTTATTACAAACATAATAACTTTAGAGGCTTAAGCTAGTTTTTATGCTCACTTCATTTGAGAGATATTTTCTATTACAATGCAAATTCTCACTTTCTTCTGAGAGATGTTTTCTAATGAAGATCGCTAGTCATCAATTCTTTCTTTGGCATATTTATATGAGTTGAGAAAGACATTGAGACGTTGGAGAAATTCCCGTTGTAAAATGGACAGCTGTAGTCTTTGAAGATCTGTTGAGTAAAGCCACGTCTTCCTTTGCAGAGAGGCTTCACCTTTACTGTTTGTCCAATAGTACAGTTATAAGGTACAACTAGCTCCTAGAGAGAGAGGGATCACATCCTTTGTGACCGTTGCAATTAGTTGACCTTAGAACAAATCATCAGGATTGATAAGTTGTAGTTGATGTAGCCCTTCTAGTGATTTGGGGAATTCCTTTGCTTCTGATGAACCTTTGATAACTTGGAGTCTGATTGGTCTTTGAATGGTTGGCCTCTGATAGTCCTTCGCAATTCAGCTTCTGAACGTCTTCATCCTCTGAATGACTCATGACTAGCAGATAGCATCTGAACTCTTGTAGGCATCTGAACATCCTTGAGCTACTGAACTTCACTGAGCTTCTGAACTCCTTCAGACGTTCTGATCCTCTTTGAGCTTCTGAACTTTGTTTAGCTCCTGACCACGTTGTAGCTTCTGAACTCTTTCAGAGTGTAATTATTCAGACTTCCATAGGTTTCATCAGAGTCTAAATTAAGTGTGCTCTTGATTTAACGTTGAATTCTCCTACACTTAATTTAAACATTAGTACCATCAATTGTCCATTTAATACTTTGTTATCATCAAAACCTAAGGGCGTGTATTAACACATATTTTGTTCCAACAATCTCCCCCTTTTTGATGATGACAAACATAAGTATTAAATACAATTATTGTTGATAAAAATCAGCTATGTTGACATTAGGCTTCTGAGTTTCGCAAGCTCCCCCTAAGTCTGATAACCCATAGGGTTAGGTTTGTAAGCTCCCCCTATTTTGTATCCATAGTTAATTTTAATCAGTTTCAGAATTACTTTATTATATGACTTAAATTATTCATATTTCACTATATAAAGAACAAGGTTTGCAAGCTTCTTCTTTCCATAGTGTGACAATCTTTGAATAAAGTTGCACCTTTACTCAAGAACTAACTATGAATAATAAACTTCAATTAATAAATGCATTCTCCTTGAAATTAAGCCGTTAATGCAGATATAAGATGAAACAATATTTAAATTGAATGACAGAATAGGATCAGAGGCACTTAGAGACGTCTACACACACTTGGTTCTGATGGTTATCATTAACAGCTTCAGAGTTCAAAATATTTTCAAACAGTTCAGAGCTTAAAAAAAAATCTTTTCAAAGAAAATAGCTCAGAGTCTGAACAAAAAATTTGAAAACAGTTCAGAACTCTTTAGTACAATATTTTGAAATCCTCAAAGATCAGATTGTCATATCAAAGCATGTACCTCATGCTACTATTTTGACCACTCTCCTACGTTCTCTCTCTCAAGCACTACAAGGCCCTAAAAAGCCAAGTAATTTTGCTTCTTCCAACAATTGATTTACCAATATTCTTTCTCCCCTTTTGTCATTATCAAAAAGGTAGTATAAGCAATTAATAGAAATTTCAACTTTCAATGCCGTCAAATCAGGAGTGGTTGAACACATTTAATAGTCGGCCATTGAATTATGCTTATAAAAGGAGAGAGATACCTAGTCATTTTACTCATACAGAATAATCTTAGGTTATTGATAGATCTCTTGAGAGAAAAAATGAAACGCTCAGAGAAGAAGAAGGTAGTTTCAACGAGAGTCAATCAAGATAGGAGAAAACATAAGAAGAAACCAATGGAAACAAAGCCAGTGTCTGTTACAGAAGAACTCAGTTCAGAGTCTGAAGAGAAATCTTTGGACTCTGACTGTTTTAAGTTCTGAAGACATATCTTCCTGAAGAAAATCAAACTGAAGTTCATAGCCAAAGAAGGGCAAACTGACATTCCTGAAGGAAACCAAACTAATGCATGGTTTCTTCAAGAATATCAGTTCCTTCTCCAAGGTCATCCCTTGGAGGCTTCAAGAAAGTAGTCTTTAGGAAAATGATATGTAGTCCACAACTCAAGTTCTTAATGAAATGAAACTCATTACTTTGGCCTGTTATGTAATTTGATTTCTTATTAAGAATTCTTCTCTTGTTATGTAATTTGATCTTTTAAGAATGCCACATATTGTACTTATTGAAAATCAAAATTTTACAAGTAAGAGCTCAAGAGTTTGAAGTATTGGTTGTCCAAGATTTTTAAGAAATAAAGTCATTTCTAGAATTAAATCAAATAAACTTGCTAAACAAAGTCAATATAGACAAATAACCAATCAGATAATCATGATGAGTATATAAAAACAAAAGAATATATACACAGGTTGATCCTAATACTGTGCCTAATCAAAACATTAAACAGCAAATAAACACATAAGCATTCAAAGAAATCCTAAGGGTTTTATTGTGGTTGGTTAAAGAGAGAAGCTAATGTATTCAGGATTTCTGTTTGTTTTCCATCGACTTTCTCTAACATCCCCATATACTTGCCCATCTCGGTTCTGATTTCTTTAAGTTCAGCCTCATAAACTGGATTTCTCATATGCTCTTGGTTGCTCCTTAGATATCCTTGAGTAGATTCATTCAGATTGCTGTTTCTTATAGTAGAGGATTCAGGGTGATTCCTCTCTGTGTCCTTTTTATTCTGAATGACCTCTTTAACCACCTTATTCCTCCCCTTTTCAATCCTCCTCAGTTCTTCAACATCAGCCTCCTGAAGACTATGCAGCTTCTTTACCAAATCCTCAGCTAAGCTCACCTATTTTGCAACAAGTTCAGATGAAGATATGTCAAAATGTCTTAACGCAGGAAGGCCATGTATCTGTCTAATCAAGCTATTGCATTCACTCAAGATTTCATGGTTAGTTGAGTTGGTTGGATGAGGTTCAGAGTTTGAGGGTGAAGAGGTGTGTTGAGGTGATGTTTGTGGTTGTTGTTGCTGTTGATCAAAAGCTTTAAGATGAAAATCATCTACATGAAGCTCTTGGACCATATCATCAACAAGGTTAGATGGTGAGAAATGTTGGATATCTTCTGAATCAACAAGTTCAGTATGTTTTGAAACATCAGAATGAGGTTCAAGTTCCTCAGTGCTTTGTTATTCAGGTTGTGGTTGAATAGGTTCAGATGAGAGCTGTGATTCAGTGTGGATTATTTTTGATATGGGAGGTTCTGAATGAACATGTCCTGACACAATTTGTTTTAACATGAGATTGTCTTCAGGACTTGTTTGGATAGTGTTTGGAGTGATGTTCTGAGTCTGCTCAGAGGGTGAATGGGTGAGTGGGTTCTGAGCAGGATTTTTGTTTATTTTTGGTTGGGTTGATGATGGTGTTGGTTGAGTTTCTTGAGTGTGGACAATAGCAGGTGTAGACATAGATGCATTTTCTGAGTTGTCCTTGATTGAGCCTTCAGTAGTTTTCTTTCTTGGCTCCTTGGTGAGTTTCTTCATTCTGACACACAATGGTTCATCATCATCTTCACTTTGTTCATCATCTACTGCTATCACAGTTGATCTCTCAGCTTTGGACTTGATTTTCCCTTTGCTCTCTACCCTTTCAGCTTCATTCTTCTCTACTTTTATCTTCACTAGCCTCTTCCTTTTCTTCTTCAGCTCTTCTTCTTCAATCTCAAACCCTTCACCTTGACTTTCTAGCAGTTGTATATATTGATTGACAATACCATTTGAGACATGAGGTATGTCAATTTCAAATCTCTTTAGCATTGAATCTTGTGAGTGAGGTAGAGGTTCAAATGGATCAGAGGGCTGTATTTCTTTTCCTGCTAGTAAGTTCATGTTAGAGAGAGTGTGAGCAGAGATTGTAGAAGCTCTGATTTCCCTAATCAGATTGTCATGACCAGCAGCCTTAATTGCATCTATCACTCCACACTGATAAAATATCTCACTCAGGATCCTAGGATAGATGATATGAACATTTGGCTTAGACTGCTTCTGAGTAGCGCTTATAGCCTTGCAGAGGTGATTGAAGATGTATTTTGCCCAGTTCAAATTGAATTTTCTTGTGAGAAAATAGACAAAGTGCCTATGATCCCAAGAAAGTTGATCAGTACTTCCACTTCTTGGAAATATTGATCCTAGAACTATTCTGGCTAATACTCTTTGAATAGGCTTCAGATCACCCACCTTATTGCTTTCACAACTCTTTCCTTTAGTGTAGCACAACTTGGTCATGTTTACTAGAAATTCTGAGTTCTTTGCTTCACTTTGGCTAAAGGTATGGTAGATACCTTCATTTGGAATGGATAATACCTTAGCCAGATTTGAAGCAGTAAGAATTACTTCAAATCCACAAACCACAGAGTGCACTTCAGTTTCTTCAACTATCCTCATTCCCAATTCTTGATGAGTCTTGTCCTTATTTTCTAACTTCTCCTTCTTCTTTTCATCCAGCTCCCTGTTGTAGTCTTCAACCGTCTTCACCTTGCTTCTGATCCAGAAATCCTTTACTAGTGATGGATAGATGGGGCCATTTAGCAACTCCATGTATTTAAAGCTCCCATCACGTTCAATAAAGTACTTTAAGACACCAAAATGATTCTTCTCCAAGTTGTCAAAGTCCACTGGTTGTTCCATAAACAGATTTAGAGATTTTCCCTCCATCTCTAGAGACAAATCTGTGGAGAACAATTCTTCGCAAGTAATAGTATTGATAGGAAAGTTCTTTGGAAACACAAATAGAGAATCTGAAAACGATGTGGATGCTGTCATTTCTACAGTTAGGGTTTTGCTAAATTTTTGAAGAAAGAGGGTTTTTCTTAAGTTTGAGACAATCGAAAGTGTAGGTTGTGAAGATGCAATGTGTGTAAGTGATTTAGTGATTTTGATTAAAGACAAATTAAGTCACACATATAAAATAAATCAAAAAGAAAAGAACTAATCATTAACTGCTTTAAACCAATCAGAACGTGTGTACGTGTTGTCTGTTTAGCACCAAAACGTTTCAGTATTAAATACTTAAACGTTTCCAATTCATTTCTTATTCAGAGGCTTATCTCTCAGAGGTTAAAAATTTTCATAGTCTGAGCTTCTTCAGATGCTGAAACCTGAAGAACTTCAGAGGCTGAAAGAAAATCTTTCAGGACACAAAAAAATATGTTCAGACAAAAATTTTTCAAGGTTTTATTTCTGAACAATCTAAAGATATCAGGTGTCCTAAAAGAATATTTTATCCTTTGAGAGTTATTCCTCTGAGTTGTCATTCAGGAGATAAGAGTTACTTACCTGATTTTGAAGCTCATATGTTTTGATGATATTTTGTTTAAGCTCAATCTCTCTCCAGGTCAAATTCTGAACATTCATCCCACCAGAGAGAGTTGCTATCATCAAAGTCTTCTTCAAAACAATCTTCAAATTCTTCATGCTCCATCCTGTTGCGCATGTACTCCACTTCATCTTCTTCTCCATCTGACTCTTCAAAAATGTGCCTCCTACGCACAATTGCTCTTCTTCCATTCACAGTCACATGCATCCATGTGATTGGAAGGTTCATAGTCTTAGTTTCACCTGCAATCAAGTAAACTATTTTGTCTCTTGGTACCCACTTGCTTGAGGGTCCTGGACTGTTAGTTGCCAAATCTTCATCCTCCATTTGTTTCATCTGAGTGCTATCAGATACAAATGTAGTGTAAAGATTAGGGAGTGAGAAGCTTCCACCAATAACTAATGAGCTTGGTTTCTCTAGTATTTTACTACTAGAGTATCAAATCCCATTAGTATTGTTGGTCTTAAGGTTGCAAAGCATGGATACAATTTTATTTTGATCAGCATTGATGTTACAATACTCTTTGAGAGCAAGAGAGTGCTCAAAGGGTTTGTAACATATAGCATAATCATTCTTAAGATCTTTTGTTTTGATAAACTTGTTTTGTACAAGATCTTCTGAGTGATTTGCTTGCTTACTTAAATTCTCATAGTCTGCTTTAAGCTTTTGCACTTCTGCTGACTACTAGAGAGTTTGAGTAAAGTCTTATTAAGATGCTTGATCAATTTTGCTTTGGAAAGATGAGAATATACCTGATTCATTGTTCTCTGAATGCTGTCTATGCTCTCAGGTTCTGACTTTTCATCAGAACTTGAGTCTCCAGAGTCTGAGCCATCTTCAGAACTTCATCCTTCAGCTCCTGGAGCTCTTTCAGACTCATCTTCAGAGAAGTTGTCTAGTACATCCCATGTTGTCATTCCTTTAGCCAGTCTTCCTCCATTCTTCTTGAAGTTGTACCAACTTTGAATTTTTCTTGAAAACCTTTCAAGATACTCTTCATCAGGTCCTTCAACAAGATCTTCATGCTCCAATGCTTGCTTTCCTTTCCTTGCTGCTTCTGCTTCTTCACCGTTCAACTCTTGCATATCCTTCAGAGCCAATTCATGGACTCTGAGTAAATCAATCAATGATTCAGGACTCATTAAATTGATGTCTTCAGTTTCCTCTATAGTTTTTGGAATTTCATTCCAATTCAGAGGCAAACTTCTCAGCAACTTGCTTACAAGCTCTTTGTTGCTGTGTTTGTTGTTGTGGTCTTCAAGCTTGCTTGTGATGGCTTGAAACCTTAAGTTCATCTCTTCAATGCTCTCATTTTCCTCCATCCTAAACTCCTCATATTGATCTAGCAGACCATTTACTGTTGCCCACTGAATGCTTTCATTATCATCAATAATGAGGCAAAGAGTAGTAGTTGTAGAATCAATACTAGAAGTTTGATTAACCCATGATGTGGAAGAATTTTGATTGTTGCACATATCTTCATTTAAGTTCAGTCCATCTTCAATTTCTTTGACAAGATCAGCAACTTGTTGAAATAACTTCTGCTTCCAATCATCCATGTTTTGAGCCATGGTGGTTTTCTCCGTTGGATCTTGACTGTCTCACGGTTAAGTGATTTACCAACAGAACCGGAGCTCTGATACCAATTGAAGGTGTGTGGAGAAAACACAAGAAGGGGGGTTGAATTGTGTTTTGGATATTTAAAAACTTTCCAAGATATTTAAACCTTTTCAGAGTCTTTAAAACACAACGGATTGTTCACACAATTAACTTATGGCGTTATGAATGATGAAGGAGTAAATGAGAGAGTGAGAGAGAGAAGAACACACAACAATTTATACTGGTTCCCCTCACAAATTGAGAGTACTCCAGTCCCCTTGTTTCCAAGAGAGTTCACTATAATCACAAAGATTACAATAGATGCTAGAGCACACAAGCTCAAGACTTCCTGCTCTTAGTCACACAAGACAGAGAGACTTCCTTACTCTGATCACACAATATCAAAGACTTCCTTGCTCTGATCACACAAGATCAGAGACTTCCTTGCTCAAGCACACAAGCTCAAGACTTCCTGCTCTAAGTCACACAAGACAGAGAGACTTCCTTGCTCTGATCACACAAGATCAGAGATTTCCTTGCTCAAGCACACAGGCTCAAGACTTCATGCTCTAATCACTAAGATTGAGACTTATATGCTTCTACACTAAGCAGAAGACTTTCTTACTTCTACACTAAGCAGAAGAGCTTCTACACTAAGCAGAAGACTTACTACTAACTTATAAGCTTAAACTTATTACAAACATAATAACTTCAGAGGCTTAAGCTAGTTTCTATGCTCACTTCATTTGAGAGATATTTTCTATTACAATGCAAATTCTTACTTTCTTCTGAGAGATGTTTTCTAATGAAGATCGCTAGTCATCAATTCTTTCTTTGGCATATTTATATGAGTTGAGAAAGACATTGAGACGTTGGAGAAATTCCCGTTGTAAAATGGACAGCTGTAGTCTTTGAAGATCCGTTGAGTAAAGCCACGTCTTCCTTTGCAGAGAGGCTTCACCTTTACTGTTTGTCCAATAGTATAGTTATAAGGTACAACTAGCTCCTAGAGAGAGAGGGATCACATCCTTTATGACCGTTGCAATTAGTTGACCTTAGAACAAATCATCAGGCTTGATAAGTTGTAGTTGATGTAGCCCTTCTGATGATTTTGGGAATTCCTTTGCTTCTGATGAACCTTTGATAACTTGGAGTCTGATTGGTCTTTGAATGGTTGGCCTCTGATAGTCCTTCGCAATTCAGCTTCTGAACGTCTTCATCCTCTGAATGACTCATGACTAGTAGATAGCATCTGAAATCTTGTAGGCATCTAAACATCCTTGAGCTACTGAACTTCACTGAGCTTCAGAACTCCTTCAGACGTTCTAATCCTCTTTGAGCTTCTGAACTTTGTTTAGCTCCTGACCACGTTGTAGCTTCTGAACTCTTTCAGAGTGTAATTATTCAGACTTCTATAGGTTTCATCAGAGTCTAAATTAAGTGTGCTATTGATTTAACGTTGAATTCTCCTGTACTTAATTTAAACATTAGTACCATCAATTGTCCATTTAATACTTTATTATCATCAAAACCTAACGGTGTGTATTAACACATATTTTGTTCCAACAACGAGAGTCAAGCATCACCTTTATAATCTACAACACTAGTCAAGATTTGCGAGAGCTGAGATTGGTGTTTATAAATCAATATAGTTTCGAAAACTATTCTTTTTATCAAAGCGCGAATTAAGTATTGAACCCTACGAAACGACTAAGAGCCCATCCTAGTAATACGCTTTATTAATCTTAAAACCCAAAAAAAATACTTTCTTTTATTTTATTTAAAAAATCCAAAAATATAAACCCTCTTATTTACTATTTAGCCTTAGATTTACAACGTAACATTAGATAACGGTAGGTCGACTATTGGTCTCTGTGGGATTGATAATCTTTTATAACTACACGCGACAAGGCTGTATACTTGCAGTCACGTACGCGATCAAAAACATAAAAGAAATTCAAACCGTCATTAACCGTTTCTATCCAATGAGATCGTGCATACGTGTTCAATAATGAGATCGTGCATAGCGCCAAAACGTACAGATGTACAACACTAAAACGTTTGCAATTCTAAAAAGTTCAGAGGCATTTTCATTCAGAAGCTAAAGACTTCTCAGAGTCTGAAGCACTTCAGAGGCTGAAAACCTAATAATGCTTCAGATTCCAAAAATTAAAAATTTCTTTTTAAGACAGAAAATAGGTTCAGATTCAAGATTGTTTTATTCTGAACATGTTTTTAAAAGGTATATGTCTCTTAAAGAAAATTAAATCTTTTAGCTAAATGAAAATCCTTTGATAGAGAAGGTAATTAACAACTTACAGAGTTTATTTTGTTCCAGATAATGCTCTTTATTGAATATGTACATTGAGCCTTTTCTGGTCCTTGATTAATCACTGTAGAGGTTACATTCTGGAATGTCTTCCCACCATGATGTATCACCATCATCTTCATCATAGTCATCTTCAAAACATGCTTCAAATTCTTCATCTTCTGGATCATATTTCCTTCGGTTTCTTATGAAATCCAATTCAGATTCATCATCTGATTCATCATAAAAGTGCCTTCTGTGCACAATTGCTCTTCTTCCATTTGTAGTTACATGCAACCATGTGATTGGAAGGTCTTGAGTTCTCATTTGACCTGCAGCCAAGTAAACAATTCTGTCTTTTGGTACCCACTTGCTGGAGGGTCCTAAACTGTTAGTTATGAGACCTCTATTCTCCATTTGAACCATCTGAGTGCTATCAGGTACAAATGTAGAATAGAGATCAGAGGGTGAAGCATTTTCAAATATGCTTGATGAACTTGGTTCTTCACATGTGTCAGCACATGAATAACCAATTCCATTTACACCATTGTTTTTCAAAGAACATAATAAAGAAGAAATTTTACTACTCTCAGTGTGTTTATTGCAAAAGTCTCTAAAATCAATTGAATCATAAGGTTTGCTACAACAAGAACTACCTTTTTCAAGATCTTCAATCTTTTCTAAAGCCTGAAGGTGCGTGGAGAAAACACAAGAAGGGGGGTTGAATTGTGTTTTGGATATTTAAAAACTTTCCAAGATGTTTAAATCTTTTCAGAGTCTTTAAAGCACAGCGGATTATTCACACAATTAACTTATGGCGTTATAAATGATGAAGGAGTAAATGAGAGAGTGAGAGAGAGAAGAACACACAACAATTTTTATACCGGTTCCCCTCACAAATTGAGAGTACTCCAGTCCCCTTGTTTCCAAGAGAGTTCCACTATAATCACTCGGATTACAATAGTTGCTCAAGCACACAAGCTTAAGACTTCCTGCTCTTAGTCACACAAGACTTATAGAGACTTCCTTGCTTAAGCACACAAGCTTAAGACTTCCTTGCTCAAGCACACAAGCTTGAGACTTCCTGCTCTAAGTCACACAAGACAGAGAGACTTCCTTGCTCTAATCACACAAGATCAGAGACTTCCTTGCTCAAGCACTCAGGCTCAAGACTTCACTGCTCTAATCACTAAGACTGAGACTTACATTCTTCTACACTAAGCAGAAGACTTTCTTGCTTCTACACTAAGCAGAAGACTTACTACTAACTTAAGAGCTTAAAACTTATTACAAAACATAATAACTTCAGAGGCTCTAAGCTAGTTTCTATGCTCACTTCATTTGAGAGATATTATCTATTACAATTCAAATGCTCACTTTCTTGAGAGATTTTTCTAATGTTGAGCGCTAGTCTTCAATTCTTTCTTTGGCATATTTATATGAGTTGAGAAAGACATTGAGACGTTGGAGAAATTCCCGTTGCAACTTGGACAGCTGTAGACATGAAGATCCGTTGAGTAAAGCCACGTCTTCCTTTGCAGAGAAGCTTCACCTTTGCTGTCTGTCCAATGGTACAGTTATAAGGTACAACTAGCTCCTAGAGAGAGAGATCACATCCTTTGTGACCGTTGCATTTTAGTTGACCTTAGAACAAGTCATCAGGCTTGATAAGTTGTAGTTGATGTAGCCCTCTGATGACTGGGAATTCCCTTTGCTTCTGATGAACCTTTGATCACTTGGAGTCTGATTGGTCTTTGAATGGTTAGCCTCTGATAGTCTTTAGTAATTCAGATTCTGAACGCCTTCATCCTCTGAATGACTTAGGACTATCAGACAGCCTCTGAACTCTTTGTAGGCCTCTGAACATCCTTGAGCTTCTGAACTACTCTGAGTCCCTGAACAGCTTTCAAACGTTCTATTTTCTGAACATCCTTGAGCTTCTGAACTCCTCTGAGTCCCTGAACAGCTTTCAGACGTTCTGATCTACTTTGAGCTTCTAAACTTTGTATAACTTCTGACCACGTTGTAGCATCTGAACTCTTTCAGAGTCTCAAATATTCAGACTTCCATTGGTTTCATCAGAGTTTAAATTAAGTGTGCTCTTGATTAAAAGTTGAATTCTCCTACACTTAATTTAAACATTAGTACCATCAATTGTCCATTTAATACTTTGTTATCATCAAAACTTAAGGGTGTGTATTAACACATATTTTGTTCCAACAAAGCCTTTTGATATAAACATTCAAAGTGATTTGCTTGTTCACTTAAGTGCTCACAATTAACTTTAAGCTTTTTATACTTATGTGAACTAGCATTAAGTAGTTTGATAAGTTCAGATTTTGGAAGTTGAGAGTATACCTGATTCAGAGCTTCATAACTTACACGTTCAGATTCTGAGTCCACTTCAGGTTCTGAGATGCTTGATATCTTGACTTCCTTCTCTCTTTCAGAGTTACCTTCAGAGAAGTTGTCTAGCTCTTCCCAGATTGTCATCCCTTTAATTATTTCTTCTCCATTCTTCTTTAAATCAAACCATCTCTGAAATTTCTTGGAGAACTTCTCAAAATATTCTTCATCAGATTCTTCATCATGTGCTTCTTCTGGATTCATGACTTGCTTCCCTCTTTTAGCTGCTTCTTTAAGATCCTCATTCAGATTTAGTCCTTCTTCCATATCTTTGATGAGATCAGCAATACGTGTGTAGATTCTCTGTTTCCACTCATCATTCAGAAGCTTAGCCATAGTGTTTTTCCTTTAGATCTTTTACGGTCTCACTGTGAAGTGATTTAGCAACATAACCGGAGCTCTAGATACCAATTGAAGGGGTGGAAGGAAAACACAAGAAGGGGGGTTGAATTGTGTTTTTAGAGTTTAATTTTTTTTTCAAGATATAGATCTATCAGAGTCTTTTAGCAGCGGATTAATAACACAATCAAGAAAAAGACTGAGCAGAAAATCAAAGGCAAGAGAGAGAGAGAGAGACAAGGATTTTATACCGGTTCCCCTAACAAATCGAGAGTACTCCAGTCCCCTTGCACTTCCAAGGGATTTCACTATAATCACTAAAGATTACGATCCTAGTGCTCAAACCCACAAGCAAGAGACTTCCCTATTGCTCAAGTCACACAAGACAAGAGACTTCACAAATGCTCCAGATCACACAATAGTAAATCCTAAACTTCTAAGCTTAAAAACTATTACACAAAATAACTTTCAGAGGCTCAGACAGTTTGTTGTTCACTTAGTTTGAAAGATAATTTCAGTTCAGTGTATGTGTGTCTCTCTTGTGTATTGTGCGTACAGTTATACAGAAATTAAGACGTTGTAGAATTCCATTGAGATGGACAGCTGTTAATTTCCAATTGCTTGAAACGTGGGTTTTGAATATCTTCCTAGAAGAAGTAATTCTGCTCCACAACTTCGTCCATGTTTTTCTGCTTGTCTAAATGCAGAAATAAAGGTACAGCACACTCCTTGATGATAAGATCAAATTCCAATTGAACGTTGTAGAGTGTTGTCCTTTATACAGTCATCAGGCTTAGAATGTTTCGAAACAGAGTGACATAGCCTTCTGATGAATGTTGGAATTCTTTGGCTTGTGATAAACTTTGACTTCTTGGCTTCTGATGGTCTTTGAATCTTTGGCTTCTGATAGTCCTTTGTAATTCAGCTTCTGAACGTCTTTGTCTTCTGAATGACACTTGACTTCTTAGCTTCTGAGATTCAATACCAAGCAACTTCTGATCCATGTAGCTTCTGAGCGTTGTAGGCTTCTGAACGTCTTTTGACTTCTGAACGCCTTCAGAGTATAATGCTTCAAACTCTATCAAAGTTTCTTCAGAGCTTAAATTAAATGTGCTCTTTCATAAATATAAGTTTGTCCAGCACACTCAATTTAAAACATTACAGAAATTCTGGCGTAGCAATGGGGTACCTGATGTGCCTACCTTTGAAACTACAACGTTCACAGCAGATTGAATATTAAGCAAAAAGTAAACAACTGGAAATTAAAGATACACAGGAGTTTGTTAACCCAGTTCGGCGTATAACACGACCTACTCTGGGGGATACCAATCCAGGAGAGAATCCACTATGATAAAACTAGTTAGAAGTTTCCAGCAAACGACCCGTTTACACTTCGTCACCTAGTTACTACCCGTGCTTCCTTCAACCTAGGACCACCTAGATCAGAGACCCTTATCCCTCCTCCTCTTAACCATACAACCAGTGTGATTGATCTAACCTTGAGAACAGTGAAGACACTCTTCAAACAGTAACCTATCTCCGTGTTTAAAAGCTTTGGAGTAGACTAAAAACCCTTACAACACAAGGACTCAGTCCTAAGCAAGTATCAAAGTGATACTAGTTAGGCTCACAATAAAACAAGACAAAACGCTAAAACCCTAGACACAAATAATATATTTCTTCACAAGAGTTTCAGTAACCTAAAACGGTTTATGGTCTTCAATATATATAGCACACAACCCAGCCCCGCTGGTTCCTTGATTTTTGCCTTCAAAAATAAGTTCAAACTATAGTATATCCGATACAAACTTTTTGGTCAAGCAAATCCAATAATATCCTAAAATATAGGAGTATATTTTAGACAATATATACTATCGGATAAATTCAGTAAATAAGCGAGTTCCATATCTTGAGGAACAAGTAATGCGCTAACATGGCGCTAAAGAGATAGGCTTGAAGGATAGCGCGTGTAACAAACTCTTCATATCTTCAGGCTTTAGGATGTTGTTCCATATGTAGACACATCTGCCACTACATCTGGCTAAATGCTGTTTTTGCAAAATTAAGCCAATTTCAAAAACCCAACAATTACTAATACCAATTGTCCTAAGTTTTGATGATAACAAAGTATTAAATGGACAATTGGTCAAACAAGGTATTATATGAAACCTAAAGAATATGATCCTGAACTGAAGTTTCTGCCTTCTGGAAGAAACAAAAAAATTCCAATGCCAAAACAGAGGCTGCCCCATTTTCAACCCCATCTGGGATTCAGAAATATGAGACCACAACCCTGGATTTGTCATTATTGTGGAAGAAGAGGACATATAAGGCCATTCTGCTACAAGTTATATGGGTTTCCGAAGAACAGTTAGAGGGAAGTACCTGATAAAGAAGAGATTAAACACACAAAAGAATGGAAGCCTAAAGGTAATGATGCTGGCTTAATTGCTCACACATCTCTTAGAGCTACTTCTAGAGAAGACTGGTACTTCGACAGTGGTTGCTCCAGATATATGACTGGAATAGAAAAGTTTCTGGTGGATCTTAAATCTTACTCCACTAGCTATGTTACATTTGGTGATCGTGCAAAAGGTGAGATTAAGGGAATTGGAAGACTAGCAAATGTTGGACAACCTGATCTTGATGACGTCTTACTCGTGAAAGGATTAACAGCAAATCTAATCAGCATAAGCCAACTCTGTGATCAAGGAATGAAGGTTAACTTTACCAAGGGTGAATGTCTTGTTACTAATGAAGAAGGTGAGTTGATAATGAAAGGAGTAAGGTCAAAGGATAATTACTATTTGTGGGTAGCTCCAGAAGAAATTAATTTATCTTCCTGTCTGATAACCAAAGAAGATGAAGTTAATTTATGGCACAGGAAACTTGGTCACCTTATCTTAAGAGCATGAAGAAGATTATCACTGAAGAAGCTATTAGAGGAATGCAAAAATTGAAAATAGAAAAAGGGAAGATATGTGAAGAATGTCAGGTTGGAAAGCAAATCAAGATGTCGCACCCTACAGTGCCCCATTTGACCACATCCAGAGTACTTGAACTACTACACATGGACTTGATGGGTCCTATGCAAGTGGAAAGTCTAGGAGGAAAGAAATATGCTTTTGTGGTAGTGGACGATTACTCAAGATATACGTGGATTAGCTTTCTTAGAGAAAAATCTGATACTTTCCTTGTATTCAAAGATTTGTGTATACAATTGCAAAGAGAAAAAGATGAGGGTATTATATGAATCAGAAGTGATCATGGAAGGGAGTTCGAAAACTCTAGCTTTGCTGAATTCAGTGCTTCAGAAGGTATTGGGCATGAGTTCTCATCACCCATTACACCTCAACAAAATGGTGTTGTGGAGAGGAAGAACAGGACTCTGCAGGAATGTGCCAGAGTAATGTTGCATGCTAAGAAGCTACCTTATCACTTTTGGGCTGAAGCTATGAGTACTGCATGTTACATTCACAACAGAGTCACATTGAGAACTGGAACTTCAAATACTCTATATGAACTATGGAAGGGGAGGAAGCCTACTGTAAAATACTTTCACATCTTTGGAAGTAAATGTTATATTCTTGCAGATAGAGAACCTAGAAGAAAATTGGATCCTAAAAGTGAAGGGGGAATTTTTCTAGGGTATTCTACAAACAGCAGAGCTTTTAGAGTATTCAACTCAAGAACTAGCACAGTAATGGAATCAATAAATGTTGTGGTTGAAGACACCTACTCTGCCAAAGAAACAGATGCTGATCCCAATGCTGACTCTACACCTGCCCCATCTGTTAATCTGGAAGAAGAAACCCACATAGATAAAATTGATGATTCAAGTAGAGAGACTGATTTGAACAATGCTCCAGTAAACAAAGGTCCCTCAGTCAGAGTTCAAAAGAATCACCCCACAGATCTTATAATTGGTGATCCTGATCAAGGCATTACTACTAGAAGATCACAGGATGTTGTGACAAATGCATGCTTTGTATCTAAGATTGAGCCCAAGAATGTTAAAGAAGCATTGACAGAAGAGTTTTGGATTGAAGCAATGCAAGAGGAATTGAATCAATTCAAGAGATGTGAAGTGTGGGACTTAGTAGCAAGACCTACCGACACTAATATAATTGGTACCAAGTGGGTGTATAAAAACAAATCTGATTCACAAGGAGTGGTTACAAGAAATAAAGCCAGGCTGGTAGCTCAAGGATATACTCAGATAGAAGGTGTTGACTTTGAAGAAACATTTGCACCGGTAGCTCGTTTAGAATCTATAAGGTTACTTCTCGGTGTGGCATGCATCCTAAAATTCAAACTTTACCAAATGGATGTGAAAAGTGGCTTTCTAAATGGATACTTGAATGAAGATGTATATGTAGAGCAGCCAAAAGGATTTGTTTATCCAAATCATCCTAATCATGTGTACAAGTTAAAAAAGGCATTGTACGGCCTCAAACAAGCACCTAGGGCTTGGTATGAGAGACTTACAGAATACTTAATAAAACAAGGCTACAGGAAGGGAGGAAATGACAAAACCTTGTTTGTTAAGGCGGAAGAGAAAGATCTGATGATAGCTCAGATTTATGTAGATGATATTGTATTTGGTGGAATGTCTGACAGGATGGTGCAACATTTCGTCCAACAAATGCAATCTAAATTTGAAATGAGTATGGTTGGTGAACTAACTTTCTTTCTTGGCTTACAAGTGAAACAGATGGAAGACACTATCTTCATCTCACAAAGCAAGTATGCTAAGAACATTGTGAAGAAGTTTGGTATGGAAAGTGCAAGTCATAAAAGAACTCCTGCTCCCACACATTTGAAATTATCTAAAGATGAGAAGGGTCTAAAGGTTGATCTATAGGAGCATGATTGAAAGCTTGCTATATCTCACTGCAAGTAGACCAGATATCACATTTGCAGTTGGAGTATGTGCTAGATACCAGGCTGAACCCAAGGTAAGTCATCTTACTCAAGTTAAAAGAATTTTGAAATATGTGAGTGGTACCAGTGATTATGGGATGTTATATACACATGGTGATAATGCTATGTTAATTGGTTATTGTGATGCTGACTGGGCTGGGAGTGCAGATGACAGAAAAAGTACATCTGGAGGATGTTTCTTCTTAGGAAATAATTTGATATCCTGATTTAGTAAGAAACAAAATTGTGTCTCACTATCTACAGCTGAAGCTGAATATATTGCAGCCGGGAGTAGTTGCTCTCAGTTAGTTTGGATGAAGCAAATGCTCAGTGAATATGGTATTCATCAGGAAACTATGACGTTATATTGTGACAATATGAGTGCTATTAATATATCCAAGAATCCAATCCAGCACAGCAGAACCAAGCATATTGATATCAGACATCATTTTATCAGAGAGCTAGTTGAAGATAAAATTGTGATTTTGGAACATGTTACCACAGGTGAACAACTGGCTGATATTTTTACGAAGGCGCTTGATCTTAATCAGTTTGAAAAACTCAAGGGCAAGTTGGGAATTTGCCTATTTGAAAGTTCATAGCAATTAACATGTTGTGCGCGTGCTTCAAAGTCCAACTCTTCATATGTTGAGCACGTTGTCCAAGAAAGAAGGAAAATTAATACTCCATTATATTATTTCCTTTATCACGCAAAATCCTTCATTTTTCGTTTAAACTCTTCAACTCTCCAACTCTCCACTTTACTCTCTCTCTCACACACTGTTGCAACTTCTCAAAATCTTTCATCTATCTGAATCATCAATCCTTGATCGTCATTCACAAATCATCATGTCTAGCAACTCACAAAACTCAACTGAAAATGATTTGTCTGATCGCAATGCTAGTCCTACGAAACCTGCATGTGATTCTCCGTCCCCAGATTCCATCGTTCCATCAGAAGAAATCCAATCGAAGAAAGAATCTCGATCATCTAAGAAAAGTAAGTCTTCTTCTAGTAAAAACAAGTCAAAGAAACACAAAAAGAAGAAAACTTCATCTGTATTGGGTTCGATTAAGATCAAGAAGAGCAAGAAGAAGAAATCATCCAAGAAAGGTGAATCGACTAGGGCATACTCTATGACTGGTTTGTATTTGGAAACAAATTCCCCAAAATGTGATGATGATGTCGTTGCTAAAGAAGGAACCTTTGATGAGAATCCCAACCTTAATGAAGTTACTGTTGCTGATCTTAATTCTGTTCAAGATTTAAATGCTGTTAACCCTAAATCTGACAATGAACAAGAAACACGATCTGAGAAAACATGTGCGAAGTCAGGAGTTGAAGCTGATGTTGTAGATCAAGGAGATGTGGTTTTGAACACTGTGAATGCAAAATTGGAGAAATCTGTACCAAACTCCAATGTGGGTGAAGAGGCTGAAACACTGCAAGATACATCTGGCGTGTTGCCAAATAATGCTACAATAACTGTTAATGGTGGGTCATGGATGAATGATAATGATGTGGATGAAGACTCTATTGCTCCTGTTGAGAAAGATGCCTCAAGCACTAGAGTTGAAGAAATTCAAGCTGATTGTGTTGAAGAAGATTTGATTGTTACGGGTGAGAAAATCATGCACTCCACACCCATTCAAAGTGTGGCTGGAAGAACAAGACAGAGGTCTATGAGACAAGTTGCTTCCCCTGTTACTGCTTTGGCTGCTCCCTCAAAGGCAGTGACCAAATCTAGCTGCAAATCAGTCCTGTATGGTCCTCCAAGGACTTGGAGTAAAGGTACTCCTCCTACTGAGAAAAAGAAGAAAGGGCTGAAAAGGAAGGAGATCAGCTCCAGTGATTCTGAGTATGATGTTGAGCAAGATGTGACTGCATTGGTTAGCACCTCCAGAAAGAATACTCGAAGCAGATCCTTGATTACTGACTCTAGTATTCATGCTCCTCTGGATAATGTATCATTCCATGATTCCTCATATGTCAATCAGTGGAAATTTGTGTATCACAAGCGTTTGGCTGTGGAAAGAAGTCTGAGTCCAGAGATGGTAGAGTGTGCTGATCTAATGGATGTTATTAAATTTGCTGGTTTGGAAAAGACTGTGACTGAACTTGGTATGTGTTATGAAATTCTTGTTAAAGAATTCTTGGTCAACATAGGACCTGACTGTGATGATCCTTTTAGTGATGAGTATAGGAAAGTGTTTGTTCGTGGTATGAGTATCAATTTTTCTCCAACTGTGATTAATCAATTCCTGGGAAGGAGTGATGCTGATGAACCTGCTATAGAGGTTACTGATAATGAGGTTTGCAAGACTCTTACTGGAGGAAAAGTACTGCAATGGCCTAGGAAGGTTAAATTGTCTACAACCGACCTTACTGTCAAATATGCCCTGTTGAATAAGATAGATGCTGCTAACTGGGTTCCTACCTCTCACAATTATTCTGTGGCTACTGGTCTAGGTAAGTTCATCTATGCTCTGGGCACCAAAACCCCTTTTAATGTTGGCAACTATATCTTTGATCAAACCTTAGTGCATGCTAAGTCTACTGCAACTAGGTTACCTATTGCATTCCCTACTATTTTGTGTGGTATCATTCTCTCCCAGCAGCCAAATATTCTCAGGAACTCTGATGTTCCATGCAAGAGAGAGACTGCTCTCACCTTTGACTGCAGATTGCTTGAAGGACCACATGAGGTGGATTTGGCTGTCCCATTTGCCACCCCATCCGGTGTATCTATGACCAGGAGACAAATGATAACAGATCTGAAGGATATCAATAAGGTTCTTGGTGATAAGAAGCTGAAGCTTGATAAGGTCATAGAGGCCTTGGAATCTGAAGAGCATGCTGGTGCTGCTGGAACCTCCAATGTCCAAGCTGAAGTGAATGTGGATGAGGATGTTGGTGTTAATCCTGATGAGAATGTTGTTGTGCAAGACTCTGACGAAAGTCTTGGCTTTTGAATCTGGTAGATCATGTCACATCACGTTTTTATTTAATTAATTATTTGATTTAATTTATTTATTTAAATTCCATGTTGTGTGATTTATTTAAATATGTGGCTTTTAGTGTAGTGGTGTGAATATAATAGTAGCGTTTTTAGGAGGTGTGAATAGAGGATTTGAGTTGGCTTCTGAGGAGGGGTAATTTGGTAAATTGAAAGGGGTTTAGACCTAGGTATAAGTTTTGAAAACTTAGAGAGAGAAATCATTTGTCATAAGTTTGTGAAGAAATAGAGAGAGAGAAAGCTAGAGAAGAAGAAGAAGAACATAGAAGAAGGAGCTAAGAGGGGAAGATTGGGGAGCTAATTCTTGAAGAATTAGAGGTAAGAGAGTAGTTATTTATGATTGTGGGTGACCAAGAGGGGGGAGAAATTACATTTCTCTTTGCCCAAACCCTCTCACCCTTTTATACTCTAAAGTTCATAACTTTATGAGTTTCTATGAATCAAAATGTTATCTTCTTGTTGATTTAGTGTTATTCATGTATTATAATGCTAGAAATATGTGTTGATGATTTCAATTTCGAAAATCTATGGTTGTTGGTTTGAAATTGCATGTTCATGAGCTTTTGAGGAAAAATATGATAAATCTCATGTTGATAATGATTTTAATGGTTTTAAGTTATGAAACTTGTACTTCTATGTATGATAACATGTTTATGACCTAAAGGAAACATCTTTTTAAAACTGGAACACGTTTTAGATGATTTGGGAAATGGAATCCGAACGGTCGTAAAACAGAGCAGTAATTCTGGGCACGCGTCGCTAGGCTAGAACTAGCGAGAGCTAGCGAGGGAACTCGCCAGGGCTCGCCAGTGCTCGCCAGCCAGCCCAGTGCTCTCTGACTTGCTTCGCTACGACGAGAACTAGTGAGGGATAGCGAGTAGCCTCTAACTTGCCTCGCTTTGGCGAGAGCTAGCGAGAGCTAGCGAAGTAGTCAGGTTTATTTGATTATTAAATGATGAAGATATGGTTTGGTGTATAGGTTGCTAGTATTATATTAATACATAAATGATTGATGTTGGAATTATAACGAATATGATTGATGATGATGTCTCTATATGATTGTTGAATATAGATACACATAATAATATTGATGATGAATGTATATGAGTATGTTATGTATTGACGAATGATTGATGGTGGAATTATGTATACATAAGGTTGGATAATGGTGGTGAATAACATACGTTATATATATGTTCATGCATCATGATTGAGTCTATTGATGAAGCTTGGGCGTTTGACCCATAACGAATTGATGAAGCTTGGGCGTTTGACCCATAACGAATTGATGAAGCTTGGACGTTTGATCCATAACGCATAGGATTCTTGTATCCTTATTTGGTGAATGGTACCGCATGCATATAGTCGTGTCTAGGGGACATGGCATGAAGGTGACATTAGATGCATTTAAGAAGGTGAACCTTAAATGTACTATATGTGATAATTGTCTAATTATGTGCTAAGTGTTTCCTTACATATAAGTCGTTGATCATTGATGGTGTGAATTTGAATACGTATATTAGATGATTAATGTACATGTCCTATTGATGTCGTTGGATTGCTATTATATACATGTCCATTATATGTATGATAGATTAATATATGCATTGTATATGTTGGATTAAATGTTAGTATTTACTTACATTTGTTATATGTTGATTATAAGTAACTAACTCTCTATTTTTGTATGTAATGGATCGTTGGGCGATTCAGATTCTCAGGCGTGAGGATTTTCTTTGCTTGCTTAGGAGGAGTACCCGGCATTTGTTGCTAGTTTTTAGGGTAAGGGGATGATTCGCTATCCTAGTGTCTTGTCCATTTGCTCTGGTGGTTGTAACACCGTGTTGGGGTTTAGTCTTATCGAACTTATGTCTAGCGTTGCTTTTAGACCTTGTTTTGTATGATGTTGTAAGGCTTTATGCCAAGCACTTAATGATCTATTTGTTGATGGCACGATATGTGTAGGCGATTTATGTGGATGTGGATTATTATGTTGATGGATTATTTAGCCATGACTAGTGTTTATGAGTTAAACTATATTCGTGATGATATAACCATGATGATATGCTATGTTGTTCCGCTGCGATGATCTCTTAATCATGTTTTGTATGATACGACATGCTATGTTGGTTTTAAATTTATACATGTAACGCTCTACTTGATTTACTTGATTTCATTTGCTGTTTAGTCACGAATTTTTGGGTAGAATTAAGTGGGGTGTTACAATTGGTATCAGAGCAAGGTCGATTCGTTGGAATCAATTAGGCTTAGTAACCCGTTGTACAACATGTGTAGGGTGCACTGTTTGTACTTTTGTTGTGACGTTTGTTTGTTGATTGAAATTGACTGTTCAGGACCATGACGTCGGCACGTGCTAATGCTCAGATCGCGGAATCACTTGCTACCTTGACTCATCTTTTGGTAAGAGGTGATGATCCAGCTAGGGATGGAGAGAAGCGCTTGGATAGGTTCTTGAAGCACAAGCCATCTTTCTTTGTTGGAGGTTTTAACCCGGTTGGAGCGGTTAAGTGGGTTGAAGAAGTTGAGATTATCTTTGATGCCATGGAGTGTGCTAATGAGAACAAACTTGCATTGGGAACTTATATGCTTAGGGAGGAAGCAAACCAATGGTGGAAGAATGCTAAGTTGAGGATAGGTAATGGAGGTGTTGCCATCACTTGGGAAATGTTCAAGCGGGAATTCTTTAACAAGTATTTTCCGGCGGATGTGAAGAATAAGAAGGTGGTAGAGTTCATGAAGTTAGAACAAGGGGACATGTCGGTAGCGGAGTATGCGGCTAAGTTTGAGTCCTTGTGTGCTTTTAGTCCTCACTACAATACCCCGGAGGCGGAGAACGACAAATGTGTCAAGTTTGAGAGTGGTCTACGCCCCGACATCAAGCATATTATTGGATTTGCGGAGATTAGGAACTTCACTACTTTGGTGGCAAAGGCTAGAATTTGTGATGAAGATGGGAAAGCTAAGAATAACTACTTCAAGGCGGTTAGAGGAAAGAATCAAGACCGTGCCAAACCTTATGAAGTTAAGGGTAAAGGAAGTGCTAGAAGTGGAAAGGGAAAAGAGAAGGTGGATGGTGACAAGTGCTATAGGTGTGGCAAGATTGGAAACCGTTCTTTTGAGTGTAAGAAGTATAAAGATGTGTGCTATAGTTGTGGAAAAGAAGGACATAAGTCTAAGGAGTGCAAAGCAACTACTCCTACTTGCTTTAATTGTGGTGAAGAAGGTCACAAGAGTCCGGAATGTAAGAAGCCGAAGAAGGTTACCGGGAAAGTGTTTGCTTTGAATGGAGAAGGAGCTGATCAAGTTGATAATCTCATTAGAGGTACGTGTTTCATTCATGACACTCCTTTAATTGCGATTATTGATACCGGAGCAACACTTTCTTTTATTTCTATGGATTGCATGAAGCGTTTGAATATTCCTGTTTATGAAATGTCTGGTTGTATGAATATTGAGACCCCTGCTAGTGGTTCGGTTATTACTCGTCTTGTATGTCGTAATTGTCCTGTTTCTGTGTTTGGTAGACATTTTGGTATGGATTTGGTATGTATTCCACTTAGTGGTATTGATGTTATCTTTGGGATGAACTGGTTAGTCTTTAACCAAGTTCATATTAACTGTTGTGAGAAGACTGTGATTTTCCCGAAGTCGGAAGGAAGTTTACCCTTGATGAATGGGGAAGAGTTGAAGGAATCTTCGAATGATCACGGAGAGTTGTTCATGGTGTTTGGATCATTGAAGCTTGAAGGTGGAGCTAAGTTGGAAGGGATTACAGTTGTTCGTGAATTTTCGGATGTATTTCCGGAAGATATATTTGATTTACCACCTGAAAGAGAAGTTGAGTTTGGTATCGATTTAGTACCTGGTACTAGCCCGATATCAATGGCACCGTATCGTATGTCGGCATCGGAATTGAACGAATTGAAGATGCAACTCGAAGAGTTATTGGAAAAGAAGTTCATACGTCCAAGTGTGTCACCTTGGGGTGCACCAGTGTTGTTAGTTAAGAAGAAGGAAGGGAGTATGAGGTTGTGCATTGATTATCGTCAGTTGAATAAGGTAACAATCAAGAATAAGTATCCACTTCCGAGGATAGATGATTTGATGGATCAACTAGTTGGAGCTTGTGTGTTTAGCAAGATTGATTTGAGGTCCGGATACCATCAGATAAGAGTGAAGACGGAGGATGTTCCTAAGACTGCTTTCAGAACAAGGTATGGCCATTATGAGTATACAGTGATGCGTTTTGGAGTTACGAATGCCCCTGGTGTTTTCATGGAGTACATGAATATGACCTTTCATTCGTTTTTGGATAAGTTTGTGGTAGTGTTCATTGATGATATTTTGGTGTATTCTAAATCGGAGGAAGAGCACAAAGAACATTTGAGAATTGTATTGCAAGTTTTGAAGGAGAAGAAGTTGTATGCCAAGTTGTCTAAGTGTGAATTTTGGTTGGAAGAAGTAAGCTTTCTTGGTCATGTAATTTCTGGTGGAGGTATAGCGGTGGATCCTGCAAAGGTTGATGCTGTGATGAAACGGGGAACGCCTGAGTCTGTTTTAGAGATAAGAAGTTTTCTTGGATTAGCTGGTTACTATAGAAGGTTCATTGAAGGATTTTCGAAAATGGCGTTACCATTGACTTTGTTGACTCGGAAAGATCAAGCATTTGTTTGGGATGAGAAATGCGAGAAAAGTTTTCAAGAGCTGAAAGAGAAATTGACTACCGCGCCTGTGTTGATTTTGCCTGATGCCAAGGAATCGTTTGTGGTGTATTGTGACGCATCAAAGTTGGGACTTGGTGGTGTGCTCATGCAAAAAGGAAAAGTTGTAGCTTATGCATCTCGTCAGTTGAAGATTCATGAGAGGAACTACCCCACCCATGATTTGGAATTAGCGGCCGTAGTATTTGCTTTGAAGGTATGGAGGCACTACTTGTATGGGTCAAGATTTGAAGTGTTTAGTGATCACAAGAGTTTGAAGTATTTGTTTGATCAGAA
Source organism: Trifolium subterraneum (assembly GCA_951799995.1). Taxonomy (NCBI): domain Eukaryota; kingdom Viridiplantae; phylum Streptophyta; class Magnoliopsida; order Fabales; family Fabaceae; genus Trifolium; species Trifolium subterraneum. Next base: position 27,411,048 of record OX637467.1, read on the forward strand.
AGAATTGAATATGAGGCAACGAAGATGGTTGGAATTCTTGAAGGACTATGATTTTGAGTTGAGTTATCATCCTGGAAAAGCTAATGTAGTAGCGGATGCTTTGAGTCGGAAGTCATTGCACATGTCATCGCTTATGGCAAAGGAGTTGGAGTTGATTGAAGAATTTAGAGACTTGAGTTTGGTATGTGAAGTCACCTCCAATAGTGTAAAGTTAGGAATGTTGAAGTTGACCAATCCTTTTCTTGAGAAGGTTAGAGAATGTCAAAAGGAGGATGAGAAATTGATGAAGAGAGTGGCACTAGTAATTGAAGGACAAGAGAACGATTTTAAAATGGACGAGGATGGAATAGTGAGATTCCGAGGAAGAGTTTGCGTACCCGATGTACCTGAGTTAAAGAAAATGATTTTTGATGAGGGTCATAAAAGTGGATTAAGTATTCATCCTGGATTAGTTAAGATGTACCAAGACTTGAAGAAGTTATTTTGGTGGCCTAGAATGAAGAAGGAAATTGCGGAATATGTGTATGCTTGTTTGGTTTGTCAGAAATCGAAGATTGAGCATCAGAAACCGTCTGGTTTGTTGCAACCGTTGTTCGTACCGGAATAGAAATGGGATAGTATTGCCATGGATTTCGTTGGAGGATTACCAAAGACAGCAAAAGGGAACGAAGTGATTTGGGTTGTAGTAGATCGTTTGACGATGTCGGCTCATTTTATTGCTATCAAGATTGGAACGTTGGTACCTAAGTTGGCAGAGATTTATGTTGAGCAGATTATAAGATTACATGGTATTCCATCTAGTATTGTGTCAGATAGAGATCCGAAGTTCACTTCTAGATTTTGGGAGAGCTTGCAAGAAGCGTTGGGAACTAAGTTGAGGTTGAGTTCTGCTTATCACCCTCAGACGGATGGTCAATCCGAAAGGACGATTCAATCTTTGGAAGATTTGTTGAGAGCGTGTGTGTTGGAACAAGGGGAAAGTTGGGATTCATGTTTACCTTTGATCGAGTTTACCTATAATAATAGTTTTCACTCAAGTATCGGAATGGCTCCTTTTGAAGCTTTATATGGGAGGAGATGTCGTACGCCCCTTTGTTGGTATGAATCCGGTGACACTGTAGTTTTGGGTCCCGATATTGTACAAGAGACTACGGAGAAGATTAGAATGATCCGAGAGAAGATGAAAGCATCCCAGAGTCGGCAGAAAAGTTACCATGATAAGAAGAGGAAGGATGTGGAATTCCAAGAGGGAGATCATGTGTTCTTAAGGGTGACTTCCACTACCGGTGTGGGGAGAGCATTGAAGTCTAAGAAGTTGACGTCGAAGTTCATTGGACCGTATCAGATTTCGGAGAGGATTGGAAAGGTAGCTTATCGGATTGCTTTGCCGATAACACTATCTAATTTACATGATGTGTTCCACGTGTCACAATTAAGGAAATATGTTTCGGATCCATCTCATGTAATTGAATCGGATGATATCCAAGTGAAGGATAATTTGACTATTGAGACTATTCCACTAAGAGTTGAAGGGAGAGAAGTAAAGAAGTTGAGGAACAAAGAGATTGCATCGGTGAAGGTTATTTGGGGAGGTCCCGCAGGAGAGAATGCAACTTGGGAATTGGAGAGTAAGATGAAGAGTTCGTATCCCGATTTGTTTTCAGGTAAATTTTCGAGGGCGAAAATTCTTTAAGGGGAGTAGAGTTGTCACATCACGTTTTTATTTAATTAATTATTTGATTTAATTTATTTATTTAAATTCCATGTTGTGTGATTTATTTAAATATGTGGCTTTTAGTGTAGTGGTGTGAATAGAATAGTAGCGTTTTTAGGAGGTGTGAATAGAGGATTTGAGTGGGCTTATGAGGAGGGGTAATTTGGTAAATTGAAAGGGGTTTTGACCTAGGTATAAGTTTTGAAACTTAGAGAGAGAAATCATTTGTCATAAGTTTGTGAAGAAATAGAGAGAGAGAAAGCTAGAGAAGAAGAAGAAGAACATAGAAGAAGGAGCTAAGAGGGGAAGATTGGGGAGCTAATTCTTGAAGAATTAGAGGTAAGAGAGTAGTTATTTATGATTGTGGGTGACCAAGAGGGGGGAGAAATTACATTTGTCTTTGCCCAAACCCTCTCACCCTTTTATACTCTAAAGTTCATAACTTTATGAGTTTCTATGAATCAAAATGTTATCTTCTTGTTGATTTAGTGTTATTCATGTATTATAATGGTAGAAATGTGTGTTGATGATTTCAATTTCGAAAATCTATGGTTGTTGGTTTGAAATTGCATGTTCATGAGCTTTTGAGGAAAAATATGATAAATCTCATGTTGATAATGATTTTAATGGTTTTAAGTTATGAAACTTGTACTTCTATGTATGATAACATGTTTATGACCTAAAGGAAACATCTTTTTAAAACTGGAACACGTTTTAGATGATTTGGGAAATGGAATCCGAACGGTCGTAAAACAGAGCAGCAATTCTGGGCACGCGTCGCTAGGCTAGAACTAGCGAGAGCTAGCGAGGGAACTCGCCAGGGCTCGCCAGTGCTCGCCAGCCAGCCCAGTGCTCTCTGACTTGCTTCGCTACGGCGAGAACTAGCGAGGGATAACGAGTAGCCTCTGACTTGCCTCGCTATGGCGAGAGCTAGCGAGAGCTGGCGAAGTAGTCAGGTTTATTTGATTATTAAATGATGAAGATATGGTTTGGTGTATAGGTTGCTAGTATTATATTAATACATAAATGATTGATGTTGGAATTATAACGAATATGATTGATGATGATGTCTCTATATGATTGTTGAATATAGATACACATAATAATATTAATGATGAATGTATATGAGTATGTTATGTATTGACGAATGATTGATGGTGGAATTATGTATACATAAGGTTGCATAATGGTGGTGAATAACATACGTTATATATATGTTCATGCATCATGATTGAGTCTATTGATGAAGCTTAGGCGTTTGACCCATAACGAATTGATGAAGCTTGGGCGTTTGACCCATAACGAATTGATGAAGCTTGGACGTTTGATCCATAACGCATAGGATTCTTGTATCCTTATTTGGTGAATGGTACCGCATGCATATAGTCGTGTCTAGGGGACATGGCATGAAGGTGACATTAGATGCATTTAGGAAGGTGAACCTTAAATGTACTATATGTGATAATTGTCTAATTATGTGCTAAGTGTTTCCTTACATATAAGTCGTTGATCATTGATGGTATGAATTTGAATACGTATATTAGATGATTAATGTACATGTCCTATTGATGTCGTTGGATTGCTATTATATACATGTCCATTATATGTATGATAGATTAATATATGCATTGTATATGTTGGATTAAATGTTAGTATTTACTTACATTTGTTATATGTTGATTATAAGTAACTAACTCTCTATTTTTGTTTGTAATGGATCGTTGGGCGATTCAGATTCTCAGGCGTGAGGATTTGCTTTGCTTGCTTAGGAGGAGTACCCGGCATTTGTTGCTAGTTTTTAGGGTAAGGGGATGATTCGCTATCCTAGTGTCTTGTCCATTTGCTCTGGTGGTTGTAACACCGTGTTGGGGTTTAGTCTTATCGAACTTATGTCTAGCGTTGCTTTTAGACCTTGTTTTGTATGATGTTGTAAGGCTTTATGCCAAGCACTTAATGATCTATTTGTTGATGGCACGATATGTGTAGGCGATTTATGTGGATGTGGATTATTATGTTGATGGATTATTTAGCCATGACTAGTGTTTATGAGTTAAACTATATTCGTGATGATATAACCATGATGATATGCTATGTTGTTCCGCTGCGATGATCTCTTAATCATGTTTTGTATGATACGACATGCTATGTTGGTTTTAAATTTATACATGTAACGCTCTACTTGATTTCATTTGCTATTTAGTCGCGAATTTTTGGGTAGAATTAAGTGGGGTGTTACAGATCATGCTAATGTAATTTCCTTCTTTTTCTTTCTGTTTTTAAGTGAGGGCTATGCCCTGGATTTGTGATGCACCTACGTGTGCCTTTGGTTTTGTAATCTCTGCACTCTGCTACTCTGCTAAGTCTCTCCATGCTTATCTTTGACAAATTTAATGGCTAAAAAGGGGGAGTAGATTTTGATTATGATTGATGTTCTGATTGTGATTGAAGAGGTAGATAGCTACATTTGAATCTACATATGGTGCATGTCTCTGTGAATGAATGTTATACTATCTGTAGCTTAGTAGTCCTGTGTGTGAGTATACCTATATGCATGAAGTAAGGGGGAGATAAATATATGTGTGCTATGCATGAAGTAAGGGGGAGATAAATATATGTGTGCTATGCTTGAAGTAAGGGGGAGTGAAATGAATGTGATGAGATGCTTGATGTTGCCTCATCCTGGATACCATCCAGTATGACTGAATGGAGAATTTATTTTTCTCTATTTTACTGGAATTTTTATATATGTGTGATGTTTATTTATTGTTGAAGACTTGTGTGAGAATTTATTTTTCTCCAAGTATGCGAATCCACTTAGAGAGTTTCTTTCTCTTTGATGTTGTTCTCTCTGAAGATTAAAATGTGCTTATTCCGTTGGCAAAAATCTCTGATGGTTCGTACATATTTTTGATGGAATAATAGCTCTACTGTATTCTATCATTGTGTTGTGTGTTCATGATGTACATCTTTTGATAATCTGCCTAATATTGTTTTGAGCCAAAATTTGCCAAAGGGGGAGTTTGTTGGGTTTTTGAAATTGGCTTAATTTTGCAAAAACAACATTTAGCCAGATGTAGTGGCAGATGTGTCTACATATGGAACAACATCCTAAAGCCTGAAGATATGAAGAGTTTGTTACACGCGCTATCCTTCAAGCCTATCTCTTTAGCGCAATGTTAGAGCATTACTTGTTCCTCAAGATATGGAACTCGCTTACTTACTGAATTTATCCGATACTATATATTGTCTAAAATATACTCCTATATTTTAGGATATTATTGGATTTGCTTGACCAAAAAGTTTGTATCGGATATACTATAGTTTGAACTTATTTTTTAAGGCAAAAATCAAGGAACCAGCGGGGCTGGGTTGTGTGCTATATATATTGAAGACCATAAACAGTTTTAGGTTACTGAAACTCTTGTGAAGAAATATATTATTTGTGTCTAGGGTTTTAGCGTTTTGTCTTGTTTTATTGTGAGCCTAACTAGTATCACTTTGATACTTGCTTAGGACTGAGTCCTTGTGTTGTAAGGGTTTTTAGTCTTCTCCAAAGCTTTTAAGCACGGAGATAGGTTACTGTTTGAAGAGTGTCTTCACTGTTCTCAAGGTTAGATCAATCACACTGGTTGTGTGGTTAACAGGAGGAGGGACAAGGGTCTCTGATCTAGGTGGTCCTAGGTTGAAGGAAGCACGGGTAGTAACTAGGTGACGAAGTGTAAACGGGCTGTTTGCTGGAAACTTCTAACTAGTTTTATCATAGTGGATTCTCTCCTGGATTGGTATCCCCAGAGTAGGTCATGTTATACGCCGAACTGGGTTAACAAATTCCTGTGTATCTTTAATTTCCAGTTGTTTACTTTTTGCTTAATATTCAATCTGCTATGAACGTTGTAGTCTCAAAGGTAGGCACATCAGGTACCCCATTGCTACGCCAGAATTTCAGAATGCATCAAAAGGAAATGGTGAAGAATTTATTAACGAGGTTTCTAGCATTAGTAGAACCTCTCACGTTAATGTTGTGACCCTTCTTGGATTTTGTTTTGAGGGACGCAAAAAAGCTCTTATTTATGAGTTAATGTCAAACGGTTCTCTTGATAATTTTATTTACATGAAGGGACCACAAAACATTGGATCTATGAGTTGGGAGAAGTTGTATGAAATTGCAAAAGGGATAGCTCGAGGTTTAGATTACTTGCATAGAGGATGCATTACTCGAATTTTACATTTTGACATAAAACCGGATAATATTCTTTTGGATGAGAATTTCAGTCCAAAAGTATGAGATTTTGGGCATGCAAAGCTTTGTCCCAAGAAAGAGAGCATTATTTCTATATCAAATGCTAGAGAAACAATAGGGTATATTGCTCCAGAAGTGTGTAATAGACAATTTGGTCGAGTTTCAATAAAGTCAGATGTTTATAGCTACGGAATTGTTGGATTTTTGTATTTTGGTTACAATTTTGCAAAAACAAACTCTAGCCTAATGCTGGACAAGATGCTGTAACATATGGAGTACAACATTACTCCTACTTGTTGGGTTTTTGAAATTGGCTACATTTTGCAAAAACAGATTTAGTCAGATGTAGGGTCGGATGTGGCAACATTTGGAACAACATCTTGAAGCCTGAACTGAGCGCACCTTTTCATACATGGACCACGCGTTTTATGAGTTGAGATCCACTCCATTAGATTATGCTCCGGTTAGTCCATTTTATTGCACAGATGTGTCACATGTGGCATAAAAATAGTTCAATGGTTCAGATTAAACATTGAAAGTATGCATTTATTTTTTAATAAGAAAAGAATAATAAAACGTTGACAAAATCCAGTCTTCTTCTTCCTCTGCAAATACTCCCACTTCCTCTTGTCGCGCTCGCCGCTGTCACCCTATCCGTCGACGGAACACCTTCTCTTGTTCAGTCTCGTCAAAGCCAGTCCAGATCTCCCAATCCACTACAACGATTTCTTTTGATGTTATCCTAAATCTGGATTCAAAACAAAGTATTCAGATCACATAAACCCATTTGAATCTTAGAAATAACAAACTCATCAAAAACTTTTATTTTTTCCTATAGCAAATTGAAATTGGGAAGTTGTCGTTGATAGTAGAGAAGCTAATATAATAATGAAATTAAAACAGTGATGCAGTGGCGGCGACAACAGGTAATAGAATGTGTTTTTCGTGGTGGAGGTAGCGCAACAAAATTGATACACCGTGGCAGCGACTTCGACACAGTGTGGCGGCGGCGTTAGGGTAGTTCATGACGTGGCGGCAAGAAGGCAAAGAGACACAGATATGGTGAAGGAAGAAGATAGAAACAAAGTTGCTGTTAGTTCACACGAGTGTTTCTATGTGGCTTTAATCACAGCCATTGAAATTCTTAATTGCCACGTATCATTTATCGATAGAAAAACTAGAGGAAATGGAGTATAAGGAAATGAAGTATCAGCTAACTCGTGGCTATTTAAAGGAAGACTCAGACCTAATTTATGTACCAAAATCGGACCGAATTTGAATATCAAAGATGTAGTCTTTTCGGGTTTTGTGTCTTTGTAAGCCTTGTGCTTTATTTTGTATACCACTCTGTTGTTGCCATTGATTATCAAAGCACAGAGATGGATGTTTTGTCGAGTTGTATTTGTGATTTACTCAAGAGCTTTTAAGTGAGAGTAACGTCTATTTATGTCTAGGAGTGTGTCTCCACCATTTGATTGTTCTGTTTGTAAACAACGCTGTCTGTGTTGTTTGAGGGGAAGTGAGAGGTGTCTCATATCTAGGAGTTCCAGGTAGAAATTAGCATGGGTAGTGATTAGGTGATAGGTCATAAACCAGGGTGTTTGCTAAGGGCTTTGAACAAACATTATCATAGTGGATTTCCTTCTTGGATTGGTATCCCTAGAGTAGGTGTGTGTTTACGCCGAACTGGGTTAACAACATACTGTGTTATTTACTTTCTTTGCAATTTATTTCTACCTTGTTTTTATTGTTCTGTACTGGTACGAGATGTGGTACGCGATGTGGTAAAATCCGGTACCTCATTTGGACTACGTCAGAATTTCAATTGGCATCAGAGCAGGCATCCTGTTCTGTATCTGGGTGAGCTCCAGGAAAGATACTTTCTGGCACTATGGACGAGGAAGAAGGAGATGAAGAAGAAGAATGTGATGTTGTAGTTGGTATGATGTGCATGTGAGTGTGAATGTTGTGTTGTGTTGAGGGGGAGTAACTGTTTCTCTTGGTTTGTCTGCTATGCATGAAGTAAAGGGGAGCAAATGTTTTCTGTAGTATGCATGTTTTCAGGGGGAGTAGAGTTCTTATGATGATGTCTTGACATGTATGCATTGAGGGGGAGCAGTTTAATCTTTATACAGATATGTTGCTTGATGCTACCCCATCTTGGCTACCATCCAGTCTGTTTTATTCTGAGTATGTTTATGTGCTATGTGCCAGAGAATTTATTTTTCTTAGTTGATTGGAAATTTATTTTTTCCTATGTTTCTTTGATGTGGGAATTCTGCTTCTGGTGTGTTTGAAGATTCAGATCTTATTAGGAAGTTGTGTACTATATCTCTCCAAGACATGTCTATTATTGTTTTAGCCAAAATTTGCCAAAGGGGGAGATTTTTGGTGTAATGCCCCGACTTTTAGAATTAATTTATTTTTTATATTTTGATTATTAGGAGTTGCTCATGTTGATTGTTGTGTGGTTATTTAATTAATTTTTGTGTTAAATGATTAATCCTTGAGAAAATAAATGGGTCGAATGTTGTTGATAAATTAAAATAAAAATGAGAAGAAAGTGGAGTGTGTGGTGCAAATATAAAATGGTGCGTGAAATGGAGGTGAGAGTGAGTAAAGTAGTAGATAATGTGAAATTAGTGAATTTGGACCTAGGGGTGTGATAGAGGTGAGGAGGGGTGTAAATTAGAAAATCATAGAGAGACAAATGAATAAATAAAAACATAATTTTTATTGAGACTTGTAGGTTAAGTGAACTAAATTTTTTCTATAAATAAGAGGGATTAGAAACAAATTAGGATTTGCCACTTCTATCAAATAAAAAAAAAGGGGGGGGGGGGGGGCAAGCCTGATGTCTTGCATGAGTGAGTATATAGACCATGGATTTGATTATTCCAAGTTTTGGAGGAGATTAAGTGATTTTCGTTTCCCTGTATATACCTCCAGTAAGGAGATAATTTCTCACTACTCGTAACTTTGATTGAGATGCCGCTTGATTCTGTGTTTAGCTAACGAAATTCCGGTCGATTGGACACATGTTTCATGAATTTCTAAGCAATAATGAGTTCGGGAGATGCAATGGAAGTTTGGGGTCTGATGCAGGAATTTGGGTTACGGGTTTAGAGTTTTGTGGCTGCAAATTCGGGTTTTCGGCGAGCTCCAAAGTTGTTGTTAACACGTTTCAGACGACATGTTCAGGTAGATAGGTTTATTGGAGCAAGGACCAGCGCCCCAATTTTTTCCATCGACGAAATCCAATGATTTGCTTAGTACTTTTTCACTGTAACTACAATTTTAATGAAACGAACGCCGAAACGACCGTGAATATAATTGCTGCAATGTACAAAGATTGGTTTTCAGATTAGGGGTAAGTTTCTTTGACCCAATTTCGAAATTGAACTTTTAGTTTGAGTTCTCATATTTTATTGTTGGCTTTTAACCATAAATCGTCGATTGGGATCAATTGGCGGATGAGGAGTCAAAGGAATTGAAACCTTTCGCTGGTATACTTGGATTAGTGTGCGAAGAATTCGAAATAAGGTGAGGGGGTTTAACCTTTCGTGTAAATTTCTGAATTTTAATATTAAGGGGATTTAATTCTTTCGTTTAAAATTCTAAACTTTGAGTTGTGTGAGTTGATTGTTTCTTTTGCCTTGTGTGTTGTTATTATGGTTGCCGGTGTTGTCGTGATTTCTATCCTTTGTGATCAATGATGTTGTGTTGTCGAATTAATTGCAATTATTGTTGAGTAATAGCTGAACCTCTGAGTTCATCAATTGGATGGGGTTTAAGGGTTTTGGAAATGAATGAAGTTTTATTAAAAATCAAATTTAGTGTACTACGAAGAGCATTATTTAGAGTCATGGGCATGAGATAGTAAGCTACTAGCTGCCGTAGCAGAGGGGTTTATTTAATTAAATTAAACTACCAAATGAGAGGTGTCCAAACCATTGCTTAATGAAGTTGATTATGGATGTTGAATTTAAGCCGTTGTTAAAGGAAGACTCAAACCTAATTTATGTACCGAATTCAGACGGAATTAGAATATCAAAGATGTAGTCTTTTCGAGTTTCGTGTCTTTGTAAGCCTTGTGCTTTATTTTGTATAACACTTTGTTTTTGCCATTGATTATCAAAACACAGAGATGGATGTTTTATCGAGTTGTATTTGTGATTTACTCAAGAACTTTTAAGTGAGATTAAAGTCTATTTATGTCTAGGAGTGTGTCTCCACCATTTGATTGTTCTGTTTGTAAACAACACTGTCTGTGTTATTTGAGGGGAAGTGAAAGGTGTCTCATATCTAGGAGTTCCTAGGTAGAAATTAACATGGATAATGATTAGGTGATAAGTCATAAACTGGGGTGTTTGCTGAGGGCTTTGAACTAACATTATCATAGTGGATTTCCTTCCTGGATTGGTATCCCCAGAGTAGGTGTGTCTTTACGCCGAACTGGGTTAAAACATACTGTGTTATTTACTTTCTTTGAAATTTATTTCTACCTTGTTTTTCTTGAATTGTACTAGTACGAGATGTAATACGCGATGTGGTAACATCCGGCACCTCATTTGGACTACGTCATAATTTCAATTGGTATCAGAGCACGCATCTTGTTCTGTATTTGGGTGAGCTCCAGGAAAGATACTTTCTGGCACTATGGAAGAGGAAGAAGGAGATGAAGAAGAAGAAGGTGATATTGTAGTTGGTATGATGTGCATGTGAGTGTGATTGTCATGTTGTGTTGGGGGGAGTAACTGTTTCTCTTGGTTTGTCTGCTATGCATGAAGTAAGGGGGAGCAAATGTGTTCTGTAGTATGCATGTTTTCAGGGGAGTAAAGTTCTTCTAATGATGTCTTGACATGTATGCATTGAGGGGGAGCAGTTTAATCTTTATACAGATGCTTGATGCTACCTCATCTTGGCCACCATCCAGTCTATTTTATTTTGAGTATGTTTATGTGCTATGTGTTTGAGAATTTATTTTTCTCAGTTGATTGGAAATTTATTTTTTCCTATGTTCTTTGATGTGGGAATTCTTTTTCTGGTGTGTTTGAAGACTCAGATCTTATTTGGAAGTTGTGTACTATATCTCCCCAAGAAATGTCTAATATTGTTTTAGCCAAAATTTGTCAAAGTTTGTTGGTGTAACGCCCCGACTTTTAGAATTAATTTATTTTTATATTTTGATTATTAGGAGTTGCTCATGTTGATTGTTGTGTGGTTAGTTAATTAATTTTTGTGTTAAATGATTAATCCTTGAGAAAATAAATGGGTCGAATGATGTTGGTAAATTAAAATAAAAATGAGAAGAAAGTGGAGTGTGTGGTGCAAATATAAAATGGTGCGTGAAAAGGAGGTGAGAGTGAGTAAAGTAGTAGAGAATGTGAAATTAGTGAATTTGGACCTAGTGGTGTGATAGAGGTGAGGAGTGGTGTAAATTAGAAAATCATAGAGAGACAAATGAATAAATAAAAACATATTTTCTATTGAGACTTGTAGGTTAAGTGACCTAAATTTTTCTATAAATAAGAGGGATTAGAAACAAATTAGGATTTGCCACTTCTATCAAATAAAAAAAAAATGGGAAAAGCCTGATGTCTTGCATGAGTGAGTTATAGACCATGGATTTGATTATTCCAAGTTTTGGAGGAGATTAAGTGATTTTCGTTTTCCTATATATACCTCCACTAAGGATATAATTTGTCACTACTCGTAACTCTGATTGAGATGCCGCTTGATTCTGTGTTTAGCTAACGAAATTCCGGTCGATTGGATGCCAATTTCATGAATTTCTAAGCTATAATGAGTTCGGGAGACGCAATGGAAGTTTGGGGTATGATGCAGGAATTTGGGTTACGGGTTTACAGTTTTGTGGTTGCAAATTTGGGTTTTCGTTGAGCTCTGAAGTTGTCGTTAACACGTTTCAGACGTCATGCTCAGGTAGATAGGTTTATTGGAGCAAGGACCAGTGCCCCAATTTTTCGATCGACGAAATCCATTGATTTGCTTAGTTCTTTTCACCGTAACTCCGATTTTAATGAAACGAACGCCGAAACGACCGTGAATATAATTGCTGCAGTGTAAAAAAGATTGGTTTTCAGATTAGGGGTAAGTTTCTTTGACCCAATTTCGAAATTGAACTTTTAGATTGAGTTCTCATATTTTATTATTGGCTTTTAACCATAAATTGTCGAGTCGGATCAATTGGAGGATGAGGAGTCAAAGGAATTGAAACCTTTTGCTGGTATACTTGGATTAGTGTGCGAAGACGTCGAAATAAGGTGAGGGGGTTTAACCTTTCGTTTAAATTTCTGAATTTTAATATTAAGGGGATTTAATTCTTTCGTTTAAAATTCTAAACTTTGAGTTGTGTGAGTTGATTGTTTCTTTTGCCTTGTGTGTTGTTATTATGGTTGTCAGTGTTGTCGTGATTTTTATCCTTTGTGATCAATGATGTTGTGTTGTCTGTTGTGTTGTCGAATTAATTGCAATTATTGTTGAGTAATAGATGAACCTCTGAGTTCTTCAATTGGATGGGGTTTAAGGGTTTTGGAAAGGAATCGAGTTTTATTAAAAATCAAATTTAGTGTACTAGGAAGAGCATTATTTAGAGTCATGGGCATGAGATAGTAAGCTACTAGCTGCCGTAGCAGAGGGGTTTATTTAATTAATTTAAACTACCAAATGAGAGGTGTCCAAACCATTGTTTAATGAAGTTGATTATGGATGTTGAATTTAAGCCGTTGTTAAAGGAAGACTTAGACCTAATTTATGTACCGAAATCAGACCGAATTAGAATATCAAAGATGTTGTCTTTTCGGGTTTCGTGTCTTTGTAAGCCTTGTGCCTTATTTTGTATAACACTTTGTTTTTGCCATTGATTATCAAAGCACAGAGATGGATGTTTTATCGAGTTGTATTTGTGATTTACTCAAGAACTTTTAAGTGAGATTAAAGTCTATTTATGTCTAGGAGTGTGTCTCCACCATTTGATTGTTCTGTTTGTAAACAACGTTGTCTGTTTTATTTGAGGGGAAGTGAAAGGTGTCTCATATCTAGGAGTTCCTAGTTAGAAATTAGCATGGGTAGTGATTAGGTGATAAGTCATAAACCGGGGTGTTTGCTGAGGGCTTTGAACTAACATTATCATAGTGGATTTCCTTCCTGGATTGGTATCCCCAGAGTAGGTGTGTCTTTACGCCGAACTGCGTTAAAACATATTGTGTTATTTACTTTCTTTGAAATTTATTTCTACCTTGTTTTTCTTGTTTTGTACTAGTACGAGATGTGGTACGCGATGTGGTAACATCCAGTACCTCATTTGGACTACGTCAGAATTTCAATTGGTATCAGAGCATGCATCTTGTTCTGTATTTGGGTGAGCTCCAGGAAAGATACTTTCTGGCACTATGGACGAGGAAGAAGGAGATGAAGAAGAAGAAGGTGATATTGTAGTTGGTATGATGTGCATGTGAGTGTGAATGTCATGTTGTGTTGGGGGGGAGTAACTGTTTCTCTTGGTTTGTCTGTTATGCATGAAGTAAGGGGGAGCAAATGTGTTCTGTAGTATGCATGTTTTCAGGGGGAGTAAAGTTCTTCTGATGATGTCTTGACATGTATGCATTGAGGGGGAGCAGTTTAATCTTTATACAGATGTGTTGCTTGATGCTACCTCATCTTGGCTACCATCCAGTCTGTTTTATTTTGAGTATGTTTATGTGCTATGTTGGTGTTTTGTATGTTGGCCTCATTTTGCAAAAACATGTTCAAGCAAGATGTTGGACCAGATACCGTAGCATGTGGGTACAACATCTGTCTTGCCAGTATTTAATGCTCTATTTGCGCGCCATATCTTTGAAGATTATCTGAAGCACTATTTTCGCCTTATTTGCTTATCAAGACGCACGCCTTTAAACAAGGGTTTATTAGGTGGCTGGACCAAGATATACTTTCCAGAAGATGCTACGCCATTTATGGAAACAAGTGATTCTTTCCATTACATGTGTGCTGGACTTTGCAAAAGGACAGCTGAAGATTAAAGCCCAATATGAAGACCTAGCCCATGCTAACTCAGGTCATATAAATATGTGAAGACTAAAACCTAAATGACTACTGAAGCCGTATTTTAAGAATATAGTTTAGGGTTTGAGTCTTGTTAATTGTAAGCCTTTTCTTGTGGATTCTATAACACAAGCTTAGGCCTGTTTGGTTTGTTATTTGTATAACTTCTCCCAAGCTTTTAAGCACGGAGACTGTTTTGTTGTTTGGTTAGTGAAACCGCACTGTTCGTAGAACTGAATAATCACGAGGTTCGTGATAGAAAGGAAGTGAGACGGGGTCTCAAACTTAGGAGTTCCTAGGTTGAGTTAGCACGGGTAGAGTCTAGGTGATAAGTCGTAAACTTGTATGTTTGCTGTGGGCTTAGAACTAGATCTATTATAGTGGATTCCTTCCTGACTTGGTAGCCCCCAGAGTAGGTCGTTGTGAACGCCGAACTGGGTTAACAATTCTCTGTGTTATTTACTTCATTGTCTGTTGTTTTTACTTGTTGATTATAATCTACTGTGGACATACGCTAGAGCATTTGTCTTAGCATTAAAACTGGTTACGGACGACAATTGCTATAGCTTCTGTCTTAACATTTGTCCTCAGTAGGTGCCAGAATTTCAATTGGCATCAGAGCAGGCACCCTGTTCTGTGTGGGTGAGGACCAGGGAAGTTACTTTCTGGCATAATGAACAAGGATGGTGGCTATGTCAACAGACCTCCACTTCTGGATGGATCAAACTATGATTACTGGAAAGCCAAAATGGTGGCATTTATTAAATCACTTGATAGCAAATCTTGGAAGGCTATCCTAACGGGATGGGAGCATCCAGTGATACGTGACAAAGATGGTAAAACTACAGGTGAACTAAAACCAGAAGCGGATTGGACCAAGGAAGAGGATGAGCTTGCACATGGTAACTCCAAGGCGCTAAATGCCTTATTCAATGCTGTGGACAACAACATTTTCAGGATGATCAAACAGTGCTCAGTGGCTAAGGAAGCATGGGAAATTCTAATGACTACACATGAAGGCACCGCTAAGGTGAAGAATTCAAGGCTACAGCTTCTGACCGTAAAGTTTGAGAATCTAATGATGGGTGAAGGTCAATCTGTTCATGACTTCCACATGACCATTCTAGATTTTGCAAACAACTTTGATGCTCTAGGAGAAAAGCTAAGCGAGGAAAGAATGGTAAGAAAAATGCTTAGATCTCTTCCTAAGATGTTTGATATGAAAGTCACTACCATAGAAGAAGTACATGATATAGGAGTGATGAAACTTGAAAATTTGGTGGGTTCATTACAAACCTATGAGCTGGCTGCTAAAGAGAAAACCGAGAAGAGGAAGAAGAGTATAGCTCTTGTAACCAACACCACTGAAAGTGAGGAAGTAGAAAATGGTTTAGAAACTGATGAAAATTTATCTGAAACTATGGCACATCTAGGCAGACAGTTCAACAGAATATTAAAGAAGATGGATGGAAGAGGCAGGACAAATGCTAAAGGCAACTTCTTTGATAATAACAGAAAGTTTAATGGTGAAAGAAAATACAGACCTGAGGAAAAGGCCAGTACTGGAAAAGGTGTTCAATGTCATGAATGTGAAGGCCATGGACATATTAGAGCTGAATGTCCAACATTCCTGAAGAAACAGAAGAAGGTTATGGCTGTCACTTGGTCTGATGAAGATGACTCTGAGGATGATGACTACTCTGAGTCTGCAAATCACATTACTGCACTTACTGGATTTATTGAATCTGAATCAGATGATGAAGAATTGACCTTTGATGAACTAGCTGCGTCCTATAAAGCACTGAGTCAGAAGAGTGAAAAGATTTGTCAGCAGCAACAAAACGTTATAAGTAAATTGCAAGATGAGAAGGTGAAGCATCAGACTCAAATATCTCAACTCACAAAGCAGCTACAATCTGAGAAGGCAAAGCATCTGTCCGAGGCTTCTGCTCTTAGAGATGAGGTAACCACATTGAACTATCAGCTGACTAGTTTAAATAAACAGCTTAGACTGCTAAATAATGGAACTGAAAGATTAGATATACTGGTTGAGGGTCAAGTTGCTGGGAAACCTAAGGGTATTGGAGTAGAATATAACTATCCTAAAAAGAAAAATGTTACTTCTACTAGTACATTTGTTCCTGCTAAAGACACTTATGATCCTACTGAAACCAGACAGATGCCACAACATGTTCAACAACATCAGCCTGCCAAAATAATTCCTAAACCTAAGGGATGGATCTGTCATTATTGTGGTAGAAAGGGTCACATCAGACCTTTTTGTTTTAGATTATATGGGTTTCCAAGATGGTATAGTAATCCCAGGTACGAATCTGATTCAAGAAATGCAAAGAAGGAATGGAAACCAAAGGCAAATGATGTTGCTCACATAGCTCATACATCTCTGAGAGTTTCGTCCAGAAATGATTGGTACTTTGATAGTGGTTGCTCAAGACATATGACTGGTGTTGAAAGTTATCTAACCAATGTTAAAGCTTACACTACTAGTTATGTTACTTTTGGTGATGGAGCCAAAGGTCAGATCAAAGGCATTGGAAGTCTCACTGCAAATGGGTTGCCTAAGCTTGAGAATGTTCTTTTAGTGGAAGGATTGACTGCAAATCTCATAAGCATCAGTCAATTGTGTGATCAAGGAATGAAAGTGAACTTCACGAAGTCTGAATGCATTGTCTCAACTAAAGATGGTGAATCTGTTATGAAAGGAGTCAGGTCTAAAGATAACTGTTATTTATGGATTCCTGAAGAAAGTGCTCAAATTTCTTCCTATCTCATCACTAGAGAAGATGAAGTCAAGTTATGGCATCAAAAGATGGGTCATCTTAATCTAAGGAGTATGAAGAAAGTCATAGCTGAAGATGCAGTAAAAGGAGTACCTAAACTGAAGATAGAAGAAGGAAGCATATGTGGTGAATGTCAAATTGGGAAGCAGACAAAGATGCCACACCCAAAGCTGCAGCATCTGACTACATCAAAGGTGCTTGAATTACTTCATATGGACTTGATGGGGCCTATGCAGGTTGAAAGTCTAGGAGGAAAGAGATATGCTTTTGTTGTTGTAGATGACTACTCAAGATTCACTTGGATCAACTTTCTCAGAGAAAAGTCAGACACCTTTTGTGCTTTCAAGGATTTGTGTAAACAACTTCAAAGAGAAAAAGATAGTGTCATTGTCAGAATAAGGAGTGACCACGGTAGAGAATTTGAAAACTCAAGATTCTCTGAGTTTTGCACTGCTGAAGGAATAGGACATGAATTTTCTTCACCTATTACACCTCAACAAAATGGTGTAGTTGAAAGAAAGAACAGAACTATACAAGAATGTGCTCGTGTCATGCTACACTCAAAGAAACTGCCTCAACACTTTTGGGCTGAAGCTATGAATACAGCATGTTACATTCTTAATCGTGTCACTTTAAGAGCTGGAACCACTAAGACCTTATATGAATTGTGGAAAGGTAGAAAACCTACTATCAAGTACTTTCATGTATTTGGAAGTAAGTGTTACATTCTGATAGATAGAGAACAAAGGAGGAAGATGGATCCAAAGAGTGATGAAGGTATATTCTTGGGATACTCAACTAACAGCAGAGCCTATAGAGTGTATAACTCCAGAACTCAAGTAATGATGGAATCAATGAATGTTGTGATAGATGATGTACCATCTGACGCTAAGACAGATGAAAGTCCAGATGGTGAAGCATTTGAATTCCAGCCTGAAGAAACTGCTAGTATAGAGGATTTTGAGGTAACGCCTGATAGTTCTACCACTGATGATACTACTGCTCCAGTTAGTAAAGGACCATCTATCAGAGTCCAGAAAAATCATCCCAAGGATCTGATCATAGGGAATCCTGATGAAGGTATTACCACAAGAAGAAATCAAGATATAATCTCTAACTCTTGCTTTGTGTCAAAAATAGAGCCAAAAAATGTCAAAGAGGCTCTCATGGACAATTATTGGATTACTGCTATGCAAGAAGAGTTGAATCAGTTTGAAAGAAGTGAGGTTTGGGATCTAGTTCCTAGACCAAAAGGGTTGAATGTAATAGGTACTAAATGGGTTTATAAAAATAAATCTGATGAAAATGGAACTATTACAAGAAACAAGGCGAGGCTTGTGGCACAGGGATACACTCAAGTGGAAGGATTAGACTTTGATGAGACTTTTGCCCCAGTTGCTAGATTAGAGTCTATACGGCTGTTGCTTGGTGTTGCATGCATTCTGAAATTTAAACTTTTCCAAATGGATGTTAAGAGTGCCTTTCTCAATGGGTACTTAAATGAAGAGGTGTATGTGGAACAACCAAAAGGCTTTGTGAATCCAGATCTTCCTGATCATGTCTACAAGTTGAAGAAGGCTTTATATGGGTTGAAACAAGCTCCTAGGGCTTGGTATGAGAGATTGACTGAATTTCTTGTCAATCATGGATACAGGAAAGGAGGACATGATAAAACTCTGTTTGTAAAAGAAGAACATGGTAAACTAATGATAGCACAAATTTATGTTGATGACATAGTGTTTGGTGGGATGTCAAGTCAGATGGTGGAGCATTTTATCAAACAGATGCAGTCAGAGTTTGAGATGAGTTTAGTTGGGGAATTAACGTTTTTCCTTGGACTACAAGTGAAGCAAATGGATGAGACAATATTTATCTCTCAGAGTAAGTATGCAAAAAATATTGTCAAGAAGTTTGGAATGGATACCACTACTCACAAAAGGACTCCAGCACCTACTCATTTAAAGTTGACAAAAGATGAGAAGGGTGTTAGTGTTGATCAGAGTCTCTACAGAAGTATGATAGGGAGTCTCCTATATCTTACAGCTAGTAGACCTGATATTAGCTTTGCAGTGGGTGTGTGTGCAAGATATCAAGCTGATCCAAAGATGAGTCACTTAACTCAAGTGAAAAGAATCCTCAAGTATGTTAGCGGCACATGTGACTACGGCATGATGTACTCACAAAGTGACAATTCTCAACTCATTGGGTATTGTGATGCAGATTGGGCTGGCAGTGCTGATGACAGAAAAAGCACTTCTGGTGGTTGTTTCTTCTTGGGAGAAAATTTGATATCATGGTTCAGTAAGAAACAGAATTGTGTGTCTCTCTCAACTGCTGACGCTGAATACATTGCAGCTGGGAGTAGTTGTTCACAACTTGTCTGGATGAGACAGATGCTACGAGAGTATAATGTTGAGCAAGATGCTATGGCATTGTACTGTGATAATCTAAGTGCAATCAATATCTCAAAAAATCCTATACAACACAGTAGGACAAAGCACATAGACATTCGTCATCACTTTATCAGAGATTTAGTAGAAGAGAATGTGGTGATTTTAAAACATGTTGCTACTGAGGAACAACTCGCAGATATATTCACGAAAGCACTAGATGCTAACCAATTTGAGAAGCTAAGAGGCAAATTAGGAATTTGCCTGCATGAGGATTTGTAGCAGTTAATGTCTGAAAAGCGTGCAGCAGTTATTCTCTCTCTCTACTCTTATGTTGCGCACGCTAATTTAGGGAAAGTCTTAAAAACTTCCCTTAACTACTTCATCACACGCTACATTAGTGTGATAAGTTCTGATACTGTTGTTAAGCATCACTCTAGTTCTGAGACTGAGAAGACTAGGCTTGTTGTTGAAGAAGTTGAAAAGAATGTTGAGTTGGAGCATTTAGGGAAATCTGATCAGGTTGAAACCCTATATATTGTTGATGTGAATACTGTTAAGGATCCTGAGGCTGCTCCTAGTACTGATGACATGGAAGTGGATATTGATCCTGTAGCAAAGGTTACTGAAACTGGTGACACCATGGTTGACAATGGTCTGAATCTCATCAAGGACCCTGTTCCTCAATCTGACGTTGTGCCAGATGCTGAAGCATCTTTGGACCAACAGGTTCCTCGTCCTAATACTGTAGCTGACGTATGTTCTGATACTGGTTTTAGTAGTGATGATACTGATAAGTCTCCACCCCTGGTGAAGACATTTGGTGCTGGTGTTGCTAAGAGACTGAGGAGCAGTTCTGGTAAAGCTATAGCATCTGCCCCACAGCCCCCTGTTGTAGAATCAGTGAAGAAACTTGCCAAGAAACCCATGTATGGTCCCTCTCGACCTAAGAGTCGTTTTGATACTCCTGTTGTCCAGAAGAAACAGTTGAAGAGAAAGGCTGTAGAGAGTAACTCTGTCTTTGAGGAAGAAGTGTCTAAAGATGAAGCATCTGGTGAAGCTTATGTTGGCAGACAAAGTGTAGGTGACAAGAAGGTACTTGCTATTGTACCTGAGGTTGCTATTGATAATATTTTCTTTCATCTTGCTAGCTGTGTAGACAAATGGAAATATGTTCAGAGAAGGGTAGCTCTGGAAAGAGAGCTTGGAGAAGAAGCCTGGAGTGCACTGATATAGTGAGCTTGATTGAAGAAGCTGGTGCTGGAAATAATGATGTTGATGCTGATGGTGAACCTATGATAGAGAGCTCTGATGAAAGCTCCTCTGAATGATGTCCTTGCTCCTGTGTTTTACTGCTCCTATTGTTTTTGTCTGTCTGAACCTTGAGGGCTACGCCCAGGATATCTTGTGCACTCCCATGTACTATGATGTGTTGCTACTTCTGTTTGTCAATGCATGACGCATTATGTTTGTCAAAATTATGGCTAAAAAGGGGGAGTAGTAGTAAAGATGCATGTTCTGTTCGTGATAATGCTGTGACACATGTTACACCATCTGGTGTGCTATGATTGAGGGGGAGCAGGTATGCTATATCTGTATGTGTATGTTTGTTCTGTTGAGGGGGAGTATTCTCTACTGTGATATATGCATGAACTCAGGGGGAGCAATCTACTTTTGTTGTGATGCATGTTGTGTGTGACAGATGCCATTCCAAATGCTAAGGCATCTTGTCTGTTTCAAAGGAATCCACTTTTACTTGTTACCGGAGAATTTATTGTTCTCAGTGGTGTAGGAATTTATTTTTCCTATGGTGATTCATATTTGTGGGAATTTATTTTTCCCTGGTTTAACTGTATGGCGCTTATGTGTGAGAGTTTATTTCTCTCCTATCTTGTGCCCTATGAGGCTAAGTTGTGTATTTCCGCTGTTGCATGCCTCTGATGCTGCCTGTTCATTATTTCTCACTTGAAGATCTCTTTTGAAAATAATGTGACAATGTATTATCTTCTTTCTTAGCTGTGTGTTTGCGTTGACTTGAAGGAAGGTATGTACTGCATCTCTCCAGAACTGGTCTTAGTTTGTTTTAGCCAAAATTTGCCAAAGGGGGAGATTGTTGGTGTTTTGTATGTTGGCCTCATTTTTCAAAAACATGTTCAAGCAAGATGTTGGACCAGATGCCGTAGCATGTGGGTACAACATCTGTCTTGCCGGTATTTAATGCTCTATTTGAGCGCCATATCTTTGAAGATTATCTGAAGCACTATTTTCGCCTTATTTTCTTATCAAGACGCACGCCTTTAAACAAGGGTTTATTAGGTGGCTGGACCAAGATATACTTTCCAGAAGATGCTACGCCATTTATGGAAACAAGTGATTCTTTCCATTACATGTGTGCTGGACTTTGCAAAAGGACAGCTGAAGATTAAAGCCCAATATGAAGACCTAGCCCATGCTAACTCAGGTCATATAAATATGTGAAGACTAAAACCTAAATGACTACTGAAGCCGTATTTCAAGAATATAGTTTAGGGTTTGAGTCTTGTTAATTGTAAGCCTTTTCTTGTGGATTCTATAACACAAGCTTAGGCCTGTTTGGTTTGTTATTTGTATAACTTCTCCCAAGCTTTTAAGCACGGAGACTGTTTTGTTGTTTGGTTAGTGAAACCGCACTGTTCGTAGAACTGAATAATCACGAGGTTCGTGATAGAAAGGAAGTGAGACGGGGTCTCAAACTTAGGAGTTCCTAGGTTGAGTTAGCACGGGTAGAGTCTAGGTGATAAGTCGTAAACTTGTATGTTTGCTGTGGGCTTAGAACTAGATCTATTATAGTGGATTCCTTCCTGGCTTGGTAGCCCCCAGAGTAGGTCGTTGTGAACGCCGAACTGGGTTAACAATTCTCTGTGTTATTTACTTCATTGTCTGTTGTTTTTACTTGTTGATTATAATCTACTGTGGACATACGCTAGAGCATTTGTCTTAGCATTAAAACTGGTTACGGACGACAATTGCTATAGCTTCTGTCTTAACATCTGTCCTCAGTAGGTGCCAGAATTTCATGCTATGTGTTTGAGAATTTATTTTTCTCAGTTGATTGGAAATTTATTTTTTCCTATGTTTCTTTGATGTGGGAAGACTCAGATCTTATTTGGAAGTTGTGTACTATATCTCTCCAAGAAATGTCTAATATTGTTTTAGCCAAAATTTGTCAAAGGGGGAGATTGTTGGTGTAACGCCCCGACTTTTAGAATTAATTTATTTTTATATTTTGATTATTAGGAGTTGCTCATGTTGATTGTTGTGTGGTTATTTAATTAATTTTTGTGTTAAATGATTAATCCTTGAGAAAATAAATTGGTCGAATGATGTTGGTAAATTAAAATAAAAATGAGAAGAAAGTGGAGTGTGTGGTGCAAATATAAAATGGTGCGTGAAAAGGAGGTGAGAGTGAGTAAAGTAGTAGAGAATGTGAAATTAGTGAATTTGGACCTAGTGGTGTGATAGAGGTGAAGATGGGTGTAAATTAGAAAATCATAGAGAGACAAATGAATAAATAAAAACATATTTTTTATTGAGACTTGTAGGTTAAGTGACCTAAATTTTTCTATAAATAAGAGGGATTATAAACAAATTAGGATTTGTCACTTCTATCAAATAAAAAAAAACGGGGGGGGGGGGGGGGGGGAAAGCCTGATGTCTTGCATTAGTGAGTTATGGACCATGGATTTGATTATTCCAAGTTTTGGAGGAGATTAAGTGATTTTCGTTTTCCTGTATATACCTCCACTAAGAAGATAATTTCGCACTACTCGTAACTCTGATTGAGATGCCGCTTGGTTATATGTTTAGCTAACGAAATTCCGGTTGATTGGACGCCGGTTTCATAAATTTCTAAGCAATAATGAGTTCGGGAGACGCAATGGAAGTTTGGGGTCTGATGTAGGAATTTGGGCTACGGGTTTACAGTTTTGTGATCTCTGATGTACATGCATCTTTTTCAATTGACTAATGCTAAGTAGGTTGTGCGTTAATCCATCTACAAACCAAACATTTTCAATTGACAGAGAAGAATTACCTACAATACATGTACCAATAATTTTGCCTTTTTGGTTACCTCCAAAACCAAGTGTACCTCCTTCTTTTAGAGAGAGAGATTTAAACATGTGCTTGTTCCCGGTCATGTTTCTTGAACACCCACTATCCAGATACCAGGAGTGACTATGAATTTGTCTTTGTCTGGATAGCTGTACAATAACTAACATCAATCATCGCAGTAATATACACCACACTCCTTGATGTATTCATTGTAATATTCATAGTCTTCTTTTAGTGTTTGTGATTCATTTGCAAAGTAATGTTTTGACACATAGGCTTTCTTTCCATTGCAGATGACAGTCTTCCACTTACCAGGTAATGTATTACCTTTCCTGAACTTAAAATCTTTATTGTAGAAGATTTCACACTTTGGTACCCATTTGGGTCCTGATTGGTTAGTTCTTTCATTTTTACTTCTGTTTTGTACCCTTGGAATATTCTTTGAGTTTGTGTAAAACTTTCTTTGAAAATAAGGCCTTTTGAAGGCTTTGGCTTTGTTCCAAGGTTTTTGAAAAAAGGTTCTAGACTTAGCATCACTACACATGTTTGTTCTTTTTGCAGACCTTGGTGTAGATTTGCTATAGATCAAAACATCTGTGTGATTCCTTGGTCGTTGCTTTGATTGCTTCGGTGTCTCTTCTTCTATCAAAGGAGTTTTTGAAATTTTGTTTTTATTTTGAAGGTTCTGAGTGAGCTCCTTTGTTGTGGTTAGAGGCTCTGAGACGATTGCCTCTGAGTTCTCTTCAGAGTTCAGACTGTGAAACAACCATAGCTTTACCTTTTTCTTCTTTAGGTACAAACACAGTGTAAAGATGAAGATAACATTTTCTTAGACATAATGAGGTGCTAGGAGTTTTATTGCAGCATCCTAGTCCTTCATTATTTCTTTTACAGTTATGAAAAAGCATTGAAACAATTTTACTTTGATCCAGTTTGTTCTGAGTGAATTCATGAAATTCAATTTCAGATTCATCATAACATTTTTTACATGTGGCACATCCTTTTTCAAGATTCTTTATTCTGATTGAAGAATCAATATAGAGATTTTGATAGTGATGTGTCTTTCTTGACATTTCATCATACTTGTTTTTGAAATTAGTTAGTTCAGATGAAATGTCAATGAATTTTGACATGGATCTTTCAAGATAAATTAATAACTGTTCTTTACTAAGTTTAGAAAATACCTCTTCTTCATCCTCGTTGTCTTCAGAGTCCATGCTCGGATTCTGAGTCATCAAATACATCAGCATCTGAGTCAGCATTTGCCATGAATGCCAGATTTGCTTCCTCATCTTCTTCATCTGACGATAGACCCAGACTTTCAAACGTTGCCATAAGACTTTTCTGAAACTTT
Organism: Trifolium subterraneum; assembly: GCA_951799995.1. NCBI lineage: Eukaryota > Viridiplantae > Streptophyta > Magnoliopsida > Fabales > Fabaceae > Trifolium > Trifolium subterraneum. The sequence goes on from OX637467.1 coordinate 27,435,703, forward strand.
CTTCTAAATCTTTCCTTTTTGTCGAATGGTTTCTTGTTCACTTCTTTAGTTCTCTCTGGACAATCTACAATACAATGTCCCGTCTTCTTACAGTTGAAGCATGTCTTGTCTTCCTTGTTGAATGAGTTTCTTGAGCTACTTCCTTTGTTCCTGCTAAAGCTCTTCTTGGCCCATTTCTGAAAGTTCTTCGTAAAGTATGCAAATTCGTCATCTTATTGGTCCTCTTCTTGATCATATGTGGAAGATTCTTCTTCAATCTCCATAGCTTTGGCCTTAAGTGCTTTGGAAGATTTTCTGGTTGATGGCAAAGCCACTGACCTGCTTTTCTTCTTTTCAACATCAACGTTCAATACCAACTCATGGCTCTTGAGATTGCTGATGAGTGACTCAAGGCTAATGCTATCGAGATCTTCAGCCTCTTCAATGGTTGTGACCTTGGGTCTCCATTTATCAGTTAAGCTATTTAGGATCTTCCACACATGATCAGATGTTGTATAACTCTTCTTGAGAACTCTGAGATTTGATACCAGAACTTGAAATCTAGAGAACATAGTTTCAATATCCTTATCTGGTTTCATCGCGAAGAGTTCATACTGTTGCACCAAGAGTCTTGCCTTTGCATTTTGAACTTGCTTATTTCCATCATAAGTCGCACACAGTGAATCATGCATAGCTTTGGCAGTTGACCTATCAACGATCTTTGTATACTCATCATGAGATATGGCAGAAATCATGAGTTGTTTGACTTTATTGTGCTTCACAAAGTTTTTCTTACTAGCAGTAGATAGAGCTCTCTTCTGAACAAGAGATATTTTTCCATCACTTCCAATACCATCAATATCAACTCCTTCTTCAATAAGATCCCATAGGTCATCATCTATCCCATTAATGTAGTGATAGATGTTATCTTTCCACCACTCAAAACGGGTAGTATCTCCACAGAAAATAGGAATCTTTTTGTTGTTGGAGTCATATTTGGATGATGAGTTCATTGTATCATAGTCAAGTTGAACTCTTGTATGGTCAGTGCTTGTGTTGGTAGTAGCAGAAGAATCCCCAGACATAGAGTGTTTTTCAGATCTTTTACTGTCTCACTGTAAGGTGATAGTAACAGAACCGGGCTCTAGATACCAATTGAAGATGTGAAAAACACAAGAAAGGGGGGGGGGGGTTGAATTGTGTTTTAACAAGTTAAAAACTTTTTCTCTAACAAGAGGATATGCAGCAGAATATAGAGCTAAAACACAATAACAAGGATAAGCAGGGATAAGAAGGAAAGAACACAAGCAATTTTATACTGGTTCCTCTCACAAACAAGAGTAGTCCAGTCCCCTTGTCACTACAAGATATTTCACTATAATCACACAAGATTACACAATTGCTCAAGCACACAAGCAAGAGACTTCACAATGCTCAAACACACAAGCAAGAGACTTCACAATGCTCAAGCACACAAGCAAGATACTTCCAAATTGCTCAAGCACAAAAGCAAGAGACTTCCTAATCTTATATAGAAAAGGACACGTTAAAGACAATTTAGCACCTAATACTTCTACTCTTTTACACTTTGAATAACAGATTGAGTATTACAACTTCTTGAAGAAAGTAGCCAGAGTTTGAGTCTTGTGCAAATGTTTGCTTTGATAGCGTTGAAGGTTGTGTTCAATTGTGTTGATTATCAGTAGTTCTTCCGGTCCACAAAGTCTTCTATATATAGGCAGCAGAAATGTAGACGTTGGAAGTGACCGTTGATGGATTTAAGATGTCAGCGCAATCCTTGCTGCATAGATACTCGAGTTTTTGACCTTATACCAAAAGAGGCAAAAACCTGTAGCTATCAGCTTCTTTGAACACTATGATGTGTGCACAAAAGTGGTAAAGTCTTCCTTTTGTCTAGGCGTTCTTCCTTCAGATGTGTTGACTTGATTCAAACTAAAGTATCCTTTTAGAGTGCAGAGGAGAGCCCTTTCCTTAACGGGTGAATCTTTAGAACTTCAAAATATAACTTCTGAGTGCAAATTCTTGATGGCCTCTGATGACACTTGTTCTAGCTTCTGAGTGTCTTCAAGTCTTTCAGAGCCTCTGACTCATCAGTCAGAATCTATTTCTTGTATTTTCCTGCATTCTTACAAGGTATATTTTTAGTATACCAATTGTGAATTAATACTTTGTTATCATCAAAACTTCATTACGTTCATAGGGTTTGTATGGAAAACCATTCTTGTTCCAACAAAAGTTTGGTTTACTTGCATTCACCTGTAATGGATGTCAGTAATATCCGTACTTAACTAGCATTGTTGCACATGAAATGCTCTAATTTCACAATGATAGATGTTGTTATAGCTTATTTATATGGATCACTTGATGGTGATATTTACATGAAGCTTCTTGAAAGATTTAAATTTCCTGAGGCACATAGTCCTGGATCTCGGAAAAATTATTCCATCAAATTGAATAAGAAATAATCTAAGCGCATGTAGTATAATCGCCTCAGTCAATATTTATTAAAAGAGGAATATACAAATGACTCTATTTGTCATGTATCTTCATAAATGATCTGGAAAATAATTTGTTATAATTATCGTGCATGTTGATGATATAAATATTATTTCAACTCCTAAAGAGCTTCCAAAAACTATAAATTGTTTAAAGAAAGAATTTGAGATGAAGGACTTGGGAAACACCAAGTTATGCCTAGGATTAGAAATTGAGCATTTGAATAATGAAACTTTTTATGCATCAAGAAGCATATTTTGCAACAGTGTTAAAACGTTTCTATATGGACAAATCTCATCAATTTTCTACTCCAATGATTGTTCCATCACTAAATGTGAAGAAAGATCATTTCATACCTCTAGAAGAGGATGGAGAAATACTTGGTCTTGAAGTATCTTGTCTAAGTGCAATTGGAACACTAATTTACCTTGCTAATTATACAATTACCTGATATTTTATTTTCTGTCAATTTATTATCAAGATATAATTTTTCACCTACACGAAGTCTTAACAGGTTATGCAGATGCAGGTTTGTTTTATTCAAAAGTACCAAAATTAGAATTAACAGGTTATGCAGATGCAGGTTATTTGTCAAATCCTCATAATGCAGGTTACATGTGAAAGTACAACCATTTTATTTTCATGATTGTGTTATTTAATTAATTATGTGGCATTAGAAGTGGAGGTGTATTTAGTAGAGTAATGAATTGATGAGGTGTGAATATTAGAATTGGACTTGGTGTGTTGGGCTTTAAATAAGTGGAGGGTAGTTTTGTAATGATAAGTGAAATTTGACCTAGATATAAATAGGTGGTTTTAGAGAGAGAAATTCATTTGTGTTGTTTTTGGTGGAGGAAGAGAGAGAAGCTCTCATGAGAAAAGAAGAGAAGAGAAAGAATAGAGAAAGAAAGGGAAAAGAGAAGAAAAGCCAAGTTAGAGGGGAAGATTGAAGAGGGAAAGCTAGAGAAGTCCATCAATGAGGTAAGAGATTAGATTTACATAGCTAGGGTGATTAATGGAGAGGGGAGAATGTCTAATTCTCCAAATCCAAACTCTCCACACTCTTTTATTTTGGGGTTTTGGGATTTTTATGAAAAAGATGAGAACTTTGATTTTAGTTGAGCTTGATAACTCTTATTCATGTGAGAAAAATGAATTTATGGGTTGAAATGGGTTATGTGTAGATGTTTGGTAGAGATTTGTGTATTTTATGAGTTGGGCATAAAAATGAAAATTCTTGATGAATTGGTGTGTTTTGATGTTTATTGAGGTGTTAATTCTTGTTAAATGATATCATGATTGTTATAAATGTTAAAGATATGATTTTTATGCTTCTTGGATTGTTAAATCGAAGTTTTGGAGTTGTTTTGAGTGAATCCCGAGGGTTTTCCCCTGTTTTCTGGGACTTCTCGCCATCTCTCGCCAGCTCTCGCCTGGCTAGAGTACTTCAGAGGGATTCTTGCCATCTCTCACTATCTCTCGCCTGGCTAGAGTGTCAGCACAACTTTGACTTTTTTGTTGACTTTTGACTTTTTGGTTGACTTTTTCACCCGAAACTCTTTTTCACAGTTTTTCGCGTAGATTCCGATTCTGAAATTAGTTTTCTGAGATTATGCATGCTTGATATAGTTTTCTTATATTATTAGCATTATGTCGAAAAATGAAATGAGTTATGTGAAACTAATTGAGTTAGAAATGAGAGACTAATTGTTGGTACTTGATTTCAATACTAATTGGATTATTGAAATGTGAAGTAGATGTGTTTATGTGGTAGTGAATGTGTGTTGATAACATGATTTAATTATGATATCATGTTTATGTGATGATGTTATTGAAGTTGTATACATGTACATGTATGTTATATATGTGTATGATTGATGATTATTGATGATGATTAGTGATGATGCTGTTGAAGTTGTATATATATGTACATGTGTGTTATTTATATATGATTGGTGAATATTATAATGATAGATGATAATGAATGATGATGATAATAATGATGATGATGTTGTTGATTTATATACGTATACATATGTTATATATATGATTGGTGAATGTGATGATGTTGTGTTTACATACATGCTATGTAAAGTTGATTAATAATGGATGGTGAAATCATGTATATACTATTACATGTAATGTTGGTGAATAACTATGATAGGTGAAATATCATGTGTTGGTGTATATGCTTCATGCATTCATATGTCGTGTCCAATGGATGGTGAAAATAGATGGTGAAACGGATTATGTATCCAAAATTGATGGTGAACGGTACCGCATGCATATAGTCGTGTCTAAGGGACATGACATGAAGGTGGCATTAGTGTGCATTAGGAATTCGTACATGTATGTGTTATGTGCTAATTTCATATCAATTGGTTGATTAATAATTTATGAAAGGTGAATTTAATTGAAGATATAATATGTGCATTATATGTGATACTATGTGAATTTAATTGAGATGTGACCTATACCTTATCCTTTTGTGATAATATGTGGTGATATGATGTGACTTGAGTAGCGTAGACTTGTTGGATATACTTGAGATTAGTAATTGATTTACTTATTTTATTTGATGAGATAAATGCTTGTACTTTCTCGCATTTATTGTTTTGTTGGTTATGTATATCTAATCTCTGTTTTGTGTGTTTGTTGGACCGTTGGGTGGTCCAGATTCCCAGACTTGTGTTATTGCTCGAGTTTGTCGGTGAAGCTCCACTCTGATTAGGACACGGGAAGGGTTCATGTATATTCTTGTATATCGAGTCTTTTATTTATTAGTGTTGTATTAAAGTGAGTATTTTCTTGCATAGACCGGTGAATAATATTTTTATTATTTAGTATTATTTTTGGAGAATGTAATACTCAAACTAGTGTTTTGTATCTTAGTCTTGATTTAAACAACGGAGTCTTTCTATCCGCTGCGAGTTTTTGTAAAATATTTTCGAAAGTTAGAATTTTATGTAAATTCGGGTTTGAGTGTTACAAAGTGGACCTTAATTGCCTTTGGTCTTTCACTTTCTTCTTTGTATCCTATAAATATGACTCTAGATTTGATGTAAATATACACAAGTGAAGAGTTGACACTAGTAGAAAACGGGGATACAACTACTGGCCAAAAACACATTCCACTACTGTTGGCGGTCAGTAGTGCTTGCAGGGGTAGTGGTAAGTACATGGATACCACTACGGATCCACATCAGTAGTGGAAAGTCGTGTTTCCACTACTGATTACGTTCCACCAGTAGTGGAAAGTCATGTTTCAGCGTGATTTTAGTTAAAAATAAGAGATTCTACTACTGTTCTACTACTGCAACCGTAGTGGAAAGTCATGTTTCCACTACTGTTTAGTTTCCACCAGTAGTGGAAAGTCATGTTTCCACTACGGTTCCAGCATTCCAACCGTAGTGGAAAGTGGAGTTTTAACGTCTGATCTAGTTACAACCGTAGTGGTATCCATGTTTTTTTTTTTTTTTTTGCGTTTTTTTGCATTTTCTGCATATTTTTTGCGTTTTTTTGTACCTGTACTATTTTTCTAGCATCACAAAACCAACCATTAAAATTAAATCATGCAAATTGCATTGCCTATTTTTCTAGCATTACATGTACAAGACATAATTTTGCAATGACAAAATACATTAACAATGACATACAAATTTCATTACCAAACAGAGAGACGGATTTTCAAAAGTTAGTGCTTATATAAGTTTAGTGATATACATAACTTTAAAGTTTTGTTATAAGTTATATATCCTAAGTTTTGTCATATTCAGTCCGGCCAACAAATGAAAGTAATACTCCCTCCATCTCGAATCTTTAGTCCGGCCAACACAAAATCAACGAACACGCAGCCATTCCTAACCAAGAAGACACAAAAGTATCGGCAACCAAATTCAAAACAGTCCAAAATTAAATAAATTTGCGATATTGTCATAATGCTATAACTCACAAAATAAATCTTAATTAGCATCATATATCTCCAAAAAATAATTTGCCCAACGTAGTCGCAATTCATACAACTCATCATTTGTTAATCTTTTTGGGTCATTAAATACCTACAATAAGTAAATAACAATATAAAGTTATGCTTAATTTGCAAATACACATTAAATTAAAATAAATTTTATTACCTCCATCCATGACTCAATACCTGCATTTTCTGATTGAATAATACATTTAGGAAATAATACTTGCATTATTTGGTCTTTGGCAACGTGCCATGTATTTGTTGTTGCTTTAAGGAAAACTTGAATCTTAAAAGTAATGAGTTAGTCATTACGCCAACGGAACTCAACCCCATAAGAGCCCCTGCAATTGATGGAGTCAGCATGGTACCATTTTAAGGAAATAATGCTCCAGCTGCAATTGGAATCCCTACCTGTATGAAGATAGAAGTATAATTACACTGTCAGAGTTGAATGGAAACTTTTGAACAAAGAAAAACTAATAGTTCTAAACGCACTTGAATCTGGTACCAAATAAATGTACTATCACCGTGACTTAAATCTGAGTTCCATACAAAGTTAGCACCTTATTGGGAGGGGAATGCTATCAGAAGTAAACAAAGGCAAATCACATACGGTTTGGTTGCTCAGTCATACCAATATGTTTTAGTAGTATTTACTTCTAATGTCAGATCTAAAAGAAGGTCCGAGATCCTCAAGGCAAAAGAAAGAAATATGCAATGATAGATGTGCAAAAAGAAATAACACAAGTTCAATTTCAAAATTGTGACAAACACACAAAATTATAAAGCGGAATTTGCATTTCCCACATAGCAACATTCAAGAAGTAACTTTTCAGGGGCAAAAGTCTATCAAAATGTTATAGGGAAGAATCATGTCAATCATGTTTTTATATCTGGACAGCAGCACAACTTACAATATTGTATACGAAAGCCCACCAAAGATTTTGCTTTACAGTATTCATGGTTAGCCTGCTAAGTTCCAATGCATCAAGCAGCTGCATAGAAATAAAAATAGTAGTGACGAACAGCATCAACTATTGAAATATATAGACTGCTATATTATTTTGTGCATTTATCATTCATGGAAGATAGATAGACATATATGTTAGGAAATAAATAGTAGTGACGAATAAGTTTAAGAGATAAGAGGGCATGCTTGTTGCATTCATAGTGGAGGACAAAACATTACTGTGAGATATTTCATAATGAATGAAGTTCATTGCAAGATATTTCATATATACTAACACTTACTACTACAAAAGAAAAGGAGGATGAGGAATCCTGGCCTGCTAAGCAAAAGAGCAAAACAGAAAACAACCAAGGAGAAGAGAAAACCAATGCAACAAATCTACCAAACCCCTTAATGTCTGTTAGCACAGGTCCGTTACATATCAAATGATGTGCCTCAGAAACAGTCTTAAAAATATGAGTTCTTCTTGCACGAAATACATCAGCATATAATTTGCAACACAAGATATTGGGACTATTCTATGAGAACCGAGAAAATGATATGTACACAAAAAAATATATATATAAAGGGAGTCCACCAAATTTTTTACATCATATTTGGGGTACTTTTGTTTCTCGTGCATCTCTAAAAATATAAGAAAGTTTTAAGCAAACCAAAAGGGAAAATTTGTTACCTGTGAGAGATGGTTGTGCATCAATACAATGGAAGACACCTCACTAGCAGCTCCAACACCTCCACCCAATGCAATACCTATATGTGAAGAAGCCAGCGCAGCTGCATCATTAATTCCATCACCAACCATAGCTACAACTTTCTTATCATTCTGAAGTTCCTTTATGAACTTGTTTTTCTCCTCTGGTTTCACTTCAGATAGCACCTACAGTTCAAAACATGCAAGACATCGAATTACCAAAAACATGTTCCATGCACTGAGAAAACATCAACAACGTAAAAACAATAAATTGGTGAACAAATTCAAACCCAAGACACCTTTCCAGTATCCAAACATGTAAGCTAAATTCCAAATAACCAGAAGAGGGATAACATGCCTCACATACACAGTTTTGTATGGTAAATTCAATTCAAATGGTAGTACTACAAATTAGCAAGCTTATAATGAGAATTTCATGAGTTTAGGCATGGGAGGGTCATGAACAATGACAAAGCTTGTAGCTCTACCTTGCAAGTTCTCTTTCTTCAGAGAAATATCATGCAATATGTTGAAACATTTTACCTTTGCTTTGGGAATCCCAACAAGAGATGCAACATACTCAGCTGCATTCCTTTTGTCTCCAGACAGCATGTAGATATCAATACCTTGCTTAGATAAGGTGTCAACAACATGTCTTGCATCTTTCCTTATCTCATCTTCAAAATAAATCTGGCCAGCCAAAGTGTCATCAACTCCAACATAGACAAAGGATTGGTTTTTACACTCCACCTCCTGATGTATACTGTTGTTAACTCCATGCCTGCGCATAGGAAATACCTGCTGAAGGTTTGATATTTATAAAAATAAAAATTGTACAAGAAGATTATTATTTATTACAAGAGTTTTCAGAGTAAAGTCGGTAAGATGTGGTGAGGTGTTTTAGGAGTTGACAAGTTAGAGTTAAGAGAAGGGTTACCATCTATATGATGATAAGCCCAGAGATCCCACAAAGTGACATAAGCAAACACTAGAGTTACCAAAATGAGGCAGAATAGACAAAGAGGAAGCCTGTTGAACTGCCATCAAACATGAAACAAAAGTAGGGTTCCAACTCGTCGAAAATAACTCAAACTGCAGTGAAGAGAACTTCAAAACAAGACCCACAAGCCGGAGAGGGTCTGACTATGAACAGGAGGCACAACAAACATTGCTGGAGATGTGTGATCCTAAACAAGGAATAACAGGACCAAAAAATGCGCACCAAAAAGGCAGTGGCCAGTAACGAGCAGCAACAAACCGAAAATGCCACATACCAAGACGAAAGCCACCAAACACCAAATAGATCTGCTGAACTCAAGACCCAAACACCAAACAGGGACACAACAGAAGAGGCTAGGCTGGCGAACCCGATGGAAGAAACAGCGGCGCAGATGGAGACCGGGAAGGCAGCATGAGTACAACACGGTAAAGTGTGCATCAGAGTCTGGTGGCTCATAGGCAATTGTTTTGCAAAGGTGTTCTGGTGACTGACAGATCAGCACTATTTGAGACGGGTGGAGGGGCACGTGTCTCTGGAAGAGACTCCTACAATGGTCCTGCATTCCTGCGGCAGCTCTGGCAGCGGTTTTGATGGATGCAAGGCAGGGTTGTGACACTGACACCTGACTGCTGGATAGTGGGTAAACACTCACAGCTGAAACCCTAACAAAGATGAGTGAAACTATAGACGAAACTATATCGAACCAAAGCTTTGGATACCAAGTTGAATGGTTTAGAATAATTTATTGACTTGCATTCACAATGGGGCAGTACAAATATCTATATAAGAGAGAATCTCTCAAAATAGGGGGAAACTATATCAATGATAATAATATAATCCTAATAATGACAATAATCAACAACAAACTGAAGTGCATCTTATTGTATATCTTTGAACCATGATAAAAGAATCAAACTCAAGTACCTGGTTATCCATTCCAATGTCCCAACCGAAACCTTTTTATTATTTACGGTTGCAACAACACCAAATCCAGGTTCTTCCAGGAATGTTTCATCTGCTACCTGCATATTGTGGTTAAAGAATAAGCTGGATGTCATCAATTTTAGGACAAAAAGGTAACACGCCTAAAATATGAAACACACACATTACTACCAGTAAGTTCTATTCTACGAATCTCATTAATTAATCAAACTACCAAAAAGCTATATTCAGTGTTTTTAATGAGTTGGTCTCCTGTAGATAGAATATATATAATGACTGAAAGAGGTCACAAAAAGTTAAATCCGTTGACCTAGCTCCAAGAAAAATATAGTATCTCAATTGTAAACATATCATGTAATGTTCATGAGAGAACCCCAAATCCAGAGAACAATATCAAACATTGTTGAGAAATAACATGAGAACCTTAGCGTCATGACAATTAATTGCCTGAGCAGCATCCACAATTGTTTTCCCAACTGGATGTACTGAATTTGATTCGACAGCAGCTGCTAACCTCAGAACTTCAATATCAGACAAAGCATTTATTTTAGTTTGGCTGCATTGAAAAGGCAGTGTTATAACACCTTTTAGTTGCATAAATTCGGCTAAAGAAATCATATGTACTCAGACTACAAACAATATTTCCTATCATTGTATTAACAACATGAGAATGGCTTCTCTCACAATTATTCATCATTAAATACTTAAACTTCATTCTACTCTGACAGGAAAATATATATCATCTTGTATAGACAAATAACTAAAAAACAATTCGACATTTTATAGATAACATTCTTTCCAAATGAATTGAGTGTGATAATGGACACAAATTTCTCGCCCTACACTACCTTGAAGTGGGAGTGACAATCTTTGTCACAACAGGTTTACCAATCGTAAGGGTCCCTGTTTTGTCAAACACAACAGTGTTTACCATGGCAAACTTCTCTAGAATGTTTCCACCACGCAAAAGTAATCCTCTTTTAGCCCCCAAGGAAGTTCCAACCTGTTAAACAAACACACAAATCAAACACAACAATAAGTAAGGTGGTGACAGATGTTGTCTCTGTGCAGATTTTACCAGCACAACAGTAGGTGTGGCTAACCCAAGTGTACATGGACAAGCAATAACCTGCATCAATGAACAAGTATTAATATCAGAACAGATCTTAAAATTTTCACTGAATCAATGTCTGAAAATTGGAAGCTCAAAATAGGCTCATTCCCTCCTTATTAGGGAAAATAAGACTGAGAACAAGCAGCTGGAATGTATCAAATTGTTTTTGCCTTCCAAAGCCACTAAATATTTACTTAAGCACATTAGTTTTCACTCATAGAATTCAGCAAACCTTCCACTGATATACATGCAATGCAACAGGGAGAATGAGCCAGTACCTCAACAGGGAGAACTAGTTCTTATAAATGGTTGTCCTATCAAGGAGTTCAAAATCAAAATAATAAACAACGAACAACCATGTCCCAAAAGCATATGATATGATTATAATTTGAAATATATTGTTTTCCAAATTTAAACCAAAACAAAACCAACAAAAACAAATAACATCAAATTGAAAAAACCTAAGCTTCCTTAATCTTCTTTTCAGCAATCTTAGAAATCAACTTAGCTTTAACAACAAGAGGCTGATTACTAGGCAAAACATCTTTACCAAGAACCTTAAAAAACTATTTCAGTGAGGAAATTTCGTTCACTAAGAACAACTAGAAGAAGAACGATTTCAACTCATGGCAACTAGAAGTTTGAGGAAATTTCGTACCTTGCGTTTCTGCGTTTGATGAAGAACGATTTCAGTGATTGTTGGAACTTCAATCAGAAAAGGGAACGCGAGAAAAACGAATGATTTCAGTTGATGAGTTTGGGAATTTAGGGTTCGTGCGCGAGAAAGGGATTGCTGGGAAGAATGATTCGTTGATTGTTGGAAGGAATTTCAGTGTTGGAACGAGATTTCAGTGTTGGGAAGAAGGGTTCGTGCGCGAGATTTGGAACGAGCTTTTAGGGTTGGCGAGATTTGGAACGAGATTTGGAATTTCAGTGTTTCATACGCGTGGTTTGGGAGAGCAACGTTCAATGTGAAATTGGTTTCAATGTGATGGATTCCACTTCGGTGGAATCTAACATCAGTAGTGAAATCTGTTATAACAAAACTTCAATGTAATTACATGATTGCCACCGTGTCTACTTTCCACTACTGATATTTACATGTCAGTAGTGGAATCTCATACTCCATGAACATTTCACTACTTATATTTACATGTCAGTAGTGGAATCTCTTCCTCAATTGTATTTCACTACTGATATTTGTATATCAGTAGTGGAATCCCAAAACCAAATGTCTTTTTTCTACTATTGTGAATACAAATCTCTCATTCTCTCTATCTCTATGTTTTAGCTTTTAAAATTTATTTCTAACAAAATACCTAATGTAAAGATAAATTTAAAAGTTCTTTTTTGTGCGAATAAAACACAATTTTTTTATCAACAAAAATTCACAGTTTCCATTGTTCCGTGCCCGTTTGTGTGATCCTCATTTTCTTTTTTGCTAACCTATATAAATTGTAAACAACAATATATTATAAATTTAATTTTATTTAAATTAATTCGTGTATTTTAAGTTTCCCTCAAAAATAAAAATTGTAATTTACGTACATTGGTCCACACCATAGCTAATTAACACGTTGAAGGAAAAAAAAAATGGCTCCTTGAAAAGTTGCACTTGAAAAATTCATATTTGTTAGATTTTAAAATGGTACTCTAAACTGAATGTTATTCATAGATGATTTTTTCACTTGTTTCTCCTTTTATTTTCTTTCATTATAATTTTGTCACATTCTTAATAGTTCACGTTGTCTTTGTTAAGTGTTCATTCTCTGCTTACTATTTCATAGTAAGTGAATGAAATATAAATTTATAATTTAGGATTGTCAATACAATTTACAATTTACGAATACAATTTCATTTAAAAAGCAAAACTACACTATTTAGAAAAATGAAAAATAAATTGTAGCATGTAAACTATGAAATTGGAAGAGAATTGGATTTAGTCATTTTGACGATGGAGGTAAACCATAACAGGCTAAAAAAATGTTAAAGTAGAGACCCACTATAATAACTTCTTCATATATGTTTTCATCTCAAAAGCAAGCAATTATTCTCATTCCATGGTTTACTAAATCTATAAACAATAAACTCTATCAACTAAAAAACCTACCAAAAAAATATACTAAAATTAGTCACTGAAACAAAACAAAAAATAAATATGGAGAACCCAAAATGAAAGTAACCTTACAAATCATCAGAGCGCAAATTGCTTCACAACCTCAATACTCTAATTTTCTTCCTCTTTCAATTTCCTCACCTTGCTTTGTTCTCATGGCACTATATTACTGTTCCAGTGAATAGAGCAAATAAATAACATGAGATAACCTTATAAGAAGATAAAAAAACACATGTTATAGGGAAACCACTATCCATCAACATTTTTTAACAACTACATTTTGTTTAGATTAAAGGTGATTAAAGTTAAATATTGGGAATTTTACCAAAAGCAAAATGTAATAAATTGGGGGAATAACTAATATGATAGAAAAGTTGAATAAAAATTCCAAAAATTCCAAAACATGTTAGAAAAATATGTAAATTGTATTACCATGCAAAATAAAATGAACACATCCAACAAAAACAATTGAAATAAGAAGCAATTGAAATAAGAACAAAAGGCAACAGAGAAAATAAAACATCTATACGGCAACAAAGATAGTGAAGGAAAGTGAAGGTGGTGCCCAATATAAACAAATTGCGGCCATACGTCGTGTTCGTCTGTGTGATCCGTTTCTTCTTGTTTATCTTTCACTTTTTCTTTCTTGTATGATAGTTGCATTAGGGTTAAATTTGATAACTTTCCAATGCATGTTACGTAAGAAGACTAATAAAAGAAAACTAACAAAATTAATAGGTTGTATTACCATTGCAATTCACCAAATGAAATGACAATTAACTTCACCAAGGCATCAAAGAAATATTTATTGATCCATGTGAACCAAATGACTTGATTTCATCCTGAAAATTAAAGAATGATATATTTGTTATCATGGAATTGAAAACACATGAAGGAAAAAGAAAAAAATCAAAATGGAAACAAAAAAAATCAATCAAGGACGTATCTATCATTATACAAAAATGTAGCTGCAATGATATCTCATTCCTTGTTTCTTTCTCATTTCTCATTCCTTGTTTCTTTCTCATTTCCCATTCCTTGTTCAAGCCATTAAAAAGATGTGTTTTAATTTTATAGTGCAGTTATTTTTCATTTTTGAAATGTAACCAACTTCAACTTCCACTTTTTAGTGTTGTTTTTTTTTGGAATAATTACAATAAATGAAGAGTAAAATTGGAAAGAAAATAGGCTACACCAAACCAATGCCTTCCCTTTATTATTGTTATAGATTATAGATAAAGAAATTATAACTATTTTTAATTAAGAACAATCATTCTCCTCCTAATAATATACATGTCATATAATAAAACAAATAATTTTATATCATTAACTTTGTACCAGAATTATAACATAATATTTTTGTATGCAATATAATTTTTATATTATAATTTTTGAGTGGCCCAACCATGTATTTTTTCCTGACTCCGCCATCGGTGCTGCACAAACACACACCCTAAGTTCTTCTCAAAGCTTTTTCTAAATTCGTAGCAGATGAAGAAAATTCATCCAAACACTACAATTAACAAGCATTAGTACTTGATCTAAAATAGAAGCTCTGATAAATCCTTTTAGCATAGATCCAAACAGGACAATAAACCAATGACTAACTACCAGATAATCACAAAATGTTTTTCTTCGCACATAATTGAACTCCACTTAAAACTTAAATCAATTGAAAAGATAAAATCAGTGGAGAATTTTAGTAATTCATAAAATAGTACGTTGGAGAATTTTAGTACTTAGTGGAGTAAGGAAAGAAGAGAAATAAATATCAATGGAATTGAGGGGTTATGGTTTAATTAATTAGTAAAGGCGTCCTGATTAAAAATAGAGATTTTTATTTTGGTTGGTGATTAAAAATAGAGATTTAATTGATGGTAATAAATTAATTAGAGAATGAAAGAACATAATCCTTAAGAAGTGAGAAGAGAGAAAGAAGTGAGAGAGAGTTTGAGACGAGAGAAATATGAGAGAAATAGAATAAATTTAATGTGTTTATTGTTATAAGAGAAAAAAGAGATAAATAGAAGAGAAAGAAATATGTCTAATTTATAAAAGGACAAAACTATCCTTATATATGCATTTTTATATTATTTCCAATAAGAGTATTTATGGAATATCAAACAATATGTGTTGTATTTTTCCCTTTCTTCTCATGATAGAAGAGAAAACAAAAAGGTATGGGCCACCATTATTCTCTTTCTCTCTTCTCTAATTCTCTCTCTAGTATTTCTCTTAAAACAAATGACCCCTAATAGTGTATTTAGATGGTGAAATGTTTTGAGGGAATTCAAATGCTTTTAACAAAATTCTTTGTTTGGATTATTAATTTGGAGAATTTTAAAAATGAAGGGGATTTGTGGAGTATTTTGTCTAAGCTAAATTTAAGAAATTTCAAATGACACATAAAACCTATGAATTTGAAATTCCTTCCTCTCTATAACTTTAAAAAATTACAAATTGATCGAAAAATCTAAAATTAACCTTAAACACGACCTGAATCCCAAAATGGGTTAAAATACCTAAAATCGGACGAAAAATCTAAAATAACTGAAAATCCAAAAATCTACCCTAAACCAGATTAGAACCCAAAAAATCGGCTAAAATTCTTAAATTTGGCTGAAAACCTAAAAATCGACCATAAATCCGATCAGAACCCAAAAAATCGGCCAAAAAACATAAAATCGGCTAAAATTCTAAAATTTGGCTGAAAACCTAAAAATCGACCATAAATCCGACCAGAACTCAAAATCATCCGAAAATTGGGCATGAGTGGTATTCTTAATAAATATGGGGTATGAGTAGTAAGCCTATGTAGTGTTTGAGTGAATTGGCTGAGGGAAGTGTATAGGTAGAAATTCAGAAAAATGGGCAAAAATGAGTAAATTTTTTTTTTGATGTAACAAAAAAAAATGACACAATTAGTCAAAATAATAAATTCTATGATTTGTCCCGTGAATTTAACTCAATTGGTAGGACATCGCATTTTATATGTAGGGGGTCAGAGTTCGAACCTCGGTTATCCCACCTATCCACCTTAAGGATGAAGTTTCTAGCCACTAGGCTCTTGACCAAAAAAGAAAAAAATTCCTTGGTTCGTAAAAAAAATAATAATAATTTGGTTTAAAAAATTATTTGAAGTTGAAATAATAATAATTGAAATATTTTATTTTAATTTTACAATCAAAATATTTTTGTTAGAATTATTTCATTTTGAATTATTTCCTTTTTAATTAGGCAATTTATTGTAAGGCAGATTTATTTCCTTTTTAAAACAAGGCTATAAGAAAATAAGGCATATTCCATTTTTTTATAAAATAATAATAATAATCATAATAAATAATAATAATAATAATAATTACAATATAAAAATTTTCACTATTATTTTTTTTTTTGCTCTTAAAATTTTCACTATTATTTTATTAATAACAAAAAAAATAAATTAAAACATAAATATTATCTAAAACACTATTCATATAATCTACGTTGATAGTAATTTTTTATTAATATATAAAAATAAATATTAGCATATAAGATAGTTAATTTTTCTCGACGAGTATTTTCAAAATATAAAATTTTAATAATTTTTAATAGATATTTAAAGATATTATTGATCAAAGTTGTGTATTGACATACATGCAGTGATCTAAAAACGACATTTAAAAAGGAACAATGAGAGTAAAATGTATTTTTATTAATATATAAAAATAAATATTAGCATATAAAAATGAATGTTGTTGTATTTTTTTATAGTTGTACAATGAAAAAAATGTTGTCACGTGGTTCGGTAAATGATGCAAATTTTTGTTTTTGTCTTATCTCATACTACTTGTTTTGTCCAATTTCATAACCAAGTTTAAAATCAAATTAAGTAAAACAAAATTTGTCAAATTTAACCCTTTATTTGTTAGCAGATAAAAACACCCTAAAAATTATTAGTGCAAATGTTAAAAGACCTACCAAAAATATATATAGTATGATTCTATCCGATGACATATCCTCTCCTTACAAATTGGGTACGTTTTATGAGCGCATTAGTTGTCTACGTGTCTCTCTCTGTCTGTCTTACCCAAATATTGACCCAAATTATGGCCCCTTTTAATGTTGATTTGTCATCTTAACCCTCAATATATATATCCATCGGTTTACGTTACGCCTCTGAGTCTCTGCCTAGAGTTGTCGTTTTCTAGATCCTATTGTCTCCACGGTTTTGTTTCAATCTAAGAGTTCTTCAATCCAACGTAGACACATGGTTCTTACAAATCAGACCACCATTTTCTGGTTAGAGGTACACTTCATTACCCTTTTATTTTTTCATGCAAATGTTGTTCCATAATAATTAAACAATTCTTTTCATTGTTCACTTTTTGTTCTTTTCTCCATTGAATTGAATGTATTGAAAATTGTTATTTTTTAACTACATGGCAATGGAAAAATTGCTCAAATCGATCGGATCACAATAGATTCTCGACTCTATTATTCTTTTTGGATATTACATTTCTTTATGATTTTCCTTTGCTAATAGTATTTCATAGTTTGTATTTGTACGTGTGTGTGTTTATTTATTTAGAGTATATAGTTACAAAAAATAATAAGCAATGGCATTGCATATCATATAACGTCTTGGATCTATTTGCATTGTGAATGCCAGCTCTATTTTCTTCGATGGAAGTGAAACATTTTCGTTTTTCACAAAAGACAATAGTAGAAGGAAACAATCAAATTAATTATGTTATTTTTCTATTTTCTATAAATTTCCTTTTTTATAAAACATTACCGTTTTATAAATTACTCCATAACAAATCAATTTTATGATGATAAGTACAATTTTAGAATGAAATCATTGAATGGAAACCAACTGGAATTGACCAATGCATGAAATAGCAATTAACACTTGGTTCAATCCACCTCCCAATGTGTATAGTCAAACAACTGCATTTCATGTTAACTCTACTCCTGTTCATCTGAAATGATTTGATGTACTTGTATTTCTTTTCACTTTTTATTTATTTTATTTTTTTTATATATAGTGATTTTATTTGGGTCTATTTTTAAGGACAAACTATTTTTGTAAAAGAATTTTATAATTAAGGACAAGTAAAACGGATAAAATTTCATTTTTTAAGATGAATGTATTCCAATTTATATAAAATTTAAAAATTAAAAATAGTTTGCAATTTACTAGTGATTTAAAATTCACAAATTAATTATATTCGATGAATAACAACTCAATTTTGTTTTTATGAAACAAATAAATGAATTGGAGCACTTTATTATTGTTTAATATGTTATATGCTATATTAGGATATATTTGATTCTTGTTCGTGTCACACACATATATATATATATATATATATATATATATATATATATATATATATATATATATATATATAAAAGGATATAATTATTTGATTATTATAAAAGTCAACTATGTTAATTAGTCCAAATTTAGAATAAAATATTTAAGATAGGTGTAAAAAGACATTTAAAAAAACTGAGAGACTGGTAACTAAATTAAATTTTAAAGAGCAACATTATAAAAAAAAATAAAATCAGAAGAGCGAGAACCTACTTACTACATATAAGTAACTTTACCACATATAAATGGTTAACAATTTCAATTTAACACATTAAAAAAAAACTGAAGTGATTTATGTTAAAAAAAAAATTGAAGTGATTTTTGTGTCAATTCATGATATTAGTAGTAGAAAGACTATACCTATAAAACCCAGAAAGATATATAAAAAACCCAGAAAGACAATACCTACATTACTTTGATTCCTTTATTTTTTATTTGTCCAGACATAATTTCTTTGTTTATTGACGTCACTAATTTTTAAAATGTGTCTTTTTACAATTTTATTCAATGTAAAATTATAGCAATGCACACCCTCGGTTTATGAGATAAGAGATTAATTTTATTTTCTGAAATATTTTTATTGAGAATAATACATAGATTTCTTTAGATAAAGATGCTTTTACCGTGTGAAATATATATATTGAGAATAATATATCTAAATATTTTTTGTAAGGATTTTAGATTTAAATATATTTTATATTTATATTTGAACTAATATATCATTAGAATGTATGTATTTCTGTTCAAAATATTAAGATTTTTTTTTTATTTAGACATATTTTTTTTGAAACATTATTTAGACATATTTAAAATAACATATCATTAAAATTTATGATTTATATTTTATTCAGAACATGTTAAGATTTTTTTATTTATTTTAAACATATAATTTTTAAATATGATTTTTTTTGTATTACAATTTAATTCTATATATAGATCTATAGAGCCACCCATGAGTAAATTCATTCTTCTTATGTGTCCTTGGTTTTCTGATTTTAGAATTTGAAATTTTTACAGGAACCTAATTTCTGGAATCAGATTTGGATACACTCATAAATAAAAGCCATCACCTTAAAAAAAACCTAGCCACTACCCCACTTCCTCTCCCTGCTATTTCTTCATCCAAAACACACCCTAATTAAAACCTTTCACTATTCATATAACTTCTTAACAATTTTTTTCACTCTCATTATTCACTTTCACACCCCCACGTCCAATTTTTTTTCTCTCTCTCTCTCTATAGATTTCCTTCATTCCTTCTCATTATACAAACCAACCAAAAAAATTTCAACTCCTTGAAGCTACATTATCATGAAACGAAACATGAACTTATTTACCTCCACAATATTCCCTGCAATTGACTACGAATTTATTGGCAACGAGAGTTGCATCGACTTTCAAACCGAAAACGATGTCTATCCCAATACTCTAGCTCCTTCCGAGGACAAGAAGATTACAAGGTGCATTAGAAATAAGGATAAGAAGAGAGAGTTTCCTCCTCCTATACATTGTCTAGCTCAAATTGAAAATCACGCTTCGCTCATGCGATATGCCTTAACAAAGTACTATACTAATGAGGGAAGGTTGATCATCAAGGAAGAGAAGGTGCATCATGAGTATATTCAAGCACATAGAGAGAATGGTAGACTCACCTTGCAGCTTGTTCCACTAGACGACGATGATGAAGACGAAGAAGAAGATGACGAAAAAGAAGAACATGAAGAAGAAGAGTTAGCATCACTACCAATTAGTCCACAAGATATTAACAATGTTACTATTGATGAAAGTGTTGTTATTAATGATGGTTTTGAAGAAAACAAGGACAGCACTCAAAAGAGTGTTGGTATTAGTGATGAGGTTGTTGAGGAAAATGAGAATGAGATAGTAGGGGGTGCAAATAGCAGGGGAAATTGTTTGAATTGCAATAGTGTGATGTCGGCTCCTTCGGGTATTTTTGGGGTATTGCCATTGCATCCTCTCAGAATAGTTCGTGGTTGATTTTTTAGACTAATTTGTTACTTGTTAGTTAAACACATGCAATTTGTTAAGCTTTTAGACCCTTTAATGGTTAGGGATTTTAGTTCTTGGCAATTTAGTATTTATTTCATTTTTGCTTTTCCTACCTAGATATAATCAATTTTCATGTCATCTTAATATTCGTTGTTAATTAGATCATGATTGGTGGTTGAATCTTCTGACTTATTTGGACATTGACTGACTTCATTTTTCTTATTGTTATCCGTTTGCAGTTTGAGTAAACTCTCGTAATCTTTTTTTGTACAACTTAGACTAATAGGACTATTTAATTATATATATATATATATATGCAGTCTATGTTAAGCTTGCTAGCACCAAACCTTAATATGTTGGGAGTATATCATATATCCAATGATTGCATTCCTCTAGCCTAACTAAATTGCAATTATGATTTGTCTTACATTTAATTTTAAAATGCGGCTATATTCACGTGGTTGAATGAGAATTCAAAATCCTTTATATTATAACTAGTATTGCAATCAAGAATCACTATTTAATCACTATTTTTCTTTTCTTTTTTGTGAATTAAATAGAAATTGAGTTTTTTTTGCTAACGGAGATTATAGGCTTGTTCGAGTTTTTCCTAGACAGAGGAGTTGGTAGGAGAGTACACTTAGGATGGTTGTTAATTTGGCATGTGTTATTTAGTCCATCTGGATATTTCGGAACGATCTAATCTTTTCTGGGGGGAACTTCATCTGTTGAATATTGGTTGATAGGGTGAAATTTATCTCTTGGAGGTGGTATCTGACAAAACACCCTGGTATCCCCTGCTTTTCATATGAATGGGAGGTGCAACCTATTTGGTGCTAGAGTCGTTAGAGCGTGTCGTGGTATGTCTCAGTCTTGGTGGTGGTATCATTGGATTTGCCCCTCTCTCTCTTGGTGATTTTCTTGTTTTTTCTTCTTGTTGGTGCTTGTTTTCTCTGGAGGCTCCTTAGGTATTTCTTTATGAGAGTTTTTTTTGTACTCTTGTTTTTTGTTTGGGGTTCTCAGTACGTCTTGTACCCACCCCCTGTTTGTATCTCGTTACTCTATTATTATTTATTAATATAATTTGCCATTAAAAAAAAATGGAGTTGAATATCGAACACATGACCTCTAACATATTACCTCAAATAACTCACTATTAGACCAAAATCTAGTGATTTAAATAGAACTTGAGTTTATTTTTACGTTCAATTTTTTTCATTTTTTAAACCTTCGTAAAATTTCATCCAAAATTATTCTCACAGAGAATCGAAATTGAATTTTCTAATTATTTTATAATTATATTTGATGAATGACAACTCAAAATCATTTTCTTTTTATGGATATATTTGATTACTCGTGTCATAAATATATATTAGGATATAATTATTTGATTTTTTTTAATGGCGATATAATTATTTGCTTATTTTTATTTTTACTTTTATTTTGTACATAATTAAGATTTCACGTGATCATTTAAATTGCCAATGCTATTTTCTCTGAATATTTTATTTCTAAAATCCTTCTTGTCCTTTTATATTTCTTTGGTTATATATATTAATCTATTAATATGAAAAAGTCACACCTATTTGCATGCCTTTCTCTCTCCTCTCAAGTGGGAGTGATTATGGTGCATAAGTCATTGCTTATGCACCATGCATAAGCTTGCTATGTACACTCCCATCCGTTGCTACATACACCTCATTTGGTTGCTTCAACCCAACCTAATTGCTTAGCACACCCCTACCACTGCGTCATATACCCCACCGTTATGCCAAACATATTTGCGTCGTGCACCCCAATTTCTTCATACACCCCCATGCCCAACATAATTGCTTCGTACACCCCCATTTCGTCATACACCCCCAGTCTAACATAATTGCTTCGTACACCCCCAATTTCGTCATACACCCCCAAGCCCAATATAATTGCTTCGTACACCCCAACCCATTTTGTCATACACCCCTCGAAGCCCAACATAATACCCAATGACTCACGTATATATAAAGTATACTTGTCAAACATACTATTTAATTTTAAGTTTTACCAATCATAATCACAATATAAATAAAATCTCATACATTAATTACCTATATATATATATGGCTTTTTTTGCTTTACAATAAAAAAATGATCGAATCCAATATCTCATGCATACTATCCAAATTTTTCTCAACTAAACTAAACCTAATTGCTTTATATGTTTTTTTTGCTTTATGTAGCATGGTTTTGTAAAATGGTTATGTATTGTTTTACTTAATAGTTAGTGATTCATGTTGATAGATCACTGTAACAAACCATTAGATTAGAATCAATAGAATTAAGTGGACAAAAAATTTAACTATAATAATGGTTTCATAGTGTATAACGCTATGAAACCATTTAATTAGACTAATGGTTTCAGTGTATAACGGTATGAAACCATTTAACTAGACAAATGATTTTAATGTATAACATCTAGAAACCATTTAACAAGACTAATAGTTTCAGTGTATTACATCTTGAAACCAATTAACAAGACTAATGGTTTCAGTGTATAACATCTTGACACTAATGCTCACATAAAACCATTTAACTAGACTAATGATTTCAGTGTATAACGGTATGAAACTATTTAACTAGACAAATGGTTTCAATGTATAACATCTAGAAACCATTTAACAAGACTAATGATATCAGTGTATAACATCTTGAAACCATTTTTGTTGTGGAATGGTTTCAAAGAATTCGATGTAATTAATGGATTTCAGTGTATAACCTTGAATTTGAATATTATTAGCCTATGATGGATTTGTATACTGAAACTATTACTCTTGATAAATGGTTTCAGTAAGTTATACACTGAAACCATTAGCCTTGTTAAATAGTTTCAGTTACATATACACTTTTGATAAAAGGTTCAGAAACTTCCATTAGTTGAAACCTACTTAAGGATGGTCTCCCAACATGAGAAAGATAAGGATAGTCTTCGAATCAACTCATTTGAATGACGTGCATTTGAATCCAACACATCACCTCTCTTCCGAGGTTTAGGTTCATGGGTTGATTCGAAGACAATTCTCCTCTCTTCGAATCCAACACGTTTTAATCTTTCTCAGCTTAATTATAAATGCATTTGAACGACATTAACTATTAAGCAGACCCATTTGAAAATTATCTCAATTTTGAAAAAACCTCTCGCCACTTTCAAAAATTAATTTTTCTTTTGTGTGCCTCTAGCCACTCTTGATTTTCAATATTATAATTTTATAACCTTGGTTCTCAGACTTATGATTTTCAATATTATAACATTGGTTTTGAATATTATTATTCTATGATGGATTTGTACACTGAAACCATTACTCTTGTTAAATGGTTTCAGTTACATATACACTTTTGAAAAAAGGTTTAGGAACTTCCATTAGTTGAAAGACACTTCTCCTCTCTTCGAATCCAACACATTTTGATCATTCTCAGCTTAATTATAAATGCATTTGAAGGACATTAACTATTAAGCAGACCCATTTGAAAATTATCTCAATTTTGAAAAAACCTCTCGCCACTTTCGAAAATTAATTTTTCTTTTGTGTGCCTCTAGCCAATCTTGATTTTGGTTTTCAGACTTATGATTTTCAATATTATAACCTTGGTTTTGAATATTATTAGTCTATGATGGATTTGTACATTGAAACCATTAGTCTTGTTAAATAGTTTCAACATGTTATACACTTAAACCATTAGTCTTGTTAAATGGTTTCATTTTTAGATTGTAGTTGTTGCTATCATATGTAGCTAGTCATGTGTATATCTGTTTCGCCTAATCATTTGGAGCTAATATAATGTCTTTTGTAATCCTTATATATAATTTTGTTCAATTATAATGTCTTTTTTAAACAATTTTAATTTCTTTATATCTTATGTTTTGTTCAAATTATTATAAAATTAGTCAAACCAACACTAAATGGGCCTTATGAGGCTACTACACCTACTTTTGAAAATTATCTCGATTCAGAGAAGCGGGATAGTTGGAACTAAAAGGAATATCACCAATAAAAATTGTATCTATGTACCATTTATTAATTGTATCCATGCAGTTTAGAATATATTTACAAGGATAATGATATATATCGCGAAAGACATTTCACGAAAGTTTTCACGAATCAAATATAAAATCATTTTCGGTGACTTATGTGCATTCAACAACAACACATGGATTTTATTGACCACTATTTCTCTTTCCAAATGACACATGTTTCATCTCTCGTGTCTAATCCTAAAAACTGTTTGTTTTCTCTATCTCTTCAAACAAACACCATTTATGTCAAAGAAACACCATTTATCTTCACTTTGTCTCTTTTGATTCCTTGCCACACCTCTAATTTTTTCGATAGTTCATTTTTTGGTTCCCTTCCATATATTGTCTCCATAAGTTTACAGTGAGAAGCCAGGTTGGGTGGGGGAAGTGGTTCTTTAGATTTAATGGGCAAAAAATTAAATAAGCGGTGTTCAACAATTGTGAATGATTTGTCAAAATAAAAAGTGAAATGAAAAAAGGCAAACAATAAAAAACATGTAATAAACCAACCATTCGTGATGTTTCGTGATGTTTTGATTCGCTATAAATAGCATAGCTCTATTTACAAACATAAACTTAAGGAAAGTGTGTATAATTTGTCTATTAAATCTGAATATTAAAACACATTGTTATGTCCAACTTCTTTCCATTGAAAAGCCTCCTTGGAAGAACTGGAAGCCAACTATACTAGGAAGTGTTCCAGGTGCAACAATACTTGTTCTGGTCATGACTCTTACATCATCAGAATTTGATGTTAACACATTCCAACAACTTGCTATAGAAGAACCAACAACTGTAGAAAAACACACTTTCATTCTCTCTGCCAAATCTAACAAACTCTTCCTTCCTTGAAAACTATTCATCACTGTATTGGAAACCAGAAAACCAGAAATTAGGACTACTAGGTTTACATATTCACATTGATCAAAAAAAAAGGTTTACATATTCACATAGTCTGTCATATCAGTAGTCATTAAATTAAAAACCAGAAAACCAGATAATTTGCAATCATTTCACATACAGCTACTAGGAAGATTACAATTCATTAAATTGAAATATCAAATACATTAAAATACATTCATATCATAATCATTTCGCTTTAAAAGTGACAACAATAAAAGTTTAGGTGCAATAATAAAAGTATATTCCCAGCTACCCCTATATAGTATATAAAAGTCCTCTCTATTACTCTAAGAAACTCACCAAAAATAAGGAAAATGGGATCAGAAACACCCATTCACATACTCCTTGTTTCTTATCCAGCACAAGGACATATAAACCATCTTCTTTGATTAGCAAAATGTCTTGCTGCAAAGGGTTCTTCTGTCATTTTCATCACAACAGAACAAGCTGGCAAAGACATGAAAATTGTTAACAACATCATTGACAAATCATCCACTCCAATAGGTGAAGGTTCTTTCACTTTTGAATTCTTTCATGATGGTTTAGAAGATGCTGATCCTATTAAAAATCATGTTGAGTCAAATAAACAAATTTCATGTATCATAAATAATCCATTTTTTCCATGGGTTTGTGATGTTGCTTATAAACATGATATTCCTTCTGCTTTATTATGGATTCAATCTACTGTTGTTTTCACTGCTTACTATAACTATTTCCATAAACTGGTACGTTTTCCTTCTGATTCAGAACCTTATATTGATGTTCAACTCAACTCTTCAGTAGTTCTCAAACATAATGAAATTCCAGATTTTCATACACTTTTAGAGCGAAGGATAGCAGACCGTTCTGATAACTCTGAACCAAAATCATGCTTGGAAAGCTACAGAGTTGTCAAAAGATAGAAAAATCCTTGCTGCATCATATTTAACCAATCCTTGCTAAATTAAAGTAAAATCAAAGAACAAAAACAACATTCATATGCAGAAAACAGAATTGTGATTCAAAATCAATTTAGGGTTTGATTTTGCAATTATTAAAGTTCAAACCTGGAGAGCTTGGGATAATCTATGTCGTCGAACGATGCAGAGAGAATTACGGAGAAGACGATGACATTCACGAACGACGATAGTGGTTGAGTTGAGAACACGACGGCGAGATTACCGAGAAGACGATAGTGGTTGGGTTGAAAACGACAATACAAGAAGACGATTTGAGACCGAGAAGACGATAGTGGTTGGGTTGATAACGACGATACAAGAAGACGATTTGAGATGGAGAAGAGGACTCGAGATTACAGAGAAGACGACCGCGAGATTCAGAGAGAATCGTGGATGGTGAGACATTGAGAGAGCTTCAGACTGTCATCCTGTGTGACTCAGGGTCAGAGGTGAGACCTTCAGATTAGTACACGTGTCATCACTATAATCATGATCGGATGGCTGTCATCACCTTATGCACTGTGCATAAAAGACCCTTATGGATTAATCCATAAACAATCTATTAAAATTTTCTTTAAAATGTTCAATCCAATCCATCTGTTATGATATCTTAAATGGATGGATATCCATCGATGCATTAATTAAAATATATGCCATTTTAAAAATAATTAAAATATATTTATTAATTGATTAAAAAAGCTGATTTTTTTTTACTCACAAAAAAATTGATTTATTAATTATAACAAAAACATTATTTTATCTTATTTTATGATTTAATTGTGTAAAATCAACCCAAAACAATATTTTTACTAATCAATTATAAAAACAAAAAAACAAAAGTTTTACATTACCCAAAACAGTTTATTACTAAGCCCAAAAAAATTAATAATCAAATAATAAAAGAGGAGTGGTGGTCAACAACAACAGCCAAAGCCAGGGGTGGTCCACCGCGGCTCTCCGGTCACCGGTACGGCCGTGTCTAACTTATGTCCAAAAACATAAAGATATGTCTTATGTTATAGTGAGTTTGTTAATAAAAGATTTTTGCTGCTAAAAAAAAAGATGTACCATATGTTATGGTGATGTTGTTAATAAAAGATTTTGTTGGTACAAAAAAAAATCAAATCAATGTTAAGTAATCATGAGGGGTATAATGTTCGAAAAAGTCATCTCAAACTCCCTTATCCCCTTTATATATTGTACATATAGAAACAAATCTATTCACAAAAGTAAAAAGATAAACACTAGATCATGAATCATGATTGGTTTAACAAAAATAAACACTAAAAATTATTAACAATTATTTTAAGTGTTTATTTTTTAATTTTTGAATTGTTTGTTTCTTTTATTATTATTTATAAAAAGTGGTTATCCATTAGATTTAAAATTAATAATAATCACCAATCCATTGTATTTTAGAATTAAGGTGGATAGATTGGATCCATCCGTTTAATTAAATAGATGGATTTAATCCAATCCATTAACTAATTTTTTTACTTGTGAATGGATTGGATGAATCCATTAGTAAATGAACTGGATGGATAATAGATAAATGAATAATTTTGACACCCCTACTTAACAATAAAGATTCTAATTATAGAGCAATTGAATATCGAATAAACACGATAATTTATCTTCTTATTAGATTAAGACTCATCCGATGATTCAAAATACCATATATCTAATAAAAAATAGGTGAACTATTGTTATATAAACTCAGGATATATAGAAGGCTAATTTAGTCACCCTGTGAACCTTAATGGTTAGGAATATTGTATTTTATATATAGTTAGAGTTCGAATTTTAGATCCTAAAATAAAAGGTCATGCGTATACAAAACAAAGAAGAATATCAAGCCACTAAATTTAATTTAATGGTAAGAAATTTGGATAATATATATGATGTATTGGGTTCGATCTTAAAAAGATAGATGGAGAAAGTCTCACGCAAAATAAAATTTCAATTCACTAAACCTTTTAGATATGAATTGTTGCACTAAATACTTATCTAAAATAAAAATAATAATATTATGTTATGTCCCATGTAAACCAACAATGCTACCCCTATTAAATGTATGGTTGTGTTGTTGCAGTTTGATTGATCTTTCATATTACTTAGATACTCGGGCTATTGAGTGTATAAATATGAGAGGACAACCTCATTTTATGAGCAAGTTATTGGGATTAGATTCAAACATATTTAACATGGTATCAGAGCGGGGTTAAGTACTACTGCAATATGGACATTTGTCTCAGGCCTATGCTAGCCGTGAGAGTGAGTGTTGAATGTATGGTTGTATTGTTGGAGTTTGTTTGAAGTGTTGTTGGAGTGTATAAATATGTAAGGGTAATCTCATCCTATAAGCTAGCTTTTGGATGAGGTCCAAACATATTTAACAACCCCACAAAAATAAAAGGAAAAAAAAAGCAAAAAGAAGGAAAGATTAAAGAAATGACGGAGAACAACAATTTGAACATGCTTATAAGAGATTCCAAGATGGCAATCTTCATTGAACACAATATTACATTTTGATATACTTGATAGTTGATATACAATATTACCTTTTTGACCAAAAATTATAAGAATGAAGTAATCTTAGAATTCGTACGTAACACCATAAGGAATTTTCTATTTTCAGCTTATGAGTCGTTTGAATCTGATATCCTAGAAATTTTCTTGTGTTGTTGTTTAGGAAGCCACGGGAAACAGCTACTTGATGTTCTATCCATAGAAACCATTTTGACCGTACCAATCTCGGTGTTGGTCTTTCTCAAATCTTGTTGTTTCTCTTCATGTGCTATGTTCTTCATTTTTTCCTTGTATAGCTTCTGCATCACATATGTTTCAGCGAGTCCATACCCTCCAGTTGCCATAGATAGTTAGAAATGTAAATGGTATTCATAGTTTGTATATAGACTTACATATATATAGTCAATAATAATAGGCTTGGGGAACAAGAAAATAAACTTGCCTCTCACACCGTCTAATTTGACCCATTAACCGCCTTTTCTTAGTTCCAAAGTGTGACTGCTACCTCGTAATTACGTACGTTTTAAAATAAGTGATCCATTATGACTTGGGGAGCTGCATTTTAAATTCTGATGGGCCGATCACTTTTAATTCGAGATCAGGAGTTACAGTCTTGGGGTATCTTTTTAGGTCGGGTTGATAGTCTTCTTTGGGGTCTAGAGGCTGTGGAGTGGCCTTCTAAAGTCACGTTTGATCCGGCTTATTTTTTATTTTTCTACTTCTTTTTAAACAAAATAGAGAAGTAAAAAATTATTTTTGACTTTATTTCTACGTAAAAGAAATAGAGAAATAAAGTAAAAAAACAGAAAGCAAGGAGAAGGCCAATCATAATTTTTTACTTATCTAATTCGTTTAAAGAGAATTAGAAAAGTAGAAAATAAGCCGGGCCAAACGGGGTATGGGATTAGAAGTGAATCTCTATTAGGTGATATATGTTTCTGGCTTTATATACACACTGGTGTTTCGCTTATATACGGCGCCTGTTTTATAGTTCCGCTTTTTCAGGTCTCTGTTCATCTTGTGCAGACACCGGTTATTAATAATAATATATTTTCCATTAGAAAAAAAAAAGTGATCCATTATACTCCTCGTTTTTATAAGAAATAAAAGTGATAAATTTGTTATTTCTTACTATAAAACATTTTGACCAATTTTTAAATCAATTAAATGTTAAATTTCACTTTTTTTTTTTTTTTTTTTGTGTTTGGTGGTTGTTGGTTTTGGTGATGGAGTTGTTCGTTACAAATCTAGCGGTGGTTTTGGTAGAGATGTTTGCGATAGGCGTTGCTGCGACGATGTTTTTGGTGTGAATGGTTGTTGTTTTACTTCCATTTTTTGTAGTGGTTGATGGCGACAATGGCTGGTTTGTTGCCGTGCAAAAATATTTTTCTCTCCGTCAAAATTTTGTCCATGCTTTCTTTCTCGAGTTTTCTCCGACAGCTACGCAATTAGATTGCAAACGTAAATTATTTTCTTATACCAAAGGCTCCCGGCAGTCTCCACCGAGCTAGATGTTTTGGTGGATTGTAGTTTGGTCAGATCTCTATAGAGTGTGTTTAGTTGACGGTGTTTTCTTTAGTTATGAAGGGTTTAGTTCGGCAATGGTATTTTCGACGTGAGAAGTTTCTTTGCTACTTCACTTCAGTTCAGTGTTCCGGTCTGATTTTAGATTGAAGTTAGAGTAAGATGTTAGTGAGTCCTTATGAAATTTTAAATTGTGTTGTTTGGATTTGGAGCGGTGGTTTTGTTTGAGGTTGTTTGCTGGATTAGTTTCGGTTGGTTTTGTTTTGTTGCGTTTTAGTGTTAGTCATAGATATTAGCGACTTGTTTAGAGGATTTGTCCTTTAATAAAATTTTGCCGATTAAAAATAAAATAAAAAATAAAGTCTATTTTAGTTCATACACTTTTCTATGTTAGATTTGAAACTGAATTGCAATTTTACCTTTCAAGTATCATAATAGTGTGATTTTTCTTCTCATTTTTTTGACCTTGTCCCTTGTTTTTTTTATAAGCAAATTTGAATTATAAAATAGTACAAGGGGTACTCAATCTCTTACAATTCAGATCGGATCATCATATGTTTTGTAAACAAGCTATATATAAGATTATTACACCAATCAGAAAAAGAATAAGTGGACTTCTGACCGCCCCGACCACGGAATCGCCGTGATATTATCAACCAACACAGAGACATCAGCCACTTCCCCTCAAAATTAGATAGTGTTCATCAATCTTCAAATACACCAATTAGTACTTAACCATATCAAATGTCATACGCGACTGCCTTTTTTTGACTTAACAATATCACCACACCTAAAGATATAATTCAAACCTTCCTCACCTGTGAGTATATTGAAACCCATCCATTTGAAGATTGTGTTCGAAACTTTTTGAGTAAAGTTACAGTTATAGAATAAATGATTGCAATTCTCTACATGCCTAAAGCAGAACACACAAGATAAATCACGAGGATTTGTAATAATACCTTTAGAAGCTAATGCATGCCGCGTTGGTAATTTCTCCAATAATAATCTCCAACCAAAAACACTCACTTTCGAGGGCACATCATTCTTCCAAAGTTTTTTAATAGTCGTCAGCAAACTCGGGTGCAAAGCATCGACTAAACCAATTTGTAATAGAAAATTATAGCAAGATTTGACCGAAAACAAACCTGCATCACCGATAATCCATCGCCATCTGTCCGTGATATTCGAGTTTAAATTTAAGATAATCCATCGCCATCTTAAGCTCACTCAGATCAAGTTCTTCTGATTGCGATAGCGCAACACGCCATTCCCACCGCCACACCATTCCCTCAATGCTACTGATCAACCTATCTATTATCAACGCATTATGCCGCAACTCTTTTGCAAAAAGGTTAGGAAACAGATCGCTGAAAGAGTTATTTCCCCACCATTTGACATTCCAAAAGAAAATATCAGTAGCGTTATCCACCGCACAGCTAGTCTTCAATTTGAACCATCCGGGGATGATAATCTCCCCCACACTAATCATATCCCTCCACCATAAGGAGTCCTTAGAGCCGGCAGATTTTGTGTCCCTGCATATTAAAACAGACGACAAATAACCATATCTATAATGCAACAAATCAGACCAAACTGCATCTCTTTCAATGATACCGGCCTCTCCACTTCCACTTGCTAAGTAGAGCATTAAAAAGTTCCAAATTTTTTTGTGTGTCACGACTCACGTTAATAATGTTGCCACATTAATGTATATTTGATAAACAATTTAGGGGGAAGGACCACCAAATTACAAAGAGAATATCGTACCAAATTAAAAAAAAAAAGAAAAAGGGGCCAATATTGCACAATTACAATATGTTGGATGCCAAAAATGCAAGGCAATCGAATATATCCAATCAAGTATATATAGTTTTTGCTCTAAGGAAAAGTGTGTATATAGTTTAATTTTGTTTCGGTTCATGTCCTACTATAATTTTAAAGAGACAAATGTAAATATATATTTTTTGAGTCATAAGATTTTTATGTCTTAGACTTGGGCCATCTTAAATATTTTTAATCAAAAAATAATAAAATAAGCATAGTTTTAATTATTTAGTTCGATTAATATCTTTTAAGTATTTAATATGTTTCAAAAAATGTGTAAAGTTATTATAAAAAATATATATGTGTGTGTATGTCTCGTCAAAAAAGAAATATGTTTAATGTAGTACCAAAAAGAATGAAATATCAAATATATGTTAGTTTTTTTATTTTTTACCGAATGTTTAAAAAGAATTAGTAAGTATTTGTTCTGAACTGGACCTAAGTACGACTCAACATCGAGTACAGTCCACTTGGACGTCAAGGCGTCGAGTTCGGCCTACTTAATCATCGAGTTCATCCTTCTTAGGTCGTCGAGTCGACGAAAATAAACGTTGGCCCAAAGCCACGTGTCCCTGCTCAAAGGTCGCAATATCCAACCATATTGTAACGGCCGATATCGAAATGTTGGGAATTTACTGCCCATCAAGACTCCTCATCCGTTTTTTCGAAAGCCATTATTGGCACCATTATGCTCATCAATGGTCTTGGCCTAGTGTCGTGAGTTATATATACTCCTCTAATGAAAGGGAGTCAGGTACAAATAATTTAACTCTATTCTTAAAACTTTACTCTACCTATTACTGACTTGAGTGTCGAAGCACCTGCAGGTACAAAACCTCCTACCATTTACTGGAATGGAGATAAGCACCACCGAACAAGGTCAACTCTGATCAGGCAAGATCAGCGGCGCCGTCTGTGGGAAGCATATGTTTCCCCGTCTTTTCCTTGAATTAAACCAAAACTATACAAAACAACCACAAAATTATGACCGATGGCCGGTGTCTAGGGGTGCTCGCGGTTTTGAGGCAAAAATTCATCCGACCAAAAGTTAAAATTACCCGCGGTTCAGTTTCGGTTTGGGATGGCTAATAAAAAAATTCGACCCAATCCAATTTTGTGCAGTTTAATTTGGATCGATTTTTGGATACCCAAATTATAAATTGATTTTTTTAATTAAATATTAATATTATACAGACACGGTAAAATAATATATTTGTGTAAAATATAACATATAATATATTAAAAATTAATTCTGTCACAAAAAGATATTAAAAATTAATACTTTGGAAAAATAATTATCAATTATAATTGAAGCCTATGAAATAGTAAAATGAAATAAATTAAATTGAACTAATAATTATTATTGAGAAAATTAGAAACCAACGATTAATATGATAATGCAATATATCATACTAATAAAAGGTAAATAAGTGATTTCCACATATATTTAGTATTTTTTTCCATTTGTTTTTTTGATTTCATCACGTTTGTTTTGATTGTCCCCTCTTAGTGCGAAGTATTGTTGTCCTGTCTTAGTGCGAGCTTAGTACGAGTATTGGTGTCCCGTCTTGGTGCGGTGTTCATTTGTTTTAGGTTGAAGGATTAAGTTTGATCCACTGCAGATCCAATTAATGACTTTTGTGTCATCAACGCTACATATCCAAAGGCATGAATATTTCGGACACTTCAATATAGTTAAATATGCAGGCTTATGCAATATGTCATTTTATGCTATCAACACAGATGTTGTGAGTTTGTTCGCAAATTCATACTTTTTGTTTTTAGCGATTTTGAATTTGTATTGCATCGATGTACTCTTCTCGATTTGAATGAATATCTTTTATTTAGTAAAAAGAAAGTAAAAAAAGTATTAAAAAATATGTATGTGGTTTGGTTCGATTTAAATCGATTTTGATTATTCAATCCAAAATCTGATCCGATCCATCAGTTTTCACAAAAGGACATTCAAACGCATCCAAAAAAATTAGTTTTTTTTTGCGGTTTTCAGTTGTGTCAACAACAACAACGTTGAGAACGTCGTTGAGAATCGGGTCCCATAGTGAGCAACACACGTTGGACAGACAGTTGGCTTCTATCACGGAAAGCGATGATCCTAACTACGAGCCATACATCCCAGAAGCTCCAAAGGATCGATATCTCACCACTACCCGTCGGAGCACCAATGTAGACGGTCATAGCGAAGTTGGTAAACGCGTCCAATCGTCAAGGCCAACATCTCCGGGAGAAGAATCTGTAACTCCAAGTTACGGAGGAGTCGAGGATTTCAAGGGCCTCGACGAGCAGCTACTGATGATGAGATCCCCATTATCTTCCCCGCGAAGAAGGGATTACTACTGACGAAGAGGATCCCCATTATCTTCCCCGCGAAAAAGGGATTACTCTGTCTCGAGGTCAACGTCCTCACGACCACATGACCACCACAGGAACAAGAAATCACCAAGTCATAGGAGGGGCCAAGGTCCTAGACATTCCCCAAGGCGTGAATACAGGTACCCACCTCGTCATTCACCTAGGAGGAAATTTCATTCTCCTCCTCGCCGTCACCACCGCCATTCGCCTCAAAGCAATGAAGAAAGGCACATAGAGCCTCTGACGAGCAAGATAATGAGGGTCCCACAACCTGTCAGTTTGGAGAAACCTCCGCTAATTGACACCAAAGATTGGTCCACTGATACTGACGATTACGTTGAAAACATCGAAGTTGTCCTCGACTACAGGGACGTTCGAGGATCAATCAAATACAAGTTGTTCCCCACTGCTTCGAGGAAGGGTGTGATGTGTCCTGGTACAAAAGCCTTCCCCCGGAGTCCATCGACTCATGGTGGGAAGTTTGTTGCCAGTCACTGCGCATTTCACTGCTTCCCGAAGACAGCCAAAGACCGAGGCCACCCTAGAGGCCATATACAAGTAAGATCGGTATTTAATAAAGTGAGTAGATAAAAATTAAAGTGATTGAAATTTTAAGAAATGTTAAAATAATAATTAAAAATAACAATTATTTTTTGTCGGAACAAAAATAAATTCAATATAGATAGATATTTATATATGAGATTTTCAGCTGCTTTTGGTTGTAGTGTCATTTTATCTTTCTCCATCAATTGGTAGCGGTAGGTAGGAGTGATCGTATTCGAACCAACATAAAAGTAAAATCGTAAACCGAACCAATTCAAATTGAAACCATAAAAAACCGCATTTAGTTTAAACTGCATGAATAGTTTTTTTTATCTAAACCGCACGATTTGGTTTGGTTTGCGGTTTTCATTTTAAAAAACCAAACCAAACCGCAATACTTAATTTAACTCTATCAACTAGTAGCACAAACCAAACCAACCATAACCGCATTGGTTTAGTTTAGATGACTTTTTAAAAAACAATCGAAACAAGCCGAACCGCATGTATTTTTATCTTGCAGTTAGGATGACTTTTATGTACAAAACCGAATCAAACCGCACCGTGAACACCCATGGTGGTAGGAGTATGTCATTGACAACGTAGGCCGTGGCCGTTACACAAATTAAAATAGTGTTGAACTGGTGTGGTTTTGTGTAGACGCTTTTACATGTATTATACCATTTACGGTGTTTCGTTGTTTGGGACGTTTGTTTCTCTTGTATCCATCATGTCTAACATTGATATGTACCTTTCACTAACCACTAGGATTAGAGACAAACATATTACGCTAAGCTAGACTTTGTGATTCTTGAGTCAGATCTACTTGGAAATGTTAGGTTTAAGTATCATGTTATATTTGCGTAACAAAAAAAATATCATGCTTAGTTGGGTAAACACTCCAAAAATATAAAAACCAATTTGGGTACAAGTACATTCTAGCAAAAATTCAATGTTATGTCTGTATTTTTATATTATTTTATTTATGAATGAATATCACATATAAAATACAATCTACACAAAAGGTTTAATATGACCTAAAAATCTTCTTCACCATTTTCTTTTATTAACACTAAAGTGGTGAATTTTATTAATACATTTTGAATTAACCACTGCGGTACATTACAATTTACAACCTTTTATTCTTTTTAATGACAAATATATATATTTAAAAAAAAAAATGCACAACACGATGTCACAAGAGCAAATAATACAAAGAGGAGTACATGAAGTACTCACAAAAGAACAAAACAAAAAAGAGAAGAAAAACACAAACAACAGACGCAAAACACCAGCCCACCCAAAACCCGAACTATAACAATTGGTTACGGAGAAAGGAAAGGACAAAGGAAGAAGAAGAAGAA
Source organism: Trifolium subterraneum (assembly GCA_951799995.1). Lineage (NCBI taxonomy): Eukaryota > Viridiplantae > Streptophyta > Magnoliopsida > Fabales > Fabaceae > Trifolium > Trifolium subterraneum. Next base: position 27,472,420 of record OX637467.1, read on the forward strand.
GGAATATACCACCCACCTTGCTAAAACATCAACACCCAGACCCAACACCCCCAACAACCTCTATCGACTCCAACACAAAACAGGTTCTCCCATTTATAGAAGGAGCAGGGGTTACCAGGATTTTTGGCCAATAACCACTTCCAAGATTAAGGTTTCAGCTTATCAACCAAAGTCTCGACAGACACAGTTCCCCTACAAAGATTAGATCATTTCGAGAGTTCCAAATAGATCACACAGCAGCATGTCAAATTAACAGCCAGTCTAACCTAAACTTCTTATGACGCTAATACCTAGAAATCCCTCGAACAAACTTGTAATACTATTGGGGCAAACAAACTGAAAACCTAACCACCTGACAAGCTTATACCAAACAGGAAATATTGAATCACGGGAAGTGAACAAATGATCAACCGACTCCACCAAATCCCCACAAAGAGCACAAAAAGAATTGCTTGCATCCCTAATAACATGACGTCTAAGAAGATTTTGTCTGGTTGACACTCTATCCTGAAGTAATTGCCAAGAGAAAACAATTACTTTTGAGGGAGTCCATGACTTCCACACTCTCGACTAAAGAGAATTAGGATAAAAAACAACATCTGCACTTATGGTGTGGTTGACCTAACAGAGAAGTTTCCACTAGGATCATATTTCCAAACTCCACCATCCTCCGCCCCTAAAGTCAGAGACTGGGTAACCACCTGCAATTTACAACTAATCTATTTATAAATTGGATCCAAAGCTCCTTGTGGTAGCTCTTTGTCATTGATGTCTTTTATTCGTGTAGTTATTCTTAGCTTCTTAGAAAACCAAAAGAAACTTGTAACCACAAAAAAAAAAAAAAAAAAACAAAAGAAACATCCGCTTGGTTTATTAGCCTTAGATCCAATCATCGTGCTTGTCTTGGGTCCCTTTGCTTCTTCCTCATCATTCAATTTTTCTTTATGCATCTTTCGTAACACATATGCTTCAGCAAGATCAACTCCCATTGCCATCTTATTTATGTCTTGTGTATTTTTTGGTGTACTTCGAGTGGTTGATTTAGTTTTATTTATATATAGGTATGTTTGCATTTTATTGCCTTGGCTAACAAGTAAATTAAAGAAACCACACCATAATAAATTAATAAAGAAAATGCTAATATGTGCTTTGTTGAGTATGGGGAATATATGTATCATAAAGAGGCTGGAAGCGGCTGAAGAGCTGAGCTAGCGACTGAGGAGGAGTTGAGATTCAGGGGACTGTAACATTATTATTATAAATACCATTGATAACACTGAAACCCTAAATATTCATTCTTTCATCTAATAGAAACAAGTTGCAACAAATTCTACAGTCGGAGACGTACCTACAAATAATTCCGTTATCAAACTTCTTTATGTCCATTATTGTTTGCTTTCGTTATTATTATCTTATGTTACTATTTGTGCACAACATGCTCTAATGCCAAATTAATAAAACAAATATAAAAACCTTATATCACGGTGTGTGTTAAAGAAATAATTTTAAAATTTTATAACATTTAATATACAACTTTTAAGATAAGCTTTCTATCTTTGTTTTTTGGCTAAATTGCACATTTGACCCCCTAAGTTTCAGAAACTTGTAATTTTGACCCCTTATGTTTCAAAATAGCACTCCTGACCCCCTAAGTTTCAAAAAGTTGTGATTTTGACCGTTATGTTTCAAAATAGCAATTTTGGCACCCTAAGTTTTAGTAGTTGCGATTTTGGCCACCTATGTTTTAAAATAGCACTTTTGGCCCCCTATCTTTACCCCTTTTTCAAAAGGTCAATTTTGATCAAATCAAAGTTGATGTGGCAAGTCACTTAAGTGACTCAGCTGCCACGTCAACATTTTTTTGTCATCTTGTAATTAAAAAAACTAAAAGAATAAAAAAATAAAAGGAATAAGTCACGTGCTTTAAATTTATTCTTTCACTAACAGACATATATAATCTTAAATTCTAAAGAATTAACCTAATCTTTCGTGACGTTTATTCAAAAGGATTTCTCACTATACGTAAAAAAATAACCTAATCCCAAATCCAAAATAGGAAACAATGGAAATTGGAAACCCTTCGTGCATTTTGTTATGTCATTTTGATTATGTTAGTTTGATTATGTAATGACTTCTTATATGTAATGACTTGATTTGTTATGTCATTTTGATTTAGAAAAGTGTCTTGAACTTCTATTTTGAATGTAATTTCTTATATGTAATAAGTTTGACTTGTTATGTTATTTTAGTTATGTTATTTTGCTTCTGCAGTTTATTTTTAACAGGTTTATATATTATTATGTCACATCAACTTTGACTTGGTCAAAATTGACTTTTTGCAAAAGGGATAAAGATAGGGGTCAAAAGTGCTATTTTGAAAAATAGGGAGTCAAAATTGCAACTTTCTGAAATTTAGGGGGCTAAAAATGCTATTTTGAAATATAAGGGGTCAAAATCGCAACTTTTTGAAATTTAGGGGGCAAAAAGTGTTATTTTAAAACATAAAGGGTCAAAATTGCAAGTTTCTGAAACTTAGGGGGTTAACAGTGCAATTTAGCGTTGTTTGTTTAAAATGTGTTTTAGGATACATGTTACTAACGCAATTAATAATATGTGTGTTGAGTTTGACTATTATATATATATATACTCCGCATGTATACTTGAAAATATTTGGCTCTATATTTTATTGAGATTTTTTTTTTCAAATATCCCTAAAAAAATCAAATATTTCCACAATACCTCCCATTTTAAAAAAATTTCCACAATACCCCTCATTTTTTGCAGAGATTCCCCTGCACAGTGGGGACCTCAATGGCGACACTGGGAGTGTAGCCACCTCTATGTCAATGGAGACACCCCCAGTGTAGCCATTGACTTTGCAGCTTTTTTTTTCTTTCTTTTTCTGCACGTGAACAGTGATGGCAGAAGGCTGCAGGTCTGGTACAGATAAAGGCAATGGCGACACTGCCAGTGTAGCCATTGTAGTGCAGGTGGCGACACTGACAGTGTAGCCATTGACCATGGTTTTTTTTTTGTCTTTTACGTGTTCTGCATGGGGGAACACATATTTTAGGGTTTTTTTTTAAATGTTTAATAATTTTTCACTCATCTCATTCTATAAATATCACACTTCATACTTTCATTTTCGGTACAATTTGATGACCGCGAAGAACGTTTCTTATTAGAAATTGGCAAATTAAGTTGAAAACATATTTTGATAATTTAATTAATAAAAAAAAATATGATTATAAAATTAAATCAAATATATACATTCCAAAATTATTACACAAATATTACACTATTGGGGGGCATCGGGGGGAGGTTGAGGAAATAAATGTGATCCAGTGAAGCATCTTCTAGAATTAATTTGGCGATGTCCACATAATTCCTCATGCTCCAATAATTCCTCATGCTCATCGGTGTCATCCTCCACTCCAAGAAAATTTATAACGCCTGTGCGTGGAGAGACGTTTTGACCCAGAGCTGACGAGTAACCTTGACGAGGAGCCGACGACGAACCTTGACCAGCCCACATTAATCCTAGAAAACGTCAAATTTTGGAAAGAAAAATCCCAATTATTGGGATTTGGACATCGCCAAATTAATCCTAGAAGATGCTTCACTGGATCACATTTATTTCCTCAACCTCCCCCCGATGCCCCCCAATAGTGTAATATTTGTGTAATAATTTTGGAATGTATATATTTGATTTAATTTTATAATCATATTTTTTTTATTAATTAAATTATCAAAATATGTTTTCAACTTAATTTGTCAATTTCTAATAAGAAACGTTCTTCGCGGTCATCAAATTGTACCGAAAATGAAAGTATGAAGTGTGGTATTTATAGAATGAGATGAGTGAAAAATTATTAAACATTTTAAAAAAACAACCCTAAAATATGTGTTCCCCCATGCAGAACACGTAAAAGACAAAAAAAAAAAAATGGTCAATGGCTACACTGTCAGTGTCGCCACCTGCACTGCAATGGCTACACCGACAGTGTCACCATTGCCTTTATCTGTACCAGACCTGCAGCCTTCTGCCATCATTGTTCACGTGCAGAAAAAGAAAAAATAAAAGCTGCAAAGTCAATGGCTACACTGGGGGTGTCGCCATTGACATAGAGGTGGCTACACTCCCAGTGTCGCCATTGAGGTCCCCACTGTGCAGGGGAATCTCTGCAAAAAATGAGGGGTATTGTGGAAATTTTTTTAAAATAGGAGGTATTGTGGAAATATTTGATTTTTTTAGGGATATTTGAAAAAAAAAATCAGAATGCTTTTTGTTTGGTACTATTTGGCACTATTAATGTGAATCTTGGTTACCAAGCAAAATTGTGAGGTTCCGTGAAGCACGTTTTCTTTTGACCTTTGAATCGCCACTGTCTATTGTCTTGTTTTGCCACGTTACTACTTCATGTGTATACTGCACACAGTGATTTATTAATTTTATTGAATCATGCCAAATGTTAGTTAATGTCCTCCAATTATTATTAATTAGCTTAGAATATCATGTAATACTTTTTTTATAAGGCGAAAAGCATCTCAACATCAGAAGATAAAGCGTGTTTCACCCCATCCTTTATCTATACCTATTTATTATTATATTAATAAAAAGAAAAAACAATATAGACCTAACCCAGTACACAACGTGCGTAAAACAAAGAAACCTCACAAAATACTATTTTTTAGGCGAATGAACCGAACATCAATTTGAAAATGGATAGTTATGCAACTTATGCATCATGTAATACTTCGTAACATTGTAAATATAGGAACAATTTGTCATTAAAAAAAAAATCATGTAATACTTATGCAACTTTTATATATCTTGCTTCAATGGTGATACCTCTTGGATATTATATACATATTACTAATAAATTGTCCTTTCTATATATTTTTTTTTAACTTTGTCTAAATAAAATATAAAGTTATTTGTTTTAATAAATACATATATATATAAACTAATAACTAAATATAATGAGAAATACAAAACTATAAATCAAAAATGGTGAAAAACACATAAATATGACGGAAAATATATAATGAAAATCACGTACAATAATTAATTTTGAATAGTCTGAAGGTGTGAAAAACACAAGAAGGGGGGGGGGGGGGGGGGGGGGTTGATTTGTGTTTTAACAAGTTAAAAACTTTTTCTCTAACAAGAAGATATGCAGCGGAATATAGAGCTAAAACACAATAACAAGGATAAGCAGGGATAAGAAGGAAAGAACACAAGCAATTTTATACTGGTTCCTCTCACAAACGAGAGTAGTCCAGTCCCTTTGTCACTACAAGAGATTTCACTATAATCACACAAGATTACACAATTGCTCAAGCACACAAGCAAGAGACTTCACAATGTTCAAGCTCACAAGCAAGAGACTTCACAATGCTCAAGCACACAAGCAAGAGACTTCCAAATTGCTCAAGCACAAAAGCAAGAGACTTCCTAATCTTATATAGAAAAGGACACGTTAAAGACAATTTAGCACCTAACACTTCTACTCTTTTACACTTTGAATAACAGATTGAGTATTACAACTTCTTGAAGAAAGTAGTCAGAGTTTGAGTCTTGTGCAAATGTTTGCTTTGATAGCGTTGAAGGTTGTGTTCAATTGTGTTGATTATCAGTAGTTCTTCCGGTTCACAAAGTCTTCTATATATAGGCGGTAGAAATTTAGACGTTGGAAGTGACCGTTGATTGATTTACGATGTCAGTCGCAATCCTTGCTGCATAGATACTTGAGTTTTTGACCTTATACCAAAAGAGGCAAAAACCTGTAGCTATCAGCTTCCTTGAACACTACGATGTGTGCACAGAAGTGGTAAAGTCTTCCTTTTGTCTAGGCGATCTTCCTTCAGATGTGTTGGCTTGATTCAAACTAAAGTATCCTTTTAGAGTGCAGAGGAGAGCCCTTTCCATAACGGGTGAATCTTTAGAACTTCAAAATATAACTTCTGAGTGCAAATTCTTGATGGCCTCTGATGACACTTGTTCTAATTTCTGAGTGTCTTCAAGTCTTTCAGAGCCTCTGATGACACTTGTATTTTCCTGCATTCTTGTAAGGTAGATTTTTAGTATACCAATTGTGAATTAATACTTTGTTATCATCAAAACTTCGATACGTTCATAGGGTTTGTATGGAAAACCATTCTTGTTCCAACAATCTCCCCCTTTTTGATGATGACAAACATAAGTATTAATTGCTAGTTGTTGTTGAATTAATTCATCATGTTCTTCTCAGGTTTATGAGTTTTGCAAGCTCCCCCTGAGTCAGATATCCTATAGGGTTAGGTTTGTAAGCTCCCCCTAAGTTTATCCATGATTAATTAAAACAGTTTAAAAACTAATCATTATATCTTTAGATCAGATCTTCATACTTTGACACTCAGAGGCTAGGTTTGCAAGCTTTCCTCTTATGTCTTAAGTTTTACGTATGAATTTCCAGTCGTATAAGATTATAATTAGATCTCCTTTCATAAATATTCCAGAAAGACTTTAAAATAATAAAGGTTCACTTTTAAAAGTTTCAGATTTTACGAGTTGCATAGGCGCAATTAATATTCTACTCCCCCTTTTGTCAACAATAAAAAAGAACTAGAAACATAATAGATATATAAAGCACATATAAAACCACATCATAAATATTGTCAGATAAGCAGGAAGTTAGAAAACAGAGAGAAATAAACATGATAAAGAAATGAAAATTATGGCAATTTGGCATCAATTTTGGTGGAGAGAGAAGCAAGCATGCTAATGATGGTTGTCTGATTTTGATCAAGACTGGCAATCTTCCCAACTACTTCTGTCTTGAACTCATCCTGAACAAGCATGCATTGTTGTAAATCCTGAAGAATCCTTAGAGGGTCAGATGCATCTGATGTGGCAATATATTTGCCTATGTCCTGTTGCTTTTGAGCATCCTCGGCCTCTGCATCTTGTCTTTTCTTTTCTGCTTCCTCTTCAAGACGTCTTGCTTCATTCTCAGCAGTCAATTTTGCAGTCTCTTCTACCAATCTTTTCCGTTCTTTCTCTTCGTCTTCTAATCGTTTCTTTTCGGTCTCCTCTTCTAATCTCTTATTTTCTGCCTCAATCCTCTTATTTTCTTCCTCCTCCAATCTTTTCCTTTCTTCTTCAGCAAGTCTAGCAGCTCTCGTTGCTTCTTCATGCTGTTGCTTCTGAGTAGCAATGATAAACTCAATGAGGTCCTGACTCCATTCAATCATGGCATGAGGAACATCAAGGAGACATTTTCTGGAAGCAGACAGAGAGAGCTTGGCAGGGATATTGGCAATTGATTCTTCTGCCTATTGGCCAGCCAAGGCTCTGAGAGATGCATTGCAATAAGCTTGAATCCGTTGAAATTCGTGAAAGATTTCTCCAGTAGACACAAAAGCAGAATCTCTAAGGTAGTTTAACCTTGGAAGTTCTATCTGATGGGAATCAATCAGTGACTGAAAGGTGAGATGAATAACAGGTGGAGGAAGGGATGGAACCATTGATGGGGTAGTGACTGGATGAGGAATCGGTGTTGACGGGATATCGGTAGTATTGTTTGGATTTCTTGTGGGGATCCTGGAAGAGAGTGTGTAAGGATTTGTTGATGTTGTGGTGATGATAGTGGAGAGTTTTGTGTGTGTAATGGTGAAGGTTGTTTCTTAAATTCAGAGAGAATGGCATTAATTTCAGTAGATCCACTGTCAGATGAAGAACTGGAACTAGATACTTGACTCCGACGGTTGTGAGTTGAAGGTTTGTTGGTGCATTTTGTGGTTAAGTTCTTGGTGATGGGGGCTTTTTGTTTTTTGAGATGTTCAGACAGAGGAAGATCATCATCAGTTTCTGTGTTACAAAAATTGAAATAGGTAGTCCATTTTGGTACCATATCTATTCCCATGTTCCGATCTTTCAAAATAGTAAACCCATTTTCTGGGTAAAGAATACAAACAATATCTTAATAAGAATTGGCTATCCATATAAAGATAACGAATGCTTTCTCCTCGTTCATATTCTTTTCTTGCTCTCTCCTTCTTCCTCAATAGCAGCCTTAGTTTAGTCTTTGGTTGGTGTGCGACTAGAGTCTATCATGATATGCGTTGCCTTCTGAGCTCTAGCTTCTGACACAGTATCAATCTTGGACGTCACTGGTGGTTGCCCACTGAGTCCTGTAGATTGTGGTTCCTGAATCTTCAATTTCTTCATTGATTTTGCAGACTGAATTTTGTTGGTGGATCTTCGTTTCTTTGGGACAACAATCATTGAAGGTGCATCAAGAACAACTGACATAGGTATCCTGATATTTGTTTCTTGATACACGGTTTGCAAGAAGTTTTTGATGACCTCAATGTCATCAGCTTTAGAGATGATTGGAAGATCTCCGCAGAACAGTTGAGCTCTAAAAACTTCTGCTTTAGAGACAAGTTTTGGTGTGATGTCTTGAATGAAGTTATATTTTTGAGGGTGGTGGCGTCAAGAATATCTATTTCCTGGGATATTCCAAAAATTGGGTAGAAGGGCTTCACCAAATCAACAAGCCTGATGTGCTCAAATAGTGTAGAGAGAAGTCTTGGGTATACCACATTGATCTTGGTGGTTACATCTGTGTGGATACCCTTCTGAATCTCGTCACAAAGGGTTGTGAAGAGTAGATCCACAAAGTTGACTTTCTCGGCCTTTGAAATAAAGTATAGAAGAAAGCGATGTTCATAGGAGACAGTGTCAATTCCTCCTGATCTTGGAATAACACTGTTGATTAAGATTTTGAAAATGACATGAAGGTCATTTTTGAGAACTTGGACCTTGCCATGAAGATTGTCCTTTGAAACCTTCTTTCCTTCCTTGGAATAGACAACCTCTTTTTTGATACTGGTTTGCATTGTCTGACGAAGATACTTTTCCCCATTTTTTCCATACCGTGAAATTAATCGACCAATGCTCTTAATTCCCAGAAGAGCAGTAAAATGACCCTTTAAGATAGTCAATTGTAATCCTCCAATGTTTGAATGGATTTCCGATCCATTAAACGATTTTAAACCCATCTCTGACCTTGATTTTCCTTGGAGTGCGGGGTCATTGATAATCATTTCCTCTTCTTGAGCTTTGGCATTTTCTCTGGTAAACACATGAGCCTTCATCCAAAATTCTTTTACCAAATTTGGATAAATGGGACCATCCAAAAGTTTGAAGTACTGTTCCAAGCATTGAGCGTTAAAGACTTCTTTGACGTTGTACTCATTTACCGCCAGGCTCTCAAAGTCGATTTTCCTCTCAATAATCATCTTCAGTTGACTTATGTTCCTTGTAGTGAGATTCCCAGATTGTTGAAGAGTACCACCCACGCTGATAATTTTGGGAGAACAACGGTCTCAGAAGCTTGTTGAGGATTCGAATTTATTTGTTGAGAGGTTTGAGCCAATTGAGAAGATGATGCCATGGATGCCATTAAAAAGAGTATGAAAGATGAATGTATGAATGCAGAGAGCATATTGTATGGATGCACAAGAAAATTAGAGAATAATAAGAAAAGTAGGTAAAAAGAGTAATAAGAGCATTTGATGACTATTTATAAACAAAACACATTAACATAGAGGAGAGAGAATAATTAGCATATGGATTCTCACTATAGCTACATCATTAACTTCCACTTTACCCACTTGGCACTTGACACAGATCTCAGAGAAGTAATTAGAGTAACTGACACATTAGTGGACAGCTGTGAGTCTTAAAAGCGCGTAGCTTCCACTTCCTAGTCAGAGCCATATTTTGAAAGTTGAAAGGTCTCAGAGGCTGAATGACTCAGAGGCACACTGTAATCAGAGGTTCTGAGTTTGTGGCTTCTTAGTGCATTCGAAGTCTGTTTTCCAATTTGATATTCCAAGTTTACTTGTCATCACATATGAGAGTCATATTCAAATTTTTCTTTATAAAATCATATCTTTCAATAGCCAGAGGCTTAGTAAAGATATCTGCCCATTGACTTTCAGTTTCAATAAACTTCAAATCAATTGTCCCTTTTTGAACATGATCTCTTATGAAGTGATGTTTGATTTCAATGTGCTTAGCTCGAGAATGCAGTATTGGATTTTTAGACAGATGAGTGGCTGCAGTATTGTCATAATAGAGAGGGACATTTAAACTGCTTACTTTATAATCCTCTAATTTTTATTTCATCCAAAGTAGTTGTGAGTAACACTTTGCAGCTGAGATGTATTCTACTTCAGCTGTAGATAATGCTATAGTGGTTTGTCTTTTACTGGCCCAAGAAATGAGATTCTCGCCAATGAATTGACAATTTCCACTAGTGGATTTTCTTTCTAATTTATCTCCAGCAAAATCAGAATCACAGAATCCAACTAGCTTAAAATCATTGGATTTCTTGGTAAAAGAGTCCAAGATTAATAGTTCCTTTTAGATATCTAAAGATTCTCTTCACAACAGTGAGATGAGATTCTCTAGGATCTGATTGGAATCTTGCACACAGACATACATGTTGGAACAAAATGAGTTTTAGTTATAAAACACCCTAAGTTTTGATGATAACATTGTATTAAATGGACAATTTATATTATTAATGAATGATCTAGTGTGAAGGAACAAAGTAAAAATCTTATCCACTCAGATCATCATTTGAGCCTCTGAAGGACACAGTCTGAAGCGTTAAGACTCTGAGAAGCAAGAAGCTTCAGAGCCTCTGAAATAGTCCTCAGATGCCAAAGAGAGAAACACAGTCTGAAGCTTGCGTACATCATTCAGAAGATCAAAGAAATGTTATTACCAGATTCTGAATAACACTCTCTGAAGAAAGACAGCTCAAAACTAATGAAATAGTACAACGGTCTTTTCAGCAAAAAGAAGATTGTACTACCAACGGTCCTTTCTCAACGTCTTTATACTTAGAGTATAAATAGAAGACTCTCTGCTAGAGAAAAGACTACTGGAAGATCATCTAAACTCAGAGAAAGATTCAAATTGTATTCAAGCTGTGAACTGTTGTTATTCTTTCTTGTGTAACCTTCTAAGTAAAATATCTTTTCATATTGTAGGCTCTGAACTTAGTGTTTAGAGAGTCTAGCTTAGAACTTTCAGTCCTACTTAATCTGTGTATTAAGTTAGTTTGTGAAGTCTCTTGTCTTGTGTGACTTGAGCAAGGAAGTCTCTTATCTTGTGTGATTTGAGCAAGGAAGTCTCTTATCTTGTGTGATTTGAGCAAGGAAGTCTCTTGTCTTGTGTGACCTAGAGCAAGGAAGTCTCTTGCTTGTGTGCTTGAGCATTAGTTGTGTAATCTTTGAGATTATAGTGATATCCGTTGGTAGTACAAGGGGACTGGACTACTCCCGTTTTGTGAGAGGAACCAGTATAAAATTTCTGGGTGTGCACTCCTCTTCTCTCTCTCTCTCTCTCTCTCTCTCTCTCTCTCTCTCTCTCTCTCTCTCTCTCTCTCTCAGTGTCTTATTTGTGTTTTGTCTTTGAATAGTCTCTTTCATCCGCTGCGTTACAATCTGTTCACTAGAAAAGAATTATTTTTCAAAACACAATTCAACCCCCCTTCTTGTGTTTTTCACCTTCAATTGGTATCAAGAGCTCCGGTTCTGTTTTTTAATCACTTTAGAGTGAGACAGTAAAAGATCTTTGAAAAACACTGTATGTTTGGGGAATCCACATCTACACCTACACCTACACCTACACCTATTGTTTCAGATCTATCCAAGTTCAATATAACTATGACAACATGACTTCTACCTCTTCAGCATCTAATCATGATTCCAGCAATAAAAAGGTTCCAATCTTTAGTGGTGATGCTCTAAGATTTGAATGGTGGAAAGATAGCATTTACCACTACGTCAATGGAATTGATGATGAGCTTGAAGGTGCGTGGAGAAAACACAAGAAGGGGGGTTGAATTGTGTTTTGGGTATTTAAAAACTTTTCAAGATATTTAAATCTATCAGAGTCTTTAAGCACAACGGATTTGTTTACACAATTAAACTAACGGTTAAGTGAATGATGAAGGAGTAAATAAGAGAGTGAGAGAGAGAAGAACACACAACAATTTATACTGGTTCCCATCACAAATTGAGAGTACTCCAGTCCCCTTGTTTCCAAGAGAGTTCACTATAATCACAAAGATTACAATAGATGCTCAAGCACACAAGCTCAAAACTTCCTGCTCTAAGTCACACAAGACAGAGAGACTTCCTTGCTCTGATCACACAAGATCAAAGACTTCCTTGCTCTGATCACACAAGATCAGAGACTTCCTTGCTCAAGCACACACGCTCAAGACTTCCTGCTCTAAGTCACACAAGACAGAGAGACTTCCTTGCTCCTACACTCAGCAGAAGACTTAGTTGCTCTAATCACTAAGATTGAGACTTATATGCTTCTACACTAAGCATAAGACTTTCTTACTTCTACACTAAGCAGAAGAGCTTCTACACTAAGCAGAAGACTTTGTTGCTTCTAGACTAAGTAGAAGACTTTGTTGCTTCTATACTAAGTAGAAGACTTACTACTAACTTATAAGCTTAAACTTATTACAAACATAATAACTTCAGAGGCTTAAGCTAGTTTCTATGCTCACTTCATTTGAGAGATATTTTCTATTACAATGCAAATTCTCACTTTCTTCTGAGAGATGTTTTCTAATGAAGATCGCTCGTCATCAATTCTTTCTTTGGCATATTTATATGAGTTGAGAAAGACATTGAGACGTTGGAGAAATTCCCGTTGTAACATGGACAGCTGTATTCTTTGAAGATCCGTTGAGTAAAGCCACGTCTTCCTTTGCAGAGAGGCTTCACCTTTACTGTTTGTCCAATAGTACAGTTATAAGGTACAACTAGATCCTAGAGAGAGAGGGATCACATCCTTTGAGACCTTAGAACAAATCATCAGGCTTGATAAGTTGTAGTTGATGCAGCCCTTCTGATGATTTGGGGAATTCCTTTGCTTCTGATGAACGTTTGATAACTTGGAGTCTGATTGGTCTTTGAATGGTTGGCCTCTGATAGTCCTTCGCAATTCAGCTTCTGAACGTCTTCATCCTCTGAATGACTCATGACTAGCAGATAGCATCTGAACTCTTGTAGGCATCTGAACATCCTTGAGCTTCTGAACTTCTCTGAGCTTCTGAAATCCTTCAGACGTTCTGATCCTCTTTGAGCTTCTGAACTTTGTTTAGCTCCTGACCACATTGTAGCTTCTGAAATCTTTCAGAGTGTAATTATTCAGACTTCCATAGGTTTCATCAGAGTCTAAATTAAGTGTGCTCTTGATATAACGTTGCAAGCTTCTTCTTTTCATAGTGTGATAATCTTTGAATAAAGTTGCACCCTTAATCAAGAACTAACTATGAATAATAAACTTCAATTAATAAATGCATTCTCCTTGAAATTAAGCCCTTAATGCAGATGCAAGATGAAGCAATATTTAAATTGAATGACAAAATAGAATCAGAGGCACTTAGAGACGTCTACACACACACTTGGTTCTGATGGTTATCATTAACAGCTTCAGAGTTCAAAATATTTTCAAACAGTTCAGAGCTTAAAAAAAAAATTTCAAAGAAAATAGCTCAGAGTCTGAACAAAAATTTGAAAACAGTTCAGAGCTCTTTAGTACAATATTTTGAAATCCTCAAAGATCAGATTGTCATATCAAAGCATGTACCTCATGCTACTATTTTGACCATTCTCCTACGTTCTCTCTCTGATGCACTACAAAGCCCTAAAAAGCCAAGTAATTTCGCTTCTTCCAATAATTGATTTACCAATATTCTTTCTCCCCCTTTTGTCATTATCAAAAAGGTAGTATAAGCAATTAATAGAAATTTCAACTTTCAATGCCGTCAAATCAGGAGTGGTTGAACACATTTAATACTCGGCCATTGAATTTTGCTTATAAAAGGAGAGAGATACCTAGTCATTTTACTCACACAGAATAATCTTAGGTTATTGATAGATCTCTTGAGAGAAAAAAATGAAATGCTCAGAGAATAAGAAAGTAGTTTCAACGAGAGATAGTCAAGATAGGAGAAAACATAATAATAAACCAATTGAAACAAAGCCAGTGTCTGTTACAGAAGAACTCAGTTCAGAGTCTGGAGAGAAATCTTTGGACTTTGACTGTTTTAAGTTCTGAAGACATATCTTCCTGAAGAAAACCAAACTGATGCATAAGAAGGACTGTGGGTTGAATGGCTTCAGCCAAAAGCTCAACCTTCCCCTTCTTCAAAGGTCATGTAGGCATGTAACCACAAATATGACCTTTGAGAGTATCCAGACGATAGTTCTTAGAAATTTTAGTCTGTAAGACAGAACTTATGTTCTCAATGAAATAAAATCCATTACTTTGGCTTGTTTAGTTTTGATTTCTTATTTATATTTCTTCTCTTGTTATGTAATTTGATTCTTTAAGAACAAACAAATATTGTATTCATTGGAAATTAATAAGAAGAAATGAACTGTTTGTAAAAAAAAATAACGCCAATAGAATGTTTTAGTAAGACGACAAACAGTTATCAGTAGTTTAAGATAAGAAAACTTGGATTATCATAACATGAATAAATATTTTAGATTAGCACAAAGAGATCAAAGAAACATACAAGATTATGAACTTAATTCTATCAATGTGCCTAACAAAATATTAATCAAGATATTCATTTCAAGCAAACATGGAGATCCTAGGGTGTAGGTTGGGGTTGGCTACAAAGAGAAGTTAAAATTCTCATGATTTCCTTCGGTTTGGCATTAACTACCTCCATCAGCCCTCCATACCTTTTCATTTATGCTCTAAGGTCTTCAATTTCAGCCTCATACAGTGGGTTTCTAATATGCACTTGATTTGCTCCTAGATTATCCACAATAGGCTCATTCAGACTTTTCTCAAGTGAAGCTATCTTTTCCATTAGATTTTGCTCGTCACTTGTTCTTACAGAAGAGGATTCAGGTTGATTCTTCTCTGTGTCCTTCTGAATCTGAATGACCTCTTCAACCATTGCATTCTTTCCCTTGTTGTTCCTCCTCTGCTCTTCAATATTAGCCTCTTGAAGACTATGCAGCTTCTTTACCAATGCCTTAGTTAAGCTTATCCAATGTGCAATATGTTCAGACGAAGATATGTCAGAATGATTTAGCTCAGGAAGGCTATGCATTTGTCTAATCATACTATTGCATTCATTCAAGATAACAATGTTGGTTGAAATGGTTGGATGAGGTTCAGAGTTTCAGGGTGAGGGAGTGTGTTGAGGTAATGATTGCGGTTGTTGTTGCTGTTGATCAGATTGACCAAAAGAATTTGATTGAGCATTTGTTAATTCTTTGATCAATTCATCAACTTGTTCCTTGGTTTGTGGGTTTAGGGTCTCATTTGTTTTGGGTACTTCAGTGTGCACTGACTCATGAGAATCAGTAGCAAACACTTTAGTATATGAGCTGATTTGGTGTTCAGGGGTTGTTTGAGATGTAGGATGTGAATAAGTAAGTTCAGGTGAGATATGTGGTTCAGGTTGGATTGTTACTTGTATGGATGGGTTTGAATGAACAGGTCCTGATACAACTTGTCTTAGCGAAAAGTTGTCTTTAGGACTTGTTTGAGTTGCGTTTGGAGTTGGGTTCTGAGTTTGCTCAGAGATTGAAAATGTGTTATGAACAGGACTTTTGGTCACATGTTGATGAGATAGTTCACCTCCTAAATGTTCTTCAAGGAGTAGTGGAGGTGAATTACTGTGTTGGGTTGAAGATGTGTTTGGTTGAGAATCTTGATTGTTTGCAATAGCAGATTCAGACAATGATATATTACCTGAGTTATTCATGGTTGAGTCTTCAACTGCTTTCTTCTTTGGCTTCTTGGCAAGTCTCTTTAGCCTGACACTGATAGGTTCATTGTCTACATCGCTCTCTTCTTCTTGGATCACTATCCTAGATGATCCATCAGTCTTGGTCGGAGTCTTTCCTTTGCTGTCTGTGTTTGTAGTTTTATTCTCTATCTTTACCAGCCTCTTCCTTTTCTTCTTCAATCCCTCTTCTTCAATCTCCAGCCCTTCATCCTGACTTTCTAACAAATGAATATATTGATTGACAATACCATTTGAGACAGCAGGTATGTCAATCATATATCTCTTTACCATTGAAACTTCTGAGTGAGGTTGAAGTTTAAATGGATCAGAGGGTTGCATCTCTTTTCCACCTAGCAGGTTCATATTGGAGAGGGTGTGAGCTGAGATTGTAGAGGCTCTGATTTCCCTTATCAGATTGTCATGTCCAGTAGCTTTAATTACATCTATCACACCACATTGATAGAAGATTTCACTAAGAATTCTTGGATAGATGACATAAACATTTGGCTTGGATTGTTTTTGAGTAGCATTAACAGCTTTACACAGGTGGTTGAAGATATACTTAGCCCAATTCAGTTGATATCCTTTAGTGAGATAATAGATAAAGTACCTATGATCCCAAGAAAGTTGATCAGAACTTCCACTCCTTGGAAAGATTGATCCTAGCAGGATTCTGGCTAAGAGTTTCTGTGTTGGCTTCAAATCACCACTTTTGTTGCTCTCACAAGTTTTCCCTTCTTCATAATACGTATTTGTCATATCACTTAGACACCCTGTGTTCTTGGCTTCACCAGTACTGAAGACATTGAATTTTTCCTCATTGGGAATTTGTAGAATGTTGGCTAAATTTGATTGAGTCAAGACTACTTCAAAACCACACACCACCGACCTAATTTCTTCTTCTTTTACTTCTCTTAGACCCAATTAAGCGGGAGTCTTGTCCTTGTTTTCAGTCAATGAATTCCTTAAGACAACCACTTCTTTATTGAAGTCTTCCATGGTTACTACCTTGCTTCTTACCCAGAAATCTTTAACTAGCGTAGGGTAGATTGGACTATTTAATACCTTCATGTATCTACCACCTCCATTTTGGTCCGTGAAGAACTTCTCAACATCGTGTTGATTGACTCTAAGACTTCCAAAATCAACTGGTTGTTCCATAACCAGATTGAGTGATTTCCCTTTCATGTCGAGCGATCTTTCTCTGCTAAATACCTCTGAGCAGTTGATGATGTTGACTGCTAAATCCCTTGGAAACAAAAGCGAAACAGTAGAAGCTGATGAGGTAGAAGTTTCCATCTCAGAAGTTAGGGTTTTTGGATTTTCTAATTGCAGAGAAAAGAGATTTGTTTTAGTTTTGAAGGTTAGGAATGTGATAGTGTAAAGTGTGCAATTGTTTTAAGTGATTTTGATTAAGACAATAAAACAAATTAAAGCACACAACATATTAAATTAAAAAATAAGACAAACCATCATTAACTGTTTCAACCCAATCAGAGTGTGTGTATGTGTTGTCTTTTTAGCGCCAAAACGTTTTAGTATAAAATACTTAAACGTTTCCAATTCATTTCCTATTCAGAGGCTTATCTCTCAGAGGTTGAAAAGTTTTCATAGTCTGAGCTTCTTCAGATGCTGAAACCTGAAGAACTTCAGAGGCTGAAAACAAATCTTTCAGGACACAAGAAATATATGTTTAGACAGGATTTTTCAAGGTTTTATTTCTGAACAATCTAAAGATATCAGGTGTCCTAAACGAATATTTTAACCTTTGAGTGTTATTCCTCTGAGTTGTCATTCAGGAGATAAGAGTTACTTACCTGATTTTGAAGCTCTTATGTTTTGATGATATTTTGTTAAAGCTCAATCTCTCTCCAGGTCAAATTCTGAACATTCATCCCACCAGAGAGAGTTGCTATCATCAAGGTTTTCTTCAAAACAATCTTCAAATTCTTCATACTCCCTCCTGCTCCTTATGTACTCCATCTCATCTTCTTCTCCATCCGACTCTTAAAAAATGTGCCTTCTATGCACAATTGCTCTTCTTCCATTCACAGTCACATGCATCCATGTGATTGGAAGGTTCAGAGTCTTAGTTTCACCTGCAATCAAGTAAACAATTTTGTCTCTTGGTACCCACTTGCTTGAGGGTCCTAGACTGTTAGCTGCCAAATCTTCATCCTCCATTTGTTTCATCTGAGTGCTATCAGATACAAATGTAGTGTAAAGATTAGGAAGTGAGAAGCTTCCATCAATAACTGATGAGCTTGGTTCCTCTAGTGTTTTATTACTAGAGTATCCAATCCCATTAGTATTGCTGGTCTTAAGGTTGCAAAGCATGGAAACAATTTTATTTTGATCAGCATTGGTGTTGCAAAACTCTTTGAGAGCAAAAGAGTGCTCAAAGGGTTTGTAACACATAGCATAATCATTCTTAAGACCTTTTGTTTTGATAAAATCGTTTTGTACAAGATCTTCAGAGTGATTTGCTTGCTTACTTAAATTTTCATAGTCTGCTTTAAGCTTTTTATACTTTCTGCTGACTATTGAAGAGTTTAAGTAAGGTCTTTTTAAGATGCTTGATCAATTTTGCTTTGGGAAGAAGATAATATACCTGATTCACTGTTCTCTGAATGCTGTCTATGCTCTCAGGTTCTGACTTTTCATCAGAACTTGAGTCTTCAGAGTCTGAGCCATCTTCAGAACTTGATCCTTCAGCTCCTGATGCTTTTTCAGACTCATCTTCAGAGAAGTTGTCTAGTACATCCCATGTTGTCATTCCTTTAGCCAGTTCTTCCTCCATTCTTCTTGAAGTTGTACCATCTTTGAATTTTTCTTGAAAACCTTTCAAGATACTCTTCATCAGGTTCTTCAACAAGATCTTCATGCTCCAAAGCTTGCTTTCCTTTCCTTGCTGCTTCTGCTTCTTCACCTTTCATCTCTTGCATATCCTTCAGAACCAATTCATGGACTCTAAGTAAATCAATCAATGATTTAGGACTCATTGAGTTGATGTCTTCAGTTTCCTCTATAGTATTTGAAATTTCATTCCAATTGAGAGGCAAACTTCTCAGCAACTTGCTTACAAGCTCTTTGTTGCTGAGTTTGTTATGGTAGTCTTCAAGCTTGCTTGTGATGGCTTGAAACCTTAAGTTCATCTCTTCAATACTCTCATTTTCCTCCATCCTAAACTCCTCATATTGATCTAACAAACCATTTACTGTTGCCCACTGAATGCTTTCATTATCATCACTAATGAGGCAAATAGTAGTAGTTGTAGATTCAATACTAGAGGTTTGTTTGACCCCTGATGTGGAAGGATTTTGATTGTTGCTCAGATCTTCATTTAAGTTCAGTCCATCTTCAATTTCTTTGACAAGATCAGCAACTTGTTGATATAACTTCTGCTTCCAATCATCCATGTTTTGAGCCATGGTGGATTTCTCCTTTGGATCTTGACTGTCTCACGGTTAAGTGATTTACCAACAAAACCGGAGCTCTGATACCAATTGAAGGTGTGTGGAGAAAACACAAGAAGGGGGGTTGAATTGTGTTTTGGGTATTTAAAAACTTTTCAAGATATTTAAATCTATCAGAGTCTTTAAGCACAGCGGATTTGTTTACACAATTAAACTAACGGTTATGTGAATGATGAAGGAGTAAATAAGAGAGTGAGAGAGAGAAGAACACACAACAATTTATACTGGTTCCCCTCACAAATTGAGAGTACTTCAGTCCCATTGTTTCCAAGAGAGTTCACTATAATCATAAAGATTACAATAGATGCTCAAGCACACAAGCTCAAGACTTCCTGCTCTAAGTCACACAAGACAGAGAGACTTCCTTGCTCTGATCACACAAGATCAAAGACTTCCTTGCTCAAGCACACAAGCTCAAGACTTCCTGCTCTAAGTCACACAAGACAGAGAGACTTCCTTGCTCCTACACTCAGCAGAAGACTTCGTTGCTCTAATCACTAAGATTGAGACTTATATGCTTCTACACTAAGCACACTAAGCAGAAGACTTTCTTACTCGTACACTAAGAAAAAGAACTTCTACACTAAGCAGAAGACTTTCTTACTTCTACACTAAGCAGAAGAACTTCTACACTAAGCAGAAGACTTTGTTGCTTCTACACTAAGCAGAAGACTTTGTTGCTTCTACACTAAGCAGAAGACTTACTACTAACTCATAAGCTTAAACTTATTACAAACATAATAACTTCAGAGGCTTAAGCTAGTTTCTATGCTCACTTCATTTGAGAGATATTTTCTATTACAATGCAAATTCTCACTTTCTTCTGAGAGATGTTTTCTAATGAAGATCGCTCGTCATCAATTCTTTCTTTTGGCATATTTATATGAGTTGAGAAAGACATTGAGACGTTGGAGAAATTCCCGTTGTAAAATGGACAGCTGTAGTCTTTGAAGATCCGTTGAGTAAAGCCACGTCTTCCTTTGCAGAGAGGCTTCACCTTTACTGTTTGTCCAATAATACAGTTATAAGGTACAACTAGCTCCTAGAGAGAGAGGGATCACATCCTTTGTAACCGTTGCAATTAGTTGACCTTAGAACAAATCATCAGGCTTGATAAGTTGTAGTTGATGTAGCCCTTCTGATGATTTGGGGAATTCCTTTGCTTCTGATGAAACTTTGATAACTTGGAGTCTGATTGGTCTTTGAATGGTTGGCCTCTGATAGTCCTTCGCAATTCAGCTTCTGAACGTCTTCATCCTCTAAATGACTCATGACTAGCAGATAGTATCTGAACTCTTGTAGGCATCTGAACATCCTTGAGCTTCTGAACTTCTCTGAGCTTCTGAAATCCTTCAGACGTTCTGATCCTCTTTGAGCTTCTGAACTTTGTTTAGCTCCTGACCACATTGTAGCTTCTGAAATCTTTCAGAGTGTAATTATTCAGACTTCCATAGGTTTCATCAGAGTCTAAATTAAGTGTGCTCTTGATATAACGTTGAATTCTCTTGCACTTAATTTAAACATTAGTACCATCAATTGTCCATTTAATACTTTATTATCATCAAAACCTAAGGGTGTGTATTAACACATATTTTGTTCCAACAGAGCTTTGGGACCTGATAGAAGAAGGAGTACCTATTGATGGAATAGGTCCTGATGGTAAGATTACGTTAGCTCAGAAGAGAGCATTGTCTGTTGAGAACAAGAAGATATTTGCCAAACACAACAAAGTCAAACAAATCATGATGTCAGCCATATCTCATGATGAATATACCAAAATAATGGATAGATCTACAACTAAAGCTATGTATGACTCTCTCTGCTCAAACTATGATGGTAATAGGCAAATTCAGAATGCAGAAGCAAGACTACTGGTTCAGCAGTATGAGCTTTTTACCATGAAACCCGAGGAAGACATTGAGACTATGTTTTCTAGATTTCAGACTCTGGTGTCTAATCTCAGGATTCTGAAGAAAAGCTATACAACCTCAGATCATGTGTGGAAGATTCTGAACAGCTTGACTAACAAATGGAGACCTAAAGTCACAGCTATTGAAGAAGCTAAGGATCTTGAGAAAATCACTCTTGAATCACTCATCAGCAATCTCAAGAGCCATGAGATGGTATTGAATGCTGATGCAGTGAAGAAGAAGGAAAGATCAGTAGCCTTAACTTCAACCAAAAAATCTTCAAGAGCATTCAAGGCTAAAACTCTGGAGGTTGAGGAGGATTCTTCTTCAGATGATCAATAAGATGATCAAGATGAGGAAATTGCCATGTTCACCAGAAACTTTCAAAAATGGGTAAGAATGAGCAAGAGTCATAAAGGAAATAGTTCAAGGAATACTCCTAGTAGAGAAGAAAAGAACTGCTTCAAGTGTAACAAACTAGGACTTTTCATTGCTGAATGTCCTGAAGCATCATCAAATGACAAGAACAAGAAGTTCAGTAGCAAGAGAGAGAGCTACAAGAGGAAATTCCAGAAGAGCTTAATGGCAACGTTTGAGAATTTGGAAACATCCTCAGACAGTGATGTTGAAGAAGCAAATGTGGCTCTGATGGCTACAGCTGATGGAGACTGAAGAATCAGACTCTGAAGGATCAGACTCTGAAGGATCAGACTCTGATGGATCAGACTCTGATGAATCTGAACAGGTATTTTTAAATTATTCTAAAGAACAACTTTTAACCTACCTTGGTATGTCTCTAAGCAAGTTTGCTGAATCATCCTCTAAACTAAAACTTTTAAAAACACAGAAGGATGAGTTAGCAAAGAAAGCTGAACATTTTCAAGCTCTATATAAAAATTCTTTAATCAAAATTGAAGAACTTGAAAATGGGTGCACAAGATGTAACAAACCTACTGATGAGCATGAGGTTGCTCTTCAGGAGTTTGTTCATCAGAACGTCAATAAAAGTAAAATGGCGTCTATGATTTATAATGTTTGTAAAAATGTAGGTGAAGGAATTGGTTACTCATATGGTAAATCATATGGGAAACAAAATCCCTATATTTATTTGAATAATATTCCTGATAATCTTTATTCAACCTTTGTGCCTGCGAAAAACAAAGGCAAAGCTGTGGTTGTTTCAGACTCTGAGGGTATCTCTGGAGTCTGCAAAACAAGCTCTGAAGTCACTTCAGAAGTTATTTCTCAGAACCCCAAAGAAAGCAACTCTGGACCTAAGCATTCAGAATCTGAGACTGTCAAGTCTAAGACTCTGAAAACTTTGTGTCGCGGTGATTTTTGGATGTCGAGTTATTAATTAACTTCGAATCGCAATTTAATATTCCACCACCGATCTTTAATTTATCCGAGGGAAAGGGAAAAAGTTCGAAAAAAACCCTATTTTTTAGAGAACAAGGTTCGGGGGTTGGTTATACGAAGGGAAGATATTAGCACCCTAAGTATCTATAGTACTCTATGGGAACCTCTTGTTTTTATTCTAACTTTGCGCTTAATTTTATTTGCTTGTAAAAAGGGTATAAGTGGGAAATTAAAGTAGTGATGAAAAAATTCTTAAAGTGATGAAAAAGAAGAAAAATGTTTTTGTTGATTTTATTGATCGGAGAGACAAGTCTCATGCCTACGTACCCGAAGGATCAAACCACCGTAGTTCGGGGTAAAAGTTACGAGTAAATTTGTTTGTTTTAATTTTAAAGTTTTGAAAAAGGTTTTAAGAAAACAAAAGCCAAAAGTGGCAAAATGTGAGTTTGATTAATGTTAGTTTGTGAAGAAAGTCTATATGGTTAAATTGATTGAAGTTTGATTATGAAAATAAGACGCGGACACTTGGTTTAAAATCCAAGGTTTGTTGAGAAAATGTTTTGAGTGATAAAAGACACATGGTTTGAATTCCAAGGTTTTTGCGATAAAAGAACACTTGGTTTGAATTCCAAGGTTTTTGATAGAAATGTTTGATGAAAATTTTGTGTTTCCATGATATTTCGAAAAGAAAATAATTATGTATTTTTTTGAAAGAGGTTTTGACCTCATTTTTTGAGAAGAAAATAGGTAATGGTTACGCGCACAAAATGACACTAACCTAAAACGTCATAACAAATAAATTAAACACGAAGACAATTCGCAATGATATTTTGATCAAAGCGACGTCTTTTCCCCCAGAATTAATATTCTAACGTTTTTTTTGCGGAAAGCGATAAAAATAAATATGCATGAGATGCAATTTTTCATTTATGAGTACATTGGCCCCTAATCACACTCTAAAATCTTTGCAAGAAAATAAACATGAAATGATGCAAGAGAGGGAGTATGCTATGCACATTTTATTTAGAGTTTACATTTGGCCTATTTACATCCTAAATTCAAGAGCAAAAATAAATGACTATTAATAAAACGATAAACATTCAATATTGTGATGATAATGATGTTACAAAAAAAAGGTAAATATGATAAATAAATGGACGTAATGAAATAATATGAAATGCATGGATAAATAACATAAATAAATAAATAAATACGAAACTAAAAAAAATGAAAACAAGCCTCGACATCGTGCTTGATTGGCTAAAATAATAGCTAAAATAGCTTATGCCAAAAGCACTTATCTCATAAGCTAAAAAATAAAATAAAATAAAACAGGGGGGTGGTGTGGATAGAAAAACGAAAATAAAAAGGGGGTGATGATAGCAGTGAAACAGTAAGGCCCAGCCCTTGAGGCCCATCTGTATAAAAAAACAAACAAAAAAACAGGATTAAATCTGGACGTCTGATGGATCAGACGGCCATGATCTAAAATCAAAGAAGAAAAGATCCAGGCCACCTGATTGAAATCAGAGGCTGAGAAGGGAGGGTGCACGGTGTGCTGCGATGGACACGCGCACACCGGATCGGGTTGGGGTATAAATACCCCTAACCCTAAAAAAAAATTCATTTTTTCTCATCTGTTTCTCTCTCTCGCCGCCGCAAACCCATCTTCTTCCTCTCAACTCTCTCACGGTTTTCTCTCAAAAAAACTCCATTTTCAAGACTCAACTTCATCTCTTTAGAAAAACTTTTAACATCAAAACTAGGCAAAATCAAAACCTAGACCCAAATCCAACTTGAAATAAACAAAAAATAAACTCCAAAAACGGATCGAGAGAGCAGAACAACCTTTGGATTGTGTTCGGTTTTTGATCTACTTCTTCTTCTTCCTATTTCTGTTTTCGCGTTTGATGAACTAACGATGATGGAAGCTTTTGATTCGGTTTTGTTCTTGACTTCGAATTCGTTTTTTTTTTTTGGTTTGATGAAAAGGTTTGTGGTTTGATTCTGGATTTTGTTTTCGATCTGATTCTTGATGTGGGTTTTTTTTTGTCTGGAAAATGGATGACAAAGGATTGGGTTCTGGGTTATGGGTTTGGATTTTCTGGTTTTGGTTTGGTGTTGATGATGGTGGGTTTACAGTTTTGGTTTTTTTTTGTTTCTGGATTTTTGATGATTTTTCAGATCTAGGAAAATTAGGGTTTGGATTTTTTTGTTGTTTGCTCTGCGGCTGAGACCCTTTTTCTGTTCATTAATTGCTGTTCACTATATACACAAAATTGAAGTCTCTGATACCCTCTGGACTAAGCGAAAACCTGGACAAAAATTGCAATTTGGGACAAAAGGACACTGTTCAGGCAGAAAGCCTTCTGCGCATGGAGAAAGGGAGTTGACTTTCAATTTTTTTAATCAGAAAAAAAAGGACAAAAATAAAATTAAATAATAAAAACAAAATAATTAAATTAAATAAATATATAAAAAACGAAAATTAATAAAAAAACAGAAAATAAAAAGGAAATAAAATGAATAAATAAAATTAAAAAATGAAGAAGATAATAATAATAACAAATAATGGTAAAAATAATAAACAATAATAATAATAGAAAAAGAAAAAATATAAAAGAAACAACAAATGAGGTATTTTAAAATACCTCTCTGCCGAAATTTCGTCAGAAATGACAAAGAGGGCAAGAAGGTTTTAAACGCCGAACAAAATCAATCGGTCAAAAAATGGGGTATGACAGATGCCCCTATTTAAGTTTCTTCCATCGGAGATAAAAAGAAAGAGATGATTTTTGATGATGTTTTTGTTTTGGTTCGACGATGGAAGAGACTTAAATACAGAGTACACCATTTTTGACCGAATTGAACTATAAAATGCTGTGATATGACGTCATGAGTGTTATGCTTATGAATGTTATGTTTACAAGTGTTTCGAATATAATGAAGATTATTTGACAGGGGTGATGAAGACAGAAAGCGATAAAGTCCTGTGTACGGACAGAAGTAAAGACGGAAAGCGATAAAGTCCTGTGTGTGGACATAAGCAGATAAAGTCCTGTGTACGGACAGAAGTAAAGATGGAAAGCAAAAAAGTCCTATGTGCGGACATAAGCAGATAAAGTCCTGTGTACGGACAGAAGTAAAGACGGAAAGCAATAAAGTCCTGTGTGCGGACATAAGCAGATAAAGTCCTGTGTACGGACAGAAGTAAAGACAGAAAGCAATAAAGTCCTGTGTGCGGACATAAGCAGATAAAGTCCTGGTGCGGACAGAAGTAAAGACTGAAAGCGATAAGGTCCTATGTGCGGACAGAAGTAAAGACAGTGTCCACCAACATTGTGGGATGGTAACGACAAGCAAAGACAGTGTCTACCATCATTGTGGGATGGTAAGAACACAACGAGGAAATAAATGGTCTGCTGTCATTGTGGGAGAGCGAGACATGACAAGAATGTGTATTTGTCTGGACCAGACACACTGGAAATGACTTCTTTTGGGGAAATTAACCATAAGTTTGCAGTTGATTGTTTGCAAAACCTGCTACTTTAAATATGTTTGATGGAGACATCTCTGGACCAGACTCACTGGGGATGACTCGTTTTTTTGGGAAATTATCCACAAGTTTGCAGTTGTTCGTTTGCAAAACCTGCTACTTGAAATATGCTTGATAGAGACATCTCTAGACCAGACTCCCTAGGGATGGCTTTTTTGTGATGTATGATTGATGGAGACATCTCTGGACCAGATACACTGGGGATGACTCTTTTTGTGATGTATTGAAGCAGGACACGTGATGGTCAATGCAGTATGTATGAAAGATTTTGTTTGCATGTTGTATGTAAATATGAATGTATGTATACATATGTGAATGATTGTATGTATGTATGTATGTAGCTTGTATTTGTATGATTGAATGATATTTGTACATGACTGGATGAGATAAAAGTTGGATCAGGCAAGATGAGCATTGGGCAGACGTATCCGTACAACCACTCGGTAGTCCTCCGCTGGGGACACCATCGTTATAGGTGAAATAAATCAGATCCTCGGGGTAAAACCCGGTATGGTGTGTCAATCCATGTTAAGAGTGATTGCCTCTTGGGGTAAAGCCCATCGGTCAGAGGTCTGGCAGAAGTCGCCATTTTGTACACTGAAACCGAATATTTTCTCATGGTCTTTGCTTCAACAGTCATGCTTTTGCTTTTTCCCTTTTTTTTTGAAATCCCTAACTTTTGCCTGAATCGCCCTTTCGGGTTTTCAATCCACCGGGAATATATTTCTTTTTTTGTTTTGCCCCTAATTTTTGCCTGGACCGCCCTTTCGGGTTTTCAATCCATCGGGACGCTCATTTTTGCCTAAGCCGCCCTTTCAGGTTTTCGACTCATCGAGCTTTTGTTTTTTTTAGCAATGACTGTATTTGCCTTGTTGAATCTGTCTGCTTTCGGAACAATGTTGATATATGCTTGTATGACTCATGAATCTAAGAAGTATGTTTGTCATTTGTATTTTTTTCAAAAAAGAACTACTAAAAAACTTTAAATTATTTTTTGAGTTTTTGCTTCAAGTACTTTAAATTGAAAGAGGGGGAAACAAAATTGCAAATAAATTTGAATTCCAAATAGAGGGCACAGGCTCGAATTTGATTAAAAGAGTGGCGATTGGCGAAAATCACAACCCCACAGATCGTTACAAAGATGAAAAATGGTAATTGGGTGGGAAAGGTACGTTAAACACAATGATCGCTATTCTCCCTAACAACTTTGAATTTGCAGTCTGAAATGTTGTAAGCCACAGATATTCTGTCAATCGAGGTACTCTGAGTAAGTGATGCCTGATCCGATGCAGTTACTTGTCTTATTCCTTAACTTTTGCATAGATCGCCTTTTCAGGTTTTCGACCTATCAGGATATTATTTTCTGTTTATGTCTCTAATTTTTGCCTGGACCGCCCTTTCGGGTTTTCAGCCCACCGAGACGCTCATTTTTGCCTAAGCCGCCCTTTCGGGTTTTCAACTTAGCGAGCTGTTCTTTTATTTTAGACAAAGTATTTCTTGACTGCATCGGGATTTACAGGACGAGGGAGCTCATCACCATCCATGGTTGCGAGAGTCATAGCACCACCAGAAAAAGCTCTTTTGACAACATACGGGCCTTCATAATTAGGCGTCCACTTGCCCCTAGAATCCAGCTGAAAAGACAAAATCTTTTTGAGCACCAGGTCACCTTCACGGAACTCACGAGGCCGAACCTTCCTGTCAAAAGCCTGTTTCATTCTTCTCTGATATAACTGTCCATGACATAAAGCCGCCATGCGTTTCTCCTCAATTAAATTCAATTGGTCATATCTATTTTGGCACGATTCGGCCTCGGCCAACTCAGTTTCCATTAAGACTCTCATTGATGGGATTTCAACCTCTACGGGGAGTACTGCTTCCATGCCGTATACTAAAGAGAAAGGGGTTGCCCCTGTCGAAGTACGAACTGAAGTACGGTATCCATGTAAAGCAAAAGGTAACATTTCATGCCAATCTTTGTAAGTGACCACCATTTTCTGCATGATCTTCTTGATGTTCTTATTTGCAGCTTCAACTGCGCCATTCATCTGAGGCCGGTAAGGAGATGAATTATGATGCTCAATCTTGAACTCGTCACACAGATCTTTCATCATTTTGTTATTCAAGTTTGTCCCATTATCTGTAATAATCTTGTTAGGAACACCATAACGGCAGATAATATGGTTCTTGATAAAACACACGACTACCTGCTTGGTCACATTGGCATAAGACGCCGCCTCAACCCACTTGGTAAAGTAATCAATAGCCACTAAGATGAAACGATGTCCGTTGGAAGCCTTTGGTTCAATCCGACCAATCATGTCGATACCCCACATGGAGAATGGCCAAGGAGAAGAGAGAACATTCAGAGAAGTTGGCGGTAGATGTATCTTATCCGCATAAATCTGACATTTATGGCATTTCCTGGCATGTTTGTAACAATCAGACTCCATTGTCAACCAATAGTAGCCGGCTCTTAACATTTTCTTGGCCATTGTGTGTCCATTAGGATGGGTTCCGAATGAACCTTCATGTACTTCATGCATCAATAGATCAGCCTCATATTTGTCCACACACCGCAGCAGGACCAAATCAAAATTTCTTTTGTATAACACCTCATCATTCAGGAAGAAACTACTGGATAGCCTTCTCAGAGTCTTTTTGTCTTTGCTAGATGCCCCAGGGGGATATTCTTGCTTCTGAAGGAACATCTTGATATCATGAAACCAAGGCTTGTCATCCACCACTTCCTCGGTTGCAAACACATATGCTGGTCTCTCAAGGCACTGAATACTGATGGTTGGTATCTCATTCCGGCGATTAACTCGGTACATTGAAGATAGAGTGGCCAAAGCATCGGCCATTTGATTCTCGTCACGAGGAATGTGATGTAGCTCCACTTTATTGAAGAAAGTTAACAACCGTCTTGCATAATCTCTGTAAGGAATCAAACCAGCATGGCGAGTCTCCCATTCTCCTTTGATCTGATTAATCACAAGAGCTGAGTCTCCATAAATGTCGATGTTTTTGATCCTTAAGTCAATAGCTTCTTCAATGCCCATGATGCAAGCTTCATATTCTGCAATATTGTTAGTACATTCAAATTGTAATCTCGCAGTGAAAGGAATGTGAGCACCTTTAGGGGTAACAATGACTGCCCCAATTCCACTACCGTAGAGGTTAACGGCCCCATCAAATATCAAACCCCACTGGGATTCAGAGTCTGGCCCCTCGCCAAACACCGGTTCATCGCAATCCTTCATCTTCAAATACATGATCTCTTCATCTGGAAAATCGAACTTGATTGGCTGGTAATCTTCAACTGGTTGGTGAGCCAAATGGTCAGCAAGAATACTACCCTTGATTGCCTTTTGGGTACGGTACTCAATACAGTATTCGGATAACAACATCTGCCAACGGGCAATTCTTCCGGTTAGAGCTGCCTTCTCAAAAATGTACTTAATTGGATCCATTTTGGATATCAACCAAGTAGTATGATTAACCAAGTAATGCCGGAGACGTTTGGCAACCCAAGCCAAAGCGCAACAAGTCTTCTCAAGCATGGAGTATCGAGATTCACAATCTGTGAATTTCTTACTCAAATAATAGATTGCGTGCTCTTTTCTACCGGTTTCATCCTGTTGCCCCAGCACACAACCCATAGATTCCTCTAGCACGGTTAAATACATGATGAGCGGTCTTCCTTCGACTGGAGGAATAAGGATCGGAGGTTCCATTAAATACTCTTTGATACTATCAAAAGCCTTCTGACAGTCCTCTGTCCAAACAATCCCTTGATTTTTGCGAAGCAATTTGAAAATCGGCCCACAGGTAGCAGTCATATGGGAGATGAATCTAGAGATGTAATTTAGTCGACCCAGGAAACCTCTAACTTGCTTTTCTGTTTGTGGAGCTAGCATTTCTCTGATGGCTCTGACTTTGTCTGGATCTACCTCGATACCCTTTTGACTAACAATGAATCCCAGGAGCTTTCCGGATCTAACACCGAAAGTGCATTTGTTGGGATTTAAACGGAGACGGTATTTCCTCAACCTTTGAAACATTTTCGCTAAATACTCCACGTGTTCTTCTTCGGTGCCCGACTTGACAATCATATCATCTACGTATACCTCGATCTCTTTGTGCATCATGTCATGAAAAAGGGTGGTCATGCCCCTTTGATAGGTAGCACCCGCATTTGTTAGACCGAAAGGCATTACTTTGTAACAGAATGTGCCCCAAGGTGTAATGAAAGCGGTCTTCTCTCCATCTTCAACTGCCATCTTGATCTGATTGTACCCGGAGAAACCATCCATGAAGGAGAAAGCCTTGGATTTAGCTGTGTTATCGACCAATACATCAATGTGAGGCAAAGGAAAATCATCTTTCGGACTGACTTTGTTCAAATCTCTGTAATCAACACACATTCTGACTTTGCCGTCCTTCTTTGGAACCGGTACTATGTTAGCCAACCACTGAGGATATTCAGATGTAATAAGGAAACCAGCGTCAATTTGTTTTTGTACTTCTTCTTTGATCTTGAGGGCCATATCCGGATGAGTTCTTCTTAACTTTTGCTTTACCGGAGGACATTCTGGCTTCAGAGGCAAATGATGTTCCACAATTTCGGGATCTAAACCGGGCATATCCTGATATGACCAGGCGAAGATGTCAACATACTCTCTGAGTAAAACGATCACCCTTTCCTTGACAGATGCTTCTAAGGATGCCCCAATCTTGATTTCTTTCTTTCCTTCGCCGGAACTTAAATCAATTAACTCCACATCTTCCTCATGAGGCTGAATGACTTTCTTCTCTTGATCTAATAGTCGTTTGATCTCATCAGGGGTCCCTTCATCCTCTTCCTCTTCAGCCTCGTAAACAGGGAACTCAAAGTTGGGAGAGGGCCTAGGAACATTGTGTTCAACGGGTTCATTGATGCTTAATCTGCATATGATTTATGATTGATTTTATTAAATAAAAGAATGCAAACCTTTTGGAAAATGATTAAAAGCTAGGAAGTAGAAGGAAAATAAAATATATACTTTGGTTTTTTTGTGTTACCATTTTCCAGAATAAAAAGAAAACAAAAATAAAAGTCATGATACAAACGACAATTTCATTAAAATACTTGAAGCTCAAAACAAGCCCCACATGCGTTCGCTTTTGCCTTGGGTAGGACAAAACGATTTTTTTGGAAAACGAAAATAGACAAACATATTACTTAGATAAAGGAGTGACAGAAGGGACATTAACAACGACCCAATTGCGGCAAATTCCTCCTGGAATCACGAAATAAGGTTGCTCTTCTTCAACTTCGTCTTCAATGATAGCATTAGTTTCTGGTGGAGTGTGAATTGGTTCGGCACTGACGAAGGTACCCTTATTTGGATTGGCCGTTCTTGTAGACGGAGCAGGACCCAGACCCTCCATGTGTCTTCTTTTCGGCATTTGTAATAACTTCCCCCATTTCAGATGTGACCTTTGTTGTACTTCCCTTTGCGCATCTTTTGCAGAAGACATAAATGTTTTCCCCTTTTTCGACCTTTTCTCTTCAATAGAAAGCCCCTGGAAAGACGTACCGTCCCTAACATCAGCACTGATATAAGAAAAAGCCGACAAATGACTCACCAATAAAGCTTCCTCTCCATTCACAATCACCAATTTTCCTTCCCGCACAAATTTCAGCTTTTGGTGAAGTGTGGAAGTCACCGCCCCCACTTCGTGAATCCAGGGTCGCCCCAACAAACAACTATAAGAAGCTTGAATATCCACGACTTGAAAGGTAATTTGGAACTCATAGGGACCAACTGAAATGGGTAGGTCTATTTCACCGATTACTGATTTTCTTGACCCATCGAAGGCTTTCACGATTAATGCACTCGGCCTCAAAGGCGCACCACAGTATGCGAGCTTGTCGAGAGTAAACTTGGACATTACATTCAAAGATGACCCGGTATCCACCAACACATTGGATAAGGCATCAGATTTACAAATTACCGAGATATGTAATGCTAAGTTATGATCCTTTCCTTTTTCAGGGAGTTCCTCGTCGCTGAAACTCAAGTTATTGCAGGCTGTGACATTCCCCACTATGCTACCAAATTGGCCCAAGGTTACGTCATGGTCGACATATGCCTAGTCCAAGACCTTCATTAGTGCATCTCTGTGCCCATCAGAATTCATTAAGAGTGATAAAATTGAAATCTTGGAAGGGGTTTGTAGTAATTGATCCACGATCTTATACTCACTTCTCTTGATCATTTTCAAAATTTCATCTGAGTCTTCATACACCCTTTCACCAGTCCTACTAGAGTCAGGAATTTGTGTTTTTTCAACAGGACTACCGGTCTTTTCTTGAACAACTCCCGGAAGAATATGCCCACTCCTCAGTATTTTGCTATTATCTGCAATATTGTCCACGGATATCAAAGGAGGAATAGGTGTTTCCACCCCATCCTGCAACATGGTGGCATCATATCTATATGGCACAGCTCTCAGGGACGTATATGGCATATGCCCTGGCACGCAGATCACCAGCGGGGTAACTGTGGGCTCTCCACTATTATATATCATTCTCGAGACGGTCAGAGACATTGAATTCTGGTACTATGACGCAAACATCCTCGCTCTTCTTTGTAGCTACCAATTCTCCTTTATCCATTAACCTTTGTATGTCCTCTTGAACTCGGGAACAACCTTGAGGATTCTTCAAACATTCCTCACAAGTTGCATGATCATGGCTAAACAACTTTGCTTCACACATTTTACTATGAATGGGCACCAACGGGGTTTTGATATCCTTTATACTGAGAATGGTGCTTGTTTCTTGGCAACTTTGGATAAAATGGACAGAGGACCCGTGATTGGGCAGCGGATTGTTTCGGACGTTGGGATTTTCATCCTTGAAGGACAGCACCTTATTATGGATTAATTCTTGAACAGCTTTTTTGAAGGTGTAGCAACATTCTACATCATGGCCAGGGGCCCCTTGATGGAAGGCACAAGTTAGGTCACTACGGTACCAAGTAGGTAGTACTGCTGGCGCAGGTGGAGGTGGTCTCGTCTGGACAAGGTTTTTGGCGAGTAAGGCGGGGAGTAGGTCGGCATATTTCATGGGTATGGGGTCAAATGATGGATTTCTCTGGGTGCGATTGAGATAATTGTAGGGTTGTTGGGGAGTTTGTGGTCGAATTTGTGGTTGCTGTGGGTATGGTTGTTGAGGATATGTTTGTTGATAAAGTGGTGGATAGTGCGAAGGTGGTCTTTGGGTCATTTGTGGCTGGTAAGGCGGGTTTTGAGGCACTGGTGAGACAGCTGCAACGTGTTGGTAGCCCATATACGGTCGTTGATGCTGTCCATGGGCCACCATACTTACTTCTGACTTCTTTCTCCTTGCAAAGTTACTCCCAAACCTTTTCGTACTGTTGACCGGAACACTTTCTCTGACCAAACGTCCTTGTCGGACCCCTTCTTCAAGTCGCATTCCCATGTTTACCATCTCAGTGAAATCACTGGGTGCACTAGCAATCATTCGTTCATAGTAAAATGAATCAAGAGTATTTAGGAAAATCTTGGTCATTTCTTTTTCTTCTAGTGGTGGACAAATCTGAGCGGCAATCTCTCTCCATCGCTGAGCTTATTCTTTGAAACTCTCTTTGTCTTTTTGAGACATACCTCGAAGTTGATCTCTATCTGGAGCCATGTCTAGATTGTATTTGTATTGACGGACAAAAGCTTCGCCCAAATCATTGAATGTTTGGATCTTGGCACTATCTAAGCCCATGTACCACTTCAAAGCGGCACCTGTCAAGCTATCCTGAAAGTAGTGGACTAGTAACTGATGGTTGTCTGTTTGAGTAGACATCTTTCGGGCGTACATTACCAGATGGCTCTGAGGGCAGGAATTTCCTTTGTACTTCTCAAACTCGGGGACCTTAAACTTAGGTGGGATCCTAACGTTTGGTACCAAGCAAAGGTCATGGGCGTTTTTTCCGAACAAATCCTTCCCACGAAGGGCTTTAATCTCGAGCTGCATCTTATCAAACTGATCCTGAAGATTATCCATACGGCCATAAGTCTCTGGATCCTCCGCATGATAGACTTGTTCGCTCACATAAGGAACGGTGTGAGCTACGGAAGCTGGAATGGTCATTGTTGACTGAGGGACACACATAGTAACTTGAGGAAGAGTCGTCTCAGGTTGGGGAACAACAGTAGCATGTGGCAAAGTAGGAGTGGGGACCTCGGGAACTTGGGGTCGAAGCCCTTCATTAAAATTCATAGGCATGCCCCAAGGATAACCTTCGGGCATGACATGCTGATGTGTGTTGACGGGTATCACTGGAACCGGGGCAGAGGCGATTTCAGCGATGACTGTAGCTTGAGGAGGAGGGGTTAGTGGCCGATTCTGCGCAGCCACCAACGATGTCACCATGGCGGTTAGCTTTTCTACTTCAGCCCGAAGCGTTGTTACTTCCCCATGGAGCTCAACGTTCTCTTGTTCAACTTGGTCCATTCTCTTTTTCCTGTTTGCTCGAGTGTTGTACGTGCGAGATGGCTGTGGGCGTGGTCGTCGGGCCACTTTAACTGGGACAGAGAGGAGAGAAAGAATATGAGACTCGATTTTTTTTGAAACTTATGAATGTTATATGATGCATGAATATGTTATGTTAAAATATGCACAGTTTTTTTTTATATCGAAGGACTCATTCCAACTTGATTGTAAACATCGTAGAGAACATTCATTTCAAATCAAAATAATACATAATAAATATTGTGGTTTTTTCCTTTTTTTTTTCTCTTTTTTTTTTATTTTTATTTTTTTACATAAAACAAACAGAATTTAAAGGATAAACTAAAAGGAGAAAAAAAATACATAAAACAAATAACAACTTTCAAACATCTAGATGTGGACCGGAGAACATATCCATGTTGCGTTTCTTTCTCTTAGGATCACTCATGAGTAAGGCATCCTTTTGCTGGAGTAAATCATTCTTCTCAACAATTCGTTGGCTTTGAAGGAGGATCAGATGGTCCTTTTGTTCTAACTCTCCTCTTAGTGTTTCATTCTCAAGTTCGGCTGCCTGACATCTTCGTTTCCAAGTGTCTTTTTCACGGGCCAGCTCGGCCAATTGCTCTTGGAATTCTTCTTTGGTATCAAAAGGTAAGGGCAAGGATGACGGTGGGGTGGTCGAAGATAACAACCTCGGCATCCGGTAAGGCATTCCAAAACTTGTAGCCCTATTGATGACCCAATGAGTGTAAGATTCACATACCGAGTCTGACTTTGTCCTCAACTGTTTTCTATCAAGTCTTCGAATAGAACCCCAAGCTTGCACAAATTTTTCCCTTACATTCGAGTGATCCTCTTTGTTGCGATAAAATTCACTAGTTAAGGCAAGGTTGTTCGGCTTGGTTTTCATCGGGTATCCAAACTGGCGTCTGGCAAGGGTAGGGCTATAGCTAATTCCTCCATGCATCCCGAGAAGAGGTACGTTGGAGTATCCACCACAACTAATGATGATTTCTCCGACATCCCAAGCTGCATAGTACCAAACTATATCGGATGGAGTAATGGACATGATTCTATGAGGCCATGAAAGATTTTCTGGATTAGCTTTGAAAGAGTGGGTTTGGGGTAGATGGGAAATGAACCACTGGTATAGTAATGGTGCACAACAAAGGATAGTTCCACGTTTGACTAAGGTTCGATCGTGGATGGAATGATATGTGTCGGCTAACAATGTCGGAACGGGGTTCTTGGTAAGGAAAATTTGGATGGTATTAATATCGACAAAATCGTCAATATTTGGGAAGAGTACAAGGCCGTATATGAGTAGGGCTAGGATGGAGTAAAAGGCATCATTGCTTGCCACTTCGGCAAAGGCAAAGGCTTGTTGGTAGAGGAAATTGGTAGATAGGCCTAGGAGACCTCCTTTAGATGTAAGATTTGCTTTGACAACGGAAGTTTCAAGATGGAGGGCTTCTGCAATGGTTAGAGGTTTTGGAGTGGGTTCGAGGCCACTGAAAGGTACTTTGTTGGGTATCGGTAAACCAATAAGATAAGAGTATTCTTCGAGGGTAGGGACAAGTTGGTAATCCGGAAAGGTGAAACAATGGTAGAGGGGATCATAAAATTGGACCAAAGTTTCCAAACTTCCTTTTTCAATATTCACTTTGAGAAGACCGAGCAATTTCCCATGATCTCTACGGAAGTCCTCCGGGAAAGTCACCAAGGATCCTAGCTCCTTCAACCTTGATAAATCTAGTGTCTTGAAATTGTATTTCTGGGTGTTTCTCCTTACAACATCCATATCTACAATGTTTACAAAAAGATTTGCTTAAGTCCTTCGACATTGGATGAGTAAAAATTTATGAATGAGTGCATGCATGCATGATGCAGAAAACATAGTGGGGTTAAGATATAATGTTGGAGTCAAAGGTGAAACCCTCCCATATGGTATGTACTAGAGTTCATGTGTACTTGCATTACGGGTTCTAACAAGTTCTCAAAGTCCTCGACCTCCTCCGAAAATCGTCGGGTTACGGAACTACTTCCGATCCAACAAAATCCGTAGAAAAGTCTCGTTTGAGTGTAGTATCGCGTATCAACCAATCCGAGACTTACTCTCGATTAGCCACCGCACGACGTCCTAAAGAGGCCAAGATGGGTTAGGTGTAACTAAAGGTCCTCAACATCGTCGGTTCCTTGAAGATAGAATGTCAAACACGACTACTCATGTTGGCACTATTACCTCCAAAGTTCCTCAATTGAGTGTGGTTACCACATATGCCACGGCCGAAACTTACTCTCGGATAGACATTATGATTATACCACTATCCTATCTTATTGTTCACTCAAGCCCGGGTGGGGGACTTATCTCACCACTCAAAATCAAACCCAAGTATATATATACAAACATTCACATAAAAAAGAATAATAGCGCGAAGATAGTAATTTAAAACAAGTTAGGTTCAACCCGCTTGGTTGTCCCCAGTGAAGTCGCCATTTCTGTCGCGGTGATTTTTGGATGTCGAGTTATTAATTAACTTCGAATCGCAATTTAATATTCCACCACCGATCTTTAATTTATCCGAGGGAAAGGGAAAAAGTTCGAAAAAAACCCTATTTTTTAGAGAACAAGGTTCGGGGGTTGGTTATACGAAGGGAAGATATTAGCACCCTAAATATCTATAGTACTCTATGGGAACCTCTTGTGTTTATTCTAACTTTGCGCTTAATTTTATTTGCTTGTAAAAAGGGTATAAGTGGGAAATTAAAGTAGTGATAAAAAAATGCTTAAAGTGATGAAAAAGAAGAAAAATGTTTTTGTTGATTTTATTGATCGGAGAGACAAGTCTCATGCCTACGTACCCGAAGGATCAAACCACCGTAGTTCGGGGTAAAAGTTACGAGTAAATTTGTTTGTTTTAATTTTAAAGTTTTGAAAAAGGTTTTAAGAAAACAAAAGGCAAAAGTGGCAAAATGTGAGTTTGATTAATGTTAGTTTGTGACGAAAGTCTATATGGTTAAATTGATTGAAGTTTGATTATGAAAATAAGACGCGGACACTTGGTTTAAAATCCAAGGTTTGTTGAGAAAATGTTTTGAGTGATAAAAGACACATGGTTTGAATTCCAAGGTTTTTGCGATAAAAGAACACTTGGTTTGAATTCCAAGGTTTTTGATAGAAATGTTTGATGAAAATTTTGTGTTTCCATGATATTTCGAAAAGAAAATAATTATGTATTTTTTTGAAAGAGGTTTTGACCTCATTTTTTGAGAAGAAAATAGGTAATGGTTACGCGCACAAAATGACACTAACCTAAAACGTCATAACAAATAAATTAAACACGAAGACAATTCGCAATGATATTTTGATCAAAGCGACGTCTTTTCCCCCGGAATTAATATTCTAACGTTTTTTTTGCGGAAAGCGATAAAAATAAATATGCATGAGATGCAATTTTTCATTTATGAGTACATTGGCCCCTAATCACACTCTAAAATCTTTGCAAGAAAATAAACATGAAATGATGCAAGAGAGGGAGTATGCTATGCACATTTTATTTAGAGTTTACATTTGGCCTATTTACATCCTAAATTCAAGAGCAAAAATAAATGACTATTAATAAAGCGATAAACATTCAATATTGTGATGATAATGATGTTACAAAAAAAAGGTAAATATGATAAATAAATGGACGTAATGAAATAATATGAAATGCATGGATAAATAACATAAATAAATAAATAAATACGAAACTAAAAAAAATGAAAACAAGCCTCGACATCGTGCTTGATTGGCTAAAAAAATAGCTAAAATAGCTTATGCCAAAAGCACTTATCTCATAAGCTAAAAAATAAAATAAAATAAAACAGGGGGGTGGTGTGGATAGAAAAACGAAAATAAAAAGGGGGTGCTGATAGCAGTGAAACAGTAAGGCCCAGCCCTTGAGGCCCATCTGTATAAAAAAACAAACAAAAAAAACAGGATTAAATCTGGACGTCTGATGGATCAGACGGCCATGATCTAAAATCAAAGAAGGAAAGATCCAGGCCACCTGATTGAAATCAGAGGCTGAGAAGGGAGGGTGCACGGTGTGCTGCGATGGACACGCGCACACCGGATCGGGTTGGGGTATAAATACCCCTAACCCTAAAAAAAAATTCATTTTTTCTCATCTGTTTCTCTCTCTCGCCGCCGCAAACCCATCTTCTTCCTCTCAACTCTCTCACGGTTTTCTCTCAAAAAAACTCCATTTTCAAGACTCAACTTCATCTCTTTAGAAAAACTTTTAACATCAAAACTAGGCAAAATCAAAACCTAGACCCAAATCCAACTTGAAATAAACAAAAAATAAACCCCAAAAACGGATCGAGAGAGCAGAACAATCTACTTCTTCTTCTTCCTATTTCTGTTTTCGCGTTTGATGAACTAACGATGATGGAAGCTTTTGATTCGGTTTTGTTCTTGACTTCGAATTCGTTTTTTTTTTTTGGTTTGATGAAAAGGTTTGTGGTTTGATTCTGGATTTTGTTTTCGATCTGATTCTTGATGTGGGTTTTTTTTTGTCTGGAAAATGGATGACGAAGGATTGGGTTCTGGGTTATGGGTTTGGATTTTCTGGTTTTGGTTTGGTGTTGATTGTCGCGGTGATTTTTGGATATCGAGTTATTAATTAACTTCGAATCGCAATTTAATATTCCACCACCGATCTTTAATTTATCCGAGGGAAAGGGAAAAAGTTCAAAAAAACCCTATTTTTAGAGAACAAGGTTCGGGGGTTGGTTATACGAAGGGAAGGTATTAGCACCCTAAGTATCTATAGTACTCTATAGGAACCTCTTGTTTTTATTCTATCTATGCGCTTTATTTTAATTGCTTGTAAAAAATGTATAAGAAGGAAATTAAAGTAGTGATAAAAAAAGAAGTTTAAAGTGATAAAAAAAGAAAAATGTTTTTGTTGATTTTATTGATCGGAGAGACAAGTCTCATGCCTACGTACCCGAAGGATCAAACCACCGTAGTTCGGGGTAAAAGTTACGAGTAAATTTGTTTGTTTTGATTTTAAGGTTTTGAAAATGGTTTTAAAATACCAAAAGCCAAAAATGGCAAAATGTGAGTTTGATTGATGTTAATTGGTGAAGAAAGTCTATATGATTAAATTGATTGAGATTTGATTATGAAATAAGACGCGAACGCTTGGTTTAAAATCCATGGTTTGTTGAGGAAATGTTTGAAGTGATAAAAGACACTTGGTTTAAAATCCAAGGTTTATGCATGATTAAAAATGTATGAATGAGACAAATGTACTTGGTTTAAAATCCAAGATTTTAGGCGAGAAAAAGGAACACTTGGGTTAAAGTCCAAGGTTTTAGTGATAAAAGAAGCCATTGGTTTAAAGTCCAAGACACTTGGTTTAAAATCCAAGTTTGGTGATAAAAAGAGACACTTGGGTTAAAATCCAAGGTTTTCACGATAGAAATACGCCGTTGGTTTAAATTCCAAGGCACTTGGTTTAAAATCCAAGTTCGCGGTAAAAAAGACTCTTGGGTTAAAATCCAAGGTTTTCACGATAAAAAGACGCCGTTGGTTTAAAGTTCAAGGCACTTGGTTTAAAATCCAAGTTCGCGGTAAAAAAGTCACTTGGGTTAAAATCCAAGGTTTTCACGATAAGAGACGCCGTTGGTTTAAAGTCCAAGGCACTTGGTTTAAAATCCAAGTTTTGCGATAAAAGACTCTTGGGTTAAAATCCAAGGTTTTCGCGAAAAAAAGAAACGTTTGGTTTAAAGTCCAACGTTTTGAAAATGTATGATGACAAAATATTTTTGTGCTTTTTGAGAATAAATTGTTTTGATTTTTGAAGAGGTGTTGATCTCATTTTTTGAGAATAAAGTGATTAATTATTTCCATTGGAATGTTGGGTTCCAAATTAATAAAAAGGTAGCGCGAAAAATAATACTAACGTCGCAAAGAGCAAATTAATCGCGAAGACAATCCGAGATGATATTTTGATCAAAACGGTGTCTTTTCCCTCGGAATTTAAAATTACGCATATGGACGGAATGCGATAAAAAAATAAATATGCATGAGATGCAATTTTTCATTTATGAGTACATTGGCCTAATTACATTCTAAAATCTTTGCAAGAAAATAAATATGAAATGATGCAAGAGAGGGGGTATGCTATGCACTTTTATTTAGAGTTTACATTTGGCCTATTTACATTCTAAATTGAAGAACAAAAATAAACGGCAATTAATAAGCGATAAATACTCAATAATGATATTACAAAAATAAAGGTAAAAAATGATAAATAAATGGATATAATGAAATAATATGATATGCATGGATAAATAACATAAATAAATAAATACGAAAGTAAAAGATGAAAGTAAGCCTCGACATCATGCTTTACAAGGCTAAAAAAATAGCTAAAATAGCTTATGCCAAAAGCACTTATCTCATAAGCTTAAAAATAAAATTAATTAACAAAATAAACAAAGACATTAGATAATATTAACAAATCTAAATATCAAATAAATAAATAAGCCTCGACATCATGCTTGATTGGCTAGAAATAAAAGCTAAAATAGCTTATGCCAAAAGCACTTATCTCATAAGCTAAAAAATAAAATAAAATAAAAACAGGGGGGGTGTAAACATTAAAACGAAATAAACAGGGGGTGCCAAAAGCAGCAAAACAATAAAATCCAGCCCAACAAGGGCCCATTCGTGAACCAAACAAAAAGGAACGAATCTGGCCGTCTGATGGATCAGACGGCCCTGATCTAAAATTAAAGAAGGAAAGATCTAGGCCACCTGATTGAAATCATAGGCTGAGAAGAGAGGGTGTATGGTGTGCTGCAATGGACATGCACACACCGGATCGGGTTGGGGTATAAATACCCCAAACCCTAAAAAAAAATCACAAGTTCATCTCCTTCCTCTCACTTGCCGCCGTGAACCTCTCTCTGCTCTCAAACCAGCGGCGGCCGATGGGATCCTTTCTTTCTTCTCTCTCGGTTTCAATCTCTCCCCATTTTCGTTCTCAAAAACAACAAAGAAAACCTTATCTTTTCTTCCTCTCCCGATCTCAAACTCTCTGTTCTTTCTCTCGATCTAAGCTTACTCTGTTTAAAAATTTCGAAAGAAAAAAGGAATTGAAGAAAACAACCCTTCTGGTTTTCGATCTGATTCTCCTCTTCTTTTCTTCTTATGTGCTTTGATTTTTGTTTTCGGATTTGTTCTGAGAACGAACGATTTGATTCAGAATGCGATTGGGTTTTGATTCTGTTTGGTTTTGCGATTTGGATTTGAAGAAGATGATGATGAAGAGTTCTGGTTTTCTGGGTTTAATTACCTTTTGATTCTGGTTTTTTTTGGTTTGTGTTTATGAGGACAGTGATGATGGTATCTGGGTTTGATTATTTTGGATTTTGCGATGAGGAAGATGATGATGATGTTATTTGATTTTGATTATTTTGTTTTTTGTTTGAAAGATGAAATTTTTCTTCTGTGTGGCTGATTGGGATCCCCCTGTGTACTGACCTTCTTCTCTGATATATACCCAAAGACATATTGAATTTCTGGACAAAAAAAATGTTTTAGGGAACCAAACTCTGAATTTGGACAAACAAGTACAATGCCTTTTTTGCTTTTCTGCAGAAAAGTGTTCTGTTTCTCTTGTAGAAGAGAAGTTGACTTTGGACAAAAAAAAAATGATTTTTGAATTAATTAAAAAACAGAAAAGGAAAAGAAACAAACAAATAAAACAAATAAAAATAAAAACTGATGTATATATTCATATATAAAAAAAAATAAAAACGAAAAAGCAAAATAATAATAAATAATAATAATAATAATAATAATAATAATAATAATAATAAATAATGAATGAATACAAAATGAGGTATTTTAAAATACCTCTCTGCCGAAATTTCGTCAGAAATGACAAAGAGGGCAAGAAGGTTTTAAACGCCGAACAAAATCGATCGGTCAAAAAATGGGGTATGACATTGATGATGGTGGGTTTACAGTTTTGGTTTTTTTTTGTTTCTGGATTTTTGATGATTTTTCAGATCTAGGAAAATTAGGGTTTGGATTTTTTTGTTGTTTGCTCTGCGGCTGAGACCCTTTTTCTGTTCATTAATTGTTGTTCACTATATACACAAAATTGAAGTCTCTGATACCCTCTGGACTAAGCCAAAACCTGGACAAAAATTGCAATTTGGGACAAAAGGACACTGTTCAGGCAGAAAGCCTTCTGCGCATGGAGAAAGGGAGTTGACTTTCAATTTTTTTTCTGATTTTTTTAATCAGAAAAAAAAAGGACAAAAATAAAATTAAATAATAAAAACAAAATAATTAAATTAAATAAATATATAAAAAACGAAAATTAATAAAAAAACAGAAAATAAAAAGGAAATAAAATGAATAAATAAAATTAAAAAATGAAGAAGATAATAATAATAACAAATAATGGTAAAAATAATAAACAATAATAATAATAGAAAAAGAAAAAATATAAAAGAAACAACAAATGAGGTATTTTAAAATACCTCTCTGCCGAAATTTCGTTAGAAATGACAAAGAGGGCAAGAAGGTTTTAAACGCCGAACAAAATCAATCGGTCAAAAAATGGGGTATGCCACTTTTGGGACTCAGAAGCTCAACCAATTAGACTCTAAAACAAACCAAGCTAATGATAAATAATCAACATAAGACTCTGGTAAGCAAAACTAATCCTAGATTAGAAGAGCAACCTAAGTCCTATAATGATTATCAATCATAGCCTCTTTTTCAAAATCAATGGACTAAGAAGGTTAACTTTCAAAGACCAAACTTTCAAAAGAAATTTTTTAAGAGTCCACAAAGTTTTTCATAGAGGCAAAGAAGAACTAAAGATTATAGAACTAACCAAACTGGACCCAGAAAACAATGGGTACCAAAATGTTAAATTGTCTACCATTCAGATCTTCCTTGTAGGAAAAACCATTTCAAATCAGATGAATGGAGGCTAGTGATCAGCTGTGGAAGGAAAGCCTATGTTCCCAAACATTACTTTACTTCCAAAGCTGCTGAAGTGGACAAAGCTAATGATTATTGGAGAGAACTTCACAATGAATGTGAAGGGTATTATTACAATGATTGATCTTGTTTATTCTACAGCTATCCAGACTGAAAGAAAATGGAAATCAATCATGGTATCTGGATAGTGGATGTTCAAGGCACATGACTGGTAATAAGAATTTGTTCACATCTTTAAATCTTGAAGATGGTGGAACAGTTGGCTTTGGAGGTAACCAGAAAGGCAAGATCAAAGGTAC
Organism: Trifolium subterraneum; assembly: GCA_951799995.1. Classification (NCBI taxonomy): domain Eukaryota; kingdom Viridiplantae; phylum Streptophyta; class Magnoliopsida; order Fabales; family Fabaceae; genus Trifolium; species Trifolium subterraneum. The sequence continues at coordinate 27,516,402 of OX637467.1, forward strand.
ATGTATTGTAGGTAACTCCTCCCTTTTAATTAATAATGTATGGTTTGTAGATGGACTCAAACACAACCTATTTAGCATTAGTCAATTTTGTGACAATGGGTTTGTGGTTAACTTTGATAAAGGGTCATGTACTGTAATTAGAGAATCTGACAAATCCATAGTGTTTAAAGGAAAGAGAGTAGGCAATGTGTTTAAAATAAATCTTTCTGATTCGGCAGAACAAGAGGTCAAATGCTTGCTAACTCTGAGTGAAGAAAAGTGGGTATGGCATAAAAGGTTAGGTCATGCTAACTGGAGGTTAATCTCTAAGCTTAGCAAACTTGACCTTGTCAGAGGCCTACCTAAGCTCCACTATCACTCAGATGCTCTTTGTGGATCCTGCCAAAAAGGGAAGAGTGTGAAAACTTCTTTTAAACCTAAACATGTTGTTTCTACCTCTAGGCCCTTAGAGCTGCTTCACATTAATTTGTTTGGTCCTGTGAGCACAGCCTCAATCAATGGGAAGAAATATGGACTAGTCATTGTTGATGATTACAGTAGATGGACTTGGGTTAAATTTCTCAGAAATAAAGATGATGCATATGATGTCTTTAGTAGTTTCTGCACACAGATACAAAAAGAAAAGGGATTACACATTTTAAAAGTTAGAAGTGATCATGGTGGTGAATTTGAAAATGAAATGTTTGAAAAATTTTGTGAACAATATGGCATCTTACATGAGTTTTCTTCTCCTAGAACTCCACAACAAAATGGAGTTGTAGAGAGGAAGAATAGAACTCTACAAGAAATGGCTAGAACCATGATGCATGAGACTAACATTGCCAAGTATCTGTGGGCAGAGGCTGTAAACACAGCATGTTATGTTCAAAATAGAATCTATATTAGATCTATTTTGAATAAAACAACATATGAACTATATAAGGGAAAGAAACCCAGTGTATCCTATTTTCATCAATTTGGTTGTACTTGTTACATTCTGAATACAAAAGTTCATCTAAAGAAATTTGATGCTAAAGCTTATAAGGTTATCTTTATTGGATACTCTGAACGCTCAAAAGCATACAGAGTGTATAATTCTGAAACTCACTCAGTGGAAGAAAGTATGCACATAAAATTTGATGACAAGCATCCTGACAAAGTGTCAGAGCTAGTTGAGAACATTTCAGATCTACAACTATCAGATGATGAAGAATCAGAACCTGAAGGAACTTCAGAATCATCTCAACCAACTTCTGAAGAAACAAATTCAACTCCTAAAACTTTGGACTCTGAAGATCACTCAGCATCAGAATTTATCAGAAGCAGTCCAAGCAGAGTTGAACAATCAAAGCATTCTTTCAAATACAAATCCTCTCATCCAGAAGAGCTAATCTTGGGAAACAAGGACAGTCCAAGGAAAAGTAGATCAAGCTTCAGAAATGAAGACTCATTAATTGGATTGATCTCCTTAGTGGAACCAAGTTCAACTGATGAAGCACTAGCTGATGATGCATGGATTGTAGCAATGCAAGAAGAGCTAAACTAATTTGAAAGAAATGAAGTATGGAGCTTAGTACCCAAACCTTCTAAGAAGAATATCATTGTAACAAAATGGGTTTACAGAAACAAGCTAAATGAAAAAGGAGAAGTTGTTCGTAATAAGGCAAGACTAGTAGCTCAAGGGTATAGTCAACAAGAGGGGATTGACTACACTGAAACATTTGCTCCAGTTGCTAGACTTGAGGCTATTAGATTACTTCTTTCCTATGCTACTCATCATAATATTATTTTGTATCAAATGGATGTTAAAAGTGCATTCTTAAATGGCTACATTTCTGAAGAAGTATATGTCAAACAACCTCCTGGTCTTGAGGATGCTTCACATCCTGACCATGTTTTTAAGCTAAAGAAATCTCTTTATGGTCTGAAACAATCTCCCAGAGCTTGGTATGAGAGGCTGAGCAATTTCTTAGTTGAAAAAGGTTTTCAAAAAAGGTCAAGTTGACAATACTCTCTTTAGTAAAACATTTAAGAATGACATTTTAATTATTCAAATTTATGTTGATGATATTATTTTTGGATCTGCTAATCCATCTTTGTGCAAGGAATTTTCTAAGATTATGCAGGAAGAATTTGAAATGAGCATGATGGGAGAGCTGAAATTCTTTCTGGGAATTCAAATCAACCAAAACAAAGATGGAACCTACATTCATCAGACCAAATATACAAAGGAGCTGCTGAAGAAATTCAACATGGAGGACTGCAAACCAATGACAACACCAATGCATCCAACAAGCAGTCTCAGCAAAGATGATTCAGAAGGCAAAGTAGATCAGAAGCTATACAGAGGTATGATACGTTCTTTACTTTACCTAACTGCATCAAGACCTGATATTTTATTCAGTGTCTGTTTGTGTGCTAGATTTCAATCAGATCCTAGAGAATCTCATTTTACTGCTGTAAAAAGAATTTTTAGATATCTGAAGGGAACTACAAATCTTGGATTATTTTTTAAGAAAACAAATGATTATAAGTTGATAGGATTCTATGATGCTGACTTTGCTGGAGACAAGATAGAGAGAAAATCCACAAGTGGCAATTGTCAATTTGTTGGAGAGAATCTCATATCTTGGGCTAGCAAAAGACAAACTACTATAGCTTTGTCTACAGCAGAAGCAGAATACATACCAGCAGCCAAGTGTTGCACACAACTACTCTGGATGAAATATCAGTTAGAGGATTACAAAGTAAATAGCCACAATATTCCACTTTTCTGTGATAACACTGCAGCTATTCAACTTTCTAAAAATCCAATTTTACATTCAAGAGCTAAACACATTGAAATTAAACATCATTTTATAAGAGACCTTGTTCAGAAGGGTAGTGTAAATATTCAATACATTGAAACTGAAAGACAATGGGCTGACATATTTACAAAACCCTTAGCAGTTGAAAGATTAGACTTTATCAAAAGGCATCTGAACATGACTTTAGTCTCCGAAGAAAACAAGCTCTGAGCAACAAAATTGTGGATTCAGCCTCTGAACTCTGAAAGGTCTTCAGACGCTGAAAGTTTTTAAACTCTGAAGTGTTTAGCCAAGTGGAGTACACGTGTCAATTACTTTGTCTTTACTCACAGTCTGTGATTGGTTAGAGTAAAGGCAGTTTATGACGAAATTCTTTAATGTAACGAATGTACTCCCTCATTATTGTTTTTACAAGAGTTTTTCAAAATCACTTTACTCACTTTCACACAAGTTCACTTTAATATCCCACACTTTTCATTCTCTAAAACCCAGAACACTTTCTTCCTCCCTCATTTTAGCAAAACCCTATTCCTTAACCTCAACAATGGAAAGTTCATCTTCTGTATCAAGGTTTCCAGAGGACATCCCAATCAACATCTACGCTCAAGATTCCTATCTTAAAGATGCCACAATGGATCTTCGTTTTGAAGAAAGTAAATTGGTTATGGAAAGACCAATAGACTTTGAAGCCTTAAGAGTCAATGGGCATGACTATAAAGAGTTCTTGGTTTAACAAGGCTGGGGGCACTACTTGGATATGCTGAATGGTCCTATCTACTCCAACTTAGTGTTTGATTTCTGGAGAAAGAGTGAAGTCGTTACTTTGGTAGATGCTAATGCTGAACTACAAAGGATAATTGATCAGAACCCAAGTGAAAATAATGGAAAATCAAGGGTGGAATTGGGTCTGAGAAACTTCACTGAAACAGAGATACGTTCTAGTGTTGGAGGTTTTCCTGTCATCTTGACAAGAAGCAATCTGGCCAAGATGATGAATCTTCCCAACTCTGGAATTGTCAGACTCTACACCGCAGCATCTGGAAGAAAGTCAGTTTATCTAAATGATATGGCCAGACTCTGTTTCAAGGATCAAAAGATGTCAAATAGAGTTGGCCATCTGAATGATCGAGAAAAGGTTCTTGCTAAGATTGTCTTCTCTTCATTTCTCCCATGGGATACTGGCAGTGACTCTCTGAATTGGGATTAGAGACACTTTATCTACTTCCTCTCAACAAGAAGGAAAATGAATCTCCCTGCTTACATATTTCAACATCTTTGTGAATCAATCTGTGAAGCTCAAAAGTTTGACAATTCTTCCAAGTTGATTTCACATCCAAGGCTCTTAAGCTTCATCTTTGAGCAACTTGGTCTTCCAGATAGATTCATGCTGGCTGGGATGTCTGAAGACCTTGAACAAGTTAGAGCACCAATTCTTGATGCTAAAGTCTTGGTGAGTCTACGTTTGAGGAAATCAGGCAAGCTTATTTACCCTCAACAGCCTCTCCTGATAAATAAGACAAAATTCCAACCCATGAGTGAAGCCTTCATATTTGATAATGAACCTCCTGAAGTCATCTTGGAATACATGAGATTAATGAAGGAAAGAGGAACTACAGTCACTCATAAGGACATTGGACGAGGTGATGGTCCAACATTTGCACAAATCATGAGAGCAGTTAAGGAAGAGGTGTTCAGTGACTATGAGGAAGATATAATGGTTGAGGAACCACCAATGGAAGAGGCTTCAGTTAATAGGTCAGAGGATGATCATCCAGAGGTTGAAGAAACTGTGGTTGAAGAGCAAGTTGATGAAGAACATGTGGCTGCAGAACCTACTGTAGAAGACTTGCTAAGTGCCAAAATAATCAGAAAATCTCGTACAAAGCACTGCACCACTAGGGGAAAGAAGAGACAAAGGTCAGATGCAGGTATTAATCATTCTTTTAATTATTGCAATCAATTATCTGAAGCATCTATCCTAGAAAATGTCCAACCCCTAAATACCATCTATCCCACAATCTCTGAACCTGAATATATCCAAGTCTTAGACTCTGACTCAGAGTCTTCTGACTCATTGTATGATGCCCTCATGGCTGGTTTTGCACATTTTACATCCAAAGCTAAGCACATTCCTGAGGAGGAAACAACTCAGCCATCCAATGTTGCCACTTCTCAACCATCACCCAAAATTCTTACTGAGGAAGAGATTCTGAAGGAAACATCCTTTAGAGTTTCTCCAATCCATGAAACCTCTGAACCACCAAATGAAATAACATCTGAACAACCCAAATCAATTCCATCAGACTCTCCAAAACCTTCATCACCCATACCACCTTATGAGATGCTTATAGATACTGAAATTGCAATAAATGATAGAATTGATGAACCAGATGATCATGTGACTCGTTCACCTAGTGGTCCAAGTCAACCAGACTCTGCACTAGTTGAGGAACATAAAGAGGAAGGGAGTTCAGACCAGACGTCAAGGATTCTAAACTTAATAGAACATACGCTTGATCAACAAGAGGATAAGCTTCTGGAGCTCGTGGCATACTCAAGAGCTTCTACAAAGAAGGCTCAGCAGCTTCTCACTTTCTTCTTGTCCAAACACCCTTAGGATTCTTGTTTTTCTTTTCACCTTTTGGTTATTACTTATTTTTTTTGTTTTAAAACTTTTTGCTAATGACAAAAGGGGGAGTATTAGTTGTATAATTGTGTCAGTAGTGTATATTTTAAAAATACCTACTCAAATAAGAATCTGAAACTGTCTTAAATAAGAATCTAATATTTTTCTTATCTAAACTAAATGTTTATAAACTTAATTGATAAGGAGAGCAAATTAATAAACATAATTGTGTTTGCATAGATGAAGGTAGTTAAGATTATGCTCTTAATTATTTTTATCAGACTCAGGAGTTGAGCTTGCAAACCTCACACTCTGAGAGTTAAGTATGTAGATACAATCAAGTTTATCAAATTGTTCTTATACTGATTCAACTTAATTATGGATAAAACTTAGGGGGAGCTTGCAAACCTAACCCTAATGGTTTATCAGACTCAGGGGGAGCTAACAAACCTCAACAACCTGATGTTGACATAATTAAATTAATCAACAACAATTGTATTTAATACTTTATATTTGTCATCATCAAAAAGGGGGAGATTGTTGGAACAAAATGAGTTTTAGTTATAAAACACCCTAAGTTTTGATGATAACATTGTATTAAATGGACAATTGGTATTACTAATGAATGATCTAGTGTGCAGGAACAAAGTAAAAATCTTATCCACTCAGATCATGATTTGAGCCTCTGAAGGACACAGTCTGAAGCGTTAAGACTCTGAGAAGCAAGAAGCTTCAGAGCCTCTGAAGTAGTCCTCAGATGCTAAAGAGAGAAACACAGTCTGAAGCTTGCGTACATCATTCAGAAGATCAAAGAAATGTTATTACCAGATTCTGAATAACACTCTCTGAAGAAAGACAGCTCATAACTAATGAAATAGTACAATGGTCTTTTCAGCAAAAAGAAGATTGTACTATCAACGGTCCTTTCTCAACGTCTTTATACTTAGAGTATAAATAGAAGACTCTCTGCTAGAGAAAAGACTACTGGAAGATCATCTAAACTCAGAGAAAGATTCAAATTGTATTCAAGCTGTGAACTGTTGTTATTCTTTCTTGTGTAACCTTCTAAGTAAAATATCTTTTGATATTGTAGGCTCTGAACTTAGTGTTTAGAGAGTCTAGCTTAGAACTTTCAGTCCTACTTAATCTGTGTATTAAGTTAGTTTGTGAAGTCTCTTGTCTTGTGTGACTTGAGCAAGGAAGTCTCTTATCTTGTGTGATTTGAGCAAGGAAGTCTCTTAACTTATGTGATTTGAGCAAGGAAGTCTCTTGTCTTGTGTGACTTAGAGCAAGGAAGTCTCTTGCTTGTGTGCTTGAACATTAGATGTGTAATCTTTGAGATTATAGTGAAATCCCTTGGTAGTACAAGGGATCTGGACTACTCTCGTTTTGTGAGAGGAACTAGTATAAAATTTCTGGGTGTGCACTCCTCTTCTCTCTCTCTCTCTCTCTTAGTGTCTTATTTGTGTTTTGCCTTTGAATAGTCTCTTTCATCCGCATGCGTTACAATCTGTTTACTAGAAAAGAATTATTTTTCAAAACACAAGTCAACCCCCCTTCTTGTGTTTTTCACCTTCAATACACTGAACAAAATATCTGGTCTAGATGTTGTAAGGTAAAGTAGTGAACCAGTCATACCTCGATATAGCCTCTGATCCACCTTTCCTTCTGATTCATCTTTATTTAGACTGCTTGTTGGATGCATTGGCGTTGACATAGGTTTGCAGTGTTCAAGGTTGAACTTTTTCAGAAACTCCTTGGTGTACTTTGTTTGATGGATGAACGTTCCTTCACTTCTTTGATTGATTAAAGAAAGAACTTCAATTCTCCCATCATGCTCATTTCGTACTCATCCTGCATTAGCTTAGAAAATTCTTTACACGGAGATGCATTAGTAGAACCAAAGATAATATCATCAACATATATTTGGATAATTAAGATATATTTCTTTAATATTTTTCTAAAGAGAGTATTGTCAACATATCCTTTTTCAAAACCCTTTTGAATAAGGTAAGTACTCAATCTCTCATACCAGGCTCCAGGAGCTTGTTTAAGACCATAAAGTGACTTTTTCAATTTAAAAACATAATCAGGGTTTGATATATCTTCAAAACCAGGAGGTTGTTTGACATATACTTCTTTAGAAATGACACCATTTAAGAAAGCACTTTTAATATCCATTTGATGGAGAACTATATCGTGATTAATAGCATAGGAGAGAAGTCTGATAGCCTCTAATCTGGCTACTAGTGCAAAGGTTTCAGTGTAATCAATTCCTTCTTGTTGACTGTATCCTTGTGCCACCAGTCTTGCTTTGTTTCTGACAACTTCTCCTTGCACATTCAACTTGTTTCTGAATACCCATTTTGTTCCAATAATGTTCTTGTGAGAGGGCTTGGGTACCAGAGTCCACACATCATTTCTTTCAAATTGGTTCAGTTCTTCTTGCATAGCCACAATCCAGGCATCATCTAAGAGCGCTTCATCGATCTTGGTTGGTTCTGACATTGAGATGAGTCCAAGTAATGAATCTTCATTTCTGAAGCTTGATCTAGTTTTCCTAGGACTGTCTTTGTTTCCAAGTATCAGCTCCTCTGGATGTGAAGTGAGACGCCCCGTCTCGGTGAAACCAACACAACTATTCTAAACCGTTTATATATATTCTCTCTCAGCAGAAGTACAGAGAAATTTAAAATTAAATAGATAAGCAATAAATAATAGATATAAGTCAAAACTTATTTTATTTATCTCATAAAGATAAAGGTGTTTGCGGAGCTATCTGATACCACGTTGTACACATGAAAACATATATGGAAATTACATCATCTATCAAAAGACTCAAACGATAAGACTACAAAAGACACACTGGCTATCCAAACAAGACTTCGATTATCGTTCGGCGATACTGAGATCTACATCGCCATCCGTATAATGAGTAGAAAGAACTGCACCATCATTAGCCTTGAACTCCTCTTCATCGGGATCTAAATACATAGATAAAAATGCAAGACACAGAAAACATAGGGCTAAGATTGCGTACAAGTTTAGAAAGTGGGGATGGGGTGTAAAATAGGAATATATATGCCACACAAACACAAGTAATCAATCAAACGTCTTATCCCTATAATGTTTTTCTCCAGATTCTCCATGAATAGATTCTATCTATCTTAATGCATCCTTGAACTATATGCTGACTCAGGCCACTAGACGCTGTCAAGGATATCCTCCCAATTACCGAGATCAGATATCACGAGACCACTTGCCACCAACGTCCTCCCATTTACCAAGAGCTACGCCACTTGACTTCACGTGGAGTCCAAGTGTTATAAGTCGATCGCCCCTAACAAAACAGGCCAAGATCTCACTATCTTGCCAATCGCGCAGAAATAATCCTCGTCAGGATTCAGACAGCTGATCAACCTCGTACGTCCCATACCGTACGGCAGTGGACTTACACATCCTAAATGCAATTCTATATGCACTCTCAATCAGCTTATGGCAAGTCAAACCTTAAGTACTAATTCAACCTCAAGAATTCATCACATCAATCTAGTTATAATATACTCTAGTCACCTAGGTTGAGTGCCAGTTTCCATCAATGCCCTCAAAGTATGTTTATCATTCTTTCCTCACACAAACCTCATTTCTTCACAATAAGTTCAATCCGTACAATGAATAGTGTATGGTTGACTTCCCAGGAAAGAGAGGTAACCGTAAGAGACATAGTCTACCAAGTCTTTCCTTAGCCAGAACCCAACCGAATACAACTACTCAGAGTAACAAATTGCCCTTATGTTATTGGGGATCTTACATACCTACCGATGTTTCTCACCCTAAAGAGTAATAGATCAATTCTTAATCTAACAATCACAATCAATCAAATATTCACAAATACACATTTAGACAATTAATCAAGTAATGCAAGCACAATACAAACACACATTATCATAGATAATTCCTGTGATAAATAATTAAGGCCGGCGTACCCTCATTTAGCAATTCGTGAAAATCACTAAAAGAGAATAAGCTCTCCTTATTTATTTATCGCTTGTAGTGGCTGTCGACACCACTACACATATATATTAAGCTATTTTACGCTAACCGTCCCAACGTGTACGGAATCTTGCCCGACCTTAGTTGTTGATAATGGTCTTGAAGAACGGCACCTCCGGCGGTAATCCTGCTCGCAATGTAATTACCGATAATTTGCTCGTAGTTAAAATATGTAAAATAAAATATAGAATAAAAGCTTATAATATTTTTTAAATAAAATCATAGTAGAAGCCTAGTAACGGCGTAAAAATCTTTATTATATACCTTTATAAATTTTACTATATTATATATAAAAATATACTTGAAAGAAAACAAGTTAATTTGGGCATAATCCCGACATCGTAATAATATTAAGAAAAATATTTAAATTAAGTGGAAAATACCTTCGCAAATCTTCGGAAGAAAACTCAATGCTCTAAATATATCAGCAGCACAACGATACACTAAAACTTACTCGAAAGAAACTGAACCGAAATAACCTCACCATAACTCACTCATCTAAAGGGAAAATATTTTAGAGAGAGTGTGGAAACGTGATCTTTTAGAGAGGGAGAAGACCATTTTGGTTTGTGATGAAATAATGAAGGTACAAGCTCATCTATTTATAGTGTTTTTGTTAGCATGAGGTGTACAAGTACTTACTATTCATTTTATGATGAATAAGACTACATTTTGATGTGGCTAATTTAGAAAGTTTCCACGTAAAAAGTTATATTAACATGAGGTGTGAATAAATGGTTTAATTACTTAAGAATGAAGTACTTTCATATCTATGGTTTTGTCTTAATTTTTGAAGGAATTATTATACATATATAGTAAGTAGCAAATATATACATAAACTATGTATATACTATTCCGAAAATATATGTATATACAAATGCATGAATTGATATACTTGAAAACTAACCTAGGTAATATATCTATATAACCAAACTTAGCTTTTGTTCTTCAATTTTATAGAAAACTATTACATGAAATTAACTAACATAGCTTATACACAAACTAACGTGTATATAATATACATACATATAATACTATCTAGTTCTTATATTTAATTTAAAGAAAACAAATGAAATTATAAAATAATAAATATTTGGTAGCTTAAATATAATAAAGATGCATGTCATTTATTTAAAACACAAAGCTCAATTAAATTAAGATAGTGATCTCATAAAATAGTATAACTAGCTTGTGTAAATATTTCTTTCATTATAAAATATTTAAACTATAGCATAAAATAAATATTATTTTCATATAAAGAAATATCCCTTTTCAAGGCCTTTAAAAATTTAAATGAAAACTTTCAAAACCAAAAATATATCAAACACGGCAAAAACGACCAAGTTATAAAGAAATAAAATATCTAAATTTTAAGTAAAGTAAAATATATCGAGTTACGATAATCGGGATGTTACATGAAGACTTGTATTTGAAGGTGTTCCTTGTCTGAAGATTGTCTGAATCATGGGCTTCTGAAGTGTGTAGATGATTTGTTGATGTCGCAACTTCTGTATCTTCATGGTGTGCTATAGGTTCTGGTAGGATTTCTTCTTCTGAGTCTCTATCTTCTGATAGATGTGTATCTGCAAGTTTCTCAACTAGCTCTGACATATTGTCAGGCTGCTTGTCATCAAATTTGACATGCATACTCTCTTTAACTGTATTAGTTTCTGAGTTATACAGTCTATATGCTTTTGAGTGTTCGGAATATCCTATAAAGATGCCCTGAGAAACTTTTGCATCAAATTTCTTTAGATGGATTTTTGTGATTAGAACATAACAAGTACAGCCAAACTGATGAAAATAAGAGACATCAGGTTTTCTTCCTTTGTACAGTTCATATTGTCATACCCCATTTTTTGACCATCCTAAGTTTTAATATCTTTTTTTTCATTTTTATACCTTATATTATTTTTTATCATTTTTTATTCATTAAAATTAGAAAAATGTAAAAATTAGTATTTTATTCCATTTACGCTGCTTAACACATTTAATTTTAGATTAATAATTATTTGGTTTTTTGCATTTATTTTAAAATTCCATTTTTTACCAACATTTATTCTTAAACATTTTTTATTTCTAATTTTACCCTTTTACTAAATAATACAAAAAAAGGTTTCTTCTTTTGCAAGAAACCTCAAATTTTATCTTTTCTATTTTTTCTCTTTTACATAAAATTTGTTTTGTTCATACTCATTTGATATAAAGCCCAAAAATTGACCATTTTACCCTTGTCCCCTATTATTTCATTTTATAACTTTTTTACAATAATTCAATTTTAATCATTTTCCACCCATTTTCATTACAAACCAAAATCACAAAAAATCATTGACCAATCCCAATCACAATTGAGAATAGAAGGTACTTTTTCACCACCTCATCACACAAAAATCACTACACATGTGCAAAAAAAATCACAAAATATCTCATTGAGAAAAATTCCAAAGTACCCTTTCCTTGCTCTCCAATTCTATCCTCATTTAACCTAATTTCTCATTATAAATAGGACCATTACTTGATGAGAGAGGAGGGGACGAAAATCACAAAAAGAATCACACCAAAAACAACCCAAAATTTCTCTTCATTTTCACATTTTCTTCAATTTTCGTTTTCATCACAAACACAAATAAAACTCCAAATTCTCTTCACCAATCATCCATACATGTTTATAGTAACCATTTCCCAACCATAAACCACAATCTCAACTTGATATATTTGAAGAATAAACCACCCAAAAATTCAAAAAAAGTGTACATCCAATAGAACAATTCGAAGCTTCCCGAAGGTTTTTCTCGCTCTATTTACGTTCATAAACACGTTATAAAGCTTTTCCATTGATCAATTTGGGTTATTTCGAACTGTATAGTGATTTTGTATTTTCAAGTTTAAACTTTTTCTCTTCGTTTTTAATTTTTGGAGCATGCTTTGAAAAAACTAATGTCATTTTTGAAATCTACGCGAAAAAACGAAGAGAACGGTATATAACTTGGGCGATTTCGTGTCCATTTTGAAAACTCCGGTGACCGGAATAGTCACCGGAAGTTGTTGTCGCCGGAGAAGAAGATCCATGCGTGTTCTCCATTTTTCTACCAGTTTAAAACGCGACCGTTAGATGCATCTAACGGTCCGTAACGGCTAAGGATCGTGGCCGTCAGATCTCATTAAATGAAGATCTGACGGTGGTAAAACGCGAAGCCAATCCAGTGCGTCACACTTGATTATTTTTGTTTGACTTGTTTTTTTGTTGTTGTTGACCGGACTGGGCCTTGGGCCTGGACTTCATCAGTGCTTTTCGCACCCCTGTTTTATTTCGTTTTAATATTATTTATTTTATTGCAAGGACTTTAGTGTGTATTTTAGGATTTAATGTACACTATAAATGAGAATATCATAATATCATTGCATCATCCCATATTTATTTTTTCGCAAAGACATTAGAATGTATCTTAGGATTTAATGTACACCATAAATGAAAACTTGCATCTCATGCAGATTTATTTTTATTGCTTTCCGTAAAAACGTTAGAATATTAAATTCAGAGGGAAAAGACGTCGCTTTGTTCAAAATATCATTGCGGATTGTCTTCGCGTTTAGGATTATTTGTTATAATGTTAGTATTATTTCTTTCCGCGCGCAACCGTTACCCAATTCTTTTTTTATCAAAAAATGAGGTCAACACCTCTTTAAAATATCAAAGCAATTTATTCTCAAAAGCACAAAAATATTTTTGTCATCAAACATTTTCAAAACTTTGGACTTTAAACCAAAGGCTTCTTTTACCGTGAAAACCTTGGATTTTAACCCAAGAGTTCTTTTTTATCGCAAAACTTGGATTTTAAACCAAAGGTCTCCTTTATCGTGAAAACCTTGGATTTTAACCCAAGTGCTCTTTTTATCACAAAACTTGGATTTTAAACCAAGTGCCTTGGACTTTAAACCAAGTGCCCTCTTTTATCGTAAAAACCTTGGACTTTAAACCAAGTGTTCCTTTTTCTCGCGAAAACCTTGGATTTTAAACCAAGTGCATTCCAATCAAACATTTTTCATCATGCAAAAACCTTGGATTTTAAACCAAGTGACTTTTATCATTCAAATCTTTTTCTCAAAAAACCTTGGATTTCAAACCAAGTGTTTGCGTCTCCTTTTCATAATCAAACCTCAAATCAATTTAACCATTTGAATTTCTTCATAAACTAACATCAATCAAACTCACATGTTGCCACTTTTGGCTTTTTGGTCTATAAAACTATTTTCAAAACCTTAAAATTAAACAAACAAATTTACTCGTAATTTTTACCCCGAACTACGAGATTTTGATCCCTCGGGTACGTAGGCATGAGACTTGTCTCGGCGAATCAAATAAAATCAACAAAAAACATTTTTCTTCTTTTTTATCACTTTAAACTTTTTTCCATCACTTTAATTCCCATGTTTATAACTTTTTATAAGCAAATAAAATTAAGCGCAAAGATAGAATAAAAACAAGAGGTTCCTATAGAGTACTATAGATACTTAGGGTGCTAGTACCTTCCCTTCGTATAACTAACCCTCGGACCTTGATCTCTAATAATAGGGTTTTTTCGAACTTTTTCCCTTTCCCTCGGATAAATAACTCGATATCAAATTGCGATTCGAAGTTAACTAATAACTCGATATCCAAAAATCACCGCGACAGAAATGGCGACTTCACTGGGGACTGTTGGAACAAAATATGTGTTAATACACACCCTTAAGTTTTGATGATAACAAAGTATTAAATGGACAATTGATGGTACTAATGTTTAAATTAAGTGCAGGAGAATTCAACGTTTAATCAAGAGCACACTTAATTTAAACTCTGATGAAACCAATGGAAGTCTGAATATCTAAGACTCTGAAAGAGTTCAGATGCTACAACGTGGTCAGAAGCTATACAAAGTTTAGAAGCTCAAAGTAGATCAGAACGTCTGAAAGCTGTTCAGGGACTCAGAGGAGTTCAGAAGCTCAAGGATGTTCAGAGGCCTACAAGAGTTCAGAGGTTGTCTGATAGTCATAAGTCATTCAGAGGATGAAGGCATTCAGAAGCTGAATTACGAAGGACTATCAGAGGCCAACTATTCAAAGACCAATCAGACTCCAAGTTATAAAAGGTTCATCAGAAACAAAGGGAATTCTCAGTCATTAGAGGGCTACATCAACTACAACTTATCAAGCCTGATGACTTGTTCTAAGGTCAACTAAAATGCAACGGTCACAAAGGATGTGATCCCTCTCTCTAGGAGCTAGTTGTACCTTATAACTGTACCATTGGACAGACAGCAAAGGTGAAGCTTCTCTGCAAAGAAAGACGTGGCTTTACTCAACAGATCCTTAATGTCTACAGCTGTCCAAGTTGCAACGGGAATTTCTCCAACGTCTCAATGTCTTTCTCAACTCATATAAATATGCCAAAGAAAGAATTGAAGACTAGCGCTCAACATTAGATAAAATCTCTCAGAAGAAAGTGAGAATTTGAATTGTAATAGATAATATCTCTCAAATGAAGTGAGCATAGAAACTAGCTTAGAGCCTCTGAAGTTATTATGTTTGTAATAAGTTTTAAGCTCTTAGGTTAGTAGTAAGTCTTCTGGTTAGTGTAGAAGCAAGAAAGTCTTCTGCTTAGTTTAGAAGCACGTAAGTCTCAGTCTTAGTGATTAGAGCAGTGAAGTCTTGAGCCTGAGTGCTTGAGCAAGGAAGCCTCTGATCTTGTGTGATTAGAGCAAGGAAGTCTCTTTGTCTTGTGTGACTTAGAACAGGAAGTCTCAAGCTTGTGTGCTTGAGCAAGGAAGTCTTTGATCTTGTGTGATCAAAGCAAGGAAGTCTCTATGTCTTGTGTGACTAAGAGTAGGAAGTCTTAAGCTTGTATGCTTGAGCAACTATTGTAATCCGAGTGATTATAGTGAAACTCTCTTGGAATCAAGGGGACTGGTGTACTCTCAATTTGTGAGGGGAACCAGTATAAATTGTTGTGTGTTCTTCTCTCTCTCACTCTCTCATTTACTCCTTCATCATTCATAACGCCATAAGTTAATTGTGTGAATAATCCGCTGTGCTTTAAAGACTTTGAAAAGATTTTAAATATCTTGGAAAGTTTTTAAAAATATCCAAAACACAATTCAACCCCCCTTCTTGTGTTTTCTCCACGCACCTTCAATTGGTATCAGAGCCCCGGTTCTGTTGGTAAATCACTTAACCGTGAGACAGTCAAGATCCAAAGGAGAAAACCTCCATGGCTCAAAATATGGATGAGTGGAAGCTGAAGCTACATCAACAAGTTGCTGATCTTAGCAAGAAATTTGAAGATGAACTGAGCTTAAATAAAGATCTGAGCAACAATCAAAATCCTTCCACTTCAGGGGCTAATCAAACTTCTGGTATTGGTTCTACAGCTACTACTATGTGCCTCATTAGTGATGATAATGAAAGCATTTAGTGGGCAACAGTAAATGGCTTGTTAGATCAATATGAGGAGTTTAGGATGGAAGAAAATGAGAGCATTGAGAAAATGAACATAAGGTTTCAAGCTATAACAAGCAAGCTTGAAGAGCACAACAACAAACTCAGCAACAAAGAGCTTGTAAGCAAGTTGCTGAGAAGTTTGCCTCTGGATTGGAATGAAATTCCACATTCTATAGAGGAAACTGAAGACATCAATTCAATGAGTCCTGAATCATTGATTGATTTAATCAGAGTCCATGAATTGGCTCTGAAGGAAATGCAAGAGTTTAACTGTGAAGAAGCAGAAGTAGCAAGGAAAGGAAAGCAAGCATTGAAGCATGAAGATCTTGTTGAAGAACCTGATGAAGAGTATCTTGAAAGATTTTCAAGAAACATTCGAAGATGGTACATCTTCAAGAAGAATGGAGGAAGATTAGCTAAAGGAATGATAACATGGGATGTACTAGACAACTTCTCTGAAGATGAGTCTGAAAGAGCACCAAGAGCTGAAGGATCAAGTTCTGAAGATGGCTCAGACTCTGAAGACTCAGGCTCTGATGAAAGATCAGAACCTGAGAGCAAAGAAAGCATCCAGAGAACAATAAATCAGGTATATTCTAGTCTTTCCAAAGTTAAATTGTCAAGCATCTTAATAAGACCTTACTTAAACTCTCTAATAGTCAGCAGAAGTATAAAAAGCTTAAAGCAGACTATGAGAATTTAAGTAAGCAAGCAAATCACTCTGAAGGTCTTGAACAAAAAGATTTTATCAAAACCAATGACCTTGAGAATGATTTTGCTATATGTTACAAACCCCTTGAGCACTCTCTAGCTCTCAAAGAGTATTGTAACATTAATGCTGATCAAAATAAAATTGTTTCCATGCTTTGCAACCTTAAGACCAACAATACTAATGGGATTGGATACTCTAGTAGTAAAATACTAGAGGAACCAAGCTCATCAGTTATTGATGGAAGCTTCTTATTTCCAAATCTTTACACTACATTTGTATCTGATAACTCTCAGATGAAACAAATGAAGGATGAAGATTTGGCAACTAACAGTCTAGGACCCTCAAGCAAGTGGGTACCAAGAGACAAAATTGTTTACTTGATTGCAGGTAAAACTAAGACTCTGAACCTTCCAATCACATGGATGCATGTGACTGTGAATGGAAAAAGAGCAATTGTGCATAGAAGGCACATTCTTGAAGAGTCAGATGGAGAAGAAGATGAGATGGAGTACATAAGGAGCAGGAGGGAGTATGAAGACTTTGAAGCTTGTATTGAAGATGACAACAACTCAGTGTGGTGGAGTAATTGCTCAGGCTATGACTCTGACTACACCTAATCAAGAAAGCTTCAAATACAAGGTAAGTATGCTTAACTCCTGAATGACATATTCAAAGAAATAACTCTCAAAGGTTGAAAATGTCTTCTTAGGATACACAGTGTTCAGTACTAAAAACCTTGAAAAATCCTGACTGAACATATTTTCTTGTGTTCTGAAAGACTTGTTTCTTTAGCCTCTGAAATTCTTCAGGTTTCAGCATCTGAAGAATCTCAGACTCTGAGAAACGTTTCAACCTCTGATGGTTAAGCCTCTGAACACAAAATGAATTGGAAACGTTTAAGTATTTTTACTAAAACGTTTTGGCGCCAAAGAGACAACACGCATACACGCTCTGATTGGTTTGAAGCAGCTAATGATGGTTTATATTCTTGATTAATTTAATGTATTGTGTGTTTTTAATTTGATTTATGTTTTCTAAAATAAAACTCTTAAACACTCACACCCTACACTATCAAACTATTGCTCTTCAAAGCCAAAACAAATTCTATCTCTTACTTTAGCATCCTCCACACCCTAACCTTCTGAAATGGCATCTACTTCAACACCAATTCCAAACTCCTTGTTTATTTTTCCTGATAACTTTCCGATCAACACCATTGCTTGCGAGGAAATGTTTTCTACAGATTTATCTCTCAAGAGGGAGGGAAAATCTCTGAACCTGGTTATGGAACAACCAGTGGACTTTGATATTTTGGAAAAGAACCATCTTGATGTCCTAAAGTTCTTTTCTAATCACAAAGGGAGCTTTAGGTACATGAATTTATTAAATGGTCCAATCTATCCTACTCTGGTGAAAGATTTCTGGATTAGAAGCAAGGTAAGGACTGTTGAAGACTATCACAAGGAGCTAGCTGCAAGGAGAGAAGAAAAGATTGAAAATGAAGACAAGACTCCTAAAGAGTTAGGTTTAAGAGTCATTGAAGAAACGGAGGTGCATTCTGTTGTGTGCGGATTTGAAGTAATTCTCACTGCTTCAAACTTGGCTAAGGTGTTATCCATTCCAAATGAAGGCATCTACTACACCTTTAGTCGCAATGAAGCACAGAACTCTATATTTCTGAAGACCATGACAAGACAATGCTACGTCAAGGGGACAAGCTGTGAGAGCAACAAGATAGGTGATCTGAAGCCCACTCAGCAGATGATAGCCAAAATCATGTCAAGATCTATATTTCCAAGAAGTGAAAATCCTTATCATTTGTCATGGGATCATAGACACTTTGTCTATTTTCTCACAAGGAAATATGATTTAAATTGGGCTAAATACATCTTTGATCACCTATGCAAATCTGTGCTCTTATCTCAAAATCAGGCCAAGTCTGATATACATGTAGTCTATCCAAGGGTCCTTAGTGAGAGTTTCTATCAATGTGGGGTGATAGATATAATCAAAGCTGCTGGGTATGACTACTTGTTAAGAGAATGCAGAGCCTCCACATTATCTGCTCATTCACTAGCTCACATGAACCTGGTGTCAGAACATGAAGTACAACCTTCAGAACCTCTGGTGTATCAGTCTCACTCAGAACCTTCCTTGGTTAAGAAATGGAACATTGGCATGCCTACAACCTCTTGTGACGTTGTCAATAAGTATATTCAACTGTTGGATAACCTAGGAGAAGGATTTGAGACTGAGAAGGTAGAGTTGAAGAAGAAGAAGAGAACAAGGTTAGTGAAAGCATATAATGTTGAAGGCTCAAAAAGTGATGATGAACCTCTCAGCGTCAGACGAAGGAAACTTATCAAGGTATCTGAGGGATCAGGTGATGTATCTAAACCTGTTGTTGCCACTACTCAAGATATTCAATTAACCTCATCATCAACCCAACTCCTCTCAAACTACAACCAGACAAGTTCTGAAGATAACCTTACCATAAAACAACTTATATCAGAACCTGTCAAAACAACTCACCCTGAACCAGTCTTTATCAACATTTCCTCATCATCATCTTCGTCTGATTACAACCCTAATGAGTTAGATGAAATCCTAGCTAGCCTTGAACATCTAAAAGCTAAGACCAAGTCATCTATAACTCAAACGCTCTCAGACTCTCAACCACTTAAACACCAAACTCCATCTGAACTCAAAATCTCTGAATACGTTGTTTCAGAAGAAAACTTGAACCTCCCTTTCTTCAAACCCTGTTGAAGCTATGATCAATGAACTTCTCCTAGAAGATTTTCATCTCAAAGGCTTTGTCCATAACAATCCCAGTTCTCAACTCATCAACACACCTTTAACCAATGAACCTTTCCCAACCAAATCAAACATTTCTGATGTCTTGAGCAATTGCAATGACTTGGTTAAACAGATACATGGTCTTTATGACCTAAGGCAAACAGATATGCCTTCATCTGAGTATGCTTCTCAATGGATAAGTCTGACAGAGGAACTGGTGAAAGAAGTGCACAATCTTCAGAAGGCAGCTGTGGAAGAACAGATGAAGTTTGACAAAGGAAAAGCTATCAATGCTGAAAAGGACATTCAAAATCAAATGGACACAGAGAGGATTCGTCCTGAATCCTCTGCTGCAAGAGAAAAGGTGGACGATCTGAATGTTCCTCTTCAAGACAGTCAGAGGAGTGATCAAGCAAATCAACAGCATCTGAGGAACCCTATCTATGAGAATGAAATCAGAAGGATTGAAGCAAAAGTAGACAAGTTTGTGGGATTGATGGAAGAAGTAAATGCCAATCAAAAAAACATCATGACAACCCTAGCATCTCTCTGTAGTCAACCCCAACCTTAGGACTTGTTTGATTGCTTATATGACTTTATGATTAATAATTTGCAAAGCACCCTGATTAGGTTAAACTTTTGTTTAGGTTAAAATTCTGATTGATAATCTGACATACCTATTCACTATATTTATCTGAATGTGCAAGTTGTTAATTCTGTTTGGTATGTCATTTGGTTGTTTTAACTCTTTAAATTGATTTCTATCTTGCAAAATGATTTTTCAAACTCTTGAGTTTCATTCATTTTTCAATAAGTACAATATGTGGATATTCTTAAAGTATCAAATTACATGACAAGAGAAGGCATAAAAGTAAAACATCAAATAAGCCAAAGGAATGAATGTTATTTCATTGAGAACATAAGTTCTGGTTTACAAGACTAAAATTTCTAAGAACTATCTTCTGGATGCTCTAGAAGGTCATGTTTGTGGTTACAAGCCTACATGACCTTTGCGGAGGGGAAAGGTTGAGGTTTTGGCTGAAGCCATCCAACCAAAAGTCCATCTTGAAGAAACCAACTCTGTTGCATTAGTTTGGTTTTCCTCAGGAGAGGACTCTAGCCCCTCCAGAGCCTTGGATATCAGTTTGATTTTCTTCAGGAATATATGTCTTCAGAACTTAAAACAGTCAGAGTCCAAAGATTTCTCTTCAGACTCTGAACTGAGTTCTTCTGTGACAGACACTGGCTTTGTTTCCATTGGTTTCTTCTTATGTTTTCTCCAATCCTGACTGACTCTCAGTGAAACTACCTTCTTCTTCTCTGAGCGTTTCATTTTTTCTCTCAAGAGATCTATCAATAACCTATGATTATTCTGTGTGAGTAAAATGACTAGGTATCTCTCTCCTTTTATAAGCAAAATTCAATGGCCGAATATTAAATGTGTTCAACCACTTCTGATTTGACGGCATTGAAAGTTGAATTTCTATTAATTGCTTATATTACCTTTTTGATAATGACAAAAGGGGGAGAAAGAATATTGGTAAATCAATTGTTGGAAGAAGCGAAATTACTTGGCTTTTTAGGGCCTTGTAGTGCTTCAGAGAGAGAACGTAGGAGAGTGGTCAAAATAGTAGCATGAGGTACATGCTTTGTTATGACAATCTGATCTTTGAGGATTTCAAAATATTGTACTAAGGAGCTCTGAACTGTTTTCAAATTTTTTGTTCAGACTCTGAGCTATTTTCTTTGAAAAGATTTTTTTTAAAAATGCTCTGGACTGTTTGAAAATATTTTGAACTCTGAAGCTGTTAATGATAACCATCAGAACCAAGTGTGTATGTAGAAGTCTTTAAGCGCCTCTGATTCTATTTTGTCATTCGATTTAAATATTGCTTCATCTTGCATCTGCATTAAGGGCTTAATTTTCAAGGAGAATGCATTTATTAATTGAAGTTTATTATTCATAGTTAGTTCTTGAGTAAGGGTGCAACTTTACTCAAAGATTATCACACTATGGAAAGAAGAAGCTTGCAAACCTTGTTCTTTACATAGTGAAATATGAATAATTTAAGTCATATAATAAAGTATTTATGAAACTGATTAAAATTAACTATGGATACAAAATAGGGGAGCTTACAAACCTAACCCTATGGGTTATCAGACTTAGGGGGAGCTTGCAAAACTCAGAAACCTAATGTCAACATAGCTGATTTTTATCAACAACAATTGTATTTAATACTTGAGTTTGTCATCATCAAAAAGGAGGAGATTGTTGGAACAAAATATGTGTTAATACACACCCTTAAGTTTTGATGATAACAAAGTATTAAATGGACAATTGATGGTACTAATGTTTAAATTAAGTGCAGGAGAATTCAACGTTTAATCAAGAGCACACTTAATTTAAACTCTGATGAAACCAATGGAAGTCTGAATATCTAAGACTCTGAAAGAGTTCAGATGCTACAACGTGGTCAGAAGCTATACAAAGTTTAGAAGCTCAAAGTAGATCAGAACGTCCGAAAGCTGTTCAGGGACTCAGAGGAGTTCAGAAGCTCAAGGATGTTTAGAGGCCTACAAGAGTTCAGAGGCTGTCTGATAGTCATAAGTCATTCAGAGGATGAAGGCATTCAGAAGCTGAATTACGAAGGACTATCAGAGGCCAACTATTCAAAGACCAATCAGAATCCAAGTTATAAAAGGTTCATCAGAAACAAAGGGAATTCCCAGTCATCAGAGGGCTACATCAACTACAACTTATCAAGCCTGATGACTTGTTCTAAGGTCAACTAAAATGCAACGGTCACAAAGGATGTGATCCCTCTCTCTAGGAGCTAGTTGTACCTTATAACTGTACCATTGGACAGACAGCAAAGGTGAAGCTTCTCTGCAAAGGAAGACGTGGCTTTACTCAACGGATCCTTAATGTCTACAGCTGTCCAAGTTACAACGGGAATTTCTCCAACGTCTCAATGTCTTTCTCAACTCATATAAATATGCCAAAGAAAGAATTGAAGACTAGCGCTCAACATTAGATAAAATCTCTCAGAAGAAAGTGAGAATTTGAATTGTAATAGATAATATCTCTCAAATGAAGTGAGCATAGAAACTAGCTTAGAGCCTCTGAAGTTATTATGTTTGTAATAAGTTTTAAGCTCTTAAGTTAGTAGTACGTCTTCTGCTTAGTGTAGAAGCAAGAAAGTCTTCTGCTTAGTGTAGAAGCACGTAAGTCTCAGTCTGAGTGATAAGAGCAGTGAAGTCTTGAGCCTGAGTGCTTGAGCAAGGAAGCCTCTGATCTTGTGTGATTAGAGCAAGGAAGTCTCTTTGTCTTGTGTGACTTAGAGCAGGAAGTCTTAAGCTTGTGTTCTTGAGCAACTATTGTAATCTGAGTGATTATAGTGAAACTCTCTTGGAAACAAGGGGACTGGAGTACTCTCAATTTGTGAGGGGAACTAGTATAAATTGTTGTGTGTTCTTCTCTCTCTCACTCTCTCATTTACTCCTTCATCATTCATAACGCCATAAGTTAATTGTGTGAATAATCCGTTGTGCTTTAAAGACTCTGAAAAGATTTTAAATATCTTGGAAAGTTTTAAAAAATATCCAAAACACAATTCAACCTCCCTTCTTGTGTTTTCTCCACGCACCTTCAGGGACAACCAAGCGGGTTGAACCTAACTTGTAATCTTTATTTTTGCGCTATTATTCTATTGTTTGTATGCATGTATGTTTGTATATATATATGCTTGGGTTTACTTTGAGTGGTGAGATAAGTCATAACCCGGGCTTGAGCGACACAATAAGATAGGATGGGGTGAAATCATAGTGACATGTCCAGAGTAGTCTGGATTATGAAGCACATGAGATATGATCCCGCTCGGTGGAGGCCTCACGACGGTAGTACTCGTCGTCATGAAAAGTCATGATTGTGTTATTACTTTCAATGTGAGTGTCCGGAGAAGCCGAGAACCTTAGAATTACCTTTAACCCATCTTGGCCTTTTTAGGACGTAGTGCGGTGGCTAAATCAAGAGTAGTCTTGAGATTAGTCGTCACGCGAAACTACACTCAAACGAGATTATCCCGTGGATGTTATCGGAACGAGAGTAGTGCCATAACCCAGTAATATCCATGAGACGGTCGATGACTTTGGGAACTTTGTAGAACCCGTGATGCAGGTACAAATAAACCCTAGTACTTACCATATGGGAGGGCTTTTACCCTTAACTCCATCATTATGTATCCCAACCTTCAAGTTGTGTTATGAATCATTGTAACATAATCATGCATCCATGCATTCATTTTATCATAAGGAAAATCTTTTTTCGAAGGACCTAAGAGAGTTATTTTGTAAACATTACAGATTATGGACCTAAAGAAAAGGCACACTAAGAAGTACAGTTTCAAAGAGCCAGATCTTTCCCAACTAAGAGAGTTAGGATCTCTAGTCCCATACCCCGAAGATTTCAGAAAACGATATGGGAAGCTTTTGAGTATCCTTAATACTAATGTTGAGGAAGGAATTCTTAATACACTTGTCCAGTTCTATGATCCGATTTATCACTGCTTCACTTTTGTTGACTATCAGTTGGTTCCTACTCTAGAGGAATATTCTTATTGGGTTGTGAAATTCTTGTATAGCAGAACCAGATGTTCTATAGGATGTCGAAACATCTGATCTGTCAAGAACAACACGTCAGGGCATATAACATTAAAAACATATACTGAAAAATATAAACAACACACTAAAATTGTTAACCCAGTTCGGAGCAACTCTCCTACTCTGGGGGCATACAAAGATAGGAAAGAAATCCACTATTAGCAGTATTAATTCAGAGCTAAACTCCCCCGTTTACAACTCCTCACTTAATCCCTACCCAATGCAACTTCTACCTAGGAACTCCTAGATATGAGATCCCATCTCACTTCCCTACAACCAACACAGATAGTGTTGTTCTTACAATGTTGAATATGACGTTGAAACATAATACGAGACACTAGTTACTCTTGCTTAAAATCTTCGAGTAAGACACATACAGTTACCTCCGTACTTCACAGCTTAGGAGTAACCTTACAATTAACACATAGACCAAATTAAGTCCTTAGCTTGTGTTATAGAATCCACAAGAAAGGCTCACAATTACACGAAACCTAAAGACTATATCTTTGATGCATAATGGCTTCGGTTAAACACACAACTTGGAGTTGCTTACAAGCTTCCTCCAATGACAATAGTGACCAACTCACAACCTGAGTGGTTCACTTTTACAAGAATTTCCTTATTTAAAAACGCGCGTGACAGCTGGCGCGACAAACTGGTACACAGGTTGTACCCACATGTTGAAACATTTGGTCCAACATCTTGCTTGTATATTTGTTTTAGCAAAATGAGGCCAATTCAAATATCCAACAATCTCCCCCTTTGGCAAATTTTTTGCTAAAACAATCTGAGATTACTTCAACCCTTTCAGAGGGATACAAACTTATGTAGTTTTCACATATCAACATAAGCACACAACATGCGAAACAAAACATCATTTCTTCAACGCAATTTTCAATTGAGCTCCTCATATAAAAGAATTGCAAATAAGAAAACATAGTGTCACTCAAAAATATCAGAGGCACACAACAGCGGAATAGTGAACACAACTAACCTCACAGGACAAGCCACAAGAGAGAAATAGACTCTCACAACAAGAAAACTCAGTCACTTAGGAAAAATAAATTCCCAGTAACTAGATGTTTCAACATGTAAAGAACATTAACACACACATAGAGTATATCACACTTGCTCCCCGTCAACATCTGAATCAGAGCACAAATGAATTTTTACTCCCCCTCAAATATAGCACAGGCATATATAAACACTTACTCCTCCACAGTTTCAACACACAAGCATGTTGCCAAGAACAACATTCAACTACTACACATACTCATTAAGCACTACAGCCTAAAAGAACACATCACAACATGTTTCAACATCAGTCACCACATCAGACATGTTAGAAGAGAACAGCACAACCAACAACCACTACTCCCCCTTTTTAGCCACAAAATTGACAAAATAAGATCTTCAGAACCAATAAGGTACCAGAGTAGATGCACAAAATATCCAGGACAAGAATCACAAATGAAAATATCCATAAATGAATAATCATCACGCAAGTGAACCAGGGAAAAATAAATTCCCACATAGAGAAACAGAGTTCTCATGCACACCACTAGGAAAAATAAATTCCTATTGCACTGAGAAAAATAAATTCTCGGACACATAAGAACATGAACTCAGAATCAGACAATCAGGATGAGGTAGCATTTGGCAGCGCATCTGACATACTAGTATGATGTTGAACATACACAAATTAAACTGCACTCCTCAACACATACATATCACAGTCACAAGCATAAGGACAAGCACATCATGCATTTATGCATATCAACACATGTCACAACGTCATGCATTCATGCATATCACAGAACATACACTCTAGAACAAGCATCACATATAGCAGATTAAATCATAAAACCGGTCACACAACTAGCAGGTTCTACACTGCTTATCATCAGATGTTTAAACATCAAGCACAACATCAGATAACACATCAGATTTTTACTCTCCCTTTATAGCCATAAATTTTGACAAATAAAGTCAAATCAAGGATCATCATCACAGATGTAGTAGAACCATGAAGTATCTCATCATCACAGAGTGCACGAGATTACAAACCAGAATCACATATGATGCCTAAAATATCCAAGGCATAGCCCACAACGACACAAGAACTACAGAAGCACCAACGTAAGGCAACAAGGTTCATCAGACATCAATACTTCCTTTTGTATTCTCCTCTTTGGTCATCACTTACATTAGTTCCTTCTTCCTCACCTTCTTCCCAAGAAATTGTTAATTGCAACAGGGAATCATAATCAATTAGCCTCATAGACATACTTCAGCAGAGAGAGATAAACTCTTACAAGGAAAAATAAATTCACACACATCTTCATCAAGATGTTTCAACATTTGGTAGAGCATCTAAACATCCACAACTTTCATTAAGCACACATAGGCAGAGTACCTATACTACTCCCCCTTAATATCAGACCAGAGTAAATTACTTTTTACCCCATGAATACATCAGCTCATGCATTTTATCAGGACACCAGAAGACCTATTCTCACTCCCCCTGAAAATATGCATGTCACACACATAATACTTCACAGACAAGCTAGAATAGTGTGTCACACTGTCATACCCCATTTTTTGACCGATCGTTTTTATGTGTCTTTTTACGACGAATTTTTCTTTGTTCGTTTCTGACGAAATTTTGGCAGAGAGGTATTTTAAAATACCTCATTTATTTGGTTACTTTTTATTTTCCTTTTATTAATTATTATTTTCATTTATTGATTTTATTTTATTATTATTTATTATTTTCGTATTTATTATTATTATTAATATATATTATTATTTTATTTTTAATATTTATTTGTGTATTTTTTCCTTTTTTGATGTTTTGCCATTTTTTTAAAAGAGGTCCAGATCAGATTTTTTGTCCAGGCCCAAAGGGGCAATTTTGTCCAAATTGGGAAAATCATCTGTCAAACCCTAAACATCTGACACAGTATTTATACTGTAATTATGACACTGTTCCCTAGGTCAGGACTGCTCCCTCAGCCGCAGCTTTTTGAAATTAAAAAAATAAAATCACAAACCCAGAAAACTGTTCGTCCTCATTTCTTCATCAAACATTCAAAACCCAGAATCAAACACAAATCCAATCAAATCCGAGCATAAATCTTCATAAAAACAGAGATCCAAATCAAAAAAACGAAATAAAACCAAACCATTTTTCAAACCCATTCTTCATCGAAACCACCATCACAAACTCGATCCAAAACCATCAACAAACCTCAATCCTTTTCAAAAAACCAGAACCGTAAAAATCAAAAAGCAAACTATCCCGGATTCAAAATCATCCAACCCGAAATCAAAATCAACAACCCACTTCCGTTTCATACCCAAGATCAGAAAAGCGAAAAAGAAAGAGGAGAAGAGGATCGGAACAGAACGAAATAGAAGAAGAAGAAAAGAGCTCGAAACTTCAAAGGTTGTTCGTCGTTTTTCCCTTCTTTCATTTTCATCTTCTGTTTGGTTTTCTCGATCTAAGTTTGTTTATGCTTTGATTGTTTATTTTGGATCTAGATTCATGTTAGGACCGGTTTATGTTCATATGTACTCTTAATTTGTTCTAAAATTTGAAAAGGGAAAGAGAGGTTTAATGAAGCTTTTGAGTTTTGAAAAAATGAAAAAAAAACAGAGAGAAGAAGAGGCAAGCGCCGTGAGAGAGAAGAAGGACATGTTTTTTCTGTTTGATTTTTTTTTTAGGGTTTTTTTTCTTATTTATATCATATTGTGATTCTGTGCGCGCAGGTGCACAGTCTTACGGTGCACCTGCGCGCCTGCAACCTCCTGATCTTGATCTAACACGTTAGATCTTCTTTCTCACTCTTTAGATCAAGGCCGTCTGATCCATCAGACGGCCGAGATTGATTCTGTATTTTTGTTCGTTTTTGGGCAGGAATGCCATTCGGGCTGGGCTTTTCATTTTCATTATTACTGTTTGTACCCCTTTTTTCCTGATTTACTTCTATACCTCCCTGCTTGTTTATTTTTGTTTTAGATTATGTGAATAAAGTGCTTATTTGAACAATAGCTTATTTAAGCTTTTGAGTCAAGTGTTTGCACTAATATGGAAGATCTCTTTAGATCACAAATTTTTTTTTTTTTTTTAGCTTATTTAATTACTCACTTAAGTCTAATTGTTTGTTTATTGCTTTTATCAATTAATTATTTATCTCTATTACGAGGACTTTAGAATGTATTTTAGGGTTTGGTGTAAATTTAATTTAAAAAAAATTGCATAGCATTATGTTGCATTCATTTCATATTTATTTTTCTCGCAAATACTTTAGAATGTGATTAGGAGTAAATGTACACTATAAATGAAAAAATCGCATCTCATGCATATTTATTTATCGCTTTCCGCAAAAAATGTTAGAATATTAATTCCGAGGGAAAAGACACCGTTTTGATCAAAATATCACTACGGATCGTCTTCGCGCTTATTACGACGTTTTTATTCTTTTAACATTACCCTTTTAGTGATTTGGAACCCAACATTCCAATAGAAATAATTAGCGTCTTATTCTCAAAAATGAGGTCAACACCTCTTCAAAAAAAGTTAGTCGCTTTATTCTAAAAACGAGGTCAAAACCTCTTTCAAAAAATACGCATTGATTTAGCTTCAAATATCGAAAAACATCAAAATATTTTTATCACTCAACATTTTCTCAACAAACCTTGGATTTCAAACCAAGTATCCGCGTCTTATTTTCTTAATTAAATTTTAATCAATTTAACCATATAGACTTTCTTCATAAACTAACATCAATCAAACTCACATTTTGCCACTTTCAGCTTTTGGCATTTTAAAACCATTTTCAAAACCTTAAAATCAGACAAACAAATTTACTCGTCTTTCTACCCCGAACTACGGTGGTTTGATCCTTCGGGTACGTAGGCATGAGACTCGTCTCTCCGATCAATAAAATCAACAAAAAACATTTTCTACTTTTCTATTCTTTAAGCATTTTTATCATCCCTTTAATTTCACACTTATACATTTTTTACAAGCAAATAAATAAAGCGCATAGATAGAAATAAAACAAGAGGTTCCTATAGAGTACTATAGATACTTAGGGGGCTAATACCTTCCCTTTGTATAACCAACCCCCGAACCTTGTTCTCTTAAAAATAGGGTTTTTCGAACTTTTTCCCTTTCCCTCGGATAAATTAAAGATCGGTGGTGTAATATTAAATTGCGATTCGAAGTTAATTAATAACTCGATATCCAAAAATCACCGCGACAGAAATGGCGACTTCACTGGGGACAACCAAGCGGGTTGAACCTAACTTGTTTTAATCACCATCTTCGCGCTTCTATTCTTTCAATTGTAAATATGTGTATATATTTGGGGTTTACTTTGAGTG
The DNA here is from genome assembly GCA_951799995.1 of Trifolium subterraneum. Classification (NCBI taxonomy): domain Eukaryota; kingdom Viridiplantae; phylum Streptophyta; class Magnoliopsida; order Fabales; family Fabaceae; genus Trifolium; species Trifolium subterraneum. The sequence goes on from OX637467.1 coordinate 27,545,905, forward strand.
GTGAGATAAGTCCCCCACCCGGACTTGAGGGACACAATAAGATAGGATGGGATGAAATCATAGTGACATGTCTTTAGATTATGAAGCACATGTGATATGATCCCACTCGGTGGAGGCCTCACGACGGTAGTACTCGTCGTCATGATAAGTCATGATGGTGTTATTACTTTCAATGTGAGTGTCCGGAGAAGCCGAGGACCTTTAGATTACCTTGAACCCATCTTGGCCTTTTTAGGGCGTAGTGCGGTGACTAATCAAGAGTAAGTCTTGAATTTAGTTGTCACGCGAGACTACACTCAAACGAGATCATTTTGTGAATATTGTTGGAACGAGAGTAGTCACGTAATCCAATGATGTTCATAAGACGGTTAATGACTTTGGGAACTTTGTAGAACCCGTCTTGCAGGTACAAATAACCGTAGTACTTATCATATGGGAGGGCTTTTACCCTTAAGCTCCATCATTGTGTACCCCAACTTTCAAGCTATGTTGTGAATCATTGTAACATAATCATGCATCCATGCATTCATTTCATCATGAAAATCTTTTCGAAGGACCTAAGAGAATTATTTTGTAAACATCGCAGATTATGGACCTAAAGAAAAGGAACACTAAGAAGTACAGTTTCAAGGAACCAGATCTTTCCCGACTAAGAGAGCTAGGATCTCTAGTCCCCTTCCCCGAAGATTTCCAAAAGCAATATGGGAAGCTTTTGAGTATCCTTAATACAAATGTCGAAGAAGGGGCTCTTAACACACTTGTCCAGTTCTACGACCCGATCTATCATTGCTTCACTTTTGTTGACTATCAGTTGGTTCCTACTCTTGAGGAATATTCTTATTGGGTTGGTTTACCGATCTCGGAAAAAGTACCTTATACCGGTTTGGAAGAATTTCCCGCACCTTCAGCTATTGCACAGGTTCTCCACTTGAGTAGTTCTGACATAGCCTCTAATATTACTAAAAAGGGGGGATCTCAAGGATTGACTGCCAATTTCTTGTTCGGAAGGGCATTTATGTTTGCTGAAAAGGGGAGTGTGGACGCTTTCGAAGCCATTCTCGCTCTACTCATCTATGGGTTGGTGTTATTCCCCAATGTCGACTACTTTGTTGATAGTAGCGCTATCCAAATCTTTTTGGGAGGAAACCCTGTTCCGACTTTACTTGCAGATGCCTATCATTCCATTCACTATAGGACTCAGAAGGGTAACAGACTTATTATTTGTTGTGCACCATTGCTATATAGGTGGTTTATTTCACACCTACCTCAGACTAGTCGTTTCAAAGAGAATCCAGAAAAGCTCCGGTGGTCCCAAAGGATTATGCCTCTAACCTCGGCCGATATAGTTTGGTATAACGCCGCTTCGGATATAAGTGCAATCATTGATAGTTGTGGAGATTTCCCCAATGTGCCTCTTCTTGGCATACGAGGAGGAATCAGTTATAACCCTATACTTGCTAGACGACAGTTTGGATATCCCATGAGGGATCGGCCCGAGAGTGTCCTTTTGACCGGCATATTTTATTCCAATGAAGAAGGGAGCCAGTACATAAGGAAAGAGTTTGCTCGGGCTTGGTACAATGTCCATAGGGAAGGAAAGAATCAGTTAGGAAGGAAGCTTGGTATTGTCTCCGATGGTTACACAAAGTGGGTAATAAGTAGGGCTATAGAGCGCGGGATGCCTTATAGCTTCGAGAAATCGTCTTCTGTCGACGCGTCTTCTTCAGTTATCCCGTTTGAGACTATAGATGAATTCCAGGAACTTTTGACTAAATCAAGACTTGAGAAAGAGGCGTGGGAGAGAAAATTCCGAGAGTCTGAGCTTGAGAACAAAGAGTTGAAAGAGAAGTTGAAAGAACAAGAGAAGATGCTCTCTCTACAAAGTGGTTTGTTGGCCGAGAAGGAAGATATGATTAAAGTCAAGGATGCCTTATTAAGACAAGATAGCAAGAGAAAGAAGAGGCAAGGGGATTTATTTTCCTCTGGCTTCGATGGCTAGTTGGCTTCATGGATTTTGGATTTAGTTTTATGTTTTTATTTTTGTTTGAAAATTGGTTGTAATCTTTTGAATTATTAATGCAATTTTTATTTACTTTTCCTTTTCTTATAAAAGAATGTTTACAAAATTATTGTTTTAAGGTCCTTCGAAAAAAAAAAAACAACTTTGCATATTTTAACATAACATATATCATGCATCATGCTGCATACATGAGTTTTCCAAAACAGAGTCTCACATCCTTTCGTTTTTTCTCCGTCTCAGTTAAGGTGGCTCGGCGTATTCGGTATAAACCAACTCGTGTCTATAATACTCGGTTCCGGTTGAGAAACAAGATGAGCAATGTTGAGGAAGAAAACCATATGCTCCGTGAGCAGGTGACGACCATGCAGACAGAAATTGAGAAGTTGACTAGCATGGTGGCATCTCTGATGAATACCCAGAATCAAGCGCCAACTCCGGTACCTCAGTCTAGCAGTACCTTTGTACCTCCTCCAGTTTCGTCTGCGCCTTTTAGTACTCCTCAGTATGTGATGCCCGAAGGTTACCCGTGGGGCATGCCTGTTGGGTTCCTCGGAGACGACTCACGACCAGTGGTATCTGAAATCCCTCATGTACAGTCAACAGTTCCTATTCCTCAGCTTGTTAATACACTTCCCCAGGTCACAGCAACCGTTTCTGCACCTGTGATTCATACTATTCCGCAAACTCAGATGCCCATCTTTCATGCTGAAAGTGTGGCAGGTTATGACAGGATGGATGACTTACAAATCAAGTATGATGAAATGCAAAAAGAGATGAGGGCTCTTAGAGGAAAGGATTTATTCGGGCAAGACGCGCATGAACTCTGCCTAGTTCCTGATGTTGTGGTCCCACACAAGTTTAAGGTCCCAGACTTTGAGAAATATAAGGGGAGCACCTGCCCCAAGGCTCACTTGATAATGTACGCTAGAAAGATGTCTACTCAGACCAGTAACGACAAGCTGTTGATACATTATTTTCAGGATAGTTTAACCGGTGCAGCTCTGAGATGGTATATGGACCTTGACAGGGCAAACGTCAGTTCCTTTAATGACTTAGCCAGTGCTTTTATTCGGCAGTATAACTACAACTCATATCTGGCCCCCGACAGGGATGAACTACGAGCATTGGCCCAAAAGGAGAGAGAATCTTTTAAAGAATATGCTCAGAGGTGGAGGGAGCTTGCTGCTCAGATTCGTCCTCCAGTAGAAGAGAAGGAATTGTGCAAGTTATTCTTGCATACTCTAAGTCCTTTCTTTTATGAGAAAATGGTGGGTATTGTGTCAAGAAGCTTCACCGAGATGGTAGAGATGGGAATGTGTCTAGAAGAGGGAGTCCGTCAAGGACGGTTGATAAAAGAAAATGCTCCAACTAGCGCTAATAAGAAATATGGCAACAATTTTTCAAAGAAAAAAGAATCCGAGATTGGCATGGTGGCCCAAGGAGGACCCCAGCCTAGATACCCAGCTTACCAACATGTCTCAGCCATTACACCTACATCTCAACCACAGATAACCCAAGCACCACCACAATATCCATACCCTTATCAACAACCATACCCACAACAGCCACAAATTCGACCACAAACTCCCCAACAACCCTACAATTATCCCAATCGCACCCAAAGAAATCCCCCATTCGACCCTATACCCATGAAATACGCTGATCTACTCCCCGCCCTACTCGCCAAAAATTTCGTCCAAACGAGACCCCCTCCACCTGTGCCGGCAGTACTACCCACCTGGTACCGTAGTGACTTGACTTGTGCCTTCCATCAAGGGGCCCCAGGCCATGATGTGGAACGTTGCTACGCCCTCAAAAAAAGCTGTTCAAGAGTTAATCCGAAATAAAGTGTTGTCTTTCAAGGATGAAAATCCTAATGTCCGAAATAATCCGCTGCCCAATCACGGGTCCTCCGTCCATTTCATCCAAGATTGCCAAGAAACAAGCACCATTCTCAGTGTAAAGGATGTCAAAACCCCATTGGTGCCTATTCATAGAAAAATGTGTGAAGCAAAGTTGTTTAGCCATGATCATGAAACTTGTGAGAAATGTTTGAGGAATCCTCAAGGTTGTTCCCGAGTTCAGGAGGACATACAAAGGTTGATGGATAAGGGAGAATTGGTTGTCACAAAGAAGAGTGAGGATGTTTGCGTTATAGTACCAGAATTCAATACCTCTGACCGTCTCGAGATGATTTATAATAGTGGAGAGCCCACAGTTACACCGCTAGTGATCTGCTTGCCAGGGCCTATGCCATATACGTCCCTGAGAGCTGTGCCATATAGGTATGATGCCACCATGTTGCAGGATGGGGTGGAAGTACCTATTCCTCCTTTGATATCCGTGGATAATATTGCCGATAGTAGCAAAATACTGAGGAGCGGGCGTATTCTCCCCGGAGTTGTTCAAGAAAAGACTGATAGTTCTGTTGGAAAAACACAAAATGCTAGTAGGACTAGTGAAAGAGTGTATGAAGACTCAGATGAAGTATTGAAAATGATCAAGAGAAGTGAGTATAAGATCGTGGATCAATTATTACAAACCCCTTCCAAGATTTCGATGTTATCACTCTTATTGAATTCCGATGCACACAGAGAGGCATTAATGAAAGTCTTGGACCAAGCCTATGTCGACCATGACGTAACCTTGGGCCAATTTGGTAGCATAGTGGGGAATGTCACAGCTTGCAATAATTTGAGTTTCAGTGACGAGGAACTCCCTGAAAGAGGAAGAGGTCATAACCTGGCACTACACATCTCAGTGATTTGTAAAAATGATTCCATATCCAACGTGTTGGTAGATACCGGGTCATCTTTGAATGTGATGTCTAAGACTACTTTGGACAAGCTCGCATACCGTGGTGCGCTTTTGAGACCAAGTGCAATAATCGTGAAAGCCTTCGATGGGTCGAGAAAATCAGTAATTGGGGAAATAGATTTACCCATCTTAGTTGGCCCTTATGAGTTCCAGATCACCTTTCAAGTCATGGATATTCGAGCATCTTACAGTTGTTTGTTGGGGCGACCGTGGATTCACGAAGCTGGGGCAGTAACTTCCACACTTCACCAAAAGCTGAAATTTGTACGGGAAGGAAAATTGGTGATCGTGAACGGAGAGGAAGCCTTATTGGTCAGTCATCTGTCAGGTTTTTCTTATATCGGTGCTGATATTGAAGATGGTACAGCCTTTCAAGGGCTTTCTATTGAGGAAAGAAGTTCAGAAAAGGCCAGAGCACCTATGAAAACTGCGAAGGATGCACAAAAGGTGATGCAAGGGGAAGAAGCTTTACATTGGGGACGTCTATTACAGTTGGCAGAAGGCCAGAAGAAAGGAGGTTTGGGTTGCACTCCGTCCACGAAAAGAAGTAAGCCGGATGTGGTTTATAAACCCATCACAGATGTCTTTCTTGGTGCTGGATTTATCAATGCTCCTCCGGAAACTAATGCTATCATTGAGCATGAGGATGAGGAAGAGCCATCTTGTTTCGTGACTCCTGGAGGAATTTGCCGCAATTGGGTTACTGTTGATGTCCCTTCTGTCACACCTTTATCTAAGTAATATGTTTGTCTATTTTTGTTTTTTCAAAAAAAATCCTTTTGTCCTGCCCCAGGCAAAAGTGAAACTCAAATAGGGCTTTGTTTAAAGCTTCAAGTATTTTAAAAAAAAATATATATGTGTATATTGTCATTTTTCTTATCGTGACACTTTATTTTATTTATATTCTCATGAAAAATGGTAACACAAAAAACCAAAATATGTACACATCTTTTAGTTTCACCTTTTTCTTAGCTTTAATCAATTTCAGAAGTTTGCATTCACTATTGTTTATTGAAATCAATCATAAATCATATGCAGACTAAGCATCAATAAACCCGTTGAACACAATGATCCTATGCCCTCTCCCAACTTTGAGTTCCCTGTCTACGAGGCTGTAGAGGAGGAGGATGAAGAGATTCCAGATGAGATCAGACGATTGTTGGATCAAGAGAAAAGAACTATTCAGCCCCACAAAGAGGTTATAGAGTTGATCAATCTGGGTAATGAAGAGGAGAAGAAAGAAATCAAGATTGGGGCATCCTTAGAAGCGTCTGTCAAAGAAAGGGTGATCGTTTTACTCAGAGAGTACGTTGACATCTTCGCCTGGTCATATCAGGATATGCCCGGTTTGGATCCTGAAATTGTGGAACATCATTTGCCTCTAAAGCCAGAATGTTCTCCGGTAAAGCAAAAATTAAGAAGAACCCATCCGGATATGGCTCTCAAGATCAAAGAGGAAGTACAAAAACAAATTGATGCTGGTTTTCTTATCACCTCAGAATATCCTCAGTGGTTGGCTAATATAGTACCGGTTCCAAAGAAGGATGGCAAAGTTAGAATGTGTGTTGATTACAGGGATTTGAATAGAGCTAGTCCGAAAGACGATTTCCCTTTGCCTCATATTGATGTGTTGGTCGATAACACAGCTAAATCCAAGGTTTTCTCCTTCATGGACGGTTTCTCCGGGTATAATCAGATCAAGATGGCAGTCGAGGATAGAGAGAAGACTGCTTTTATTACACCTTGGGGCACTTTCTGTTACAAAGTGATGCCTTTCGGTCTAACAAATGCGGGTGCTACTTATCAAAGGGGCATGACTACCCTTTTTCATGACATGATGCATAAAGAGATTGAGGTATACGTAGATGACATGATTGTTAAGTCGGGTACCGAGGAAGAACACGTGGAGTATTTATCAAAAATGTTTCAGAGATTGAGGAAATACCGTCTCCGTTTAAACCCCAACAAATGTACCTTCGGTGTTAGATCCGGAAAGCTTCTGGGTTTCATTGTCAGTCAAAAGGGTATCGAGGTAGATCCAGACAAAGTCAGGGCCATCAGAGAAATGCCAGCTCCACAAACAGAAAAACAAGTCAGAGGTTTCCTGGGCCGATTAAATTACATCTCTAGATTCATCTCCCATATGACTGCCACATGTGGGCCGATATTCAAGCTGCTTCGTAAAAATCAAGGGATTATTTGGACAGAGGACTGTCAGAAAGCTTTCGACAGTATCAAAGAGTATTTAATGGAACCTCCGATCCTTATCCCTCCAGTGGAAGGAAGACCGCTCATCATGTACTTGACCGTGCTGGAAGAATCCATGGGTTGTGTGCTGGGACAACAGGATGAAACCGGTAGAAAAGAACACGCAATTTATTATTTGAGTAAGAAATTCACAGATTGTGAATCTCGATACTCCATGCTTGAGAAGACCTGTTGTGCTTTGGCGTGGGCTGCCAAACGTCTCCGACATTATCTGATTAATCATACTACTTGGTTGATATCCAAAATGGATCCAATTAAGTATATTTTTGAGAAGGCAGCTCTAACCGGAAGAATTGCCCGTTGGCAAATGTTGTTATCTGAATATGATATTGAGTACCGTACTCAAAAGGCAATCAAGGGTAGTATTCTTGCAGATCATTTGGCTCACCAACCAGTTGAAGATTACCAGCCTATCAAGTTTGATTTTCCAGATGAAGAGATCATGTATCTGAAGATGAAAGATTGTGATGAACCGGTGTTTGGCGAGGGACCAGATCCTGAATCCCAGTGGGGTTTGATATTTGATGGGGCCGTTAATCTCTATGGCAGTGGAATTGGGGCAATCATTGTTACCCCTAAAGGTGCTCACATTCCTTTTACCGCAAGATTACAGTTTGAATGCACTAACAATATTGCAGAATATGAGGCTTGCATTATGGGCATTGAAGAGGCTATTGACTTAAGGATCAAAAACATCAACATCTATGGAGACTCAGCTCTTGTCATTAATCAGATCAAAGGAGAATGGGAGACTCGCCATGTTGGTTTGATTCCTTATAGAGATTATGCAAGACGGTTGTTAACATTCTTCAATAAAGTTGAGCTACATCACATTCCACGTGACGAGAATCAAATGGCCGATGCTTTAGCCACTCTATCTTCGATGTACCGCGTTAATCGTCGGAACGAGATACCAACCATCAGTATTCGGTGCCTTGAGAGACCAGCGTATGTGTTTGCGGCCGAAGAAGTGGTTGATAACAAGCCTTGGTTTCATGATATCAAAATGCTCCTGCAGAAGCAAGAATATCCCCCTGGGGCATCTAACAAAGATAGGAAAACTCTGAGAAGATTGTCCAGCAGTTTCTTCCTGAATGTTGAGGTGTTATACAAAAGAAATTTTGATATGGTCCTGCTGCGGTGTGTGGACAAACATGAGGCTGATTTGTTGATGCATGAGGTACATGAAGGTTCATTCGGAACACACCCTAATGGGCACACAATGGCCAAGAAAATGTTAAGAGCCGGCTACTATTGGTTGACAATGGAGTCTGATTGCTATAAACATGCCAGGAAATGCCATAAGTGTCAGATTTATGTGGACAAGATGCATCTACCGCCAACTTCTTTAAATGTTCTCTCTTCTCCTTGGCCGTTCTCCATGTGGGGTATTGATATGATTGGTCGGATTGAACCGAAGGCTTCCAATGGACACCGTTTCATTTTAGTGGCTATTGATTACTTTACCAAATGGGTTGAGGCGGCGTCTTATGCCAATGTGACAAAGCAGGTGGTCGTACGTTTTATCAAGAATCATATTATCTGCCGTTATGGTGTTCCTAACAAGATTATCACAGATAATGGGACGAATTTGAATAACAAAATGATGAAAGATCTGTGTGACGAGTTCAAGATTGAACACCATAATTCATCTCCTTATCGACCTCAGATGAATGGCGCAGTTGAAGCTGCCAATAAGAACATCAAGAAGATTGTGCAGAAGATGGTGGTCACCTACAAAGATTGGCACGAAATGTTACCTTTTGCCTTACATGGATACCGTACTTCAGTTCGTACTTCGACAGGGGCAACCCCTTTCTCTTTGGTATATGGCATGGAAGCAGTACTCCCCGTAGAGGTTGAAATCCCATCAATGAGAGTCTTAATGGAAACTGAGTTGGCTGAAGCTGAGTGGTGCCAAAATAGATATGACCAATTGAATTTAATTGAAGAGAAACGCATGGCGGCTTTGTGTCATGGACAGTTATACCAAAGAAGGATGAAACAGGCTTTTGACAGGAAGGTTCGACCCCGTGAGTTCCGTGAAGGCGACCTTGTGCTCAAAAAGATTTTGTCCTTTCAGCCGGATTCGAGGGGCAAGTGGACACCTAATTATGAAGGCCCGTATGTTGTCAAAAGAGCCTTTTCTGGTGGTGCTATGACTCTCGCAACCATGGATGGTGATGAGCTCCCTCGTCCTGTAAATGCCGATGCAATCAAGAAATACTTTGTCTAAAAAATAAAAGAAAAGCTCGCTAAGTTGAAAACCCGAAAGGGCGGCTTAGGCAAAAATGAGCGTCTCGGTGGGCTGAAAACCTGAAAGGGCGGTCCAGGCAAAAATTAGAGACATAAACAGAAAATAATTATCCTGATAGGTCGAAAACCTGAAAAGGCGATCTATGCAAAAGTTAAGGAATAAGACAAGTAACTGCATCGGATCAGGCATCACCTACTCAGGGCACCTCGATTGACAGAGTATTTTTGGACTTTACAGCATTTTAGATTGCAAATTCAAAGTTGATAGGGAGAATAGCGATCATTGTGTTTAACGTACCTTTCCCACATAAGTACCATTTTTCATCTTTGTAATGATCTGTGGGATTGTGCTTTTCGCCAATTACCATTCTATTAATCAAATTCGAGCCTGTGCCCTCTATTTGGAATTCAATTTTTATCTGCAATTTTGTTTTCCACTCTTTCAATTTAAAATACTTGAAGCAAAAACTCAAAAATAATTTAAAGTTTTTAGTTGCTATCTTTTTGAAAAATATAGATGACAAACATATCTCTTAGATTCACGAGTCATACAAGCATATATCAACATTGTTCCGAAAGCGGTCAGATTCAACGAAGCAAACACAGTCATTGCTAAAAAAAAAAAAAAAAAGAGAAAAAAAATAGCAAAAAAGAACAGCTCGCTAAGTTGAAAACCCGAAAGGGCGGCTTAGGCAAAAAATGAGCGTCCCGGTGGATTGAAAACCTGAAAGGGCGGTCCAGGCAAAAATTAGGGGCAAAACAAAAAAATAATAAATATATTCCCGGTGGATTGAAAACCTGAAAGGGCGATCCAGGCAAAAGTTAGGGATTTCAAAAAAAAGAAGAAAAAGCAAAAGCATGACTGTCGAAACAAGACCGTAAGAAAATATTCAGTTTCAGTATATGGCGACTTCTGCCAGATCTCTGACCATTGGGCTTTACCCCAAGAAGCAATTATTCTTACCATGGATCAACATACTATGCCGGGTGTTACCCCGAGGATCTGATTTATTTCACCTTTAAGGATGCTGTCCCCAGCAGAGAAACTACCGAGTGGTTGTACGGATACGTCGGCCCAATGCTCATCTTATCCAGTCAAATCTTTTGTCTCATCCAGTCATGTACAAATATCATTCAATCATACAAATACAATCATTCACATGTACATGCATGCAATCATTTACATGTCCATAACATACATTTATACTTGCATACAATCATCCACATATTCATACATATGATCATACATACTTACAGACAGTTATTCACATATGTGTACATACATTCATATTCACATGCAACATGCAAACAAAATCATTCATACATACCGCATTGACCATCATGTGTCTTGCTTCAATTCATCACAAAGAGTCATCCCCAGTGAGTCTGGTCCAGAGATGTCTCCATCAAACATATTTCAAGTGTCAGGTTTTGCAAACAATCAACTGCAAACTTACAGTTAATTTCCCCAAAAGAAGTCATCTCCAGTGTGTCTGGTCCAGACAAATACATATTCTTGTCATGTCTCGCTCTCCCACAATGTCAGCAGACAATTTATTTCCTCGATGTGTCCGTACCATCCCACAATGTTGGTAGACACTGCCTTTACTTGTCCTCACCATCCCACAATGTTGGTGGACACTGTCTTTACTTATGTCCGTACACAGGACTTTATCTGCTTCTGTCCATACACAGGACTTTACTGCTTTCTGTCTTTACTTCTGTCCGTACACAGGACTTTACTGCTTTCAGTCTTTACTTATGTCCGTACACAGGACTTTATCTGCTTCTGTCCATACACAGGACTTTACTGCTTTCTGTCTTTACTTCTGTCCGTACACAGGACTTTACTGCTTTCTGTCCGCATACAGGACTTTATCGCTTTCTGTCATCATCACTTCTGTCAAATAATCTTCATTACATTTAAAACACTTTGTAAATATAGCACTCGTAAACATATCACTCGTAACCATAACATTCATAACATAACAGCATATCATAGCATTTTATAGTTTATTCCGGTCAAAAATGGTGTACTCTGTATTTAAGTCTCTTCCACTGTCGAACCAAAACAAAAACATTATCAAAAAAATCATCATCTTTTTCTTTTTATCTCCGATGGAAGAAACTTAAATAGGGGCATCTGTCATACCCCATTTTTTGACCGATCGTTTTTATGTGTCTTTTTACGACGAATTTTTCTTTGTTCGTTTCTGACGAAATTTCGGCAGAGAGGTATTTTAAAATACCTCATTTATTTGGTTACTTTTTATTTTCCTTTTATTAATTATTATTTTCATTTATTGATTTTATTTTATTATTATTTATTATTTTCGTATTTATTATTATTATTAATATATATTATTATTTTATTTTTAATATTTATTTGTGTATTTTTTCCTTTTTTGATGTTTTGCCATTTTTTTAAAAGAGGTCCAGATCAGATTTTTTGTCCAGGCCCAAAGGGGCAATTTTGTCCAAATTGGGAAAATCATCTGTCAAACCCTAAACATCTGACACAGTATTTATACTGTAATTATGACACTGTTCCCTAGGTCAGGACTGCTCCCTCAGCCGCAGCTTTTTGAAATTAAAAAAATAAAATCACAAACCCAGAAAACTGTTCGTCCTCATTTCTTCATCAAACATTCAAAACCCAGAATCAAACACAAATCCAATCAAATCCGAGCATAAATCTTCATAAAAACAGAGATCCAAATCAAAAAAACGAAATAAAACCAAACCATTTTTCAAACCCATTCTTCATCGAAACCACCATCACAAACTCGATCCAAAACCATCAACAAACCTCAATCCTTTTCAAAAAACCAGAACCGTAAAAATCAAAAAGCAAACTATCCCGGATTCAAAATCATCCAACCCGAAATCAAAATCAACAACCCACTTCCGTTTCATACCCAAGATCAGAAAAGCGAAAAAGAAAGAGGAGAAGAGGATCGGAACAGAACGAAATAGAAGAAGAAGAAAAGAGCTCGAAACTTCAAAGGTTGTTCGTCGTTTTTCCCTTCTTTCATTTTCATCTTCTGTTTGGTTTTCTCGATCTAAGTTTGTTTATGCTTTGATTGTTTATTTTGGATCTAGATTCATGTTAGGACCGGTTTATGTTCATATGTACTCTTAATTTGTTCTAAAATTTGAAAAGGGAAAGAGAGGTTTAATGAAGCTTTTGAGTTTTGAAAAAATGAAAAAAAAACAGAGAGAAGAAGAGGCAAGCGCCGTGAGAGAGAAGAAGGACATGTTTTTTCTGTTTGATTTTTTTTTTAGGGTTTTTTTTCTTATTTATATCATATTGTGATTCTGTGCGCGCAGGTGCACAGTCTTACGGTGCACCTGCGCGCCTGCAACCTCCTGATCTTGATCTAACACGTTAGATCTTCTTTCTCACTCTTTAGATCAAGGCCGTCTGATCCATCAGACGGCCGAGATTGATTCTGTATTTTTGTTCGTTTTTGGGCAGGAATGCCATTCGGGCTGGGCTTTTCATTTTCATTATTACTGTTTGTACCCCTTTTTTCCTGATTTACTTCTATACCTCCCTGCTTGTTTATTTTTGTTTTAGATTATGTGAATAAAGTGCTTATTTGAACAATAGCTTATTTAAGCTTTTGAGTCAAGTGATTGCACTAATATGGAAGATCTCTTTAGATCACAAATTTTTTTTTTTTTTTTAGCTTATTTAATTACTCACTTAAGTCTAATTGTTTGTTTATTGCTTTTATCAATTAATTATTTATCTCTATTACGAGGACTTTAGAATGTATTTTAGGGTTTGGTGTAAATTTAATTTTAAAAAAATTGCATAGCATTATGTTGCATTCATTTCATATTTATTTTTCTCGCAAATACTTTAGAATGTGATTAGGAGTAAATGTACACTATAAATGAAAAAATCGCATCTCATGCATATTTATTTATCGCTTTCCGCAAAAAACGTTAGAATATTAATTCCGAGGGAAAAGACACCGTTTTGATCAAAATATCACTACGGATCGTCTTCGCGCTTATTACGACGTTTTTATTCTTTTAACATTACCCTTTTAGTGATTTGGAACCCAACATTCCAATAGAAATAATTAGCGTCTTATTCTCAAAAATGAGGTCAACACCTCTTCAAAAAAAGTTAGTCGCTTTATTCTAAAAACGAGGTCAAAACCTCTTTCAAAAAATACGCATTGATTTAGCTTCAAATATCGAAAAACATCAAAATATTTTTATCACTCAACATTTTCTCAACAAACCTTGGATTTCAAACCAAGTATCCGCGTCTTATTTTCTTAATCAAATTTTAATCAATTTAACCATATAGACTTTCTTCATAAACTAACATCAATCAAACTCACATTTTGCCACTTTCAGCTTTTGGCATTTTAAAACCATTTTCAAAACCTTAAAATCAGACAAACAAATTTACTCGTCTTTCTACCCCGAACTACGGTGGTTTGATCCTTCGGGTACGTAGGCATGAGACTCGTCTCTCCGATCAATAAAATCAACAAAAAACATTTTCTACTTTTCTATTCTTTAAGCATTTTTATCATCCCTTTAATTTCACACTTATACATTTTTTACAAGCAAATAAATAAAGCGCATAGATAGAAATAAAACAAGAGGTTCCTATAGAGTACTATAGATACTTAGGGGGCTAATACCTTCCCTTTGTATAACCAACCCCCGAACCTTGTTCTCTTAAAAATAGGGTTTTTCGAACTTTTTCCCTTTCCCTCGGATAAATTAAAGATCGGTGGTGTAATATTAAATTGCGATTCGAAGTTAATTAATAACTCGATATCCAAAAATCACCGCGACACACACCATCAGGCAACACATCGTAAAGTAACAGAAAACATCAAATACTGCTCCCTCTAAATACATGCATGACAGAGCATCACATCACACACAAACATGTAGAAACATTACTACACATAACAGATACTACACTTTCATAGCAGAGAGGACAAATGCCTCAACATTAGGAACCACATCTGATAAAGTTTCAAATAACTTCACCCACATAATCAGCCTAGTTGCAAACTACTACTCCCCGTGAATAGCAGACCAGAGAAGAACATTAACTCAAGAGTATTCATATGTTTCAACATCAGATATCACATCAAACACAACTGCAAACTACTCATCAACATATTGCACACATAACTACTTCCTCTTTGAAGTCATAAATTGGACAAAATGGAGTCTTCATAGAATAACATAAATATCCAGAGACATAGTGCAGAATATGAGAACATAAGTTGCAGATTATTACATACCATATACACTCTAGGTGCTTAAATTCAGGGCATAACCCTTAAACCAAATAATCATTCATCATCACTGTTGTCGTTGTCAGCATTAACATCAGTATGCAACATCTTCAAGCTCAAGAGTTTGAACTATTCTTTCGAACTGTAGCTTCTTCTCATCAAGCTCCTTCTGGACATAGGAACAACAATCACATTTTCTTTTTTGTTGAACATAGGAGCAGCAGCAGCCTTGCGGGATGTTCCAACAATGTCTGGAACATGGTGATCTCCAAATAGTTTGTGATGCAAGGTAAGATCATATTTCCTCTTCTTAAGGACACATGTAGCAGTCATAACACCAGGATGTTGTTCTAAAATAGTGCCACATGGAAATATTTGTTAATCACAGCATGGGAGAGATTCACACATTTCCTTCTTACAAAGACTTTATGGAATTATTTGCTAAAAAGGTTGTCACACTCGTCTCAGAGAACATCATACATGGGGATAATCATTCAAGCCATCACTCCTAAAGTGATCAAGCCGTAGTGGTTGCTCTTAGACACACTTGTGTACATTAAATATTTAAGCATCGTTAAGTTACCCATATTGCTACGATTGATAACTAAATAAGCCACCCATATTTCTATGAATGATGACTTAAGCATAAAAAGTCACCCATATTCCTATGAATGATGACTAAGCATGATGAATCATCCACATTTCTATGGTTATAAGATTATGATCATGCCCTATGCTTTTTAGAACGTGTTAATGCTTTTAAGTATTTTTATGCATAATAAGCACATCCAAGCACATCCTTCAACACTCCCCCTCAACTCATGCATTACTACAAACAAAGTTTTCAGATACCAGATGTAGTCACATATAGATCACTACTCCGCAGAATGCACATTCACACAAACAGTCATAGCATGACCAATTCTCTTTCGATCACACTTTGAGCAAATAGCTTGGTAGGTGAAAAATCATCAGGATCAGTTTCTTTCACCATATTCAAATCCCCAATACATGCAAGCTTCCATTAGTATAATCTTCAACCTTATCAGGTTGAGAACTCTTAGAACCATATCAGCCTTAGTTTGGGGAACAGGTTTCAATAACACTAACAAGTTGGTCTAGGATGTTTCAACATCCAATACGACATCAGACACTGGTAAGGTTTCTTTAGGGGACAC
This sequence comes from Trifolium subterraneum, assembly GCA_951799995.1. Classification (NCBI taxonomy): domain Eukaryota; kingdom Viridiplantae; phylum Streptophyta; class Magnoliopsida; order Fabales; family Fabaceae; genus Trifolium; species Trifolium subterraneum. The sequence continues at coordinate 27,561,726 of OX637467.1, forward strand.
AACCACAACTTAGGTGGGGATGACAAAATGTCAGACCCAAAAACTTTGGAAGATGACACATGAACAATTTCAAAAACAATGTCATCAACAACCATATCATTCATACTAGATTGACCTATGATTTTAAGAGATCTAGGTTTATCTAGAATTATAATTTCAGAGGCAGATCTCACAGATGTTAGAACACTTAGCACAACATTAGTCTCAAGTGCCACACATGTGTCAACATTTGGCACAACATCAGTCTCAGGGACATTTCCCTAGAGAGACTCATCAACAAACTTCCTTGTGATCTTAGTGGATGCACCAACATCAGAAATAACTGCAGTAGAGGGATTTCTCTTGATTAGCGTGAACCAGATAATGGAGAGAGGATACAACATATACCTTATTCAACACAAACATATATCTTGAAGGAATGTTAAAACTTCGTCACTCTTACTTCAAAGGACATATTGCTTCAGATTAAGGACTCCTCCTTAATAACTGCTCAGAGCACTCTAGAGACTTATACATTCTCAGGTAGCATGATGCTTCAACATTTCTTAGCACATTGCGCCACCTCTGCAAACAAAATCTATTTTATGGACATAAATAAGATTCCATAAATCTGGCTCCTTTGATCAGAAGAATTCTCCAGATGTCAGAGAACCTGTCCTTGACATTTGAGCTTGATCTCCATATAAAAATCTGGATGTGACACCTTTTTCAAGATTCCTTAGGAAAAGCCAAAACACAACCTCTGTATTACCTCTTGCTTGGATAAGAAATAAACTAACCCAAGAGGTCAGCCATATGTTGATTATGTCCTTAGTAATATGCTCATCTAAGACATGTTCCTATCGTAGAAACATCTTAGACACAGATGCCTCCTCTTCCAGATCAGGAGAAGGTTCCAAACATATGTAATCAATACACATTTGTTTGGCACCAAAGCATCTTCATGCCCTACTGTCATCCAACAAGATTTAGCATAATATGTCGGTCGAATTTTCCAGCATCTGGTAGGACATTAGTTCCCTTCTCAAGGAACACACCAAGAGATCCTTTATCAAAGCCACTGGAGGTTGGCTTTTTAGGGTTGGAAGCAAAAACAATAAATTTCTCATAGGTTCCTTCAGATCCCTTTTCAACAAACTCATACATGAGTGCCTTTATGAGTGGACTTGAGATCACCCCCAAGTATCTTTGGCATATCTAACAAGTTAGTTGAGAACTCTCCTCGAGCTTCACCACACCAAGGGTTACATCTCATTATCATAGAACAGAGTGGTACATCCTCAACAAACAAAACTACAAGGAGTTTTCCATCAGATATATATGCAGCGAAATTCAAAATACAAAAACTCCTCAACAGACTTCAGGTACAACATAATAACCCTTCCTCAAAATTCCACAATCCAGGTGTAACAGGTTAATATAGGTTTGAAAATAAATCAAACCATAAAACAGACAGGTCTAACACACACCATGTCATGAATAGTCCATCCTCCACTTCTAGGGACCATTCAACAAATATGAACTTCTCCAAGTTCAAACAATTTTTTTTCAGTATTCCTTTCTTGCCCATAACCAGAAAGTATCTTCCCTAGGATCTCACCCAGAAAACAGAACAGGATGTCTGCTCTGATACCAATTGAAATTCTGGTATAGCATAACCAGATGTTCTATAGGATGTCGAAACATCTGATCTGTCAAGAACAACACGCCAGGGCATATAACATTAAAAACATATACTGAAAAATGTAAACAACACACTAAAATTGTTAACCCAGTTCGGAGCAACTCTCCTACTCTGGGGGCATACCAAGCCAGGAAAGAAATCCACTATTAGCAGTATTAATTCAGAGCTAAACTCCCCCATTAACAACTCCTCACTTAATCCCTACCCAATGCAACTTCTACCTAGGAACTCCTAGATATGAGATCCCATCTTACTTCCCTACAACCAACACAGATAGTGTTGTTCTTACAATGTTGAATATGATGTTGGAACATAATACGAGACACTAGTTACTCTTGCTTAAAAGCTTCGAGTAAGGCACATACAGTTACCTCCGTACTTCACAGCTTAGGAGTAACCTTACAATTAACACATAGACCAAATTCAGTCCTTAGCTTGTGTTATAGAATCCACAAGAAAGGCTCACAATTACACGAAACCTAAAGACTATATCTTTGATGCATAATGGCTTCGGTTAAACACACAACTTGGAGTTGCTTACAAGCTTCCTCCAATGACAATAGTGACCAACTCACAACCTGAGTGGTTCACTTTTACACCGACTCTCCTAGAGAGTGGCTACACGACAAATCCCTTAGATTTCTACATTTTTGGACTTGTTACTAAACTAGGTTACAAAGCTTCTATTTATAACCTATACGCAACTGGATTTGGGCCTTCAAACACACAGCTGGTCCAAGGAATATCCAGCACACATATTCTTGAAACAAATACAATGTTTCCTTAAATATATTGTTTCCTTAAAAATATTGTTTCCTAAAATGTCAAAACATCTTTAGAAAATATCTCCTCGCTGATTCTCCAGAGAAATATGCTACTTGGCACACAAGTATATATAAAAACGTGGTTTCCTTATTTAAAAACGCGCGTGACAGCTGGCGCGACAAACTGGTACACAGGTTGTACCCACATGTTGAAACATTTGGTCCAACATATTGCTTGTATATTTGTTTTAGCAAAATTAGGCCAATTCAAATATCCAACAGGTTGGTTTGCCGATCTCCGAAAGGGTACCTTATACCGGTTTAGAAGAATTTCCCGCATCTTCAGTTATTGCAGATGCCCTTCATTTGAAGACTTCCGACATAGTCTCCAGTCGCACTAAAAAGGGGGGATTTCAAGGATTGACCTCTAATTTCTTATTCGGAAGGGCATTTACGTTTGCTAAAACCAGAAATGTGGCCGCTTTCAAAGCTATTCTCGCTCTACTCATCTATGGGTTAGTATTATTCCCCAATGTTGACAGTTTTGTTGATAATAGTGCTATCCAAATCTTCTTGGGAGGAAATCCCATTCCGACCCTACTTGCGGATGCTTACCATTCTATTCATCATAGGACTCACAAGGGGGAAGGACTTATCCTTTGTTGTGCACCATTGCTGTATAGGTGGTTTATCTCATACCTACCTCGAACTAGACACTTCAAGGAGAATCCAGAAAAGCTCCGTTGGGCCCAAAGGATTATGCCTCTCACTTCATCTGATATAGTTTGGTGCGATGCGGCTTATGATGTTGGGGCGATTATTGATGGTTGTGGGGAGTTCTCCAATGTGCCTCTTCTTGGCACACGAGGAGGAATCAGTTACAACCCTATTCTTGCCAGACGACAGTTCGGATATCCCATGAGGGATAAGCCTAAGAGTGTTTTGTTAACCGGCATATTTTATTTCAACGAAGAAGGAAGTCAACACATGAGAGAGAGTTTTGCTCGGGCTTGGCATAACATCCATAGAAAAGGGAAAGATCAGTTAGGGAAGAAGCTTGGAATTGTCTCCGAAGATTACACAAAATGGGTAATAAGTAGAGCTATAGAGCGCGGGATGCCTTATAGTTTTGAGAAGTCATCTTCTGTTGATGCGTCTTCTTCTACCACACCTCATTCGATTATCCCATTCGAAACTATAGATGAATTCCAGGAACTGTTGACTAAATTAAGACTCGAGAAAGAGGCGTGGGAGAGAAAGTTCCGAGAGTCTGAGCTTGAAAACAAAGAGTTGAAGGAGAAGTTGAAAGAGTAAGAGAGGGTGCTCTCTCTACAAAGTGGTTTGTTGGTTGAGAAAGAAGATATTATCAGGGTCAAGGATGCCTTATTGAGGCAAGATAGCAAGAGGAAGAAGAGGCAAGGGGATTTATTTTCCTCTGGCTTCGATTCACATTTTGATGGCTCGTCAGCTTCAAGAGTTTGGATTTAGATTTTTTTTTTATGTTTTTTAAGTTTGAAAAGATGGTTGTAATCTTTGAATTATTAATGCAATTTTTATTTCTTATAATGTTTACAAAATTATTGTCTTAAAGTCCTTCGAAAAAAGAAAAAAACTTTGTATATTTTAGCATTACATATCATGCATCATACTACATTCATAAGTTTCAAAATCGAGTCTCATGTCCTTTCTTTCCTCTCTTTCCAAGTCACGTGGCTCGGCGTATTCAGTACAAAGCAAATCGTATCTACAATACTCGATCTAATTTGAAGAGGAAAATGGTAAACCGCAAAGGAGAGAATCAGATGCTCCGTTAACAGGTATCATCCATGCAAACTGATCTTACATGTGCTTTCCACCAAGGGGCACCCAGTCATGATGTTGAACACTATTATGCCCTTAAGAAGGAGGTTCAGAATTTGGTCCGTACCAACATGTTATCTTTTAATGATCCAAGCTCGAACGTCCAAAGTTCATCCTCTGCCTAAAAATGGGTCGTCCGTCATTCAAAGATTATCAAGAAGCTTGTCCCTAGGATCACCAGGCCTTTTCCAATTGCAATTTCTTTCTTGCCAAACATTTATTTGCATCTTAAAGTTGTATCTTTTAATAAATATTTCTAAACAATGAGCATGCATATTTTGGAATCCATCCATTCGTATTCACTCTTTTCTTGTGCCATCACAAATGGTAATATTTTTCTATTTCACTTTTCATATTAACTAACTTGAGGGGAGGATGATGTAAACTAAATGTTTAAAATTGCTGATATGTGCTGATATATGCTTTCATTAGTAATACCCGGTTGATGATGTAAGGCATTGTTTCACTTCCCAAACACCGGAGAAATAAGGAGATAATCCGTAGTCAACCCCTTTGAGCCAGAAGTTGGTGTTCTTTCTATAAAAAAAACCTTTTAATCTTGACCCGGGGCAGGGTAGTCTTTCAATTAATTCAATGATACATCCCAATACAAGAGGATAAACCTGCTGAGATAGAGGAAGTCATGAGTAGACAAAACCCACAATAGCATGTGGCAGTCACGATAGTCCTACACAAAAAAAAAAAAAAAAAACAACAAAAGCCCGCTAGGTAAAAAGACTTAGGCAAAATTTAGGGCATCCCGATGGACCACGAAATCAAAAGAATTGGTCCATGCAAAAATAAGGGATTAAGAGCAAAATTATGCAAGCAAACTTGTGAATGAAAAATTGACTGTTACTTCAAGAATCTCATCAAAGATTCGACCAAAGCGTCAACCTCAAACATCATTGTCAAAAGAAATCCTCTTGTCAACCAAAGCATGTCTGATGAATTAATTGAATGTAGGAATGAAGGACATCAAAGAGAAGTGGGTGGGTTAAAACAGAATTTTGAGCCTAATAATATTTTTTTTTCAAAACCATGAAGCTAGGTTTACTTTGAAAGCATAATCAGCAAAATTATTGTTAAAACTGACTCGACCTATTTGTTGAGTAACTATCTTTTACACACACCTTTGTGTTTTCTAAAAAAAATCGATTCCGAAACTTGCATGTACATTACATCAGAAACACTTTTCAAAAGAAACAATTTTGTTTGCAAATTTATAGTTGGCATCAAGGAAATTCAATCAAATGGTCTAATCAAGCGTGAATCAACTCAAAACACCCCTAACTTGGGGCAAATTACCTCAGGAACCTGCCAATCAGGGGCAAGTCTTTACATCCACAGATTCGAAGTCAAGGTTTCACTTACTTGGGGCACCTAAAGTGGTTTCCAAGGGCAATCCAGATCTGCCAAGATAGTTGTTATATTTCTTCCTCCTTGAGCCAATAATCATCGAGTTGATATTTTGGGTTCTTATGGACATGTGTGTTAATAATATACTGATCATGTGATCAGATATTCCTCAATTGAATACTGAACTTGACTGTTCTCTGGTAATCTCCAGCAAGTGGTTATCATTAAGAAGCTTGTATGATTTTCTTTTCCCCAGTGAAAGAAGAAGCTGAGACCCGTTTTGGGAGGCTCATTCAATACCAAATGGCATCTCTTCGGGAGGTTTGCATATCAACAACAAATGGCATCTCTTTGAGAAGTTTGCATATCAGCAGCAAATGACATCTCTTTGAGAAGTTTGCATATCAATCTTGAAAAAAAAGCAAAAAAAAAGCAAAAAAGAACAGCTCGCTAAGCTGAAAACCCGAAAGGGCGGCTTAGGCAAAAATGAGCGTCCCGGTGGATTGAAAACCCGAAAGGGCGGTCCAGGCAAAAATTAGGGGAAAAACAAAAAAGAGATATATATTCCCGGTGGATTGAAAACCCGAAAAGGCGATTCAGGCAAAAGTTAGGGATTTCAAAAAAAAAGAGAAGCAAATGCATGACTGTCGAAGGAAGATCATGAGAAAATATTCGGTTTCAGTGTACGAAATGGCGACTTCTGCTAGACCTCTGACTGATGGGCTTTACCCCAAGAAGCAATCACTCTTAACATGGATTGACATACCATACCGGATTTTACCCCGAGGATTTGATTTATTTCACATGTAAGGGTGCTGTCCCAGTGGAGAACTATTGAGCGGTTGTACGGATACGTCGGCCCAATGCTCATCTTACCTGATCAAATCTTTTGTGTCATCCGGTCATGTACAAATACCATTCCATCATATAAATACAAGCTTCATAACATACATTCATACTTACATACAATCATATATACATTCATACATACATACAATCATTCATACATTCATACATACATATATACATACATACATACATACAATCATTCACATGTCCATACATATATTCATATTCATATGCAACATGCAAACAAAATCATTCATACATACCGCATTGACCATCATGTGTCTTGCTTCAATACATCAAAAAAAAAAAAAGAGTCATCCCCAGTGTATCTGGTCCAGAGATGTCTCCATCAATCATACATCACAAAAAAGAGTCATCCCCAGTAAATCTAGTCCAGAGATGTCTCCATCAAACATATTCCAAGTAGCAAGTTGTGCAAACAATCAACTGCAAAATTGTGGTTAATTTCCCCAAAAGAAGTCATCTTCAGCGTGTCTCGACCAGACAAATACATATTCTTGTTATGTCTCGCTCTCCCACAATGACAGCAGACAATTTATTTCCTCGTTGTGTCCTTATCATCCCACAATGTTGGTAGGCACTGTCTTTACTTCTGTCCGCACACAAGACTTTATTGTTTTCCGTCTTCGCTTCTGTCCCTACACATGACTTTATTGCTTTCTGTCTTTACTTCTGTCCGCACACAGGACTTTATCGTTTTTTGTCTTTACTTCTGTCCGCACACAAGACTTTATTGCTTTCTGTCTTTACTTCTGTCCGCACACAGGACTTTACTGCTTTCTGTCCGTATACAGGACTTTATCGCTTTCTGTCTTCATTACTTTTGTCAAATAATCTTCATTATATTCAAACACTTGTAAACATAACACTCATAAGCATAACACTCATAACATCATATCATAGCACTTTATAGTTTAGTCCGGTCAAAAAATGGTGTACTCTGTATTTAAATTTCTTCCATCATCGAACCAAAACAAAAACATCATCAAAAAATCATTTTTTTCTTTTATCTCCGATGGAAGAAACTTAAATAGGGGCATCTGTCATACCCCATTTTTCGACCATCCTAAATTTTAATTTCTTTTTTTTCATTTTTATACCTTATATTATTTTTTAACATTTTTTATTCATTAAAATTAGAAAAATGTAAAAATTAGTATTTTATTCCATTTACGATGCTTAACGCATTTAATTTTAGATTAATAATTATTTGGTTTTTTGCATTTATTTTTCCACCATTTATTTTAAAATTCCATTTTTTACCAACATTTATTCTTAAACATTTTTTATTTCTAATTGTACCCTTTTACTAAATAATACAAAAAAAGGTTTCTTCTTTTGCAAGAAACCTCAAATTTTATCTTTTCTATTTTTTCTCTTTTACATAAAATTTGTTTTGTTCATACTCATTTGATATAAAGCCCAAAAAATGACCATTTTACCCTTGTCCCCTATTATTTCATTTTTCACTTTTTTACAATAATTCATTTTTAATCATTTTCCACCCATTTTCATTACAAACCAAAATCACAAAAAATCATTGACCAATCCCAATCACAATTGAGAATAGAAGGTTCTTTTTCACCACCTCATCACACAAAAATCACAAAATATCTCATTGAGCAAAATTCCAAAGTACCCTTTCCTTGCTCTCCAATTCTATCCTCATTTAACGTAATTTCTCATTATAAATAGGACCATTACTTGATGAGAGAGGAGGGGACGAAAATCACAAAAAGAATCACACCAAAAACAACCCAAAATTTCTCTTCATTTTCACATTTTCTTCAATTTTCGTTTTCATCACAAACACAAATAAAACTCCAAATTCTCTTCACCAATCATCCATACATGTTTATAGTAACCATTTCCCAACCATAAACCACAATCTCAACTTGATATATTTGAAGAATAAACCACCCAAAAATTCAAAAAAGTGTATATCCAATAGAACAATTTGAATCTTCCCAAAGGTTTTTCTCGCTCTATTTACGTTCATAAACACGTTATAAAGCTTTTCCATTGATCAATTTGGGTTATTTCGAACTGTATAGTGATTTTGTATTTTCAAGTTTAAACTTTTTCTCTTCGTTTTTCATTTTTGGAACATGCTTTGAAAAAACTAATGTCATTTTTGAAATCTACGCGAAAAAACGAAGAGAACGGTATATAACTTCGGCGATTTCGTGTCCATTTTGAAAACTCCGGTGACCGGAATTGTCACCGGAAGTTGTTGTTGTCGCCGGAGAAGAAGATCCATGCGTTTTCTCCCTTTTTCTACCAGTTTAAAACGCGTCCGTTAGATGCATCTAACGGTCCGTAACGGCTAAGGATCGTGGCCGTCAGATCTCATTAAATGAAGATCTGACGGTGGTAAAACGCGAAGCCAACAGTGCGTCACACTGGATTATTTTTGTTTGACTTGTTTTTTTTGTTGCTGTTGACCGGACTGGGCCTTGGGCCTGGACCTCATCAGTGCTTTTCGCACCCCCCTTTTATTTCGTTTTAATATTATTTATTTTATTGCAAGGACTTTAGTGTGTATTTTAGGATTTAATGTACACTATAAATGAGAATCTCATAATATCATTGCATCATGCCATATTTATTTTTTCGCAAAGACATTAGAATGTATCTTAGGATTTAATGTACACCATAAATGAAAACTTGCATCTCATGCATATTTATTTTTATTTCTTTCCGCAAAAACGTTAGAATATTAAATTCCGAGGGAAAAGACGTCGCTTTGATCAAAATATCATTGCGGATTGTCTTCGCGTTTAGGATTATTTGTTATAACGTTAGTATTATTTCTTTCCGCGCGCAACCGTTACCCAATTCTTTTTTTATCAAAAAATGAGGTCAACACCTCTTTAAAATATCAAAGCAATTTATTCTCAAAAGCACAAAAATATTTTTGTCATCAAACATTTTCAAAACTTTGGACTTTAAACCAAAGGATTCTTTTACCGTGAAAACCTTGGATTTTAACCCAAGAGTTCTTTTTTATTGCAAAACTTGGATTTTAAACCAAGTGCCTTGGACTTTAAACCAAACGTCTCCTTTACCATGAAAACCTTGGATTTTAACCCCAAGTGCTTTTTTTATCACAAAACTTGGATTTTAAACCATGTGCCTTGGACTTTAAACCAAGTGCTCTCTTTTATCGTAAAAACCTTGGACTTTAAACCAAGTGTTCCTATTTCTCGCGAAAACCTTGGATTTTAAACCAAGTGTGTTAGGTTTTTGAAATTGGCTTAATCTTACAAAAAACAACAGTTAGCCAGATGTAGTGGCAGATGTGGCGACATATGGAATAACATCCTACAGCATGAAGATATGGAGAGTTTGTTATAAGGATATTATGCGCGCTATCCCTCATACATATCCTCTTAGCGCTCAGTAGCGCAGTGTTGCTCCACAATACATGGAACTCGCCTGTCCATGGAACTTATCCGATAAGCAAATGTTCTCTAAAATATATTCCTATATTTTAGGAGATTGTTGGATTTGATTTGCAAAAGGTTTTTGTATCAGATATGCTATATGTTTTTAATAATAATCTGAAGACCAAAAATCAAGGAACTAATACTTTTCCACGAGCTATATATATTGAAGACCAAAGACGTTTGAAGGTCACGAAAACTCTTGTGAAGAAATATATATTTGTGTCTAGGGTTTTTAAGTTTCTCGTGTGTATTTTTGTGAGCCTATCTTGTATCTCTTTGATACTTGCTTAGGACTGTGCTCTTGTGTTGTAAGGGTTTTAGTCTACTCCTAAGCTTTTAAGCACGGAGATAGGTTATTGTTTGAAGTGTGACTTCACTGTTCTCAAGGTTAGGTCAATCACACTGGTTGTGTGGTTAAGAGGAGGAGAGATAGGTGTCTCTAATCTAGGTGGTCCTAGGTTGAAGAAAGCACGGGTAGAAACTAGGTGACGAAGTGTAAACGGGTCGTTTGCTGGAGACTTCTAACTAGTTTTATCATAGTGGATTCACTCCTGGATTGGTATCCCCCAGAGTAGGTCGTGTTATACGCCGAACCGGGTTAACAAACTCCTGCGTTCATTTAATTTCCATTTGCTTATTATTCTGCATATTATTTACTTCGTTGTGCACATTGTAGTTGCAAAGGTAGGCACATCCTGTACCCCATTGCTACGCCATAATTTCAAAGTGCATTTTCTTCAATCAAACATTTTTAATCATTCAAAAATCTTGGATTTTAAACCAAGTGACTTTTATCATTCAAATCGTTTTCTCAAAAAACCTTGGATTTCAAACCAAGTGTTCGCGTCTCCTTTTCATAATCAAACCTCAAATCAATCTAACCATTTAGACTTTCTTCATAAACTAACATCAATCAAACTCACATGTTGCCACTTTTAGATTTTTGGTCTTTAAAACTATTTTCAAAACCTTAAAATTTCACAAACAAATTTACTCGTAATTTTTACCCCGAACTACGAGAGTTTGATCCCTCGGGTACGTAGGCATGAGACTTGTCTCGGCGAATCAAATAAAATCAACAAAAAACATTTTTCTTCTTTTTTATCACTTTAAACTTTTTTCCATCACTTTAATTCCCATGTTTATACCTTTTTATAAGCAAATAAAATTAAGTGCAAAGATAGAATAAAAACAAGAGGTTCCTATAGCGTACTATAGATACTTAGGGTGCTAGTACCTTCCCTTTGTATAACTAACCCCCGGACCTTGATCTCTAAAAATAGGGTTTTTTCGAGCTTTTTCCCTTTCCCTCGGATAAATTAAAGATCGGTGGTGGAATATCAAATTGCGATTTGAAGTTAATTAATCACTCGATATCCAAAAATCACCGCGACACATATGCTGTTTTGTGTAAAATAGGTCGAATATAGATTCTATTTTGAACATAACATGTTGTGTTTACTGCCTCTGCCCAAAAATATTTTGCCATGTTTGTTTCATGCATCATGGTTCTGGCCATTTCTTGTAGAGATCTGTTCTTTCTTTCAACAACTCCATTTTGTTGTGGAGTTCTTGGAGAAGAGAACTCATGAAGAATGTCATACTTTTCACAGAAAATTTCAAAGGGTTCATTTTCAAATTCGCCACCATGATCACTTCTAATCGTGAAAATTCTCAAGTTCTTTTCATTTTGAATTTGAGTGCAGAATACAATAAACTCATCATATGCATCATTCTTTGTTCTTAGGAATTTTACCCAAGTCCATTGTCGCGGTGATTTTTGGATGTCGAGTTATTAATTAACTTCGAATCGCAATTTAATATTCCACCACCGATCTTTAATTTATCCGAAGGAAAGGGAAAAAGTTCGAAAAAACCCTATTTTTTTAGAGAACAAGGTTCGGGGGTTGGTTATACGAATGGAAGGTACTAGCACCCTAAGTATCTATAGTACTCTATAGGAACCTCTTGTTTTTATTCTAACTTTGCGCTTTATTTTTAATTGCTTGTGAAAATGTATAAGTGGGAAATTAAAGTAGTGATAACAAAGAAGTTTAAAGTGATGGAAAAGGAAAAATGTTTTTGTTGATTTTATTGATTGGAGAGACAAATCTCATGCCTACGTACCCGAGGGATCAAACCACCGTAGTTCGGGGTAAAAGTTACGAGTAAATTTGTTTGTTTGATTTTAAAGTTTTGAAAAAAAGGTTTTAAAGACCCAAAAGCCAAAAGTGGCAAAATGTGAGTTTGATTGATGTTAGTTTGTGAAGAAAGTCTATATGGTTAAATTGATTGAAGTTTGATTGTGAAATAAGACGCGGACACATGGTTTAAAATCCAAGGTTTATTGAGAAAAGGTTTTGAGTGATAAAAGACACTTGGTTTAAAATCCAAGGTTTATGCATGATTAAAGATGTATGAATGAAAACAATGCACTTGGTTTAAAATCCAAGGTTTTTAGACGAGAAAAAGGGGAACACTTGGGTTAAAGTCCAAGGTTTTAGCGAAAAAAGAAGCCGTTGGTTTAAAGTCCAAGGCACTTGGTTTAAAATCCAAGTTTTGTGATAAAAAGAGCACTTGGGTTAAAATCCAAGGTTTTCACGATAAAAGACGCCGTTGGTTTAAAGTCCAAGGCACTTGGTTTAAAATCCAAGTTTTGCGATAAAAAGACTCTTGGGTTAAAATCCAAGGTTTTCGCGATAAAAGTAACGTTTGGTTTAAAGTCCAAAGTTTGAAAAATGTATGATGACAAAATATTTTTGATGCTTTTTGATGTTTGAAAATGAATTGTGTTGATATTTTTTGAAAGATGTTTTGACCTCATTTTTAAGAATAAAGTGACTAATTATTTTTGAAGAGGTGTTGACCTCATTTTTGAGAATAAAGTGACTATTTATTTAAAATGGAATGTTGGGTTCCAAATAAAAAAGGTAGTGCTAAAAGAATAATAACGTCGCAATAAGCAAATTAAGCGCGAAGACAATCCGTAATGATATTTTGATCAAAACGGTGTCTTTTCCCTCGGAATTAAATATGCTAACGATTTTTGCAGAAAGCGATAAATAAATATGCATGAGATGCAATTTTCATTTATAATGTACATTTGTTCCTAATTACATTCTAAGGTATTTGCAAGAAAATAAATATGAAATGAATGCAAGAGGATGCTATGCAATTTATTTAAATTTACATCAAATCCTAAAAATACAATCTAATGTAAAAAAAATAAAAACAGAAGGGGGTGCAAAAAGCAACTCTGGGCCCAAGCCCAGCTGGGGGGCGTGGCCCAGAGGGGGGTGTGTGTAGAAAAAGTAAAAAATCAGATCAGAGCCGTCTGATCGTCTGATTAATCAGACAGCTCTGATTTGATCACAGTTAAAACAGATTAGAAACGTTAGATCAAGATCAATTGGACAATAGGCGCGCAGTTGCACCATAAGACCGTGCACCTGCGCGCACAGGATCAGAAGAAAAAAGGGTATAAAAGGGAAAAAAACCCTTAAATCAATTTTACTACTTCTACTTCTCTCAGCGCCGCTGAGATTCTTTCTTTCTCTCAAACTCTCTGCTCTTTCGTCTTCTCACCGATCTCTCATCTCAATCAAACCCAATTTTTCCACAATAAAATCAACACCAAATATACATAAAAAAGACTCCTAATCCCGAATCCAAACCCGAAATTCACATTCAAACTCAAAACAGGCCAGATCGGGAAAGAAGAAGTGGATCGAAGAAGGAAGAGAAGAGAAAGAAAAAGAAATGAAACAACCTTTTATCTGCTCGTTTGGTTTCGGTTTTGATTTGGGAATCTGAGATGAGTTTTGATTCGGATTTAATTTGACTTCGGGTTTTTTATTTGAGAAAAGGTTTGTGGGTTTTTGTTTGAGTTTTGAATGATTCGGTTTGTGATGAATTTTCTGAAGATTTTTTATTCTGGGTTTTTGATCTGTGTGATGATGTTGAATTTTTTCTGGGTGATGAACGAAGGTGATGATGAATTGGATTGTGATGATTTCTGATTTTTTTTTATTTTTCTGGGTTGTGTTTCTGGATTTTGCGACGATGATATTGTGGTTTTCTGGATTTGCAATGGTGAATGATGATGATAATTTTTGATTATTTTTGTTCTGTTTTTTATTTTGGAAGTAGAAGCTGCGGCTGACTTTTTTTCTCCTTGGGAACTGTGCAAAGTACACAGTATAAATACTGTGTCAGGATTAGGGTTTGCAGATGAAATTTTCCTCAATTGGACAAAAATGCCCTTTTGGGCTTGGACCAGGACAAAAAATTAGATATTTGGACTCTTTGGAAAAAACTGATAAAAAAAACACCAATGACATAAATAACAATTTAAATATACACATATAAAAAAACAATTTAAATAAATAATAAATAAAAGAATAAAAAGAAATAAAGATAATAATAATAAAAAGAAAATATAAATGAAGTAAAGACAGAAAGCAGTAAAGTCCTGTGTGCGGACATAAGCAGATAAAGTCCTGTGTGCAGACAGAAGTAAAGACAGAAAGCAGTAAAGTCCTGTGTGCGGACAGAAGCAGATAAAGTCCTGTGTGCGGACAGAGGTAAAGACTGAAAGCGATAAAGTCCTGTGTACGGACAGAAGTAAAGACAGTGTCCACCAACATTGTGGGATGGTAAGGACAAATAAAGGCAGTGTCTACCAACATTGTGGGATGGTAAGGACACAACGAGGAAATAAATTGTCTGCTATCATTGTGGGAGAGCGAGACATGACAAGAATAGGTATTTGTCTGGACCAGACACACTGGAGATGACCTCTTTTGGGGAAATTAACTGTAAGTTTGCAGTTGATTGTTTGCAAAATCTGCTACTATGAATATGTTTGATGGAGACATCTCTGGACCAGACTCACTGGGGATGACTCTTTTTGTGATGTATGATTGATGGAGACATCTCTGGACCAAATACACTGGGGATGACTCTTTTTGTGATGTATTGAAGCAAGACACATGATGGTCAATGCAGTATGTATGAATGATTTTGTGTGTACGTTGCATGTAAATATGAATGTATGTATGAATATGTGATTAATTGTATGTATGTATGAATGTATGTATGTATATATGTATGTATGTGTGAATGATTGTGTGTATATATGTATGTATATATGATTGTATGTAAGTATGAATGCATGTTATGGATATGTAAATGATTGTATGTATGTATATGTGAATGATTATATTTATGAATTTATGAATGTGTGAATGATTGTATGTAAGTATGAATGTATGTTATGAAGCTTGTATTTGTATGATTGAATGATATTTGTACATGAATGGATGAGACAAAAGATTGACGGTAGGATGACCATTGGGCCGACGTATCCGTACAACCACTCAATAGTTCTCCACTGGGGGTAGTACTTTGTTACAGGTGAAATGAATCAGGTTCTCGGGGTAAAACCCGGTATGGTATGTCAATTCATCTTAAGAGAGATTGCTTTTTGGGGTAAAGCCCATTGGTCAGAGGTTTGGCAGAAGTCGCCATTTTGTACACTAAAACCGAATATTTTCTCATGGTCTTGTTTCAACAGTCATGCTTTTTGTCCTTTTTCTTTTTTTTGAAATCCCTAACTTTTGCCTGGATCGCCCTTTCGGGTTTTCAATCCACCGGGAATATATATCTTTTTTTGGTTTGCCCCTAATTTTTGCCTGGACCGCCCTTTCGGGTTTTCAATCCACCGGGACGCTCATTTTTGCCTAAGCCGCCCTTTCGGGTTTTCAACTTAGCGAGCTATTCTTTTCTCTTTTTTTTATGCTTTCCTTTTTTTTTTTTTTTTTTGCTAGAAAGAAACAAGACTGATATGCTGATATGCAAACTTCTCCAAGAGATGCCATTTGCTTTTGAATATGCAAACTTCTCAAAGAAATGCCATTTGCTGATGAATATGCAAACTTCTCAAAGAGATGTCATTTGCTGATGATATGCAAACTTCTCAAAGAGATGCCATTTGCTGTTGAATGAGCCTTCCAAACGGGTATCAGCTTTTTCTTTCACTGGGGAAAAGAAAATCATACAAGCTTCTTAATGATAACCACTTGCTGGAGATTACCAAAGAACAACCAAGTTCAGTATTCAGTTGAGGAATGTTGGACCACATGCTCAGCACATTATAGTAACACACATGTCCATAAGAATCCAAAATATCAACTCGATGATTATTGGCTCAAGGAGGACGCGACATAATAACTATCTTGGCAGATCTGGATTGCCCCTGGAAACCACTTCAGGTGCCTCAAGTGAGTGAAACCTCGACTTTGAATCTTTGAAGTGTATGCCCCTGTATGTAAAGATGTGCCCCTGATTGGCAGGTTCCTGAGGTAACTTGCCCCAAGTTAGGAGCATTTTGAGTTGATTTGCTCTTGATTAGACCAATTGATTGAATTTCTTTGATGCTAAATATAAATTTGCAGACAAAATTGTTTCTTTTGAAAAATGTTTCTGATGTAATGTACATGCAAGTTTTGGAATCGAAATTTTTATAGAAAACACATGTGGTGTGTGTAAAAGATTGTTACTCAACAAACAGGTGGAGTCAGTTTTAACAATAATTTTGCTAATTTTGCTTTCAAAGTAAACCTAGCTTCAATTAGGTCTTTTGAGGGTTATAACGTGGCCTGGTTCATGGTTTTGAAAAGAAAGATGATTAGGCTCAAAATTATGTTTTAACCCACCCACTTCTTTGATGTCCTTCATTCCTACACTCAACTAATTCATCCGACACGCTTTGGCTGACAAGAGGATTTATTTGACAATAATGTTTGAGGTTGACTCTTTGGTCGAAGTGTTGATAAGATTCTTGAAGTGACAATCACTTTTTCGTTCACAAGCTTGTTTACATAATTTTGCTCTTAATCCCTTATTTTTGCATGGACCAATTCTTTTGGATTTTGCGGTCCATCGGGAGGCCCTGAATTTTGCCCAAGTCTTTTTACCTAGCGGGCTTTTTGTGGCTGTTTTTGTTTGTGTTTTTTTTTTTTTTGTAAGACAATTGTGACTGCCACATGTTATGGTGAGTTTTGTCTACTCATGACTACCTCTATCTCAACAGGTTTATCCTCTTGTATCCTCTTGTATTGGGATGTGTCATTGAATTATTGAAAGACTACCCTGCCCCGGGTTAAGATTAAGGGTTTTTTTTTTATAGAAAGAACACCAACTTCTGGCGCAAAGGGGTTGACTACGGATTATCTCCTTATTTCTCCGGTGTTTGGGAAGTGAAACAATGCCTTACATCAATAACCGGGTATTACTAATGAAAGCATATATCAGCATATATCAGCAATTTTAAACATTTAGTTTACATCATTCTCCCCTCAAGTTTGAAAAGTGAAATAAAATAAATAAAAAAAATATCGCCATTTATGAATGCACAAGAAAAGAGTGAATATGAATGGATGGATTCCAAAATATGCATGCTCATTGTTTAGAAATATTTAATTTAAATGATACAACTTAAAAATGCAAATAAATGCTTGGCAAGAAAGAAATTGCAATTTGAAAATAAAAGGCCTAGTGATCCTAGGGACAAACTTCTTGATTATCTTGAAAATGACGAAGGACCCATGATTAGGCAGAGGATGAACTTTGAACATTAGGGTTCTCATCCTTGAAAGATAGCACCTTGTTGCGGACTAAATCCTGAACAGCTTTCTTGAGAGGATAGCAACGTTCTACATCATGGCCAGGGGCCCCTTGATGGAAGGCACAAGTTAAATCACTGCGGTACCAGGGAGGTAGTACTGCTGGCACAGGGGGAGGTGGCATTGTCTGGACAAAAATTTTAGCAAGTAAGGCGGGGAGTAGATCGGCATATTTCACGGGTATGGGGTCAAATGGTTGATTTTTCTGAGCATGGTTATGATTGAATGATTGTTGGGGAGATGGTAGGTGATGAGATTGTGGGTATTGTGGTGGTAGTGCTATGGCTGCAATATGTTGATAAGCTGGGTTTCTCGAATGAGGTCCTCCTTGAGCCACCATACCAACTTCAGATTCTTTCTTCTCTGAAAAGTTGTTGCCATATCTCTTGGAAGTATTAGTCGGAGCTTTCTCTCTTGTCAACCGTCCCTGACGGACTCCCTCTTCTAAGCACATTCCCATTTCCACCATTTCATTGAAGCTTCTTGATACAACACCAACCATTTTCTCATAGAAGAATGGGCTCAGAGTATGCAAAAATAACTTACACAATTTTTTCTCTTCTACCGGAGGACGAATCTGAGCAGCAAGCTCCCTCCACCTTTGAGCATATTCCTTAAAAGATTCCCTCTCCTTTTGTGCCAATGCTCGTAACTCATCTCTATCAGGGGCTAGATATGAATTGTAATTGTACTGCATGATGAAAGCACTAGCCAACTCATTAAAAGAACTGACGTTAGCCCTATCAAGGTCCATGTACCACCTCAAAGCCGCACCGGTCAGACTGTCTTGAAAATAATGGATCAACAACTTGTCATTACTAGTTTGGGTTGACATTTTTCTGGCATACATTATCAAGTGAGCCTTGGGACAAGTACTCCACTTATATTTCTCAAAATCTGGAACTTTAAACTTATGAGGGACCACAACATCAGGGACCAAGCATAGTTCATGAGCATCTTGATCGAACAAATCTTTTCCTCTAAGAGCCCTCATCTCCCTCTGTATCTCTTCATACTTGATCTGTAAGTCATCAACCCTGTCATAACCCCCTACACTTTCAGCATGAAAGATGGGCATCTGGTTTTGCTGGATAGTATGAACCAATGGTGCGGTCACAATTGCCGTAACCTGAGGAAGTGTGTTGCCAAGCTGAGGAATAGGCACTACTGGATGAGGAATCTCAGATACTCCGGGACGTGATTCTTCCCCGAGAAATCCAACAGGCATGCCCCATGGGTAACCTTCGGGCATAACAAACTGAGGAGCGCCAAGAGGTGCAGATGAAACGGGAGGAGGTACAAGAGCATTACTAGACTGTGGTGCTGGTGCTGACACCTGATTCTGGGTAGCCATCAAAGAAGCCACCATGCTAGTCAATTTCTCGATTTCTGTTTGCATAGTTGTCATCTGTTCACGAAGCATATGGTTTTCTTCCTCAAAATTGTTCATCTTGCTCTTCAACTTAGACCGAGTATTGTAGACACGAGTTTCTTTGTAATGGATACGTCGGGCCACTTTTTTTGACTGAGGTAGAGAGAACAGGAAAATATGAGACTTGAGTTTGGAAACTTATTAATGTGGTATGATGCATGATGTGTTTATGCTAAAATATGCAATGTTTTTTTTGGTTATCGAAGGACTTATCCCAAATTTGTTGTAAACATTTAGATATGGATTTTGTAAGGAGAAAAGAAGAAAAATTTTATTATGTGTCAATTGAAATGAATGTTCTCTACAATGTTTGCAAAAAATTTGTTTAAGTCCTTCGATATCGGATGAGGGAAAAGAATTTATGAATGAGTGTATGCATGATGCGGAAAACATGGTGAGGTTAAGGTATAATGTTGCAGTCAAAGGTGAAACCCCCCACATGGTATGTACTAGGGTTCATTTGTACCTGCATGACAAGTTCTACGAAGTTCCCAAAGTCATTAACCACCTCATGAACATCATTGGATTACGTGACTACTCTCGTTCCAATAATATTCACGACATTATCCCGTTTGAGTGTAGTCTCGCGTGACAACTAAATTCAAGACTTACTCTTGATTAGCCACCGCACTACGCCCTAAAAAGGCCAAGAGGGGTTAAAGGTAAATCTAAAGGTTCTCGGCTTCTCCGGACACACACATTGAAAGTAAAAACACCATCATGACTTATCATGACGACGAGTACTACCGTCGTGAGGCCTCCACCGAGCGGGATCATATCACATGTGCTTCATGATCTAAAGACATGTCACTATGATTTCATCCCATCCTATCTTATTGTGTCTCTCAAGCCCGGGTTAGGACTTATCTCACCACTCAAAATTATCCCCAAGCGCGTATATACAAACATATATTCAAACGATAAAATAAAAGCGCAAAACAACGAATTAAAACAAGTTAGGTTCAACCCGCTTGGTTGTCCCCAGTGAAGTCGCCATTTCTGTCGCGGTGATTTTTGGATGTCGAGTTATTAATTAACTTCGAATCGCAATTTAATATTCCACCACCGATCTTTAATTTATCCGAAGGAAGGGAAAAAATTCGAAAAAACCCTATTTTTTTAGAGAACAAGGTCCGGGGGTTGGTTATACGAAGGCAAGGTACTAGCACCCTAAGTATCTAGAGTACTCTATAGAAACCTCTTGTTTTTATTCTAACTTTGCGCTTTATTTTTAATTGCTTGTGAAAATGTATAAGTGGGAAATTAAAGTAGTGATAAAAAAAGAAGTTTAAAGTGATGGAAAAGGAAAAATGTTTTTGTTGATTTTATTGATTGGAGAGACAAGTCTCATGCCTACGTACCCGAGAGATCAAACCACCGTAGTTCGGGGTAAAAGTTACGAGTAAATTTGTTTGTTTGATTTTAAAGTTTTGAAAAAAAGGTTTTAAAGACCCAAAAGCCAAAAGTGGCAAAATGTGAGTTTGATTGATGTTAGTTTGTGAAGAAAGTCTATATGGTTAAATTGATTGAAGTTTGATTGTGAAATAAGACGCGGACACTTGGTTTAAAATCCAAGGTTTATTGAGAAAAGGTTTTGAGTGATAAAAGACACTTGGTTTAAAATCCAAGGTTTATGCATGATTAAAGATGTATGAATGAAAACAATGCACTTGGTTTAAAATCCAAGGTTTTTAGACGAGAAAAAGGGGAACACTTGGGTTAAAGTCCAAGGTTTTAGCGAAAAAAGAAGCCGTTGGTTTAAAGTCCAAGGCACTTGGTTTAAAATCCAAGTTTTGTGATAAAAAGAGCACTTGGGTTAAAATCCAAGGTTTTCACGATAAAAGACGCCGTTGGTTTAAAGTCCAAGGCACTTGGTTTAAAATCCAAGTTTTGCGATAAAAAGACTCTTGGGTAAAAATCCAAGGTTTTCGCGATAAAAGAAACGTTTGCTTTAAAGTCCAAAGTTTGAAAAATGTATGATGACAAAATATTTTTGATGCTTTTTGATGTTTGAAAATGAATTGTGTTGATATTTTTTGAAAGAGGTTTTGACCTCATTTTTGAGAATAAAGTGACTATTTATTTAAAATGGAATGTTGGGTTCCAAATAAAAAAGGTAGTGCTAAAAGAATAATAACGTCGCAATAAGCAAATTAAGCGGGAAGACAATCCGTAATGATATTTTGATCAAAACGGTGTCTTTTCCCTCGGAATTAAATATGCTAACGATTTTTGCGGAAAGCGATAAATAAATATGCATGAGATGCAATTTTCATTTATAATGTACATTTGTTCCTAATTACATTCTAAGGTATTTGCAAGAAAAATAAATATGAAATGAATGCAAGAGGATGCTATGCAATTTATTTAAATTTACATCAAATCCTAAAAATACAATCTAATGTAAAAAATATAAAAACAGAAGGGGGTGCAAAAAGCAACTCTGGGCCCAAGCCCAGCTGGGGGGCGTGGCCCAGAGGGGGGTGTGTGTAGAAAAAGTAAAAAATCAGATCAGAGCCGTCTGATTAATCAGACAGCTCTGATTTGATCACAGTTAAAACAGATTAGAAACGTTAGATCAAGATCAAATGGACAATAGGCGCGCAGGTGCACCATAAGACCGTGCACCTGCGCGCACAGGATCAGAAGAAAAAAGGGTATAAAAGGGAAAAAAACCCTAAAATCAATTTTACTTCTTCTTCTTCTCTCAGCGCCGCTGAGATTATTTCTTTCTCTCAAACTCTCTGCTCTTTCTTCTTCTCACCGATCTCTCATCTCACTCAAACCCAATTTTTCCACAATAAAATCAACACCAAATATACATAAAAAAGACTCCTAATCCCGAATCCAAACCCGAAATTCACATTCAAACTCAAAACAGGCCAGATCGGGAAAGAAGAAGTGGATCGAAGAAGGAAGAGAAGAGAAAGAAAAAGAAACGAAACAACCTTTTATCTACTCGTTTGGTTTCGGTTTGGATTTGGGAATCTGAGATGGGTTTTGATTCGGATTTAATTTGACTTCGGGTTTTTGATTTGAGAAAAGGTTTGTGGGTTTTTTTTTGAGTTTTGAATGATTCGGTTTGTGATGAATTTTCTGAGGTTTTTTGATTCTGGGTTTTTGATCTGTGTGATGATGTTGAATTTGTTCTGGGTGATGAACGAAGGTGATGATGAATTGGATTGTGATGATTTCTGATTTTTTTGATTTTTCTGGGTTGTGTTTCTGGATTTTGCGACGATGATATTGTGGTTTTCTGGATTTGCAATGGTGAATGAAGATGATAATTTTTTATTATTTTTGTTCTGTTTTTGATTTTGGAAGAAGAAGCTGCGGCTGACTTTTTTTCTCCTTGGGAAATGTGCAAAGTACACAGTATAAATACTGTGTCAGGATTAGGGTTTGCAGATGAAATTTTCCTCATTTGGACAAAAATGCCCTTTTGGGCTTGTACCAGGACAAAAAATTAGATATTTGGACTCTTTGGAAAAAACTGATAAAAAAAACACCAATGACATAAATAACAATTTAAATATACACATATAAAAAAATAATTTAAATAAATAATAAATAAAAGAATAAAAAGAAATAAAGATAATAATAATAAAAAGGAAATATAAATGAAACCAAATAAATGAGGTATTTTAAAATACCTCTCTGCCGAAATTTCGTCAGAAACGACAAAGGAAAAAAAATCGGTTTTTACACCGAACAAAAAGTAATCGGTCAATAAATGGGGTATGATATCCATCTACTGTAATCATCAACAATGACAAGTCCATACTTTTTTCCATTGATAGAGGCAGTGTTGACTGGTCCAAAGAGATCAATGTGTAGAAGTTCTAAGCGTCGAGAAGTGGACACAATGTTTTTAGCTTTAAAAGAAGTTTTTACAATCTTCCCTCTTTGACCAGAACCACAGAGAGCATATGAGTGATGGTTAATATTTGGTAGCCCTCTGACTAGATCATGTTTGCTGAGTTTTGAAATTAATCTCCAGTTAGCATGACCTAATCTTTTATGCCAGATCAATTTCTCTTCACTCAGAGTCAAAAGACATACTACTCTTTGGTTTGCCAAATCAGAAAGATTGACTTTGTACACGTTTCTTTTTCTTTTTCCCTTAAAAACAATGGACTTATCAGAATTTCTGATTACAGTATGTTGAGTTTTAAAGATTGGCTTCATTTTTGGTAAAATAAGCCTGAGGCCAAATGTTGGTCCCAATGCAGTAACATTGGGAACTACGGCCTGATATCGTGCCTTATCTATATCTTGATCTAGCGCGCGGATATGTTTCAAGGATTGAAGAAACAAACTCGCGCTTCCTTATTCAACAAGGAACAAGTTTGTTAGCTGAAGATTTAAGATCTACAGCTGGAGCTTTGAAGGATAAAAACAAATCAAATATTATTTGCTTGGTAAAGGATAAAAAAAACAAATCAATATTATTTGTTTGGTCAAGAGGATCGATGATCTACAGCGGGAGATTTAAAAAGATGAAACAAACAAATATTAATTGTTTGTGTAACAAATTATCTTTTTAGGCAAACAGATTTAAATCAAAGATTAGTTTGCAACAAACGATCCTATCCTTCATGAAGCCAAGGAGATTCAAGACTCTATATAAAGAAGCAAGCTTCATTCGTTGAAGAGCACCTGAAACCATTGAAGATACAAACGATATAGAGCGATTGAGAAGTTTTAGGCTTAGGATTTAGTTTAAATCATTGTTATTCTTTTGAGTATCACGATTGATACTTCATTAAGAATAGTTGTCCACTCTTAAGCTTTTAAGCACAGAGTGTGATTTGTTTATTAGGAACAGAATTAAAATCCACAGGTTGTGTGGTTTAGGGGAAGTGAGAGGGGTCTCATACTTAGGACGTTCTTGAGTAGAAATCTATACGGGTAGTTGCTAGGTCATAAGCTGTAAACGGGGCGTTTGTGGAGAGCTTTGAACTACTTTACCATAGTGGATTTCCTTCCTGGATTGGTTTCTCCCCAGAGTAGGTGAGTTGCGCCGAACTAGGTTAACAATAACTTGTGTTATTTAAAATTCTGTCGTTTTATTATTGTGTGTCCAGGAGGACCAGTGATGCAACATCGTGTACTACATTGGTCCCTCACGTGCCAAAATTTCAATTGGTATCAGAGCAGGCACCCTATCTGATTGGGTGAGCTCCAGGGAATATATTTTTGGCAATATGGACAGAGAATGAGGACTCATGAACAGACTACCACTTCTGGATGGCTCTAACTTTGACTATTGGAAATCAAGGATGATTGCATTCTTGAAATCCCTTGATAGTAGGACATGGAAAGCAGTCCTCAAAGGATGGGAACATCCCAAGGTCAAAGATACTAATGGAACTGATACTGAAGAATTAAAACCAGAAGAAGAATGGACTACTGCTGAAGATGCACTAGCACTGGGGAACTCAATAGCATTGAATGCTTTATTCCATGGAGTTGACAAGAACATGTTCAGGCTGATCAAACAATGTACAACAGCCAAATAAGCTTGGGAAATCCTCATCACAGCCCATGAAGGAACAAGCAAAGTGAAGATGTCGAGACTCCAAATTCTAACCACCCAGTTTGAAGGTCTGGAGATGAAAGAAGAAGAAACAGTGCATGACTTTCACATGAGCATACTTGACTATGCAAACACCTTTGATTCTTTAGGTGAGAAAATACCTGAAGAAAAATTGGTAAGGAAACTCCTTAGATCCCTACCATTCAGGTTTGACATGAAAGTCACTGCCATTGAGGAATTCAGAGAAATAGGATGCATGAAGTTGGATGAACTAGTAGGTTCCCTTCAAACATTTGAACTATCTATGAAGGACAGAACTGAGAAGAAAAACAAGAACATTGCTTTTGTTTCCAATGCTGATGAAGAGTCAGAGAGTGACAAGGAAGCTGATGAAAACATCTCAGAGGCCTTAGTATTACTTGGAAAACAATTCAAAAAAATACTAAGGAGGACAAGGTCAAGGACCAATGTGAAGTACATCCAGCCCGACATCAGCAGACAGGGCAATATGTCAAGGAATCCAAGAACTGAAGATAGAAACATTCAAGGCAGAGAAGTTCAATGCCATGAATGTGAAGGCTATGGACATATCAAGGCAGAATGTCCAAACTATCTGAAAAAACAGAAGAAAGGCCTAAATGTTATATCATGGTCTGAGGAAAACTCTGAAAGTGACAATGAAGCAACCAAGACAGTAAATGCCATGACTGGAAGATGCGTGTCTAACTCAGATTCTAATGATGATGTTTCCTACAATAAACTTGATGCAACCTACAAGGAGCTGTGCATCAAAAGTGGAGAACTTTGCAAAACAAATGAGGGGAAAAGGAAGACCATTGCCCATCTTGAAAAAGAAAAGCAAGTACACTTGTCTACCATAGCTAATCTTGAGAGTGAAACAAGTATGCTAAAGTCCCAATTTGAAAGCGTGGACAAACAACTCAGATTGCTAAACAATGGCACTGACAGGTTATATGGGATTCTGGAAGCAAATAAAAGGACCAAGCAAGGCAAAGGATTGGGCTATCATTCCACAAAGAAACAAGCCTCTGGACCTGCCAAGAAATTTGCTCCAACCAACCTTTGGTATGGAACCAGAAAGCAGGGTCAAATGTTTCCACATCCAACACCCCACCAGAGAAGGTCCAGGAAGTGGCAACATCATGGACCACATCAACGACCTGCAAGGTATGAATCATGGAGATGCTACTAATGTGGGAAGTATGGACACATAAAGGCTCAATGCTATATGCTTCATGGGTATATATACAAAGGAAGACAAGTCAGCCCAACTCCGAAAAAGGCTGACAACAAGAAGTTTTGGAAGACCAAATCCAATGTTGAAGTCAAAGCCCTTATTGTTCAAACATCCTTCAAAGTCTCTTCAAAAGAAGATTGGTACTTTGATAGTGGATGTTTTAGACACATGACTAGTGAAAAGAAATACCTCAATAAAATAAATCCATATACCACCAGTTTTGTGACCTTTGGAGATGGAGCAAAAAGAGAAATCAAGGGGATTGGAAATCTAATCAACAAAGGATTACCAAAGCTCAATGATGTACTATTGGTAAAAGTACTGACTGTTAACTTGATAAGCATAAGTCAGTTATGTGACAAAGGGCTGAAGGTGAACTTCACCAAGAGTGAATGTTTGATCACTAATGACAAAAATACAGTGATCATGAAGGGAGCAAGATCCAAGGATAATTTCTACCTATGGATTCCTCAGGAGACAACACACTCATCTATCACTAATTTACTTAGCAAGGAGGATGAAGTAAGGTTGTGGCACCAAAAGCTTGGGCATTTGCACCTCAAAGGAATGAAGAGGATCATAGTTGAAGATGCCATAAGAGGAATACCCAAGCTCAGTATTGAAGAAGGAAGCATATGTGGAGAGTGTCAAGTAGGGAAGCAGACCAAAATGTCGCACCCAAGGTTGGAACATCAGACCACAACCAAAATACTTGAACTACTCCATATGGACTTGATGGGACCAATGCAAGTTGAAAGTCTTGGAGGCAAGAGGTATGCCTTTGTGGTAGTGGATGATTTCTCTATGTACACTTGGATAAACTTCATTAGAGAGAAGTCAGATACATTTGAAGTGTTCAAAGAGTTGTGCCTAAAGATGCAAAGAGAAAAGGGATTTGGAATTGTCAAAATCAGAAGTGATAATGGAAAAGAGTTTGAAAATTCCAAGTTCTCTGATTTCTGTTCCTCTGAAGGAATAAGTCATGAATTCTCAGCAGCAATCACACCCCCAACAAAATGGTGTGGTAGAAAGGAAGAATAGAACCTTGCAAGAATCAGCTCGTGTGATTTTACATGCTAAGGATCTCCCTCAAAACCTCTGGGCAGAAGCCATGAACACTGCATGCTATGTTCACAATCGTGTCACACTAAGAAAAGGTACCACTATCACTCTCTATGAACTCTGGAAAGGAAGAAAGAAATAGTCAAATACTTTCATGTCTTTGGAAGTAAATGCTACATACTAGTTGATAGAGAACAAAGGAGAAAGATGGACCCCAAGAGTGATGAAGGTATCTTTCTTGGCTACTCAACAAATAGCAAGGCATATAGAGTCTTTAACAACAGGACCAGGACCATGATGGAATCCATAAATGTTGTTATTGATGACTCTCCTGGAGTAAAGGTACCAGATGCGGTCCCAAATGTTGACACATCAGGTCCCCTGATCGACAGCACTGAAGATCAAGAGACTCAAGAAGAAACTGACTCAGAAACTGAAGGTCAACCATCCAAGAAAGGTCCATCTATAAGAGTTCAGAAGAATCATCCTAAAGAACTCATCATTGGAAATCCAGATCAAGGCATCACTACAAGGAGATCTAATGAGCTAGTGGCCAACTCATGTTTTGTATCCAAAATTGAACCAAAGAATGTGAAAGAAGCTCTCACAGATGAATTTTGGATCAATGCAAGAGGAGCTGAATGAGTTCAAGAGGAATGAAGTATGAGACTTGGTTCCTAGACCCAAAGGTGTAAACATCATTGGCACTAAGTGGGTTTACAAGAACAAGTCTGATGAGAAGGGAACTATCACCAGAAACAAAGCAAGACTAGTTGCTCAAGGTTACACTCAGTTTGAAGGAGTAGACTTTGATGAAACATTTTCTCCAGTAGCACGCCTTGAGTCCATAAGGTTACTATTAGGAGTTGCTTGTATTATGAGGTTCAAATTTTTCCAGATGGATGTAAAGAGTGTCTTCCTCAATGGGTACCTTAAGGAAGAAGTATATGTGGAGCAGCCTAAAGGGTTTGTAGATCCTCACCTATCAGATCATGTATACAAACTAAAGAAAGCGCTTTATGGCCTAAAGCAAGCTCCAAGGGCATAATAAAAGGTTCACAACATACCTAGTGAAGAATGGCTACAAGAAAGGAGA
Source organism: Trifolium subterraneum (assembly GCA_951799995.1). Taxonomy (NCBI): domain Eukaryota; kingdom Viridiplantae; phylum Streptophyta; class Magnoliopsida; order Fabales; family Fabaceae; genus Trifolium; species Trifolium subterraneum. The sequence continues at coordinate 27,589,784 of OX637467.1, forward strand.
CACAGACAAAACATTATTTGTCAAAGAAGAAAAAGGAAAGCTCATGATTGCACAAATTTATGTGGATGATATTGTCTTTGGTGGAATGTCAGACCCAATGGTTAAACATTTTGTCCACCAGATGCAGTCTGAATTTGAGATGAGCTTAGTAGGAGAGCTGACCTACTTCCTTGGGTTTCAAGTCAAGCAAATGGAAGACACAATATTCATCTCTCAAAGCAAATATGCCAAGAATATTGTGAAGAAGTTTGGGATGGAGAATGCTAGTCACAAAAGGACTCCTGCAGCAACACACTTAAAACTCACCAAAGATGAGAAATGTGTTGATGTAGATCAAAGTCAATATAGAAGCATGATAGGAAGCCTTCTATATCTCACTGCTAGTAGGCCAGACACTGCCTTGGAGTTGGAGTGTGTGCTAGATATCAAGGTGCACCAAAGATGAGTCACCTCACACAAGTCAAGAGAATTCTCAAGTATGTGAGTGGAACATGAAACTATGGCATCATGTACTCCCATGGTGAAGACTCGAAGTTGATTGTGTACTGTGATGCAGATTGGGCAGGAAGTGCAGATGATAGGAAGAGTACCTCAGGTGGATGTTTCTTTTGGGGAATAACTTAATATCCTGGTTCATCAAGAAACAAAATAGTGTATCAATATCCACAACTGAGGCAGAGTATATTGCAGCTGGAAGTAGTTGCTCTCAGATCATATGGATGAAGCAGATGCTAAGTGAGTACAATGTAGGGAAAGATGGGATAACATTGTACTATGATAACTTTAGTGCTATAAATATCTCCAAAAATCCTATTCAGCATAGTAGGACAAAGCACATTGATATAAGGCATCACTTCATTAGGGATTAGGTGGAAGAAAATATTGTGACCTTGTAACATGTGACTACTGAAGGTCAAATTGCAGATATATTTACCAAGGCATTGGATGCAACAATATTTGAAAGGCTTAGGGGCAAACTTGGAATTTGCTTGTGAAGACCTGTAGCAATTACAGTTGGTGATGTGTGCAACAAATCCAATTTCCCTCCATTTATTGTTGCACGCAAATTCTGTTGGAGTAAGCCCTAAAAGCCAATCTATTTGATAGCATTTGCTTTTATATTGTGACATGATTTATATATATTGAATATATATAATAAGGCATTTCTTTATTATGTTTATTTTCCAAAATAATAAAGTCCCTAGAATAGATTGTTCATGTAATGAAACATTAAGTGAGGCTTAACCGTGAGATTACATTAACTTAAGAACACTATTCTTAAAGTATCCGTAATCAAGCTTTAATATGAATTGGGATAATAATAAAGCGTGGAGACTATTATGTATGTAGACTGATGACCACATCTCACGGGTCATGGATATGAGATATTAAGTCTATACATAGATATAAATATTAAGAGTAATATTTATATTGGATTGACCCGCCATGAAAGTACTACATAGTATGTTATGAAAGTGTCATAAGATACTCTCATAGTGATAATAGTGTATATCACTCTTAGACCTGAAACCACTATGATCCCTAGATGTGGACTCAAATGTTTTATTGTCGTTCAAACGTTATCCGTAACAGGATAATCATAACGTCGGTTGATGGGCATTTGAAGAATCATGCTGAGGGACATGAGTGTCCTAGATGGGATTTGTCCCTCCTGCATAACAGGAGAAATATCTTTAGGCCTCTTGATGAAACATGACTGAAAAATCGCATGGCCATGCCGAATTAAGTCAATATGAGATATTGGACTTATTCGTTCCTCAGTATGTTTTGGGATCAAGAAACATAAATATTGAACGATACAAGGATGACACTATCTATGCCTTGTGTTCAATTTAGATATGAGGACAAAGGAGTAAATTGTACACACATACATTATCATGGAAAGGTTTCATTTGATCACCTTACATTCTTGTCACTTGGGTAGCAGTGATGTATTGCTAGATACCGCTCACTGTTTATACTATTAAATATGAGATTTAATATTATTGCCAACGTGTCAGGAACCTATAGGGTCACACACAATAGAACGGTCAAAAGGAGAAACATAAGTAAGACTTATGAATGGGGTGCAGTTAGTAAAATTGCTAATTAGTTAGCAAAGGCTAATGGGCTTAAGGAAGCCCATTGCTAACCACTTGACTTGTTGCATACACAAGCAGTTCAATAAATAGAACCCTTTTGCCAAAGTCATGGTTGGTTCAGTTGTTGTTCAATTGTTGAAACAACAAGCTGCACTCTTTCTTCATGAAAGAAGGCTGCTCATCTTTTTGAAGGTTGCTAATTCTTTCTTTCTCAGGTAACCTCTGATCACTTGGCTAGCACCGGGAACCAGAGGAGAACTGTTTGTGTGGACAAGTAGAGGCTTTGCTACGTTGCTTAGCTTGTGATCGAAACGTTTCTTCCACAGTTCATAAGGTAACAATACTATCACTGATTCATTCCTCTTTCGTAATGATCCAAAGAAAGGAAATCGATTTAATTTTAAAATTTCGCTGCTTCTGATAAGTCGATTTTCCTTCAAATTCAAACCCACCATCATTACCTCCACTACCCAAAACACGCCACCTACCAAATCTCTCCATTAACTCTCCAAAACCTTTCACCTCCAATACATCCCCCGTCAACCAACAACCTTCGCCTATAAATACCCATCATCTCCCATTCATCAAACTTTTCCAGAAACCTCTCACCTTCGCAAAGCCCTTTCGCACCCACTTCATCTCTCCAACCCGAAACCTTCATACCAACATCATCACCATGACTAACTCTACTGAAGCTACACCAAGCAAAAGCCAAGCATCCAATTCACCTTCTGTATTGAAAAACCCTAACATACAGACCGATACAGACGAGCAAAGCTCCGTCATGATGGAAGTTGAGAATCAACCACTCGACATTGTTCATCCATCAGAAGAGAAAGTGAAGAAATCCAAGAAGAAGAAGAGATCGTCAAAGAAGGGAGGTAAATCTTCCGATTCGATTAAAAGATCAAAGAAAGAAAAGAAAAGATCGAAATCGAAGATCTCTGGATCAAAAACTGTTCACACTGTGACCAGTTTGTACATCGATCCACTTGGAGACGAACATGCAGAACTTGATGTTGAAACTTCCGAGAAAGTAGAAGTTGATGAGACTATGTAGGTAGAAGAAGAAGTTGAAGAGTCAAACCCTAAGGACTCTGATGACTCACCAAAAGTGAGTGTTGATGCTGAACCTGAGAAGGTTGTGAACCAAGTGCTTGAGGATCTAAACAAGCAAGCATCTGGGTCAAATGTGAAACCGAATGTTGGCACATTGGTTCCGGAAGAAGAACTAGTACATGACACTATTCCAGATACACCAGAGAACACCATTGTGTCTGGTGACAAGCAATTGACTGCTGATGAAGATTCCAAGGGTGACACTCAGTCAGAAAAGAGTGAAGAACCCAAGGAAAGTGAAGACGCTGGAGACAAGGATGAAGGTGACAACCCTGACCTTGTGGATGTGGACAATTATGCTGCCAATCCACCATCCGAGAAGACTATTCCTCAAAGTATTGCTAAGAGGACAAGGAGTGCTAGAGCTGTGGTGACTACAAGCACACCAAGCAAAGAGAACACTCAAGTGAAGAAGATTGTGAAGAAACCAGCAAGTTATCTACCAACCAGGCCCAAGAGTACACCTCCAAAGAAGCATACTCTCAAAAGAAAGGCACCCCCATCTGAGTCTAACTCTGACTACAATGTGGAGCACAATGTCACTAACATTGGTGACTCAGAAGAAGAAGCAGGACCTAAGGTAAGTCAGAGTGCGCTTACACTTACAGTTAGGGGTGTGCATCGGGCGGGTACGGGCGGGTTCGGGCCCAATATCTCAATGATGGCCAAAACCGAGTGGACTTTTTGAAGGACCAATTTCGACCAAATCTAGACTCGGATTGGTCGGGTCTCAGGTATTCGATCATGGCGGGTCTCGGTTTGGGTTGAGGCAGGTTGGCTACTTTGTAACTGGGCCAAATTTTACTCTTGTTTTTTCATTAAAAAAGGCAACATTATTATACCCATTTAATTACTAAAAAAAAATACATTGGGCTTCTTCAAAATTGGACTATTTTATTTTTACACTTCAAAATTGGGCTATTTTATTTTTACAATTAAAAGCATTTAAGAGTAAGTTAAAAATTTATAATTATATAGATCCACTAAACTAGTGAAATAATTAAAATTTAGGAGAAAAAACAAAATAATAACATATTAACATAATAATTTAACATATATGCTTATCAGTAGCATCCCATTAGCAGTAGCTTTCTAAAAACATATTTAACATAATATCATATTTAACATATGTTTTGATCTGCTTGACTGTCTCTCATTCACACATTCAGATCCAGCCCTGCTTGATTGTCTCTCATTCACACATTTAGTTTGGCTGACATGATTTGTTTTTCTTGACTTGAACAAATTTCACAAGTTCAACTTAGTACTACAAATATATTACAAACCATTACAAATATATATTACAAACGTGTGATTAAAAATCTGAAATTGATACTCCATCGTTGTTGTTTGCTGCCACGACCATTACCACCATTGATCATCCTCAATTCAAATTTCTATTTCATAGAAGTGGGCTAGAAACAAAATCAAACAAAAAATGAGTGTCATTTGCTTGTTTTGATTTGTAATTACCTTGATTTGTAATTGCTTGTTTGATGTTTCAAAATCATAATATTAATTTCTTTCTAATTTGCTTATATTTTGATTATAAGCATGGTCTACCTTGATTTGCTTATATTTTCAAGAGCAGCAGATCATACACCATCGATCAACGTCAACTCCAAAGGTTGCACAACATCAATCTTAAAAATGGCAAAAATAATTCAATCATCCAAACTGAATAAGTTCCAAACAAAATGACATTACTTCATTGTCAAATATAATGCCAAATAAGTAGGACAATTTAGTTTAAGATTGTTAACTTACGTAAAGACCAAGACAATTTAGAACATTAAGTCTCCACAATTAAGTTGTTTCCAAAGTTTCTACATACAGAGGCTCCAGCAAGTCTCTCAAGCAACTAATGCGTTAGAGCATCAAGTCCCTTCAAATAAAAAATAGCAACAATTACAACATAGACAGTGACTAAAAGGTGAATGGAAATAGAATAGAGGCAGTAACTGGCAATTTCATATAGATTACTTACAATTGCAAAACAAATATCCCTTAAATTACAAGGGAGGCATTAATTGTATATAGGCAGATGGCAGCAAAGCAATAAGATGTAGTGACTGAAAGATTGAGTATAAAAAAATTCAAACACTATAATTGATAAAAGATTCAATTGGCAAAAGAAACAAACAATTTAATTAATAGACTCACATTTCATTCCAGATTTTGCACAGTTGCATATTAATATTCAAAAAAGCTACCATAAATTTGATACCAAAAAAAGTAGCAGCCAAGCAGGTTCACCGAGTCATGTCTTAGCAATGACTCCCAAAAAGTTCAAAAAATCATCATAACTGCAATGAATAAATAAAATAGAATGGATTAATTGAACTAATTAATATAAAGCATAGAATGACAAGTAAGTACGCTATAAAATTTAAAATACCAAAAAGTTCTCAACCATGACCAAAAGGTCGTGACTGAGAAGGCGGACCAGTTGCAAATGGATCAACTGCTGGTGTAGCTGCAGAAGATGGATCAGCTCCAAAAGATGTGGAAGCTAAGGATTCACATAATTCTAAGTGACAAAAAAATAGAAAGATGTTAATTTAAATAAAATTAACCATTATCTTAAAATACATATTCAAATGTTAATTTAAATAAAATATCATTACCTTTAACAATCTTTTCAGATGCATCCAAATCTTCTTGACTATGCTGGTCTTTGAATTGATTGTTGCAAGGCAACAACCAGTTTTGAGTGCAAATCAATGACTCAGCCATCTCTGGACTTAGGCAACTCCAAAAACAATCTAAGATTCTACCACCAGTACTAAAGGCACTCTCAGATGCCACAGTTGAAACGGGAGTAGCAAACATATCCCTAGCCATAATTGATATCAACGGATAGGTCAAGCAATTTTGTTTCCACCACAAAAGTACATCAAATTCACCCTCTTCATCAATGTTAGGTGCATCCAAATATTTCTCAAGCTCGGTTCTCCTAACACTTGAATTCATCTCTTTCAAATAATTCTTAAAACCACTCTGAGGTCTAACAACATTTAACTGCTCAGCTGAAACACTACTTCCAGCCATTGACAACCCCGATGAACCACTAGAAGATGGTCTATTCCTATTTTGATAGTCATGGGCTGAAGCATACCAATTAAACATTCTGACCAGATTAGTTTTCACTTTGGTTAACACTGCTTCTGCCAACTCAGGTTGGTCATTGTACATTTGAGGTAAAATATACTCAAAAAACCTCATCTTAAAGCATGGATCAAGTATAACACCAAAATAAATTAGATCATTCATGTTCATAACATTTCCCCAATATTTTTCATATTTCAGTTTCATGTCCTTCCCCATGGCACTTAAAACAGGATCAGAATCCCGAATCGCCAGCTTCAACTCATTGTGAATTTTGAACAAGTGGTGAAAGGAAGCATGAATGGACACATGAGTAGAGGTTGAAAAAAACTTTGTTGCATCATAGAAAATTTTAAGAAACTTCATGAAGGTGCGTGCCTTATCCCAATCATCAAAGTTAGGGGGACAAGAACCAGCCCCAAAATACTCGAGATAACTAGGGTCTTCGATGTCAAGCTTATCAAAAGCAATTTGGAAAGGTTCAGCTGACTCCAACATCAGATAGGTTGAATTCCACCTAGTAGTAACATCTAGATAAAGACTCTTTCTACATGTCATTCCAGCAAAACCAACACACTCTTTAAACTTGGCTAGTCTTTGAGGGGATGATCTCACAAACCTCACGGCTGTTCGGATTTTAGAAATGGCCAATTGGTTGGTTTTCAAGCCATCATTCACAACTAAGTTAAGGATATGAGAGGAACACCTAAAGTGCAAATGCTCTCCATCTAAAACCAAACCATTCATGTTATTAATCCTCCTTTTCAAAACTCCCACAGCTACATCATTTGATGATGCATTGTCCACAGTTATTGTGGACACATTTCTAAGACCCCATTTCCTTAAACTCTCCTCAACTAGTTTACCAATGGTATCTCCTTTATGGTTGGGAACAACAGTAAAGTTTATAATTTTTTTAACATAATTCCACTCATTGTCAATGTAATGGGCTGTGAGAACTAAGTAGCCAAGATTTTGGACAGAAGTCCAACAGTCAGTTGTGAGAGCAACCCTTGTGCAATCAGATCGAAACAAAGCCCTTAATCTCGCCTTTTCTTCAAGGTATAACTTAAAACAATCCCAAGATACTGTGTACCTTGACGGGATTGTATATTGGGGTTGTAAGGTTCTAATTAGCTGTTTGAAGCCCTCCCCCTCAACTACCTTAAAAGGTTGTTCATCTAAGATTATGAACTTGGTAATAGCCCTCTTACAAGCTTCAGCATTAAATCTATGGCTAGCTGCCCCTAAAGTATGACCCAAAGTTAAAACAGTTTGAGAAGGGTCATTACTTAAGATTTGAGGGTTTTTAGGACAGATTTTCGAGTGAACAAGCATGTTTGTGGTTCCGTGAGATTTAGGGTCACAAAGATACCTTTTGCCGCAATAGTTACATGCGGCTGTTACCTCTGGACATTCAGACTCCGGCAGTTTTGTGAAGCTTTCCCAAGTAGGTGATGTTTTCCTTGGCCCATTAGCATTAGGCTTCCTCTTCTTTGTTTGCTTAGGTGGGAGAGATGCTTCGACAGCGGTAGTGGCTTCAGTTGCATTTGGAGGCTGAAATCCATCACGAACTGCTGCAATTGGTGGCTGACTTCCATCACCATTGACTTCAAGAATTTCTGAAAAGTGAAAACCGAATAGAAACCATATGAGAAGCATAACATAACATGACATAAATGAATACAAGAAAACATAAAATTAACACTAAAAAAACCATTAACTTACTTAAAACTGAACACAAGTTAATAGAACAAAGAAAATAAATATTATACTTTCAAAACATAAACACTAAAAATAAAGTAAATATTAAATAGTTCAATACTTTCATTTCAAATCATACTTTCAAAACAAAAACAAGAACTTCAATATTTCAATACTTTTAAAATAAAAATAAATCAAAAGAAACGTATATTTAAAATTTAATAATAAATTAAACTTGCATAATAACAAATAAAAATAGAACTAAAATACAAATTTAGAAAACAAACTGAAAATAAATAAACTGTCTAAACAAAACAAACTACAAAATAAAAATAAAAATAAATAAACATCTTAAAAAAGAACAAAGTTAAAATAAAATAAAAAATAATTACAGAATTAAAATAAAATTAAAATACATTACTTACCATTTTGGGTCGATTCATTATCCATATCAATATCAATGTCATCCATGGGTGAGTGTTTCAGTCCTTCAGCTTCTGTGTTAAAATAAATCAGTTAATATTTTAGAGAAGTAACCATGAAAAAAACAAATAAAAGTAAAGCACAACAAAAGCTAAACCCAACAGTGAACAAAATTACAGAAAACATAAACTAAATTTTTGTTCTCTGATTAAAGATATTTTAAAGAATCAATAATAAATTTAGAGATATTATTAGAGATGATCTTCTGTTTTTTTAACATAACTCTAGGGTTTCAAAAAAAAATCTGAAGATCAAATTATTTTATAGAAATTTTAAAACACGGAAAAGAGGATGATGATGTTCAAACTTGAAACAAACACAACAAAAATCCAACAACAGAAAATAGAAGCAAAGCAGAAGTTAGAACAAAAAATAGAAAAAAAAATTCAAACACAGTAATTAGAAAGTAGAAGAAATCGAAAACTAAAGACAAAAACAAAAAAGAGAGAACAGAGAAACGAATCTACTCACAAGATCTGCGATGAGATGACGAAAAGAAGAGATAGAGAGACGAAGGAAGGTGTAGTAGTGAAGAGTGAGCTATTTAGTGTGATTTCGTGTGAGTATTGAAGGTTTAACTGGGTTGTTGTTTGTCATGATCGTTCAAGGAAGAGGAAACATTGTTGCTGCGTAGTTTCTCATTAGATTAGGGTTTGTTAATTTCATTGAGAAAAGATAAGATTTGCTTATATACATAGGTTAAGTTACAGTGGTATATGATTTGGATTTTGATATGGGCCTAGTTGCATATTTGGGCTTAAAGTACCGTAGTATAATAGTAAGGAGTAGTAAAACTTCGGTAGGTTTCAGTTTGTATGGGTGGAATTTTAATAAAACCGGACCCGACCGGTCCAACCCATCCAGAACTGAATTTTCTAACCCGTGACCCGGTTCACCCAGTTCAACTCGCCCGAGTCGGTTTTTCAGCTTTCGGTTTTTTCGGTTTCGGTCGGTTATCTTTTTTCTGCACACCCCTAAGTTCAAGGGTAAGAAGATTCCTTAGAATTTTGGTGAAGCACCCATGGACAACATATCTTTCCACTCTGTACTGGTGTGCAAAGATGGCCATATGTCTACAATAGAAGACTAGGCCTTGAGAGAGAGCTGAGCAAGGATGCCTTGAAGAACAGGGATGTGATGAACCTGATCAAGAAGGCTGGACTGAGGAGGACTGTGACAGACTTTGGTGACTCTGTTTTGAGAAGCTGGTGAAGGAATTTTTGGCAAACATTCCTGAAGGTTGTGACGACCCTATGAATAGGGAATATCAGAAAGTTTATGTCCGAGGCAAGTGTGTTAATTTCTCCCCCACTGTGATCAACAAGTACCTTGGAAGAAGTGAAGACCCTCAACCTGAGCTGGAGGTGTCTGATAATGAAGTGTGCAAGGTCATCACTGGAAATCAAGTGAAGGTTTGGCCTAGGAAAGGGAAGCTGTCTGCAATAAAGCTAACACCCAAGTATGCCATTCTCAACAGAATTGGAGGAGCAAATTGGGTACCCACTACCCACACTTCTGATGTGGCTATAGGTTTGGCTAGGTTTATTTATGTCATTGGTAATAAACTGGATTATGACTTTGGAACCTATATCTTTGAAAGAATAATGAAAGAAGCCAAGACCTTTGCTGCCAAGTGGCATATCCCTTTTCCTAGTTTGATATGTGGAATTATATTGAACCAACACCCTGAGGTCATTAGAGATGACATTGCCTGCAAGAGGAACTCCCCTCTCATCATCAGTGTAAAGATGCTGGAGGGGTTGAATGTGGTAGCTGATGTTGGGACATCTAGGACTACTGCTGGGACAGGAAAGATGACTAGGAAGCAGATGATTGTCCAGCTGAAGGAGAACAGGTCCAAGCGGATGCTGTGATTAAGGCACTAGAACTTGAGGAAAGCCAAGCTGAGGAGGAGTTTGAGGCTGATTTGAATGCTGGCAGTGATGAAGACACTGATCAGGAAGAGGAGTATGACACCGAGGAATTGGTGGAAACTGACAGTGAAGGCATTTGAAGACTCTCCCAGGATTTTTTTACAGGCCTTTTTCATGTATTTTTTGTGGGCTACACCCTGGATTTGATGCACTATATGTGCTAAGTGGTCTGTAATATGCACTATGATATCTACTGTTATTATCTGGTTAATTCTAACTATGCAGGATATTTGACTTTATTTGTCAAAATTTTATGGCTAAAAAGGGGGAGTAACATCCTAGCTTTTTTGGTCTGATATGAATGGTGGGCACAATGTGTTGCACATTTGGTGCCACCTGCAGTAGCATAGATAATATGTCTATGAAAATGACATATGAAAAGCAGCTCTAATCAGCTCTGAAACCACATGAAGACCAATATTACTCTGATAAGGCAAATATGAGTAGTATATTTATGTGTGGTTGTTTATATACCTAAAGTATCTGATTTGATATTTAGGGGGAGTGAAGATATATATATGCATGACTGGGCAGCAATACAGGGGGAGTAGAATATATATATATATATATATATATATATATATATATATATATATATATATATATCTGAAGAGATTGTGTATGCATGTGAGAATTTATTTTTCTCAAATGAAGAAGCATATTGAATGTGAATTCAAATGTCACCACATCCTGCAATGTGACTTTGAACTTCACTAAGAGAATTTATTTTTCTCAACTGATAAAGGAATTTATTTTTCCTCGATTGATCTCTGAGAGAACTTATGTTCTCAATTTGAGGAAGTTTATTTCTTCCTAAGAGATTGATTTGTGACAGTTTATTTCTCTCATGTGTGTGTGAGGCCAAGACTACAAGAATCTGCTGCTGGCCTCTGATGAGTTTATCTTCCCAGAACATGTGGCTAGGTGCTAGATTATTTTAGCCCAAAAATTTGCCAAAGGGGAGACTGTTGAGTTTTGAAGATTGGCTTCATTTTTGGTAAAATAAGCGTGAGGCCAAATGTTGGTCCCAATGCAATAACATTGGGAACTACAGCCTGATATTGCGCCTTATCTATATCTTGATCTAGCGCGCGGATATGTTTGAAGGATTGAAGAAACAAACTCGCGCTTCCTTATTCAACAAGAAACAAGTTTGTTAGCGGAAGATTTAAGATCTACAGCTGGAGCTTTGAAGGATAAAAACAAATCAATATTATTTGTTTGGTCAAGAGGATCGATGATCTACAGCAGGAGATTTAAAAAGATGAAACAAAAAAATATTAATTGTTTGTGTAACAAATTAACTTTTTAGGCAAACGGATTTAAATCAAAGATTAGTTTGTAACAAACGATCATATCCTTCATGAAGCCAAGGAGATTCAAGACTCTATATAAAGAAGCAAGCTTCATTTGTTGAAGAGTACCTGAAACCATTGAAGATACAAACGCTATAAGTGATTGAGAAGTTTTAGGCTTAGGATTTAGTTTAAATCCTTGTTATTCTTTTGAGTATCACGATTGATACTTGAGTAGAAATCTATATGGGTAGTTGCTAGGTGATAAGCTGTAATCGGGGCGTTTGCGGAGAGCTTTGAACTACTTTACCATAGTGGATTTCCTTCCTGATTGGTATCCCCCAGAGTAGGTGAGTTGCACCGAACTGGGTTGACAATATTTAAAATTCTATCGTTTTATTATTGTGTGTCCAGGAGAACCAGTGTTGTAACATCGTGCACCACATTGGTCCCTCACGTGCCAGAATTTCATAGTACATGCATCTTTATTAAATGTAACCACAAACTCACTGTCACAAAATTGACTAATGCTAAGTAGGTTGTGCGTTAATCCATCTACAAACCAAACATTTTCAATAGACAGAGAAGAATTACCTACAATACCTGTACCAATCATTTTTCCTTTTTGATTACCTCCAAAACCAACTGTACCTCCTTTTAGAGAGAGAGATTTAAACATGTGCTTGTTCCCAGTCTTGTGTCTTGAACACCCACTATCCAGATACCAGGAGTGACTATGGATTTGTCTTTGTTTGGATAGCTGTACAATAAATAACATCAATCATCACAGTAATATACACCACACTCGTTGATGTATTCATTGTAATATTCATTGTCTTCTTTTAGTGTTTGTGATTCATTTGCAAAGTAATGTTTTGACACATAGGCTCTCTTTCCATTGCAGATGACAGTCTTCCACTTATCAGGTAATGTATTACCTTTCCTGAACTTAAAATCTATATTGTAGAAGATTTCACACTTTGGTACCCATTTGGGTCCTAATTTCTTAGTTCTTTCATTTTTACTTCTGTTTTGTACCCTTGGAATATTCTTCAAGTTTGTGTAAAACTTTCTTTGAAAATAAGGCCTTTTGAAGGCTTTGGCTTTGTTCCAAGGTTTTTGAAAAAAGGTTCTAGACTTAGCATCACTACACATGTTTGTTCTTTTTGCAGACCTTGGTGTAGATTTGCGATAGAACAAAACATCTGTTTGATTCCTTGGTCGTTGCTTTGATTGCTTCGGAGTCTCTTTTTCTATCAAAGGAGTTTTTGAAATTCTGTTTTTATTTTGAAGGTTCTGAGTGAGCTCCTTTGTTGTGGTCAGAGGCTCTTAGACGGTTGCCTCTTAGTTCTCTTTTGAAATTCTGGCAGCTACTGGGGACAGATGTCAAGACAGAAGCTATAGCAATTGTCGTACGTAATCAGTTGTAAAGCTAAGACAAATGCTCTAGCGTATGTCCACAGTAGGATAATAAACAAATGCAAGCAACAAACAATGAAGTAAATAACACAGAGAAGTGTTAACCCAGTTCGGCGTAAACAACGACCTACTCTAGGGGCTACCAAGCCAGGAAGGAATCCACAATAATAGATCTAGATCTAAGCCCACGGCAAACATACAAGTTCATTAGATCTAATTCCGAGGAATAGACATCGTTTTGATCAAAATATCATTACGAATTGTCTTCGCGCTTAATCATGCATTATAACGTTAGTATCATTTCTTTCCGCGCGCAACCATTACTTAATTCTTTTTTTATCAAAAATGAGGTCAACACCTCTTCAAAAATATCAAAACAATTTATTTTCAAACATCACCAAGCATAAAAACATTTTGTCATCAAGCATTTTTCAAAACTTTGGACTTTAAACCAAACGTTTCTTTTTATCGTGCAAACCTTGGATTTTAACCCAAGAGTCCTTTTTATCTCAAAACTTGGATTTTAAACCAAGTGGCATTGGATTTTAACCCAAGTGCCCTTTTTATCGTGAAAACCTTGGATTTTAACCCAAGAGTTCTTTTTTATCAACAAAACTTGGATTTTAAACGAAGTGCCTTGGACTTTAAACCAATGGCTTCTTTTATCGCTAAAACCTTGGATTTTAAACCAAGTGTTCCTTTTTCTCGCAAAAAACCCTTGGATTTTAAACCAAGTGCATTTTCTTCATTCATACATCTTTAATCATGCAAAAACCTTGGATTTTAAACCAAGTGACTTTTATCATTCAAACCTTTTCCCAATAAACCTTGGATTTTAAACCAAGCGTTCGCGTCTCCTTTCATAATCAAACTTTAATCAATTTAACCATATAGACTTTCTTCACAAACTAACATCAATCAAACTCACATTTTGCCACTTTTGGCTTTTGGTATTTAAAACCATTTTCAAAACCTTAAAATTAAACAAACAAATTTACTCGTAACTTTTACCCCGAACTACGAGATTTTGATCCTTCGGGTACGTAGGCATGAGACTTGTTTTTGCGAATCAAATAAAATCAACAAAAAACATTTTTCTTCTTTTTCACTTTAAACTTTTTTTATCATCACTTTAATTCCTACACTTATACATTTTTTTACAAGCAATTAAAAATAAAGCGCAAAGTTAGAATAAAAACAAGAGGTTCCTATAGGATACTATAGATACTTAGGGTGCTAGTACCTTCCCTTCGTATAACCAACCCCCGGACCTTGATCTCTAAAAATAGGGTTTTTTTCGAACTTTTTCCCTTTCCCTCGGATAAATTAAAGATCGGTGGTGGAATACTAAATTGCGATTCGAAGTTAATTAATAACTCGACATCCAAAAATCACCGCGACAGAAATGGCGACTTCACTGGGGACAACCAAGCGGGTTTAGCCTAACTTGTGTAAATGTTTGTATATATATACTTGGGTTTGCTTTGAGTGGTGAGATAAGTCCTAACCCGGGCTTGAGAGAAACAATAAGATAGGATGGGGTATAATCAAAGTATTTGGCTAAGAATAGTCTTAGATCCCAATGCATGTGATATAATCCCGCTCAGTGGAGGATTCATGATAGTAGTACTATGTTGGCATGAATAGTCATGTCAATGTTATTACTTATCAATGTGAGTGTCCCGAGAAGCTGAGAACCTTAGAATCACCTTAACCCATCTTGGCCTTTTAGGACGTGGTGCGGTGGCTAACCAAGAATGATCTTGGAATTAGTCGATACGCGAGACTACACTCAAACGAGATTGTCTTGTGAATATGATTGGACCGGAAATTAGTTCCGTAAGCCGGTGATATTCGAAAGACGGTTGATGACTTTGGGAACTTATTAGAACCCGTGATGCAGGTACACATGAACCCTAGTACATACTATATGGGAGGGTTTCACCTTTGACTCCAACACTATACCTTAACCCCACCATGTTTTCCGCATCATGCATGCATGTACTCATTCATAAATTCTTTTTCTTCATCCGATGTTGAAGGACTTAAACAAATTTTTTGTAAATATTGTAGAGAACATTCATTTCAAAATGACACATAATAATTTTTTCTCTTTTCTTCTCCTTTTCTCCTTACAAAATCCATATCTAAATGTTTACAACCGATTTGGGATAAGTCCTTCGATAAAAAAAAAAAAAAAACATTGCATATTTTAGCATAAACGCATCATACATCATACTACATTAATAAGTTACCAAACTCGAGTCTCATTTTTTCCTCTTCTCTCTACCTCAGTCAAACAAATTGGCCCGGCGTATTCGGTACAAAGCAACCCGTGTCTACAATACTCGATCTAAGTTGAAGAGCAAGATGAACAATTTCGAGGAAGAAAACCATATGCTCCGTGAACAGATGACAACCATGCAAACAGAAATCGAGAAATTGACCGGTATGGTGGCTTCTTTGATGGCTGCCCAGAATCAGGTGCCAACACCAGTTCCTCAGCCTAGTAATGCTCTTGTACCTCCTCCCGTTTCATCTGCACCTCTTAGCACTCCTCAGTTTGTTATGCCCGAAGGTTACCCATGGGGCATGCCAGTTGGTCTTCTTGGGGAGGAATCACGTCCTTTAACATCTGAGATTCCTCATATCCAACCGACAGTGCCAATTCCTCAGCTTGGCAATACACTTCCTCAGGTTACAACAACTGTGTCTGCACCATTGGTTCATACCATCCAGCAAAATCAGATGTCCATCTTTCATGCTGAAAGTGTAGGGGGTTATGACAGGGTTGATAACTTACAGATCAAATATGATGAGATACAGAGGGAAATGAGGGCTCTTAGGGGGAAAGATTTGTTCGGCCAGGATGCTCATGAACTCTGCTTGGTCCCTGATGTTGTGGTCCCTCATAAGTTTAAAGTTCCGGATTTTGAGAAGTATAAGGGGAGTACTTGCCCCAAGGCTCACCTGATAATGTATGCCAGAAAAATGTCAACTCAAACCAGTAATGATAAGTTGTTGATCCATTACTTTCAGGACAGTCTGACAGGCGCGGCTTTGAGGTGGTACATGGATCTCGATAGGGCTAACGTCAGTTCCTTTAATGATTTGGCTAGTGCTTTCGTCAGGCAGTACAATTACAATTCATATCTGGCCCCTGATAGGGATGAATTATGGGCCTTGGCACAAAAAGAGAGGGAGTCTTTTAAGGAGTATGCTCAAAGATGGAGGGAGCTTGCTGCTCAGATTCGTCCTCCAGTGGAAGAGAAAGAATTGTGTATGTTATTTTTGCATACTCTGAGCCCATTCTTCTATGAGAAAATGATTGGTGTTGTATCAAGAAGCTTCACCGAAATGGTGGAAATGGGAATGTGCTTAGAAGAAGGCATCTGTCAGGGACGGTTGACAAGAGAGAAAGCTCCGACTAATACTGCCAAGAGATATGGCAACAACTTTTCAGAGAAGAAAAAATCTGAAGTTGGCATGGTGGCTCAAGGAGGACCTCATTCGAGAAACCCAGCTTATCAACATATTGCAGCCATAACACCACCGCCACAATACCCACAATCTCATCAACCGGCATATCTCCAACAAACATCTCCACAACAACCATACCCACAACAACCGCAAAGTCACCCACCATCTTCCCAACAATCATTCAATCATAACCGCACCCAGAGAAATCCTCCATTTGACCCCATACCCATGAAATATGCCGACCTACTCCCCGCCTTACTTGCTAAAAATTTTGTCCAAACAAGGCCACCTCCCCCTGTGCCAGCAGTACTACCTCCCTGGTACCGCAGTGATCTAACCTGTGTCTTCCATCAAGGGTCCCCTGGCCATGATGTAGAACGTTGATATCCTCTCAAGAAAGCTGTTCAGGATTTAATCCGCGACAAGGTGCTATTTTTCAAGGATGAGAACCCTAATGGTCAAAGTTCATCCTCAGCCTAATCATGGGTCCTCCGTCATTTTTCAAGATTATCAAGAAGTTTGTCCCTAGGATCACTAGGCCTTTTATTTCTCCAATTGCAATTTCTTTCTTGCCAAGCATTTATTTGCATTTTTTAAGTTGTATCTTTTAATTAATGTTTCTAAAAAATGAGCATGCATATTTTGGAATCCATCCATTCGTATTCACTCTTTTCTTGTGCCGTCATAAATGGCAATGTTTTTCTATTTCACTTTTCATATTAACAAACTTGAGGGGAGGATGATGTAAACTAAATGTTTAAAATTGCTGATATGTGTTGATATATGCTTTCATTAGTAATATCTGGTTGATGATGTAAGGCATTGTTTCATTTCCCAAACACCGGAGAAATAAGGAGATAATCCGTAGTCAACCCCTTTGAGCCAGAAGTTGGTGTTCTTTCTATAAAAAAAAAACCCCTTAATCTTGACCCGGGGCAGGGTAGTCTTTCAATTAATTCAATGATACATCCCAATAGCATGTGACAGTCACAAACATCCTACATCCAAAAAAAAAGAACAACAACAACAAAAAGCCCGCTGAGTAAATAGACTTAGGCAGAACTTAGGACATCCCGATGGATCACAAAATCCAAAAGAATTGGTCCGTGCAAAAATAAGGGACTAAGAGCAAAAATGATGAAAACAAGTTTGTGAATGAAAAAGTGACTGCCACTTCAAAAATCTCATCAAAGCTTCGACCAAAGTGTCAACCTCAAACATCATTATCAAAAGAAATTCTCTTGTCAACCAAAGCGTGTCTGATGAATTAATTGAATATAGGAATGAAGGACATCAAAGAAAAGTGGGTGGGTTAAAACAGAATTTTGAGCCTAATAATCTTTTTTTTAAAAACCATGTATCAGGCCACGTTATAACCCTCAAAAGACCTAATTGAAGCTAGATTTACTTTGAAAGCATAATCAGCAAAATTATTGTTAAAACTCACTCCACCTGTTTGTTGAGTAACAATCTTTTACACACGCCACATGTGTTTTCTATAAAAATTTCGATTCCAAAACTTGCATGTACATTACATCAGAAACACTTTTCAAAAGAAACAATTTTGTTTGCAAATTTATATTTGGCATCAAGGAAATTCAATCAAACGGTCTAATCAAGGACAAATCAACTCAAAACGCTCCTAACTTGGGGAAATTACTTCAGGAACCTGCCAATCATGGGCAAGTCTTTACATCCAGGGGCATACCCTTCAAAGATTCGAATTCAAGGTTTCACTCACTTGGGGCACCTAAAGTGGTTTCCAGGGGGAATCCAGATCTGCCAAGATAGTTGTTATGTCTCTTCTCCTTGAGCCAATAATCATCGAGTTGATATTTTGGGTTCTTATGGACATGTGTGTTACTATAATATGTTGAGTATGTGATCCAACATTCCTCCATTAAATACTGAACTTGACTATTCTCTGGTAATCCCCAGCAAATGGTTATCTTTAAGAAGCTTGTATGATTTTCTTTTCCCCAGTGAAAGAAAAAGCTGAGACCCGTTTGGGAGGCTCATTCAACAGAAAATGGCATCTCTTTGAGAAGTTTGCATACCAACAGCAAATGGCATGTCTTTGGGAAGTTTGTATATCAGCAGCAAATGGCATCTCTTTGAGAAGTTTGCATTCAACAGCAAATGGCATCTCTTTGGGAAGTTTGCATATCAATAGCAAATGGCATCTCTTTGGGAAGTTTGCATACCAACAGCAAATGGCATCTCCTGGAGAAGTTTGCATATCAGCATAGCAATCTTGTTTCTTTCTAGCAAAAAAAAAAAAATAGCAAAAAAGAACAGCTCGCTAAGTTGAAAACCCGAAAGGGCGGCTTAGGCGAAAATGAGCGTCCCGGTGGATTGAAAACCCGAAAGGGCGGTCCAGGCAAAAATTAGGGGCAAAATGAAAAAAAGAGATATATATTCCCGGTGGATTGAAAACCCGAAAGCGCGATTCAGGCAAAAGTTAGGGATTTCAAAAAAGAAAAGCAAATGCATGACTGTCAAAACAAGACCATGAGAAAATATTCGGTTTCAGTGTACAAAATGGCGACTTCTGCTAGACCTCTGACCGATGGGCTTTACCCCAAGAAGCAATCACTCTTAACATGGATTGACATACCATACCGGGTTTTACCCCGAGGATTTGATTTATTTCACCTTTAAGGGTGCTGCCCCCAGTGGAGAACTATTGAGTGATTGTACGGATACGTCGGCCCAATGCTCATCTTACCTGATCAAATCTTTAGTCTCATCCAGTCATGTATAAATACCATTCAATCATACAAATACAAGCTTCATAACATACATATATACATACATACATACATCACATACATACATACATACATACATACATACATACATACATACATACATACATACATACATACATGCAATCATTCACATATGTATACATACATTCATATTTACATACAACATGCAAACAAAATCATTCATACATACTGCATTGACCATCATGTGTCTTGTTGCAATACATCACAAAAAGAGTCATCCCCAGTGTATCTGGTCCAGAGACGTCTCCATCAATCATACATCACAAAAAAGGGTCATCCCCAGTGTGTCTGGTCTAGAGATGTCTCCATCAAACATATTTCAAGTAGCAGGTTTTGCAAACAATCAACTGCAAACTTGTGGTCAATTTCCCCAAAAGAAGTCATCTCAAGTGTGTCTGGTCCAGACAAATACATATCCTTGTTATGTCTCGCCTCCCACAATGACAGCAGACAATTTATTTCCTCGCTGTGTCCTTACCATCCCACAATGTTGGTAGACACTGCTTTTACTTGTCCTTACCATCCCACAATGTTGGTAGACACTGTCTTTACTTCTGTCCGCACAGGACTTTATTGCTTTCTGTCTTTACTTCTGTCCATACACAGCACTTTACAGCTTTCTGTCCGCATACAAGACTTTATCGCTTTCTGTTTTCATTACTTCTGTCAAATAATCTTCATTACATTCAAACACTTGTAAACATAACACTTATAAGCATAACACTCATAACATCATGTCATAACGTTTTATAGTTTAGTCCGGTCAAAAAATGGTGTACTCTGTATTTAAGTCTCTTCCACCTTCGAACCAAAACAAAAATATCATCAAAAATCATCTTTTTCTTTTTATCTCTGATGGAAGAAACTTAAATAGGGGCATCTGTCATAGCCCATTTTTTGACCGATCACTTTTGTTCGGCGCTAAATTTTTTTTTCTTCTTTGTTCATTTCTGACTAAATTTCGGCAGAGAGGTATTTTAAAATACCTCATTTATTGGTTTTTTTTATTTTATTATTATTTTTATTTCATCGTATATTTTGATTTTTTTATTTTTTTATCATTATTATTTAATTTAGCTTTTTATCTCATTTTATTTTTAAGTCTTTTTTATTATTATTTTTATTTTATTTTCGTTTTTTTCTCTGGTGTTTTTTTTCCAGTTTGTCAAAAGTCCAAATTAGTGTTTTTGTCCTCATCCAGGCCCAAAGGGGCAATTTTGTCCAAAAATGGAAATTTTCCACGTGGACACTTCCACATCATCAATGAGTTTGTCACATAAGAAAAAATCTGAACAAATTGAGTTGGGGATCAAAAGTTCAAGTTTTTCAAAATGGGGATCAAAAAGTTGGCTTTTAAAATAGGGGGATCAAAAGTTCAAGTTTTTCAAAATAGGGGGACCAAAAAGTTGGTTTTTAATATAGGGGATCAAAACTTCAAGTTTTTCAAAATAGGGGGACTAAAACTGCATTAAAACCATTATTATTTTCGTCATTTTAATATATCTTAAAATTTTAATCACTATCCATCCACAATAGAACTATACTCCCTTTACCAAATACTTATATTTGTTTTTTTAGAGAACTAAATACTTCTATTTTCTTTATTGTTTTTGGAAACTCACACAAGGGCCAATAATTCAAGGGTTAACGATGACTAATTTTCATGATAGATGCGGGAAATAGGAATCATGAATCATACACTCTTAACCATTTATTTAAATGACCGAAACTCTTATCACTTGAATCAAATTATTATTGGTGACAATCTCAGAGTTTGTTAGATACTTAATATTAAATTCAAAAAATATTTGAAAACGTGTGTAAATTCAAAAAACTTATTTGACATTAAGTGAAATTGATGTTTGTGGAGGTACTTGATAGGCCGCAAGTATACGGCTATATCGGTTTTAATATAAAAAGTTATCGTTTCCACAGAGACCAATGTCAAGTACGTATTTTGTTGTCACGTTGTTTATCTAAGGCGCACGAAATAGTTTTTTAGTGAAAAATAGAAAATAAACTCTTTTAATTACTTTTTTTTTAATTTGACGAGAGACCGAAATGAAACTCTCATCGACCGTTGGTATCACTGAGTCGTATTTTATATTTATAATGAGAAAATATTTTCTTGTAAAAAAAAAAGATTAAGTTTTAAAATAGATTCTACAACGCAATCTAACTGCCCGCTTTCGCGTGTTCAACGTGTTACGGTGCGAAAATCTCTTTTATGAAAATAATTACTTTTAATTACTCAAAAAGTTGCTTAAGGTAGAAAAATTAATTTAAATGTACCGTCAGCCGTCACGTGTCCGGTACCGGATTTTAAGCTTATAAACGCCCGCTCTCGCGTGTCCGCTTATACTCTTAAAATTACCTTTTTGAAAACTGAATTTTTCCTAATTGATGAAAAATTGCTTTCACAGTGTTTTAATCAAAAACTGAATTTTTCTACGGTCAGATAAAGTTTTCATTCTTTCAAATTGAAAACCGATATCGCTGTGTTTCTACTTTCGCAGTAATTATTCAGGCCTTTAAGCAATTCTCATTATAAACATTTATTTTTGACTCAGAAGAATATCATTGGTACGACAATCCTTACATTCCGGTCTCTATAAAAATCTACTCACACATATTATTAATAATAAACAAATAACAATTCATACCGTTCATTATCATTGAAACAGGAACTACAATATAAAGAAAAAATGTGAAGTCCTGTCACTCATATGGAATTAAAAGAAAACTAAACTAATAAATTAAGTGACTAAACAAAATACCAATTTGAAATATAAACTAAAGTTTTGCACATGCTTTTGATGAATTCAAATTAAAAGCAGTAAAAAATATAACCTGAAAGGCTGAAACCTCATTGAAACAAACAATAGCGATAGCACGTCGCAGCAACAATATAACACGCAGCAGAAGACACAATTATAAAGCAGCAACAACAGGAAATTAAACCAATAGAACTGGACTGAATACTTTGAATTAATAAGGTAAATTGCGAATTTCATTAGCTGTTGAACGTAAATAGAAAGCTCCAAACTCAGAGTAATAAAATTTGCAACACAATTCAATATGAACTATAATTGCTTTTGCCAAATGAATTTATCGCTCTTAATAACAAATAAGCTTGTATGGTGATTTTTGATAACTGAATGTCTATTTGTAGACTTCAAAGTCGTGCTTGAAATTGTTGAGAACGTGTTCCTGGTTGTGGAGGAAAACTAGGAGTGAAACAAACTGCTTCTTGATAGTGTTCCTGTTTTGCAGATTTTTATGGGTTGACCTTTTTTTTTATTTCTTTGTTGACTCCTTTGTGATGGGTTGGGCTGAAACTTATATTTTTTTCTTTTTTAATTTTATTTCACCGCTTTTTTACCGTTTTGACACACAAGAACCTTTAATCAACATATACCTGACATAGACATAAAATACCAGCATAATATTGCAAAATCTATGAAATCGAGTTCAAAACATGTGTAAATTGAGCTAAAATAATAGTGTATTTTACGTGTTATCAGTACTGAATGGAAAAACATTTGACAGGGACTAATTTGATATATTAAAACACTCGATAATCTATTCTCATGAGCTTAACTCGATTGGTTGAGACATCACATATATTATATAGGAGTTGGGGTTCGAACCCCAGACACTCAACTTATTCACCTTTAAGGTGAAATTTCTAGCCACTAGGCTACTAGACAAATAAGAATCTATAAATTATTCGAGTGACCAATTTAATCGTTTATTTTAGAGATGCGGACCTGTTTACGCTGATTTTTGGTAAACAACCGCTAGTTTAAATTAATTGCTTGAAGGATCAACTAGTAAATCCTGGGACTATAATTCTATGCATTAATTATTGAAGAAGTAAACATTTTTATAGTTTTCATGTATTTTCAGAATTACATACAGTTTGAAATAAAACTTGATGTTTACGAAAAATTCATAAACAAACAAATTTCATGAAAATCAGTAAAGTGCATAAACTTTAAAGGCAAAAGATTTAAAGAAAAGTAAATTTGCATAAACTTGTTAAATAATTTACAATAAAATGTTCACAGAATCATACTTTTTTCTGTTTTCACTCAGCTTTCTAGATAACATGAGCATTGTGAGTTTTAGAGGATTTTGTATGTGAATTTGTGACAATGAATTCGACTTCCAAACTTAGTATTTATAGCCTAAAAAACCTTAACTGCTAAATGATGGTTACAAACACGTAGCTTGACACGTGGCCACGTTCTCTGATGACTTGTCTTCCATTTGAAATAATGCAACCGTTGGTGAAATGGAAGTCGAACTATGAATCGAAATGAAAGGGATTCTATGTTCCAAAACGCTTCCTTCTTTCGATCTTGAATAAGCTTTTCGATTTTACTATAAAGAAAATCGAAGTAAAAGATTTTTTAACTTTTAAAAGACTTTAATGCCATTTTAAAAGTGTCTTTTCAAACATGACATATTTCCTTAAACATCAGACCTAAAAGATGGAATAAATACGAGATTCCCTCGTACTCTTAAAAATAATCATTATTTTCCATTTTTTGTTTTAAAGGATTTTAAACGTTCCCAAGAAGCATTTATTGCATATTTTGACTTTACCAAAATATGGGATAACAAATTGCCCCCAAAATGCCAGTTTCGATTTCGAGAAGTTTCAATTCGAAGGAAACGATGTTGGCATTTTAAGCACTGAAACGTTTTACCTTTAAAACAAGTTTCTTCACGTTTTCCAAAAGACAGTGGTGACGTCATAGTCATCATTAGTCTTTTCAACTGTCACACTTTGTCCACTACCATAAATGCGTCCACTTTTTCGCTTTTAGTGGGACACGTGGCAAGTCCGGAAGTTGAAAGAAAAATGCGAAAAGCACATTTTCTTTTTTATTTATTTAAATCGGGACTAAATCCGAATATTATAAATAGCGTTCATCTTCTCCATTTGAAGCTTTCTGAACTTTTCACCATTTTCACACAATTCTCAAGCTCTCTGCAACTTTATTAAGTTCCAGTACTTGTTTCATAAATCCAAACCGTTCAAAATCTTCTAAAAGTTTTCATTTCAACTTCCACCGGTTTAGATCTCAAAGATTTAAATTCTAAATCTCTACATTCTCAGAAAATTAAAATAAAAACCCTTATTTCTTCAATCATGTCTGAAGAAAAACGACAAGAAGTTCCTTTTGCTGGCAAGTGGAGAAATTTCATCCGATTTGATGGGAAAGAACCAATGGTGCCTCAACCTCATGGTGATGAAGAAACATCCAAAATCTGGCATTCTGAACTCATGATTCCTTTCGCTGTCGAGAGGAACGTTTTCGCATTTGGAGGTCCAACGCCAGATGAGAAAGCTCTGTCTTTAAAAGTAAGTGAATTATTTCCCTACTATAAATCTTGTGAACCACCAATTTTCGAGGAAAAACCCTTTCACTTAGGTTATTTGAATGTTAGGAACAAACTGTTTAGGTCAGCGCCTTCGATACCCAATAAACATTACATCCCTTGGTTAGATCGAGTTGAGAAGGAATATAAAGAATATTGGCAGAGTTATGGGATTTATGACCTAATCCAACTCTCTCGATACGACCCTCAATACCACCCCGAACTATTGATAGCTGCCATGCATTTTTATGAAAAATCCACCAACACCTTTCAATTCCCTTGTGGGATGATGACTCCAACACTTTTAGATGTTGCTGCTTTAACTGGTCTTCGACCAGTAGGGGAAACTCTCGATCCAGCCAACACTGGTGATAATATTGAGTTCGATTATGATGAACTTTCCTTTACCAAATATATAGGCAAACAACACCAAAGTAAAGGAGAGGTTTCGAATATTGAACATGTAGCTTTTTTAACATTATGGTTATCCCATTATGTTTTTTGTTCTCGATCTCTTCAGATAGCCAAAATGTTTGTACCCATGGCATATTCAAATCCATGAAGGCAGGCATTTTAGCCTTGGTAAGTTAATCCTTGCTGTCCTTTATGAATCTATAGCGGCAGCTTGTGATGAAATTAAGAGATCAGAGGGTGGTTCGACCTTTTTAGTAGTTGGACCTATGTGGTTACTTCAAATGTGGCTCTGTGCCACTTTCGAACAAGAAATAGGTTTTACTATTCCTAAGAGTAGACAACCCCAAATCCAAGAAAGGACCTTTGAAGGAATGAGAACAATTTGGCTGACACCAAACTTTATTGAAAATGATCCCAAAACCCTTTTCATGAAGTATGTCAAAGTTTTCCTGAACTTTGATAGTTTTAAACCTCAACATGCTCCGTTTTCAACTAGAGACATAGGACCAAATTGGTACACTGATGAATTCCCACCTACTGATCCTGATCTGGATGATGAGGTAGATGAACTTTGGTCTACCTACCTTGACCCAACATTACTATCATGTAGGATTGGCTCTATGGCCAAGAATTTTGCCCAAATCTGGTCTCAATGCAATTTGGCTTTAGCCAGATTCGACCAAAAAGTCTATTCGAAACTCAAAAGGAAATGTTTATGGGTTCTGGTATTTCTGAAGGTTCTTTCAGAAAATATCTCAAAATTGCTGAAGGACATAAATATGCTCTTACCACTTTTCATTTCAACAATTCATTCTATTGTACCACTGATTTCGATAGCTGGTGGGAGGCATATTTTCTGACTCGATTTCCCAACAAAGATGTTGTGATAACCAGACTCGAGGAAGGATTTGCTAGGCCCATTGAGGAAAAGCCTAAAAAATCGAAATAGGGAGATAATGGCCTTTACCCCTTTTTTTATTCTTTTTACTTCTTTCAATTTTTATCTATAAGTTTCACTAAACTAACATTTTATTTGTCTTTGATTTCTTAGTTACAAAGAAAATGCTAAGTGAGGCGATAGATACTGTAAAGCAAACAACCAGTACTTCGACAAAACCAGCTGAAGTGAAGAGGGTAAATTTCTTTAATTCGAATCTTGTATGAGTCGAAGTAAATGTAACCTTACATCCTTATCTTGTCATTTCTCTTTTTCAGGGTGTAAAGAGAACTGCTAGTTCTACTGATACCACCAGGACGAAGAAAACTAGAGAGACTGTTACCATTTCGACCGATGCCTCTGTTAGTGTTTTTAATCTTTTTCTTTCATCTATCAATTTTTTTTATCATTTTCCTTGTATTGAAACCTAATTCAAATAATTATAGGAAAAAGAAGTTGAGATTCCTTTCCAAAGAAAACCCATTAAACAATCCACTACATCAGTAGAAAAACCTGATGTTGAGGTTGTGGGTCCTTCAAAAACCAAGTCATCAAGGAAAACTATTGATCCTTCGACTACTGAGCCATTAGATAAGGCCAATGATGACATAATCATTGAAGATGTCAATGCAAAGGAGCCAGGCTCTGGTGATGGAGAGAAAAAGAAAAAGAAGAAAAAGAAATCAAAATCTTCTGATGAGAAGACTCATAAGAAGAAAAAGAAGAAAACCAAGTCTCATTCTTCTGATGAGGGAGTTCAGTCAAATCCCAATGATTCGATTCCTGCCAAGAGTTCAGAGAGACCACCAGCACCAATTCCTGAACAATTGATCGAAACAACTGTGGTTGAAGAAGTAATGGTAGAGGAAACAGTTGAAGTCGAAAAACAACCTAATACGGATGATGGCAACAACAATGTAAGTTTTATTGGTCCATATTTCGAATATCTGTTATATTTTCGTTTTCAAATCTTTTCCTCATATATTTTTCTTTTTAGGATGTGGTTAAAGATCAGGATACTGAGCCTCAAAACGATGTTGTTCCTACAAATGATGCTTCAAATGACGATCCCAAAGAAAAAGAAGAACCAGTTTCGAAAGAAACAACACAACCTGATCATGTTGAAGGTAGCAAGAAAGAAGACTTTGTGGAAACCAACTCTGCCTCTCAAGCAAATCTAGACACTTTAATGAACATTTGGATTTCGAAATATCAAATTCTGATGAGGATATGCCAGAGGCTGAAGTTGGAGGTTCGTCTATTCTTCCAAAGACTTCTACTTCAAAATTGTCAGCAAGCATTGGGATGTCTGAAGGGGATTTCGAAAGTTTGAAGGCTACAAAACCTGATGTTGCTTTGCAATTGTTGATGGCTAAGAAATGGGAGCCAGCTCGAAGCTCAAGTAATGAAACTGGAGGTAGCTCCAATCAGAGTGATGCTAGCATTAAGCAATCTGTTCGTCAAGATTCAATGATTTCGAAAATGCACCGGGATTATATTAATGGTGATATTTTGGCTTCAATCGAAGAAAATCCCAGCGAAGCTTTTACTCACATGAATTTCTTGAGTAAATTCCACAACCCTCTTACTGATGAAGCCACCTTAAGCAAAGTTATTCAACTCGAATCCATTATTGAGAACCTTGCTAAGGCTGTTCAAAAGAAAGGATATACCATTGGACGCATAAGCCATCAAAAGATTGCTCAGGCTGCTGTATTCGATATGGCTAACATTTCTGTCGAAAAGGTCGAAAAAATGAGATCATAGCAGATTGTCCATGGAAAAGAACGTCAAGAAAGCACCTCGAAGATTGAGCAGTGGAAGGAGGAAATAACCAAATTCGAGGCTGAGATTGCTAGGCGCCAATTCCTCATTGCTGAAGAAGAGAAAAAATGTGACGCCATGGATGAGGCTGCTTCTACTGCTCGTCAAGAAGCTATTGACAAAGAAGCAAGGAAAGGATTAAGTTATTTTAGTGCTTCTGAAGCATTGGATGAAGAAATCAAAACCCTTCAAGCTTTTGTTCAAGTGATCGAAGTCGAAATCAACTTGATCAAGGCTCAATACAACGCCTTGAAGTCCAATCCTTGAAGACTTACTGTTTTATTTGTTCTTTACATTTTCGAACAATCTTATTGTCTTTCGAATATTTCAACTTGTACTCTGACAACGCCCATTTTGTGGCAAGTTATTATTTGTTTGCCATTTGATTTCTTCATTTTTTCGATATTTTCGAATTATTTAAAATGAGCCTTGTTGATTCGAATAGAACTTTAAATTAAAATGGAACTTATCCTTTTGTAACTAAAACCTCGGAATTAACGGCGAGAAATCTTTTTACACTTCTAGATTTGTGTAACTGACAAAGATATTTCAAAAACCGTGTTTGACTCTTTTTTCAAGATGGTCAACTCAATCCATATTTATTATTTGCGAGAACCAAGGGAATTTTCAACTATCAACAACAAATTTTCCCTATAAAAAGAGGCATTCCCTTTGTGATTTTTTCATTCACAATCCTTTTTCCATCATTCTTTCTTTCTTCAACCTATTCTCCTTTTTTGCCAAATCATGAAAGGGAAACCTAAAGGTGTTGTTTCTATTAAGAAAGAAACCAAACCTTCTTCCGCTTCTAAACGTAAGAAAAATCAACATCTCAAAATTAAACCAACCCAATCTTCTCCAAGAATTTCAATCAAGTCACAACGTCATGCTCAAGAACAAGAAGATTCTGGTTCAGATGAGATTGACCCAGATTATGCTGAGTTTTTGAAAACTTACGTTCCAGAGGAAGATCTCTGTGACTCAGACCATGATGGTTCTCTTGTAACGGTTGAGGATTCTACTAAACCTGATCATGTAAGAGGGAAGGACCTCAAATCCAGTTCTTCGAAGATGAAGTAAGGTGGATTGATCTTCCTGCCTGTTGTTGGAGGTTGCTCTTTGTGTGGTGGAACTTCTCAACCAGTTAGGAAAGATTGATGGCAGCGCCTTATTTCTTGTTTTTCTCTTTGTTGTTTAAAATAAAGACGCATTAGGATAGATTTCTGTTAGATTAAATAAAACCATAGATGGTTTCCAGTGTAACCATTTTTGTAATCTCAAACTTGGAATAAAGTTTCGATTATTGGATAAGTTTCGATTGGTTTGTAATCTTTGAGAATGCCCTGTTTTATGGCAATTTTACTGTTTTGCTATTTCAATTTCAGTATATTTCTATTCTGCGCTTATGTGTACTTCACATAATGTTGGCTTATATTTTTTCAAATATTTACCATTTATGTTCAATGTACGCTTTTCAAAGGTTAACTCTTCGATTTCATATGCGCCATTAGAAAATATTTGTGAAATTTTAAAAGGACCTTCCCAGTTGGGTGACCATTTTCCTAAAATCCTGTCTTTTCGATCCATAGGCAGAATGGTTTTCCAAACTAGATCTCCAATATTAAAGGTTTTAGATTTAACCTTTTTGTTATAAACTTTGGCTATTTTCTCTTTTTGCTGAGTTAACTTTTCCAAAGCTCTTATTCTTTCCTCATCTAAATCAACTAATTCATCTAACATCATGTTCACATAGTGGTCACTTGGTATTTCCATTTGCCTTTGGATTCGAATTGATTGCAAATGTATTTCGACTGGTAAAACTGCGTCGTGACCATATGTCAAACGAAAGGGTGTAGTATTCGTTGATTCTTTTGGAGAATTTCTACATGTCCATAATACTTGATCTAAAGTATTGTTCTAATTTCTATGTTTTTGGGCAATATGTTTTTTAATTAATCCAATAATAATTTTATTGGCTGCTTCGACCTGACCATTTGCTTGTGCATAGTATGGTGTCGAAGTTAGCAAACGAAAACCAGTTTGCTTTGCAAATTCTTGCATTTTTCGACTAGTAAAAACTGAACCTTGATCAGTCGTGATAGTTTCAGGAATTCCAAATATGTAGATAATATGTTTTTGAATAAAACTGATCACTGCTTCTTGATCTACATTTTGCATGGGTATTGCTTCAATCCATTTTGTAAAATAATCTACTCCAACTATGATATATCTTTGATTTTTTTATGAAGCAGGTTTTATTTCGCCAATTAAATCTAAAGTCCATCCTCTGAATGGCCATGGTTTAATAATGGAATGTAATTCACTTGCAGGCACATGTTGTATTCCTTCATGTTTTTGACAATCTTGGCAACCCTTAGCAAATTCTATGCAATCTTTTGACATAGAAGGCCAGTACAGACCTTGTCGAAAAAGTAACCATTTAATTTTATGACCTGCTTGATGAGACCCACAAGCTCCACTATGTGTTTCAGAGATGGCTACATAAGCTTCTGATTCGTTTAAACATTTAAGTAAGACTCTTTCAAAAGTTTTTTTAAACAAATTATCCCCAATAATAACATAGCTTAAAGCTCTATACTTGATCTTTCGAGCAGTATCACTTGTTGGATTTTGTAGGTAATCTACAATTGGTTTTCTCAAATCAGTGTCTATTAAATTGTCAATTGCCAAAATTTGGAATTTCTTTTCCTCTACGCATTCATTATCAATAATTTCTTGTGGTATATCTGCCCCCACAAGTTTTGGCATTGACAAGTTTGAAAATAATAAATCATTAGATACCAATTTTTCTTTTATTTCGATTAATTCATATAATTGTTCCTTGGATACCTTGTATCCTGAAGCAATTTGAGCTAAGTCATTTGCTTCTTGATTTTGTAATCTAGGAACGTGTTCGAAATCCACAGTATCGAAACAACGTAAAAGTTGACTTGCAGTTTCGAAATACTTAACAAGATGTTCTTTCACACACTTATATTCTTGTGTTAATTGTTTCAATACTAACTCTGAATCTCCTTTTATTTTTATATTCTTTGCCCCCAAGTCTATTAAAATTTCTAGACCTGCTATTAAAGCTTCATATTCAGCTTCGTTATTTGAGCAAAGTCCTTTGATTTTATATTTGAACTTAGTTGGAATTTTTAATGGAGAAATTATTAACAATCCAATTCCAGTTCCAAGTTTATGTTTCGAACCATCGAAATATAAAATCCAAGGCTGAGTTTCCATATACTGTTGTGATATTTCGATCACAGAATGATCAACTATAAAATCAGCCACAATTTGACCTTTGACTGCTTTCAAAGGTTTGTAAGTTAATGAGTATTCAGTAAGAGCCAAAGCCCATTTTCCAATTCGACTATGTAGAATTGGCTTTGATAACATGTGTTTAATAACATCAAAACGAGAATAAACACAAACTTCAATAGGCTTTATATAATGCTTTAGTTTCATACATGAAAAATATAAACAAAGACAAAGTTTTTCTATACTAGTATATCTAGTTTCAGCATCATTAAGTACTCTACTTAAATAATAAATGGTTTTTTCATCTCCATTTTCATCCTCCTGTGCAAGCATACTCCCAAGAGTTGATTCTGATGCTGAAATATACAACTTCATAAACTTGTTCCTTATTGGAGGCATCAGAGTTGGTGGATTCGACAAATAGTCTTTTATTTCGTCAAATGCCTTTTGTTGATCTTGCCCGCAAGTGAAGATCTCCTCTTTCTTGAGTCAAAGCAGTGGTGAAAAAGGTTGAGCTTTACCACTTAGATTTGATATAAATCTTCTCAAGAAGTTAATCTTTCCAAGTAATGACTGAAGTTGCTTTTTGTTTGATGGAGATTTAGTCTCCATTATTGCCTTCGTCTTATTTTGGTTTATTTCGATGCCTTTCTTATGCACCACAAAACCAAGGAAATCTCCTGCATTAACACAGAAAGCACATTTTAATGGCTACATTTTCAATCCATATTTTCTCATTCTTTCGAATGATTTTTTTAGATAATCTAAGTGATCATCTTGAGATGAAGATTTTACAATTATGTCATCAATATATACTTGCATAAAATCATCTATAAAATCATGAAAGATGGAATTCATGGCTCTTTGATATGTTGCCCTAGCGTTTTTTAAACCAAAAGGCATCACAACCCATTCATATGTACCTAGAGCACCAGGGCATCTAAAAGCAGTTTTAGGCACATCATTTTCAGAAATAAAAATTTGATTATAGCCAGAATATCCATCTAACATGCTTAAATATTCGAAACTCGATGCTGAATCAATTAGCATTTCTGCTACAGGCATTAGATATTCATCCTTAGGAGTAGCATTATTTAAATCCCTAAAATCTATACATATTCTTAAAGAACCATTTTTCTTAATAACAGAGACTATATTTGCTAACCATTCAACATATCTGGTCGTTCTGATGAATTTACTCCTCAGCAACCTTTCGATTTCTTCCTTGATTTTGGACATGATTTATGGCGCAAATCTTCTAGGCAATTGTTTAACTGGCCTTTTGTCTGGTCGAATTGGTAATCTATGTTCCACCAATTTTCTACTTAAACCTGGCATTTCGTTGTAATCCCAAGCAAAGCAATCCTTAAATTCTTTAAGGAGTTCGACCAATTTTTGTTTCGACTCACCTGATAAATTAGCACTTATATATGTTGGCCTTTTTATTTGGCCATCTCCAATATCAATTTCTTGTAATGGATCTTGTGCTTGCATTTTTGGACTCGAACTCAAAGGATCCTTTTCAAATCCTAAAGGTTCATCATCATAGATGCAGTCTAACTTTTGTGTTTCTGGTGATGTTTCACCATGATTTGGGTCATTGGCTTCGACAGCCATATTTTCTTGAAATGCGATGGCTTCCAAAGCCATGTTTATCCTATTTTCGGCCACATAAGCCGAAATCTTAGCCCACGCTTGGGACTCAGACATTGTAACTCTCATCAATATTCCACCTAGTTGGGTAGATTTTGCCATCTTCCTCATAGGGGTAATCATCTATCTCTTCTCGTTCCCAAATGAACCCATGTGTTGGATCCAACTTGACAGAATGATAGACATTGTTGGCAGGAGCAAATGCAAAGTCTCCCTCAGTGCATGGCGAAATGTTCGCCAGTTTCTTCTCGAAGGTGTACCTGGAAATATGGTGAGAATCAAATCTGTAATAGCTTTGATCTGCTTCTATATTTTCTACAATCCCGTCATCTCTCCAGATACTCACTCTCTGATGTAGAGTCGAAGGAATGGCACCAACGCCATGTATTCATTCCCTACCCAACAGCAAATTTTCATTTCCCTTGGAAGCAATTACAATGAATAGGGTTGATCTCACTGTACTTCCTACAGCCACCTCTAACTGAATTGCTCCTAACGAGTATCCAGTCTCACCCTCATAATTAGATAATATGATGTTATGAGTGTGAAGATCTGTTGTGCGCTTACCAATCTTGTGTAGCAAGAATTCTGGCATAAGGTTCACAGCAGCAGCACCTCCATCTATTAGAACTTTGTTTACCCCAACATCATTTACTTTGGCCTGGATAAAAAGTGGTTTCAAATGACTTTTCATCCCTCCGTCTGGCCTTTCGAAAAAAGTCATTTGCTCTTCTAAGCAACCATTGTTCATTACATAATAACACATTTGCTTGTGCAGAGCCAATTCAGAACTGTCGAACTCGTCTTCTCCGCTTTGGATTTCTGATAGAACATCATACTCTGCTGGGAGAATCGAAACCACACCAACTAGAACATCGAAATCATTTTCTGATCCTAGGAGATCATCATCCTCCATTTGGTCAGTTTCAGCAACTGCTTCGATTTTCTCAGTCCAGATTGGAAAACTGACTCTATCTTTCAATGGCCTTTTAGCCATTTCAACTATCTATTTTCCTTTGTTGTTATCAACATTAGGGACACTTTGGACTGCCAACCTTTTTTGGCATTGGTGTCTTCTCCATTGTGTTCTAGTCATGGGATTCTTTCCCATGTAATTGTTTTTGTAGGCATATTTCTTGGCCTCACCAGAAACCTTGGGCCTTGAAACGCTTGTGTTTCCCTTTTCCACAAAACCTCTAATAGGCGTCATTGATTTTCCATGAACCCATTGATTAACTGGGGTTTTGTTAGGAGGAATAAATGTCCTTTGGTTACCCAGCCTTTGATGAATTGGCTTTCGGACACCCACATTTTGTCTTACCACTGGCCTTGGTTTAGGCCAATTTCTCTTCTCAGTGAAAGGAACAAACTTGTTCAGGCCATCAGTAGCCTTTTTGTCGAACACTGCACTGCATCGAGGACAAAGCATCACTTCAGTATTGCTTATCTTACACCTTTGTAGAAAATCAATAAGTTCCTCTTCAGCCCGAGGATAAACCATTTTGACTTTCTCAACATACTCTTCTTCAGGGATTGCCACTAACTGATCTCCTCCAGCAAGATCCATAGCATCCACCATCAATAATTGAACAGGCTCAGTGTATAAAGCCTCAGAAATTTGAAGTGGATCTTCATCTACTTGCATACTTGGCATTTTGGCTTTCTCACCAAATTTTAGTCTTCCATCAGTCAAAGCCTTTTGAACCAAGTCCCTGAAAAGAACACATTGTGAGGTTTTATGTCCAAGGAAATTACGAAATTTACAAAAACCTCTTTTCTTTCTTTGTTCCAAAGGTGGTATTTTTACACCTTTTGGTACAATTATTTGGCCATCAGCAACCAATAAATCGAAGATTTCATCACATTTTGTGATATCGAAAGTATAAGTTTTAGATACGAACTTATCATTTTTTGGTTCGACTGGATTTTTTCCATTTGATGGTTTTAATAATTTACGAGTGTAAGGAGGTCCTGGTTTTAATTCAGCGATATTAACCTCATTGTTTTCTATATAATCATAACCATCATCAAAATCATCATCACTTTCATAAGTTTCAATATAAGCAACTTTTTCTTTTTTATGAAACTTAGAAGATCTTGCCTTTTCTAATTTAAGGCGTTCGACTTGTTGAACTCTATCAGCAAGTTGTGCCATATCTCTCAGATATTGAGTATCTAATTTCTTTCGAATTGAATAGTCAAGGCCACCGGCCGGTATTTCGACTAATTCATGTTCAGGCACTTGAGTAAAGCATCTTGCTTTCAGCAATCGAAACCTATTCAAATAATCATCAATAGATTCAGGGATTTTACGCTTAACACTAGCCAATTCTTTTAGGCTAATTTTAGATTGTCCCATATAGAATTGTTCATGGAATAACCTTTCTAGTTGCGTCCAAGAATATATTGAGTGAGGAGGAAGAGTAGTGAACCAAGTAAAAGCATTTTTGGTTAGAGAATTAGGGAAATATTTCATCCTCAACTCCTCATTATTGGAAATGTTCCCTGCCTCTGCCATATATCTGGCAATGTGTTCGACTGTTGATTCATTAGTGTCCCCCGCAAATTTGGTAAATTTTGGGACTTTCCAATTTCTTGGCAACCCAGATTGTAACACATATTCAGACAATGCAGAAACAAAATTAGGCCTGTGCAATCCCATGTTCAGGCCATTTTGGGCCAAAATTGTTTCGACTAGATGGGCTAAGTTATTTTCTCCCTCTAATCTATTCTGGTGAACATTTCGAATCATTTGATCCGCATTTTGGTTTCGATTAACCAAAATGACATTCTCATTTGGTTCAACATTTGGTATAGGCGTCTCCAATTGAACACCTTGTGGAATTTGAACTGGGTTATCTTGAACCTCTTGTTCATTTGGTCTTTGATTCCTCTGAACAGGTATTTGGGTTGGTATTGGTCGAATTTGTCGTTGTTGTGTGGGTGGTGCCCCAAAGAAATCAGCAATTCGGCTCATTTGGTTTGTTAACATTTGGTAACTGTTATTCGAATCTTGAATCAAAGGATTTATGACAGTTCTCAATTGTTGTGTCAACAAGTTAATCATTTCATGATTACTCTCATCCATTTGTTGTCGAAGAGACATAACGGACGTATTAGTTAAACTTTGAGGAATCATTCTATTTTGGTTTTCCACATTGGATGTGCTAGAATGCAAACCTTGCATTAGGGTTGTAGGCATACCAATTTCAGGATCCCTATTCCAAGGAAAGGACCTACCACGATTCCTTTGGTCAGGATTTATTTGTATTGGAATTTCTCCAATCACTTGTGGTGAAGGAGACGAAGTCGAACTAGACAAAGACATGTTTGTCATAGCAGACGTTCCTCCAATTTCTGGAGTTACAATCGAAGGACCAGTTGATCCTATTGAACCACTATTCTGGGCAGAAATAGTGGAATTGTTGTTAACCGCTGATGACGGTTGTCCTTTGGGGATTGAAGGAATGTTGTTGTTTGCATTATTACTAGGGGGTGGTCTAACCATTTTTGACACAGAATTTATGCTACTTAAATCTGGCACAGATCTACCACTTCTTAAAAAAACATGCACAAATAACAAACAACTTTTACAACACAATGAAATTTATGAAAATTGTTTTCTTCTAAAAGAAAATAAACACACAGAATTGAGTCCCACTGGGCGTGTCAATTTGTTTACGCTGATTTTTTGGTAAACAACCGCTAGTTTAAATTAATTGCTTGAAGGATCAACTAGTAAATCCTGGGACTATAATTCT
This sequence comes from Trifolium subterraneum, assembly GCA_951799995.1. Classification (NCBI taxonomy): domain Eukaryota; kingdom Viridiplantae; phylum Streptophyta; class Magnoliopsida; order Fabales; family Fabaceae; genus Trifolium; species Trifolium subterraneum. The sequence continues at coordinate 27,626,467 of OX637467.1, forward strand.
ATGCGTTAATTATTGAAGAAGTAAACATTTTTATAGTTTTCATGTATTTTCACAATTACATACAGTTTGAAATAAAACTTGATGTTTACGAAAAATTCATGAACAAACAAATTTCATGAAAATCAGTAAAGTGCATAAACTTTAAAGGCAAAAGATTTAAAGAAAAGTAAATTTGCATAAACTTGTTAAATAATTTACAATAAAATGTTCACAGAATCATACTTTTTCCTGTTTTCACTCAGCTTTCTCGATAACATGAGCATTGTGAGTTTTAGAGGATTTTGTAAGTGAATTTGTAACACTAAATTCGACTTCCAAACTTAGTATTTATAGCCTAAAAAACCTTAACTGCTAAATGACGGTTACAAACACGTGGCCACGTTCTCTGATGACTTGTCTTCCATTTGAAATAATGCAACCGTTGGCGAAATCGAAGTCGAACTATGAATCAAAATGAAAGGGATTCTATGTTCCAAAACGCTTCCTTCTTTCGATCTTGAATAAGCTTTTCGATTTTACTATAAAGAAAATTGAAGTAAAAGATTTTTTAACTTTTAAAAGACTTTAATGCCATTTTAAAAGATGGAATAAATACGAGATTCTCTCGTACTCTTAAAAATATTCATTATTTTCCATTTTTTGTTTTAAAGGTTTTTAAACGTTCCCAAGAAGCATTTATTGCATATTTTGACTTTACCAAAATATGGGATAACAAGACCCTACTAAATTAAATTACGGTTGTTACAATTTGAAATAATGTTATAGATTTGGCATTGCAGTTTTGTGGGGTGCACACCTCGTAAACAACCAGGAATTGTCTTTAGGTAATTTGGTTAGCGACAATATGATTCTCATGGAAGGAGCGTAATAATTGTGTTTTTAACAACAAAGAATTTTTAGTTGCAACATTGGTCTACAACATCAAAATGCATTTATGGTGGTGGTTGAATGCCAGAAAAAAAGAATTTTGTTATGATTTACATCATTGGTTGTCCAATCCAAAGGTTTGTCTAGATTAATTGTGGCGGATTATCTTTCGTTGTTTGATTTCTAGACTCTTGCCTGTACTTCTTTTTTAGGCATTCGTTGTACCTATCTTATTTAATATATATTTTTCCTTCTTAAAAAAACAATTTGAAATAAAATATTATAACTCCGATGAAAGCAAGCATTTGAGCCAAGACTTATTTATTATTTTGGGTCATGTTAAAAAGTGCTCTCAGAGTACTTGGTAAACATATATATATAAAAAAAAATTAAAACTAAAATTAATATTGAAAAAATAACTTTGTTAATTTTATAAGTATTAAATGCACAAATTTTAAGACGAAATTTTCTTATTAATATATTTAACTAATATTCGATAACCCTATTTAGCATTTAATTTTCTTAATATTTTTGGAGTCTATTCGGCCTTTTTTTAGTATATATATAAATTATTGTGATGAACATTGTGTTCATTTGTTGGGTGTAGAATTACAAAAAGTAATGTCAACTCATTAAATTAATGGTGACAGGTCTAACTAGAGCTATCAAAACGGGCTAACCTGAATGGGCCGGCCCGTCAAGTCAGCTTTTTTCTCGAGTTTTGGCCTTAAAAATCTTAGTCCGAATTGCTTCCGGGCTTTTTAGCTCGGCCCGATAAAGCCCGTTTAAAATATGGGCTAGCCCGAATGGGCCGCGGGCGGCCCGCAAGTCCGAATAAATTATAATAAAAAAAATTAAAAATAAATATAAGTAATTTATTTTGGATGATTTCAACATAGTTTGTATATTATGAGAGTTTCTTTTGTCGTCCTACGAGTTTCTTAAACATTATCCGCTACTTAAGTAGTGGATGGTGTTTTTTCCTCAAATTTCTCATTTTTACTACTTGTAGCGGATGAGAAAAATAGGGCGCGCGAAAAACTCGTAGGTAGCGGATGAGTAAAAATAGGGCGCACGAGAAACTCGTACGTAGCGAATGAGTAAAAATAGGGCGCGCGAGAAACTCGAGCGGATAACTAAAAATAGGGCGCGCGAGAAACTCGTAGGTAGCGGATGACTAAAAATAGGGCGCGCGAGAAACTCGTAGTGCGGCAAAAGAAACTCTCTTGTATTATTAGTAAAGGGACTTTGGTTTTTTTTTTTTTTTTTTGTTGCTGCTTGATATGTGATGCCTAGATTTAATTTATGTTATTTTGGATGATTAATAATTAGATGTGTTTTTATTTGGTTTGCTAGAAATGCAATGTAGGTTTGAATATTTGAGTCTAATTTTTGAAAACAAATGGTCCCTATTTATTATGTAGAAAATGCAATATAGATTTAATTCAATTTGTGAAAAAATGATTGATCATATACATATATGTATAATATAAATGTATATTATTTTGCCAAAATTTTTGCTAAACAATAAAATTCAAAACAAAAAAAAAACATATTTTTGCCATTTTATACTTTTTTATCGGAAAAATAAAATAAATGCGGGCTAGCCCGAAGAACGTATAGGGTCAGGCTCATGCCATACTTTTCAAAGCCCGTTTTTCATACGGACTTTTTTAGCCCGACCCGATGTAGTCCGAAGCCCGGCCGGACCGGTCCGATGTGTCGGGCCGCTCGTTTTGACAGCTCTAGGTCCAACTGCACGGATCAAGATTCCCTACCGTTGCATATCGGTGCAGTTTCCTGCATTTAAGATACAAAACAACTCTTTTATTATTTTATTTTTTGGAAATCACTTTTCTCTCTCCTCACAAAAAAAAAATTAATCTCTCACAATTACACTAACAGCACCAAACTGCACATGTTTGAAACTGCATTAAATCCAAACTGCAACTGCACCACGGTGGGAAAAGAATCATTTTCCCATACTAAATGCCACATAACAAGACATTTTCACATAAATTTACTACAAAGTATTTGTCCATGACTCATGAGTTCATCCATGTTGAGAAGTTCAGGAGAGCTTCGGAAAAATAATGAGGAAATACTATATAAGATGCCATATTTCCATCCAAAATCTTAATATATTAGATTAATCAATAATCTCTTTTATAAATTTAACATTTTTTACATACATAGACGATGTGGAATTTAACCACTCAAACTTAAAAATTGAAACCCAACAAAGATGAACACTGATAACATCAAAACACATAAAACAATTAATACATTCTGAAATAAACACTAGTACATTACAATTTACAACTAAACTATAACAATATCATCATCGATGCTATTTATAGATTGGATCCGATACCCCTTTGGTAAACTCATTCTCCTTAATGTCTTTCATTCGTGTAGTTCTTCTTGGCTTTTTAGAAAACCAAAAGAAACATCCACTTGATCTATTGGTCTTTGATCCAATTATTGTGCTTGTCTTGGGTCCCTTTGCTTCTTCCTCATACTTCAATTTTTCTTTATGCATCTTTCGTAACACATAGGCTTCAGCAAGATCAACTCCCATTGCCATCTTAATTATGTGTTCTCTTTTTTTAGTGTACATTAAGTGGTTGATTTATGTTTTATTTATATATATGGTATGTTTGCATTTTACTGCCTTGGCTAACAAGCAAATTAAAGAAGCCACTTAATAATAAATTAATAATATGTGTGTCCAGTTTGACTATTTTCAACTTGGTAGACATATGTATGCTTGAAAATATTTTGCTCCATATTTTATTTAGGGTTAAATATGTTTTTGTTCCCTATAGTTTCGCAGAATTTCGTTTTTAGTCCCTAAAGATTTTTTTCATACTTTTTAGTCCCTGAAGTTTCCCTAGTCAGTGTTTTTAGTCCCTACTTTTCATTCAACTCGTGCATATCATTCGAAATTTTAAATTTTTTTCCGTGGTCATGTTTAGTACATTATATGAATCACTCGTACAAAAAATTAATTTTTTTTAACAAGAGAAGAATTAAATATGATTTTTTTAGTTTTTTGCACATAAAAATTCATAAATAATTCATCTTATGTTAAAAAATTCTAAATTTTTATCGGAAATGTTCTTATAATATTATACAGATGAATACAAAAAAATCATTCAAAAATGTGAAAGTATACAAGTGTTTAATTAAAATTATGGACTAAAAACACTGACGGGAGAAACTTCAGGGACTAAAAAAAGTATGAAAAAAATCTTCAGGGACTAAAAACGAAATTCTAGAAAACTATAGGGACCAAAAACATATTTAACCCTTTTATTTATCGTATGGAATGCTTTTTGTTTAGTACAATTTGGCACTATTAATGTGAATCTTGGTTACCAAGCAAAATTGTGAGGTTCCGTGAAGCACGTTTTCTCTTGACCTTTGCATTGCCACTGTCTATTTCTTTTCTTGCCACGTTATTACTTGATGTGTATACTGCACACAGTGAGTTATTTATCGGACAAAATTTAGGTCAACTATCATCCTCCCACAGTCTTAAAATATATTAAAAATTGAGTGAAAGAAACTTAATATATTTAATGTATTTCGTTAAAGATTTGAATCAAGCATAATTATTTTTGTTGACTAAGTTTTGCTTATATTTACTTTTAATAAATTGTTCTTCACGTAAATAAGTTGTTGATGTGTCAAATTTTAAAGGGAAAACATGACCAAAAGGATCTATGGTATTTAACCTAAGTTTCCTCCTTATTTATTTTATGAGCATTATTTATAATGATAATTTATAATGATAATACCACTTTAAATAATTTTTCATATCTTAAAAGGGTCTTGTTAACTGGGGTTCTCGAAACAATTTTTTAATATTTTAATTAAAGAAATTTTTTATTAATTTAAAAAGTTAAACACTACACTGCACACTATTGTCTTTTCTTGCCAAGTTACTACTTAATGTGTACACTGCACACTGTCATTCATTTATTTTCTGGATCATGTTAGTGTCCTCTAAACACTAAAAAAATAAAGAATATAACTTTTATATCGTAATATTGATTTTCTTTAATTAATGATTCAAAACGTATTAGTTAGTATTTTTCTTTAGTTTCAAGAGTATTTTAAACAAAACTTTCAAGATGAATTTATTATAAGTATTTTAAATTCTAAGAGTATTTCAAAAGATACATATCTTACACAAATTTATTGTATTTGGCTCAAGCAATTTCCATTAATATATAACATCTTTATAATATTAAGAATAATCCTCCAACATTTTTATGAGCAACTAACAAATGGACTTTCACTAAAATTATTCTTAACAAAAATTCTTTTACAAAATTGATTAAGTTTGTCGGGTTTATTAGATAAGCAGTTTAACCAGTGATTCGGCAGTGTCACCCCGATTTTCATCAGGTATTGCAAATCTGATCCTCTAACTAGATCATCCCATTTGTATCTTCTATTTTGGGTTCGACTAGTTCAATCGAAATTTTAAATCACTAATTCAATTTTTACCAAGTCAAACTGAATTAATTATGACTTAGTTGGATTCATTGTCAACCTAATTGGAGTACCTTGTTTGAAGAAGGAACATACAACCAAAGGCAAGAAATACCAACACTTTTCTTTTTTTTCTTTTTTTTGTTGATAGACGAAATGGCAAAGCCATTGGAAACTCACACACACAAAGTGGAGTGACCAGGGATCGAACCCCGGTCATGACATCCGACACTAGCAATTTCGGTATTTCTACCATTTGAGCTAGGATTTGTGGACAATACCAACACTTTTCGTTAAAAAAGACATCTTCTAGAAACAGCCTCATAAATTCACAAAAGAACAATTCATATATATTTTATTGATTACCATTGAGGCATAATCTGTTTTGATATGTGTTTTAATGACATTAAATCTTTTGGAATAAATGTTACTCTCTCCATCCCAAAATAAATGACATAGTTGATCACTTTTATGTTTGTCAATAAACAACTTTAATCATTAATATCTTAAATTATCTATTATTAAAAATTATATATTTTGAAAATACTCATCGAGACAAATCAAACAACATCTCATGTGTTAATGTTTACATATACATATTCGTAGAAAAATGCAGTTAAAGTTCTATATCATATGAATAGTAGACAAAGTCAAAAATATGTCATTTATTTTGGGACGGAGGAAATAAGTTTTATGAGAGCAACTCGAGCGGCAGTTATTTTGCAATAGTCTGCCAGCTCGACTTCATTTAATTAATTGGAGAACGCCACCTGTCGGAGCCGTAACTTGAGCATGCAATTTTGCTTCAAGGGTTCTTTGATTAAAATATAATATGTTATGTACTGTTTTTATACTTTTGTACCTACCAATATAATAATTTGTATCTCTATTAAATATGAATAAAATATATGTATGTGATATAAAATTGTGGATCCAATATGAGTATTTTAGAGTTTAAATATTGGAGTAAAAAATGAAAAAGTTACTTTAAGATGATGTGGCTTTAGTGGGATTCATAAGATACTCTTGATTGAAGTTCACCATTGGAGGTGCTCTGAATGGTGGTCTACTGATGTTTGCACTTGAGCTTTTGTTAAAAGATAGATAATAAATACTGAATTATTTTGCAAGTGTACAAAATCAATCGTCGAGTAATAATTCACACTCTAGCGTTTAGGAAGTTAAACGGTAGAAATAAATTGCATTCACTTTTTAAGTTGAGTTTGATTTTGATTCAATAGTGTGTAAGTGAGTGAGAAAGATAAAGTTTGGTAAAGCTAGGTTAAGTGTTTTCGAATTCCTCCCATATTTCTGCTTGCAAGTTTGTTGTTATATTGGTTACTATTCTTTTTATTATCGGCAGATTAATCTTAAGTAGTAAGAAGTGTTGTTGCCTACTAAACTTACTCTATTGCAACCGAATCGTTTGCTACTCCCCTAGGTCTAAGGGAACCCTCGTATTTCCTTTGAGTAATACTCATCCATACAAGCTCTCATCGTTTCAACCTCCTTTTAGATCGGGCAATTGTTAACCGAGCAGAATTTAATTAGTGTACTATTGTCATACCCCATTTTTTTACCGATCGCTTTTATACGTCTTTTTAAGACGGATTTTTCTTTGTTCGTTTCTGACGAAATTTCGGCAGAGAGGTATTTTAAAATACCTCATTTATTTGTTTTCTTTTTATTTTCTTTTTATTATTATTTCTTTTATCCCTTTATATTTTATTTATTATTTATTTGATTCATTTTTACTTATTATTGTATGTATTATTATTATTTTATTTTATGTTTTTCATTCTTATTTTCGTTTTTATTTATTTTTGGGTGTTTTTGTCAAGTTTGCCAAAGTCCAAATCTAGTTTTTGTCCTCATCAGGCCCAAAGGGGCAATTTTGTCCAAATGGGGAAAAAATTCATCTGTCAAACCCTAGTTTCTGACACTGTATATATACAGTATTAATTGCACTAATCCCTAGGTCAGAAAAGGTCATCCAGCCGCAGAAACAAGGAAACAATTTCTTTCCTTTCTTTTCTAGATCAAATCAAAAACAGAAACAAAAAATCAAAGAAAAAAAATCAAAAACAAATTCATCATCATCCACCTTCAAACACGAAACCAGAAAAACCCATCATCAATCTTTCAAATCCAGAAACAAAATTCCAAATCCGAAAACCCAAAACAGGACTGTGTTCATCAAAATCAAAATCCAAAGTCGCAATCGTTTCAAACCGAAACAAAGAAAAACCAGAAACAATCACAAATCACGGAACCCCCGCATCGCCATCATCGTTCATCAACACTACAATCCATAACAAAACCCAAACCAAACGTGAATCTAAACAAATCAAACCGAAACGGAAAAAGAAGAAGAAGGATAAAAGCAAAGACACAGCAAAAGGGTTGACCTCTATTTCTATTTCCATTCTGTTTTTTTTCTTGTTCAGTTTATGGGGTTTTTGTTTGATTGTTTTGGATCTGAGATTTGGGTTTAAGGGTAAACGTTTGATGTTGATTCGTTTTTGAAAAATGAGTTTGTAAAGAAGCAAAACCGAGAGAAAGAACGAACGAGAGGGAGAGAAGAAAAATGGAGTTCGGCGGCGAGAGATTAGAGAAGAAGAGATTTCTGTTTTGATTTTTAGGGGTTTTTTGTATTTATACCCTTTTGCGATCTTGTGCGCGCAGGTGCACGGTCTTACGGTGCAACTGCGCGCATTCATCCTTCTAATATTAATCTAACGTTTCTAATCTGTTTTAACTGTGATCAAATCAGAGCTGTCTGATCAATCAGACGGCTCTGATATGATTTTTACACTTTTCTTTGCACACCCCCCTCTGGGCCACGCCCCCCAGCTGGGCTTGGGCCCGGAGTTGCTGTTTGCACCCCCCTTTCTGTTTTTATTGTTAATTGCACCCCCTTCTGTTTTTATTTTTTTACATTAGATTGTATTTTTAGGATTTGATGTAAATTTAGATAAATTGCATAGCATCCTCTTGCATTCATTTCATATTTATTTTTCTTGCAAATACCTTAGAATGTAATTAGGAATAAATGTACACTATAAATGAAAAATTGCATCTCATGCATATTTATTTATCGCTTTCCGCAAAAAATGTTAGCATATTAATTCTAAGGGAAAAGACACTGTTTTGATCAAAATATCATTACGGATTGTCTTCGCGCTTAATTTGCTTATTGCGACGTTATTATTCTTTTAGCGCTACCTTTTTTATTTGGAACCCAACATTCCATTTTAAAATAAATAGTCACTTTATTCTCAAAAAAATGAGGTCAACACCTCTTCAAAAATAGTTAGTCGCTTTATTCTCAAAAAATGAGGTCAAAACCTCTTTAAAAAAAAAAGTCAAAACAATTCATTTTCAAACATCAAAAAACATTTCATCATCAAACATTTTCAAACTTTGGACTTTAAACCAAACGTTCTCTTTATCGTGAAAACCTTGGATTTTAAACCAAGAGTCTTTTTTACCGCAAACTTGGATTTTAAACCAAGTGCCTTGGAATTTAAACCAACGGCGTCTTTTATCGTGAAAACCTTGGATTTTAACCCAAGAGTCTTTTTATCGCAAACTTGGATTTTAAACCAAGTGTCTTGGACTTTAAACCAACGGCGTCTTTTATCGTGAAAACCTTGGATTTTAACCCAAGAGTTCTTTTTTTTTTTATCACAAACTTGGATTTTAAACCAGGTGCCTTGGACTTTAAACCAACGGCTTCTTTTTTCGCAAAAACCTTGGATTTTAACCCAAGTGTTCTTTTTTCTCGCCAAAACATTGGACTTTAAACCAAGTGCATTTTCTTCATTCATAAATTTTTAATCATGCATAAACCTTGGATTTTAAACCAAGTGTCTTTTATCACTCAAAATATTTTCTCAATAAACCTTGGATTTTAAACCAAGTGTCCGCGTCTTATTTCATAATCAAATCTCAATCAATTTAACCATATAGACTTTCTTCACAAATTAACATCAATCAAACTCACATTTTGCCACTTTTGGCTTTTGGTCTTTAAAACCATTTTTAAAACTTTAAAATTAAACAAACAAATTTACTCGTAACTTTTACCCCAAACTACGGTGGTTTGATCCCTCGGGTACGTAGGCATGAGATTTGTCTCTCCAATCAATAAAATCAACAAAAACATTTTTCCTTCTCCATCATTTTAACTTTTCTCGATCACTTTAATTCTCATACTTAAACATTTTTGCAAGCAATTAAAATTAAGCGCAAAGTTAGAATAAAAACAAGAGGTTCCTATAGAGTACTATAGATACTTAGGGTGCTAATACCTTCCCTTCGTATAACCAACCCCCGAACCTTGTTCTCTAAAAAATAGGGTTTTTTCGAACTTTTTCCCTTTCCCTCGGATAAATTAAAGATCGGTGGTGGAATATTAAATTGCGATTCGAAGTTAATTAATAACTCGACATCCAAAAATCACCGCGACAGAAATGGCAACTTCACTGGGGACAACCAAGCGGGTTGAACCTAACTTGTTTTTGATCTTTATTTTTGCTCTTTTTGCCTGAATATACGTTTGTATATACGTGCTTGGGGTTGATTATTGAGCGGTGAGATAAGTCCTAACCCGGGCTTGAGAGACACAATAAGATAGGATGGGATGAAATCATAGTGTCATGTCTTTAGATTATCAAGCACATGTGATATGATCCCGCTCGGTGGAGGCCTCACGACGGTAGTACTCGTCGTCATGATAAGTCATGATGGTGTTATTACTTTCAATGTGAGTGTCCGGAGAAGCCGAGAACCTTTAGATTTACCTTTAACCCCTCTTGGCCTTTTTAGGGCGTAGTGCGGTGGCTAATCAAGAGTAAGTCTTGAATTTAGTTGTCACGCGAGACTACACTCAAACGAGATCATCTTGTGAATATTATTGAAACGAGAGTAGTCACGTAATCCAGTAATGTTCATGACGCGGTTGATGACTTTGGGAACTTTGTAGAACCCGTAATGCAGGTATAAATAAACCCTAGTACATACCATATGGGAGGGTTTCACCTTTGACTCCAACATTATATTTTAACCCCACCATGCTTTCCGCATCATGCATGCATGAACTTATTCATAAATTCTTTTTCCTCATCCGATATCGAAGGACTTAAACAAATTTTTTGTAAACATTATAGAGAACATTCATTTCAAATGATACATAATAAATTTTTCTCTTTTCTTTTTCTTTTCTCCTTACAAAATCCATATCTAAATGTTTACAACCAATTTGGGATAAGTCCTTCGATAACAAAAAATAAACATTGCATATTTTAGCATAAACACATCATACATCATACTGCATTCATAAGTTTCCAAACTCGAGTCTCATTTTTCCTGTTCTCTCTACCTCAGTCAAACAAAGTGGTTCGGCGTATTCGGTACAAACCAACCCGTGTCTACAATACTCGGTCCAGGTTGAGGAACAAGATGAGCAATTTTGAGGAAGAAAACCATATGCTCCGTGAACAGATGACAACCATGCAAACAGAAATCGAGAAATTAACCGGTATGGTGGCTTCTTTGATGGCTGCCCAGAATCAGGTGTCAGCAACAGTTCATCAGCCTAGTAATGCTCTTGTACCTCCTCCTGGTTCATTCGCGCCTCTTAGCGCTCCTCAGTTTGTTATGCCCGAAGGTTACCCGTGGGGCATGCCTGTTGGATTTCTCGGGGAGGAGTCACGTCCTGTGGTATCTGAAATTCCCCATGTACAATCGACGGTGCCTATTCCTCAGCTTGTTAATACACTTCCCCAGGTTACAACAACCGTTTCTGCACCTTTGGTTCATACTATCCAACAAAATCAGATGCCCATCTTTCATGCTGAAAGTGTGAGAGGTTATGACAGGGTTGATGACTTACAGATCAAGTATGATAAGATACAGAGAGAGATGAGGGCTCTTAGAGGAAAGGATTTGTTCGGCCAAGACGCGCATGAACTCTGCTTGGTCCCTGATGTCGTGGTCCCACATAAGTTTAAGGTTCCGAATTTTGAGAAATATAAGGGGAGCACTTGTCCCAAGGCTCACTTGATAATGTATGCTAGAAAGATGTCTACTCAAACCAGTAATGACAAGTTGTTGATCCATTATTTTCAAGACAGTCTGACCGGTGCAGCTCTGAGGTGGTACATGGAACTTGATAGGGCTAACGTCAGTTCCTTCAATGATTTGGCTAGTGCTTTTATTCGGCAGTATAATTACAATTCATATCTGGCCCCTGATAGGGATGAGTTACGAGCATTGGCACAAAAGGAGAGAGAATCTTTTAAGGAATATGCTCAAAGGTGGAGGGAGCTTGCTGCTCAGATTCGTCCTCCGGTAGAAGAGAAAGAATTGTGCAAGTTATTTTTGCATACTCTGAGTTCATTCTTCTATGAGAAGATGGTTGGTGTTGTATCAAGAAGCTTCACCGAAATGGTGGAAATGGGGATGTGCTTAGAAGATGGCGTTCAGGGACGGTTGACAAGAGAGAAAGCTCCGATTAATACTGCCAAGAGATATGGCAACAACTTTTCAGAGAAGGAAGAATCGGAAGTTGGCATGGTGGCTCAAGGAGGACCTCCTTCGAGAAACCCAGCTTATCAACATATTGCAGCCATAACACTACCACCACAATACCCACAATCTCAACAACCACAAAGTCACCTACCATCTCCCCAACGCTCATTCAACCATAACCGCACCCAGAAAAATCAACCATTTGACCCCATACCCGTGAAATATGACGACCTACTCCCCGCCTTACTTGCTAAAAATTTTGTCCAGACAAGACCACCTCCCCTTGTGCCAGCAGTACTACCTCCCTGGTACCTCAGTGATTTAACTTGTGCCTTCCATCAAGAGCCCCATGGCCATGATGAAGAACGTTGCTATCCTCTCAAGAAAGCTATTCAGGATTTAGTCCGCAACAATGTGCTATCTTTCAAGGATGAGAACCCTAATGTTCAAAGTTCATCCTCTGCCTAATCACGGGTCCTCCGTCATTTTCAAGATTATCACGAAGTCATGTCCCTAGGATCACTAGGCCTTTTATGTTCCAATTGCAATTTCTTTCTTGCCAAGCATTTATTTGCATTTTAAAGTTGTATCTTTTAAATTAAAATTTCTAAACAATGAGCATGCATATTTTGGAATCCATCCATTCGTATTCACTCTTTTCTTGCGCCATCATAAATGACAATGTTTTTCTATTTCACTTCTCTTGTTTACAAACTTGAGAGGAGAATGATGTAAATTAAATGTTTAAAATTGTTGATATATGCTGATATATGCTTTCATTGTAAGACCCGGTTGATGATGTAAGGCATTGTTTCACTTCCCAAACACCGGATAAATAAGGAGATAATCCGTAGTCAACCCCTTTGAGCCAGAAGTTGGTGTTCTTTCTATAAAAAAAAAACCCTTAATCTTGACCCGAGGTAGGGTAGTCTTTCAATTAATTAAATGACACATCCCAATACAAGAGGATAAATCTGTTGAGATAGAGGAACTCATGAGAAAACAAAACTCACAATAGCATGTGGCAGTCACAATTGTCCTACAAAAAAAAACACAAACAAAAACAACAACAAAAAGCCCGCTAGGTAAAAGACTTAGGCAAAATTCAGGGCATCCCGATGGTCCATAAAATCCATAAGAATTGGTCCATGCAAAATAAGGGATTAAGAGCAAAAATGTTGAAAACAAGCTTGTGAAAAATGACTGCCACTTCAAGAATCTCATCAAAGCTTCGACCAAAGTGTCAATCTCAAACATCATTGTCAAAACAAATCATCTTGTCAACCAAAGCGTGTCTGATGAATTATTTGAATGTAGGAATGAAGGACATCAAAGAAGAGTGGGTGGGTTAAAACAGAATCTTGAGCCTAATAATCTTTTCTTTTCATAACCATGAACCAGGCCACGTTATAACCCTCAAAAGACCTAATTGAAGCTAGGTTTACTTTGAAAGTACAATCAGCAAAATTATTGTTAAAACTGACTCCACCTGTTTGTTGAGTAACTATCTTTTACACACACCACATGTGTTTTATATAAATTTTTGCGATTCCAAAACTTGCATGTACATTACATCAGAAATATTTTTCAAAAGAAACAATTTTATTTGCAAATTTATATTTGGCATTAAGGAAATTCAATCAAATGGTCTAATCAAAGACGAATCAATTCAAAGCGCTCCTAACTTGGGGCAAATTACATCAAGAACCCGCCAATCAGGGGCAAGTCTTTACATACAGGGGCATATACTTCAAAGATCCAAAGTCAATGCTTCACTCACTTGGGGCACCTGAAGTGGTTTCCAGGGGCAATCCAGATCTACCTAGATAGTTGTTATGTTTCTTCCTCCTTGAGCCAATAATCATCGAGTTGATATTTTGGGTCTCATGGACGTGTGTTACTATAATATGCTGAGCATGTGATCCAACATTCCTCCATTGAATGCTGAACTTGGTTGTTCTCTGGTAATCTCCAGCAAGGGGTTATCATTAAGAAGCTTGTATGATTTTCTTTTCCCCAGTGAAAGAAAAAGCTGAGACCCGTTTTGGGAGGCTCATGCAGCAGCGAATGGCATCCCTTTGAGAAGTTTGCATATCACCAGCAAATGGCATCTCTTTGAGAAGTTTGCATATCAACAGCAAATGGAATCTCTTGGAGAAGTTTGCATATCAGCACATCAGTCTTGTTTCTTTCTATTAAAAAAAAAAGCAAAAGCAAAAAATAGCAAAGAAAGAACAGCTCGCTAAGTCGAAAACCTAAAAAGGCGGCTTAGGCAAAAATGAGCGTCCCGATGGATTGAAAACCCGAAAGGGCGGTCCAGGCAAAAATTAGGGGCAAAACAAAAAAGAACTATATTCTCGGTGGATTGAAAACCCAAAAGGGCGGTCCAGGCAAAAGTTAGGGATTTCAAAAAAAAACCAAAAGCTTGACTGTTGAAACAAGACCATGAGAAAATATTTGGTTTCAGTGTACAAAATGGCGACTTCTGCTAGACTTCTGACCGATGGGCTTTACCCCAAGAAGCAATCATTCTTACCATGGATCGACATACCATACCGGGTTTTACCCCGAGGATCTGATTTATCTCACCTTTAAAGGTGCTACCCCAGTGAAGAACTTTTGAGTGGTTGTACGGATACGTCGGCCCAATGCTCATCTTACCTGATCAAACCTTTTTTGTCTCATTCAGTCATGTACAAATACCATTCAATTATACAAATACAATCATTCACATGTACATACATACAATCACTTACATATCCGTAACATACATTCATACTTACATACAATCATGTATACATTCATTATACATACGATCATTCACACATACATACATATATACATACATACAATCATTTACATATCCATACATATATTTATATTCATATGCAACATGCAAACAAAATCATTTCATACATATTGCATTGACCATCATGTGTCTTGCTTCAATCATACATCAAAAAAGAGTCATCCCCAGTGAATCTGGTCCAGAGATGTCTCCATCAATCATACATCACAAAAAAGAGTCATCCCCAGTGTATCTGGTCCAGAGATGTCTCCACCAATCATACATCACAAAAAAAGAGTCATCCCCAGTGAGTCTGATCCAGAGATGTCTCCATCAAACATATTTCAAGTGCCAGGTTTTGCAAACAATCAACTGCAAACTTATAGTTAATTTCCCCAAAAGAAGTCATCTCCAGTGTGTCTGGTCCAGACAAATACATATTCTTGTCATGTCTCGCTCTCCCACAATGATAGCAGACAATTTATTTCCTCGTTGTGTCCTTACCATCCCACAATGTTGGTAGACACTGCCTTTACTTGTCCTCACCATCCCACAATGTTGGTGGACACTGTCTTTACTTCTGTCCGTACACAGGACTTTATTGCTTTCTGTCTTTACTTATGTCCGCACACATGACTTTACTGCTTTCTGTCTTTACTTCTGTCCGCACACAGGACTTTATCGCTTTCAGTCTTTACTACTGTCCGCACACAGGACTTTATCTGCTTCTGTCCGCACACATGACTTTATCGCTTTCAGTCTTTACTTCTGTCCGCACACAGTACTTTATCGCTTTCAGTCTTTACTTCTGTCCGCACACAGGACTTTATCTGCTTCTGTCCGCACACAGGACTTTATCGCTTTCAGTCTTTACTTCTGTCCGCACACAGGACTTTATCGCTTTCAGTCTTTACTTCTGTCCGCACACAGTACTTTATCTGCTTATGTCCGCACACAAGACTTTATTGCTTTCTTTCGTTACTTCTGTCCGCACACAGGACTTTATCTGCTTATGTCCGCATACAGGACTTTATCGCTTTCTGTCTCCATTACCTCTGTCAAAATAATCTTCATTACATTCAAACACTTGTAAGCATAACTCATAAACATAACACTTATAAGCATAACATTCATAACATCATATCATAGCATTTTATAGTTTGATCCGGTCAAAAAATGGTGTACTATGTATTTAAGTCTCTTCCATCGTCGAATCAAAACAAAAACATCATCAAAAAAAAAAACATCATAAAAAAAAATCATCTTTTTCTTTTTATCTCCGATGGAAGAAACTTAAATAGGGGTATCTGTCATACCCCATTTTTTGACCGATCGCTTTTATATGTCTTTTTAAGACGGATTTTTCTTTGTTCGTTTCTGACGAAATTTCGGCAGAGAGGTATTTTAAAATACCTCATTTATTTGGTTTCTTTTTATTTTCTTTTTATTATTATTTCTTTTATCCCTTTTTATTTTATTTATTATTTATTTTTGATTCATTTTTACTTATTATTGTATGTATTATTATTTTATTTTATGTTTTTCATTCTTATTTTCGTTTTTATTTATTTTTGGGTGTTTTTGTCAAGTTTGCCAAAGTCCAAATCTGGTTTTTGTCCTCATCAGGCCCAAAGGGGCAATTTTGTCCAAATGGGGAAAAAATTCATCTGCCAAACCCTAGTTTCTGACACTGTATATATACAGTATTAATTGCACTAATCCCTAGGTCAGAAAAGGTCATCCAGCCGCAGAAACAAGGAAACAATTTCTTTCCTTTCTTTTCTAGATCAAATCAAAAACAGAAACAAAAAATCAAAGAAAAAAAATCAAAAACAAATTCATCATCATCCACCTTCAAACACGAAACCAGAAAAACCCATCATCAATCTTTCAAATCCAGAAACAAAATTCCAAATCCGAAAACCCAAAACAGGATTGTGTTCATCAAAATCAAAATCCAAAGTCGCAATCGTTTCAAACCGAAACAAAGAAAAACCAGAAACAATCACAAATCACGGAACCCCCGCATCGCCATCATCGTTCATCAACACTACAATCCATAACAAAACCCAAACCAAACGCGAATCTAAACAAATCAAACCGAAATGGAAAAAGAAGAATAAGGATAAGAGCAAAGACACAGCAAAAGGGTTGACCTCTATTTCTATTTCCATTCTGTTTTTTTTCTTGTTCAGTTTATGGGGTTTTTGTTTGATTGTTTTGGATCTGAGATTTGGGTTTAAGGGTAAACGTTTGATGTTGATTCGTTTTTGAAAAATGAGTTTGTAAAGAAGCAAAACCGAGAGAAAGAACGAACGAGAGGGAGAGAAGAAAAATGGAGTTCGGCGGCGAGAGATTAGAGAAGAAGAGATTTCTGTTTTGATTTTTAGGGTTTTTTTGTATTTATACCCTTTTGCGATCTTGTGCGCGTAGGTGCACGGTCTTACGGTGCACCTGCACGCCATCATCCTTCTGATATTAATCTAACGTTTCTAATCTGTTTTAACTGTGATCAAATCAGAGTTGTCTGATCAATCAGACGGCTCTGATATGATTTTTACACTTTTCTTTGCACACCCCCCTCTGGGCCACGCCCCCCAGCTGGGCTTGGGCCCAGAGTTGCTGTTTGAACCCCCCTTTCTGTTTTTATTGTTAATTGCACGCCCTTCTGTTTTTATTTTTTTACATTAGATTGTATTTTTAGGATTTGATGTAAATTTAGATAAATTGCATAGCATCCTCTTGCATTCATTTCATATTTATTTTTCTTGCAAATACCTTAGAATGTAATTAGGAATAAATGTACACTATAAATGAAAAATTGCATCTCATGCATATTTATTTATCGCTTTCCACAAAAAACGTTAGCATATTAATTCCGAGGGAAAAGACACTGTTTTGATCAAAATATCATTACGGATTGTCTTCGCGCTTAATTTGCTTATTGCGACGTTATTATTCTTTTAGCGCTACCTTTTTTATTTGGAACCCAACATTCCATTTAAAAATAAATAGTCACTTTATTCTCCAAAAATGAGGTCAACACCTCTTCAAAAATAGTTAGTCGCTTTATTCTCAAAAAATGAGGTCAAAACCTCTTTAAAAAAAAATGTCAAAACAATTCATTTTCAAACATCAAAAAAGATTTCATCATCAAACATTTTCAAACTTTGGACTTTAAACCAAACGTTCTCTTTATCGTGAAAACCTTGGATTTTAAACCAAGAGTCTTTTTTACCGCAAACTTGGATTTTAAACCAAGTGCCTTGGAATTTAAACCAACGGCGTCTTTTATCGTGAAAACCTTAGATTATAACCCAAGAGTCTTTTTATCGCAAACTTGGATTTTAAACCAAGTGCCTTGGACTTTAACCAACGGCATCTTTTATCGTGAAAACCTTGGATTTTAACCCAAGAGTTCTTTTTTTTTATCGCAAACTTGGATTTTAAACCAAGTGTCTTGGACTTTAAACCAACGGCTTCTTTTTTTCGCAAAAACCTTGGATTTTAACCCAAGTGTTCCTTTTTCTCGCCAAAACCTTGGACTTTAAACCAAGTGCATTTTCTTCATTCATACATTTTTAATCATGCATAAACCTTGGATTTTAAACCAAGTGTCTTTTATCACTCAAAATATTTTCTCAATAAACCTTGGATTTTAAACCAAGTGTCCGCGTCTTATTTCATAATCAAATCTCAATCAATTTAATCTTATAGACTTTCTTCACAAATTAACATCAATCAAACTCACATTTTGCCACTTTTGGCTTTTGGTCTTTAAAACCATTTTTAAAACTTTAAAATTAAACAAACAAATTTACTCGTAACTTTTACCCCGAACTACGGTGGTTTGATCCCTCGGGTACGTAGGCATGAGATTTGTCTCTCCAATCAATAAAATCAACAAAAACATTTTTCCTTCTCCATCACTTTAACTTTTCTCGATCACTTTAATTCTCATACTTACACATTTTTGCAAGCAATTAAAATTAAGCGCAAAGTTAGAATGAAAACAAGAGGTTCCTATAGAGTACTATAGATACTTAGGGTGCTAATACCTTCCCTTCGTATAACCAACCCCCGAACCTTGTTCTCTAAAAAATAGGGTTTTTTCGAACTTTTTCCCTTTCCCTCGGATAAATTAAAGATCGGTGGTGGAATATTAAATTGCGATTCAAAGTTAATTAATAACTCGACATCCAAAAATCACCGCGACAACTATTAATCTATTAAGCTCTTAATTAGGGTTTTAGAGTTATCGTTAACCTAGATTAGCTTTATTATTCTTCAGAATGGGATTGTTCAGTGTTGTCACGAGATCACTAAACCCCTCTAAACTTATTCATCATATGCACGCGTTCATTTAAGAAAAGTAATGACCACACAGAATAATAAAAGATAATAAACTAAATAGTAAATAATATAAACTTGATAAATATCGCACTAAATCTTAAGCATTTATAAGGGAGTTCATCTACTCAACTTAACCTAAAGATATTTAGCTACTCATAGACATATTAAAACAATTGAGTAAAAATATGCATACAAAATAAAGATCTTCAAAAAGCAATGATGCATATACTAAAGATCTTCAAAAACTACTCAAAGTATCATCCTATCAAAACTTCTCAAGATGACAATGTTTGAGTTTTTAATGGAACTTATGCACAAGGCATAAAACTTTTAAAGATACTTAATGAACAAGCAACAATGTGTGCAAAACATCGAAGAAGAATTGTGGGAAGTTATGCAACAACCAAATTCACTAGTACAAAAATACTTTTATAGAAAGATGCTTAAGTCAGTTGAATTAGCCACCCGACTTAACAAATCACAAGGTGACAATTCCGTAAATATTTGTAACTTTGTCAGGTTGGTTGCATGTAAAACCGACTTAACAAAGATTAAATAAAAATATTATACATGTTAAGTGACTTAAGAAATCAACTTGTTAAGGATAAGAAAATTGTCACCAACAGGGTTAATCAGATGAATGACAGAGAAAGGGTTTTAGTCAAGATTTTCTTTGCTTCAATACACCCTAAAGAAACTGGAACTGGTCAATTTTCATGGGATCACAAACAATTCATCTATTTTCTATCTGCCCAGAAGCCTCTAAACCTCCCTGCTTACATATTTCATCACCTTTGTGAGAGTATACATGAAGCCAAGGATTTCAAGAAGCCTTCTAAGAGAATTACGCATCCTAGATTACTAAGCTTCTTATTTTCTCAAATGGTTATCCCTGAAAGATTTCAAGCTGCTCAAGTACTTGAAGACATTGAAGAAGTTAGAGCACCTTTCTTGGATGGAAAGATGCTTATTCACATGCGCTTGAAGGATTCAAAGTCTTTGATCTATCCTCAAAAACCCCTACTGAAGAATCTCAAGAAAAGTCAACCAATGGAGGAAGCTTATCTGTTTGACAATGAACCTTTAGAGGTTATTTTGGAATTTGCTAGATCAATGAAGGAAATGGGCATCAGTATCACCAAGAGTGATATTAAGAAAGGATTTGGATCAACTTCTAAGAAGTATACTGGTGATACTGATGATGAAGATTTTTATGAAGAAGAATTAGTTGAGGAGAGAACTGGTAATGTTGAAGAAGAAAGAACAGATGTTGTTGAAGAGGAAAACACTGAAGAGGAAATCAGAAAGGACTTCTTTCACTCTGAAAATGTTCCTAAAAGGAGGAGAACTACAAAAGGAAGGAAGAGATCAGTGAATGAAGAAGATCATCCTGTTACAAAAATACAAAGAACTTCAGTACCAGAATATGAAGAGAATGTACAAAGATATGCAGGTAATTTAAATTTTTCAAGCAATTGTATTCCCTGCACTCAAGCATTTAATACCATTTTATCTGACCCCTTACCTCCAGAAACTATCATAGAAAATCTCCAACCCTTGAACACTATTTTTCCTCAAACTGACCCTATTTATCAAACATTGTCATCATCATGTTGAAGTACAAAAGAAGTATTTTTATGTATCGTCTCCACAGGGACTGGTGCGATATCGATGCCGTTCAACAATTTATATAATTTTAAGTGAAGGGTTTTAAAAGTTGTTTTGCAGCGTAAACTTGCGAAAACATAACAAGTAGTAAAGTTGAGTAAATTGACAGAGAGATGAGATTGATGGGATTAGACTTCACTTTATCAATCATATATATTGACTCAATCGAATGGATATATACTTTAGTGATCAATTAATATTTCCACATATTGTTCATCGACGATTTCCGTGTCCGAAAAACATCGTGAAATCTATTGTGTCGATTAATGTTCGATCTCTCGACTTATCGATCCACACAATAGCATTAAACTTCAATATTAAAGGTGAATATTAAAACCTAAATCCATGTCTAGAGTTTAGGACTTTAATATGTGATTATCCTAGATCTATAGATCCAAACAACATATGTCTATGTTATTTGAAGCATATGAATGACATGAAAGGTGAGGAAATCACAAACATTAATAAATCAACCAAAATACATAGATCAAAATATTGAGATCAGCATATAGTCCTAATAAGTTACATCTAATCCCAACAATAAAAGTTTAGCCACTCATTGTCATGGTGGTTAACTTACAAAGATGAATAGAAGAACAAAGAATGAACACCAACCCCTTGATCTCTCAAGTTGGATGGATCCACCTTCAATCTCCTAAGAAAATAAGCTCTTGCCTTGTCTCTGGTTTCCTAAAGTTTACACAATATCAAATCTCATTTTCTTTACTTTTCAAGGCTATTTATAGAAAGTCAAAAAGTAACTGGTCGCTCAGCCACCACCTGGTAGCTCAGCTACCAACCTTGCTTAGTGATGAAGGTTTGCTGACACGTGAATAAGCTTGACTTGTTGCCCAAACTTTCCTCCTGGTCGCTGCTGGCTAGCATTGGTCGCTGCTGGCTACCACCATTCTGGTTTTTTTTTCTTCTGGTAGCTCAGCTACCACCTGGTCGCTCAGCTACCAACCTTTGTTAATTTGGTTTTGCTCATCTTTTTATTATGAAAGCTTATCAAAAGAGTTAGGATTAAGATATAACATTTATCTTTGACTAAAATATGTATGTACAAAATCTTGGGGGTTTTAATTATAAATTCTTCGAAAATAAGTCAATAATTGTCGTATTTGAGTATGTAAAATTACCACTTTTTGGCACTTATCACATCATCATCATCTTCTTCTTCTGATGAATTTGAAACATTGATGGACTATCTAACCAAACGAAAAGCAAAATTCAACAAATCAACCAACCCTGAAGAAAAGCATATTCCTGAGGAGGAAAAAGATCAATCTTCAGAACCCAACACCTCTGAACAATCACCAAAAATTCTCTCTCAAGAAGAGATTCTGAATGAGACCTCATTCAGAGTATCCCTGTTCACAACACTCAAACAATCCCTGAACCAAATAATCAACCAGCCTCTGAACAAAATTCATCAACAAACTCTGAACCAACAAACTCTGAACCAAACATCTCTGAACCAAACACCTAAGAATCTCCCACACCACCTATTCCAAACATTACAATGCTTGAGACTTGTAATGCAATGCTTCAAAGACTTAAGTCACTACATAACTTAAGATATTCTCCTTTGGATTCTGCTACTTATGTTCATGAATTGGAAACCCTCAGAGATGACATTGATCAAGCTTTGGAAAATCTTCAGAAAGCAGATGTTTGTGAACTTCATGATTTTCAACAAACTCTTCAAGGAAAAGAATTTACTGAGTCTGCTAAGCAAGAATACATTCATCATATTAGTGAACAAGGTCATCTCAGTGTTCATGACAACTTCTTTTCTGATAAGGATACAAGGAAGGACAAATCCATCTGTTTAGATGCATCTGTTAGCAAACATCTTCAGTTCAGTCTAAAACTTGGTCCTCTTTTTGAAAGAAAGGAAAGAAGTTCAGCAGAAGATTCGGAAGAACTACAACAAGCAGTAGATCGTACTTTCTTCTTTTATTTGTATTATTTACTTACTTTTTGATAATGACAAACGGGGGAATAATAACTGTTTGTTTAAAATATACAATTGTGTGTATATAAAGATTTTAGAAGCTGAAACTGTCTAAAAATTCTCTATCTTATTTTATCCATTTTATCTCTTTCTATAACTATGATTACTTTAAAGGAGAGAAAATTGATAAACTTAATTGTGTATTCATAGATGAAGTTAATTAAGATTGTGCTTTTAATTAATTTTATCAGACTTAGGAGCTGAGCTTGCAAACCTCATACTCTGAGAGTTAAGTATGAAGTATACAATCAAGCTTATGAAATTGTATCTTAAACTGATTCAAATTAATTATGGATAAAACTTAGGGGGAGCTTTCAATCCTAACCCTAATGGATTATCAAACTCAGGAGGAGCTTACAAACCTCAACATCCTGATGTTAACGTAGTTAATTAAATCAACAACAATTGTATTTAATACTTTATGTTTGTCATCATCAAAAAGGGGGAGATTGTTGGAACAAAATGAGTGTTATTGAAAAAACACCCTGAAGTTTTGATGATAACAAAGTATTAAATGGACAATTGGAAGTACTAATCTTTGATCCAAGTGTGCAGGCATATAGTATAATTTTAACACACAAAGATCATTTTTGAAGTTCTGATAACAATTCTTAGAGCCTCTGAAGACTACAGTCTGAAGATTCATTATTGCTTATTGCTTCCGAAGGAAGTTTGCCTCTGAAGTCTGTCAAAGCCTCTAAAGATGCTATCAGAAGATAAAAGCTCAGTTTATCCTAAATAAGCATACTCTGTTTTTCAAAAACCTCGTATCTCTGATAAAAGCTTCTAGGATGTTCCATTTGAAGGAAGACAACTCATGGTGAAGGAATAATCATATAGTACAACATCCTTATCCTCAACCTTATCATCAAATGGAGCGTATAGTACACTTATGTACTATTCTTTCTCAAATTGGTGGAGCGTTTCAACAACGAAAGAGTAGTGGAATTGGTTTACTTCTTTTGGTAAAAGAGAATCAAATTCATATCCACTAATATCAATAGCTGTCATCCTTCTACAACGGTCTTATCTCAAACGTCTACAATTCAGTTTCCTATATATAGAAGACAATCATCTTGAGAAAGGACTACTGATTAGAACTGCTACAACTGTTTATTCTAATACTACTGAGCTTACAGAGCATAACAAGACAACACACTAAGCTTCAATATCTTTTGATATTTTCATATTTGTATTCATTCTTAAGTGATTAAGTTAGAGAGTCTAGCTAAGCTTAGAATTTTATAACACCTATGTTCTTAACAAGTGTATTTGTGTTGATTTATTTGTATAAGTTTGTGAACTCTCTTGCTCGTGTGCTTGAGCATTTGTGTTTGTAATCTTTAGTGATTATAGTGAAATCTCTTGGAAGTACAAGGGGACTGGACTACTCTCGGTTTGTGAGAGGAATCAGTATAAATCTCTGTGTGTTCATCTCTCTCTCTTTTTCAGCTTTTACTTGTATTGTGTTTATCTAGCATTCACTTATCCGCTGCAAATCTAACTCTGATAGCTAGAAAATTTTTAACTTACAAAACACAATTCAACCCCCCCCCCCCCTTCTTGTTTTTCACCCCTTCACTCCTCCCAAGCCCACAACTGTCGGCGCCACCGCCAGGCCACCCCTCCCTCCTCCCACCCTTTCACACACATAACATCCACTGTGCTCATCTGATGTAACGACAACTCATAAAGACGGCTAAATCTCACACTCAGAGGCACATCCTCTAACCATGGATCCGTCCAGAAAAAAGTGTCATTTCCATCCCCAACCCTCCGTACAATGTTCTCCGCAAACCAAGTCCCCCCCCCCCACACACACACACACACTCTCACCGTCCTAAATTCTCAGTATCTCCCTCCACCACAACCCACCTCTATCTACCAACATACGCCAACAACACTTTCCCAACAACGCATTATTAAACTCCCTCAGCTTCCTTACCCCCAACCCTCCGTGCTCCTTACCTAAACAAACATTATGCCAACAAATCCAAGTAATTTTCCTAGATTCCTCACACCCACCCCAAAAAAATTTATTCAGTAAAGATTCAATGGAAGAGATTATACCTGACGAAGCTCTGATGAAGGAAAGTGCATAGACAGACAGAGAAGTCAGGACATACTTAAGCATAACCAGGCGACCTCCAAAAGAGAGATACCGACTCTTCCAACCAGACAATCTACTACGAATACAGTTCAGGACGGGATCCCAGAAAGACAACCGCCGAGGGTCCCCCCCAATAGGCAGGCCTAAATACATGAAAGGGATCGCACCCACCGTACACCCCAAGACAGAAGTTGCCTCCGCCAGCCAAGAATCAGCAATGTTGACCCCTATCAGCATACTCTTATGGAAATTAACCTTCAAACCAGTCACTGCCTCAAACAAAACTAGTACCGCTCGTAAAGCTCGGACATTAGGCTAACTTTTGGCTCCCAAGAGAAGAGTGTCATCCGCGAATTGGAGATGAGATATGACTGTAGGATTTGCAGAGCCGATAGTGTAACCCGTAAACAATTGAGACTGAACCATCGTACTCATCATAACATGCAGACCCTCTACCGCCAACAAAAAGATAAACGGAGCCAAAGGATCACCCTGTCGGAGTCCCCGCTTCAAGGGGAATTCATCTGTAGGACTGCCATTAACCAAGACTAACGTCGTAGCAGTACACACACATTCCTTGATCCACTTTCGCCACAAAGTCGGGAAGGACATTTTCCTCATGACGGTATCCAAGTACCCCCAATCTACGGAGTCGTATGCTTTTTAAAAATCAACCTTAAATAATAGCATCTCCTTTTTGAATTTTCTAGCCTCATCTATCACATCCCGTTTTTATTTAATTATTTATTTAATTTCCATATTGTGTGATTTATTTAAATATGTGGCTTTTGGTGTAGTAGTGTATTTAGAATAGTAGTGTTTTTAGGAGGTGTAGATAGAAAAATTAGAGTGGGCTTTATGAGGAAGGACAGTTTGGTAAATTGAGAATGAGGATTTGACCTAAGTATAAGTTTGAACTTAGAGAGAGAAAAATCACTTTTGTCATAGTTTTGTGAAGAAATAGAAAGAGAGAAAGTCTAGAGAAGAAGAAGAGGAGAAGAACATAGAAGAGGAGGCTAAGAGAAAGATTTGGGGGGAGCTAATTCTTGAAGAATTAGAGGTAAGAGAGTAGTTTCATATAATTTGTGGGTGATAAAGAGGGAGGAGAAATCATGTTCTCTTTGCCCAAACCCTCTCACCCTTTGCTATGCTTAAAGTTAGCATTTTTATGTTTTTATATGAATCAAAATGCTTCCTTTTGTAATGATTTCGTGATTTCTATGTTATGTGATGCTAAAAGTACATGTTGATGGTTTCAATTTTGAGAATCAAAGTATGTTCATATGAAATTATAGGTTTTTGAGTTTTGGATGAAAAATATGCATAATCTTTTATTGGTGATGATTTTGATGTTTGTAAGAGATGAAACTTGTACTTCTATGTATGATAACATGCTTATAACCTAAAGGAAACATCTTTTTAAAACTAGAACACGTTTTGAATGATTTGGTGGTGGAATCCGAATGGTCACGAAAACAGAGCAGCAATTCTGAGCACTCGTCGTTAAGCGAGAGCTAGCGAGGGAACTCACTGGGCTCGCCAGTGCTCGCCAGTCAGCCCTGTGCTGTGACTGCTGTCTGACTTGCTTCGCTACAGCGAGAGCTAGCGAGAAGATGGCGAAGGTTGCCAGACTTACTCGCTAGGACTCGCCAGATGGCAAGTAAGCTTCTGACTTGCTTCGCCAGAGCTCGCCTAGCGAGAGGTGGCGAAGACAGCCAGTCTTAGTTGATTTTTAATTGATGATGATGATAGTTTGGTGTATAGATTGCTAGTCTTATAGAGATACATGAATAATGATAATATTTCTATATGAGTGTTGCGTGATGGATGGTGATGAATTGATTTGATCTCAAATATGTGTATGTATAAATGTGTTGGAATGTATATGAAATGATAAGATGGTGAGTTGGTGATATCATGTGTTAATACATGAAGTGTTGGTGAATATATATAAATTGATTTATATTGATGAAATGTCGTGACACATCATTCATGCATAAGTTGTGTCAATTGATGGTGATAATAGATGGCGAAGGGATTCTTGTATCCTATATAGATGGTGATATGGTACCACATGTAGACATGTCTAGGACATAGATGAAGGTGACATTAGATGCATTAGGAAGGTGAATCTTAATTGTGTTAATGTGATAATGATGTGATATTTGAATGATTGTGTACTAATTGAATGTTCATATATCTTGTTGATTGTTGACGGTGCGGATGAGATTTGTGGATATAGATTGATTGTATGTATATGCCCTGTTGATGGAGATGAATTGGTATTATATGTATGTTAGTTATGTGGATCGTGAATGAATGTATATATATATATATATATATATATATATATATATATATATATATATATGCATTGTATATGTTGGGTTGGACATAATGTCAGTATTTTACTTTCATTTATTTAAATGCCGAATTATATGTACTAACTCTCTATTTTCTTTTATGTAATGGATCGTTGGGCGATTCAGATTCTCAGACGTGAGGATTTGCTTTGCTTGCTTAGAAGGAGTACCCGACATTGTTGCCAAGTATTCGGGGTGAGGAGATGTGTCATTACTATTAGTATAGTACCCTTGTTCGTTGCTCTGAAGGATTGTAACACCATGTTGGGGTTTTATCTTTATTGTTGGGTTTTGCCTAGTGTCGTTCTTAGACCTTGTTTATTTATGATGGTGTAAGGCTTATGCCAAGTACTTAATTGCCTATTTACTTGATGACGAGATATTTATAGGTGATTTATGTGAAGGTTGAATCATTATGATTGTTGAACTTAATAGTTATTAGTCGGTGACTTGTTTATGATCTTTAATATTTGAATCATGATATGAATGAGAAGGTCTTATTATTTCCGCTGCAATGTATGCGATAAGCATGATATATATTTGGATTATATGCTAGGGTGATTATTGGTTTTTCACATGTAACGCTCTACTTGTGTCTACTTGTGTTTTATTTATTTATTTGGTCGAAAATTTTGGGTAGATTTAAGTAGGGTGTTACATCATCCACCACCTCATTCACAATCAAGATCCCGTCGAGAATTTGTCTATCTTTGATGAAAGCTGTCTGAGCCTCTGAAACAACACTTCCTACAACCAAACGAAGTCGATTTGCAAGAACCATGGCTAAGATTTTATAAAGACATCCCACCAAAGAAATAGGCCGATAATCATTAAGTTTTTTTGGGCTGTCAACTTTGGGAATAAGGGCTATAAAAGTAGAATTTATAACTTTGGCCAAACGTCCATTCCGGTGAAACTCCGATAGGAACCTCATTATGTCATCTTTCATCACATCCCAAAACTCTTTCATAAAACCAATGTTAATGTCATCTGGTCCAGGACTCTTGTAGCTATCACAATCCCACATTGCTGCTTTAACTTCGTCGACTGTGAAAAGCCTAACCAAACTGCTGTCATCTGAACCACTCAACTAGCGAAAATGAAGATTGTCAACCCTCAGCCTATCCGTGTTAATTGCCCTAAAATGGTAGGAAAAATGAGAAAAAAACTGCCTGTCGAATGGGCTGCACTGCCTCCACCCTCACACCATCCACCAGCACGGAAGACATAGTGTTCCTGCGCCTTCGACTTGCTAAAACTGAGTGAAAATACTATGAATTCGCGTTACCCTCTCGGAGCTAAAGGAGTCTAGACTGCTGCCAACAAATATTGGTATGAACACGAGTCAAGGAGTGCAAGTCGGATGTAATTCCATGCATCTCAGCAACCTCATCTTCAGTCAACACCTCTTTTTTCCCTTTCCAAATTGTATTAATTAAGTTAATTGTTTGTACTTTGTTTGTTACCTAATGATTAATTTTGCAGCAAGCTGATTTTGAGAGTCCCGTAGCTCTTCACGTCATGGCGGTTCTTCAAAAGACATGTCTTATCAAGCAGCCGTCCTAACTCTTCCGGTGAACCGAGTGAAAGCCGGTCTAGCCGTTCGAAACCTGTTTCAGTTTGCATCAACGAATGAAGTCCTCACTCACTGAATCATTCCGAGTTGCATGTGAAGCTTCTCAATTCCATTTCACTCACACAAGCCTTCAATTTCAATTGCATTTTCGTGAATCTGTAAGTTTTTTATTTCCATTCTCAATTCCTTACTGTTTTTGTGGTTGTGTTCTTAGATGATTTTTTGCACCAAGATATTTTTGGTATTTATTTTTTGGTGGTTGGATAGAGTACCACTTGTACTTCTCCCCATTAGTGGGGCTAGTACATTATGTACTTTGGTTCATCTTATATACTATACAAGTTTTTAGAAAATTTTGATTTATTTCTTTAATTGATTAATTGAATTTGGGAAATATTAATTTCTATAACTGATTATATATAAATAGATCAAGTAATTGAACATGCTTTATCTAATTTTAATAATGTTGATAAATGAAAATGTACAGTAATTGATAGGGTTGTTAAGCATTAGCTAGATTGACTCTTATTTTTATGTGAGCATTAGCTTAGATTGAATGTAGAGTAACTGTTGAATGTCGAAGCTGGAATCAATTCACTGGACCTAAACCATTATATAAATTTGCAGTCAATATGACAACTGTGTATGTAAATAGCCAAGTTAGATATCCTAATCAAAATATTTATAGTGTTTTTAAATGTTATGGCAGAATATATCCTTGTAGTAACACTTGAATGACTCATATCTTGCAGCTAATTGATAAGTTAGAAAAAAGGCTAATTTACAAGCTTTGAATCGTGACCTGAGTCTAGTCTCCCCTTGGTATTTTATTTCGCCTTTATTACTATTTTCTCATATATTTTTGTCTTGATGAGACCCATTTTTCTCCTTTCAGCTGATTCCGGATGATATGGAATTCCAGTCTGGAGACATGCCAAACTACACTACTTCAGATGGATCAGTATGTGTCATTTATAATAACTTTTCATTGGAAAATAAGAGAGCAAATCGTTTTTTCAGGGGTTCATTATTATGTGTTTTCTTCTATGTTTTTGACATTGATCATTTAGTTTTTTTGCAGGTTAAGATCCAGAAAGATAGTGAAGTGCAACTAAAGATAATTGGGACTCGAGTGGATGCTACTGAAATTGTAAGCCCTTATATATTGCATCTTTTACTTTGCTTTTATCAATGTTGTTAAGCTCCATCAGTCTTATCCAATTATACCTTAAGAAATTCAAATTAATAAGGTATGACTTCAGTTACAGCCTATGAAGTCCCGATACTCCAAAAATGGCAAAGTATCGTGTCCGATACGTGTCCAATACCGATACTCGTCCGATACTCTTTGATACTCGTATCGGAGAGTATCAGACAATTAAAATTATTTTTTTAAATAAAAAATTACCGATACGTGTCAGATACTTCTCCGTATCGGGGATTTTGAAAATTTTCCCATATCGGATTCGTATCGTATCACGTATCCGGGCTTCATAGGTTACAGCCAACTCAAGGTAACAACCTGCTTTAGTGAGTTTTCCATAAGAGAAGAGGGATCAAATTTGTATAGTTAGTTACCTGATTTGTTTGAATGTGATACTTTTTCCCTTCGTCTTCAGAAATTCCTCTTTATCTAAAAAAAAATATGTTATGGTGGCATTTGTTCTGTTGCCATTTTGACATTAGTGTATATAATAATGATTGGCCTCTATTTTATTAGTGCCTATATCAAGGAAGTGTATTTGACTGTTTAAGAACATAGTTCTAGATATTTAATTTATTTCTACAGATGTCATGGACAAAAATGATTTCCATCTCATTTGATTGGTTGACGACACTTGTGTCTGTTCTTACGAACTATTATATATTGTAGATTGTATCCAGACAACTTTCGGAACCAATTCGCTACCACATAGATGTGGATAAAGATTTTGTGCCACATTACCATAAACGTGTGAGTGTTTCTACATGTTCTTCGCTTGCAGGATTCGATGCCAGGGAATCTTTTGAAAACATGAGAGGTGCTGGCTTGGTTTGGAAAATGAAGCAAGTCTTATTGTTCAGGTTGTAGTAAATCAATTTTGTTATCTTGTGTTGGTTGTTGATCATAGGGTCTTTGTATTAGCATATTAACATAATTTAGTTTGTTTTGGTCGGGAGAGTTATGTACTCAGCTTTTTGAGATTACAAGACCTTTGTATTAGCATAAATTATGTACTCAGCTTTAGGTTGAATGTTGAATTGTAATGACATTTATATGTTGTAATGATAATCTGATTGAATGTTGAATTGTAGTGGTATTTTGAGATTTTTAAAATAAAAAAAAAATAGATTTAAAAAAAATGCAGGATTTAAAAAAAAAATTAAATTAAGTAAATATTTGACATCTGGTGGACTTGGTCAGATGTAAAATGTCCAATTTAATTAAAAAAAAAATTGAAACGTGTATACTTACTACATCTGGTGGACGTAAGTCAGAGGTAAAAGGTGTTGTTTTTACCCCTGGCACAAGTCAAACGTAAAAAGTGTATTCTTTCTACATCTTGTGCGCCTACATCTGACCCCCAGAAGATGTAAAAAGTGTTTTTGGACAGATGTAAAAAGTGTTTTTTCTACTAGTATCATATAGATTATCTATAGAAAAATTAAAAATCATTTGATATGTTATTGAGACACATCAAGATATCAAAAGATTTTCAAAAAAAATTTAAAAATTTATGGATGATCTATATGATATAAACTTTCAATCCAACAGTAAATTTTGTAAAATTCATATTCGGTATATCACTTGTCCACGGTGGACCACTTGTGAAGGTTAAGTCCCACATTGCTTAGAATAGTGGAGGTTAGACACTTTATAAGTAAGAGGACCGATAAACTAACGCCTTAAGGTTTTGGGTAAGAGTGTGTTGTCCAACTCACTTATAGAGTTGTTCTTAGACCCAATGTGGATGATCCCCCGGCTGCCCCCTCGCGTGACCCAACAATTATAACCAATATGAATTTTACAAAATTGACTGTCGGATTGAAAGCTTATATCGTATAGATCATCCATACAGTATTTTATTTTAAAACTCGAAAATTATTTGATATGTTACTGAGACGAATCAAAATTAACGGTATTCTATAAAACTCATAAACCGTTAATTTTGATGGGTCCCAATAACATATCAAATTATTTTCAATTTTTTTAAAAAAAAGTTTAGATCATCTATACGATATAAACTTTCAATCCAACGGTCGATTTTGTAAAATTTGCATTTGATATAATAGTATTGGCCACTTGAACACCATAAAAGACTTGATGAAGTCTTTCATATTATAATTGACCTACATTCAATATGCTTATTAAACTATGAAACACGAACTCCCACACGGATATTTGGTACAACATAGATACATATAAGTGATATAACTGAAGAAATTTAAAAAGAAACAAGGCATTTAGTATTTAGTATGGTGAACTAAAAAACTTGTCCACCATGGACCATGTTAAGTTAACGGTTAGATTTTGCTGCTGTATTAAATCTTATCATGTATCACTCTCACCATATCAATACTCATTCTCCTTCCTTCTCTCCTTGCTCGCACCAACACCAAGCAACAACCCACTTTATAAAAAAAATCCACAGTATCTTAGAATCTACAAAACATAAAAATCTCACCCAGAAAAAGAATGTTGCAAAGTGTTTAAAAGTGGGTTGTGTAACTTGTGTTCATAATGCAACCCCTTCCATAGTCTCTCTTTTAATCCCATTTTAACTTTAATAATCACTTTAGGGGCGAGCTTGATTCAGTCTTTCTTTTGATTTTGATTTTTAATAAATGGTTGAAGTGAACACTTAATAGATTTTAATATGAAGAAATTTAGAAAATATATATTAAGCAGATGAATAGGTGATGGAATAGCAAAATCAAAAGTAATTGATGGAAAATTTGAGAAGAAGACCCAAATGGAAATTCTCAAAAAACCCTTTTTTTTTCCACAAGAGCTTGTGTTTCTCTTTCACAAATGTTATCTTGTCATACTCTTTCCACTTCCACTGCCCTCGTTTTTTTTCATGTTCTTCATCTTCATTACGATGTTAAAAGTGAAAAAAAATAGCCAGATGAGATCTACACTGCATTGAAAAATGAGCATTCTTTGGTAGAACACAACATGATCATGGAAATTTCATTTTAGTTGTTGAAGTTTAAGAAATATCAAGATTTTGTTTACATTTTTAATGAAATTGATTTTCCTTTTGGTTTATTTTTTATTTTTGGGAAAAAAGGCAGAGCTAGAAAGAGAGCACATAGAGGAGAGGAAAGGAAGTATTAAAAAAATCTAGTGTTGAGTGACTATCATAAAATTTGGTTCACTTAATCTAATGGTAAAATATTAATTTCATCATGGTGGACAACTTTATAAGTTCACCATACTAAATGCCACCTGGTTGTGTATGTATTGAGAATAATGTCTAAATATCTTTTTGAAGATTTTAGTCTTGAATATATTTTAGAATTATATTTGAAATAAAATAATACTAGGATTTAAAATTTATATTTCAGTTTAGAATATTTAAGATTTGTTTAGAATTTTTAGAATTAATTTTTTTTTTAAAATATAAAATTTGTTTTTATTTAGTTCTATATATATAGAGCCATATAGTTATGAATATAGTTATGAATAATATACGAGAAAGAAAAATAAAACATGAGAGGATTCTCCATGTAACAATATACTTTCTTCTCCATTTTCTCCATCAAATATATTCCACCAAATTCCGCAATACCAAAAACACAAAAAACCATATCAGTGGCATCAGAGCGATAAGGTTCATACGGACCTGTGAAGATGGAAGAAGGAGAAGATGATGATGACGAAGATGAAGATGAAGACGAAGAAAAAGAAGAAATCAACAAAAACTCATAACCAAAAAACCATAACTACATCTTTATGTGTTACATGAGCACATGTAATAACCCATAACCAAAATCAAAACCAATACATGAAAAGTATGATACCTACACATGTATTATAACCCCATAACCCATAATCAATACATGAAAAGTAGGATACATACACATGTATTACAAAATCCAAAACCAATACATGAAAAATATGCTCATGTATCGCATGAAAATGTAGAGAAAAAAACAAAAATCAACATGAATTTGGGGCTGGATACAACACAAAGATATTCAGTCATGAAGGAGTGTTAAACAAAAATAGCAACAAATGATGTGGATGAACAAAAAAAAAATGATCTCTGGTTGGATACAACACAAAGATATTCAGTCGGGGAGGAGTGTTCAAAAGTTTTTCAATTCAAATCTCAGGTTGGATACAACACACAAAGATATCTCTCAAAGAGGAGTGTTGAGAATAATGTCTAAATATCTTTTTGAAGATTTTAGTCTTAAATATATTTTAGATTTATATTTGAAATAAAATAATATTAGGATTTAAGATTTATATTTCAGTTTAGAATATTTAAGATTTGTTTAGAATTTTTAGAATTAGTTTGTTTTTTAAAATATATGATTTGTTTTTATGTAGCTCTATACATAGAGTCATATAGTTATGAATAATATACTAGAAAGAAAAATAAAACATGAGAGGATTCTCCATATAACAATATACTTTCTTCTCCGTCTTCTCCATCAAATATATTCCACCAAATTCGGCAATACCAAAAACACAACAAATCACATGAGTATGTAGGGTCTTTCTAAAACTACATGTGTCCTTGCTTGCCTTTGGTGGGAATAATTAATGTTGTCAGCATTTCATCACTGTACTTTTTTCCAGCTACCAAACGTAAATGTAATTATGTAACTTAATAATGTAACCTAACCCCAAAGTTGATGGCTAGGCTCTGTTTTAAAGTCTAAAATATTGAATGGATAATGACCACTCTGCCAAGTATTTATTTTGTTGGTGACTTTAAATTTTTAAACTTCACATTTAAACAATTTGGTGTCAACACTTGTGAGATAACCATGTTGTTACGGGTTTGAAGAAAAATTAAACTGCAGATTTGAAAGGCTTACATTTTAATTTTACTGAACTCATTTTAGGTACAAAGTTTAGGACATAAATTGCCCGATTAAGATTGGTCCATAAGAGTAAATATTGGATGAAATGGATTAGAAACTTCTCTTCCCCCACTGCGTTTATCTTATTCTCTGAAATTCTAATTTTTTCCATGCATTAAAAGTTCAAAAACTATTTTTCAAATTTTTCTAGGGTAAAATATTATTTTCAATGGTAAAAAGGTTTCAAAAATATATTCTAAACTTTTTTCTCATGAGCAAAATTGAAATTTTAAGAGAATAAAATAAACGTGTAAGATAAGAGAAAATTTCAATAGATTATCTACAATCATGCAAATAAGATGACGTAGATTGGTCTAAAAGGTCCATATTGTAATTGCGTTTTTATAAAAATTGGAGGATTGTTATGTTAGCTTAATTCATAACTATTTAAGTGATCTATGAAGGGACATTGTTAAAGAGGCTGATATTTGAACTCTAAATTCATTTCTTCAACTTTCTAATATGTAATTCTAGTCATTAAACTGCTGGAAAAAAAAATCGAAAAACTATATATAAAAATGTCAATGAGTATCCTTACGACAATTGTGAAGAAAATATAAATTTTTTGTACTTGAAAAGTGGTTATTCAACTATTTTGATGTTTAAATATTATTATTTTCATTGCAAATTTTTTATATTTTATATTTTTAACGAGTACCCTTAAGTACTTGTTATATTTTATAGGTTAGGAATTTGAGATTGTTTAGTTCATTTCAACAATAGGAAATCCAATTTCAGAAATATATCTTTTTTCATTGTAAATTGAGATGTCTTCTCTTTTGTATACAATTACAAAGACTAAGTCTTCAAAATTAATAGGTCTCTAATAGATAAAAATTTCATTTACAATAGTTTTAATCCTGTTTGAAGAGACTTCATCTATCATTGATTAATTCATCTAAATGTTATTTTTTTTTATAATTAAAAATTGAATTATAAGTAGTACAAGGCGTACTCAGCCTTTACAATTCATAAACACCTTTAGATGCTATGAAGGCAAGTTAAAGCGTTATTACCCCAATCTACATAACCATAAGAAGATTTAGTCTCAATTCTACCTAGAAACCAAAACCACGAAATATACTTAATTTGATCAACGATTACAGGTAAGCACCTCTAAAAATTGTATTATTCCGAAGACGCCAAATACACCATGTTGTTACTAACCAAATCAAATGCCTCATCTTGGCCCCTTTCTTATCTTTCATCTAAATGTTCTTGACTTCATGTATTCAAATATCAATATTAAACCCATATATCATTAATTAATTCGTTTTAAAACAAATTGTCAAGTTGCTAAAGTGGATAAGTAGGATGATTGAGATTCGAATCTCAATCCCAATACATTATTACATATATAATGCAATGTTCTTGCCAATTGAAGTAAGTTCACCGAACAAGAAAAATAATATATTAATTGACACTTAATTGAAATAAATCTCCAATACAGCTAGACCAAAGCCAAAGCCTAAAGATAGCCTGTCTCTCTATAAATGACAAATGATAAATACTCTTTGAGTTGCGAACCGTATTTGATTGAGAAACAACTACTAGTTTACAAATCCCAAAAAAATAAGGAAAATGCTAAACAGGAGTTTAGATCTGCTCCATTATGTTATCCTCCAGTTTGTCCAATTTATTGCTTAGATATGTGACATGTGGCAGAGAAAATATTCAATGGTTAATATTTAAAATTAGAAAAATATGTTGTAATTGTAACAGCTGATTCTTCTTCTTCCTCTACACCACCTACCACTCTTCCTCCGCGGTAGGGTAGCTTTCCCTCTTCCTCTAAGTGCCGCCATCGCAATACCACTGTCAGTCCTTTCCCTCCGTTCCAGTGTGGCTTGCCGTCGTCATTATTTCGTTTAAGATTGTTGCTAGGATATTATTTGGTAAATTTTATTAAGATTTAAGTTAGTTTGGTTGTTGCATAAAAAATTAGGGGAGTTTTTATCAGTTTAGGAATGATCTAGGATATTTTTTCCTATCACTTTGCAAAGATTTGAGAATTGCCACAAGAATTTGGGGAAAAATGTAGATCCAAAACGGTGGATTTGAGAGAAAAAGAGTACTGTTATTATGTTAGTGAGATTGTTAAGTTCCACCTTTATCATGTTTGAATCAAAGTCCAATGACAATATGGTTCTTCTCTTCTCTAGAGAAAATGGTGATTTGGGTTCTGTGTCTTCTTTGTGGTAGGACGACGCGACGACGAAACTGCATAATGATATGGCGGTGGAACAACAACGGTGCTGCTAGATTTGAATTAGAAGAACAGCAGCAGTGGTGAGTGTGATGAGAAGAAAGAGACGACATGTTGTGTTGTGTGAGAGTAGAAGAAAAGACATTTTTATGTTAATGTTAGCCATTGAAATATTTAATTGCCACATGGCAGAATCTGTGTGGATCCGGATAAATGGAGGATAAGAGCAATGGAGGTGACCCAAACTCGCTAAGGCTCTGTTTGGATTGACGGAACAGAATGGAACGGAGCGGAACGAAATAAAATGGAATGGAGCGGAATGAAATAAAATGGAATGGAGCGGAACGGAATGGAAAGGAACTGAGATTTCATTCCACTGTTTGGGTATTTTTAACATGACATGAATAATATTTTAATTATGAAGTTCATTCCATAGCATACACCCCAAATTGGATGGAATGAAAATTGGAGGTTTGAATGGTATGGGATGGAATGGATTCCATCATATTCCATTACATTCCATCCATTTTTAACATATCCAAACAATGGAACCTAATTATTTACCACTCCACTCCATTTCATTCTATCATGTACCACCAATCCAAACATAGCCTAAACAGTGTCCCGACACGAGTTGGGATCCTCTCCATTTCCAATCATCTCCATTTATTCCATTACCAAAGTTTTTAAATATTTTAAGGTGCAAAAAAGTAATTTCGCCTCATTTAATGTCACACTTTTGCATTTATATTTCCAAAACTATATATTAATTTAAGAAATGAAAATAATTGGAAATTTAGAGGTTCTCAACTCCCCCGACACTAGTTAAGCATATAAATAAAGAAATTCAGTTTTGGAACTTGTGCATTCAATACATTGAAACGGTAAAATATTCTCTTACTAACACTAATTTTATCTTTTATTTCTATTTTTGGCATGCTTAACAAGTGACATGGGGCATTGTTTAGCATGACCCAAAAAATAAAACTACTAGTTTAGAAGTTTAAATATTTTATAAACTTGTTCCAAAGGTTTCCAAAAAAAACATCAATAGCTAGCTAAAACTCCTTTCTTTGTTCAACACAATCAACCACATAGTAAGATGAAAAACGTTCCACTTGTTCACAAAACATCTAAACTTCAAAACAAAACACTAGTTTTTGATTTTGAAGGTACTCTTCTAAGATCCACTTCACTTTTCCCTTACTTCATGCTAGTTTCTTTTGAAGCTGGTGGAATACTAAGATCTCTCATCTTATTTCTTTCATACCCTTTAGTATGGCTAGTTGGTGAATATCAACTAGGACTAA
The DNA here is from genome assembly GCA_951799995.1 of Trifolium subterraneum. Classification (NCBI taxonomy): domain Eukaryota; kingdom Viridiplantae; phylum Streptophyta; class Magnoliopsida; order Fabales; family Fabaceae; genus Trifolium; species Trifolium subterraneum. The sequence continues at coordinate 27,664,843 of OX637467.1, forward strand.
AAATTATGGTTTTCATAACATTTTTTGGCATAAAAAAGGACACATTTAGAATAGGAACAGCTGTTCTACCAAAGTTCTACTTAGAAGATGTTGGTTGGGAAGGATTTGAAGCTGTTATGTGTTGTGAAAGAAAAGTTGCTTCTAGTAAGTTACCAAGAATCATGGTTGAAGGTTTCTTAAAAGACTATTTAGGTGTTGAAGCTATTATTGCAAGAGACATAAAGTCCTTCAATGGTTACTTTTTGGGTTTGTTTGAGAAACATAAACCAACTACTTCCTATGATGTTAAAGTACTCCTAACAAGCAAAGATAATAGCATTGGAATTGTTGGTAGCCATATTGAGTATATTGACCAGAAACTTTTCCCTCATTACAAGGTTTGGTTTTTTATTTATGACATGACACACACATGTTTACACTTCACACACATGTTTTGCTTCTTTTGAATCACAAAACAGCACGGTGATTTCTCTGAATATTTGATAGCCAATGTTTGGTTCCACATTTGGCGATGTCGGAAGCTGTGGGTATAGATTTTAGAGGTGTAAAATTAATTTTGACATGGTTGATTTTGTTTTATGTTTTTTATTTTCTATCTTTTTTGTTCTTTTGTTTTTTATTTTATTTTTCTTTTTACTTTCTCCCAGGGTAAGATTTGTCCCCAATTTAATTTTTTTAAGCGTTAAATATGTTTTTGGTCTTTCTAAATATACTAAATTTTATTTTTAATTTCCTTAAAAGTTTCTTTCGAACTTTGATCCTTTTAAATTTCCAGTTTTTAATTTTAGTCTCGACTTTTTCTTAAAAGTTCGTGTATCATGTTTGAAATGACTTCTTCTAAAAAACATATCATCATTAACATCTTATAATACTATTTAATTCAATAATTTAGCTATTTAATCTTTAATTTTCGTTAATTTATCTATAATTTAAATTTAAAGGTTTTATATTGAGTAGTTAAATAATTAAACTTTGTTATTTTAAGGTTTTAATAAGGATATGTTTTAAAAAAGTTATTTATAACATGATTCGTGAACTTATGAAAAATAAAATAGGGACTAAAATTTAGATGGACCAAAATATAACGAAAATTTTTAGAGGGAACAAAAATAAAAAATTTTATATTTAAAGTGGCTAAAAACATATTTAGCCTTTTTTTTTAATATTATATATGAGTTAAGATGGATAGAATTAGTATTACTAGATGTCTCTCTAATGTCTTAGGGTCTGTTTGTTTCAGCTATAAAAAAATAGATTTTTTTTTTGTATTTTGTAAAATAGATTTTGTAAAACCGTTTTTCAAAATATTATAAGTTTTTTTTGTATTCATTTTTTCTGAATCGAAACACTAATTTTGACAGCATATAACATAAATGTACTCCAAAAATGATTTTTGTGAAAAATCACAATTTTTTCAAAAAGTTGTATTTCAAAAATGATTTTTGTGAAAATTTATTTGAAATAGCTTCAAAATTAAGTGATTTTTTAAAATTTTGATATCCAAACTTTTTTTCAATAAAATGATGAAATACCTAAAATAGCATTTTCAGAACAACTATTCAAACAAAAGTTTTGAAACTTTTATAAAAATTTTCTTTGTAAATTTTTTTTATACAAAATTTTCTAACACTACAAAATCTATTTTTTAAAAAAATCTAAAACAACCGGGGTCTTAATGCTCTTAAGTTACCTAAAAATAAAGTTTGGTTGCTGTAAAAAAGAATTGATTATTTGATTTTTACTTGAAGTTAAGATTCGTAACTTTTGACTCTAAAATTGTTTTTCCTTGAAATTTATTGATCAAAAAATTCATCTTTACATTAATATATTCAAACTTAAATCACTTTATCTTCAATTTAAATCTAGACGGTATTAAATTTGTAAAATTAATTCAGTCAAAATCAATTTTTTTTTACACCAAAATCAAACAAATACATAATTTAGTTTTTCTCAAAATAACGAAAATAAATTTCTTAAAGTAAAAAAGTGATTGCAGTTGAATCTCAACCATATGATTTTGATCAATAATTTTAAATTCGCATTGTCGTGATTCTGTCAAACTCAGTCATTGCTAGTCTTAAATTTGCATTGTCCTGATTCTGTCAAATTCACTCATTGTACATTCAAATTCCAAACACACTTCATATTTTTTTTAAGCCTAACAATAATAAATTTTGGTGTTTTTTTCCCTTCTATATTTGCAGAAGGTTTGCTTTATGTTAAGTTCTGATGAAAGGAGAAATTGGAGATTACTACCAAGAGAGTGCTATCCCAAGCCATTGATTTTCCATGATGGAAGATTAGCTTTCAAACCCACTCTAACATCTTCACTAATCATGTTTATGTGGTTACCACTTGGATTATTTCTTGGTATTTTCAGAGTTATATTTGGTGTTTCATTGCCTTTTAATGCATCAGCTCCAATATTAGCATTTTCAGGGACAAGAAGCACAGTTTCATGGCCTCAAAGCTCGATCTCTTCGGCCGAAAACCAAAAGAATCAAAAGAATATGCTTTATGTTTGCAACCATAGAACTTTGCTTGATCCACTTTACATTTCACACACTATAAACAAACCACTCTCAACAGTCACATACAGCTTGAGCAGAATCATGGAGATTATTTCTCCAATTAGAACTACGCGGTTAACGCGCGACAAAGACCGAGACAAGAAATCGATGGACAAAATGCTTAGTGAAGGAAACCTTGTTGTTTGTCCAGAAGGAACAACTTGTAGAGAGCCTTATTTGTTAAGGTTTAGTCCTTTATTTGCTGAACTAACTGATGATATTGTTCCTGTTGCTGTTGATGTTAAGGTTAGTATGTTTTATGGAACAACAGCTAGTGGACAAAAATGGTTGGATGCCTTTTTTCATTACATGAATCCAAATCCTGTTTATTTAGTTAAAATCCTTGAGAGGTTACCAACATCACAAACATGTCAAAAAGGTGGAAAATCTGGTGTTGAAGTTGCCAATTATGTGCAAAATGAAATTGGAAAGAGTTTGGGATTTGGTTGCACCAATTTGACTAGGAAAGACAAATATATGATCTTGGCTGGTAATGAAGGTGTGTTAATAACTTCCAAGTAAGTAACTACAAAAGTTCATTTATGTTTTTATTCAAAAAAAAAAAGTTCATTTATGATTGTGTGTCACATTTATATCTCAACCACTTTATGGGCTATCTTAGTTTGAAATAGTGATAACAATTATTTAGTGGGTCAGTGATAGTGTGGTGAGGAGTTTTATGTTGTTATAAACAGTAGTGACTAAAATATTGTAATATTTATATAGGGAATTGTAGTTGTTGTGTTGAGAATTATTAACTGTCACTCAAGCTGTTGAAAATTATTTTTCTTTTGGTTTATATATTTTAGTTTTATTTTTAAAACAGTTTGCTTAAATAGGGAGGAAAATAAGTTTAATGGGCATAAGACTAATATTGTAAAGTAAATATGAAATTATTATTTACAGTTTAATATTTACAACATTCTCTCTCAAGCTATGTAACGACAATCCTAAGGGTCAATTTTTGAAACTACATTTTACTTAACTATGTTGAAGGGTCAATTTTTGAAACTACATTTTACTTAACTATGTTGAAGGGTCAATTTTACTATGTTGAAGGGTCAATTTTTGAAACTACATTTTACTTAACTATGTTGAAGGGTCAATTTGTGAAACTACATTTTACTTAACTATGTTGATTTATTGCAAAATGAAATTTGAACATCAATATATGTAACTCAAATACGGCATCCTTTTGTTTTGGTCGAGTACATATTTTCAAAATTTATGTAATACCATAAAGTGATAAAACAAATGAAATTTATTTTTATTAAAAAAAAGAAAAATTAAAAATATATATACTCCCTATGTCCCAAATTATAAGGGAAAAAACCCCATTTTTTGGTCTCAAATCATAAGGAAAAAACTATTTTCAAGAATGTTTTTTTTTATTCTCATAAAATTAAATGCAATTTACATTTAATTTTCTCTCTCCCCCTTTTTCAATAAACAACAACCAATAAAAATTATTTTTATATCATTTCATGCACCTTATTCAAAGAAAAACTCCTAAAAACATTTTTCAAATTCTCATGTTTTACTTTTTTTATTAATAAATGTGATTTTTTTTTCTCTTTAGGACGGACGAGTATACATTAATCACATACGATATCTCAAATTTGATATTCAAATAACAAAATTGATGCATGATTTAAGGAGCAATTGAGGGTTCAAGTAACCTCAAGTTGCTGATCAGAAAAACATGTTTTTTTGTGCAAACTAACAATACATAAAAATAACATGGAAAGGAAGTAACGATAGTAAGATGTAATGGTATTTGGTGTAAGTGCCGTCTATGGGCATAAGTGAATTTAGGTGTTGTTTAAATTTATTTTCTCTCAATGTGATCGTGCGCATTGTATTGCATCAATTGCGATATTAATAAAATTTAGCTGTTAAAAAAAATGTAAGAGTAACAACAAGCACATATACCTTGCTCTTTTTTTTTTTTTTTTGAGGGCACATATACCTTGCTCTTTTCGTATCTAGTTATAAACTTTTTTCTATTTTTTCTTTGTTTCTTAATATAATATTCTTTTCAAAATCCAATGTACATTAATAAATTTTTTTACAAATATATTTCTACCTTTTGATAAATTTTGTTGATGGGTCTTATATACTCTCTCCGTCCTAAAACATAAGAACTAATTGACTATTGCATGTAGGGGTGATCATATCCGAATCAATCCAAAAGTAAAACCGCAAACCGAACCAATCCAAACCGAAACCGCAAAAAAACCGCATTTAGTTTAAACCGCACGGATAGTTTTTCATCTAAACCGCGCGGTTTGGTTAGGTTTGCGGTTTTCATTTTAGAAAACCGAACCAAACCGAACCAAACCGCAATACTTAACTTAACTGTTGTAAAACGGTTTACTGACTTTATAAAAAAAACAGAAAACGATTTTTTCAAAATTGGCAACGAAATAAATTATTGGCTGAGTCGCGTACTAGGTCGCTTTCTTTAAGACGTTTCGCGGAACTACTCGATAAAGTGCACTGTAGTATATCGACCGCGAAGTCCCCAGGATAAAACAGCCGTTTTCGAATAAATACCGATGAACTACTGCACTGTAGTATCGGTCAAAAATACACCAGTAATGGTTTGAAAAACCACTCGATAATTGATATGCAAATATCAATTCAATACGGTGATAACCGTTCGTAATGCATTATTTATAGGCAAGTGAGGAGCTGAAATCAGAGTGATAAGTGGAGCCGAAAATCACCCAGTCAAAGCAAAACGTGGGAGAATTTTCAGGGATCCGTTATTTGACCCGTTAGTGGATGAGTCACCGTGTAAGACTTGGTCTAAGTCACATTTCAAATGTGCGAAAATAAAGGGACACACATTAAAGAAAATTAATTAGAATTTTCTTTTTCTCCGCATTAAAAAATTAATATATCACATGACCCAAGTCCAAGCCCGGCCCGGCCCGATCCGAGCCGAGCCGGCCGGTCGGACGGACGGCGGCGGCGGCGCGCGCGTGTGATATTCGGCATGGTGTGCGGTCTCCCTTTCATACAAAAGTGGGTACCCCAAGGGCACACCCTTAGTGGTCACTTTGTAGTATATAAACACTACCGTGAAGTGTGTTCTTAGCAATGTGGGACTCAAAAGAGTCTTTTTTCAATTCACACTACACATGGTTCTAACACTTTGTGTTTACTTCAATACCAAGTTTCCTCCATATACTCATCATGTTCCAACAATCCCCCACTTGAATTTAAAAAAGTTGTTTCAGTCATAACGTTAAACGTTTCAGTAAGATTGTGCATAAGCGAAGGTGAACTATGTCTTGGAACCTTCACGTAGCTAGTAGGAGCCTGATTAAACAAGAGTGACGATTAGTCTTGGAACTCTATCTCAGATTTTCCTCAAACCAGCACACAACCTTTCTCAAGGTGTATTCTTAGGCCCGTGCATTAATGGCCCTGCACGACTATCCCAGTTTCTTGAATGCTCTAGGAATTCGCCCCGAAACTCCAGAGGAACCGGCCTCAGTTCCACATTCATATAGGTGATTCTATCAAGAGTACTCCCGATGTACTCCACTCATATAGAGTATAGATTTCATTAAGAGTTTTACTAACTCAACCTTTTTTTCTTTTCAGGATTCATGCCTAATATACTTGCATGTTCACTTCATATTACTCACGACTTGTTGTTTACCCATTGGAACCTAATTCTTGGGATCTCCAGTCTTTTAGGTTGGGTTACCATCATAAGCAACTCATAGGCATTAGTCCCATCTTGACAGATGTATTTTGGACTTTCTCTCTAGCCAGTCCTTTCGTCAAAGGATCTGCTAGATTATCATTAGTGCGTACATGATCCACTCTCACCGCACCTGTAGTGATGAACTCTCTCACTGTGCTGTGCTTTCTTCTAATTTGACGTCTTTTACCGTTATAAAAACGATTCTCTATTTTAGCGATAGCTGCAGTACTATCACAATGGATCAAGACAGCAGGCATAGGTTTTTCCCATAAGGGAATCTCAGATAACAAGCATCTAAACCAGCTTGCTTCTTCACTAGCAGTTGCTAGTGCTATCATTTCAGATTCCATAGTGGACTGGGCCAAAATGGTCTGTTTCTTAGACTTCCATGATACAGCTCCACCGGCTATACTAAATATAAAGCCACTAGTTGCTTTGGAATCATCTGACAAGGTGTTCCAATCAGCATCACTGTACCCTTCAAGTACAGTTGGAAATCTCTGATAGTGTAATCCTAGATTCATGGTCCTTTTCAGGTATCTCATGACTCTTTCAATAGCGTGCCAATGCTCATTACTGGGTCTGCTAGTAAACCTGCACAAGAGTCCCACGACATAGGCGATGTCGGGTCTAGTACAATCAGTGGCATACCTAAGACTACCAATGATGCTCGCATATTCTGTTTGTCTTACGCTATCACCAGTGTTCTTAAACAGTTTTACACTGGGATCATAAGGTGTGCAGGCAGGTTTACAGTCATAATAACCGTATTTCTTTAGGATCTTTTCCACATAATGTGATTGATCTAGGGATATCCCCTTCTCAGACCTAGTGATTTTTATTCCAAGAATCACACTTGCTTCTCCGAGGTCTTTCATATCAAAGTTGTTACCCAACAGAGATTTTACATTATTTACGGCAGAAAGGTTTGAACCAAATATCAGCATGTCATCTACATAGAGACATATTATAGTGCAAATGTTGCCATCGCATTTGTAGTAAATGCATTTGTCACTCTCATTGAGTCTAAACCCATTCGATACCATTAAGTTATCAAACTTTTCATGCCATTGTTTTGGAGCTTGTTTAAGACCATACAGAAATTTATCTAACTTGCAGACTTTAGTTTCTTGCCCATGTATAACAAACCCTTCAGGTTGTTCCATATAGATTTCTTCTTCTAAGTCACCATTTAAAAAAGCGGTTTTAACGTCCATTTGGTGTACAATTAAGTTATAAAGAGCTGCTATAGAAATAAGTACTCGAATGGACGTTATTCTAGTGACAGGTGAAAACGTGTCGAAGAAATCAATATTTTTTCTTTGTCTAAACCCTTTGGCTACAAGGCGAGCCTTGTATTTTTCAACCGTGCCATCGGGTTTTAGTTTCTTTTTCAAAATCCATTTGCAACCAATTGGTTTGCAGCCGGGAGGCAAGTCTACTAAGTGCCATGTTTTGTTAGATTCTAGAGAATCCATCTCATCATTATCTCATCATTAATAGCTTCTTGTCAAAGATCTGCATCCATCGATGACAAGGCTTCTTGAAGATTTGCTGGATCTTCATTCAATGTATAGGCCGCATAATCCGGACCATAGTCTTTAGCAACTCTTACACGTTTGCTTCTACGAAGTTCAGTTTCTACTTCGTCATTGCTATCCGCATTTGGTATCACAGGAACGTGACTCGAGTCAGGAATATTATCCTGTTCAGTGCCCCCACTATTTCTTGATTTAAAGGGAAATTTATTTTCATAGAAATCTGCATCATTACATTCTATGATCACTTTTTCATTTAGGTCGTAAAACCTATATGCTTTACTGTTTGCTGCGTAACCAATGAATACACATTCATAGGCTCTACTAGCGAGTTTAACTCGCTTCGGGTCCGGTTTACGGACATATGCTAGACATCCCCAAGTTCTTAAATAAGACAAGTTTGGTTGTCTTTTCTTTAATATTTCATAAGCAGATTCGCTTCTTTTAGATTTGGGAAGTCTATTCAAAACAAAGCAGACAGTCAAAATTATTTCCCCCCACCAATGTTTAGCGGCACCAGAATTTAACATAATAGCAACAACTAATTCAGTAAGAGTTCTATTCTTTCTTTCTGCTTTACCATTCATTTCAGGGGAATATGGCGCAGTCGTTTCATGTATAATTCCGTATTGTTTATAAAATTCATTAAATAAACTAGAATTATATTCGGTTCCCCTATCACTACGAAGTCTCTTGATTTTCGTAGTAAACTGATTTTCTATTTCATTCACAAAAACTTTAAACATATCAAATGCATCACTTTTATTTTTCATTAAATAAACAAAAGTATAATCTCAGCAATCATCAATAAAAGTGATAAAATAACGTTTGTTATTTCTAGTCATGGTTCCATCTAGTTCACATATATCAGAATGTATAAGTTCCATTGGTTCAGATTCTCTTATAATAACTGATTTATGTTTGCTCTTTGTTATTTTAGCTTGACTACAAAATTCGCATTTTTCTTTGTCATTAAAACTAAGTTTAGGAATTAAGCCTAAGTTACTTAAATTAGAAATTGAGCGCATATTAACATGACAAAGTCTAGAATGCCAAATATTAAAATCACACAAAGAGTAAACAGAAGTAGAAATTTTATTCATAACATCAAATTCAACATTAAGCTTAAACATGCCATCAGAGGCGTACCCCTTCCCAATAAAAATATCATTCTTAGTGATGGTGTACATATCAGCCCCAATAGATTGATTAAACCCAGCCTTATTTAAAAGAAAACCAGAAACAAGATTCTTTTTCATCTCAGGAACATGAAGGACTTCTTTCAAGATAAGAGTCTTCCCAGAGGTGAACTTCAAAACAACATCTCCAATACCAGCAACATCAGAAGTGTGAGCGTTACCCATCTGCACCTTCTTATTTTCAGCATTCGTGTATGTTTTAAACATAGCACGATCATAACAGACATGGCGGGTAGCGCCAGTATCTATCCACCACCCATCAGTACCACCGACCATATTAATTTCGGTGATTATACAAGTATATGGCTCATCAGCCACATTCACATTAATATGTGCAAGGTTAGCCGGTTTAGGCCTCTTTGGATTTCTGCACTTCTTTGACATATGACCTGTTTTCCAGCAATTGAAGCAATAAAATGGATCAACAGCGTCATTCCTAGGAGGTGGTTGCTGATGCTGCCTAGCATTATGGCCCCTAACCGGGTTACCATTCTTAATTCGGTTTTGGTTGCGGCTCTGATTCTGAATTTTTAATGGTTTGCCCGTAGGCTTCAGAGCTGCACCGAATTTCTTTTTATTGTTATTAGAAACAACCAAGATCTTTTCTTCTTCTTTCATATCTTGTTTCCGAGATTCTTCTTCTATACGAAGACGGGTAATCAGACCTTCAATGGAAAACTCCTTTGTCTTATGACGGAGCTGATTCTTAAAATCTTTCCAACTAGGGGGCAACTTATCAATAATGACAGAAATTTGAAACTGCTCATGTAAAGGCATACCTTCGGTTATTATCTCATGAGCAATCTTCTGAAACTCATGTGACTGCACTTCCACCGACCTCTCATCCACCATCTGATATTTCAGATACCTACTCACAGCATACTTCTTTGCACCAGCTTCTTCCGTATCATACTTTTTGCTTAAAGCCTCCCACACATCACTTGCTGTTTCATAAGTTCTGTAATAATCATACAGATCATCTTCTAAACCATTAATGATATAGTTTTTGCAAACATAATCATTATCAATCCATAGCTGCCTTTCTTTTTCAACTTGCAGCGCCTTTTCTTTTAACTGTTCTGCCGTAGCCTTACCTTTGTCAGGTTCAGCAGCAGAAACAGTTTGACCGTTGGTGTTAACGGGCTATTCTTTTGTTCCTGAAGCCGAAGCATCAGTCGGTACATCAGGAACAACAGGAATAGGATCTTTCAAAACGTAGGCACATTTTTTCAGGGTCAGGAAGAAAAACATCTTTTGTTGCCAACGTTTGAAATGATTACCTTCAAACTTAAACGGCCTTTCTGTAGCACCGACAGAAGAACTACCAATAATCTCTTCGTTTGCCATGATATTTTCGAAACGTCTTAAAATTGTTGTAAAACGGTTTACTGACTTTATAAAAAAAACAGAAAACGATTTTTTCAAAATTGGCAACGAAATAAATTATTGGCTGAGTCGCGTACTAGGTCGCTTTCTTTAAGACGTTTCGCGGAACTACTCGATAAAGTGCACTGTAGTATATCGACCGCGAAGTCCCCAGGATAAAACAGCCGTTTTCGAATAAATACCGATGAACTACTGCACTGTAGTATCGGTCAAAAATACACCAGTAATTGTTTGAAAAACCACTCGATAATTGATATGCAAATATCAATTCAATACGGTGATAACCGTTCGTAATTGAAACAACAAATAATTTTCGAAGAAGAGAAATAGAGAGAAGGGGAAAAAACAGTTTCTCAGAATGCAGAGAAAAGAAGCCAAAAAATAACTGAAGAACGAAGCATTATTTATAGGCAAGTGAGGAGCTGAAATCAGAGTGATAAGTGGAGCCGAAAATCACCCAGTCAAAGCAAAACGTGGGAGAATTTTCAGGGATCCGTTATTTGACCCGTTAGTGGATGAGTCACCGTGTAAGACTTGGTCTAAGTCACATTTCAAATGTGCGAAAATAAAGGGACACGCATTAAAGAAAATTAATTAGAATTTTCTTTTTCTCCGCATTAAAAAATTAATATATCACATGACCCAAGCCCAAGCCCGGCCCGAGCCGGTCGGACGGACGGCGGTGGCGGCGCGCGTGTGTAATATTCGACATGGTGTGCGGTCTCCCTTTCATATAAAAGTGGGTACCCCAAGGGCACACCCTTAGTGGTCACTTTGTAGTATATAAACACTACCATGAAGTGTGTTCTTAGCAATGTGGGACTCAAAAGAGTCTTTTTTCAATTCACACTACACATGGTTCTAACACTTTGTGTTTACTTCAATACCAAGTTTCCTCCATATACTCATCATGTTCCAACATTAACTATATCAATTAATAGCAATCAACATATTACCTAGTCCAACTTAGCAAGCTCAACCCAAATTGAGTCCATAAAACAGTACGTTGTGAAAACATATCATTTAACGCGATCCAAAACTATATTATTGGTATTAAAAACAAGTTTTTATGTATATGCAATTTGTGTATATGCATATTATATCACGTAAACAATAAATAAATTAAAATTTCCTATGTTTATTTCATAACAAGTTGGTAATATCGTCATATTTTTTATATCGCAATAAACCGCACCAACCGAACCGATCCTAACCGCATTGGTTTGGTTTGGTTTGGATTGGATGACTTTTTAAAAAGCAACCGAACCAAACCGAACCGCATGTATTTTTATCTTGCGGTTAGGATGGCTTTTTGGCTCAAAACCGAACCGAACCGCACCGCGAGCACCCCTAATTGCATGTACGCCAATGCAGAATTTTGATTATGAATATCTTTAATTGTCTATTAGTAAAAATTATAGAAATTTGATATTTTGAAAATATTCATCGAAACAAATCAAACAAAATCTTATAAGATAATATCTACATTTATGTACTTTTAAAAAAATGCGGTCAAAACAAAACATATAAATAGTACATTTAGTCAAAGTAGGTCTTATAAAATGGGACAGAGGGAGCTATAAGTATGGAGGAAATATTTTCTAGCCCCACCAACAATTTTTTTTTTCATCCGCCACTGCCTAAATTTTTTTCAATTGCATTGTTAAGCCACTGTGCACCATTGAATTTGCCTTTTTAAAATGTACAAGAAAATATTATTATGACGTACTAACAATACTTTTCGTTATATTATTTATTCATTTCTATTTTAATTTTTTTATTTGTGTGTCTCAATATTTTTGAGATGAAGTTGTGCTTGCGCCCTATTAAGTATTTATCAACACAGGGGCTTTAGCCCTCTTTTTCTACCAAAAAAAAACATATTTATCTACCCATCCCATTGTTTCTGCCTTGTGGTTTTTCTATGGCTTGAACTAGCATATCTTAGGAATTTTTCTCTTCTGCCCCCCGCAACTCTTTTCTTCCCTCCAAAATTTCGATTTTGTCCTAGAATAAAAACTTCGAAATGCGTTTTTTGAAGTTTTTTTAGTTCAAATTCGGAAAATACATTTCAAAGTTTTTATTCAAGGCAAAACAAATTTGGAAAACGCGTTCTAAAGTTTTTATTCGAGGGCAAAAATAAAAATTTTGGAGCGGGGGAGAAAAGAGATTAGGAGGGGGGAAGAGAAATCTTCATGTTCTAGGGACATTTACTCAACCCATATCATATTGGGCATGTAGATCGACCCATCACCGAGTACGAGAATCCATGACCCGAACTAGAATTCGTGCATCAAAGGGGGTGTACATATACCCCTACTTGGCCAAAGATTTGGCGAGCACAATCATGACTCATGATGCAGAGAGAAATGTGACATCCATTATTTGAGTAAGTTGGCCATCGTTCGGCCACGATGAGGAAAAAAGCTAGTCAGACATAAACCCTAATTCATCGATTGTAAATCCTATTACGCTAAAAAGCCAATATTCATGACACATTTGTTGACAATTTTTAATACCTCATATATATATATATATATATATATATATATATATATATAGCAAGAACAAAGGCAGTGATAATCTCTTCTGGTTTTGTTTAATTACATGCAAAAGTAAAATAGTCTTTCACCATGCATAAGTGTTATTTTTACCGTTGAGTCAATATGTTTCATCATATAACTTGATTCAATCGTGTGAATATTGATCCAATACCGAAAACCAAATTGTGTATGGTTTCTTTTCTTATATAGGATTGACCACCTTCCATCGACTACAAAATTTTTGATTTATGACAACGGCTGAAAACCGTTGTATAATTTGATAAAACCATTGTCTTTGGTTTTGACAAGGGTTTCAGTGCCACAGGCAATTACAACAAATTATAACTGTTGCCTATAACTATTAAAGAACAGATTAAGACTGTTGTCCATAACCATTTAAAGGAACATATTTAAGCTGTTGCCTATAACTAAATCACCACAAGTAAATTTGAGATCAACTACAAAAGGGTTTGTAGCTAATTCCTAGCAATTTCGCAGCCAAATCCAAGCTTTTCATAATTAATCAACACTGATTGGGCTAGCAAATAATAGTATAAAAAGCCATACCACAAATTATTTTGACCTTTTGCAATTAAAAGAATCTTTCAGGTCAAGTTACATAATTGGAACAAAAAGAATCTTTCAGGTCAAGTTACATAATTGGAACAAAAGAATCCTTAATCATTGTGATTGTTTTGGAGACATTAACAAGTAAACTAAACTCTAAACACACGATGTTATATAAAAAAAGAGAGAACAATTATTCTCAATTGTATTGTTATCATCAAAAACTTATATTAACTTCTACAAAATTAACAGCACTATCTCAGGTGCAAGCTAGCTTAGACATACAAAACATTCATACGGAAATGTAGTTAATTAGTAGGGGTGTTACCTTGCCTTCCATTGGATTCTGACGCCTCTGCTTCAAGTTTGGCTTACTATTTTGGCTTTTTAACACACGAAACAAAGAATTAATAAGTTCAAGGAAATATTAAGATCAAGTTTAGATTTTGGAATTTTGAACTTCATAGTAACACCAATAGATTATTAGGATAGATTATAAAGCTTGAATCATTCATCATTCATATATATAGATGCTAATACTGCATAATAATACAAAAAGACTTCAAATTCATTAAAAAAAAATAGCATGCATTTGATTGATTTCTCCTACACATATCAATGAACTAATATCTTCACTTATTTAATCAGTACCCAAAACGCCAAGGATGACTGAAAATCAATCTATTATACAACCAAAGTTCCAATAAAAGACTATATATTAGGTACACATGTAAATTGCAGCAAAGTAATCATGTAGCTCTAAAATTTTTCACCTCCAAAACCACATAATTAATACAGGTGCAGCCATAAAAAATGGAAAAGAAAGAAAAAGAAACCTAATAGTTGAAGAAATTGAGAATACCTTTAGATTTGGAGCATCATCACCTCATATTTTCATACTCATTTTCATTCTCAGCATCAATGTATCAAGGAACCCCTGTATCAATGTTTCCATTCTCAGCATGCATGAATTTAGTCTTAAAACAAGAATTTACGAACACGGTGGAACTAGAAGTTATATCTAATTAAAACTCAAACAAACCAAAATACGATCACTAGCAACTGAAAATTTTGGGGGTTTGAAAGAGAATTTAATGATGAATAAAAAGAATCTAATACCTTCAGAGATTGTAACCAGTTGAAGGATTAATCTGCCGCTCGATGAACTCATTTTAAATATTCCTATAAATAGTCCTATAAATAATAAGCTATCAGACTCTAGCTTATTGTCTAAAATCATCATAAAATTAAAATCAATCATATAAGCTATCAGACTCTATAGATGTGCAATCATATAATTATTGAAGTGCTTAAAATGAATATACTAAACATGCTGATAAAGGTGCACATATTCAGTTCAATGTTTGAAGCACTTTTTGCAAGGTTAAAACTTAAAACCATCATTCAATGTGACCCTAGTGGAAAATTTATTGGACAAGGAACACCATGACGTGGAAAATCAGATGACATGATATACATATTTCACGTGAAACATATCTATAGAGGAGATAAGTTCCTCTTCTCACCGAAGAGAAGAATCAATGTGACCGAAATCAGGATTGCTATTCTAAACAGTTTCACAAGTGCTTATGTCAGTGGATTACAGATGAAAACAAGTCAATCCAAACAGGGTGTGTACCTCCATGGCGGCTGCATTACAAATTAGCAAGGTACAAAGCAATAAATGCTGATTTCTCACAACAGCAATATTTTCTCTGTATAATAATGACAACAAAACAAAAATTTCAATCAATCAATGAAGCATATAGAATATATTCAAATCAATTTCCAATACAAGAAAATAACATATTTCTATACTTATTTACTAACTAAGATGCTAATTTTTGTGTAATCCTCAGCATAAATGTGTAACTGAGATCATCTTTATACCTGCAAAACTGCAAATTTTTGTCATGTCATAACCTCTACAGAGTTCATTCTTCAAAAATGTATAAGCCAATTTTGCTGCATAACCTCTAAAATACATAATCAGAGTAGCACAATGCAAAGACTAACTAAAGATGAGTATGATACATGGATAAAAAATCAGACTGTACAAGCCAATTAAGAGAAGAACCAAAAATAGATACTGAAGTTTTAGTATTAAAGTTAGAGAAAAAAATAACCTAATCCAACCAAGGGTGTTACTGAGTGCATAAAAAAATACTATGTCACTAACTAAGCATTCCAACAAGATCAACCTTGAACCACTAAGCCCTGATTTGTGTATCCAACCTAGCCTAAAATTAAGCATGAATCAACACTAACATACTTCATATTCTCAACACTTTCCTCAATTTGCATATACAAGCTATAACAAAGTGAAAATTGGTTGATCCAACAAGAGATGCAGCAACAATCACATATGCGTGAATTGGACATGAAGAAAACCCTAATTATAGCTAAAATCAAATCAGAAATATCAAATCCTAAACATACAAACATCAAATTAGAAAAATCAAAACCCTAATCAAGTTAAAATCTACTTTAAGTCAAATTTCTGAAGGTAACATCACCTGAAACAGAAAATCACCAAATACCACAATCAATTGATTCTGAAATCAACTTGAAAACGCCCAGTGAAAGTATCACGAGAGTTTCTGAAGATCATCACGAATGTTCCGTGAAGAATTGATGGAGAAATAATTTGCGAGAATCGATGAAGAATCGATGGAGAATCGAGAGAAGTCTCAGAGATTCTACTGTTTTGGAATAGATACATACCGCAGATTCAAAGTCGAATGTTGGAATTTGAGGTGAAGATGAAGATATAGGTACCTGAACGAACAAAATCGGAATTTGAGTTGAATGGAATCGGAATTTAAGTTGACAGAATCAGAGTTTGATTTGAACCGGAATGAAATTGAATCGAAACGGTGAAACGATTTCTGTGAAGATGATTCTGCCAGATGTGTGAGCAAGGTAAAGATGAATCGATTTCTATGAAGGTGATGAAGATGAAGAGATTTCTATGATGGTGGAGAATGAAGATGAATGCGGCGAAGGAGATGAACGAACACGTGCGTGTTCCAGATATATCTGTAGAAAATATAATAGATAGAAATAAAATAATTAAATATATAAAATAAAAAAAATAAAAAATCTGTTGTTTAATTTTTTGGTACAAATAAAAACTGTTGTGTGGCGAAGAATTTCTAACCACTAAGTTACAAGACAAAAAAAAAAAACTGTAGTATAATTTATATATTCAAACAACTCTGACAACACTGTTAAATAGTGTTGCCTTTGTCATTTTAGACAATGATTTTTTAGAGTTTTTTTAAAGAGGTGTTGTAGTAGATTAAAAATGTTGTAGTGATCCTTGTGTCTTATAACTGTTCCAAAGTCCCCACCTGTCATTGTAAGTGATGAGGTTATCATTATCATGGCAATTTGCCTTTAACATATCATTACTATAGGAGCTGGGGTCCTGCTAACATTAGTTTTCTGAGCAAATCTCAATTCATTCCCTTCGGTTTTATGGCTAGTGCTAAGTACACTATGGAAGCTTATATGGAAGAAGAAATAAAAGCCCCCTCGATATATAGATAGATGGAGTGTTTTTGGCCACACTTGAAAGAGTACAAAAGGCCAATAGACAAGCTGGGTCTTCTAAATTACTCTGTGGGAACCATGGCCTGCACATGTAATTGATAAAGACAATGATATATGAACATTAACAGGGTGCTTGGATGAGGGAATGTTTTAAGATAATGTAATTTTTTTTAGGGAATTCAAATGCTTTTGACAAAATTTCTTGTTTGGATAATTAATTTGGAGAATTTTAAAAATGAAGGGAATTTGTGGAGTATTTTGTCTAAGATAAATTTAAGGAATTTAAAATTACACCTAAAAGCTATGAATTTTAAATTCCTTCCTCGCTATAACCAAAACCTAAAATCGCCTAAAAACCCTAAAATCGACCCTAAACCTGAACAGAACCCAAAAATCGGCTGAAAAACTTAAAATTGGCTCTAAACTCCAAAATCAACCGAAAACCGTTAAAATATCTAAAATCGGCTATAAACTCTAAAATCAGCCGAAAAACATAAAATCGGCTAAAAATCCTAAAATTGGCTGAACACTAAAAAATTAACCCTAAAGCCGACCAAAACCCAAAAATCGTGTTTATGGCCGATTTAGGCTTTTCGGTCAATTTTAGGATCCAGATCGTGTTTAGGGCCGATTTTAGGTTTTTCGTCTGATTTTTTGTTTTTGGACAATTTTAGGTACAGGTCAGGTTTTGAGTCGATTTTAAGGTTTTACATCGATTTTAGGTTATTCTGCCTATTTTAGTGTCCAGGTCGGGGTTAGGGTCATTTTTAATGGTTTGGCCGATTATAGGGTTCAGGTTGGGTTTAGGGTCAATTTTAGGGTTCAGGTCAGGTTTAGGGTCAATTTTAGGTTTTTCATTCGATTTTATGGTTCATGTTTAACTTATGGTCAATTTTAGGATTTTGTGCCGATTTTAGGTTTTCCAGCCGATTTTAGGTATTTTGACGGTTTTCGGTTCATTTTGGGGTGTACAACAAATTTTAGGTTTTTCGGTCAATTTTGGGTTTTTTTGGCCGATTTCATGGGTAGGACGGATTTAGAGCCGATTTTAGGTTTTTCGGTCAATTTTAAGGTCCAGGTTGGGTTTAGGGCCGATTTTAGGTTTTTCGTCTGGCTTTTTGTTTTTGGACGAGTTTAGGGTTCAGGTCAAGTTTGGGGTCGATTTTAGGGTATTACGTTGATTTTAGGTTATACTGCCGATTTTAGTGTCCATAAAGGGGTTAGGGTCATTTTTAGGGGTTTTGACCGATTTTAGGATTCAAGTTGGGTTTAGAGTCGATTTTAGGGTTCAGGTCACGTTTTAGGTTATCCAAACACACTTTAAGGTTTGTTTAGAAGTTAGGAGTAGAAGTCGGTGACTAAATTTTGAGAAAGGGAGAGATATTCTCACATCTTTGTTTAATGATTTTATAAATAATAATAAACAAAACCAATATATATTATACGTTGATTGATTGGAGCATTAAAGCACATTGATTTCTTCAAATTTCGATCATTATTTCCTGTCTAAACGGTTTGTGCTATTGTCATTAATGTCAAGATGCAAAAGTTTTGCACATTGTTTATTGTAGTACTAATTGGTCTTCAAATACGTGTGGTAAAATTGGGCACTAAAATTTTTCTTTCGACCCCACGTTTCTTTTATACCCCCTAAAATTTTATTTTGCCCTTCAAAATTCAAAAAATTTAAAACACAAAATATCTTTTTTTAGAAACTGAAAAATTCAAACTTCGATTTGGTCCATTTAAACAGCCATTTTTTGTGGACCGAGTCTAAGTGTTTTATGGCTGAGTTGTCCTGCGGGCAATGACATTTTAGGGTCCGTTTGGTGCGCAGGATAGTGAGACAGGATATGATAACACTATCATATCCTATTCAAATCCCTTGTTTGGTGCACCAATCGAAAAGGATAAAATAAACCTATTGTTTATCCTATCCTATTGAGCCTTTGTTATTTTAATCCTTACTTTAAGCTGGGTTAGCAACATGATAGGAATGTCCCCCCTTCGAATCCGGGTGAATGCATTTTGGTGAATCTTTTATTCTTTTTTTCCGCATATTTTGCTATTAAGTCATGCATATATATATTTTTATTAATTAATATATATTGATTTTCGGTTATACTGCCGATTTTAGTGTCCATAAAGGGGTTAGGGTCATTTTTAGGGGTTTTGACCGATTTTAGGATTCAAGTTGGGTTTAGGGTCGATTTTAGGGTTCAGGTCACGTTTTAGGTTATCCAAACACACTTCAAGGTTTGTTTAGAAGTTAGGAGTAGAAGTTGTTGGAACAAAATATGTGTTAATACACACCCTTAGGTTTTGATGATAACAAAGTATTAAATGGACAATTGATGATACTAATGTTTAAATTAAGTGCAGGAGAATTCAACGTTTAATCAAGAGCACACTTAATTTAAACTCTGAGGAAACCAATGGAAGTCTGAATAATTAGACTCTGAAAGAGTTCAGAAGCTACAACGTGGTCAGAAGCTATACAAAGTTCAGAAGCTCAAAGTAGATCAGAACGTCTGAAGGTGTTCAGGAGCTCAGAGGAGTTCAGAAGCTCAAGGATGTTCAGAGGCCTACAAGAGTTCAGAGGTTGTCTGCTAGTCATGAGTCATTCAGAGGATGAAGACGTTCAGAAGCTGAATTGCGAAGGACTATCAGAGGCCAACCATTCAAAGACCAATCAGACTCCAAGTTATCAAAGGTTCATCAGAAGCAAAGGAATTCCCCAGTCATCAGAGGGCTACATCAACTACAACTTATCAAGCCTGATGATTTGTTATAAGGTCAACTAAATTGCAACGGTCACAAAGGATGTGATCCCTCTCTATAGGAGCTAGTTGTACCTTATAACTGTACTATTGGACAAACAGTAAAGGTGAAGCTTCTCTGCAAAGGAAGATGTGACTTTACTCAACGGATCTTCAAAGACTACAGCTGTCCAATTTACAACGGGAATTTCTCCAACGTCTCAATGTCTTTCTCAACTCATATAAATATGCCAAAGAAAGAATTGATGACTAGCGCTCTTCATTAGAAAACATCTCTCAGAAGAAAGTGAGAATCTGCATTGTAATAGATAATATCTCTCAAATGAAGTGAGCATAGAAACTAACTTAAGCCTCTGAAGTTATTATGTTTGTAATAAGTTTAAGCTTATAAGTTAGTAGTAAGTCTTCTGCTTAGTGTAGAAGCAACAAAGTCTTCTGCTTAGTGTAGAAGCAAGAAAGTCTTCTGCTTAGTGTAGAAGCACATAAGTCTCAATCTTAGTGATTAGAGCATGAAGTCTTGAGCCTGAGTGCTTGAGCAAAGAAGCCTCTGATCTTGTGTGATCAGAGCAAGGAAGTTTCTCTGTCTTGTGTGACTTAGAGCAGGAAGTCTCAAGCTTGTGTGCTTGAGCATGGAAGTCTTTGATCTTGTGTGATCAGAGCAAGGAAGTCTCTATGTCTTGTGTGACTAAGAGCAGGAAGTCTTGAGCTTGTGTGCTTGATCATCTATTGTAATCCTCGTGATTATAGTGAAACTCTCTTGGAAACAAGGGGACTGGAGTACTCTCAATTTGTGAGGGGAACCAGTATAAATTGTTGTGTGTTCTTCTCTCTCTCTCACTCTCTCATTTACTCCTTCATCATTCATAACGCCATAAGTTAATTGTGTGAACAACGCTGTGCTTTAAAGACTCTGAAAAGGTTTAAATATCTTGGAAAATTTTTAAATATCCAAAACACAATTCAACCCCCCTTCTTGTGTTTTCTCCACGCACCTTCAGAAGTCGGTGACTAAATTTTGAGAAAGGGAGAGATATTCTCACATCTTTGTTTAATGATTTTATAAATAATAATAAACAAAACCAATATATTATACGTTGACTGATTGGAGCATTAAAGCACATTGATTTCTTCAAATTTCGATTATTATTTCCTGTCTAAACGGTTTGTGCTATTGTCATTAATATCAAGATGCAAAAGTTTTGCACATTGTTTATTGTAGTACTAATTGGTCTTCAAATACGTGTGGTAAAATTGGGTACGGAAATTTTTCTTTCGACCCCACGTTTTTTTTATACCCCCTAAAATTTTATTTTGCCCTTCAAAATTCAAAAAATTTAAAACACAAAATATCGTTTTTTAGAAACTGAAAAATTCAAACTTCAGTTTGGTCCATTTAAACAGCCATTTTTGGTGGGCCGAGTCTAAGTGTTTTATGGCTGAGTTGTCCTGCGGGCAATGGCATTTCCGTTTGGTGCGCAGGATAGAGACAGGATATGATAACACTATCATATCCTATTAAAATCCCTTGTTTGGTGCACCAATTGAAAATGATAAAATAAACCTATTGTTTTTTATCCTATCCTAATGAGCCTTTGTTATTTTAATCCTTACTTTAAGCTGGGTTAGCAACATGATATGAATGTCCCCCTTCGAATCCGGGTGAATGCATTTTGGTGAATTTTTTATTCTTTTTTTCCGCATATTTTGCTATTAAGTCATGCATATATATATATATATATATATATATATATATATATATTAATTAATATATATTACTTGATTGATACGACCATACATATATTAATTAAACTTTATATGATTTTTTATTTTATTTAATATTTTTTTATTATTTTATATTATAAAAATGTGTATAAAATAATTTCGTCATTGCTTTTCGAGAATAATTTTTTTAGATAAATATGACATGTATCTACTTTACTTGTGTGTGTTATTTTAATTTGATATTTATCTTAGTGCTACAATTTAAATTTTAGTAGTATCAATGAATAAATATTGACAATATTATAAAGTTTGTCACTATCCTATCATGTGTGCACCAAACACATGACAGGATATGTGCTTATCCTGTCACTATCATATCATTTCATTATCCAGCTTCTTATACTATAAAGTTTTTATTTTTTCTAAGACTTGAGAAGAAAAATTGAAGAAAGTGTTAAACTTTACAAATGAGATTAATCCAATTTTTTTCCTTACATTTTTAGACTCAAAAAACGAAAGAATTAAACAAAACTTTACTTGCATTGTTTCCACTCTCAATCCAATTTATTTTTTATTTTGACACTTATTTAGATGATTGAATTTATTTCTTTTTGTATAAGTTTGCTAAAAAATCTTACATACTATACATACATAGATACAAAATTTCAACTGTCGATAATTAATCTCCATCCGTAAACCTATGAAGTGGGTGAAATCTCTCAACCAAATTTCTTCCATCTAGAGTAGAAACCTAATCCCTATCCACATTTTGTGTTAATATATTTTTTTCTTCAAAAATATATTTTTTTCTTCAAAAATATATTTTGTTTGTCAGAATTTGGGTGAAAATCATAACTGTTTGTGATTGTGACACCTTCATGCCTATTTCCAATGCAATTAGCACTTCAAGATCTTAATCAATTTTTACAAAGTGATGCTTCTGTTTATTCCGGTTACTCCTACGACCAATTCTGTCCAATATGTGGAAAAATCTAACTATCCCTGACCTTTGCTTTACACAACTTGATATATAAGAACTTTAATGTTAACCCACTTGGGTTGGCCTAGTAATGTTGACTTAGGTCCTTAGAGTTTGCTCCTCTTAAGGTTTCAGGTTTGATTCCCCCTGGTGCCAATTTCGGTGGGCTAGTCCATACAAAGTTAAAAATATCTGGCTTTAAACGGAACCCCGCAAGTGGACGGTGGAATTGGTCCCCTCGAATTAGTCGGTCCTTAGGCCGGATACCGAACTTTAAAAAAAAATAAAATAAGAACTTTAATGTTTTCCATTTGTGTCAAAAGACAGGTTCATGGGGGTAGTGACTCGACCTGTAAGTTGAAACTTCTAGATTCAGTTAACCAGCATTTTTTATTTAGTGTAATATTCTAATTTTATGCTTGCTTTGAACTGCATGACACAGTTACAGCGGTAGACTGTCTGCCGTAGACTGTCCAATCTAAATCGATGGATGAGATTACTTTATTGGGTGAATAATCTAAACTGTCCTGTCTAAAATCAATGATTGAGATCAATAAATGTGGCAAACTGTGTTGTTCTGCTATTGCAGCAAATCCAGGTCCGAAAAGGGCAAGTCAAGACTGAATTTTCTGTGATATATATTTTGCCAATGTAAGTACATTTTAAATAGATGTATGAAATTGAAAGAGAAAGTAAAATGTCATGTTAATTACTATAATGCTAATTTCTAATATATCATGGAATTAATATTAATTAGGACTAATATCAATGTCATATTTACAAAAACTTAATATAACACACTAACAGTTCAAACCCCAGTCATAAGGCTGATATATCACCTTCAACTCAGAACTGGCAAGTAAGTCAAACAATAGCTCTGACTCAGAAGGATCCAAGTATATTGATACATGCTTCATAACCTCTATCTCATTCTTGCCAAAATCTATACTGAACCTGAATTAATAAAAACAAAATGTAACAATCCCCAAAAGAAAACACACCTCATAGCAACAGTTAAGAGTACTTGTTAAATCAATAATGATATGAGAACACAATTTTCAACACCCAACACCGTATATGTATCGTTGGTATACCATTTTTATTTTTTTGATAATATTTCTCTCACCTCGGAACCGTGCATTCACAAAATCAACATGTATTTGATCGGATGTCAAAATACAGTGTTTAGAAATGTGTTCTCATAGGAGGACTCTTGTTAAATATGTTACTATGTAATATAAACAGTTGAGATGTCGTGTTTTCGTCTCTAAAATGAATTATCACAACACCAAAACCGATTTTCACCAGTATATGGAGCCTTTGCAAATTGCATATATGTATGAAGATGATACTTGATATGTGTAATTGTATTTTAGTTCAAGAACTGTTTTTAACCAGTCACAAATTTCTACCATCTACTGACAGAATATGCTTGTGAATGAATAAAATTACTCAAGTAGTTCTTGGTTTAAGTTTACCTATCAGAACATCAATCTTATTAGAGTCTCAAAGAACTTACCATTTAAGGATCTTACTGGCATATGCAACCTTTGTAGTAAAATCTATCAAAATGCCACCATTTATAAGGAAATTACGAGCTGCATCCATTAATTCCGAGTCAATGTCTCCAGGAGAATAGCACCGAAGTGGAGGCCCAGATCGAGTACCACATACTATAGCAAAATGAATGAGAGGCTCTGGGGAAGAGAGGGCCACCTGACAAAAAGAATGTAGTGAAAAGTTAGCATCAAGACGGTAACTTTACTGATGAAGTAACCCTACCAAAACATCATTTTAAGTCTTTTGTAGGCAATATCATCTTGCATTTGTAAGAGATTAATTCCATGGCTCGAGATGACTTTTTAATCTTAGTAACACGATAGAACCTCCATCATTGAAATTTGAACCAAATCTACCCTATGTAGACAGCAACTATAGCGATGTAATTGGGAAGAAATGTATAAAAGATGGAGCTCAAATGATAACAACAAAAGGAGAGTTTTTTACTTGTTTAGAAGCCTCTACGATCTGAAATTATAATATGATGGCTAAAAAGATGATGAACATAAGTCCCTATTCATTATACTAGATTTAAAGGCATATTACTGATGCTCAAGCTGCAAGCATTAGCAATCTTAAGTTTAAGCATTATTAAAAAGTATCATGCTCCAGTCAATTAAAAAAGTCTGATGCTAATCACTTGACCACACAAATAAAAATAATTAAAAAACAAGTTTTAAGTCAAAATAAACATGTTTCATGTTACAAAAAAAAAAAAGTCAAAATAAACATGTTTCAAGAGAAAAGGTTTCATATTTAATAAATAAAGAGCATTAGCTTGAAGATCCTTCAATATTATTACTTAAGAAAAAGGTCATTCATCTATCAGTAAGAAGCAAGAGTATTAGAGTATAGAAGCTAGCACTGAAAGCTGACTCGAGCATAGTAGTTAGACTCTGTTAGAATTAAGTTAATCTTTAGATATTCCTAGAACTGTACAAGTTCCTAGAATGATTGTTAATATTCCTAGAGTTTACTAGTTCCTAGGTTAGTGCTTACTCATTATACATTCAATGTATTTATTGTAAGACTAATATAAATACAAGGTGTGTGATCTGAACAAAGACACACAGAATTCACATATTTTTATATGGTATCAGTAGTGCTTCATCCTAGGGCTGCTCTGCACTTTTCTTGAGTGTGTTACAATTGTTCTGAGCTGTGCCATAACCAGCTGCTTATCCGGTGCGACCCATCACCGTGCTCCGCCACCAACCGCCTCGTAATTCATCAACGAGCACGAAGGTCTTTATCCCGCCGCCAACAGACCACTCACGCGCCGCCCCTTTTTCTGCGTGTGAGATCCACTCGCCGCGTCAGATCCGCGCGTGAAAGCGCGTGACGACATCTCCGGCATCCAGATTCCACCGCCAGCTATCGCAGAACCTCCTCTGTCACATTCCGAGGTGCATTTTATCATTTTTGGTGATTTTCAGCAACTTCCCTCTTTTACTTCGCATAAATCATGATGTCTGGGACCAGAACTGCTGCTATCTCCTCTTCACTTGAAACTTGGATCCTTGTCCATTTAATTTAATATCCATAAGTAAACTCACTCGTACCCTACCTTACTCAGTTACCTTTGCTAAAAACTCTATTTTGGTGCAGGATCGGAATACTGGGAAGACGATTGGAGCAGGGCATGAGTCCCACGGGTTGTATTACCTTTCAGCACCTACACAGCCTATTGCTTGTTCAGCCATTGAGTCTCCACTTATCGTTCATCAACGTTTGGGGCATCCTAGCCTTCAAAAGTTGCATCTTATGGTTCCAAGTCTCTCAAAAGTGTCTACCTTAGAGTGTGAGTCGTGTCAATTCGGAAAACATACTAGGAGTTCCTTTCCCGATAGAGTCAACAAACGAGTTGTATCTCCATTTGCCTTAGTTCATTCCGATATTTGGGGTCCTAGTCGTGTTGTTTCATGTTTAGGTTATCAATATTTTGTTACTTTTATTGACGATTTTTCTCGAAGCACTTGGATATTTTTGATGAAAAATCGTTCGGATGTTTTCTCAATCTTTCAAACCTATTGTTCAGAAGTCAAAACACAATTTGGTAGCCAAATTAAAATATTGCAAAGTGATAACGCTCGTGAGTATTTGTCTACATCCTTTCAATCATTTTTGACCTCACAGGGTATTCTCCATCAGACATCTTGTGCTCATACTCCTCAACAAAACGGTGTCGCTGAGATAAAGAACCGACACTTAGTTGAAACAGCTCGTACCATGCTCCTTCACAATAATGTACCTCCTCGATTTTGGGGAGATGTGATCCTCACAGCTTGCTACTTAATCAATCGCATGCCTTCCTCTGTACTCGAAAACCAGGTACCACGTTCCATTTTGTTCCCCCGGCAACATCTTTATTCTCTACCACTCCGCGTCTTCGGGTGCACATGTTTTGTTCATGATCTTACTCCAGGTAAAGATAAACTTTCTGCAAAATCCCTCAAGTGTCTTTTCCTCGGCTACTCTCGTCTGCAAAAAGGTTATCGATCTTATTCCCCAGATCTTCGGCGGTACATTTTCTCTGCCGATGTCAGCTTCTTTGAGACTCGTCCCTTCTTCCCTTCTACTCCTAAAGAGCCCAGTGATTCTGGTCCGTCACAATTCTCTCCAGATGTCCTTACTATTCCCATTGCTCCCACCCCTGTCTCTATCCCCACACCAGACTTTATCCCTCCACCTACCCTTCACACATATCAACGGAGGTCCCGCCCACCACATACTCAAGACTCATCTCTTGCTCTGTCTGACTCTCATACTCCGCATCCTACATCAGAACTGGCCATTGCCCTACGAAAAGGTAACAGGTCATCTCGTAAATCTAATCCTATTTATGCTTGTCATTTGGATTATAATCGATTATCTGCATCATATTCTGCTTTTGTGGTATCCTTGGATTCTGTGTCTATTCCTAAGACTACAGGTGAAGCTATGTCTGACCCTGGATGTCGACAAGCTATGGTAGATGAGATGGCTGCTTTGCATTCCAATGGTACTTGGGATCTGGTTCCTTTACCCGATGGAAAAACCACAGTGGGATGTCGATGGGTCTATACAGTTAAAGTTGGGCCTGATGGCAAGATTGACCGTTTAAAAGCTCGTCTCGGGGCCAACGGGTGCACACAAATCTTCGGCCTTGATTATGGAGATACCTTCTCTCCAGTTGCCAAGATTGCATCTGTCCGCCTTTTTCTAGTCATAGCTGCTATTCATCATTGGCCGCTCCATCAATTGGACATTAAAAATGCTTTCCTACATGGTGAGTTACAGGAGGAGGTGTACATGGCACAACCACCAGGATTCACTATTAGTGGTGCTTCTAACCTTGTTTGTCGGCTTCGTCGATCACTTTATGGCTTGAAACAATCTCCCCGTGCTTGGTTTGGAAGGTTTATCATTGTGCTTCAAGAGTATGGCATGACAAGATGTGAAGCTGATTACTCCGTCTTCTTCTTGCATTCTTCACCAACCACTTGCATCTATCTACTTGTATATGTTGATGACATCATCATTACTGGTAATGATACGGTTGGAATCCAACGGTTGAAGCAACATTTGTCTCTACACTTCCAAACCAAAGATTTAGGGCCCCTGAAATATTTTTTGGGGATTGAAGTGGCTCAGTCCAAGACTGGTGTGGCAATTACTCAACGAAAATATGCTCTTGATATACTTGAGGAAACTGATTTGCTTGATTTCCGACCTTGTGACACTCCTATGGATCCCAACGTCAAGCTACTACCAGGTCAGGGGGAGCCATTGAAAGACCCTGGTAGATATCGACGTCTTGTTGGCAAACTTAATTATCTCACAGTGACCAAACCAGACATTACTTTTGATGTTAGTGTGGTTAGCCAATTTCTAAATGCTCCATGTGATGACCATTGGAACGTCGTGATTCGCATTCTTAAGTATATAAAGAGTGCGTCTGGTAAAGGATTACTTTATGAAAATAAGGGTAACACCCGAGTTGTGGGCTACTCTGACGCTGATTGGGCAGGTTCACCAGCAGATAGAAGGTCCGCTACAGGGTATTGTGTCTTCATTGGAGGAAATTTGATCTCATGGCGGAGCATGAAACAGAACATAGTTGCAAGGTCTAGTGCAGAAGCAGAATATCGTGCTATGGCAGCTACAGCTTGTGAGCTCACATGGATAAAACAATTACTCCAACAGCTAAAATTAGGAGATGTCAAGGCAATGAAACTGATTTGTGACAACCAAGCTGCACTACATATCGCCTCCAACCCGGTCTTTCATGAAAGAACTAAGCACATAGAGATCGACTGTCACTTTGTAAGAGATAAAGTTCTTTCGGGAGAAATCATAACTGATTTTGTTGGTTCAAATGATCAATTGGCTGACATATTTACCAAGTCCCTTAGAGGACCTCGAGTTGAATACATTTGTAACAAGCTTGGTGCATATGACATGTATGCTCCAGGTTCCTAGACTGATTGTTAATATTCCTAGAGTTTACTAGTTCCTAGGTTAGTGCTTACTCATTATACATTCAATGTATTTATTGTAAGACTAATATAAATACAAGGTGTGTGATCTGAACAAAGACACACAGAATTCACATATTTTTATAGACTCTTTATCAGTTAGTTAGAGTTGGTCACAAACTGTTAAGATTTAGTTAGACTGCATATCAGTTGGTTAGACTCTAGCATAGTTAGTTACAATCATCCGATACGTTATTTCGATTCCAATCATATATATACTGTATCTAGATTGTAAATTAACATAACGGATATTCTGATTCAATGAAAGAATTATTTATTCTCTTAACTCTCTAAATCAAACATGGTATCATAGAGCCTTGTCTTTTCAGTTTTCGTAATTCTAGCATTTCTGTTTTCAAATGATAACATTTCGTTTTTAAACTCTACTGTTGTTGGTGATACTATTTCTCAGTGGTACCTTCGCTTAGGGCATGCTCATAATGCTCTTGTTAAACAAGTTATCAAACTTCGTAGTATTCCCTACAATAGTAAATCGATTTTCTGATTTTTGTAATGCCTGTTGTTTAGGTAAAACTTATTGTATGCATCCTCTCTTATCTATTACTTTTAAACTAGTCCCTTTGAGGTTATGCATAGGGATTTTTGGGGTCCCTCCCCAACCCCTTCCTCACGTGACCAATACCACATTAGCTTTGCATGTGTTTGGTTTCAATTCTATGATGGTCAAAAGTGATTCTAGAGGTTGTAGAAGTGATTTTAACATGTTTGGATGATTTACAGGAGAATTGATTTTGCTTGTAGAATTTATTCTATTTGAAGATACAACTTGTAGCTTTTAGCTTCTACATTTGGTTTTAGCCTTAAATTTATTGTTAAATCCACTTTTACATAAATATATCCAAACATAAATCACTTAACATTCAACTCACTTTTATCCGGAATCAATTCTACAAAATCAATTCACTCAAAATCATTCCCGTCACCGCTGAACCAAACATATTCGCTTTACTTTCTGAAACACAAACCTGATGCACTACATGCTTACAAACAATTCCTTACCTTAGTTCACACTCAATTTCAAACACCACTTAAGGGGCTTCGAACTAATTGGGGAGGCGAGTTTAAGCCTTTCGCTAAACTTCTTACTGATTTTGGTATTAAACATAGGTTTTTCATTTTCAAGGTTGAAAGAATACAGAATATGGACTACTTACCCTTAAACGTTTATCTTTTACACCAAATGGCTTCATAAGGGTATATGGTTGTCGCTGGTTCCCCCTCAAAATGCCATTCTGAATAGCTGAAAGTGAGTAGGCGGACCCACCAATAACATATTTGAAATCTCCAAACAATTTCCTTCTTTCTAGTGCTCCAGCTGGATGACCCCATACTAAGATTGCATGGATGGTCATCATATTATACAGATTAAGAAAGAAAGCAATCGTATCTTGTCTAGACAAATCAGATATTTCCACTCTTTGTAGCTCTTCTACGATTCTTAGATACCTAGAAAAATGGTTTTGTAAGTAACAAACAGTGAAAACATCCTATGGATAACTAAATGAATCTTCGTCATTATGGAACTTCTGAGTTTAAAAGTATATAAGGCAAAATATGGTAAATGTTAAAGAAACCTTGCAAATTCTTCACTTCCATGCATACTCCTGTAATCAACGTGACGTCCATCTTCAGAGGCGTAGGCTTCAAACATTGCATAGGACAGTAATCTCAGCCTTGATGCAATTTCTGTGATAGGCTTAGGTTTCACAGTAATTATCCCCCTTGGAATATTTTGACACTGAGATGCCACAATTGGATCGTCATCCATAAACCGATAAAAGTAATTACCATCCTCAAAAAGATTCTCACTACTGCAAAGAAAACAATTTAAGACATGTAAGGATGCCAATTCTTTAACAGCACAGTTAAAACACCAGAAAGTGGAAATACAAAATCGAGTATACTTGGACTCACTCAAGAACATGCTGAAAGAAGAGCTTGATAGCAAGCTTTCGTCCAAACTCAACAGCCTATACAACCAGACCAGGCAAGAATTAAGAAGACATAAAATATATTATGATGCAATAATTAATTTTAGTTAAACATATAGCGATTGATATGCATGACCAGGCTATTACAAATGTAGCAGGACTGAAATTTCAAAATGAACAGGTTTACCAGTAAATGTATTTTAATGGCACACTTGTTAAGAGGGAAATCTGTTAATCAGATTGAACTAAATTATAATGCATTTGCAATTCTAACTTGCAGAATGTAGACACGTCAATCAAATTACAACTTGCATGCAAACACTGTCAATTTATTGCTATGACTAGATTTCAAAATTTCAATACACTCACCCCCAATATTTTGTTCAAGTATCACCAAAGCATAGATCCGAGGCATTTACTAGCCTGGTGTTTTACAATAAAAAATTCCTCCCCTTCTAGTCACGTGGTACAAAGGAAAATATGCCCCAAAGTTTAAAACCAAGAGATATGAGCAAAGTTCAAGAAAGTAACTGTTTCTGGTAGTTTGAATTTCTTTTTTGGGTAGAAGGGTTGCTAGCCCAATTCAAAACATAAAATGTCCTACATAAATCACAAAAAACATAGTTCCACAAATCAATGTTGAGAGCCATTGCTGCAAGCACAAAAAATGAAACTTAAAGAGAACAAGCTACATAACAAATTAAAGTGAATCAACATGTCAATAAGATAGTTTCCAGAGACCCCTAAATACCAACCAAATCATATCATCAAATTATATATCTAACAACCGCCAGATAAAAAGAAAATCCAGAAATCGATAGTGATACCATTCGTTTTTTGGTTGTAATGAACTAATAAAAACAAAAGCCATAGTAGGCAAATAAATGGAAAAAGGATAGAAGTGATAGGAAAACAATCCCGACAAAAAGCAACCAACATATGTAATGATATCTTAATAAATAATAAGAACTACATTTCCACTACCATGGAACTACAAGTTGAATTGTAATATTAGATATACAGATATAAAAACATTAAATTATTTCACCTAATAGCTTAAGCTTTAAGAATAGTTGATCTATGACAAGGACAACCAAATTCTATCAACACAACAAATGACTATACCTTAGGGCTAAGGATTCATGCATGAACTTCTAAAGGAGACAAGACTATGCTAAGCTTGAAACGCATGATCAAGCTTACCTCCTTCCTTTCCAAATATTGATCTTCTGATAAGAAGTCCACAGCTTCACAGCCAAGAAAGCAATTAGTAAACCTTCTCAATTTGCTAAATCGATCCTTCACAACAATAGATTCTTTCATTTTGCGGACAATTAGGGCCAATTCATCAATTGCCCCACTACTGGACACATCATCCTCTCCAGAAAGTGGTGGAAATGGTCCTTCAAATGATGGTGATTCAGTTATCAGGAATTCAATCTTATCATCAAGGTTGCCAGAATCATTTAAGGTCTTTAACTCACTCATGCCTCCTATTAGTATTCCATTGAAAAAAACTTTGGGAACAGAAGTAGATGCAGAAATCTTTTCCAGCTCCATCTTTCTACTAGGGTACACATCAATGTTGATTTCAACATATCTAAGTCTTTTCATATACAAAAATCTTCTAACCTCTTTTGATTCTCGGCAACCTAATCTCGTGTACAGTATAATCCTTCCTTTCATGGCTATGGGTCGCAGAGGACCTTCAGTTACCGGTTCATCATCCATCTGATAAGTCGTTTTCTCAGAAACCTCTTTGGATTCACTGTCTCCTAATAAATCTGAAACATTATGACGTTTATTATCAGAATTACACACATAACCTTCATCAAATTTTATAGAAAATCGACGCAGCAGAGTGGAGACCGCTACCATACTTTTCTCTCTCACAAAGTTTTTAAGCGCTACAGCCTTCTCAACCACATGTGGAGTATCTATGTCATCAACTTTAGGATTCATAGTATTGTCCTCAATTGAAGTGTTATCTATCTTTCGATTCATTTGTGGTGAATATGAACCTATAGTTCCATTTTCAACCTTCTCTTTTTGAAACATTTCATTGGGAACAGAACTACAACTGGTCTCCATGTTTTCTTCCTGAGTTCCACACTGCAAATACCTATTCACACCTACCCTATGAGACAATTCCCATTTTTCAATCACATTGTCTATCTTCCTCTTGGGAGTATTAGACTCTACATCTATCATCCCGTATATATTATCTAATATATCATCTAGATTTTCCTCAAATCCGGGACCATCACAACCCATATTTTCAAAATTCTCCCCGTTTGAATCTTTGTTGTAAATGCTAAATGCATCACCTTGCTGCTGTTCAACATCTTGAGAACTTGACGTGTCAGATGATATATCGTCTTGTTCATTCTCATACTTGGGGCCATCATGAGAAATATTTTTACTTTTCGCCTGTTTTGATTCTTCATGGTCTTCACTCTTAACAGCATA
The DNA here is from genome assembly GCA_951799995.1 of Trifolium subterraneum. Classification (NCBI taxonomy): domain Eukaryota; kingdom Viridiplantae; phylum Streptophyta; class Magnoliopsida; order Fabales; family Fabaceae; genus Trifolium; species Trifolium subterraneum. The sequence goes on from OX637467.1 coordinate 27,697,901, forward strand.
AGTAGCTCCTACCAGGTTTTCAATAGCTAGAGAACTTGATGTGTCCGATGATTTATCATCTTGTTCTTTCCCATACTCGGGACCATGATGAGAAATCTTTAGACTTTCTGCCTGATTTGATTCTTCGTGATCTTCACTCGGAACAACATAAGTATCTCCTTCCAGATTTTCAATTTCATGGGAACTTGATGTGTCTAATGATTTATCATCTTGTTCATTCTCATACTCAGGGCGATCATGAGAAATATTTTGACTATTCGCCTGTTTTGATTCTTCAAGATTGACATTCTGAACAACATAAGTATCTCCTTGCAAATTTTCAACATCTTTGGAACTTGATGTGTTTGGAGATATATCATCTTGTTCATTCTCACAGTTGGGTCCATCATGAGAAATATTTTCACTTTTCGCTTGTTTTGATTCTTCGTGATCTTCATTCTTAACAACATGAGCATCTCCTTCAAGATTTTCAATATCTTGAGAAGTTAACGTGTCTGATGATTTATCTGCTTGTTCATTCTCATACTGATGACCATCATCAGAAATACTTTGACTTTTTGCCCGTTTTGATTCTTCGTGATCTTCATTCTGAACAACATAAGCATCTCCTTCCTTATTCTCAACATCATGAGAACTTAACGAGTCTGATGATACATCATTTTTTTCGTTGCAAAACTCGGTATCATCATGGCCAATATTTGGCATTTCCCCCCCTTCTGATTGTTTTTCCCAATCCTCATTTTGAACGACAAAAGCATCTCCTTCTAGCTTCCCAACAGCTCGAGGACTGGCCTCATTAGTCTCCTCATCCTCCATGTCGAATGCACCTAGAGCCGGTACACTATTTCATCCAGCCAAGAATCACATTTCCAACATACTGTAAGAAATTCAAACACCATATTAATCAATAACTTCGTTATCTTCCGATTAACACCAAAAATTAGAGTGCAAAGCTAAAATGATAACCCAAAACGAAACCAGAATCACATCAACACACTCAGCATACTGATGTTAAAACAGTAAGAGCCAGAAAGTTAAAATAACTGTAATTTAACCATAAAAGTTACTGCAAGAGAAACAGAAATTGCAATTATTACCACAAAACAATCAAATTGTCTTTCTAAAACTAGTTTAATTTGGCAATTACCTTCCTTAATTAAAGTCTGCCTGATCCGTTCCGACCAAAAAGGAACTACAAATTGAAATTATTCATAAATGTAATTGAATTACACAAGTGTGAAGATACAACAATGCAAAAAACAATAGTATAATTTTACAGTGTTCAACAACATTACAACTCAGAAACCAGGTTTGTGACCTAATAATTAACAAGTAAAAAAGTGCTAAACCGGTTCATGAAGGTAATCTATATTTAGTATAGAATTGTGAAAGAAAATAAATAAATCTTGTGAAACGAAAAAGGGAAAAAGAGAGAGAAAATAGAGACGAAAACTTACGGATCCGATGGGATGAAAAGGGGAAAGAAGAAGGTTTGAGAAGAAAGGTAGAAGATTGAAAATGGAGATCGGGGAGGACGTTAGTTGCATGCATATAATTATATATATGTCATTGATACTTTATTGATCAAAGGTTTCTCTAATTGTCCATTTTCAACAAATTTGCTATCGGATGCTAATAATTTCAATAGACCTATATGTTTACAATGACAATTTGATGGAACTTATGATCCAATAAAACATCAATTCATACATGTTAATTTGTATGAATGTGTATGTTTGTATGCAAAATACGTGTTGTGTTGTGTGCATAATATGGGTGCAAACTTTTTTTTAATAGGGGTTGCAGGCTTTGTAAACATATCATTTAACGCGATCCAAAACTATATTATTGGTGTTAAAAACAAGTTCTTATGTATATGAATATTATATCACGTAAACAATAAATAAATTAAAATTTCCTATGTTTATTTCGTAACAAGTTGGTGAGAAGACTTTGACTCTTTGAGGTCTAGTTGCAAAATATTTGGGCCAAAGGTGCAAAATGAAAATTTTAGGGTGGTCAAAAATACAAATATCTAGGGTTATTGGTGCAATTTTTAAAACTCAGGGTGTGCAAGTGCACACCCTCATTATGCACTGGATCCGCCCCTGGGTGTACGGGCTCAACCTTAAGCCCGCCCGTTTATTGGCGGGGTTGGCAGACCGGCCCCCGCCTTCCTCTTTTCTTTTCTTTTTATAGTTTGAATTACAATTATAAAACTATTAATTATTATAAAAAATGCCGACAAATTTTTTTTAAGAGCGCATAATACAAACGATACCAAAAACAAACACATATAAAATTAAAGAGTGACACTATATAGCACGACTCATTTCACGCACGAGAACGCACGACGTATTGAATAGACATGCAATTTACTTCAATGTTTATTATTGATCCATCAAACATATTAGTAATTAAGTAGTAACAACATGCACTTTGCAATATATAACAACATGCACTTTAACTCGGTATTATCTAGCCTTCCGCTATATTTATTTTCTTTTTTTAAAGTCCCGAGTTGCATTCTGAAATTGCTAGTGAAGATTCAAAGAAATTTTTTGTGGGGAGGGGGGTTGGATGAGAAGAAACTTTATTGGGTCAAATGAGATCAAATTTGTCTCCCAAAGGAACAGGGTGGTTTAGGAGTCAAGAATTTAAATTTGTTTAATATTTCTCTGTTGAATAAATGGAAGTGGCGATTTTTGCATGATACCGGATCTTTGTGGGCTGATTTGCTTCGTTTCAGATATGACCATTTACCAACTCAATTGTTGGGAGCAGTTCCTAATCCGTCGGGGACTAAGTTTTCTATATGGTGGAAGGATATTATAGGAACGGGGAGGGGGAATGAGGTGGATTGTTTTAAGTCGATGTGAGACCATGCGTAGGTAATGGAGTCAATATTGGCTTTTGGAATTTTAAATTATTGGGGAATTCTTCCTTCAAAGAGTTGTATCCTAGTCTTTATGCAAAGGAGACGAATCTGAATGTTATGATAGCCGAGAGGGTAGGGGCTGCGGGTTCTTGGCATTGGTCTGATCAGCTGTCTGAAGATGAAGTGTTGCAGGTGGGTGAGCTATCGCAGTTATTGGTCGGTCTTTCATTACAATCGGATACTAGTGATAGTTGGCGATGGTTACCTGAAAATTCTGGCATATTTTCCGTGAAGTCATGTTATAATGTTCTACTAAACCACGGTCAGATAGAAGCATTAGATGCTAATGTGTTGGAGGCTATCAAACAACTATGGGGGAATGAAGTACCGTCCAAAGTGTTTCCAAAGTGTCTACTAAACCACGGTCATAGAGGTATATTACTTAATCCGGAAGAATTGCATTGTGTTTTTTGCTCTTTTACTAACGAGGATTGCATCCACCTATTTTAACGTTGTCCTTTCGCTGCCATTGTGTGGGAAGCGGTTTTTAATTGGTATGGAAAGGGAGTTCAAACAGGAATAGAAGGATGGAATCATTTTTCCTTGTTTGGCGATTTGGTAAAAACGAAAAAATACGAGGGAGTTAGACATTTGATATGGTTGGCAACAACTTGGTGTTTATGGAAGCATTGTAACAATGATATTAAAGTTATTTCTTGGATATGGGTTATTGGTCGGAATAGTCATAAATCATGTATTTCTTTTTCTCATTGGTGTCTTGATCCTTTGAGTTGTTTCAAAAACTTTGTATAAGATGTTTTGATGTAAGGGATTGAGTACCCCTTGTACTCCCTTGTTGGGTTTTTGAAATTGGCTACATTTTGAAAAACAAGATTTAGTCAGATGTGGCAACATTTGGAACCACATTCTGAAGCCAGAAAATGTGCAAAGTTTGTTACGTGAAAAACACACGTTTTATTTGTGAAGTAAATCCATTAAGCGACTTTCTTGTTCCCTAAGACGAAGAATTCAGCTTATTTCTTGATCATATCGCATTTTGTAACGCCCCTAAAGATATGCCTATATTTTAGGGTTTTTGTTGGATTTACTTAAGAGAATCTTTTGCTATCGGATATGTTCTAATTTTTTGTTATTTGTGAAGCCTGAAATCAAGGAACAGCCCAGGCTATCTCAGGCTATATATATTGAAGACTCAGACATATTTTATTCACCGAAACTGAAGCTTAAACAAATATATCAAAGATGTAGTCTTTTAGGGTTTCGTGTCTTATAAGTCTTGTGCTTTATTTGTGAGCCACTCTTGTATCATCTTGATGCTAGAGTAGGATTGTTTTTAGTTGAGTTGTAATTTTTTAATCTACTCCTAAGCTTTAAATTACGGAGATAGGTATTTGTTTGAAGTATGTTCTTCGCCAAATTGTTGTTAGTGTTATACTATACGGTCACGCTGGTTGTGTGGCTAAGAGGAAGTGAGACGGGGCGTCTCATATCTAGGAGTTCCTAGGTAGGATTGCATGAGATAGTGTCTAGGCGATAAGATAGAAACGGGAGGTTTTAGAGTCTTTGAACTAGAACTATAGTAGTGAATTCATTCCTGGATTGGTATCCCCCAGAGTAGGAGAGGTTGCTCCGAACTGGGTTAACAACATACTGTGTTATTTTAATTTCTGTTTTTTATTGTTAAATTGTCCATTATGTTCTGCTGGGAACTGTGTTGAAGCAGATGCTGCCCCATCCGGTACCCCATCTGGACTGCGCCAGAATTTCATCCCTTATATAATATCATTTGCTTATAATAAAAAAAGACAAATAAAAGACAAAACAAAATACATCTCAAACATTTCATCAATGTATGCTCAATTTTCATTTTAAGTAAAAAAAAGTTACAAAGTCCACCGGCAAACCCGCTCCGCCCCGCCCAGTTTTTAAAGCGGGCTAGGCGGGGTGGGCCAACTTAAGATGACGGGTTAAAGACCTTTATCCAGCCCGCCAAAAATGGCGGGTCATGACGGGCCGGCCCGGCGGACCGAGCCCGTTTTGCCACCCCTACTTGAAAGTGGGCTCCTCCTTAAGGTCTCAGGTTCTATTCTCTCTGGTGTCAATTTAGGTGGCATAATTTAGCTTCTTAAAAAAAATTGGTTTATAACGCTTTGGTTCATAGGTGAAGGGGACCATAGTAATCCAGAGTTCGGCCGCTAGGTAAATAAAGTCTGGCCAAGAAATTGGTCCACCCATGAATCGAACTCGGGTTCTCCCGAACGATTCGTCGATTCGTCCTTTGGTGAAATGATAACACCGAAAAATGCACTATTTATTTAATATTATTTGTCGTAATATTTTAATATTTTCTCTAAATTATTGTGTTATCAATGAAATAATTAATACTTTTTATAAAAATACAGATGCAGCCGAAATTTAGCAAAATATGAGTTTTATGGGACTAGAAGCTAAAGGACCAAACTAATTAACAAGCATGGCGCCAGGCTTGCACAAGCAAAGAAAGAAAGGCCCAATGAAGGAAGCCCAAGGCGCCAGGCATGGGTCAATTGCTTCTGAGTGTGATTCATGCATAAAGCATGGCGCCAGGCAAGGAAAAGAAGGCGCCAGCCATGCCTTACAATTGGGCACGTGAAGGAAAATAAAGTGATAAAGCATGGCGCCAGGCAAGCAATCTAAGGCGCCAGCCATGCCTATATAATTGGGCACGTGAAGAAAAATAAGAAAAAGGGGAAAAGACGTGCAAAAGCCAGCTAAGCACAAACTATCACTTCCTAAACTTCAGGCACACTCACGTATAAGTCCAGTGGAAATAGGATTGAAACGTGGGGAGAGAAATATAGGAAGTCAGTTATTTTTCTCAGCAATATAAATACATGTAATCTGATTCTTTTTGCTCTCTCTCGGACGCTACGTATTATTTGAGATTTCAAAACTTTTATTATTCTGGTGTTTTGCTTTCATTCCAGTTGCCATCTGTAAGTTACTCTATTTAATATATTAAATTCAGTTCAGTACTTTAAATTCCTATGAGTTTATTTATTTTTGCCATTGATACAGTACATCTGAATTGTTAATTTTAATTTTCAACTCAGTACCATATACTGTCACGCACAGTATATGGTCTACAGTTTCTTGTTTTTGGTTTGTTTTATGTTTTATTTGTCAGCCGTAATTGTTATCCACTGCTACTAATTTAATTTCAGTTTCAATTATTTTATTGGTATCTGATATGCTCTTAATTAAATCAGTTATTATTTATTTAATCGTGATGTTTTTATTTACAATTATGTCGAACTAATTTAATATAACTGGAATGTGAATAAGAAGCTGATTTGGGTTTAGTAATTAAGTTGCAAATTTTATTTTCAAACAAACTAGTTTTCTGTTTCAGTTTTTAATTAAACGATAGACTATAATTTTGCACGAGAGTGAAAATTAATTAAAGTGTAAGTCAACAGCGCGAGAGTGTGAGATTTATACTAGATAGTAAAAACTGGACATTAATTTTAAACACCGCGACAGCTCTTTAAAATTAATTAAACCGTATTAGTTTCCAAAAAATATTTTATAAACTAAATATGAGAGCAAAAGTGAAGTATTTATTTATATTTTATGATTTAGTTCAATAGCGCGAAAGTGTGAGACCTGAGTCTTTAAACTAATATTGTTTTGTGAAAACTAGATCTTTTTAATTAAATTGAATTGATTTTCAAAAAGTATTTTTATAAGTAAATGTGAGAGCGAGAGTGAAGCATTTATTTTATAACTTTACGATATTAACCAACAGCGCGAAAGTGTGAGGAGCGTGTTTTTAAATCGATGTCAGTTTGTTAAAAAGAAACATTATTTCTAAATGCAATTTAATTACCAAACCCATTGAAGCGACTTAAAGTAACATTCCAGTTAGTTAAATCTAATCATTTGAATTAAATCTATTATTTTTCTTTTAACATCCCTTTCCAATTAATATTTAGCCTTAACCTTACATTATATTAAAAACGTAAGCGAAGTTTTGGAAAATAGTCCCTGAAGGAACGATAATCTTTTATAACTACACGGTAAGTCTGTGCACTTGCAGAAATATCGCATCATGAAACTCATTAACCACTTAAGCCCAATGACTTTGTTTCTTAAAAAAATATATTGTATGCCATATATATGTTCATGCATTCCTTAAAATACAAAAATTATGCATTCTAAACCGTTCCAAAATTGTACGAGTTCATACCTTTCAAAAATTAATTTCTCAAAAATTTTAACTTTTGTTTACTTGAACCGGTGCATGACATAATCATGAACCGATGCAAGCTGCTCTTATGAAAACAGAGAGAACTTTGAACTAGTACATTGTACCGATACAAGTTTTCCTGATTTTTGAAAACTTAAGGTTTCAACTTGTGCATAATTACACTTTTTGACTTAAAACTTGGGCATAATTACATTATCACACCGATTGCATGTTATTATATTTTAAAATAAATTGCCCTTTATATCTGTAAAACCTGAAAATTTAATAGGATATTGTTATGAAACAATCTAAATATGACTAAGAATATGGAACAATAGAGATCAAGGAGAGGAAGAGAGTAGGAATGGAGTTTGTATTATTCTCTTCAAGGTGTGTCTATTACATGGAAATGATAGTCCTATTTATAGGAAAGTACATGGGTCGATGCTAATGGGCATCCACTAAAATATAACACTCCCCCTTGGATGTCCATGGAGGATATGCCTCATTAAAACCTTACTAAAAAAACTCAATGGGAAAAATTCTATAGTAAAGGAAAAAGAGTACAACATTCATTATGTGCGAACTACCTCGTTAAAAATTCAATGGGACAAAACCATGGTGAAGAGAAAAAGGTGCATAGCACATTAATTTCTTCCGCTGATAAATACAAATATATATATGAGATAAAAAAATGTCAAATAATCTTCTATACTAGTTGCTCCAAAGCTTTGACCATTGGTATGGTGAGTTGTTGACAACATTCTATCTTCGTTATTATATTCTTCTTCAAATTAGCGATATTTGCGATATGATATTCATGTTGAATTGTTGTAAGAACCCTTTATAAGAAAACTCACAAACATTTGTCTCTGATGAATAGCGTACTTCAATCACATCAAATTCTTAATTTATCTCATTTAGTGCTAAACTTTCCTCGTCATTTTATTTCATGAGATTGTTATTGTAATTTTGTTTCTCATACCTCCATGAGTGATGGATTGCACTTCCTCATGTAATGATTGTTTGTGATCGGTACAATTATAAGGATTAAACAATAAACGTGTATATCTAAAATAACAAAATATATATTTTATGATATATTGACAATAAATAACAGTTCAACAATGTATTTGTCCTCAATTGAACTAAAATGTGGTGCTTCGGGACTAATTAGCTCTTCATCATTTACTCGAACTCTAACAATGACATTTGTTTACATCGGCGATCTTACAAAAAATTAGGGTGCGTAACTAATCTTATTTTTCATATAGAATCATCTTATAACCTTTTGTATATAAGCTTCATGATTCACAAAATATTCTTTAAATTTGTAAGAAATGACATTATCTCATAAGCTCTTCAGGAGTCCTTATGATATCATAAATCTTAAATATAAATGAATTTCATTGTCAGGTATTTTCTTAAAATTGGACAAATTCTCATTTTCATAACATTTCTTATTTGGAAATATTCAACAAGAATATTATACAATAAGCATATATATTGTTCGAGTATATAAGGAGACTTATTCATGTTTATTAAGTCATCTCATCCTCTCATCAATATAATATGATTTATATGTCTCTCAAAAAAACTAAATCCTTCATGAATTTATATTGTTCTTACACATTAGTATATTGTCATGATTAGGAGTGTGTTACTATAGGCATAAACATGGTATAGGTAATCGAATTGAAAATAAATTGACATATTATAAGTGCCGGCAACGTGCTATGAAACAATTTAAATATGACTAAGAATATGGAACAATAGAGATCAAGGAGAGGAAGAGAGTAGGAATGAAGTTTGTATTATTCTCTTCAAGGTGTGTCTACATGGAAATGATAGTCTTATTTATAGGAAAGTATATAAGTCAAATGACATGGGTCATTGCTAATGGACATCCACCAAAATATTCATAACAGATATAACTAAGATAACCTAATTCTAATATTAGCAAGTTTTTTACGCTACCCCTTTAATAAGTGTGCTAAAAGAACAAATACAACACATTGATCTACCTAAGAGACGCATAATTATGATTATATTTTCAAATAGAGTTTTTTTACAACTTCTTAAGCACTAAAAAAATTCAGTCTTTATGTACCAAAAAAACACATCAGTTTATTTTAACACAGCGTACACTTCATCATATATTATAAATTGGTCAAATCATATTCTATTTGTTAATTGCGAAGAGTGAAAAATATGGTTAAAACTCTTAAGTTTGTGTGTGGCGTTATTTATTTTTTCTCGATATTTCTTGTTGCAATGAACCAACCATGTAAGTTATATTTTTCATCCGTTTCAAATTTTTCCTTCTTTAGTTTGTAGTTTGTACTTTTCATTTTATCTCATTTTAGTATCATTAATTATTTTAAATTCTTTTTTCATTATAGACCCAATTGATTGCGAAACTGATGAGGATTGTCCAATAGCTGTGGCTGGCAAGTTTGTTTGTTATAAGAAAAAATGTTGGCATCATTATCTATTGAATAAATAACAGATCCAAGAGAGTATAGTTATTCCATACATGGAAAAATGAGTCTTACTCTAACAAAAAAAATCCATATAGTATAACTTATGGTAGAATATTCCAAATTTGTAATTTAGTTACCGGATTTAGATCTCTAAAATGAGTAAAGTGTAGAGTGAGAAAATCAAGCGTTGTGGTTGTAATAACTTCATAATTTGTTATAATGTACCTATAATATCTATCTTTCATTTGTTAATTAACGGTTGATCTTACTCACTTTAAACCCTACGGTGAGAGGAGTCGACTCTTTAGTTACTATGATGCACCCAATTTTTTTTTTGAATGGCAAATATATTATTAATAATATTCAGGTCTCTGCACAAGACGAATAGAGACCCGTAAAAGGATGCACCCAATAAATGTATACTTTACTTTCTTTCTTTCTTTTTTAATTTCACAAACCGTGAATTATGGTTATAACACCCAAATTAAATTGTCTAGAATTTTTAATCGGACATACATAATTGATATAAGATACTATTATAAGAAACATACATAATTTTTTTTTTTGATAATGAAGATTGTATTAATAAGGAGTACAAGGAGTACTCAAATCCTTACAATACAACACAAATCCCTTAAATATTAAGAATACAAAGTAAGGGATTATCACACCAATCAGAATACATATAATTGCAACTTCTACCCGAACGACCTATGAACCAAAACCAAGAGAGGAGTTTAATTTGACCAATTAACACATCGAAATCAACTGTTACACCCCTAAAAATAATGTTATTTCTTAGCTTCCAAGCACACCACGTTGTCGCAAGCCAAATCAAATGTTGAACTTTTGCTCCCCGGTTGGATTTCACAATATCTCCAAAGAAATTGAAGTGTTGCCACCCCTCATCATAATGATGGTATGCACAGCCCATCCAATTGAAGATTTTGCTCCATACCTGTTGCATAAAATGGCAATTGAAAAAGAGGTGTGGACAATTCTCTATCTCGTTGCAGCAAAAAACACATGATACATCATGTGAATTAATTAAAATGCCTCTAGTGACAAGAGCTGCTCGTGTAGGTAATTTCTCAAGCAATAATCTCCACCCAAACACACCTATTTTTGAAGGTATATCATTTTTCCAAAGAGCCTGCAAAGCTGTTAGCCGTACTGGATTTAAATCCTGCATAATCGTACCATTCTGCAGTAAAGAATACATCGATTTAACAGAAAACAACCCTGAGTTTTCCAGTATCCACCTAGAAACATACATAATTGATATAGGATAGTACTCCCTCCGGTCTCATATATAAGAAACAAAAAAAAAAAAAAGCACACTCTTTAAGAAAGTGGAGTAAATGATTAGGAGAAACATGTCATTTCCACTTTTACCCTTACTTTTTCAATTAAATTATTGTTTATTATGGGGAAAAGTAAAACAAAGGGTAAAATTAGAATATATTCAAAATAAATGTAATGATTGTAGTAACTTTTTCTTATATTTAAGACTTTGTAATTTTTTTTTTTGTTTCTTATATATGAAACCGGAGGGAGTATTAATTATAAGAAATTTAGCTAAAATACATTAGTCTAAATAAGCATTTTAACGGAAAATAAATGAGAGTGATGCATACCACTAAATTGCACACTATTTTAATTAGTGTATAATTAAGCTATGAATTAATCACTTTCCATTCATGAATTGGAAGATAAGGTTTGTGCTCAATATGGGTAAAAAATACCCTAGCAAAGCGATCACCGTAATTAGTGTGATATTAATTTAAGAGAATTGAAGTTCCACTAATTAATTTATCAATAAGTCTTACTTATTCATTTCTCTCTTCAATATGTTATATGTGTGTAACATTGTAAGTTCTCGTAACATTGACAATAATATTAAATCATATATTTAATATTACAAATAGCTATAGGCATCTAGCAATATGTACCAAGTGACAAGAATATCATATAATATGACAATATCTTTCCGTGATAATTATCATGTATATAATTACCCTTTATATTGACCACAACGAATGGTTTGTGTCATCCTTGTATAGTCCAATATTATGTTATGGATCCCAGAATATACTTAGAATCGAATAAGATCAATATCTCATAATGACTTATATTAAGAGGCCTATGGTTTGTTGGAACAAAATATGTGTTAATACACACCCTTAGGTTTTGATGATAACAAAGTATTAAATGGACAATTGATGATACTAATGTTTAAATTAAGTGCAGGAGAATTCAACGTTAAATAAAGAGCACACTTAATTTAGACTCTGATGAAACCTATGGAAGTCTGAATAATTACACTCTGAAAGAGTTCAGAAGCTACAACGTGGTCAGAAGCTAAACAAAGTTCAGAAGCTCAAAGAGGATCAGAACGTCTGCAAGTGTTCAGAAGCTCAGAGGAGTTCAGAAGCTCAAGGATGTTCAGAGGCCTACAAGAGTTCAGAAGCTGTCTGCTAGTCATGAGTCATTCAGAGGATGAGGACGTTCAGAAGCTGAATTGCGAAGGACTATCAGAGGCCAACCATTCAAAGACCAATCAGACTCCAAGTTATCAAAGGTTCATCAGAAGCAAAGGAATTCCCCAGTCATCAGAGGGCTACATCAACTACAACTTATCAAGCCTGATGATTTGTTCTAAGGTCAACTAATTGCAACGGTCACAAAGGATGTGATCCCTCTCTCTAGGAGCTAGTTGTATCTTATAACTGTACTATTGGACAAACAGTAAAGGTGAAGCCTCTCTGCAAAGGAAGACGTGACTTTACTCAACGGATCTTCAAAGACTACAGCTGTCCATTTTACAACGGGAATTTCTCCAACGTCTCAATGTCTTTCTCAACTCATATAAATATGCCAAAGAAAGAATTGATGACTAGCGATCTTCATTAGAAAACATCTCTCAGAAGAAAGTGAGAATCTGCATTGTAATAGAAAATATCTCTCAAATGAAGTGAGCATAGAAACTAACTTAAGCCTCTGAAGTTATTATGTTTGTAATAAGTTTAAGCTTATAAGTTAGTAGTAAGTCTTCTGCTTAGTGTAGAAGCAACAAAGTCTTCTGCTTAGTGTAGAAGTTCTTCTGCTTAGTGTAGAAGTAAGAAAGTCTTATGCTTAGTGTAGAAGCACATAAGTCTCAATCTTAGTGATTAGAGCATGAAGTCTTGAGCCTGAGTGCTTGAGCAAGGAAGTCTCTGATCTTGTGTGATCAGAGCAAGGAAGTCTCTCTGTCTTGTGTGACTTAGAGCAGGAAGTCTTAAGCTTGTGTGCTTGAGCAAGGAAGTCTTTGATCTTGTGTGATCAGAGCAAGGAAGTCTCTATGTCTCGTGTGACTAAGAGCAGGAAGTCTTGAGCTTGTGTGCTTGAGCATCTATTGTAATCCTTGTGATTATAGTGAACTCTCTTGGAAACAAGGGGACTGGAGTACTCTCAATTTGTGAGGGGAACCAGTATAAATTGTTGTGTTTTCTTCTCTCTCTCACTCTCTTATTTACTCCTTCATCATTCATAACGCCATAAGTTAATTGTGTGAACAATCCGCTGTGCTCTAAAGACTCTGAAAAGGTTTAAATATCTTGGAAAGTTTTTAAATATCCAAAACACAATTCAACCCCCCCTTCTTGTGTTTTCTCCACGCACCTTCAATTGGTATCAGAGCTCCGGTTCTGTTGGTAAATCACTTAACCGTGAGACAGTCAAGATCCAAAGGAGAAAACTACCATGGCTCAAAACATAGATGATTGGAAGCAGAAGCTATATCAACAAGTTGCTGATCTTGTCAAAGAATTTGAAGATGGACTGAGCTTAAATGAAGATCTGAGCAACAATCAAAATTCTTCCACATCAGGGGTTAATCAAACTTCTAATATTGATTCTACAACTACTACTCTTTGCCTCATTAGTGATGATAATGAAAGCATTCAGTGGGCAACAGTAAATGGTCTGTTAGATCAATATGAGGAGTTTAGGATGGAGGAAAATGAGAGCATTGAGGAAATGAACATAAGGTTTCAAGCTATCACAAGCAAGCTTGAAGAGCACAACAACAAACTCGGCAACAAAGAGCTTGTAAGCAAGTTGCTGAGAAGTTTGCCTCTAAATTGAAATGAAATTCCAAATACTATAGAGGAAACTGAAGACATCAATTCAATGAGTCCTGAATCATTGATTGATTTTCTCAGAGTCCATGAATTGGCTCTGAAGGATATGCAAGAGTTGAACATTGAAGAAGAAGAAGCAGCAAGGAAAGGAAAGCAAGCATTGGAGCATGAAGATCTTGTTGAAGAACCTGATGAAGAGTATCTTGAAAGGTTTTCAAGAAAAATTCAAAGATGGTACAACTTCAAGAAGAATGGAGGAAGACTGGCTAAAGGAATGACAACATGGGATGTACTAGACAACCTCTCTGAAGATGAGTCTGAAAGAGCTCCAAGAGCTGAAGGATCAAGGTCTGAAAATGGCTCAGACTCTGAAGACTCAAGTTCTGATGAAAAGTCAGAACCTGAGAGCAAAGAAAGTATCCAGAGATCAATGAATCAGGTATATTCTCGTCTTTCCAAAGCAAAATTGATCAAGCATCTTAATAAGACCTTACTTAAATTCTCTAATAGTCAGCAGAAGTATAAAAATCTTAAAGCAGACTATGAGAACTTAAGTAAGCAAGCAAATCACTCTGAAGGTCTTGTACAAAAAGATTTTATCAAAACAAAAGACCTTGAGAATGATTATGCTATATGTTACAAACCCTTTGAGCACTCTCTGGTTCTCAAAGAGTACTGTAACATCAATGTTGATCAAAATAAAATTGTTTCCATGCTTTGCAACCTTAAGACCAACAATACTAATGGGATTGGATACTCTAGTAGTAAAACACTAGAGGAACTAAGCTCATCAGTTATTGATGGAAGCTTCTCTCTTCCAAATCTTTACACTACATTTGTATCTGATAGCACTCAGATGAAACAAATGGAGGATGAAGATTTGGCAATTAACAGTCTAGGACCCTCAAGCAAGTGGGTACCAAGAGACGAAATTGTTTACTTGATTGCAGGTGAAAATAAGACTCTGAACCTTCCAATCACATGGATGCATGTGACTGTGAATGGAAAAAGAGCAATTGTGCATAGAAGGCACATTCTTGAAGAGTCAGATGGAGAAGAAGATGAGATGGAGTACATAAGGAGCATGAGGGAGCATGAAGAATTTGAAGCTTGTTTTGAAGATGACAACAACTCAGTATGGTGGAGTGATTGCTCGGGCTATGACTCTGACTACAATTAAATCAAGAAAGCTTCAATACAAGGTAAGTATGCTTAACTCTTGAATGACATCTCAGAGGAATAACTCTCAAAGGTTTGAAAATGTCTTCTTAGGATACACAATGTTCAGTACTAAAAACCTTGAAAAATCCTGTCTGAACATATTTTTCTGTGTCCTGAAAGGTTTGTTTTTCAGCCTCTGAAGTTCTTCAGGTTTCAGCATCTGAAGAAGCTCAGACTCTGAGAAACTTTTCAACTTCTGAAGGATAAGCCTCTGAATAGGAAATGAATTGGAAACGTTTAAGTATTTTATACTGAAACGTTTTGGCGCCAAAGAGACAACACGCACACACGTTCTGATTGGTTTGAATGCAGTTAATGATTAGTTTGTTTTATTTTTTTTAATTAATGTATTGTGTGTTTTAATTTGTCTTATGTTTTTAACAAAATCTCTTAAACACACACACTTTACATTATCACATCCCTCACTCTTGCTCTTCAAAGCTAGAACAAACTCTTTCTCTCGCTTTAGCAAATTCCACACCCTAACTTTCTGTAATGGCATCTACTTCAACATCAGTTCCAGACTCCTTGTTTACTTTTCCCAAGAGCTTTCCGATCAACACCATCGCTTGCGAGGAAATGTTTTCTACAGATTTATCTCTTAAGATGGAGGGAAAATCTCTGAACCTGGTTATGGAACAACCAGTGGACTTTGATAGTTTGGAAAAGAATCAATTTGATGTTCTAAAGTTCTTCTCTTATCATAAAGGGAGCTTTAGATACAAGAATCTATTAAATGGTCCAATCTATCCTGCTCTGGTAAAAGACTTCTAGATCATAAGTAAGGTGAAGACTGTTGAAGACTATCACAAGGAGCTAGCGACAAGGAGGAAAGAAAAGCCTAAAAATGAAGACAAAACCGCTCAAGAGTTAGGATTAAGAATCATTGAGGAAACAGAGGTGCATTCTGTTGTGTGCGGCTTTGAAGTAATTCTTACTACTTCAAACTTGGCTAAGGTACTATCCATCCCAAACGAAGGCATCCACTATACCTTTAGTCACAGTGAAGCACAAGAATCTATGTTTCTAAAGAATATGACAAGACATTGCTATGTCAAGGGAACAAGCTGTGAGAGCAACAAGACAGGTGATCTGAAGCCCACTCAGAGGATATTAGCCAAAATCATGTTAAGTTCTATATTTCCAAGAAGTGAAAATCCTGATCATTTGTCATGGGATCATAGACACTTTGTCTATTTTCTTACAAGGAAATATGATTTAAATTGGGCTAAATACATCTTTGAGCACCTATGCAAATATGTGCTTAAAACTCAAAATCAGGCCAAGACTAATATACATGTAGTCTACCCAAGGATCCTCAGTGAGATTTTCTATCAATGTGGGGTGATAGATATAATCAAAGCTGCTGGTCATGACTACTTGTTAAGAGAATTCAGAGCCTCCACAATATCTGCTCAAACACTCTCAGATGAACCTATTGTCAAGACATGAAGTACAACCTTCAGGACCTCTGATACCTCAGTCTCACTCAGAACCTTCCTTAGTAAAGAAATGGAACATTGAAATGCCTATTGTTTCCAGTAGCATTGTCAATAAGTATATTCAACTACTGGATAACCTAGGAGAAGGGTTTAAGACTGGGAAGGAAGATTTAAAGAAGAAGAAGAGAAGAAGGCTAGTGAAAGCATATAAAGTTGAAGGCTCAGAAAGTGATGTAGAACCTCTAAGTGTCAGACAAAAGCAACTTACCAAAGAGCCTGAGGAAAAGATTGCTGAAACCTCAGATCATAACAAATCAGGTGATGTATCTCTCTTTAAGCCTATTGTCTCTTCTGCTCAAGACATTCATTTAACCTCATCATCAACCCAACCCCTCTCAAACTATAACCAGACAAGTTCTGAAGATAACCTTACCATAAAACAACTTATATCATAACCTGTCAAAACAACTCACCCTGAACCAGTCTTTATCAATATATCATCATCATCATCTTCTTCGACTGATTCTGACCCTAATGAGTTAGATGAAATTCTAGCTAATTTTGAACTGCTTAATGCCAAATCTAAGCATAAAATAGCTCAACCATCTATGACTCAAACATTTTCAAACCCTCAAACACCCACATACCAAACCTCATCTGAACATGTTGTTTCAAAAGAAAACCTGAACCTCTTATCATCAAACCATGTTGAGGCTATGATCAATGAGCTCTCTACAGAAGATTTCCATCTCAAAAACTTTGATCATACCAGCCCTAGTCCTCAACAATCCCAACAAATACCGATTCACTTCAATCCCCAACTCACAAATACACCCTTATCAAATGAACCTAATCCAACCCAATCAAACAATCCTGATGTCTTGGGCAATTGCAATGACTTGTTTAGACAGATACATGGTCTTTATGACCTAAGGCAAACAAATATGCCTTCATCTGAATATGTTGCTCAATGGATAAGTCTGACAGAGGAACTGATAAAGGAACTACACAATCTACAAAGGGTAGCTGTGGAAGAACAGAGAAAATGTGACAAAGGGAATGACATCAATGTTGAGGAAGACATTCAGACTCAAAGAGACACAGAGAGGGATCATCATGAATCCTCTACTGTAAGAGAAAATATTGGGCAAGACCTTAGGGAAAGGTTAGCTTCAATAATGGACGATCTGAATGTTCCTCTTCAAGACAGTCTGAGGGGTGATCAAGCCAATCAACAGCATCTGAGGAACCCTGTCTATGAGAATGACATCAGAAGGGTTGAAGCAAAAGTAGACAAGTTTGTGGGATTGATGGAAGAAGTAACTACTAATCAGAAAAACATAATGGCAACCCTAGCATCTTTCTGTAATCAACCCCAACCTTAGGATCTATTTGATTGCTTATATGACTTCATGACTGATAATTTGCTAAGCACTTTGACTAGGTTAAACTGTTGGTTAGGATACAACTCTGCTTGTTAATCTAACATATCTATCTGAATGCTTATTTGTCTGTTGTTAGTTCTGTTTAGTATGTCGTTTGTTTGTTTTAATTCTTTAATTGTTTTTCATTTTCATTAAAACAAACAATCTTGCAAATTGATGTTTCAAATTCTTGAGTTTCATTCATATAATTAAAAGAAATACAATATGTGGATATTCTTGAAGGATCAAATTACATAACAAGAGAAGAAATTTTAATAAGAAATCAAAATTTTAAACAAGCCAAAAGTAATGAATATTATTTCATTAAGAACATAAGTTCTGTATTACAGACTAAAATTTCTAAGAACTATCTTCTGGATGCTCTGAAAGGTCATGTTTGTGGTTACAAGCCTACATGACCTTTGCAGAGGGGAAAGGTTGAGGTTTTGGCTGAAGCCATCCAACCAGTAGTCTTTCTTGAAGAAACCAACACTGTTGCATCAGTTTGGTTTTCCTCGGGAAAAGACTCAAGCCCCTCTAGAGCCTTGGATATCAGTTTGATTTTCTTCAGGAACATATGTCTTCAGAACTTAAAACAGTCAGAGTCCAAAGATTTCTCTTCAGACTCTGAACTGAGTTCTTCTGTAAAGGACACTAGCTTTGTTTCCATTGGTTTCTTCTTATGTTTTCTCCTATCTTGACTGACTCTCGTTGAAACTACCTTCTTCTTCTCTAAGCGTTTCATTTTTTCTCTCAAGAGATCTATCAATAACCTAAGATTATTCTGTGTGAGTAAAATGACTAGGTATCTCTCTCCTTTTATAAGCATAATTCAATGGCCGAGTATTAAATGTGTTCAACCACTCCTGATTTGACGGCATTGAAAGTTGAATTTCTATTAATTGCTTATATTACCTTTTTGATAATGACAAAAGGGGGAGAAAGAATATTGGTAAATCAATTGTTGGAAGAAGCGAAATTACTTGGCTTTTTAGGGCCTTGTAGTGCTTCAGAGAGAGAACGTAAGAGAGTGGTCGAAATAGTAGCATGAGGTACATGCTTTGATATGACAATCTGATCTTTGAGGAATTCAAAATATTGTACTAAAGAGCTCTAAACTATTTTCAAATTTTTGTTCAGACTCTGAGCTATTTTCTTTGAAAAGATTTTTTTTAAGCTCTGAACTGTTTGAAAATATTTTGAACTCTGAAGCTGTTAATGATAACCATCAGAACCAAGTGTGTGTATAGACGTCTCAAAGTGCCTCTGATCCTATTTTGTCATTCAATTTAAATATTGCTTCATCTTGCATCTGCATTAAGGGCTTAATTTCAAGGAGAATGCATTTATTAATTGAAGTTTATTATTCAGTTAGTTCTTGAGTAAGGGTGCAACTTTATTCAAAGATTATCACACTATGGAAAGAAGAAGCTTGCAAACCTTGTTCTTTACATAGTGAAATATGAATAATTTAAGTCATATAACAAAGTATTTCTGAAACTGATTAAAATTAACTATGGATACAAAATAGGGGGAGCTTACAAACCTAACCCTATGGGTTATCAGACTTAGGGGGAGCTTGCAAAACTCAGAAGCCTAATGTCAACATAGCTGATTTTTATCAACAACAATTGTATTTAATACTTATGTTTGTCATCATCAAAAAGGGGGAGATTGTTGGAACAAAATATGTGTTAATACACACCCTTAGGTATTGATGATAACAAAGTATTAAATGGACAATTGATGGTACTAATGTTTAAATTAAGTGCAGGAGAATTCAACGTTAAATAAAGAGCACACTTAATTTAGACTCTGATGAAACCTATGGAAGTCTGAATAATTACACTCTGAAAGAGTTCAGAAGCTACAACGTGGTCAGAAGCTAAACAAAGTTCAGAAGCTCAAAGAGGATCAGAACGTCAGCAAGTGTTCAGAAGCTCAGAGGAGTTCAGAAGCTCAAGGATGTTCAGAGGCCTACAAGAGTTCAGAAGTTGTCTGCTAGTCATGAGTCATTCAGAGGATGAAGACGTTCAGAAGCTGAATTGCGAAGGACTATCAGAGGCCAACCATTCAAAGACCAATCAGACTCCAAGTTATAAAAGGTTCATCAGAAGCAAAGGAATTCCCCAGTCATCAGAGGGCTACATCAACTACAACTTATCAAGCCTAATGATTTGTTCTAAGGTCAACTAATTGCAACGGTCACAAAGGATGTGATCCCTCTCTCTAGGAGCTAGTTGTATCTTATAACTGTACTATTGGACAAACAGTAAAGGTGAAGCCTCTCTGCAAAGGAAGACGTGGCTTTACTCAACGGATCTTCAAAGACTACAGCTGTCCATTTTACAACGGGAATTTCTCCAACGTCTCAATGTCTTTCTCAACTCATATAAATATGACAAAGAAAGAATTGATGACTAGCGATCTTCATTAGAAAACATCTCTCAGAAGAAAGTGAGAATCTGCATTGTAATAGAAAATATCTCTCAAATGAAGTGAGCATAGAAACTAACTTAAGCCTCTGAAGTTATTATGTTTGTAATAAGTTTAAGCTTATAAGTTAGTAGTAAGTCTTCTGCTTAGTGTAGAAGCAACAAAGTCTTCTGCTTAGTGTAGAAGTAAGAAAGTCTTATGCTTAGTGTAGAAGCACATAAGTCTCAATCTTAGTGATTAGAGCATGAAGTCTTGAGCCTGAGTGCTTGAGCAAGGAAGTCTCTGATCTTGTGTGATCAGAGCAAGGAAGTATCTCTGTCTTGTGTGACTTAGAGCAGGAAGTCTTAAGCTTGTGTGCTTGAGCAAGGAAGTCTTTGATCTTGTGTGATCAGAGCAAGGAAGTCTCTATGTCTCGTGTGACTAAGAGCAGGAAGTCTTGAGCTTGTGTGCTTGAGCATCTATTGTAATCCTTGTGATTATAGTGAACTCTCTTGGAAACAAGAGGACCAGTATAAATTGTTGTGTGTTCTTCTCTCTCTCACTCTCTTATTTACTCCTTCATCATTCATAACGCCATAAGTTAATTGTGTGAACAATCCGCTGTGCTTTAAAGACTCTGAAAAGGTTTAAATATCTTGGAAAGTTTTTAAATATCCAAAACACAATTCAACCCCCCCCCCCCCCCCTTCTTGTGTTTTCTCCACGCACCTTCATGGTTGCCACCATCTATATCCGTCTAGCCCCTCCCCTCTTATAATACAAAATATATTAAAGTAAAATTACACTATCATTCTTTAGAAGAAGTTTCAATTTTATTCCTCTCCCCCCTAATATTAAAACCTAAATTTCTCTCTTTTAATAAAACTTCATTTTAATATAATCAAACTTCTAATGCAAATATTTGGATTAATTGCATATTTAGTACCTTATTTTTATTTTACGTTTCATTTTGGTCTCTTTGTGTTAAAAAGTTTCATGTCGGTATTTCATGTTATTGATGTCAATATAAGTTCGTCATTTTCGTTAAATTTTGAGTTAATTTCTTCTAACGCTTTCACATAGTACCCTCTTACTGTCCATGTACACAAATATGTTAGCCCCGTAGACGATCTAAACAAAAATTTGACTAAAATGACCAACTTAACTTTTTAAACGTAACGAACCAAATTAAAATCTAAAATAAATGTAAGGGACTAAATATTCAATTAAGCCTAAATATTTTTATAAATCTACTACTATCTACTACTAATAATATATTAAAATCGATTACCACCAAAGTTACTAATTTATCCTTATTACTTTTAACCACGTTACAAGTTTTGTATCATTCATTGTAATTTCACTAAAAAAAAATAAAAAAAATGTATAGAAAGAATATAAGATAATACAAAAAAAAAAAAAAGATGATATGCTTAAAAATATAAACAAAACAAATTATAGATTGAAACAAAACAAAACAATCTATACTCATAAAAATAGCAACAAAACAGATTAATATGATCAACTTCAATAATCTATTAAAAGAAAAAAGAGAATAAAATAGTCAATAAAAAATTGTAGAAAAAATAAGATGAATATGCATAAAATTATGAATATAATACTCCCTCCGTTTTTTTTAAGTGTCAAGTTTTGTCGGATTTAGCGTTTCTATTTAACTGTCCATTTTGTATTTTAAGGGTACGATTTGTCAATTGTACCCTTTTTTATTTACACTTATCTTTTTCAATAAATATTTTTTTTATATATATTTGAAAATCTAAAGGCTTTTTTTTAAAAAAAAAAAACAAAAAAGTTTGTTTATTGTTATATTCTATTGATAACAAAAATCTGAAAATATTCTTTTTGTATAACAATAAATCTATTGATGAGGGTATAATAGGAAGATAAGATGCAAAAATTAAATTTCTTAATTTGGTGTTACTATTCTAAACGGACACTTAAAAAATAACGGAGGGAGTAATAGAAACATAACTAATATTTTCATAAAAAATATGATCAACAATATACTATTAACCAATAATAATACAATAAATTTAATTACTACCAAATTTACTAAATTATCCTAAATATTTCTAATCAAATTTCTAATTTTTTATTAAAAAATATACACGGGACTATAATTTGTGACGGATGTATAAAAAATTGGATAATTTATCATTGATAATTATAATCAAATTTATTCATTTAATAAGTTTTACAAAAAATAACACAATAGTTTCCTTTATATTTTAACAATGTTATATAACAAATTCTTACATATTTTATTCTAAACAAATTTTCTACGATAATATAATAACAAACTTAATTACTCCCTCCGTTTTTTTTAAGTGTCCAGTTTTGTCGGATTTAGCGTTTCTATTTAACTGTCCATTTTGTATTTTAAGGGTACGATTTTTCATTTGTACCCTTTTTTAATTACACTTATCTTTTTCAATAATATTTTTTTATATATTTGAAAAACTAAAGTTTTTTAAAAAAAAAAAACAAAAAACAAAACAATTTGTTTATTGTTATATTCTATTGATAACAATAATCTGAAAATATATCTTTTGTATAACAATAAATCTATTGATGAGGGTATAATAGGAAGATAAGGTGAAAAAATCCAATTTCTTAATTTGGTGTTACTATTCTAAACGGACACATAAAAAAAACGGAGGGAGTATCAAATAAAAATCAATGACTCATGCAAATGCACGGGTCTTTAAACTAGTTATGAAACTATAAAAAATAAAACACAAGTGTCGGATAATTACCGAACTCAATTAAAAAACTGTTATATATTAAATTTAAATTTCTTCAATAGTGACTTAATTTTTTTTGATTTAAAAGGTTTAAAGTTAATTGTTATCACAAAAATATTTATTTATATTAAAATAGAAGTATATATTATAACATAAGATGGAAGGGGAGTGTAATTCAAGCTTCTTTTAAAGGAGGAGACTGTAATTTACTCTTTTTTTAATTCAATTTTCGAGGCAATTTTATGTTGTTTTTTTTAGGTAGACAATTTTAAGTCTATCTATTATAACACTTCCGAGGCAATTTTTTTTGAGGCAATTTTGTTATCGTTTTTCGAGGATTTTTTTTTTAATTAATTGTAGTTTTAGTTCTCCTTATTTTCACAACACCGGTACCTTTATTTTAAAATTTAATAGTTTTGGTCACTCCATCAAATATTCTATCTATGATACAACTTGTTTTAAATTAAGTTTATAAAAAAATTCCTTGAATTTCATAAATAGTGATATTTTCCCGATATTAGATCATGTACCGATCATTTAAAATATATTATATCATCAATCTACGGTTAAAAAATAAAATAAAGGACCAAAA
Source organism: Trifolium subterraneum (assembly GCA_951799995.1). Taxonomy (NCBI): domain Eukaryota; kingdom Viridiplantae; phylum Streptophyta; class Magnoliopsida; order Fabales; family Fabaceae; genus Trifolium; species Trifolium subterraneum. The sequence continues at coordinate 27,721,491 of OX637467.1, forward strand.
CGGTAAAAATAGAAAGAAAGAAAAAAAACATTGCAAGGACTCACTAATCACTTACTTACCCACTCTCTCAAACAGACTTGCGTTTCGGCTGGCTTGTTTTTCTCTTTTCTTTCTCTCTCTCTCTTAACAGATGCACAATATTATAGGCCTAACCGATGACTCACTCGTATAAATCCATCCAACTCCTACTTATACATTCATTCTAAACAACATTTATCAAACTTCATTCCCGCTCACTACTCTCTCTACCCCTCTTTCTCTCTCTCTCTCTCTCTCTCAATAAAACCAATTCTTTCTTAAACCAAAAAAAAAAAAAACCAATTCTTTCTATATTCTTCTGTTTGCAATATTAATACAACAACCAACCACCATGTCTCCTCCTCAACCATGCCCTGTCCACCCCAAAATCTGGCAATCATTTGCCGGCCCCGCCGTCACCATTCCCAAACTTCACTCTAAAGTTTACTACTTCCCACTAGGTCACTTGGAACACGCCTGCCCTTTTCCTAACCCTAACACAATCTCCATTCTTGATAATCAACGTCCTTATATTCCATGCATCATCTCCGCCGTTAATCTCCTTTCCGATCCTCACACCGATGAGGTGTTCGCCAAACTGATCTTAACTCCAATAACTGACACCCATGTCCAAGAATCTCCCGCCCAAGAAGACGACGGAGACAAAGTTCTTTCTTATATCAAGATTCTAACGCAGTCTGATTCAAATAACGGTGGTGGATTCTCCGTACCTCGCGAATGCGCTGACTTGATCTTCCCTGAGCTTGACTTTACGGATCCAATGCCATCTCAACAACTCTACGTCAACGACGTTCAAGGTGGTGTCTGGAAATACACTCATGTCTACCGTGGGAAACCTAAGAGACACTTGTTTACTACCGGCTGGACTCCGTTTGTTAACGGGAAAAAACTAGTTGCAGGAGATACCGTCGTTTTCTTGAAATATTCCACTGGAAATATATTTGTAGGTATTCGCCGAAACATGAAGTTTGCTGCAGCACCACAGAAGAAAGACGAGGAGGGTGAAGAGAAGGTTGAGGGGTTTTCGAGGAATGGAAAAAGAGGGAATGTAACTGAGAAGGCGGTTATAGAGGCGGTGGAACTGGCGGAGAAGAACATGGCATTCGAAGTTGTATATTACCCGACTCCTAATTGGAGTGATTTTGTGGTAGAAGCTAAGGTTGTGGATGAGGCTATGAAGATTGGTTGGCAATCTGGAATGAGAGTTAAACTTGTTTTGAAGAAAGAGGAATGTTCAAAGAAGCCATTGTGTCAGCCTCAAGGTTCAATCTCAAATGTCTCTATTGTCCCTACTTGGCGCATGCTTAAGGTATTCATTCATTCCTTTTTTTGGATCGTTTTATGTTTGATGAAATACATGATGCTATAAATAAATATGAGTGTTGAAGTTGATACATGATTCATTTAATTTTTTCTTTTACAAGGGAACGATTCATTTAGAACATTGAAACCATAAATAGATTCTGGTTCATGATATATATCTGAAATTCTGAGTTACTACTTGGAGTAATTAGTTATAAAGTTCTACATAAATTTCTAAAGTTATAAATGTAATTTTAAAATTCAGACCATGCAAGTTACACTTTAATTAGCACTAGAATATTTATATTTCTATACATCAATCGGAGTACTAGAGTACATCTCCAGTCACTATTACAATTAACAATCGGTTATTCAATCAATCTAACAAATGTTTTATTTTATTTTATTTTTCTTTTTTTATTAATTGTTAGATAGTGTTTTGTAAGTAATAGTATTAATTACTAGTTTACACTAGTTGATACCAAAGTTTCTTCAATGTACTAATGATAATTTCTTTATCATAGATTAACTGGGATGAACCTGAAATCTCGCAATACCCAAACTGTGTGAATCCTTGGCAGGTTGAACTTATTTCTCAGGCACCTGCATTGTATCTACCACTCTTCCAAACAAAAAGGCCTAGACTTACAGAGAGAGACCCCTTCATTCCTATGATAGAATTTCCTTATTCAACAATGGGATCCTTGAACCAAACATTGTTGAATCGCGATACTTTTCCTGCTGGCATGCAGGGAGCCAGGCATGATCATTTATCAGCTGCATCAAGTTCTTCCAACCTCTTGAGTTATAATGGCTATGGTTTACTTGTGAACAGTATAATGGCAGGGTTGACTACTATGCCAAAAGAGGTAAACATCGGAAGTTCTACATCTTCGTCCCCTCATAACAACTTCGTGACAAATTTCGTTGAAACTCACAATGATAACACAAAAAGAGTTAGGCCTAGTTCAATTAAACTATTTGGTAAGATCATACACACTGTTGAAAGTGATTTTGATGAATCTGGTATTAAGGGATCAGAGGATGGTTCTAATGGGGAGGATGGTTCTAATGGAGGATCCAGTGAAATTGAAGGTGTTGATAAAACTTGCACAACAAATTAATGCTCAATAGACTTTAAGAATTTGTGAATATAAACTGACTTCATCGTAATGTATATATTTTTGGGTTCTTTCTTTTTCAAATGGGTTATCTTTTCTTTTTATAGTCTTATTGCAAATAGATTCCCTAAGATCAAATGTGTATACATTTAATCTTGGTATTTTTTTTAGACCGAAGTCTAGATTACTTTTAAAATATTCAATCAAAATATCTACAACCACCTTGGAAGCTATGATGCATGGGTACTCCGTTTTAGATAGAGTACCGGTATCGGGTACCGGTACGCGTATGGTACTCTCCTGGTACGCATCGACGCCGTACCTAGATTTTTTTTTTGTTTTTCGTAATGGGTACATGAGTGGTACGTGCGTGGTACACCAATCCAAAAAAATACTAGTCATTGGAATTATTCACTCATTCATTAAAAATGAATAGACTAAATTCAAAGATAATTGAAGATCTAGTTTGTTTATTCCTACAAATCTTCGTATTCTCTCGAGAAAGATAAATAGTAATACTTATAATGAAAGAACAACAAAAATGTGGAATATTCGCAGAGATGAATGAGATTTACCTTTATTTAATATATAATTGATATTTTTGAAAATTGTTAGTCTTTCTCACGATAAACCTAAACCAGAGGCCGCTCTTTTTAGTGATGATGGAGGTGGAAACAATCGACTCTTTTTGAGCTAATTGCTTTTTAATTTCATATTTTGATGTTTTTGAACAATTTGAATTACTTTTAAATTGTGGTGTGATATTTTTTATGTTTAATTATTTATTTTAACAATATAATTCTATTATTTGATTTATATAATTATATTTAAAAAAAAAAATTATAGGGATGTACCCGTACCTTAGTTTTTCTAAAAATGACGTACCCCGTACCAGTACCGATACCGAATACCGGTACCATACCCGCACCGGGCAACATAGCTTGGAAGGTTGCATTGCAAGGTGAGATGTATTCAGCTTCACAAATTGATAAAACTACAACTGATGTTTCTTTTAACACCATGATATTGGAGAATTGACTAAATGCCACCACAATGAAGACATGTCCAATGGCGCTTCTTCTTTCAACTTTGTCACCATACCAATTAGAGTAACAATAACCTATAAGTCTCCCTCTTCTGCCATCTAATCTAACTTATGATATAGCTAATAGCACACCATAATCATTTGTACCTTGAAGGTACCTCATGTTCATCTTTACTACTTACATGTGTGTCAGTTTAGATGTTTGCATGAACCTTTTTAATACTTACTTTTTAATCTCAGCATTCATATTCTTTCAATAAAATACAAACTCATATTGCCATTAATCAGGGTTATTTAGATAATTTATATTTCATATTGCCATTCAAATATTTCATGAGATGTTATTCTCAATTTCTCAAAAGAAATTGATAACCCCATTTAAAAAGGGAACGATACAACAAGGTTTAAAATGATTTAAAAAATGTTTGAATGATAAAAAAGATTTAATACACTAGTTATATTTTTTGTCTTTCTATTCTTAAATAAATAATGTCCTTTTTTTTTTTTTTGGTAAATAAATAATGTCCTTTTATTTTGAGAAATAAATAGAATCCCAACCCATACCTCATTTAGGAGGTACTGATGTTAATCAAGTCTTTTAATATCTAGATATCAGGCTTCCTGGTTGCACACTTGCACACACTTCATACATAAATGTGTGTTGTTACTTGTTAGTATAATTATAGCAATGATAAAAATAAATCATAAATAATCATCAATTGATGCAAATATGTAGAGTAAGATCAATCGTGATCTAGTTTTCTTAAGTTAATTAACTAATACAAGTATTATGTACAAAATCTCCAAAGCTTTCGAGGCGTTGTGTGCAACTTGAAGTTTTTTCATTGGAGTCACTTACTTCCTGTACCTGTCCTACTAACCAAAGTTCTCATCTTTGCCATTTTCAACAAACTTTTTATAATCCAATAATCATATCTGCAACGACAAGAAACCAACCGTTAATATCCATAGTCGTTTATATATCTTGAATCAATTTAATGATCTCATCTATAATATCAAGGAAAGGAAGCAACCATGACCTATTTAGATATAAACCAGATATGATGTAAACCTTATCATATACAACATTTACTTCACACTATATAATACCAGATAGTATTGTTATCCTATTCTATGTTTGAGATGAACCAAACATTGATGGGATGTCATAAAAATCACATTCTAATGACAGAACCACAATATTATTATTTTGACACAAATTATATAATATTAAAGAAAATAACTTCTAATTAATATATCTTTTGGGTTTTTTAAGATAGTAGAAGAAAGTGATAGCAGAGCGATGCATAACCAATGTAGTCAAGTAGAGCATACCAGGTGACCCCCAAAAGAGAAATGATATTTGTACAACAATTTTTGGACAACATTTGACAACTTTCTCTCTTACTCACATTATATTTTTATTCTCTCTCTTTCTTTTTCTCTCTCTATTGTTGTTATCCAATAAGAACTTGAGAAATAAAAAGTGTCCCAAAATTGTCAACAAATTGATGTTCAAATAACACTCCTCCCCCCAAAATGCCATAGCGGATAGTGGTGGTATGGACACTACGTCGAAGTTTTAGAGAAACAATACAAGAAACTCATATCATACACATAGCAAAATGAGCTACCGATAAGCTACACAAGGTGAAGAGGGGAAATGAAGTTGTTTCAGAGAAGAAATGATAAGAGAGGAGGGTCCTATTTATAGTCATTCAATTAAGAGTGAAATGACCAAAAAGTCGAAATAAATGTTTAGAACTTTACAAAAGTTTCAATTTAGCTGCCACTATTTGACTGTAAGTTGGCAGTTAATGGCACTACAGCTGCTACTTAAAACTGCAATGCAATGTGGTGTTGCATAGTGCCTAGGGGCAGCTATTGACGACATAGTGCATAACAAGTAATTTTTACTGTAGAAAACCAAAGTCATTAACAAAGAGCAAGTTTCCAATGGTTGCGTGACATCGAAATTTAAAATCAAGGCATAAGGAATAGTTAAGTGAGATTTGTTGCAGGAGAAAGAGGTTGGTAGGTCTCACAATTGAAATTTGGAGGGATGCCTGCAGCATTGTAATGGTGCTCTTTTAAACATTGGCATTGGTAGAAACGAAAGAGGGATATGAGACAAAGCACTGAACCGGAACTTGAGATCATGGTCTAAGATGCCATGATGCGATTCAACCACTGCACGTCGGCTTTATAAGCTACATTTTATGATGCAAGTCAATCACTGCTACATTTGTTGTGCATTTAATGGTGAACAGAGTAAAAGAAGTACTTAGCTGAGAATCGCTGCCAATCTGTGCAGGTCAGCAATACTGCAGAATCTAGATTGATGAATTGATGGTTGGATGCAGAGTGTGTTAGGTTCTTTTGAAAGAACACAATAGGTAACGGGAATTATTTGTCCCCTTAGTTTTAATGAATTATAGAGAAAAAGATACAGAGGAAAATACTCCACTCTCACTGGAACTTATGTAGAGAACTAACTAACTATCCTAACTACCAGCAGAAACTTAACAGAAAGATAACAGACTAACAACCAACTAAAGCACAAATATACTAAATTTTTGTTTCTCCTATGATAAACTAACAAAGGATTAGTGCCCTGTACATTATCGGCACTCCTAACAGAGCGAAAAGGAAAAAAAGTTTTTATGGTATTATTATACTCTTTTCCTAACCGAACAGCCTCCCTAAGGATAAAATTTGCACTAATTAACAAGATAGCATATGCTACAAGGATAAAATATATTGACTCATCAAATAATGAGTTAGTATAGGATAGTGTATCTCAAAATATCTTTCTTATCATCCTTTTCTGACCAAAATCAAGCCCAAATGAGATAAACTACCAAACAGTAAGACAATAGAGACTACAGAAACTATCAACTCAAAACATCCTGGTTGCATGGAAATCTATTGGCAACAGAACATGCATTAGGATCACTGTTCCTCCTTTCTATTTCAAAGTATCTAAAATTTCTGTTGAATTTCTTAGTCCACTTTGTTTTTTTACAGAACGCCCGCCTTGTCGAAAATTAGATTCCATTCCCAGACTTTTTTAAAAAAAAAACTTACCAATAACTTAAGAAATCTGCAAAAATTCTCTTCTACTACTCAACAGAAGTATCTATCCAATATAACTTTCACAACTTCTAAAGCATCAGAGAAAACTTATTATATAACTTTAGGTTCCTTCTAATTTGAAAAAGTGAAGTAGGTGTTGTATGGTACACAGCTGTTTTTATCTTTAGATAAATGAGATCCACCAAATCCTTTCCCAACTCCCTCCCAGTCACTCTTCCCAGCGCTTTTCGCCATGTGTTTATTAATTATTTCCCTCAAACATTACTCTAATCTTAGCACGGAAGATTGAGAGATATATAGAGGGTCAGTCATGGATACCTTAGGGAAGATTGGTAACACATCCTACACTCCATTTCTGAAATCTTTGGTAAAGAGTATACGACACTCTTTGGCCATGGCTTCATCTTCTATCTATTATTTAAACTAACAATGGAAATTAGAAATATTGTGAAATCACCACACTCGTCCTGACAATAGAATAATAGGTTCTGATAAAAGGATAAAGATATGGTGTATAGGATCTATAACATATTTGATGAGATTACCCAATCCATTAATCAATAAAACTTTTGCATGGTACATAACTTTAACCTAAAGTCATCTAAGACATTTGTGTGTATGCTAGAATTTTTCATAACTTAAACCTAAAGTTGCCAAACTAAATATTACACTAGGTATGACTTAGCTAGTTTTCAAAGACAGTGTTTGGGTTGATGTAAATATATGAAGATGAAGGGATACATAAGTTGTTATTAACTAGATTACAGAACAATAATGAATGAAAATTTCAGGCAAAATAGAGTGAGATCAGAGATGCTCGGTTTAAAATTTGAAAGATACAAAGTTAGTACAATTGTTAATAACAAACCTTATATTTAAGTGGAAGGTGAAATAGGGGTGGAATTAATTTGAGTGTAAATTTTGGAGAGACGACCAGTTTGGGGCTTGGATCGAATAGGTTTCTTTTTAAGACCGAAGATCTCTTGTACCAGAGGAACATGAACCAGCACCAATTTCCATGCTAATAACCAACCTGTATTAAGATTAATTGAATTGAATTGAAGAAGGGATCGATGGAGAGAAAAGAAGTCAGTTAGTTAGGTAATTAGTACTTACCAAGAGTGATTAAGGACAGAACGAAAGCTATGGCTAAGAGGGGACGTAGGAAGATGATTACAGTAAATTCCCAAATTGACAGCGACGATGACGATTCCATCTGTGCTCCCCTGCGCAACCCAACACTTGAGTTCAAGACTTCCGGTGGTGTTTGGCTGGGAGAAGAGTAATAGACGAGAAAGGCTGAGAAATGTTACATTGTTTAATTTAAGGTTTAAATATGTCAAAAAAAAAAAAAAACTTATAAAATTTTCTATTATCGAATTAGTTTTGAATCAGTCAAGAGTAAGTTCCTACTTTTTAATGTTTTTAGTTATATTTTGTAAAATTGTCAAAAATAGTTCCTATCTTTTAATATTTTTTATCCCTATATTTTGAGAAATTGTCAAAAATATCCCTACATTTTATGCCACAAAAGTTTTCTTAACGGATTAGACTAATTTTGAGAACGAAAAATATTTATGGTTTTTTTTACCAGTTTTAAAATTTGAGGATCATTCATAACAATTTCGCAAAATATAGGGGCTAAAAACATATTTAACCCTTAATTTAATTAAACAATTTTTTCATTTATCTTAAATAAAATAAAGGGTAAATAGGGTTTTACCCCCTGCAAAGTATGCGAATTTTGGTTTACCCCCTGTAAAATATTTTTTTTGGATTACCCCTTTGCAAAATGAACATTCCTTCAATTACCCCTCTCTGTTGATGTCACATCCTGTTTTAGTTATTTATTTATTTAATTAAACTTATTTATTTATTTATCATGTTGTGTTATTTAATTAAATTATGTGGCATTAGATGAGGAGGTGTGTTTAGTATAGTAGTGTTTTTAGGAGGTGTAGTTAGAAAATAGAGTTGGGCTTTTATGAGGAAGGGCAATTTAGTAATTTAAGGAGGAGGACTTGACCTAGGTATAAATTTGAAGTTTAGAGAGAGAATTTCATTTGTCATGAAATTTTGTGAAGAATAGAGAGAGAAGCTTAGAGAAGAGAAAAAGGAGAAGAACATAGAAGAGAAGATCAAGAGGGGAAGATTGAAGATGATAATTCTTGAAGAATTAGAGGTAAGAGAGTAGTTATATATGATTAGTGGGTGATTAAGAGGGGGGAGAAATCACATTTCTCTTTGCCCAAACCCTCTCACCCATTTATGCTTAAAAGTTGGTATTTTTATGAATGTGTATGAATCAAAATGCTTCCTTTCATGATAATTTCGTGTTATCTATGTTGTATGATGCTAAAAGTACATGTTGATGGTTTTAATTTCGTGAATCAAAGGATGTTCATGTGAAATTATGTGTTCATGAGTTTTTGGTGAAAATTATGAATAATCTTTGATTGATGATGTTTTTGATGTTTGTAAGTGATGAAACTTGTACTTCTATGTATGATAACATGATTATAACCTAAAGGAAACATCTTTTAAGAACTGGAACACGTTTTGGATGATTTGTGTGAGGAAGAGGAACGGTCGCGAAACAGAGCAGGGCTTTTTGTGTGTCCGTCGCTAGGCGAGAGCTAACGAGAGATAGCGAGTGGTTCGCTGAAGACTCGCCAGCAAGCCCAGTGCTCTCTGTTTTGTCTCGCGACGGCGAGAGCTAGCGAGAGATGGCGAAGGATCGCCAGACACTCGCCAGAGCTCGCCAGATGGAGAGCAAGCTTCTAACTTGTCTCGCTATGGCGAGGACAGTCAGACTTGGTTGATTTATTTGATGATTATGATGATGATGATGATAGGTTGATGCATATGTTGTTAGCCTTGTAGAGATAAATGATTAATGATAGTAATTCTATATGCTTATTGATTGATGATAATGAATTGGATTGATTTAAATATATATGTATAAATGTGTTCACATGTATATGAAATGATAGATAATGAGTTGGTGATATCATGTATTAATACATGGAATGTTGGTGAATATATAAATACGTTTATATTGATGAAATGTAGTGACACATCATTCATGCATAAGTTGTGTCTAATAGATGGCGATAATGATGGTGAAAGGATTCTTGTATCCGATATAGATGGTGATTTGGTACCACATGTAGATATGTCTAGGAACATACATTGAAGGTGACATTAGATGCATTAGGAAGGTGAATCTTGATTGTGCTATGTGTTGATGATGTGATAGTTGGATAATTGTGTGTAAGGGATGTATATCTATTCTTGTTGATCATTGATGGTGTGAATAAGATTATATATATTGAATGGTTAAATGTACACATCTTGTTGCTAGTGTTGAATTGCCATATATGTAAATGATAGAATAATATATAGTAGATGGATATATGAACATTACATGATGAGTTAGATTAAATGTTAGTATCTTACTTTCATTTGTTTATGTGTTGATTATATGTAACTAACTCTGTGTTTTTGTGTTTTGTGGATCGTTGGGCGATTCAGATTCTTAGGCTTGAGGGTTTGCTTTGCTTTAGGAGGAGTACCCGGCATTTGTTGCTAGTATTCAGGGTGAGGAGATTAGCTGCTACTCCTAGTGTTGTACCTTGTCCATTTGCTCTGATGGTTGTAACACCATGTTGGGATTTAGTTTATTTTGGGGTTATGCCTAGTGTCGTTTTAGACTTTGCTTATTTATGTTGATGTAAGGTTTTTAAGTCAAGTACTTATTTATTTTGATACCTTGATGATGAAACTTATGTTGATGATTATTTGGTTGGTCACTTGTTTATGATTTCCAAACTTAAATCATATGGTTGAGGATGTTTTTAGTTATTCCGCTGCAATAATTGCAATAAGCATGAGAAGTAATTGAATTTGATGTTATTGTTGGATGTTTAAATTGACATGTAATGCTCTACTTGTTTCTACTTGAATTTTATTGTTTATTTGGCCGAAATTTTTGGGTAGATTTAAGTAGGGTGTTACAATTGGTATCAGAGCAAGATCGATTCATTGGAATCAATTAGGCTTAGTAACCCTTTTGTACAACATGTGTAGGGTGCACTGTTTGTACTTTTGTCGTGACGTTTGTTTGTTGATTGGAATTGATTGTTCAGGACCATGACGTCAGTACGTGCTAATGCTCAGATCGCGGAGTCACTTGCTACCTTGACTCGCATTTTGGCAAGAGTTGATGATCCGGCTAGGGATGGAGAAAAACGATTGGATAGGTTCTTGAAGCACAAGCCATCTTTCTTTGTTGGGGGTTTTAACCCGGATGGAGCGGTTAAATGGGTTGAAGAAGTTGAGATTATTTTTTATGCAATGGAATGTGCTAATGAGAACAAGCTCGCCTTGGGAACCTATGTGCTTAGGGAGGAAGCCAACCAATGGTGGAAGAATGTTAAGTTGAGACTAGGTGAAAGAGGTGTTGTCATTACTTGGGAAATGTTCAAGCGGGAATTCTTTAACAAGTATTTTCCGGCGGATGTGAAGAATAAGAAGGTGGTGGAATTCATGAAGTTAGAATAAGGGAACATGTCGGTAGCGGAGTATGCGGCTAAGTTTGATTCCTTGTGTGCATTTAGTCCTCACTACAATACCCCGGAGGCGGAGAACGACAAATGTGTTAAGTTTGAGAGTGGTTTACGCCCTGACATCAAGCATATCATTGGGTTTGCGGAGATTAGAAACTTCACTACTTTGGTGGCAAAGGCTAGAATTTGTGATGAAGATGAGAAAGCTAAGAGTAACTACTTCAAGGCGGTTAGGGGAAAGAGTCAAGACCGTGCCAAGCCTTATGAGGTTAAGGGAAAAGGAAATGCTAGGGGTGGAAAGGGAAATGAAAAGGTGGAGAATGACAAGTGCTATAGGTGTGGCAAGATTGAACACCGTTCTTTTGAGTGTAAGAAGGAGAAAGATGTGTGCTACAATTGTGGAAAAGAAGGGCATAGATCTAAGGAGTGCAAGACAACTACTCCCACTTGCTTTAACTGTGGTGAAGAAGGTCACAAGAGTCCGGAATGTAAGAAGCCGAAGAAGGTTATCGGGAAAGTGTTTAATTGAATGGAGAAGGAGCTGATCAAGTTGATAATCTCATTAGAGGTACGTGTTTCATTCATGACAATCCTTTAATTGCGATTATTGATACCGGAGCAACACATTCTTTTATTTCTATGGATTGTATGAAGTGTTTGAATATTCCTGTTTATGAAATGTCTGGTTGTATGAATATTGAGACCCCTGCTAGTGGCTCGGTGATTACTCGTCTTGTATGTCGTAATTGTCCTGTAACTGTGTTCGGTAGGCATTTTGGTATGGATTTGGTGTGTATTCCACTTAGTGGTATTGATGTTATCTTTGGGATGAACTGGTTAGTCTTTAACCAAGTTCATATTAACTGTTGTGAGAAGACTGTGATATTCCCGAAGTCGGAAGGAAGTTTACCCTTGATGGACGGAGAAGAGGTGAAGGAATCTTTGAATGATCATGGAGAATTGTTCATGGTGTTTGGATCATTGAAACTTGAAGGTGGAGCCAAGTTGGAAGAGATACCAGTTGTTGGTGAATTTTCGGATGTATTTCCTGAGGATATATCTGATTTACCACCTGAAAGAGAAGTTGAGTTCGGTATCGATTTAGTACCTGTACTAGTCCGATATCAATGACACCGTATCGTATGTCGGCATCAGAATTGAATGAATTGAAGAAGCAACTTGAAGAGTTATTAGAAAAGAAGTTTATTCGTCCAAGTGTGTCACCTTGGGGTGCACCAGTGTTGTTGGTCAAGAAGAAGGAAGGGAGTATGAGGTTGTGTATTGATTATCGTCAGTTGAACAAAGCGACGATCAAGAATAAGTATCCACTTCCGAGGATAGATGATTTGATGGATCAATTGGTCGGAGCTTGTGTGTTTAGCAAGATTGATTTGAGGTCCGGATACCATCAGATAAGAGTTAAGACTGAGGATGTTCCTAAGACTGCTTTTAGAACAAGGTATGATCATTATGAGTATACAGTGATGCCATTTGGAGTTACGAATGCCCCTGGAGTTTTTATGGAGTACATGAATAGGATCTTTCACTCATTTTTGGATAAGTTTGTGGTAGTGTTCATCGATGATATCTTGGTTTATTCTAAGTCGGAGGAGGAGCACAAAGAGCATTTGAGAATTGTGTTGCAAGTTTTGAAGGAAAAGAAATTGTATGCTAAGTTGCCTAAGTGTGACTTTTGGTTGAAGGAAGTAAGTTTTCTTGGTCATGTAATTTCTAGTGGAGGTATATCGGTGGACCCCGCGAAGGTAGATGCTGTATTGAAATGGGGAACACCTGAGTCTGTTTCTGAGATAAGAAGTTTCCTTGGATTAGCTGGTTATTATAGAAGGTTTATTGAAGGATTTTCGAAGATGGCGTTGTCGTTGACTTTGTTGACTCGAAAGGACCAAGCGTTCGTTTGGGATGAGAAGTGTGAGAAAAATTTCCAAGAGCTTAAGAAGAAGTTGACTACCGCGCCTGTGTTGGTCTTGCCAGATGCTAAAGAATCGTTTGTGGTGTATTGTGACGCATCGAAGTTGGGACTTGGTGGTGTAATAATTGTATTTAATAAAAATTGAAATTTTATTTTAAAAATAAGAAAAAAAAACCAAAAACTTAAAATATGCTTTCAATTTTCTGATTTTATTTAAAAAAAATGTCAATTTTTAATTATTTTAAAATTTAATAAAAACGTCAATTTTAAAAAAAAATGTGATTTTTTTTCAAAATTAAATTATCTAAAAAAATGTCAGTTTATTTTATTTTTAAGAAAATAGTAAATTTAATTTTTTTCTGATTTTTTTAAATTCAATTATTTAAAAAAAGGGTAATCAATTTAATTATTTTTAAAAATTTTAGAAAATTGAAAAAAAAATTATTCCAATAATTGAATTTAAAAAATAAGAAAATTGACATTTTTTTAAAAAATAAATCAGAAAAAAATTAAAAATTGACATTTTTTTAAATAATTGAATTTTTTAAAAAAATTGAAATTTTTTAAAAAAAATCAGATTTTTTTTAAATAATTGAATTTAAATTGACATTTTTTAAACAAAATGAGAAAAGAATTTAATATTAAAATTGACATTTTTTAAAAAAATCAGAAAATTAAATCTTTTTTTTTTTACAGTTTAAAATGTATTTTTTTTATTTTTAAAATAAAATATCAATTTAATTTTTTTGTAAATACAATTATCATGTGGCAATATGTTAATCATTAAATTAATCAAAAATAAAATAAAAGGCACCTAGACATATCACATCAGAAAAAATGAATATTTCATGTCCTAGTTGTCAACAGAGGGGGTAATTGAAGAAATCTTCATTTTGAAGACGGTAATCCAAAAAAAATATTTTACAGGGGGTAAACCAAAATTCGCATACTTGCAGGGGGTAAAACCCTATTTACGCTATAATAAATTTTGTTTGATTTATTGAATCACATTAACCCGTCAAAAAACTAATATTATAATTTTTTTTAACACACAAAACTGAGATACATTAACCAATCAATTAATCCTCTCAACCCAAGATGTGTCAAAAAAGACTATGATAGTTTACAGATAAGACAATCGAAAAAAAAACAACATGCGAACGATGTTAATCAATACTCAAACAAGTAAACGGGTCGACTACCAACTATGGTAGTTTACAGATAAGACAATCGAATAAAGTTTGACCTTGTCCAACAATTAATGTAAGGACATTTTTGAATAACTTGTGATATTTTTCGTTCCAAATAATTCAAACACATAATAGCCAAATAAGTGTTGAGCTGATTTCATGCCTCCGCATCTGGCCACGCAAGTCTGAGCTTCTTGAGTGATGATGCCTCAAATTACCAAATTTACTTTAGTTGACAACCTATCTCGCAACATTCTCCATGCAAAAATAGACATCTTTTAAGGGAATCTGTCTGTGCCAAATGAGATCTTCAACGGTGTCCAATGGATCATACTGCTGAGAAGTCAAGATCTGATAAGTCCCCCGAACTGAGTAACCTCTAACAAGATCATGCTGCGATTGCTACACATATGAAGACTGAGTCTGTAAAAGAAAGTTGTGAAATAAAACCTGACACTCCCCAACATCTCCTCCATCCACACCTACAACTGTATCATCCACACTCACGCCTCCTCATCAGCCTCCTACCCTAAAGTAAATGTTTTCACAAATTAAATTGGGTCTTCAATATAAAACTTTTATTTTATTTCCTTTTTGTTGATTAATTTTTTTTTCAAATTTATAGGATACATTTATATACTACAAAATTCAAATCGCTAAAAAATATAGAGCCTTTAGTTTCAGTTTTAAAAAAATGAATTTTTTCTTTGTATTTTTTAAAATCGATTTAATAAATCATTTTTCAAAATATTACAAGTTTTTTATATTCGTTTTTTCTAAATTGAAACACTAATTTTGACATCATATGACATAAAATACATTATTGAAGATCAAAACATGGTCAAAATCATAATTTTTTTTATAAAGTTGTATTTTAAAAATGTTTTTTATTAAAATCTATTAGAAATAGATTCAAAATTAAGTGATTTTTTGAAATTTTAATATCCAAAAGAAGTTTCAATAAAATGATAAAGAGTTAAATATGTTTTTCGTCCCTACATTTTGCGAAATTGCTAAGGTTGGTCCCTACATTTTAAAAATGGTCAAAAAAATCCTATAAAATTTTCCGTTATCCAGATTAGTCCAATCCGTAAAAAAATTTCCATGTCTCTGACGGAAAACTTAATTTTTAATTTTTTTAGTCTCTACATTTTGCAAAATTGTCAAGAATAGTCCTTACCTTTTATTGTTTTTAGTCCGTACATTTTGCAAACTTGTCAAGAATAGTCCCTACCTTTTAATTTCTTTAGTCCCTACATTTTGCGAGATTGTCAAGAATGATCATTACATTTTATGCAACAAAAGCCTTCTTAACGGATTACACTAATCTTGATAATGGAAAAATTTATGGGGTTTTTTTGACCATTTTTAAAATGTAGGGACAATTCTTAACAATTTTGCAAAATGTAGGGACTACAAACATATTTAACCCAATGATAAAATGGATTTGGATCCTCTCCAATTTTTTTTATGTGTCTTTCTCTCTCATCATTTCTTCTCTCTCATCATTAATTGTTTATTTTTTATTATTAATTTCTCTCTCTTCACATGAGAGAGAAAGACACATAACAAAAATTGGAGAGGGAATTGGAGAGAAAAAATTGGAGAGGATCCAAATTATGATAAAATACCTTCATAGTCTTGCTACGAGTGTCCCCATGGCACTCTTTAAGAATTCTATTTAAAGAAATTTTTTATTCAAAAAGTTAAACACCACAATTTCCAATGCGTTGACTTTATACATTCCCATAAAAATGCTTTAAAAATTTACTATTTAAGGTCTTAAAGAGTGCCCCTCGTTAGCATTTTCCTATAACATTTTAAGACTAACTATAAACTATTCAAACCAATTTTTTTTTGTCAAATATCTAGTGGCTAGAAACTCCATCATTAAGTTAAGTAACTATAAACTATTCGAACCCTGACCTCTGAATATAATATGCAATATCCTAGCAATTGAGTTAAGTTAAGTTTACAAGATGTTTAAACCAAATCTTTATTTGAAGCTTTTATAAAAAGTTTTTTTTGTAAATTCTTTTTACCCAAAATTATATAATATTATAAAAATAATTTTTAAAAAAAGGCAAATAATCCCAAAATAAAATCAATTTATTTTCAATTTGAGCATTTTGATTTTTGAGACTTTTTTTTCTTCATTTTTTGGTTAAATTAGTAATTTGAAACGGATGAGACCATCATTCATGAAATTGTAACGCAAACGATGCGTTTAAACTCAAGACTCAACGAGCTACAATACACGAACGATACCGCGAACCTTGCTTCCTTCAATCGTCTTCTTCCTCCCCGTCGTTTTTCAGGGTTTCACTTTCCCTTCCTCTCTTCTCAATACCCATCGTTCTTCATCGTCACAATAGCCTCGTTTGCTTTCAATACCGATAGTGGACCCTACCCTACGCGATATCATTCATAACTCGCGAGATCGAAATATATATATATGTTAGAACTGAGAAGCTGGATATGGCGAGAAAAACCAGCAATTGCGCCATATGTGAGAATTCAAATCAGCCTTCTATATGTTCTATTTGTGTCAACTACAGGTATATGCTTTACTTAATTGATCAATTTCTTCTTTAGGTTTTTGAAACTTCGTTTAAATTTCATATGCTAGAGAAGTGTTTGTTAGAAATTGTGCTGATTTGATTCGATTTATTTTGATTTTGATTATTTTTTTGTTTGTTTGGTAGGTTAAATGAGTATAACACTTCGTTGAAATCATTGAAAGATCGTCGAGATTTATTGTACTCAAAATTGAGCGAAGTTCTTGTCCGTAAGGTTTGAATCCTACTTGATCCTGTTGATAATCTTCAATTTATTTTTTAAATGTTAATTGATTAATACTGAAGATGATTACAACTTGCTGTATGTATTGATCCTCGCTGGACTGCAGCTGAATATTTTGAACTTAGGGAATTGATATATGCTATGAAGCATGGACACCACTATGATTAGGCGTGTCACGGTGTCCTACACGCGTTGGTGTCTGATAAGTGTAGGACAACTCAGGGCAGGTGTCTAAAAAAAAATCTTTTTTTCCTTTACTCTGAGACTCAAATCATTTTTTCCTTTACTCTGACACTCATTGGATCAGTGTCCGACACCCGTAAGACACTCGTACGACATGTGTCAGACAAGGGTCCTTAATTTTTTCTTCTTCTTTGCTTCTAATCTCCTTAGACGCATACTAGACATATCTACAAGGGTTAAAGATGCACCAAAACAACAATGCTGATCAATGAGGGATTAAAGACCTTACATTTTGATTACAATATTTTTTAGCTTTTTCGATAGTAGATGGTAGCTTTTTCAATAGTTGATGGAATAATAAAGGTAAAATATTATCATATCTTGTTTTAAAACTTTTCTTAATGAAATAACTTACTCAACTTAGATGCACATGTATATATTTGATTCTCAATTTAGATCTTTTATAAATATGTAGCCGTGATGGAGTCATATGTATTTTACATTAGCAGTGTCGACATGTCCGTGTTGTGTCTGGCGTCTATGTCGGAGTCCGTGCTTCATAGGATATATGCAATAAAGTGAGAAGGAAAAAATGATTAAATACAAATATCAAATTTTCACGACATTCCAACTATAAGTTCTTGTATATAAGTGCATCTAATACTTCAAACAACCAAAACATAACTAAAATTCAATGGACGAGATTAGGTTGGACCGGCTGCATGGCTGTAAAGAGTCCAGGTTCAGGTTATAGACATGATTACAGATACTTCCTGTTCAGTTATTGTCTTTTGCTCTATGTGTTAGTGTTAGTACCTTTTTCTATAGTTTAGTGCAAAGTTTATATTGTTTGTTTTTCAAAATATTGACTTGTAGCTACTTTTGAAATTTACCATTTTCTATGGCAAGGGAAACAACATTATATTTTTGCAAGACATCTTGCAATGTTGGTATTCAAGTCAAGTAATAAGTTTGTGTATAATATTAATAAGGGAAAGGGAGACGATCAAACAAATTGGAGAGTGCTTCGACATGAAAAGCTTGCAAGGTTGAGGGAGAAGCTCCGTCATAGTAAAGAACAAGCTACTCAAGGTTAGAACCCTCGTATACTGGAATGGAATTCTTGAGATGTAAATTCCAATCTTTGAACCTAGTGTAATCAGTAAACCTTACAGGAAGAGCTAAGATAGAGGCCTTGTCCGCTGATCTGAAACTTAAATATGGAGTGCTTGAATCTGCACTTTCTATGGTATTTTGTTACTTCTTTTGACCTTTATTTGCTATTGTTATTGCTATTGCTATTGTCACGGCAATTACTCATCGAGCTTGATGTGAATTATATATATATGAAGATGCTGACGGTTTATTATTGTACTCTTTGCAGTTGGAAAAGAATCGAGTGGAACAACTGGAGAAGTTCTACCCTAATCTTATAGGCACCCAGAGCTTAGGGCATGTGAGCACAATTTGTTTATTTCACTTCCAGCAATTTTTAATTTCCATGTATTAGTTTTTATTACAGTCTGCTTTTATTTTATGTTTAATCACTTAACCATTTAAAATTTATGTTCCTTTGGTGTTCTATTTCTAAATCATAATTTGAATATCATTTCTTTTCGAGGAACTTCAAAATTTATGCTCATATTTTTATATATTGCAGGTGGCAATTACCTCTGAGCGTCTTCATAAACAGTCTGTGGTCATAAAACAGATATGCAAGTTGTTTCCACAACGCCGGGTAAAGTCAATTTATGCTGATGAATATTTTGTTGGTTCATTTTCAATGAATATATGTTTTATGAAGTTAGACTTCCTTTGAAAATGCTACGGAGTCTGGATAATGTGTCGACTGTTTGTTACAATTACAAATTATTAAAAAAAGCATTTTTGTGTTCAATAATTTATAGATTTTTAAGAAAAGTAGAAGTTATTTTGAGTTTGTTTTACAATAATGAAAATCACGTATTTTTAAAAAATATCTATAAAATAATTTTAAAGAGAAGCTACTCAAAACAACTTATTTTAAGAAGTTTTTAGATTGTATAAATTTTTATAATTGTAATAAATGGATGAAAACCCTTAAAAGTGATTATTTTTTTTAAAAAATGATGTAAAAAAATCTAATTCCTTTAATTGTTGCATGCATGGAGCCCATATAATTAGAATTATGCTGTGGGGGTTAGGGGGAAAGTAATATGATGAATTGGAAAAGGACGCCTGGTTAAGTGTTTGTTAAATGTCCTAGCTGATTAGATGTCATGTAATTATAGTTATCATTTATTCTTTAATTCATAATTTGATGAAGTTTCAAAGCATGCTTACGCACTATTGTCCTTATGGTGTCAGGTAGTTGTAGAGGGAGAGAAGAGGGATGATTGTAGTGGTCAATATGATCAAATTTGCAATGCACGCTTACCAAGAGCACTTGATCCACATTCTGTTCCATCAGAAGAGCTTTCTGCATCTTTAGGGTACTCCCTATTGACATTGTTACACAAATTTGACTTTGGTTCAATATTCTTGTTACATAGTAACCAGTTATATTCATGTTTGTAATTTGGAAAACAGATACATGGTTCAACTTCTAAACCTTGTTGTTCACAACTTGGCTGCCCCAGCACTTCATAACTCAGGTTTTGCGGTAAGCATTGTATTGTGCCCAATCAATTGGTTTCTGTTTTCTTTAAGATAACTTTTGATATATTCTGGTTAAGGGTGGTTATGTTAGTCATTATCATTTGATTGCATTGGAGTATCAATGTAGCATTAGGATTCATGTATTTTTAACTTGATTGAGATGGAAATCGTATGAATGGATGGTGCATAGGGTGCTATCTACATAAAAGTATTCCTTTATTTTTTTCGAAATAAGTTATAGGGCATGTTCCAGGCTTTTGTCTATTTGGTGCTTGTTTTTATACAAATTTTGATGATCATTGGTTTTTAAGATTTCATCTTTCTGAATGTTGATAGGAGTCTAGAAAAACAATAGTTTTTAAAAATATTTGAAGAAAATTTTAGCACGTTTCTGTATCTTCTGATATAGTATATTATCGAATTAGGTTTGACACTTTCCATAATAGGTTTATCTTTAAGCAAAGACTTTGTTAACTATATATACAAAAATGATGTGTTTATCTTTAGGATATTCGTTTCTGTATCTTCATGATCATAAGTTTTTTTCCTTCAAGAAATTAGTCCCTATTTGAATTCTATTCACCCTGTACCTATATATACACAAAAATGATGTGTTTTTAGTTCACACTTTTATGGACTACAAACTCACTATTTATGGTTTTTATGGACTAGACACATTATTTATGGCAATTGTTGGGGTTATTACAAATGACTAGAATTAAAGTATTTTTATTTTCAGAGATTGAACATACTAAAGCTTATTAAATATCATTGGGTTTTGATGTATCCAAAATGTGATTAATATTCCTTTTCCTGCTACAATTGATATTCTCATTTTACAGTTTGGTATTTATTGATTATTGCGAATCCAGTAATATGGTCTTAAAGATGCCTTTTTGTCTTTTTCTGTCAGAAGGAACTTAATGTTGTAAAACTTTTTAAATTTTTCTCAGGGATCTTGCTCCCGAATATGGCAACGAGATTCTTATGGTGATGCACGGCCTTCCACCAGGAGGTATTTTGCTAATATTGTATTTGGCATGGTTTATCTTTAAGCAAAGACTTTGTTAACTAAAATACTTTTCATTTTCAGCAATGAATATCCTCTTTTTATACCTCGCCAAAATTATTGCTCGACCAGTGGGGAAAACTCATGGACTGATAAAAGTTCAAGCAATTTCGGTGTCGCATCAATGGAATCTGACAGGAGGCCTCGTCTGGATTCATCTGGGAGTAGTAGCTTTAACTATTCTTTAGCTTCTTCGCATTCTGTTCAATCACACAAAGATCTGCAGAAAGGAATTTCACTTTTAAAGAAAAGTGTAGCATGCATTACTGCATATTGTTACAACTCCCTATGTTTGGATGTCCCTTCGGAGGCATCTACGTTTGAAGCATTTGCGAAGTTATTGGCTACTCTTTCCTCATCCAAGGAAGTTCGATCTGTGTTCTCCTTGAAAATGGCTAGCTCTAGGTATTGTCATATTTAATTTGCTCTGGGACATTCATGAATGTATGAAGGACAGTTGTATCTGATGTTAGACGTTTCCTTTAGTTTTATTTTCCCTTTTAGGACACATGACACCCAATAACTAATTTTTTTTCTGCTGCCTTATATATATATATATATATATATTATCTTCTACTACTGAAACTGGCTTTTTAGTTCCAGTAGGAATAAAAAAAAACCTTCTCAATGCAGTTTTTACTAACGGAAGTTTTTTTGTGCTTCTACTAGCACCTCATTTGAAACCTCTCAAGCTAAAACAAACTGGATGTTTGAATTTTTTCAAGGCTTTGGTTTTTGTCTACTCTTGCAATTTAATCTGCACCACAAAGTCTAGCTTAATCCCCCCCTCCCCTTATATAGAATCCAAAAAGCATTGTGCCTGAATTTTTTAATTTCATTCAGGACATGCAAACAAGCTCAACAATTGAACAAATCTGTATGGAATATGAACTCTGCTATTTCCTCAACTACTTTGCTGGAAAGTGCACATTCTGTGCCCACAATGGTATATCTTTTCTCATATTTTTTAATTTGAAAGAAAATGCAGGTTGTTTTGATTCATATTTTATGCATTTGTGTCTTTGATTCATCACTTTCCAATTAAATCTAGCAAACAACTATCATTTGGATTTCTAGAGTTGCTTGAAAAGGAGTATAAAACTTTCAGGGCAAAGTTCCTTAGCTTCAATATTCTCCGAATTCATGTTTGTTCTAAATCAACCTATATGGCCTTAAAATATAAATGCTTACATAAAGGGGAATGAAGCAGGTTGTGTTTGATTTGTGCCTGATAGGGACCAACTTGTCTAGAAGAAGAAAAGAAAGAATTCTCTATTTAATTGGGCAAATGATACACTTCAGGTTGTTATGAGACCTTAACTCTACTATCCACATCTGAATTACACACTCAGTATCTCTTACCCTCCATCTATTTCTATTTATAGACAGGTTAACCCGTTACAATTAACCAACTCCTGCTAACAGGCATAGTAACATAACAGATCCGATTAAGTCCCATGTCTAACAATACCTTGATTGATTAAAAAATATAACAATACCTTGAGCTTCAACATTGGATTGAGTTTAGATATGTGATATATTTTATGCTTTTCTCTTTGGTTGCAGAGAATTGAGAATTATATGCCAAGTTCTGCTGCTAGTTTCCTTTATCCTACTGATTCATCTGATGGAAAAAGTGAGTGCCTAATTGAAGGGTGGGACATTGTTGAGCATCCCACTCTTCCTCCCCCGCCATCACAAAGTGAGGATGTTGAGCACTGGACTCGAGCCATGTTCATAGATGCTAAAAGGAAATGATCTCTGTGGCAGACTTCTGTATGTCCCTTTAAATAAAGTTATTTTTTTTCATAGTTTGATGACTAGAATTCACTCATGCATATGGGCTTCATGTCCACTAATATAGATACATGCAGCATTTATTTTTATTGTTTATAAATGGAAAATTAAATGATTCCTGGATAGCTTGATTCCAAGTGGTAATTTGGTTATAGAGTATGGTTAAGGACCTAACTGTTTAGTCTTCTAATTAATTCACTTAATAGAGCTGATATATTTTAAGGATGCAATCGAGCTCGTGGATTCAAATTTATAGAAGATTGTTCTTGCCTTGAGTTTTAGCTGTGTGCACACCAGCTCATTAGTTTATACTTTTGAACTCAAGAAAACGGCTAGCTTTTTAGTGCCTTACAATTACAAGACTGCATCATGTTTCTGAATTAGAATATATTTAGAAAAAGCTTTGAACATTGAATAGTTAAGCATCGTGATTTATCTAAGTAGTTCATTCTCTGTTTAGGCTCACAATAAAACTTATATTACAGATACTTTTCCGTTTTTACTTTTTATTGGTTAACTTGGAAGTTTTTGGCTGACTCTGTTTTTTTCCTTCTTTCTGTCAGGTCGAAGGGAGTGAAAGCTGACATAATATTATGGAATCTGTATAGGTAAACTACTTGGAGCATTTTAGTTCCCTTTCCGCGATTCCAGGGGTGTATAATATAGATTATGGAATATGAGAATTGAGTTGTGAATATATGTACATATTTTGATAGGGAAAGTTCTTTTAATTCTTTTTTATATGTGGCCAAGTCTTATCAATGACGGATTATATCTGTAGCTTCAAAGTTTCATGGTTTTGCTCCTGTTAGTTTGACTCCTGACTACCCAGGTCTTTGCTTAAGCATGATAAATTATTCGTTTTGTTTTTCTCTCTTTCAAATCTGCAAGTTGAGAAGTTGTTTCAAGGATATGAATCCATGACCTCCAAGTCAGGGACGCACCTTATCCTACCGTTGTGCCAAAGTTTGCCGTCTTTCATCGGTATGAATGTTATATTTTAACATAATTTTTTTAATCTAAATTCATATATTATTAGATGTTGGTAAATGTTTTATATATCAAATGAAATAACCAAATTCCATATCAGCCAAAAAAAGCAGAACCAAATTGATCATAGTTATTGCTTATTAATTTAGTATAATTAGTTAGGTTAACGATTATATATACCTTATAAACTGTGTTCGTTAAATTGATTGCGATTGAATATATCTGTGTGCTTCAACTTCATTTTTATTTTGAAAGTTGAATAATTAGTTTGGTTATGCATAAGTATTGTTCAAAAAAAATAAAAATAGGTATGATTTATACAGTCATTTAAAAAGCGTTGAGTAAATTCTTATTCTAGTTCCTCCCAAAACATTGAATTCAGATTAGTCTCTTGAGAAAAACTGCAACTATTAATTAATCCCTTGTAAATAATCATGGCAACATACCTTGCAGTCTTGCACCAACAGATACTTGCCCTGCTTTGACAAAGAAGCTCTGCTACTACTGGATGTGGGTTTTGAATTATTGTAAGGTGTTGAAAAGAGGTAAAATAATTAGGGTTATGTAGGTAAAAATTAATAAATGTAGCTGAAAATCAAAGGATGGTCTTATAAAAGCGAAAAGAAAAATGGAGATAATATTATATATATATATATATATATTTGGTTGGGCGGGAAAACTTGACCCTCATTTCAAATTTTCAATCCTGACCAATAAAATTACCGTTATTGATATGAAATTCACTATTTAAAAAATGAAAAATGCAATATTGCACGAGAAGCTGTTTTGGTCAGACACACACGAGGCACTAGGCAGCATTTGCACGAGAAGTTGTTTTCTCGTATAAAGCACAAACACCTTTATGATTAGGCGTGTTGCGGTGTTTGACACGTGTCGGTGTCCGACACTCGTAAGACACATGTCGGATAGCTTAGAACGGTGTAAAAAGAAAATCAATTTTTCCTTTAGTTTGACACTCCTTTGATCGGTGTCCGACACTTGTAAGACACTCATATGAGACGTGTTGGACAAGTGTCCCCAAAAAATTGTTTTTTCTTTGCTTATACGCTCCTTAGGCACATATCAGACATATCTACAAGAGTTAAAGATGTGTCAAAACAACATTATTGATTGCAGAGGATTGAAAACATTACATTTTGATTACAATATTTTTAGCTTTTTGGATAGTAGATGTATAAATAGAGGTAAAATACTATTATATCTTGTTTTAAAACTTTTTTTAAGAAATAACTTTCTCAACTTAGTCGGTTATTAAAACTTTTTCTCAATTAATTAATTATAGCCTCAATTTATATGTTAAAAAATAATAACTTGTTGATTATTAAAAAAACTCGTTTATTCAAAGGAAAGATTACCTTTCCAAAAAAAAAAAGATGACTTCCTAGTGCGAACATCAATTTTTTTTTTTGATAGAGTGCTAACATCAACCTTAAAAAGTTAAATTGTACATGTATTACATGTTTTATTTCGCTCATAATTAGAAGAATACCCTATATGTTTTTACAATAAAAGTATATGTTATGACTTCAACCATAAAATGCAACTGGGCTTTTGTTTGGGTGGATCGGGTCTTTTTGGCCCAAGCCATGTAGCCCAAATAAAAATTGGGCTGGGCTGGGTTAGCCTGTTGGACTTCGTACCAGCCTATTATAAAAAAATTATGCCATTTTTTGTAAAAATAATATCAATAAAAACATAAAAAAAATTATTTAATTGAAAAGTTATTATAAAAAATATAGTTAAATGTCTACGCTTAATAAAAATGGTTATA
This sequence comes from Trifolium subterraneum, assembly GCA_951799995.1. Classification (NCBI taxonomy): domain Eukaryota; kingdom Viridiplantae; phylum Streptophyta; class Magnoliopsida; order Fabales; family Fabaceae; genus Trifolium; species Trifolium subterraneum. The sequence continues at coordinate 27,747,052 of OX637467.1, forward strand.
TTTACGTAAAACTTTTAAAAAAATTAAGTTTATAATTTATTAATTTGATTTTATTTATTTTATAGGGATCAAACTAGAGTTTAATTGATGTTTAGTGGTGATGTAAAAATTAGTTATACTTGAATACAAATATATCTCAAGAAAATCATTATGAGGAACTAATACATCAAATTCATATAAAAAAAACGAAAAATAGAAAAAAATAAAATGAAACCGGCCAGGCCGGTCCATTGGCCCACATATATTGGTTGGGCCGGAATCGACAATGTGTAGCTGAATAATAATTATCGGGCCGGACCGGCCCAGCCCATTTGACAACTCTAAGTATTTGTACTTACTAAGCTAAATATAAAAGCGCCGATCATGACTTAAAGTACCGCGCCGATCATGACTTAAAGTACCGCGCCGATCAATGTGTGGGTCGTACATTTTTTTTTGTGAACTATGACTAATACTTTATTATCCTAAAATTAGGAAAATGTTAAACAGGGTCTCCGGGACACTGATTAAGGAAGTAAATATAATAATTTGACATTGAAACTTGTGTAGTCAACACTTTAAAAGTCTAAAAAGTATTACTTTTGATTTAAAACTTTCTATTTTTAGTTTTCTTAACTAGTGCCATTGAGACACCGGTTAGCATGACCCAAACAAAGACGTAACCAAACAAAATTTCACTGGGGTATCAGAAACCAATGACAAATTACTAGAATTTGGCCGAGCTTGTACGCCGTAGTTGGTATCTTGGAGTGAGATTTGGAAACAACCATTCATCTATTTTCTGCAATATTAATAACAACCACATTAGAAAACAAATTTGCATACATAGAAAAAACATTAGAAAATAAATATGCAGCTGAAAATAAACTATGATCAGCCAACAATTCATCACTTTCTTTTTAATTTCCGTATATATATATATATATAAAAGTTATTATCACTTTCTTTTTTGTTTTGTTATTCTAATTTGAACACCAATTTCTTAATGGCCGACCTTTAATTGGAGCTCATCGATATCATACGTAATAGTAAACCAAAACGAGGGAAGGGAAATGAAAGGAAAGCGTGAAAACTGAGCTTCATTTAGACAAATTCATTGACCTCGTTGATCATGCAATTTATTTCTCGTTTTCTTCTTTCCTTTTATCCTAAATCAAAATAACTAAAGGTTTACGCAAAAAATCGTCTTAACTATTATCATAAAACTTTTAAATTGTAATGTAGAGATAAAACTTTTTATTAATGTTCCGGTTTCAAGCGGAAGAGGACTTCGGTAATTTAGAGTTGGGCGTGATGTAATTAAAGTTTGGCTAATTGTTTCATCTAGAAATCGAACTCGGATATTTTAAACGATTTGTCATTTGATGAAGCTCATTAACCACTTGAGCCAAATAACTTAATTTAGTTTGTGTTATTTTAGAGTCACGCTACTAAAAACAATTGAACTTTTCAGGAGCCAATTTTTTTTTTTTAAAAAGAAATACTTATTATTTTGTAGTATGTTTTAGTTCACTATTATATTTTTCAAAACAAATATCAATCTTGCAATTACCATGTTTTTGTCAAAACAAAATCCTAAATTATTTATATGTAAATCTAATGGGTTGTGAGAATTAACCAAATAAATTTATTTGTTAATAAAATAAACACTTATTGAAAAATCATTTTTCTTGGCCAAATAATAATTTTCCTTTTGATCAAAGTGTTAGAAAGTATTTTTTTTTCATTTTGTCAAGCAGCCTGATGTTTATAAATTAACCCTTGAGGTGAACCAGTGGGTTATTATGAATTCGAATCTCAGTTCCTGCATATATAATGTGATGTCCCTATCAAATATGTTTATGAGCTACGCTTATAGAGAGCTAGAAAGTAACTTATAACATTAAAATTATTTTGAGCCCAAAGTGGATCTATAAAGGTGAGAACAATTCTTGACCAAACTTTACTTATCCTGTGGTCGAACTCCAGTTTACCAGACCCCATTTCCTAGAAATTAGACATAATGAAGAGAGTGAAGAAATTTAAGAGAGAAAACGAGTATCATAATCCCTCATGCAAGCCTCTCTTTCTACAAGGAAGGGAAGTGGATTAAGTACAACCGCTATGATGCAATTTTAATATTTTAAAATATAATTTTTCTTATCTTTAAATATAAAGATCTCAATTAAATGGTCTTGATCTCATTGACTATATGTGCACTAATGGGTGCTGAGTGCACCCAATCTAAAGGAAGTTAGTCATCCAACATGTTTTACTCTCAATTATGTTATGTTAGAGAAATAATTTATTTTTGAAGCAATGTTAGAGAAATAATTAATATATTTGTTTTTGCAAAAACAAGCTTAATACAATCATAGAGTACAAAGTGCCTTCTATAGACCAAAAAATAAAATACAGTACAAGATGCTTTTAACGGAAAACAAGACAAAAAAACATATCAAAGAAAAAAATCAACATAGAAATCAAGCAATGAATTAGTTCATCAATAAATAATTCAAACAGTCAACACACCATTTCACAATAAAGACATTGCCTACTACCTTTTCATGACAATATCTTAATATTGGCCACCAGTCAAAACTTTAGGTACCAAAGCACAATATATTTTAATATGCCATCCATTGTCAAATCTCAGATAATCCGTAGCAAAACATGCCAACCCCTTTCTTTCCCTACCATAAGAGGCCCAACATACAAACACAAACAATAATTATTTTTTAAACTTTATTATAATAAATTTATGAAATGGTTTGCACAATTTTTTTCAGTCTTGATCCAAGATATTGTTATGAAAGAATGAGTGTAGCCGGAGCACTCTTTAAGCACTTTAAATAGGAAGATTTTATGAAATTTTTATGAAAATTTGTGAAATCAATGCATTAAAAATTAAAATGTTTAACTTTTTGAATAAATAGTGCCCTGGTGTAATGTTTAACATTTTCCTTTAAATAATACTTAATTCTTAAATAGTCTAAACCACAAATGATCAACTTTGACGATGGGATGTTCAGAATGACGGTGAGCTATGTGATTTTAGCCAATGGTACACTTTAGAACTTCTGCAAAATCACAATGGTGACTTCGACAAACTCACTGCCTATATATTTCTTTTCACTTTACACTGCCTACATAACTATCTCAGTTTCTTAGCAACAGGCATCTCCATTCAACAAATCTTAGGCCAAAACATATATGCATGCTACAAAGTGATCATACATATTGTATTAGGAATAACACAACAAAGTGATCATACATATAATAAAATCATGATCAATACAACACAAACAAATGAAACAAAACTTTTGCCCTTTGAAGTAATGGTATGCATTGTGTACCTTCTTCATTTTGAGTTCGATATTTATTTTCTGCAACCAGTCTCTGTCCTCGTGTAACTTGTTTATGTGTTCCTTAAAGTATCATATAAACAAGAATGGTGAATATACACTGCGAAGAATAAGAAGATATAATTTAGTAATTACCTGATGCCTATATGCATTAGGAGTCTTAATTACCTGTTTCTTTGCCCTTGATCTTGCAGCAGATTCACGGTTTTTCGCCATTCTCTTCTGTCTCCTCTCAATAGTCTTTTCCATCATCTCGTCTGAGTACTTGTGCTTTCTTCCAACACCGACACCACCAGCAGCAACAACTCCCTTTGAATCTGAACATGTGGATGAAAATGACATTGTTGTTGCCCCTATTGGCATTGACATGGCAAGTGAATTTTCCGAGTAACCAATATCCATAACTTGGTTCTCATAAACCGGTTTAGCAACATTGAAATCTTGACATATACCAATTATCTGTCGATTGTGATGCTCTTGATGTTGCATCTGTATTGGAATTGGCATTTGAAATGGTAACCAATGTTCTGGCTGTGAAGCCATGACTAACTTTGATTCAATTCCAATAAAGGGAACTTGATTTGCATCACCAATAACATGACCATTATCTTGGTTTCCAATATTAAAAGCCTTAGCATGTGTTAGAAAATCTCCCAAAGCTGTTTCTCCCAAAATTGATTGTTGCACGTTGTTATGATCCATTGACCCACCAATTGCATGTTTTGGGTGATTAATCTCACTCCACACCCCATTGAAGGTTTTGTTACACAATGTTTCATTCAAATTATTACCACTTGTACTCCCTAAAAAAAATGAATTATTACTACTATTAATATTATTACTATTATCAGATGAAGGATTTTGCATAAACTGGTCACTTTCAGCTGAAATCACATTTTTCAGAAGCTCATCCAAATTCATACTTGGTGAGATTTCTCTGTATTTCCCAACTGGCTCTGAACCTCTTCAAATGTTTGAGGTTATACACAGAATTTTGTCTAACCAGAGGTTACAATTGATATTTTGGCCCTTGGCCTATTCAAATAATACAAAAATAAATCATTTAAAGAAATAAAAAAGATATAAAAATTGTAAGCACAACAAAGTTTAAAAAAAAAAAAAAGTAACCTAGCTACTAGCTTTGAAAATTTTTTAGAGTGAAAAAGTGCATACACATAAGTGGGATTTGCTAAATTTGACTACGATGATGGTGGCTCATATTTATAGAGTTTTTTATTTTGAGAGATTAGGGTTGAAATGAAGAGATGTACACTAGTTAGTTTGATGAGCGAATTCTGAGGCGCATAATGAAGAAATGTAGTTAAGCAAAAAAACGTTTTTGACTGTTTTTGTTAAGCAAAAAAACTTTTTTGACTTGGTAAATAATACAGTAATAACTAATAAATATCACGTAGAGATTACGCTCTAATATTTTTTTATTTTCGAAAAATGTTCTAATTTATTATAAAATAAGAAAAGAAAAATGTTCTGTAATTTCATCAACTTCTCTGATTAATATGCTAAATTTTGGGATTTAGAGGTTGAAAATAAATCCTAAAATCCGACCTACCAAACAGTTGATAATATTCGACGTAAAAAAAAAACGATGATGATAATATTCTTCTTATAAAAAAAAAACACATGATAATTTCCTTTTTGTTTTATATTGTTTTTATACGAGGAAGTACATAATATTGAGTCAAAAAAGGAAGTATCATTTGGAGTGGATTTTTATTATGGATACTTTGGTACATTTGGGGATTCCTCAAGAGCTTCAAAACATCATTTTCCATTGCATCTCCTCAGCCTCGATGAATATTAATTGGAATGGCAACATGACTGAGAGCTTCAATCCGGGTAGGGGGTTACGGTAAGGGGATCCACTTTCACCATACCTCTTTGTCTTATGTATTGAAAGGTTGGGTCATATGATCAAGGATGCTGTCACTACAGGGGAGTGGGCCCGATATAGCTTTGGTAGAGGGGATTGTCCTAAGCTATCTCATATTTGTTTTGCTGATGACTTAATCCTTGTTGCTGAAGCGACTGAAACTCAAGTTGATTGTGTAAATAAAGTTTTGCATGAATTTTGCCAAAAATCAGGTCAGAAGATTAATCTCCTAAAATCCCAAGTGTTTTTCTAAAAAAATACTTCTGAAACTCAAAAAACTAATCTCAGTCATGCCCTTGGAGTCCAAGTTACTCAGGATCTTGGTATGTATTTAGGTGCACCTATGATTCATCAAAGGATCTCCAAACAATCTTTTGCCTATTTACTTGATAAAATGCGTAAAACGTTGTCTGGATGGAAAGCTAAAACTCTCTCTTTTGCGAGCAGAGTGACTTTGGCCCAAACCTCTCTCGTACATAATCCAGGTTATGTTCTCCAAAGCATTCCTATATCAGTTTCTGTATGCCAAGAAGTTGAACAAATTTGTCGCAATTTCATATGGGAGACCACTGCAGAAGCCAGGAAAGTCCATTTAATTGCTTGGGATAAACTATGTCATCCCAAGTCGGAAGGTGGTCTCGGATTTAGAAATCTTAAAATGTTGAATAAGGCTCATATGATGAAGTTATCTTGGCAGATTCTTACTCAACCTTCTAAGCTTTGGGTAAAGATTTTGAAAGCCAAGTACAATTGTGGTATGAATATCATCCCAAATTTTAAACATACCTCAAATTCATCCCCTCTGTGGCGTGCTATTGTTAATGCTTGAGATGTTGTTAAAGGAAATATCACATGGGTTATAAGGGATGGTGTTGATAGTCAGTTTTGGAGACATCCATGGATCCCTAATGTTGGAGCGTTGGAAGACCATATTGCCGCATCTATTCCAAGAGAAGAGCTAAATTTTCCGGTTAACCATTATGCTTCAGATGGCCTTTGGAAATGGGATAAAATTAGAAGCATAGTACCAAATGATATTTGTGACAAAATTGCTGTTATAAAGCCTCCCTCACAAGGAGCACCAGATTTTCCTTGTTGGAAATTGTCTGTTGATGGATACTTTTCATTAAAAACAGCATATGAGTTCATGGAAAATCAACATCAGGAAGACCTTTATATAAATCCAATCTTTGAAAAAGTTTGGCATTGGAAAGGGCCTAACCGTATTAAGGCTTTCCTATGGAAACTATCTCAAGGTCGTTTGTTAACTAATGAGGAACGCCGACACCGCAACATGACAAACTCGGATCTCTGCCCGAGATGCCAAGACTATCCTGAGTCTATAATGCATTGTTTGCGAGATTGTGAAGATGCAAGGGAGTTTTGGACAAATATTATAAATCCAGAGGTTTAGAGTAAATTTTTTAGTATTGGTCTTAATAACTGGCTGGATTGGAACTTGTCCAACGACAACATTGGTAACGACGGAAATAATTGGTCAATTTTCTTTCGTGTGGCTGTTAATGAGCTTTGGAAAGATAGAAATTCCCTCGTATTCTCCAATATTTCTGGTATCGACAGAAATTTACTTTTTAAAATCAACACTCAAGTTAGTTCTATTATTAATCTTCATAGCTTCCAAAAAAATCTTGTTACTAGACAACCAGGGGAAGTTGTTGCAGTTTCTTGGAAACCTCTCCTGGACGGATGGCATAAGGTTAATGTGGATGGATCGTTTAATACTATATCTGGAAGTACTGCTTGTGGTGGTTTGATTCGTAATCAACATGGAATTTTTGTAAAAGGGTTCTATAGTAAAATAGGATCTAGCAATGCTATTTGGGCCGAAATGTGGGCGCTTAGGATTGGAATTCGGATAGCTCAGAATTCTTTGCTTCCAAAGGTTGTTTTTGAAATGGATTCAAAGGTCATTGTCAACATGGTTACTTCATGTTGGGTTTTTGGTTGTTGGCATCATTTTGTTAAAACAATGTTATAGCAAGATGTTGGACTAGATGTGGTAACATTGTGTACAACAGCACAGTGTACGCCCTTTTCGCGTTTCTTGGAAGATTTATTTTCGTGTGAGATCCCAGAAAGATTTGGTTGAAGAATTAATCCACGCAAACTTGTGTGCCAAGACACATGTGTTTTCGAGAATATTCAGAAGGCGGTTTACTTGATTACTTGTTCCTCAAGATAAAATACTAAGGAATCAAGAAGATTTGATTTTAAAATATATCTTGTGAAGATTGTTGCAGAGAATATGAAAGATTTATTTCAAATAAATCTTTGTGCTTCAAGAAGATTTAATTTTAAAATATATTTTCAACAAATATATTTATGGGAGGAATATTTTGATGCAAAGAAGATTTAGTAAAAATATATATTTTTCCTTTAGAAGATTTCTTGGAGCTGAAGCATTGTGAAGCCAATATAAAGAAAGTTGCTAAAGCTATTTTATTTACCAAAACCGAAGCTTAAACAAATATATCAAAGATGTAGTCTTTTAGGGTTTTGTGTCTTTGTAAGCCTTGTGCTTTAGGGTTTCATGTACACCTCTCTGTTGCCGTCATTGAATATCTACATACAGAGTTGGTTAGTTTAGTTGAGTTGTAAATTGTAAATGTCTTCTAAGCGTTTAGGTATGGAGGTGTTGATTGTGTTACTTCTCCAAAGCTTTTAAGCAAGGAGTTGTTGTGTCTTGAAGTGTGTCTCCACGATTTGATTGTTTTGTTTGTAAACAACGTTGTTTGTGTTGTTTGAAGGAAGTGAGACGGGGCGTCTCATATCTAGGAGTTCCTAGGTAGAATTGCATGAGGTAGTGTCTAGGCGATAAGATAGAAACGAGGCGTTTTGGAGTCTTTGAACTAGAACTATATTAGTGGATTCATTCCTGGATTGGTATCCCCCAGAGTAGGTGAGTTGCGCCGAACTGGGTTAACAACATACTGTGTTATTTACTATTCTGCATTTTATCGTTTTTAATACTTCCAGCGTGATTTATTGCTACGAACGTTGCTGTAGCATCTTGCGTAGCATTTGTCCTGTGTTCGCCAGAATTTCACTTCAGGACATACTAATAATGCTTATCTCTCTCCTCTTCTTGGTGAAATTGTTGAAGGTGAAAAACACAAGAAGGGGGGTTGAATTGTGTTTTGAAAAATTAATTCTTTTTCTTGAAAACAGATTGAAATGCAGCGGATGTAGAAAGCTAGACAAAACACAAAACACAAATAAGACAGTGAGAGAGAAAGAGGAAGCACACACAAAGATTTTATACTGGTTCCTCTCACAAAACGAGAGTAGTCCAGTCCCCTTGTACTTCCAAGGGATTTCACTATAATCTCAAAGATTACACAACTAATGTTCAAGCACACAAGCAAGAGACTTCCTTGCTCTAAGTCACACAAGACAAAGAGACTTCCTTGCTCTAGTCACACAAGACAAGAGACTTCCTTGCTCAAGCACACAAGCTTAAGACTTCCTTGCTTAAGCACACAAGCTTAAGACTTCCTTGCTCAAGTCACACAAGACAAGAGACTTCACAAACTAACTTAATACACAGATTAGGTAGGACTAAAAGTTCTAAGCTAGACTCTCTTAAACACTAAGTTCAGAGCCTATAATATCAAAAGATATTTTACTTAGAAGGTTACACAAGAAAGAATAACAACAGTTCACAACTTGAATACAATTTGAATCTTTCTCTGAGTTTAGATGATCTTCCAGTAGTCTTCTCTCTATCATGATGTCTTCTGTTTATACTCTAGATATAAAGACGTTGAGAAAGGACCGTTGGTAGTACAGTTTGCTTTTTGCTGATAAGACCGTTGTACTATTCCATTAGTTATGAGCTGTCTTTCTTCATAGCGTGTTCTTCAGAATCTGATAATAACTTTTCTTTGATCTTCTGAATGATGTACGCAAGCTTTAGACTTTGTTTCTTTCTTTGGCATCTGAGGACTTCTTCAGAGGCTCTGAAGCTACTTGCTTCTCAGAGTCATAATGCTTCAGACTGTGTCCTTCAGAGGCTCAAATGATGATCATAGTGGATAATATTTTTACTTAGTTCCTGCACACTAGATCATTCATTAGTAATACCAATTGTCCATTTAATACAATGTTATGATCAAAACTTAGGGTGTTTTATAACTAAAACTCATTTTGTTCCAACAATTGTTTCTCTCCTTCAACATCCTAACTGGGAGACTTCAATTGCTCACGTGTATCGAGAAGCAAATCGGTGTGTAGATTTTTTGGCAAACAAGGGTCATTCTTCAAGTTTTGAAGGATATATAGTTAACTTAGCTTGTCATTCTCTTCAAGCCATTTTGTACGATGACTTTAGGGGGGCTTCTTTGCCTCGTTTGATTCGTTAATTTTATTCCTCTTTATAAAAAAAAAAGGAAGTACATAATATGACGACTCTTTTTAAGGAAGCCCATGGATAAGATTGGGTTTCCATCTTTGTATAGCCTTAATTTACACTTTTGAATTTTTTCCCTTCCCTCCTTACAATTAAATTAGCCCTTCACCCTACCTTGTTGAACATAGTAAGATGTGTCTCATGCTCGTTCTCCATTGCGTATTTGACGATCATGTCATAATGTATACTTCTAGCATATCTACTATCTCCTCTTTAAAAACTTTATTCATTATTATTTGGTATGTTGCTCTCGCGTTCTTGAGGCCAAACGACATCACATTCTATATATAATTAGCCCATCCTTCATGAAATTTGTTTTATCCCTATCGTCCTCGTGCATGGGAATCTGCTGATAACCTGAATGAGCATCCATGAATGATAATAATAATTTATACCCTACCATTTTATCAATGTTTGCCAAAGGATGGATATGCTCTGTTCAGATTCGTGTAATCAACAGACGTGGCTTTCACTCACCTGATGAGGCTTTCTTGGATCTGAGGAGGGAGATTAGTGATACGCTCGTAAGTGAACGAGTACATCTCATAAGATTTTCTCCAATTGTAAAAATATATCTCACTAAATTCCGCAATACAGAATACACAAAAAACCATAAGAGTATATCATAGCGCTAACGTTCATAAGGACCTGTGGATATGGAGGAGGAGGAGAAGAAGGAGGAGGAAGAGGAAGAAGAAGAAGAAGAACCAATCATGAATAAGGGATAAGTCAGGCGTGTACATACTATGGCATCGTTAAGCCCTTAAGTGTGAAATGTTTTGTTTCAAAGTAGCTAAGGGAAGTTTGGTCGAAGACCTGATCTTTGGTCACATAACTGTGTGATAAGTCTGGTACTCTATTAAGAAAAAAATAAAATTCTCTGATCGTCTATTATATGTGTGCTGCCCATATTCTGAGCTTCCTTAGAAGGGACTCCATAACAAAGATCTTTTTGACACGCGGACCTAGTTTCCTCTAACCTAGATGTACTCGATTAAGTGATAACACTAACGATATTATCCTTCTTTTTTTGTTTTAGTACAAAGAAAGGATCTCGGCTAAGCTTAAGGGACTTCTGGTTGTTGACCATGCCTCTTTCGTACGTTTTCCTCACCCATTATAATGACAAAAGTAACTCTCTTTTATGATTCCTCCTATTACTGTCCAACCAAGGACTCAGTCGCATAGGTTCCGAGAATCTAGTCTGAATTAACCGGATATTAGGGACATCACTTTTTTTTTTATAAATAAAAATCAAGCTTGAAAGTTGAAATAGTAAAGAAGGGGGAGTCAAGCTAGGAAGAAGTTTGCTTCAAAGCTAGCTAGAAAGGCCTAATAAGTGCATCTCCGGTACAATGAGCTTACACCTAAATTTTCAGCACATATTTACGAACATTATTATTTATTATATTTTCATAAGTAGTAAAGATTTACAAGGGCTTTTCCCATACCATACATGCAAACATAAAAAAGAAAACCAAACAAAGATAGTGGAGAAAGAGAATCAACTAGTTTAGTTTTGATCTCAGTAAGCTTATAAATAATAGGGAATACTCTAGTCGGCGAGGAGTAATCAACAAAAAAAATTCAACTCAAATCTCAGATTGGATACAACAAAAAGAAATTCGGTCAATGATGGGTGTTGAGAAAAAACAACAAAAAAAGGAGGAAATTTCAACTCGAATCTCATATCGGATACAGAAAAAGATATTCAGTCAAGTAGTAATGTCGAGAGAAAAAATAGATTCAGTCAAAGAGAGTGTTGAGAATAATATGGCTAAATATCTTTTGAAGATTTTATATTTAAATATAGTTTAGATTTATATTTAAAATAAGATAATATTAGGATTGATGATTTAAGATTTGTTTAGAAATTTTAAGATTAGTTTGTTATCATTTTACCTAAAATTCATTTTTACCCTTTCTAATATATTATAATATAAAATAAGTAAATTTACCTTTGAGGTTTACGTTTTCAGTTCTTAAATTTTATTTTACGTTTACATTTTAGCACTATATATTTCAATTCCAATTTATATTATTGTATCATGTTCATTTTTCAATCACGTCATCAGTTTTAAGAAAATGTAATTATCATTTTTTGCCTTTCAAAGATACAGTAATATTGACTTATAAATATAAATATATAATATTAGTTTATACATAATGAAAATATATAACCTACATAAAAAATAACGAAGATAAATATTGATTTGAAATAGAATAAAAATACTATATAAATGTTTAAAAATTAATTATAAATAAAGAAAATACATAATTAATTGTAAATAATTAAAGTATCTTAAAATATTAAATTAATATCAATTTCAATATGAAGTAAGAATGAACTTTTATGTCATTTACATTTATCAGTTAGTTGAACCGCTAATTTTAACAAACACTTTAATTAACTTATCAGCCAACAGTCATCGGCTATAAGCTAACTTATCAGCCAACCACTATTTTTACCAAACAGAACCTTAAGGTAAAATACTCTTTAACCATTCAATGTTTAAAAATGAGACGGAGGTCACATGTTTTAATAAAATTTACAGGCCCAATAACTATATGATCCAAATACATACTTCTATCCAATGTTTTAAAAACTGGACCGGACCGGCCGGTTCAACCGATTCGCCCGGGAACCGGATCTAGTACCGGTCCGGTCAACAACACATAACCTCTAGTCCGTCAAACGGTTAAAAAACCGGTGTGAACCGGTGAAAACCGAAAGAACCAGTCCCGGTTTTACATAACCGGCCAGTCTAGATTTTTTATTAAAAAAAATGATTTTTTTTCTTTCCAGTAATTAAAAGTTTTAATTTAAAACGCACCTTTTTTAAAAGGTACCTTTTTTTAACTTTCCGGTTTTAGTTGGAAGTACCCATATCAATTACAATTGCAATAGTTGTGATTTTGATTTGAAAAAACACAGATCTTTTCCTTTTTCTCAGTTAAATACAAGTTTTATTTTTATTCTCCATTTTTTGCAAAACTTGCAATTGTAACAATATCTAAATCCTTTTTCCCTTAATACACTATCATCAATTTAAGAACATAGTTGCAAACAGATCTGTGTATTTGAAAAGTAGAAAAAGAGGTTGGTATTTAAGAAGAAAGATGGAGAGGAAGAGATTGAAAAGAAAAACAAGATAGAGATGAGTTTGTGAAGCATGAAAATAGATCTGTGTATTTGAAAAACAACCTTGATTTGCTTAATTTAGAGAAATTGAAGTTAAAGAAGGTAAAGATGAAAATAATAATATTGTGCTGCTGCTGTTTTTCTAATGTGACATTAGAGAGATTAAGAACTAGGGTTACTCAACTTATGAGTGATATATATATTAAGTATATTGGGCTAGAGTATTGGGCTTCAAAAATTTTGCTAAAAAAGAAGTACTGGGCCTTTAAAAATAATATGTTGAGATGTAATGTAATTTTTTTACTCATATATATTCTTAATTCTTAATAAGTATATATTTATTTATTTATTAATTATACGGTTCAATCGGTTCAGTTGAACCGATTGAACCATGAATGGCTAACAACACATATCATGTGCTTCTTATCTCTGTTCATTATCCTTTTTCCCTAATCTACTTCAATAGTAGCCACAACACATATCATGTGCCTCTTATCTCTGTTCACCAAACAAATAGAACACTAATTTTATTTTATTTTTCTCTCCTCTCTTTTGTGATACAACACTCAAATTCTCTCTCTCTCTCTCTCTCTCTCTCTCTCTCTCTCTCTCCTCTCTCTCTCTCTCTCTCTCTCTCTCTCTCTCTCCTCTCTTTTGTGATACAACACTCAAATTCTCTCTCTCTCTCTCTCTCTCTCTCTCTCTCCTCTCTCTCTCTCTCTCTCTCTCTCTCTCTCTCTCTCTCTCTCCTCTCTTTTGTGATACAACACTCAAATTCTCTCTCTCTCTCTCTCTCTCTCTCTCTCTCTCTCTCTCTCTCTCTCTCTCTCTCTCTCTCTCTCTCTCTCTCTCTCTCTCTCTCTCTCTCTCTCTCTCTCTCTCTCTCTCTCTCTCTCTCTCTCTCTCTCTCTCTCTCTCTCTCTCTCTCTCTCTCTCTATATATATATATATATATATATATAGGGACATGATCAAATGACACCAAGGTGTCAAACTTACACCAAATCATATCCGTTAAAATATTTGAATCCAAAGGCCACGATATGTTCCACTAAAATGAGCATGTGACAATCTTTACCTTCCTTTTAAAACTTTATTTTTTTCATTATTACCTTTTATTTTTGGTGAGCACTCCGGTACACATCCACGTAATATGTGTACCTAAGAAATCACCTAATTATTATATTACTTTTTAACCACATCATAGATGTACCGGTACACATCCACGTAATATGTGTACCTAAGAATTCACCTTATTTTTTTACTATTATAATAATTGGTGTTCTCTCTTCTCTAAAACTCATCCCTGCATGTTTTCTCTTTGTTGCTGAAAACTTAAGAATTTACTTCTGCATTTTGAGAAATTGAGGCAATTAAAATAAAGAACTAACATACAGTGGATTCTTGTTCATAAAATTTGTGCCAATTAAAATAAAGTTCTAATGATAATGATTGCTTTATCTATAAATAAATAAGTGCACACGTTCGATTTTGCAAGAAGGGTAATCAAACCATGTATGATGACAGTAGGCATATGACAATACTCTTATATTTTTATTTTATAGAGCTTTATTTTAATTTTATCTAGTAATGAGTTTGATTACTAAACCTTCTTTCAAAGTGTCCTAGTTCAACTACAACAGTTTTTATGGAAGATCAACAAACTGTGAAAGGTGTAGATTGTTTCTTGAGAATATGAAAAACAAACTCAAAACATGTTTCTAGCATGAGTTGCTTCAAGATGAATCAAATTGCACCGTAGCCGAAACAAAATTCACATCATTGTAAACCAACAACAAACAAATTGAGAAATCGACTATCATTGATAACTTTTACCTCTATTGATTGCTAACAAGACCAAAGAAAATGAATTGCTAACAAACATTGCATCTCATATCATGAAAAAAAATTGATTACTAACAAGACAAAAGAAATTCAATTGCTAACAAGATCATATAATCTAAAACTAAGAAAAATTGATTCATTGATTTGGGTTCTTTGTGTTTGTACTCAAGTCTCAACTACAGTGGTCAATATTCTCAAAGTGGAAAGAGGTTGCAACTGAGTGTTAAAATTGAGAAGGAAGGGAATTGAATAATACAATAATCCAAAATCTGATGCTTCCTGCTGTTAAGAAATTACGCTGAATTTCCTTAAAGTCAGATTAATGAAAAGCGATAAATGCTGAATAATAAAACACAAAATTGATAACGGAGTTCGGCCAAATATGCCTACGTCTCCGGGCTGCTGCAGACCTTTCTATTTAAAAGGGAAATTTACACAAAGTGTTTACAAACACTCAATATCTCTCACTACCCAAAACCCAATTACACCCAAGAATTTCACTAACTAGAAATCTCTCTAATTCTCTTGAAACTCTCTCAAGGTTGTAATATTTTTCTCTCAATGTTGGAATGAATTTCAATCTTCACCGCCACCTCCTATTTATAGGTGAGCTTGGTCTTGAATGCCTTGATGCCCAAGTTTACTTCATGGCCAAGTAACGTTTCTTCTTGCCCAAGTAAATTCCTTCTTGACCAAGTAATCTTGCTAGCAAAGCAATAAAACTTGGTGACCATGTTTTGACCAACATGACCATATTATCTTGGTGACCAAGATAACTTACTTAGTGGCTTTCTTCTTGGTTAAGATTGCTTCACAATAGGTAGCAAGTAATATTATCCAACAATCTCCCACTTGAAGACTGATTTCAATCTGTCTTCACACCTCAGTCATGCAACAACCTTCTCTGGTCTATTACTCTAGCAGACCTACTGAAGTTGAGCACAACTTCAGTTTGTCTATGGTGGCCACCTTTGTCAACATGTCTGCTGGGTTTTTTCTTCCTTCAATCTTCTTCAATGTTAGTACCTCATCCTCAAGAAGAGATCTGATGAAGTGATAACGAAGATCAATGTGCTTTGTTCTTGAATGAAATACTGAATTCTTTGCAAGATGTATTGCACTTTGACTGTCACTATACAAGGAATTCTGCTTCTGGATAAAACCAAACTCTGTCAACAACCCTTGAAGCCATATCAACTCTTTGCTGGCTTCAGTTACTGCAACATACTCAGCCTCTGTAGTGGATATAGCAACAATCTTTTGTATCCGTGACATCCAACTTACTGCTGTAGTACCAACAATGAATATGTAACCAGCAGTACTTCTTCGGTGATCGACCTCACCTGCAAAGTCGGCATCTACATAGCCTTGTACTTTAATTTCTCCTTTACTGAAGTACAAACACTTCTCTGTGGTGCCTCGTAGATACCTCAAAATCCACTTAACTGCTTCCAAATGAGCTTTACCGAGATTTGACATAAACCTGCTAATAACTCCCACTGCATGGCCAATGTCTGGCTTTGTGCAGACCATTGTGTACATCAAACTTCCTATGGCTGACGCATATAGAGTCTTAGCCATGTGTTCTTTCTCCTCTTCTGTCTGAGGTGATTGATCCTTGGGTAAGCGAAAATGACTTGCCAAAGGTGTGCTAACCGGTTTGGCGTTACCCATGTTGAATCTTTGCAAAACACGGTTAACTTACTCTTCCTGAGATAACTGTAAAACTTTGTTTTCTTTATCTCTCGTTATTTGCATTCCAAGGATCTTCTTTGCAGGACCCAAGTCCTTTATGTCAAATTCCTTTGACAACTGTATCTTCAAGTTTCTGATATCGTCCATATCTGAACCAGCTACTAACACATCATCTGACTACACTGACCTGATAGTGTTGAGTTTCACAACCGGAGAAAAAATATCTGTGTAGTCAACTCCTTCCTTTTGCTGGAATCCCTTAACCACTAGTCTGTTGGAACAAAATGTGTTTTAATACACACCCTTGAGTTTTGATGATAACAAAGTATTAAATGGACAATTGATGTTACTAATGTTTAAATTAAGTGTGCAGGAGAATCCAACGTTATATCAAGAGCACACTTGATTTAGACTCAGATGAAACCTATGGAAGTCTGAATCATCACACTCTGAAAGAGTTCAGAAGCTAAAACGTGGTCAGAAGCTAAACAAGATCAGAAGCTCAAATAGGATCAGGATGTTGGAACAAAATATGTGTTAATACACACCCTTAAGTTTTGATGATAACAAAGTATTAAATGGACAATTGATGGTACTAATGTTTAAATTAAGTGTGCAGGAGAATTCAACGTTTAATCAAGAGCACACTTAATTTAAACTCTGATGAAACCAATGGAAGTCTGAATAATTAGACTCTGAAAGAGTTTAGAAGCTACAATGTGGTCAGAAGCTATACAAAGTTCAGAAACTCAAAGTAGATCAGAACGTCTGAAGGTGTTCAGGAGCTCAGAGGAGTTCAGAAGCTCAAGGATGTTCAGAGGCCTACAAGAGTTCAGAGGCTATCTGCTAGTCATGAGTCATTCAGAGGATGAAGACGTTCAGAAGCTGAATTGCGAAGGACTATCAGGGGCCAACCATTCAAAGACCAATCAGACTCCAAGTTATCAAAGGTTCATCAGAAGCAAAGGAATTCCAAGTCATCAGAGGGCTACATCAACTACAACTTATCAAGCCTGATGATTTGTTATAAGGTCAACTAAATTGCAACGGTCACAAAGGATGTGATCCCTCTCTCTAGGAGCTAGTTGTACCTTATAACTGTACTATTGGACAAACAGTTAAGGTGAAGCTTCTCTGCAAAGGAAGACGTGGCTTTACTCAATGGATCTTCAAAGACTACAGCTGTCCATTTTACAACGGGAATTTCTCCAACGTCTCAATGTCTTTCTCAACTCATATAAATATGCCAAAGAAAGAATTGATGACTAGCGCTCTTCATTAGAAAATATCTCTCAGAAGAAAGTGAGAATCTGCATTGTAATAGATAATATCTCTCAAATGAAGTGAGCATAGAAACTAACTTAAGCCTCTGAAGTTATTATGTTTGTAATAAGTTTAAGCTTAAAAGTTAGTAGTAAGTCTTCTGCTTAGTGTAGAAGCAAGTAAGTCTTCTGCTTAGTGTAGAAGCAAGTAAGTCTTCTGCTTAGTGTAGAAGCACATAAGTCTCAATGTTAGTGATTAGAGCATGAAGTCTTGAGCCTGAGTGCTTGAGCAAGGAAGCCTCTGATCTTGTGTGATCAGAGCAAGGAAGTCTCTCTGTCTTGTGTGACTTAGAGCAGGAAGTCTCAAGCTTGTGTGCTTGAGCAAGGAAGCCTTTGATCTTGTGTGATCAGAGCAAGGAAGTCTCTATGTCTTGTGTGACTAAGAGCAGGAAGTCTTGAGCTTATGTGCTTGAGCAACTATTGTAATCCGAGTGATTATAGTGAAACTTTCTTGGAAACAAGGGGACTGGAGTACTCTCAATTTGTGAGGGGAACCAGTATAAATTGTTGTGTGTTCTTCTCTCTATCACTCTCTCATTTACTCCTTCATCATTCATAACGCCATAAGTTAATTGTGTGAATAATCCGCTGTGCTTTAAAGACTCTGAAAAGGTTTAAATATCTTGGAAAGTTTTTAAAATATCCAAAACACAATTCAACCCCCCTTCTTGTGTTTTCTCCACGCACCTTCACAGGATGTCTGCAAGAGTTCAGAAGCTCAGAGAAGTTCAGAAGCTCAAAGATGTTCAGATGCCTACAAGAGTTCAGAAGCTATCTGCTAGTCATGAGTTATTCAGAAGATGAAGACGTTCAGAAGCTGGAATACGAAGGACTGTCAGAGGCCATTTATTCAAGACCAATCAGACTCCAAGTTATCAAAGGTTCATCAGAAGCAAAGGAATTCCCCTAGTCATCAGAAGGGCTACATCAACTACTCTTATCAAGCCTGATGATTTGTTCTAAGGACAACTAATTACAACGGTCACAAAGGATGTGATCCTACTCTCTCTAGGAGCTAGTTGTACCTTATTACTGTATTTTGGACAAACAGTAAAGGTAAAGCTAAACTGCAAAGAGGACGTGGCTTTACTCAACGGATATTCAAAGGCTACAGCTGTCCAACTTACAACGGGAATTTCTCCAACGTCTCAATGTCTTTCTCAACTCATATAAATATGCAAAAGAAATAATTCATGACTAACGATCTTCAATAGAAAATATCTCTCAGAATAAAGTGAGAAAATGAATTGTAATAGAAAACATCTCTCAAATGAAGTGAGAATAGAAACTAACTCAAGCCTCTGAAGTTATTATGTTGTAATAAGTTTAAGCTTAGAAGTTAGTATTACTCCTGCGTGAGTAATTGATAAGTCTCAATCTTAGTGGTTAGAGCAAGGAAGTCTTCTGCTTAGTGTAGAAGCAAGGAAGTCTCTTGTCTTGTGTGACTTGAGCAAGGAAGTCTCAAGCTTGTGTGCTTGAGCAAGGAAGTCTCTGATCTTGTGTGATTAGAGCAAGGAAGTCTCTCAGTCTTGTGTGACCTAGAGCAAGGAAGTCTCATGCTTGTGTGCTTGAGCATCTGAATGTAATCTTAGTGATTATAGTGAAATCTCTTGTAAGTACAAGGGGATTGGAGTACTCTCAATTTGTGAGGGGAACCAGTATAAATTGTTGTGTCTCTTTCCCTCTCTCACTCTCTCATTTACTCCTTCATCATTCACTTAGCCTTATGTTGATTGTGTGAATAATTCCTCTGTGCTTAAAGACTTTGATAGATTTAAATATCTAGAAAAGTTTTTAAATATCTAAAACACAATTCAACCCCCCTTCTTGTGTTTTCTCCACGCACCTTCAATTGGTATCAGAGCTCCGGTTCTGTTGGTAAATCACTTAACCGTGAGACAGTCAAGATCCAAAGGAGAAAAACACCATGGCTCAACAAGTGAATGATTGGAAGCAGAAGATTCATCAACTTGTTGTTGATCTCATTAAAGGAATGGAAGATGGACTTAATATGAATGAAGATCTAAGCAACAAGCAAGTATCTACATCAACATCTGATGTTTGTACTTCAAGTGCAAGAGACAAGGAAGCAGCCATAAAAGGGAAGCAAGCAATGGAGCTTAAAGTTATTAAAGAAGAATCTGATGAAGAATACTTTGATAATTTCTCCAAGAAATTTCAAAGATGGTCTAAATTCAAGAAGAATGGAGGAGAGATAGCTAGCAAGAAGAAATTGACAACCTGGGAAGAGTTGGACAAACTTTCTGAAGAAGAAAAGAAAGACAAGCTACCAAGGAGATCAAGACCTAAAGTGCAAGCAAGACCTGAAGCAGTAGCAGAGTCTGAAGTGGACTCAGAGTCTGAACATTCAAGTTATGACTCTGACCAAGACATCCTGAATCAGGTATATTCTCAACTTCCTAAACTTGAACTCATAAAACTACTAAATGCTAGTTCACGTAAGTTTAAAAAGCTCAAAGTTGATTGTGAGCACTTAAGTGAACAAGCAAGTCAATTTAAGTGTTTATATCAAGAGGCTCTAGAAAAGATTGAAGATCTTGAAAAAGGGAATGCCAGCAGTAGCAAACCTTATAAGAACTCAATTGATTCTAAAGACCTCTGTAATACACACATTGACAGTAGTGACATTATTTCTTTATTGTCTTCTCTTAAAAACGATGGTGTAAATGGAATTGGTTATTCATGTGCTGACACATATGAAAAACCAAGTTCATCAAGCATATTTGAAAATGCTTCACCTTCTGATCTATATTCAACATTCGTACCTGAGAGCATTCAGGTGGTACAAATGGAGAATAGAGGTCAGGTAACTAACAGTCTAGGACCCATCTGCAAATGGGTACCAAAAGACAAAATTGGTTATTTGGCTGCAGGACAAATGAGGAAAATAGACTCTCTACTCACATGGACTCATGTGACTGCAAATGGAAGGAGAACAATTTTGCACAGAAGGCACATTTTTGATGAATTTGATGGTGAAGAAGATGAAGAAGAATTCATAAGAAATAGAAGAAGATATGATCCTTATGATGAAGAATATGAAGCTTGTTCTGAAGATGACAGTAACTCAGCTTGGAGGAGTAACTGTTCAGGCTATGACACTGACTACAATTAAAACAAGAAGCTTCAATGCAAGGTGAGTATTCTTAACTTCTAACTGACAATTCAAAGGAATAACAATCAAGGTTGAAAATATTTTCTTTGGACATTTGATTTATCTTAAACGTCCTAAAAAAATTAATTCTTAGACTCTGAAGTATTTTAGATTTCAGTATCTGAAATAGTTTAGACTCTGAGGAACTTTTCAACCTCTGAAAGTTAAGCCTCTGAGAAGGAAATGAATTGCAAACGTTTGAGTGTTTTTCCACTAAAATGTTTTAGCGCTAAATAGACAACACGTACACATGTTCTGATTGGTTTAAAATAGTTAATGATAGTTCATTTCGTTTTTGATTTAATTTTATATGTGTTTATTTTATCTTTAATCAAAAACACTGAACACTTGCACTCCTTACACTTTCACAACCTACACTCTCGTTTTCTAGACCATAGAAAAACCTTCGTTTTCTCTGAAATTAGAAAATCCAAAACCCTAACTTCTGAAATGGCAACTTCTACCTCGTCAGTTTCTACTACAGAGTTCTCATTCCCAAAAGACTTACCTATCAACATCGTCAATTGCACAGAACTGTTTAGCATGGAAAAATCATTAGAAATGAAGGGAAAATCATTCAACTTGGTTATGGAACAACCGGTTGATTTCGAAAGTCTTAGATTGAACCAGCACGACATTGAGAAATTCTTCACTGATCAAGATGGAGGATTTAGATACATGAGAGTATTAAATGGTCCAATCTATCCTACACTGGTCAAGGACTTTTGGTTTCGGAGCAAGGTGGTAACTGTTGAAGACTACGTCAAAGAATTGACTACATTGAGGGAGTCAAAACCTGAAAACAAGAACAAGACTCCTGCTGAACTAGGATTGAGGGAAGTCAAGGAGGCTGAAGTCAGATAAGTTGTTTGTGGATTTGAAGTGGTGCTAACTCAATCAAATTTGGCAAGTATGTTGTACATTCCAAATGAAGGAAAATTTCATGCCTACAGCGCTACTGAGGCTAAAAGCACTGGTTGTGTAGAAGATATGACAAGAAGATGTTATGAGGAAGGAAAAAGCTGTGAAAGTAACAGGAGTGGTGATCTAAAACCAACTCAGAAGCTTCTAGCCAGAATTTTACTAGGATCAATCTTCCCAAGGAGTGGAAGCTCTGATAAACTCTCTTGGGATCATAGATATTTTATCTATTTTCTCACTAGAGGTTATCAACTTAACTGGGCTAGATACATTTTCTGTCATATGTGCAAGGCTGTAAACACTATTCAAGGACAGACCAAGCCAAATGTTCACATCATTTATCCAAGAATTCTCAGTGAGATTTTCTATCAATGTGGTATAATTGATGTGATCAAGGCTGCTGGTCAAGATCATCTGCTAAGAGAACTAAGAGCCTGTGCTATATCAGTGAATACCTTGTCCAACATGCTTCTTCTGCCAGGACAAACACTGATACAATCAAAGCCTCTAGAGCAGCTACCAAACTCAAGACCTTCATGGGCAACTACCTTCAACATTAACATACCTCCTGTTGCAAAAGGTATTGTTAATCAGTATATACAGTTATTGGAGAATCAAGGTGAACCCTTTGAAATTGAACCAGAGGAGATGAAAGGGAAAAGGAAGAGATTGGTAAGAACTAAGGTTGAGTCTGAAAAGGGTGAGAGCAAAGGCAAGGCAAAGATAAAGGTTGTGAAGACAAATGTGACGGTTTTAGAAGATGAAGATGATGATGATGAGCCTCTGAGGATAAAGAAAAGCAAGATTTCTGATAACACCGAAAAATGCACTATTTATTTAATATTATTTGTCGTAATATTTTAATATTTTCTCTAAATTATTGTGTTATCTATGAAATAATTAATACTTTTTATAAAAATACAGATGCAGCCGAAATTTAGCAAAATATGAGTTTTATGGGACTAGAAGCAAAAAGCACCAGACCAATTACCAAAGCATGGCGCCAGGCACACATGCACACAAAGAAAGGCCCAAAGAAAGACCAAGGCATGGCGCCAGGCATGGGCCAATTTGCTTTAGGCATGGCGCCAGGCAAAGGAGAAGGCGCCAGCCATGCCTATCCCTTGCAATTGGGCACGTGACTAAGGAAAAAGGCATGGCGCCAGGCAAGGGAATGATGGCGCCAGCCGTGCCTATTAATTTGGAAACGTGGAGAAAAATAAGGAATAGGGAAAAACGACAACGACGTGCAAAACAGATAATTCCTAAACTTGAGGCACACGTATAAGTCCAAAAAAAAGAGGATTGAAACGTGGGGAGAGAAAGAGGAGAAGTCAGTTACTTTTCTTAGCACTATAAATACATATGATCTGAGTCTTTTTGGCTCTCTCTACACACTACGCATTATTTTTAAGCTTTTATTATTCTGGTATTTTGCTTTCATTCCAGTTGACATCTGTAAGTTACTCTATTCAATATATTAAATTCAATTCAGTACTTTAAATTCTTATGAGCTTATTTATTTTTGCCATTGATACAGTGCATCTCAATTGTTAATTTTAATTTTCAACTTAGCACCATATACTGTCACGCACAGTATATGGTCTTTAGTTTCTTTGTTTTTGCTTTTGTTTTATGTTTTATTTGATTACCGTAATTGCTATGCACTGGTACTAATTTGATTTCGGTTTCAATTATTTCATTGTTCTCTGTTATGTTCTTAATTAAATCAATTACTATTTATTTAATCGTGATGTTTTTATTTACAATTATGTCGAACTAATTTAATATAACTGGAATGTGAATAAGAAGCTGATCTGGGTTTAGTAATTAAGTTGCAAACTTTATTTTCAAACAAACTAGTTTTCTGTTTCAGTTTTTAATTAAACGATAGACTATAATTTTGCACGAGAGTGAAAATTAATTAAAGTGTAAGTCAACAGCGCGAGAGTGTGAGATTTATACTAGATAGTAAAAACTGGACATTAATTTTAAACACCGCGACAGCTCTTTAAAATTAATTAAACTGTATTAGTTTCCAAAAAAATATTTTATAAACTAAATATGAGAGCGAAAGTGAAGTATTTATTTATATTTTATGATTTAGTTCAATAGCGCGAAAGTGTGAGACCCGAATCTTTAAACTAATATTGTTTTGTGAAAACTAGATCTTTTTAATCAAATTGAATTGATTTTCAAAAAGTATTTTTATAAGTAAATGTGAGAGCGAGAGTGAAGCACTTATTTTATAACTTTACAATATTAACCAACAGCGCGAAAGTGTGAGGAGCGTGTTTTTAAATCGATATCAGTTTGTTAAAAAGAAACATTATTTCCAAATGCAATTTAATTACCGAACCCATTGAAGCGACTTAAAGTAACATTCCAGTTAGTTAAATCTAATTATTTGAATTAAATCTTTTATTTTTCTTTTAACATCCCTTTCCAATTAATATTTAGCCTTAACCTTACATTATATTAAAAACGTAAGCGAAGTTTTGGAAAATAGTCCCTGAAGGAACGATAATCTTTTATAACTACACGATAAGTCTGTGCACTTGCAGAAATATCGCATCAAGTTTTTGGCGCCGTTGCCGGGGACTAATTTAGTCAAAAATTCGCATTTAAGTTTTTAATTTGTAACGATTAAGGCAACCCCTTTAATTTTTTTGATACTTAGGTTGTATGCCCAGCACTCGTTCCTCCGAGGACGACTTAGAGCAACCTAACCCTGAAATAGAGCGTTTTATTCGTTATATTCGTTTACAACGCCGAATTCGCGAATCCCAAAGATTATTCATGGCCAACAACAATCGTCCTCTCAAGGACTACGCAGTCCCTTCTGAAGAGGAACCTCATTCGAGCATCGTCTCCCCAACCGTTGAAGCTAGGAATTTCGAATTGAAACCTGCTTTGTTGCAAATAGTGCAACAAAATCAATTCTCTGGTTCCCCTACGGAGGATCCGAACCTCCACCTATCAGTGTTTGTGCAGTACGCAGACACACTAAAAGCCGATGGTGTGGGAGCCGAAGCAATACGACTCCGCCTTTTCCCGTTCTCTTTGAGAGACAGAGCTAGAGCTTGGCTCCAAGCTTTACCTTCGAACTCCATCACTACATGGAATGAATTGAAGAAGCAATTCTTGGCCCGATATTTCCCGCCAAGCAAAACAGCAATGTTAAGAGCCCAAATCAACGGATTTAGGCAAAAAGATGGAGAATCACTCTTCGAGGCATGGGAACGATACAAGGATATGATGAGACTATGTCCACATCACGGTTTAGAACAATGGCTCATAATCCATACCTTCTATAATGGGCTGCTCTATAACACTAGGCTCACCATAGATGCTGCTGCTGGTGGAGCTTTAATGGATAAACCTTATCAAGAAGCCACACAACTTATAGAAAACATGGCTCAGAACCATTACCAATGGGGAAGCGAACGCGCTGCCATAGAAAAATCCCAGCAAAAAGGTGGTATGTACGAAGTAAGCGGCATAGATCATGTCAGTGCAAAAGTAGACGCTCTTTCTCAAAAGTTAGATAGCCTAACTCTACCTCCCGCAGCTACCGTAGCCGCGATACAACCAAACTGCGAACTATGTGGAGTTCCTGGACACACAACCTCTGAATGTCAATTATTGGCCGGACTCGACCAAGTTAACTATGCCCAAGGAAACTCTTATAATCCTGGTTGGAAGAACCATCATAATCTCTCTTACAAGAGCAATAATGCACTATTTCCTCCAAATCAGACACCTCCAGGTTTTCAAAAGTCAGTAGGACAACAAGCTGCAACTTATCCACCTAAAAAATCTAACCTTGATCTCATGATGGAAAAGTTCTTAAACCAAAGTATCCATACGACCGAGTTGGTAAAACAATTGTCTACCAAAGTGGATGCTCTAGCCACCCATAACAAAATGTTAGAAACTCAAATATCTCAAGTGGCGCAACATCAAGCAGCTCTCGCCGCTCCAGCCGGCACTTTTCCAGGACAACCCGAACCAAATCCTAAAGGACACGCAAATGCCCTACATGCTATAACCACTAGAAGTGGGAAAGAGCTACAAGACCCAGTTGATCCTAGAACTAAAAACCCGAAAAACATTGAGGAAACCGAGGAGATGAATGAGAAAGGTGAATCCTCGAAAGACCCTGTAAGAGAGTCTGAAAACGCACAACAAAAGGACAAAGAGGAAACAAAGGAACCACCTCCTGTCTACAAACCCACTATCCCATTTCCGCAAAGACTCGCAAAGCCAAAAACGGATAGTCAATTTAGAAAATTTGTGGAAATTCTGAGACAACTCAACATAACTATCCCTTTCTCAGAAGCCATAGCACAAATGCCAACCTATTCTAAGTTTCTAAAAGAAATCTTGTCAAATAAGAGGAAACTAGATGAAGACAGTACAGTAGCACTTACTGAAGAGTGCAGTGCCATATTCCAAAACAAGATGCCACCTAAGCTAAAAGATCCGGGGAGTTTTTCAATTCCTTGTGTAATAGGCAACTTCGTAATAGACAAGGCCCTATGTGATTTAGGAGCTAGTGTTAGTCTTATGCCCCTGTCAATTAGCAAAAAGCTGAACTTAAGCGATCTAAAACCTACTAGGATGTCTCTACAACTAGCGGACCGTTCAGTCAAATATCCAGTTGGTATCTTAGAAAATGTTCCCGTAAGAATCGGTCAGCTATATATCCCTACAGATTTTGCAGTAATGGACATCAAGGAAGATGCTTGCATCCCAATTCTTTTAGGAAGACCTTTCCTAGCCACTGCAGGAGCAATAATAGACGTGAAGAGAGGGAAACTCACCCTAGAAGTGGGAGAAGAAAAAATTGAGTTTATTCTTTCTAAGTTCATGAAAACACCCGCAGTAGAAGACACGTGTTATGCCCTAGACATAATAGATGAATGTGTCAAAGAAATAGAGAAAGAATTACCTAAAGAGATGGAAATTCTAAAACCAGCTATGAACGAAGACCAAGCTTCACTTCAACTTTGTAAAGAAGATAGCTTAAGAGAACATCCACCTCTCTCACCTGATCCTACACTTGGACCTAAGCAACCTTCGCTAGAACTCAAACCGCTACCCAAAAATCTTAGATACGAATATCTAGACGATGATATGAATCGTCCAGTCATAGTGAACGCTGACCTAAATCCCCTGGAGACAGAAAAATTACTAGACGTCTTAAGAAAATATCCTTCAGCCCTAGGGTATAGCATTTCTGACCTGAAAGGAATAAGTCCCTCAGTGTGTATGCATCGAATCTTACTAGAAGAAGATGCAAAAACCTCGAGAGAACACCAAAGGAGAATAAACCCTATCTTAAGCGAAGTAGTTAGAAAGGAAGTGTTGAAACTCCTCGACGCTGGTATCATATATCAAATATCTGATAGCAAATGGGTCAGCCCTGTCCATGTTGTGCCTAAGAAAGGAGGACTTACAGTGGTTAAAAATGAGAAAGGAGAAACCGTATCTAAACGCGTCGAATCGGGATGGCGAATGTGCATTGATTATAGGAAGTTAAACAAAGCCACTCGAAAAGATCATTTTCCCTTACCCTTTATCGATCAAATGCTCGAGCGTCTAGCTAAACACTCATATTTCTGTTATTTAGACGGGTATTCTGGATTTTTCCAAATTCCAATTCATCCCGATGACCAAGAAAAGACTACTTTCACTTGTCCCGTTGGTACCTTTGCCTATAGGCGAATGCCTTTTGGATTGTGTAACGCCCCTGCGACCTTCCAACGATGTATGATGGCTATATTCGCTGATTTTATAAACAACATCATGGAAGTCTTTATGGACGATTTTTCTGTGTATGGGGAGAGCTTTGAAGAGTGTCTTGCTAATCTAGAAATGGTGTTACAAAGATGCGTGAAAGTTAACCTCGTGCTCAATTGGGAAAAATGTCATTTCATGGTTCAAGAAGGATTAGTACTAGGACACATAGTGTCTAATAGAGGAATAGAGGTCGATAAAGCAAAGATAAAAGTGATTGAAAACCTTCAACCTCCCAAAACCATTAGAGAAATACGAAGCTTTTTAGGACATGCCGGTTTTTATCGACGATTCATAAAAGATTTCTCTAAAATAACCAAGCCTTTAACCGGTCTTTTAATGAAAGACGCTGAATTCATATTTGATGACAAATGCATGGAAGCATTCCAACTCCTCAAGAAGGCCTTGATTTCTGCACCTATAATGCAACCCCCTGATTGGAGTGAACCATTTGAAATTATGTGTGATGCCAGCGATTATGCTGTAGGAGCCGTTCTAGGACAAAGAAAGGATAAAAAGCTACATGCTATCTACTATGCAAGTAGAACTTTAGACGCGGCACAACTAAATTACGCCACCACAGAAAAGGAACTCTTGGCTGTCGTATTTGCAATTGACAAATTCCGCTCCTATTTGGTGGGAGCTAAAATCATTGTGTACACCGATCACGCAGCAATTCGATACCTCCTTAGTAAAAAGGATGCGAAACCAAGACTTTTAAGATGGATACTGCTACTACAAGAGTTCGACCTAGAAATCAAAGATAAGAAAGGAATAGAAAACACAGTAGCAGATCACCTATCTAGGCTTGATGATGTCAAAGAAGATCGGATTCCTATTAACGATGATTTTCCATGTGATAAGCTAATCGCCCAACTTGATCTTTCTCTTGATAAAGAAGAAGTCAGCAGTGAATATATCGAAACCGCATTAACACAAACCACGGTCCCGTGGTATGCTGATTTCGCCAATTACCTAGCTGCCGGGATATTACCAACCGAACTTACCTATCAACGGAAAAAGAAATTCTTCCATGACATTAAACAATACTTTTGGGATGAGCCCCTCTTATTTAAAAGAGGCGCGGATGGTATCTTTCGACGATGCATCCCTGAAGAAGAAATAGAGAGTGTTCTTACTCACTGCCACACCTCGCCTTATGGCGGACATGCTAGCACATCCAAGACTGCCTATAAAATCCTCCAAGCAGGACTCTACTGGCCCAACCTTTTCAAAGATGTTCACTCTTTTATTGAAAAATGTGACCAATGCCAGCGAACTGGAAATATTTCCAAAAGGAATGAAATGCCCCTTAATAACATTTTAGAGGTCGAAATCTTCGACGTTTGGGGAATAGATTTTATGGGACCTTTTCCTTCCTCTATGGGAAACAAATTCATACTCGTAGCAGTAGATTATGTGTCAAAATGGATAGAAGCCATAGCTTCGCCGACAAATGATACACGAGTAGTCGTTAAGTTGTTCAAAAAAATCATTTTCCCTAGATTTGGAGTCCCCAGGTTAGTCATAAGCGATGGTGGATCCCATTTCATATCAAGACAATTAGAAAATATGTTGAAGAAATGCGGAGTGAGGCACCGAGTCGCAACACCTTACCATCCACAAACAAGCGGCCAAGTAGAAGTCTCTAATAGAGAGATCAAATCAATCCTTGAAAAGACTGTCTCCACTAATAGAAAGGATTGGGCTGCAAAGCTTGACGACGCTTTATGGGCTTATAGAACAGCCTACAAAACGCCCATAGGAACAACCCCTTTTAGACTTGTCTATGGAAAGTCATGCCACTTACCGGTAGAATTAGAACACAAAGCCTATTGGGCAGTTAAAGCCCTTAACATGGATTACCAATCTGCCGGAAGAAAAAGGATCCTAGAGTTACATGAATTAGAAGAATTAAGATTAGATGCTTATGAAAATGCCAAAATATATAAAGAACGAACTAAAAACTGGCACGACAAGCGCATATTAAAGAGAGAATTCAGAGAGGGGGAGCTAGTACTCCTTTTTAATTCTAGGTTGAGATTGTTTCCCGGAAAACTCCGATCGCGATGGTCGGGACCTTTCGAAGTCTCAAGAGTTTTTCAAAGTGGCGCGGTAGAAATAAAGACTAAATCCGATCAAACATTTATAGTTAATGGGCAGCGTCTGAAGCATTACTATGTCCCGAGCGATGGAGACTATTATTCTAGCCTCAAGCTAGATGACCTTCCTCCAATTACTTAGGTTTTCAACCCTTGTCTTGTCGAGCTACCGACATTAAATGAAGCGCTGCATGGGAGGCAACCCATGTTTTATTTCTTTCTTTTTATATTTCGCTTTTAGTTCTTAATTTATTCGCTTTTATTTTTATTTTTATGATGTTGCTTTTATTTATTTTGTCATTTTACTTTTTCCTTTTTATAAAAAAAAAAAAAAAAAAAAAAAAAAAAAAAAAAAAAAAATAATAGCTATAATTTCTTTTGATCAGCACTAACTTTTGTGACTACTTTCTGAAATAACAGAGTTTTAACTTAGAATTTTAAAAGTAAAAGACGAAATGGCCGACAGAATGCCAGTTTCATTCAGAAGTAACGCACAGAAGACCCGTTATGAAACCCTATCTGAGCGTGAGATGGCATCACACTATTTTCCTGATCAACACGCCATGAGAGTTTTAGGAATAGCGGAGAGCGTGAGGTATCTGACTAGCACTTTAGGATGGGATCGATTCGCCTATGCATCTCCTCGCAATTATCGTAACCTAACTTTAGAATTCTTGAGTTCCTTTAAGTATAACCCTACCTGGGGAACCTCCATTCACAAGGGACATGTCACCTTTAGGTTGTTCGGAAACACCTACCGGTTTACAACACGAGCCATAGCTGAGTTTTTAGGAGTTCCCCACGGAACCGATGCCTTCACTGAAGTTCAAGACGATCCCTATATGGATAGTGCACTAGAGTACTACTGGGGAAGTATATCCGGCAACCCTAACGCAGCCCCTGATGCTAGGTTTAGCACTGAGATACATAATCCTGCGATTAGGTACTTTCAGATGATCATTGCCCATACATTCTTCGGGAAACCACCGAGCAACACAACCATTACAAAAGAAGAACTATTTCTTATGTTTTGTGTTTCCCAAAATAGACCAGTCAACGCGGCGGCCTTCCTCCTGTCTAACATTACTAAAATCATTGAGGACCCCACACGCCGCATTTGTATTGGTGGCTTTGTAACCATCTTAGCCGAGGCTTTAGATC
The DNA here is from genome assembly GCA_951799995.1 of Trifolium subterraneum. NCBI lineage: Eukaryota > Viridiplantae > Streptophyta > Magnoliopsida > Fabales > Fabaceae > Trifolium > Trifolium subterraneum. The sequence goes on from OX637467.1 coordinate 27,777,881, forward strand.
TACATACCCCTCTATCTCAGATTGTCCTCTCTAGTGTAGCTCAGCCGATGGACATTACTTTTTGCTTTAACCACCATGTGATAGGAAACTTAGGACCTGAAGAATTCCAACTGCTTGTTCACTTCGTACCCATTCATCACTTCACATTGCCTAATAGTGAGAGAACAAGTGTTCACAACCAAGACAATTGGCTGTATGATCTGGAAGGAGATGACGAGACCGACCCTGCAACACCCCCTCTTTACCATTACACTCCCGGACCTCCACCTCCCACCTCTCCTGCTGCTTCCACTACTGCTCCACCACCTCAGAAGGACTACGATGCTGCCATTGCCAGCCTCCAGGCCGATCTTGCGACACTCCGCTCTGATTTGACAAGCCTTAAGGACCTCATGGCAGTTCAGCTTGATCGTTGCTTTGATATGATCCACCGCATCATTCGTGACCTTGCTCCACCACCTCCTAGTGGCTGATTAAAAGATTTTCTTTTGGAATATTCTTCCTCTGCTTCAAGATTCTTCCTTCATAATAACTCTTTTAGTGGAAGAAGAACACAAAAAATATTTCCTGCTTTCTAGTTAGATTCATGCATGAAAGTACCTTGTCATTTTATTTTCTTCGCTTTTAAATTTCAAGACAAACATTTACATTATGCACGAATAATTATTTTCAAGTATGTTTATTTTCGCTATTTAGTCTATCATAATTTTTAGTGTGTATGCATGAATTTATTCTCAACAATTGTTACTATTTTCTAACTATCTATATTATTCTTTTTTAATTTTGGTTGCATGATATTGGAACAACACGGTACACATGATATAGTCAATTTTCCCATATGCACATGCTTCTCACTTTATGCCTACCACCTACACCTTAGCCTGGCGCCACACATGTTCTCTTTTTCTTCTTTACATGACAATTCAATTGTTCATTGACTATCAAGCTATTAGCCATCAGACTGGCGCCATGCTTTTGCCATTACCTTTTTCCACTACACAACAAAAATCACTATTTGCTTGTGACTAGTAGCTAAGAATTAAATTGAGTCTTTCCCTCATCACCTCACTACACGAACTACAAACTACACAGACTCCATTCTACTTCTTTTCATTTCACAAAATTTTTATGGCACAACAAGCAGATTATGAAGTGATATTTAGGCAAGGCAAACCTGGAGAAAAACAAGCCACCCTTTATAATGAGTTAAGTACTAGAACTATTGTACCAACGAGGTACTGTGATGATGCATGTTTAAATTTATTAGGATTATATGATAGTGTAAATTTTATGCTTGATGCTTTGGATTTAAATTATTTTCTATCGCAAGCGAATCCTGTTTATGTTCCGTTAACTTTAGAATTCCTTAGTTCACTAACAGTTTCCACCACTCCTGATTCGAAAAGTACAAAAGGAAGTCTGTGTTTTCGTATGTTTAATAACGAATATGTTTTTGGTTTTGACGAAATGGCAGATATTCTACATTTTCCTCACATGAATGTGGTCTGTGAAATCCAGAATGATGAGCAATGGCCACGTACTTTTGCTTTATTTTGGAAAGCTTTAACTGGTAAACATACTGATAGTTGTGAGGGAAACCATGCCTCTTCAATCCATAACCCGGCCATGCGATATTTTCGCCAGTTACTAGCCGGCACTATTTTTGGCCGCGCAAATTCTAACAAAGTGAACTCCAAGGAATTGTTTTATTTATTTGCTTTTATGAAACACATTAAAATTAATACTGTCCCGTTCATGTTTAACCATATGCGTTCAATTGTTGCTAAACGAGGAAACATCACTTTTGGTGGATTAATCACTACAATTGCTAAAGCCATAGGATTAGGAAACCACTTAGAAAACCTTACTCCACTACCTATGCGCTATATTGATCTAGATATGGTTAAGTATATGAAATTAGTTAAGGAATTAGAGGATGGCAAGTTCTATTTAATGATTAATAATAATGTTTTCCATTCTTTTGTTTTTCCTGACCTCAACCGCACAGATGTACGTAACCATAGTAATTTTTATTACCCTCCTGATGATGAACATGTAACCACTGGTGAGGGCACCACCCCTATTCCACCTGCACCCACACCACAATTTTCTAACACTTTTGCAGGTAGCTCTTCCTCCTATCGAGAACAAGAAGAACGTGATAGCCTCTTCTATGCCATTCATCAACAACAAGAGGTCATGCTAGCGGAAATGCAATTCCTGCGAGCCCAACAAACTCAACTACTCCAGCATCAAACCGCAATGCACGATCACCACAACCAATCTGCGGAGTATCATCGCCAACAGCTCGACCAGGTTATGCATGAACTTGGCAGATTGAGTCTCCGGTTTGACAACTTTCAGCGATTCCACCAACCTCCGCCATAGTTCACCACCACTGCAGGTTTCCCGCTCCAATCCTTAACATGAGTCACAACAGTGAGGACACTGTTGGATTTAAGTTGAGGGGAGGACTTTATTACTTTATTGCTTTTATTTACTTTTCAGTATTAATTTCACTTTCTAGTTTAGTTTTCCTTTCTGCAAATAAATTTTTTTTCGGTGTATTCTAAATTTTTTCCAAAATCTTGAGCCATAACAAAATTTTTGAGAAACAAATAATTTTTGAGATTCCAAAGTCGCAAACGTAATTAAGACTGAACTTTCAAATTAAGTATATTTCTCGTACCAGCTATATCATTTTAACACCTTAAATTTCTTAATTATGTAGATCAATTTGGATATTTGCTAGAAACTGAACTTAAATTTCTTGACACTTTACTAGTCCTTGAGTAAGCCCATAGGTAGTCGGCACCATCTACGATCACTATCTAAGTAGTTGAGTCGACGAATATAAGTGAATGACTTTGAATGAGAAATGAAAATCAAGGATGTATAAATCTGAAAAGGGACTACGCACTTTAAGTCAGATGACCCTCACCCGGTCATTTAACCCAAATGCGAAATACCTCAAAGATATAAAATATCCTATGACGTAAGTGAAAGAAAAAATAAATAATATGAAAAAGAATCGGGTCATAATCACTAACAGGTTCACTACCATGTGTGTGTGAATAGATAACGGGCTTAATGTGACTACCGCGGGCTAAAAAAGGGTAACTAAAGAAGAAATGAAAGTTAAGTTCAGGTATAGTAAAATAATTCGGAACGGTCTATGTAAGGAAGAAATTCATGTTCATTTGTGATTTGTGTTTTCATGATATTTTTGGTACGATAAATAAATTAGTTTCTCTGATTTGGTCAAGATTAAAAATGTGACTCTTGGAAAATCTTTTTGTTTTGTTTCTCTATCACAAAATTATAATCTTTTTGCTTGAGGACAAGCAATGGTTCAAGTTGAGGGGAGTTTGATAACACCGAAAAATGCACTATTTATTTAATATTATTTGTCGTAATATTTTAATATTTTCTCTAAATTATTGTGTTATCTATGAAATAATTAATACTTTTTATAAAAATACAGATGCAGCCGAAATTTAGCAAAATATGAGTTTTATGGGACTAGAAGCAAAAAGCACCAGACCAATTACCAAAGCATGGCGCCAGGCACACATGCACACAAAGAAAGGCCCAAAGAAAGACCAAGGCATGGCGCCAGGCATGGGCCAATTTGCTTTAGGCATGGCGCCAGGCAAAGGAGAAGGCGCCAGCCATGCCTATCCCTTGCAATTGGGCACGTGACTAAGGAAAAAGGCATGGCGCCAGGCAAGGGAATGATGGCGCCAGCCGTGCCTATTAATTTGGAAACGTGGAGAAAAATAAGGAATAGGGAAAAACGACAACGACGTGCAAAACAGATAATTCCTAAACTTGAGGCACACGTATAAGTCCAAAAAAAAGAGGATTGAAACGTGGGGAGAGAAAGAGGAGAAGTCAGTTACTTTTCTTAGCACTATAAATACATATGATCTGAGTCTTTTTGGCTCTCTCTACACACTACGCATTATTTTTAAGCTTTTATTATTCTGGTATTTTGCTTTCATTCCAGTTGACATCTGTAAGTTACTCTATTCAATATATTAAATTCAATTCAGTACTTTAAATTCTTATGAGCTTATTTATTTTTGCCATTGATACAGTGCATCTCAATTGTTAATTTTAATTTTCAACTTAGCACCATATACTGTCACGCACAGTATATGGTCTTTAGTTTCTTTGTTTTTGCTTTTGTTTTATGTTTTATTTGATTACCGTAATTGCTATGCACTGGTACTAATTTGATTTCGGTTTCAATTATTTCATTGTTCTCTGTTATGTTCTTAATTAAATCAATTACTATTTATTTAATCGTGATGTTTTTATTTACAATTATGTCGAACTAATTTAATATAACTGGAATGTGAATAAGAAGCTGATCTGGGTTTAGTAATTAAGTTGCAAACTTTATTTTCAAACAAACTAGTTTTCTGTTTCAGTTTTTAATTAAACGATAGACTATAATTTTGCACGAGAGTGAAAATTAATTAAAGTGTAAGTCAACAGCGCGAGAGTGTGAGATTTATACTAGATAGTAAAAACTGGACATTAATTTTAAACACCGCGACAGCTCTTTAAAATTAATTAAACTGTATTAGTTTCCAAAAAAATATTTTATAAACTAAATATGAGAGCGAAAGTGAAGTATTTATTTATATTTTATGATTTAGTTCAATAGCGCGAAAGTGTGAGACCCGAATCTTTAAACTAATATTGTTTTGTGAAAACTAGATCTTTTTAATCAAATTGAATTGATTTTCAAAAAGTATTTTTATAAGTAAATGTGAGAGCGAGAGTGAAGCACTTATTTTATAACTTTACAATATTAACCAACAGCGCGAAAGTGTGAGGAGCGTGTTTTTAAATCGATATCAGTTTGTTAAAAAGAAACATTATTTCCAAATGCAATTTAATTACCGAACCCATTGAAGCGACTTAAAGTAACATTCCAGTTAGTTAAATCTAATTATTTGAATTAAATCTTTTATTTTTCTTTTAACATCCCTTTCCAATTAATATTTAGCCTTAACCTTACATTATATTAAAAACGTAAGCGAAGTTTTGGAAAATAGTCCCTGAAGGAACGATAATCTTTTATAACTACACGATAAGTCTGTGCACTTGCAGAAATATCGCATCAATTTCTAAGGAGCTGAAGAAAAAGAAAAAGAATGTGAGAGCTCCACCATTATTGATTCAGGTACTATAACTGATCCTAAAAGTCCTGCTGTATTAACTCATGAGACTCAAAACCCCCCAACCTCAAACAAACCATCAGAGTCACCTCTAGAATTCCTTGAACAACACTTAGTAGGTGAACTCCCTCCACAATCCAAATCTCTATCATCTGATAATGTTCAGAACTCTGACACTATTCCAGACTCTGAACAAAATCAAAATTCAACTTCAATCCTAGACCAAATCAATCCTGAAACCAACCCATCAAACCACTCAACCAGAAACATCAGAGATAATTCAACCAGAACATGCTCAACCACAACCTGAACCATGTATCTCACCTGAACATGTTCATTCACATCTTACACCTCAAACACTCCCTGAACAACAAACAAAACCTAACCTTCAAACACAACCAGAACCTCAAGTTGAAGTTGAACCAAATGAGACCCCAAATTCACCAACCAGAGATCAGGTTGATGAAATGATCAAAGAATTAACTAATGCGCAGTTAAATTCATTTGGTCAACCTGATCATGATCAACAACAACAAATAACCAATCAACACTATCAGACTGCTGAGAAAACCCAAGAGGTTGGGATATCTCCAGCATCTGACTGTGTTGCATCTAAATCACCTTAACATACCATCACACCCTCAAAATCTGAACCTCACCAAACTAATTATATAACCCCTGATGTCTTGAGTGAATGCAACAGCCTATTTAGGCAGATACATGAATTACATGAGCTAAGGCAATCTGATATGCCTTCAGCAGAATATGCTGCAAAATGGGTGAGTCTAACAGAAGAATTGGTAAAAGAGATGTATAGACTTCAAGAAGCTGATGTTAAGGAGCAGAAGAGTTTTGACAAAAATAGTGCTACTGAAGTTGAAGAGGTCATTCAGATTCAGAAGGACACAGAGAGGAATCAACCTGAATCCTCTTTTGTAAGAACAAGTGATGAGCAAAACCTAATGGAGAAGTTAGCATCACTTGAGAAAAATCTGAATGAGCCTATTTTGGACAATTTGGAAGCAAGTCAAGAGCATATGAGAAATCCATTGTATGAGGCTGAGATTGAAGAAATTAAAGCAAAAATGGAAAAGTATGTGGGACTGATGGAGGTAGTTAATGCTAAACAGAAGGAAATCATGAGAACTCTAGCTTCTCTTTGTAGCCAACCCCAATTAACCCCCTAGGACTTCTTGTTTACTCAAATGTTATATGACCAATATTTTGTTAGGCACATTGATAGGGCTAAGTTCATAACCTTGTATGTTTCTTTAACTTCTTTGTGCTTATCTGAAATATTGGTTCATTTTGTGGTAATTCAAGTGTTTTTATCTCTAAACTGCTGATAACCGTTTTCCTTCATTCTTAAGTTTAAACTCTTCAATTGGTTTTTCATTTTTTATTATTTCGTTTACAAACAGTTTTGTTTTAAAATCTTGTGTTCATTAAATTGTTTCTCAATTAATACAACATTTGGATATTCCTTAAAGATTCATATTGCATAACAAGAGAAGAAACATAATAAAGAGAATCAAATTAAACAAGCCAAAAAAATTAAAACTTTATTGAAAACTTGAGTAAATGTTACAAATATTCCAAAAATAATCAACTGGTATCCTTCGATGGTGGAGTTGGGTGACCCAGCTTGGATGGCACCTCTCTTGGGAAATCTGACTCATCTGGATCAGATCTCTCTTCCTTAAGAGAAGACTCTAATCCATATGAGACTTGGACATCAGCTTGATTTTCTTCAGGAAAATCTGTATTCAAATACTCAAACCAATCAGAGTCCCATTCATTAGACTCTATTTCAGAATCTGACTTTTTAGACTCTGAACTGAGTGGAACCTCAGGCTCTGGCTTTGTTTTTCTTGATTTTGCTTGCTTATGTTTTCTCCTATCTTGACTATCTCTCTTTGAAACTGCTTTCTTCTTCTCTGAGCGTTTCATTTTTTCTCTCAAAAGATCTATCAATAACCTAAGATTATTCTGTGTGAATAAAATGACTAGGTACCTCTCTCCTTTTATAAGCTCATTTCACCGACAAGGTCTTAAATGCGTCCAACCACTTCTGACTTGACCGTATTGGACGTTGTACTTGTTAATTAAATTGCTTATACTCTTTTTGATAATGACAAAAGGGGGAGAAAGAATATTGGTAAATCAATTGTTGGAAGAAGCGAAATTACTTTGCTTTTTAGGGCTTTGTAGTGCTTCAGAGAGAGAACGTAGGAGAATGGTCAAAATAGTGGCATGAGGTACATGCTTTGATATGACAATCTGATCTTGAAGATTTCAAAATATTGTGCTAAAAGAGCTCTGAACCATTTTTCAAAAGTTGTTGCTTTATGCTCTGAACTGTTTTCAAAACTTGTGTTTCAGGCTCTGAACTATTTTTGAAAAGATTTTTTTTAAGCTCTGAATTGTTTGAAAAATATTTTGAACTCTGAAACTGTATTTCATGATAACCATCAGAACCAAGTGTGTGTGTATACGTTTCTAGTGCCTCTGATCCTATTGTCATTTAATTTAAATATTTAATTCATCTTGCATCTTCATTAAGCGCATAATTTCAAGGAGAATACATTTATTAATTGAAGTTTATTATTCATAGATAGTACTTGAGTAAGGGTGCAACTTTATTCAAAGATTATCACACTATGAAAAGAAGAAGCTTGCAAACCTTGTTCTTTATATAGTAAAATATGAATAATTTAAGTCATATAATAAAGTAATTCTGAAACTGATTAAAATTAACTATGGATACAAAGTAGGGGGAGCTTACAAACCTAACCCTATGGGATATCAGACTTAGGGGGAGCTTGCAAAACTCAGAAGCCTAATGTTAACATAGCTGATTTTTATCAACAACAATTGTATTTAATACTTATGTTTGTCATCATCAAAAAGGGGGAGATTGTTGGAACAAAATGTGTTTTAATACACACCCTTGAGTTTTGAAGATAACAAAGTATTAAATGGACAATTGATGTTACTAATGTTTAAATTAAGTGTGCAGGAGAATCCAACGTTATATCAAGAGCACACTTGATTTAGACTCTGATGAAACCTATGGAAGTCTGAATCATCACACTCTGAAAGAGTTCAGAAGCTAAAATGTGGTCAGAAGCTAAACAAGATCAGAAGCTCAAATAGGATCAGGATGTCTGCAAGAGTTTAGAAGCTCAGAGAAGTTCAGAAGCTCAAAGATGTTCAGATGCCTACAAGAGTTCAGAAGCTATCTGCTAGTCATGAGTTATTCAGAAGATGAAGACGTTCAGAAGCTGGAATATGAAGGACTATCAGAGGCCATTTATTCAAGACCAATCAGACTCCAAGTTATCAAAGGTTCATCAGAAGCAAAGGAATTCCCCTAGTCATCAGAAGGGCTACATCAACTACTCTTATCAAGCCTGATGATTTGTTCTAAGGACAACTAATTACAACGGTCACAAAGGATGTGATCCTACTCTCTCTAGGAGCTAGTTGTACCTTATTACTGTATTTTGGACAAACCGTAAAGGTAAAGCTAAACTGCAAAGAGGACGTGGCTTTACTCAACGGATATTCAAAGGCTACATCTGTCTAACTTACAACGGGAATTTCTCCAACGTCTCAATGTCTTTCTCAACTCATATAAATATGCAAAAGAAAGAATTGATGACTAACGATCTTCAATAGAAAATATCTCTCAGAATAAAGTGAGAAAATGAATTGTAATAGAAAACATCTCTCAAATGAAGTGAGAATAGAAACTAGCTCAAGCCTCTGAAGTCATTATGTTGTAATAAGTTTAAGCTTAGAAGTTAGTATTACTCCTGCGTGAGTAATTGATAAGTCTCAATCTTAGTGATTAGAGCAAGGAAGTCTTCTGCTTAGTGTAGAAGCAAGGAAGTCTCTTGTCTTGTGTGACTTGAGCAAGGAAGTCTCTTGTCTTGTGTGACTTGAGCAAGGAAGTCTCAAGCTTGTGTGCTTGAGCAAGGAAGTCTCTGATCTTGTGTGATTAGAGCAAGGAAGTCTCTCTTTCTTGTGTGACCTAGAGCAAGGAAGTCTCTCTGTCTTGTGTGACCTAGAGCATGGAAGTCTCATGCTTGTGTGCTTGAGCATCTGAATGTAATCTTAGTGATTATAGTGAAATCTCTTGTAAGTACAAGGGGACTGGAGTACTCTCAATTTGTGAGGGGAACCAGTAAAAATATTTGTGTCTCTTTCTCTCTCTCACTCTCTCATTTACTCCTTCATCATTCACTTAGCCTTAAGTTGATTGTGTGAATAATTCCGCTGTGCTTAAAGACTCTGATATATTTAAATATCTAGAAAAGTTTTTAAATATCTAAAACACAATTCAACCCCCCCTTCTTGTGTTTTCTCCACGCACCTTCATAGTCGGGCTTTGTATCTCTCTGAACAATCATGATCCTCCTTTACTCGATACACCCATTTGTTGTGAAGAGCCCTTTTTCCCATAGGTAACTCAACTAGTTCCCATGTTTGATTGGAGATTAAAGACTTCATCTCGTATTTCATGGCAAACTCCCACTTGCTAGCATCTACCGTATGACATGCCTCTGCATAGCCTTCAGGCTCTCCTCCATCAGTCAACAACATGTAATCCATGTATCTTCTGTTGGGAACATGAGGTCGAGAAGACCTTCGTAATGAAGGAGAATGTTCTCCGCTGCTTGATTCAGATAATTCCTTAGATCCAGGACTCTCAGGAACATCATCTAAGTCTGCATAAACAGGCTCACAAACATCTGAATCTCTAGTGGTTGTGTTATGCCTATCCTTGTACATCACTTTCTCATTGAAGATCACATCTCTACTGCGAATCATCTTTTTTTTTTCCGTCATCCCAAAGACGGTAGCCAAACTCATCCTCACCATAACTGATGAAAGTGCACTTCTTAGATTTAGGATCAAGTTTATTTCTACCTTGATCACTAATATGCACATATGCTACACAACCGAAAACTTTAAGATGTGAGAGTTTTACCTCCTTTCCAGTCCATACCTCTTCAGGTATTTTATGCTCCAATGGTACCGATGGACCTCGGTTGATCAAGTAAGCTGTTGTGTTGACTGCTTCTGCCCAGAACTGCTTTGGTAGGCCTGACTGCAAACGTAAGCTTCTGGCTCTTTCTGTCAACGTTTGGTTCATACGCTCACCTACACCGTTGTGTTGAGGCGTACCTGGAACGGTTCTCTCCATTCTGATACCGTTCTCATAGCAAAACTTCTTGAATTTGGTGTCTTCAACCCTGTTTCATTTTCTACCATTGTCGGTTCTAAGCTTTTTGATCTTCAACCCTGTTTCATTTTCTACCATGGCTTTCCACTTCTTGAAAGCCTCAAATACTTCTGACTTATGTTTTAGAAAGTATACCCATACCTTTCTAGAGTGATCATCGATAAAAGTCACGAAGTAATTCTTTCCACTAATGGATGAGACAGTTGTTGGACCCCAAACGTCAGAGTGAACAAGCTCAAGCTTATCTTTCTTTGGGGTTCTTCCACTTGTTAGAAAGCTGACTCTCTTCTGCTTTCCAAATATGCAATCTTCACATATGTCAATTTCTGTTGACTGAAGACTTGGAAGTTTACCCTTTGAGTGCATAATCTTCATCCCTTTTTCACTCATATGGCCTAATCGCTGATGCCATAGATTGGGATTTTCATTTGCTGCAATCGGAATAAAATGACATGTTCTTGCTGTCTTGTAAAGAGTACCACTTTTTTTACCACGAGCAATCGTCATTGCACCCTTTGAAATCTTCCAATCATCACCTTGAAATATTGTTGTGTATCCTTCACTGGCCAACTGGCCTACTGAGATTAAGTTCTTTTTTAGGTCGGGAATATGTCTGACATTTTTCAATTCCCATACAGACCCCTCAAATTAATCTTCACTTCACCTTTGCTCACAATCTCACAAGATTGCAAATTACCAAGATAAATTTTACCAAGGTTACCAGGGACATAATTCTCGAAGAATTTTTTCTGTGAAGTAGCATGAAAGCATGCTCCAGAGTCTAACACCAAAGACTCTTCCTTGCTCTCCAAAGAACATATTAAAGCATAATCTTCTCTTGAGGTTGAAGCAACGTTAGCCTCGTCCTTCGCCTCCTTGTTCTTTGGTGGACTCTTGCACTGATTTTTGAAGTGCCCAGGCTTTTCACAATTCCAACACTCGATAGTTTTCGAGTTATTGGAACTACGATGATTTCTGGATTTGGACCGCCTGTCCTTTGATTTACCGAGTCCATTTCCTCTGGTTAAATTTCTTCCTCTTGACTCTGTATGCAATACTAAAGAGGATAAAGATTCACCCAACTCTCTTCGTCGGATCGCGTCACTGAGAACCAGATCACGAACATCATCAAACTTCAACTTTTTACTTCCTGACGAGCTACTCACAGCAGTGACAGTAGCATTCCAACTATCTGGTAAGGAAGACAAGATTATTAATGCTCGCACCTCATCGTCAAACTCGATTCCAACTGAGCTCAACTGGGTTGTAACGATGTTGAGTTCATTGAGATGTTGAGCAGCTGAAGTGCCTTCTGCCATCCGTAACGTAAACAACCGCCTCATTAAATGAACTTTATTTCTTGCTGATGGCTTTTCATACATGCTAGTAAGAGGTGCCATAAGACTCGCAGTGGTCTTTTGTAACACCCAAACCCGAATTTACATAAAATTCTAACTTTCAAAAATATTTTACAAAAACTCGCAGCGGATAGAGATAATTCATTGATTAAATCAAGACCAAGATACAAAGCACAAGTTTGAGTATTACATTCACCAAAAATAATACTAGATAATAAAATAGTATTCACCGGTTTATACAAGAAAGTAATCATTTAATACAACATAAATACATAAAAGACTCGATATACGAGAACCCTTCCCGTGTCCTAATCAGAGCGGAGCTTCACCGACAAGTCATACCACAACACCTGAGGATCTGAATCACCCAACGATCCAGCAAACACACAAAACAGAGAGTTATATTTATATAACCGACACATAATAAATGAAGTAAGGTACTATCATTTATCTCGACAACATCATACACCAACACATAATATATATATATATCCTACTCAACCTTCTACACATACATCATAAACCAACACCATTAACAAAATAAGAACATTTCACAATTAATGTACATATATCTAATCACCATTCATCAACATATAAATAATGTATACATAACCATTTACCAATCATCAACACATAGCACAATTAAGTGTTTCACCTTCCTAATGCAACTAATGTCACCTTCAATGTTATGTCCCTAGACACAACTATATGTGGTACCATTCACCGTCAAATTCGGATACAAGAATCCGTTTCACCATCCATATTCACCATCCATTTGACACGACATATGAATGCATGAGGTGTCGCCAACAACATGTACATAGACATATAAAACATCACCAACAATTGCATGTAAAATTACATGACTTCACCAACTCACCATCCATTGTTTTGCACATATACAAACACACACCATATATATTCATTTCAATTCACCATCAATATCATCATACATACCCGTCACGCATACGAAAATACCATCATCAATCATATACATTCATAAGAGTTAATAACTTATGTATTAAACTACCATCATCATCATAATCACCAACATATATCTATCTATCTATCTATCTATCTATATATATATATATCTATCTATATATATATATATATATATATATAGCACATTTATACATATATATAAATCATCAGCATCATTATTATCATCATCCATCATCAATGAATATCCATCATATATACATATATCATACATATACACATATATGTCCATATATAAATCAACAACATCATTATTATTAATCATCATGATATACATGTATAGCACGTCTATACATATATGCAACTCCAACATCATTAATCATTATAATCATAATATTCACCAAACATATACATTTCACACATGTACATATTCACACACATACATTTATATTCAATTCACCTCGTCATCAATATCATCATAACCAACAAGCATATGAAAATACTATCATTAATCATACACACTCATGGGGAACTAACAACTCATGTATTAATCCATCATCATCATCAAATTCATCAAAGAAATAAGCCAAGTCTGACTGTTCTCGCTACACCTCGCCATAGCGAGCTCTAGCGAGACAAGTCAGAAGCCTGCACTTCATCTGGCGAACTCTGGTGAGTATCTGGCGAGCTCTCGCCATCTCTCGCCATCAGCGAGCCAAAATAGAGACACAGGGCATTGCTGGCGAGCCTCAGCGAGCTCCCTCGCTGACTCTCGCTAGCTCTCGCCTAGCGACAAACACGCAGAAGGCCTGCTCTGTTTTCGCGTCCTTTCATATTCCACTACTAATCCAATCAAAACGTGTTCCAGTTCTAAAAAGGTGTTTCCTTTATGTTATAATCATGTTAACATGCATAGAAGTACAACTTTCAACACTTATAAACATCAAAATCATCATCAATTAAAGATTATTCATGGTTTTCATCATAAAGCATAGATAACACGAAATCAACATGAAAGGTATCATTTTGATTCATACAAGGTCATAAAAACATCATCTTTTCAACACAAAATGAGTGAGAGGGTTTGGGCAAAGAGAAATGTAATTTCTCCCCCCTCTTAATCACTCATTGATTATATAAATCTACACTCTTACCTTAATCGAAGAACTTTCTAGCTTTCCCTCTTTAATCTTTCCCTCTAACTTGGCTTTTCTTCTCTTTTCCCTTTCTTTCTCTTCTCTTCTTTTCTCATGAGAGCTTCTCTCTCTTCCTCCACCAAAAACAACACAAAATGAATTTCTCTCTCTAAAACCACCTATTTATATCTAGGTCACACTCCACTTCTAATTACAAAACTACCCTCCACTTATTTAAAGCCCAACACACCAAGCCCAATTCTAACACCTCATCAATTCACTACTCTACTAAATACACCTCCACATCTAATGCCACATAATTAATTAAATAACACAATAATGACAATTAAATAAATAAACCCAATTAAATAAATAAATAAAAGGGGATGTGACAATTCTACCCCCCTTAAAGAATTTTCGTCCTCGAAAATCACACACAACAAAAACAATCCTGCCAAGATTACTTCATCCAGTTTTCCAACCAAAACATCCAAAACTTTATACATTACTAAGTTTAACAAAATTAGTCCATCTCAACAACACAACTTTGTCTACTATCGACAAGAGATCAAAGACGGTCAGTTTCCTCAATTTGCCAATAAATAGTCAAGAATCGTGATGGTGACATCGACCATTTTCATCTAACCACAATAATGCGCTTTTAATCTCGAAACATCCGAAAGAAACGCTCCACGACGAATGTTACTCAATCCTTACATTTCGACATAAGACCTTTTCTTGCAAATAACATTACTAAACCACAATTCCATAAAATCTCACTTTTTCCTTTCAATCCGAATACACTCTCATCCGAGCTTATTCAAACCACGATCTTAATTTCTTACGTTGAATCTCAATACAATTATCTTAACTCCAAATCATTTGCTTAATCAACTTTTTCATTCCTTAACACAAATATTTCCCAAGATTACTTATTCCGTCGAGATACTCAAATCCAAATCTTAATTTCTTCATCAAATCACTATTATTCCACCGTTCTCACTTATCATATTCACAATCCTTTACTCTTTCTCATATCCAAAATAATAATCTTCATTCAAGTAGAATCATTCACATCTTTCATATATGCACAATTACAATTCTACCACGTGCGAGACAATCCCTCTTCCAAATAATCACTTGACTTAAGTGACATTTCTCTACATACTCTCACTACTCGTTCTTAACATATCCTTCTAATGACCAATCTTTCTTATTCCATTATGCCGACAACACTTTGTCCTTAACTTCATCTTAACTTGCAAAATCCTCATGTGAAATTCCCTTACATAGCGTTCCACTTAATGGTCTTATCATCTTGATTTTCAATCGCAACTTCCTCCTACAATTTCCTTTCCGAACTTAGTCAAATCCAACAGATAAAATCCATCTTAAATCTCAAAATTCCATTCTTAGTTACTCGAAATCTCATTTCTTTACTCTGACTGATTTCACATCAATCGATCCATTAAATTCAAATTCAACTTTTAACTTTCTCCAAATCTTTTTGAGGATCTAATCCATCAACTTCGTCATTCTTAATTCTATACTGTTAAACACCTCTTCATCTACCAATCTTACATTCTTGAATCGCTCAATCAAATCCAATTTCTCTCATCATTATTTACCGATATTTCCTACCATGTTCACTTTGTTCCAATGATATCTTAATCCAAAATTAAAATCCTCCAACTTTAGCTAATACCGGACACTCCAAACCTCGACTCATCCAAAGTATTTCTTTCCATAAATCCTTAAGCACAAACACACTCAACTGTTGATTCCAAATCATAAATTGAACAACTCTTCTTCTCTTAAATCTTTAACTTCCTCGATGCATATACCGCCATCTAAATATCTGTAGAGACACGTCATCCAAACTTGTTGGTGTTTTGTATGTTGGCCTCATTTTGCAAAAAAAGTTATAGCAAGATGTTGGACCAGATGCCGTAGCATGTGGGTACAGCATCTGTCGTGACGGTAATTCTCGCTGTATTTATGCGCCATATCCTTGAAGATTCGCCTAAGCAATATTTTCGCCTTTCCTTATATACCAAGACACACGTTTTCATTGAGGTTTTATAAGGCGGCTGGACCAGGTTATATTTTCATAATATGCTATGCCATTTATGGAAACAAGAGATTTTATCCAAGAATATGTTTGCTGGACTTTTTCAACAACCAGCTGTATTGTGAAGCCCAAAAATGAAGATCTAGCTTATGCTAACTCAGGGTATATATATGTGAAGACTAAAAGCCTAAAGATTATTGAAGCCGACAATGTAATATTATTAGGGCTTAGTGGTGTAGCCACTCTCTAGGAGAGTCGGTGTAAAAGTGAACCACTCGGATTGTGAGTTGGTCACTATTGTCATTGGAGGAAGCTTGTAAGCAACTCCAAGTTTGTGTATTATACCGAAGCCATTGTTCATCATAAATATAGTCTTTAGGGTTTCGTGTCATTGTGAGCCTTTCTTGTGGATTCTATAACACAAGCTTAGGCCTGTTTGGTTTGCATTTTGTGAAACTTCTCCCAAGCTTTTAAGCACGGAGACTGTTTGCTGTTTGGTTAGTGAAACCGCACTGTTTGTAGAACTGTATAATCACAAGGTTTGTGATAGAAAGGAAGTGAGATGGGATCTCATATCTAGGAGTTCCTAGGTAGAAGTTGCATTGGGTAGGGATTAAGTGAGGAGTTGTAAACGGGGGAGTTTAGCTCTGAATTAATACTGCTAATAGTGGATTTCCTTCCTGGCTTGGTATGCCCCCAGAGTAGGTCGTTGTTTACGCCGAACTGGGTTAACAATTTCCGTGTGTTCTTTAATTTCTGCGATTTATTTTTACCTTGTCTGTTTTGTTCTGTACTGGTACGAGATGCTGAAACATTTGTCTTAGCATCACGTTATTATAAGACAAGTGCTACAGCTTTGTATACGACATCTGTCAGCACTTCGCCAGAATTTCAATTGGTATCAGAGCAGGCATCCTGTTCTGTATCTGGGTGAGCTCCAGGGAAGATACTTTCTGGCACTATGGACAAGGTAGAAGGAGATAAAGTGGAAGAAGATGTTGTGTAGTATGTGTGTTGTGTTGCTTGTGATGTATGTGTTGAAAGCGAGTATAGTTTATCATGTTATGCATATAGTGAGAGGGAGATGTGTTATTTTCTGTTCTGTACAATATGCATGTATGTATTCAGGGGGAGTAAAAATACTTTTTCTCTCTGTCGTGATGATGATGTGACATATGCTATAACTTCTATAGTTGTGTAGTATGCTTGTTTGTCTTTATGCAGAGCTTGAGGGGGAGTAAGTATCTAGTGTGTTTGTGTATGCTCTGATATGTTAAGGGGAGTGATCTCTACTATGTGATATGCATGAACTCAGGGGGAGTAGTATTTTTTTTGTGATGCATGTTGTGTGTGATAGATGTCATCCTTAATGCTAAGGCATCTAGTATGTTGTTAATGGAATCCACTTGTGCTTGATATCTGAGAATTTATTTTTCTCAGTGGTGTAGGAATTTATTTTTCCTATGGTGATTCATGTTTGAGGGAATTTATTTTTCCCTGGTGCATTTGTATGGCGCTGATGTAAGCTTAATGTGCGAGAGTTTATTTCTCTCCTATCTTGTACTCTATGAGGCTAAGTTGTTTGTTTCCGTTGTTGAAGTGTCTCTGATGCTGCGTGTTCGTTATTTCTCACTTGAATATCTCTTTTGAAAATAATGTGGCAATGTATTATCTTCTTTCTTAACTGTGTGTTTGCGTTGACATGAAGGAAGTTATGTACTGCATCTCTCTAGAACTTGTCTTAGCTTGTTTTAGCCAAAATTTGCCAAAGGGGGAGATTGTTGGTGTTTTGTATGTTGGCCTCATTTTGCAAAAACAAGTTATAGCAAGATGTTGGACCAGATGCCGTAGCATGTGGGTACAGCATCTGTCGTGACGGTAATTCTCGCTGTATTTATGCGCCATATCCTTGAAGATTCGCCTAAGCAATATTTTCGCCTTTCCTTATATACCAAGACACACGTTTTCATTGAGGTTTTATAAGGCGGCTGCACCAGGTTATATTTTCATAATATGCTACGCCATTTATGGAAACAAGAGATTTTATCCAAGAATATGTTTGCTGGACTTTTTCAACGACCAGCTGTATTGTGAAGCCTAAAAACGAAGATCTAGCTTATGCTAACTTAGGGTATATATATGTGAAGACTAAAAGCCTAAAGATTACTAAAGCCGACAATGTAATATTATTAGGGCTTAGTCGTGTAGCCACTCTCTAGGAGAGTCGGTGTAAAAGTGAACCACTCGGATTGTGAGTTGGTCACTATTGTCATTGGAGGAAGCTTGTAAGCAACTCCAAGTTTGTGTATTATACCGAAGCCATTGTTCATCATAAATATAGTCTTTAGGGTTTCGTGTCATTGTGAGCCTTTCTTGTGGATTCTATAACACAAGCTTAGGCCTGTTTGGTTTGCATTTTGTGAAACTTCTCCCAAGCTTTTAAGCACGGAGACTGTTTGCTGTTTGGTTAGTGAAACCGCACTGTTTGTAGAACTGTATAATCACAAGGTTTGTGATAGAAAGGAAGTGAGATGGGATCTCATATCTAGGAGTTCCTAGGTAGAAGTTGCATTGGGTAGGGATTAAGTGAGGAGTTGTAAACGGGGGAGTTTAGCTCTGAATTAATACTGCTAATAGTGGATTTCCTTCCTGGCTTGGTATGCCCCCAGAGTAGGTCGTTGTTTACGCCGAACTGGGTTAACAATTTCCGTGTGTTCTTTAATTTCTGCAATTTATTTTTACCTTGTCTGTTTTGTTCTGTACTGGTACGAGATGCTGAAACATTTGTCTTAGCATCACGTTATTATAAGACAAGTGCTACAGCTTTGTATACGACATCTGTCAGCACTTCGCCAGAATTTCAAAACTCACTCCAGAACTTTCAACAACTCTCGAAGTAACCAACTGATCTCTAACAACTTCCAATCTCAATAACCAACTTATGATCTTAATCACAAAACGACATTCACTTTTGACGACTCATACTAATCCAATACTCTATATCACGTGACCACCGAAATCACTTCTTGCTACCAACACTCAAATTCCGATAATTTCAAATCTAACTTACAATGCTTGTAATACACTTCCCATGTGATGTCACCCTTCTTCTTACTCAACAATCTTTGACGTTATCCTCATCGAAACAATGACTCCATTAACTTTCTTCTTCTTAATAAGTCTTCCAATTATTCTTCCGGTTCATTCGACTTTAAAACTGATGCCACTGATACTTGATCATTCCCCTTCGAACGTCTCAAGGAAACATACCCTTCTCCTCCACTTAATCTTGAACCCATTTACAAACGTCTATTGAAAACTCCAACCTTCACACCCAACTATAGGTTTCTAAAGTTCTAACTTACCCTCCTAATAAGGATCTAGTATCGATAGTGTTTTCACACATATCACATACAAGGGGTAACCACAAGACATGATCAAACACACAATCATACAAACACGAAGTATAATATGTAAACATCTCCATCAAATTGCACACAAGCAAAACACAACATTTCACATAGATATTCAAGTAACATGCATCTTTCATAAGCTAAAACAAACACGAAGTATACATATTATCTATCAACGAAATCTAAAAGTCCAGCAATTCACATTCACATAAGCATTTATATAGCACATACTTTCCATGAATTAAAAATCACATTAAAACAAGAAAAGTTGCATATACCACGATAACCATTTCAACTAGTTTGCCAAAATCATATTCATATAAGCATATCATGCAAGAAGACAATTCACCTACACGATCACTAATCATGGTATAATAAAACCACCAAAACATGTGCATCATACATGTATCAACTTTATTCTTAGAAAGATGACATAAGCATTTCTTGTAACTCATGGATAATAAAAGAATAGATCACATTTCATAGCAATAATCCAATGCATGTCATATAGAACGCAATCATATATCAACATGCTCTAGAATCTATCCATCACCAAATTCCTACTCTTCTTATTTTTACGAAAAGAATTAGTTTCACACATTCAAAAGAAAATAATTCTAGATCTTCAATAATATTCACATCCCCAAAAATCAATATTAATTCTAAAACTATCTCATGCACATAAAGAGCTACACACCAATCATACACCTAGATACGCATAAGCATTTGCATAAACTTCCATCATGAATAGTTATATTAAACCATCATTTCAATTATCATGCTCAAGTCTGTTGGAACAAAATGAGTTTTATTAATAAAACACCCTAAGTTTTGATGATAACAAGGTATTAAATGGACAATTGGTATTACTAATAAATGATCTAGTGTGCAGGAACAAAGCAAAAATATCATCCTCATAGATCATCATTTGGGCATCTGAAGGACACTGTCGGAAGTGTTAAGGCTCTGATGATGCTGAAAGCATCAAAGCCTCTGAAGAAGTTCTCAGAGGCCAAAGAAAGAAACACTGTCTGAAGCGTATGTACATCTTCAGAAGATCAAATTAACGGTATCATCAGATCCTGAAGAACTCTCTCTGAAGAAAGACAGCTTATAACCAATGCAATAGTACAACGGTCCTGTCAAAGAGTACAACCGTCTTGTCAACAAAAAGGAGAGTGTACAACCAACGGTTCTCTTCTCAACGTCTTTATACCTAGAGTATAAATAGAAGAAATCTTCATAGAGAGAAGACTACTGGAAGATCATCTGAACTTAGAAAGATTCAAATCATATTCAAAGCTGTGTACTGTGTTATTCTTTCTAGTGTTATATTCTAAGTTAAATATCTTTTGATAGTACAGACTCTGAGCTTAGTGTTTAGAGAGTCTTGCTTAGAACTTTCAGTCCTACTTAATCTTCGTATTAAGTTAGTTTGTGAAGTCTCTTTGTCTTGTGTGACTTAGAGCAGGAAGTCTTAAGTCTTGTGTGACTTGAGCAAGGAAGTCTTAAGCTTGTGTGCTTACGCAAGGAAGTCTCTTTGTCTTGTGTGACTTAGAGCAAGGAAGTCTCTTGCTTGTGTGCTTGAGCATTAGTTGTGTAATCTTTGTGATTATAGTGAAATCCCTTGGAAGTGCAAGGGGACTGGACTACTCTCGTTTTGTGAGAGGAACCAGTATAAAACTTCTGTGTGTTATTTCTCTCTCTCTCTCTCTCACTGTTTTATTTGTGTTTTGTGTTTAGTTAAGTTAATCATATCCGCTGCATTTCTAGATTTCTTAAGACAAAAGAAACATTTTTTAAAACACAATTCAACCCCCATTCTTTAGTTTTTCACCTTCAATTGGTATCAAGAGCTCCGGTTCTGTCTTTTAATCACTTCACAGTGAGACAGTAAAAGATCTTTGAAAAACACTGTATGTCTGGGGAAGAAACATCTACTCCTGCAACTATCCCTACATCTTCTAATACAGATCTATCCAACGTTCAATACAACTACAACAACATGAGCTCTACCTCTTCAGCGTCTAATCATGATTCAAGCAACAAAAAGGTTCCAATCTTTAGTGGTGATGCTCTAAGATTTGAATGGTGGAAAGATAACATTTATCACTATGTCAATGGAATTGATGATGTGCTTTGGGACCTGATAGAAGAAGGAGTACCTATTGATGGAATAGGCTCTGATGGTAAGATTACCATAGCTCAGAAAAGAGCTCTATCTGCTGAAAACAAAAAGATCTTTTCTAAACACAACAAGGTCAAACAAATCATGATGTCTGCAATATCTCATGATAAATATACCAAAATCATGGATAGATCTACAACTAAAGCTATGTATGACTCTCTATGCTCAAACTATGATGGTAATAGGGAAGTTCAGAATGCCAAAGCAAGACTACTGGTCCAGCAGTATGAGCTTTTTACCATGAAACCTGATGAAGACATTGAGACAATGTTTTCTAGATTTCAGACTCTGGTGTCTAGCCTCAGGGTTCTGAAGAAAAGCTATACAACCTCTGATCATGTGTGGAAAATCTTAAATAGCTTGACTGACAAATGGAGACCTAAGGTCACAGCTATTGAGGAAGCTAAGGATCTTGAGAAAATCTCTCTTGAATCACTCACCAGCAATCTCAAGAGCCATGAGATGGTATTGAATGCTGATGCAGTGAAGAAGAAAGAAAGATCAGTAGCTTTAACTTCAACCAGGAAATCTTCAAAAACTATCAAAGCTAAAACTCTGGTGGTTGAAGAGGATTCTTCCTCAGATGATCAAGAAGAAGAAGAAGATGAAGAACTTGCCATGCTCACCAGAAACTTTCAAAAATAGGCAAGGATGAGTATGAATCGAAGAGGAAATAGTTCAAGGAGCACTCCCAGCAGAGAAGAGAAGAATTGCTTCAAGTGCAACAAACCAGGACACTTCATTGCTGAATGTCCTGAAGCTTCATCA
The DNA here is from genome assembly GCA_951799995.1 of Trifolium subterraneum. Taxonomy (NCBI): domain Eukaryota; kingdom Viridiplantae; phylum Streptophyta; class Magnoliopsida; order Fabales; family Fabaceae; genus Trifolium; species Trifolium subterraneum. Next base: position 27,800,200 of record OX637467.1, read on the forward strand.
AAAGACAAAGACAAGAAGTTCAGTAACTACAAGAGGAGATTTCAGAAGAGCTTAATGGCAACATTTGAAGACCTGGAAGCATCCTCAGATAGTGATGATGAAGAAGCAAATGTGGCTCTGATGGCTACAGCTAGTGAAGACTCTGAAGGATCAAACTCTGATGAATCAGACTCTGAATCTGAACAGGTATTGTTAAATTATTCTAAAGAACAACTTTTAACCTACCTTGGTATATCTTTAGGTAAGTTTGCTAAATCATCCTCTAAACTAAAACTTTTAAAAACACAAAAGGATGAGTTAGCAAAGAGAGCTGAACATTTTCAAGATCTATATAAAAATTCCTTAATCAAAATTAAAGAACTTGAAAATGGATGCACAAGATGCAACAAACCTACTGATGAGCATGAGGTTGCTCTTCAGGAATTTGTTCATCAGAACGTCAACAAAAGTAAAATGGCGTCTATGATTTATAATGTTTGTAAAAATGTAGGCGAAGGTATTGGTTACTCATATGGTAAATCATATGGGAAACAAAACCCTTACATTAGTGTAAATAATATTCTTGATAATCTTTATTCAACCTTTGTGGCTGAGAAAAACAAAGGCAAAGCTATGATTGTTTCAGACTCTGAAGGTATCTCTGGGGTCTGCAAGACAAGCTCTGAAGGTACTTCAGAGGCTGTCCTTCAGAACCTCAAAGAGAGCAACTTAGAACCTGAGCGTTCAGAATCTGAGACTATCAAGTCTAAGACTCTGAAAACTTTGGGACTCAGAAGCTCATCCAATCAAACTCTAAAACAAACTAAGCTAATGATTAATAATCAACATAAGACTCTGGTAAGCAAAACTAATCCTAGATTAGGAAAGCAATCCAAGCCCTATAGTGATTATCAATCAAAGCCTAGATTTCAAAATCAATGGACTAAGAGGGTCAATTTTCAAAGACCAAACTTTCAAAGAAAATTCTTTAATAGTCCACAAAGTTTTTCACAAAGGCAAAGAAGAACTAAAGGATATAGAACTAACCAAACTGGACCCAGACAACAATGGGTACCAAGATGTAAAATTGTTTTCTATTCAGATTTTCACTGTAGGAAGAATCATTTCAAACCAGATGAATGGAAGCAAGTGATCAGCTATGGAAGGAAAGCTTATGTTCCTAAACATTACTTTACTTCCAAAGCTGTTGAAGTGGACAAGGCAAATGATTATTGGAGAGAATTTCACAATGAATATAGAGGATATTATTACAATGATTGACCTTGTTTATTCTACAGCTATCCAGTCTGAAAGAAAATAGTAATCAATCATGGTATCTGGATAGTGGATGTTCAAGGCACATGACTGGTAATAAGAAATTGTTCTCATCTTTGAAACTTGAAGATGGTGGAACAGTCGGCTTTGGAGGAAATCAGAAAGGCAAGATCAAAGGTACAGGTATTGTAGGTAATTCCTCCCTCTCTATTAATAATGTTTGGTTTGTAGATGGACTTAAACACAACCTATTTAGCATCAGTCAATTTTGTGACAATGGGTTTGTGGTTAACTTTGATAAAGGGTTATGTACTGTAATTAGAGAGTCTGACAAGTCCATAGTGTTCAAAGGTAAGAGAATAGGCAATGTTTTTAAAGTAAACCTTTCTGATTTGGAAGACCAAGAGGTAAAATGCTTGCTAACTCTGAGTGAAGAAAAGTGGGTTTGGCATAAGAGGTTAGGTCATGCTAATTGGAGGTTAATCTCTAAGCTTAGCAAACTTGACCTTGTTAAAGGCCTACCTAAGCTTCAATATCACTCAGATGCTCTTTGTGGTTCCTGCCAAATAGGAAAGAGTGTAAAGACCTCTTTTAAACCAAAGCATGTTGTCTCTACCTCCAATCCCTTAGAACTGCTTCACATTGATTTGTTTGGTCCTGTGAGTACAGCCTCAATCAATGGGAAGAAATATGGACTAGTCATTGTTGATGATTACAGTAGATGGACTTGGGTTAAATTTCTCAAGAATAAGGATGATGCATATGATGTCTTTAGCAATTTCTGCACACAGATACAAAAAGAAAAAGGTTTACACATTTTGAAAGTTAGAATTGATCATGGTGGTGAATTTGAAAATGAAATGTTTGAAAGTTTTTGTGAAAAATATGGCATCTTACATGAGTTCTCTTCTCCTAGAACTCCACAACAAAATGGGGTTGTAGAAAGAAAGAATAGAACTCTGCAAGAAATGGCCAGAACCATGATGCATGAGACTAACATTGCTAAGTATCTGTGGGCAGAGGCTGTAAACACAGCATGTTATGTTCAAAATAGAATCTATATTAGACCTATTTTGAATAAGACAGCATATGAACTATTCAAGGGAAAGAAATCCAGTGTTTCCTACTTTCATCAATTTGGGTGTACATGTTACATTCTAAATACAAAAGTTCATCTGAAGAAATTTGATGCTAAAGCTTACAAGGGTATCTTTATTGGATACTCTGAACGCTCAAAAGCATACAGAGTGTATAATTGTGAAACTCATACAGTGGAAGAAAGTATGCACATAAAATTTGATGATAAGCAGCCTGACCATGTGTCAGAGCTAGTTGAGAATTTTGCAGATATTCAACTATCAGATGATGAAGACTCAGAACCTGAAGAGACATCAGGACCAACTCAACGAACCTCTGAAGAAACAAATTCAGTTCCTGAAACCTTGGACTCTGAAGATCACCCAGCATCAGAACTTATCAGAAGTAGTCCAAGCAGAATTGAGCAATCAAAACAATCCTTCAAATACAAATCATCTCATCCAGAAGAGCTAGTCTTGGGAAACAAGGATAGTCCAAGAAAAACCAGATCAAGCTACAGAAATGAAGATTCATTAATTGGATTAATCTCCTTAGTGGAACCAAGTTCAACTGATGAAGCACTAGCTGATGATGCATGGATTGTTGCAATGCAAGAAGAGCTCAACCAGTTTGAAAGAAATGAAGTTTGGTGCTTAGTACCCAAGCCTTACAAGAAAAATATCATTGGAACAAAATGGGTCTACAGAAACAAATTAAATGAACAAGGAGAAGTTGTTCGTAATAAGGCAAGACTGGTAGCTCAAGGGTATAGTCAACAAGAGGGAATTGACTACACTGAAACATTTGCTCCTGTAGCAAGACTTGAGGCTATCAGACTACTTCTTTCATATGCTACTTATCATAGTATTATTTTGTATCAAATGGATGTCAAAAGTGCATTCTTAAATGGCTACATTTTTTAAGAAGTATATGTCAAACAACCTCCTGGTTTTGAAGATACTTCACATCCTGATCATGTTTTTAAATTAAAGAAATCTCTTTATGGACTGAAACAAACACCCAGAGCTTGGTATGAAAGACTAAGCAATTTTTTAGTTGAAAAAGGTTTTCAAAAAGGTCATGTTGACAATACTCTCTTCAGCAAAACATTTAAGAATGACATTCTAATTGTTCAAATTTATGTTGATGATATTATCTTTGGATCTCCTAATTCATCTTTATGCAAAGAATTTTCTAAGATTATGCAGGAGGAATTTGAAATGAGCATGATGGGAGAGCTAAAATTCTTTCTGGGAATACAAATCAACCAGGACAAAGATGGCACCTACTGTTGGTGTTTTGTATGTTGGCCTCATTTTGCAAAAACATGTTCAAGCAAGATGTTGGACCAGATGCCGTAGTATGTGGGTACAACATCTGTCTTGCCGATATTTAATGCTCTATTTGCGCGCCATATCTTTGAAGATTATCTGAAGCACTATTTTCGCCTTACTTGCTTATCAAGACGCACGCCTTTAAACAAGGGTTTATTAGGTGGCTGGACCAAGATATAATTTCCAGAAGATGCTACGCCATTTATGGAAACAAGTGATTCTTTCCATTACATGTGTGCTGGACTTTGCAAAAGGACAGCTGAAGATTAAAGTCCAAGATGAAGACCTAGCCCATGCTAACTCAGGTCATATAAATATGTGAATACTAAAACCTAAATGACTACTGAAGCCGTATTTCAAGAATATACTTTTAGGGTTTGAGTCTTGTTTATTGTAAGCCTTTCTTGTGGATTCTATAACACAAGCTTAGGCCTGTTTGGTTTGTATTTTGTGAAACTTCTCCCATGCTTTTAAGCACGGAGATTGTTTGTTTGTTTGGTTGTGAAACCTCATCGTTTGTTGAACTGTTATAATCACAAGGTTTGTGATAGAAAGGAAGTGAGACGGGGTCTCAAACTTAGGAGTTCCTAGGTTGAGTTAGCACGGGTAGAGTCTAGGAGATAAGTCGTAAACTTGGATGTTTGCTGTGGGCTTAGAACTAGATCTAGTATAGTGGATTCCTTCCTGGCTTGGTAGCCCCCAGAGTAGGTCGTTGTTTACGCCGAACTGGGTTAACAATTCTCTGTGTTACTTACTTTTTTGTCTGTTGCTTACTTGTTGATTATATTCTACTGTGGACATACGCTAGAGCATTTGTCTTAGCTTTACAACTGATTACGTACGACAATTGCTATAGCTTCTGTCTTAACATCTGTCCCCAGTAGGTGCCAGAATTTCAATTGGCATCAGAGCAGGCACCCTGTTCTGCGTGGGTGAGGACCAGGGAAGTTACTTTCTGGCATAGCGAACAAGGATGGTGGCTATGTCAACAGACCTCCACTTCTGGATGGATCAAACTATGATTACTAGAAAGCCAAAATGGTGGCATTTATTAAATCACTTGATAGCAAATCTTGGAAGGCTATCCTAACGGGATGGGAGCATCCAGTGATACGTGACAAAGATGGTAAAACTACAGGTGAACTAAAACCAGAAGCGGATTGGACCAAGGAAGAGGATGAGCTTGCACATGGTAACTCCAAGGCGCTAAATGCCTTATTCAATGCTGTGGACAATAACATTTTCAGGATGATCAAACAGTGCTCAGTGGCTAAGGAAGCATGGGAAATTCTAATGACTACACATGAAGGCACCGCTAAGGTGAAGAATTCAAGGCTACAGCTTCTGACCGTAAAGTTTGAGAATCTAATGATGGGTGAAGGTCAATCTGTTCATGACTTCCACATGACCATTCTAGATTTTGCAAACAACTTTGATGCTCTAGGAGAAAAGCTAAGCGAGGAAAGAATGGTAAGAAAAATGCTTAGATCTCTTCCTAAGATGTTTGATATGAAAGTCACTACCATAGAAGAAGTACATGATATAGGAGTGATGAAACTTGAAAATTTGGTGGGTTCATTACTAACCTATGAGCTGGCTGCTAAAGAGAAAACCGAGAAGAGGAAGAAGAGTATAGCTCTTGTAACCAACACCACTGAAAGTGAGGAAGTAAAAAATGGTTTAGAAACTGATGAAAATTTATCTGAAACTATGACACATCTAGGCAGGCAGTTCAACAGAATATTAAAGAAGATGGATGGAAGAGGCAGGACAAATGCTAAAGGCAATTTCTCTGATAATAACAGAAAGTTTAATGGTGAAAGAAAATACAGACCTGAGGAAAAGGCCAGTACTGGAAAAGGTGTTCAATGTCATGAATGTGAAGGCCATGGACATATTAGAGCTGAATGTCCAACATTCCTGAAGAAACAGAAGAAGGTTATGGCTGTCACTTGGTCTGATGAAGATGACTCTGAGGATGATGACTACTCTGAGTCTGCAAATCACATTACTGCACTTACTGGATTTATTGAATCTGAATCAGATGATGAAGAATTGACCTTTGATGAATTAGCTGCGTCGTATAAAGCACTGAGTCAGAAGAGTGAAAAGGTTTGTCAGCAGCAACAAAACGTTATAAGTAAATTGCAAGATGAGAAGGTGAAGCATCAGACTCAAATATCTCAACTCACAAAGCAGCTACAATCTGAGAAGGCAAAGCATCTGTCCGAGGCTTCTGCTCTTAGAGATGAGGTAACCACATTGAACTATCAGCTGACTAGTTTAAATAAACAGCTTAGACTGCTAAATAATGGAACTGAAAGATTAAATATACTGGTTGAGGGTCAAGTTGCTGGGAAACCTAAGGGTATAGGAGTAGAATATAACTATCCTAAAAAGAAAAATGTTACTTCTACTAGTACATTTGTTCCTGCTAAAGACACTTATGATCCCACTGAAACCAGACAGATGCCACAGCATGTTCAACAACATCAGCCTGCCAAAATAATTCCGAAACCTAAGGGATAGATCTGTCATTATTGTGGTAGAAAAGGTCACATCAGACCTTTTTGTTTTAGATTATATGGGTTTCCAAGATGGTATAGTAATCCCAGGTACGAATCTGATTCAAGCAATGCAAAGACGGAATGGAAACCAAAGGCAAATGATGTTGCTCACATAGCTCATACATCTCTGAGAGTATTGTCCATAAATGATTGGTACTTTGATAGTGGTTGCTCAAGACATATGACTGGTGTTGAAAGTTATCTAACCAATGTTAAAGCTTACACTACTAGTTATGTTACTTTTGGTGATGGAGCCAAAGGTCAGATCAAAGGCATTGGAAGTCTCACTGCAAATGGGTTGCCTAAACTTGAGAATGTTCTTTTGGTGGAAGGATTGACTGCAAATCTCATAAGCATCAGTCAATTGTGTGATCAAGGAATGAAGGTGAACTTCACGAAATCTGAGTGCACTGTCTCAACTGAAGATGGTGAATCTGTTATGAAAGGAGTCAGGTCTAAAGATAACTGCTATTTATGGATTTCTGAAGAAAGTGCTCAAATTTCCTCCTGTCTCATCACTAGAGAAGATGAAGTCAAATTATGGCATCAAAAGATGGGTCATCTTAATCTAAGGAGTATGAAGAAAGTCATAGCTGAAGATGCAGTAAAAGGAGTACCTATTCTAAAGATTGAAGAAGGAAACATATGTGGTGAATGTCAAATTGGGAAGCAGACAAAGATGCCACACCCGAAGCTGCAACATCTGATTACTTCAAAGGTGCTTGAATTACTACATATGGACTTGATGGGGCCTATGCAGGTTGAAAGTCTAGGAGGAAAGAGATATGCCTTTGTTGTTGTAGATGACTACTCAAGATTCACTTGGATAAATTTTCTCAGAGAAAAGTCAGACACCTTTTGTGCTTTCAAGGATTTGTGTAAACAACTTCAAAGAGAAAAAGATAGTGTCATTGTCAGAATAAGGAGTGACCACGGTAGAGAATTTGAAAACTCAAGATTCTCTGAGTTTTGCACTGCTGAAGGAATAGGACATGAATTTTCTTCACCTATTACACCTCAACAAAATGGTGTAGTTGAAAGAAAGAACAGAACTATACAAGAATGTGCTCGTGTCATGCTACACTCAAAGAAACTGCCTCAACACTTTTGGGCTGAAGCTATGAATACAGCATGTTACATTCTCAATCGTGTCACTTTAAGAGCTGGAACAACTAACACCTTATATGAATTGTGGAAAGGAAGAAAACCTACTATCAAGTATTTTCATGTATTTGGAAGTAAGTGTTACATTCTGATAGATAGAGAACAAAGGAGGAAGATGGATCCAAAGAGTGATGAAGGTATATTCTTGGGTTACTCTACTAACAGCAGAGCCTACAGAGTGTATAACTCTAGAACTCAAGTGATGATGGAATCAATGAATGTTGTGATAGATGATGTAGCATCTGACGCTAAGACAGATGAAAGTCCAGATGCTGAAGCTTTTGAATTCCAGCCTGAAGAAACTGCAAGTGTGGAAGAGCTTGAGGTAACACCTGATAGTCCTATCACTGATAATACTATTGCTCCAGTTAGTAAAGGACCATCTATCAGAGTCCAGAAAAATCATCCCAAGGACCTGATCATAGGCAATCCAGATGAAGGTATCACCACAAGAAGAAATCAAGATATAATCTCTAACTCTTGCTTTGTGTCAAAAATAGAACCAAAGAATGTCAAAGAGGCTCTCACTGACAATTATTGGATCAGTGCTATGCAAGAAGAATTGAACCAGTTTGAAAGAAGTGAGGTTTGGGATCTAGTTCCTAGACCAAAAGGGTTGAATGTAATAGGTACTAAATGGGTTTATAAAAATAAATCTGATGAAAATGGAACTATTACAAGAAACAAGGTGAGGCTTGTGGCACAGGGATACACTCAGGTGGAAGGTTTAGACTTTGATGAGACCTTCGCCCCAGTTGCTAGATTAGAATCTATACGGCTGTTACTTGGTGTTGCATGTGTTCTGAAATTCAAACTGTTTCAGATGGATGTTAAGAGTGCTTTTCTCAATGGATACATAAATGAAGAGGTGTATGTGGAACAACCAAAAGGCTTTGTGAATCCAGATCTTCCTGATCATGTCTACAAGTTGAAGAAAGCTTTATATGGATTGAAACAAGCCCCTAGGGCTTGGTATGAGAGATTGCCTGAATTTCTTGTCAATCATGGATACAGGAAAGGAGGACATGATAAAACTCTGTTTGTAAAAGAAGAACATGATAAACTAATGATAGCACAAATTTATGTTGATGACATAGTATTTGGCGGGATGTCAAGTCTGATGGTGGAGCATTTTATCAAACAGATGCAGTCAGAGTTTGAGATGAGTTTAGTTGGGGAATTAACATTTTTTCTTGGACTTCAAGTGAAGCAAATGGATGAGACAATATTTATCTCTCAGAGTAAGTAAGTATGCAAAAAATATTGTCAAGAAGTTTGGTATGGATACCGCTACTCACAAAAGGACTCCAGCACCTACTCATTTAAAGTTGACAAAAGATGAGAAGGGTGTTAGTGTTGATCAGAGTCTCTACAGAAGTATGATAGGGAGTCTCCTATATCTTACAGCTAGTAGACCTGATATTAGCTTCGCAGTGGGTGTATGTGCAAGATATCAAGCTGATCCTAAGATGAGTCATTTAACTCAAGTGAAAAGAATCCTCAAGTATGTTAACGGCACATGTGACTACGGCATGATGTACTCACAAAGTGACAATTCTCAACTCATTGGGTATTGTGATGCAGATTGGGCTGGCAGTGCTGATGACAGAAAAAGCACTTCTGGTGGCTGTTTCTTCTTAGGTGAGAATTTGATATCATGGTTTAGTAAGATACAGAACTGTGTGTCTCTTTCAACTGCTGAAGCTGAATACATTGCAGCTGGGAGTAGTTGTTCGCAACTGGTCTGGATGAGACAGATGCTAAGAGAGTATAATGTTGAGCAAGATGCTATGGCATTGTACTGTGATAATCTGAGTGCAATCAATATCTCAAAAAATCCTATACAACACAGTAGGACAAAGCACATAGACATTCGTCATCACTTTATCAGAGATTTAGTAGAAGAGAATGTGGTGGTTTTAAAACATGTTGCTACTGAAGAACAGCTCGCAGATATATTCACGAAAGCACTAGATGCTAACCAATTTGAGAAGCTAAGAGGCAAATTGGGAATTTGCCTGCATGAGGATTTGTAGCAGTTAATGTCTGAAAAGCGTGCAGCAGTTATTCTCTCTCTCTACTCTTATGTTGCGCACGCTAATTTAGGGAAAGTCTTAAAAACTTCCCTTAACTACTTCATCACATGCTACATTAGTGTGATAAGTTCTGATACTGTTGTTAAGCATCACTCTAGTTCTGAGACTGAGAAGACTAGGCTTGTTGTTGAAGAAGTTGAAAAGAATGTTGAGTTGGAGCATTTAGGGAAATCTGATCAGGTTGAAACCCTAGATATTGTTGATGTGAATACTGTTAAGGATCCTGAGGCTGCTCCTAGTACTGATGACATGGAAGTGGATATTGATCCTGTAGCAAAGGTTACTGAAACTGGTGACACCATGGTTGACAATGGTCTGAATCTCATCAAGGACCCTGTTCCTCAATCTGACGTTGTGCCAGATGCTGATCATGGTGGTGAATTTGAAAATGAAATGTTTGAAAGTTTTTGTGAAAAATATGGCATCTTACATGAGTTCTCTTCTCCTAGAACTCCACAACAAAATGGGGTTGTAGAAAGAAAGAATAGAACTCTGCAAGAAATGGCCAGAACCATGATGCATGAGACTAACATTGCTAAGTATCTGTGGGCAGAGGCTGTAAACACAGCATGTTATGTTCAAAATAGAATCTATATTAGACCTATTTTGAATAAGACAGCATATGAACTATTCAAGGGAAAGAAACCCAGTGTTTCCTACTTTCATCAATTTGGGTGTACATGTTACATTCTAAATACAAAAGTTCATCTGAAGAAATTTGATGCTAAAGCTTACAAGGGTATCTTTATTGGATACTCTGAACGCTCAAAAGCATACAGAGTGTATAATTCTGAAACTCATACAGTGGAAGAAAGTATGCACATAAAATTTGATGACAAGCAGCCTGACCATGTGTCAGAGCTAGTTGAGAATTTTGCAGATATTCAACTATCAAATGATGAAGACTCAGAACCTGAAGAGACATCAGGACCAACTCCACGAACCTCTGAAGAAACAAATTCAGTTCCTGAAACCTTGGACTCTGAAGATCACCCAGCATCAGAACTTATCAGAAGTAGTCCAAGCAGAATTGAGCAATCAAAACAATCCTTCAAATACAAATCATCTCATCCAGAAGAGCTAATCTTGGGAAACAAGGATAGTCCAAGAAAAACCAGATCAAGCTTCAGAAATGAAGATTCATTAATTGGATTAATCTCCTTAGTGGAACCAAGTTTAACTGGTAGCTCAAGGGTATAGTCAACAAGAGGGAATTGACTACACTGAAACATTTGCTCCTGTAGCAAGACTTGAGGCTATCAGACTACTTCTTTCATATGCTACTTATCATAGTATTATTTTGTATCAAATGGATGTCAAAAGTGCATTCTTAAATGGCTACATTTCTGAAGAAGTATATGTCAAACAACCTCCTGGTTTTGAGGATACTTCACATCCTGATCATGTTTTTAAATTAAAGAAATCTCTTTATGGACTGAAACAAACACCCAGAGCTTGGTATGAAAGACTAAGCAATTTTTTAGTTGAAAAAGGTTTTCAAAAAGGTCATGTTGACAATACTCTCTCCATCAAAACATTTAAGAATGACATTCTAATTGTTCAAATTTATGTTGATGATATTATCTTTGGATCTCCTAATTCATCTTTATACAAAGAATTTTCTAAGATTATGCAGGAGGAATTTGAAATGAGCATGATGGGAGAGCTAAAATTCTTTCTGGGAATACAAATCAACCAGGACAAAGATGGCACCTACTGTTGGTGTTTTGTATGTTGGCCTCATTTTGCAAAAACATGTTCAAGCAAGATGTTGGACCAGATGCCGTAGCATGTGGGTACAACATCTGTCTTGCCGGTATTTAATGCTCTATTTGCGCGCCATATCTTTGAAGATTATCTGAAGCACTATTTTCGCCTTACTTGCTTATCAAGACGCACACCTTTAAACAAGGGTTTATTAGGTGGCTGGACCAAGATATACTTTCCAGAAGATGCTACGCCATTTATGGAAACAAGTGATTCTTTCCATTACATGTGTGCTGGACTTTGCAAGGACAACTGAAGATTAAAGCCCAAGATGAAGACCTAGCCCATGCTAACTCAGGTCATATAAATATGTGAATACTAAAACCTAAATGACTACTGAAGCCGTATTTCAAGAATATAGTTTTAGGGTTTGAGTCTTGTTTATTGTAAGCCTTTCTTGTGGATTCTATAACACAAGCTTAGGCCTGTTTGGTTTGTATTTTGTGAAACTTCTCCCAAGCATTTAAGCACGGAGATTGTTTGTTTGTTTGGTTAGTGAAACCTCATCGTTTGTTGAACTGTTATAATCACAAGGTTTGTGATAGAAAGGAAGTGAGACGGGGTCTCAAACTTAGGAGTTCCTAGGTTGAGTTAGCACGGGTAGAGTCTAGGAGATAAGTCGTAAACATGGATGTTTGCTGTGGGCTTAGAACTAGATCTATTATAGTGGATTCCTTCCTGGCTTGGTAGCCCCCAGAGTAGGTCGTTGTTTACGCCGAACTGGGTTAACACTCTGTGTTAGTTACTTTTTTGTCTGTTGCTTACTTGTTGATTATATTCTACTGTGGACATACGCTAGAGCATTTGTCTTAGCTTTACAACTGATTACGTACGACAATTGCTATAGCTTCTGTCTTAACATCTGTCCCCAGTAGGTGCCAGAATTTCACCTACATTCATCAAACAAAATATACAAAGGAGCTGCTGAAGAAGTTCAACATGGATGACTGCAAACCAATGACAACTCCAATGCATCCAACAAGCAGTCTCAGCAAGGAGGATTCAGAAAGCAAAGTTGATCAGAAGCTCTACAGAGGTATGATAGGTTCTTTACTTTACCTAACTGCATCATGGCCTGATATTTTGTTTAGTGTATGTTTGTGTGCTAGATTCCAATCAGATCCTAGAGAATCTCATCTTACTGCTGTAAAGAGAATCTTTAGATATCTAAAGGGAACCACAAATCTTGGATTATTTTATAAGAAATCAAATGATTATAAGCTGATAGGATTCTGTGATGCTGACTTTGCTGGAGATAAGATTGAGAGAAAATCCACAAGTGGCAACTGTCAATTTGTGGGTGAACATCTTATATCTTGGGCTAGCAAGAGACAAACTACAATAGCTTTGTCAACAGCAGAAGCAGAGTATATATCAGCAGCCAAGTGCTGTACACAACTACTCTGGATGAGATATCAGTTAGAGGATTACAAAGTTAATAGTCATAATATTCCACTTTTCTGTGACAACACTGCAGCTATTCGACTTTCTAAAAACCCAATTTTGCATTCAAGAGCTAAACATATTGAAATTAAACATCATTTCATAAGAGACCTTGTTCAGAAGGGTAGTGTAAATATTCAATACATTGAAACTGAAAGACAATGGGCTAACATATTTACAAAAGCCTTAGCAGTTGAAAGACTAGATTTTATTAAAAAGCATCTGAACATGACTCTTGTCTCTGAAGATATCAAGCTCTGACTTACAAAATTGTAAATTCAGCCTCTGAAGAATGGAAAGTCTTCATACGCTGAAATTTTTTAAGCTCTGAAGTGTTTCCCATGTGGAGTACACGTGTCAATTAATTTGTCTTTTCTCTTAAGTCTGTGATTGGTTAGTGTAAAGGCAGTTTATGACGAAATTCTTTATTGCAACGAATGTACTCCCCCATCATCGTTTTTTTTAAGTTTTTCAAAATCTTTTTTATTCCCTTCTCGCACAAGTTCACTTTCCCTTCTAGCCCGTCTCATCTAAAACCCAGAGCACCGTCTTTCTCCCTCATACTAGCAAAACCCTACTCACTAATTTCAATAATGGCAAGCTCATCATCTGTCTCAAGATTCCCAGAGGACATTCCAATCAACATATATGCTCAAGACTCCCATCTTAAAGATGCCACTATGAATCTTAGGTTTGAGGAAAGTAAATTGGTTATGGAAAGGCCAATAGACTTTGAGGCCTTGAAAGTCAATGGACATGACTACAAGGACTTCTTTATTGCACAAGGTCGGGGGCACTACTTGGATATGCTTAATGGACCTATCTATTCCAATTTAGTGTTTGATTTCTGGAGAAAGAGTGAAGTTGTAACTTTGGCAGATGCTAATGCTGAACTTCAAAGTCTAATTAATCAAAACCAAGTGCAAATAAAGGAAAATCAAGAGAAGAATTAGGTCTAAGAAAATTTACTGAAACAGAAATTCGTTCTAGTGTTGGAGGCTTTCAAGTCGTTTTGACAACAAGCAATTTGGCCAAAATGCTAAATCTTCCCAACACTGGAATGATATGACTCTATACTGCAGCTTCTGGAAGAAAGTCAGTATATCTGGATGATATTGCCAGACTTTGTTTTAAGGATCAGAAGCTGTCCAACAAGGTGAGTCATCTGAATGATCGTGCAAAGGTTTTTGCCAAAATTTTGTTCTCTTCTTTTCTACCAAGAGATACTGGCAGTGACTCTCTGAATTGGGATCAGAGACACTTTATCTACTTCCTCTCCACCAAAAGGAAAATGAATCTACCTGCCTATCTTTTTCACCATCTATGTGAGACAATCTGTGAAGCTCAAAAGTTTGAAAATCCTTCCAAATTGATCTCTCATCCCAGGCTTCTAAGCTTCATTTTTGAGCAACTTGGTCTTCCTGATAGATTCATGCTTGCTGGAGTGTCTGACGACCTTGAACAAGTTAGAGCACCAATTCTTGATGCTAAAGTCTTAGTGAGTCTGCGTTTGAAGAGATCAGACCAGCTCATTTATCCCCAAAAACCTCTTCTAGTGAATAAGACCAAATTCAAGCCAATCAGTGATGCCTTCATTTTTGATAATGAACCTCCTGAAGTCATTTTAGAATACATGAGGTTAATGAAGGAAAGAGGAACTCCCATCACTCATAAGGACATTGGAAGAGGTGATGGCCCAACTTTTGCACAGATTATGAGAGCAGTTAAGGAAGAGGTGTTCAGTGACTATGAAGAAGATGAAGTGGTTGAGGAACCCCCATGCAAGAGGCGTCTAGACATAGGTCAGAGGATGATCATCCAGAGGCTGACAAAGAGCCAGTGGTTGCAGACTCTTCTGTAAAAGACCTGCTAAGTGCGAAATTTCTCAAAAGACCTCGCACAAAGCATTGCACCTCTAGGGGACAAAAGAGACAAAGATCAGATTCTGGTAATACTCATTCTGTTAATTATTGCAATCAAATATCTGAAGCATCTATTCTAGAACATGTTCAACCCCTACATATCATCTATCCAACATTCTCTGAACCTGAATTTGTCAACATTTCAGACTCTGAGTCAGAGTCTTCTGACTCATCGTTTGATAATCTTATGAATAGTTTTGAACAATTCTCTTCCAAAGCTAAGCATATTCCTGAGGAGGAAACAGCTGAGCCATCAAATTGTTCTATCCTCAGTCATCACCCAAAATTCTCTCTGAAGAAGAGATTCTGAAAGAAACTTCTTTTAGAGTTTCTCCCATTCATGGAACCTCTGAACCACCCAATGCCATCTCATCTGACCCATCTTCACCAATTGCATCAGATTCTCCCAACTCCTCCCCACCTCTGATGCTTTTAGATACTGTAACTACAATAACTGATAGAATTGATGTACCAACTGATCATGAGACTCACTCTCCTAGTGGTCCAAGTCCACCAGTATCTGCACCACCTGTGGCACAGCCAGAAACAGATAGTTCAGACCTCATAGAAACAGCTCTTCACATAATACGAGATACGCTTTCTGAACAAAATAGTAAGCTGATAGAGTTGGTAGCATACTCAGGGGCATCTGAAAGACTGGCTCAACAACTTCGCACTCTGCATTTTTCCAAACACCCCTAGGATTTTTTTTTTACCCTTTTGTTTTTAGCCTATTGAATCTTATTTCTTTATTTCAAATTCTTTTTGCTGATGACAAAAGGGGGAGTATTATTTTAGTTGTAGTTATACAATTGCCAGTAGTTTCTTATTTCTACTTACATAATAATATCTGAAACTGACTGAAATAAGAATCTTATTTTTTTCTCTCTTGCAAAATATTTATGAACTTAAGTGAAAAGGGGAACAAATTAATAAACATAATTGTGTTTGCATAGATGAAGGTAGTTAAGATTGTGCTCTTAATTATTTTTATCAGATTCAAGAGTTAAGCTTGCAAACCTTACACTCTGAGAATCAAGTATGTAGATAAAATCAAGTTTATCAAATTGTTCTTATACTGATTCAACTTAATTATGGATAAAACTTAGGGGGAGCTTGCAAACCTAACCCTAATGGTTTATCAGACTCAGGGGGAGCTTACAAACCTCAACAACCTGATGTTGACATAATTAAATTAATCAACAAACAATTGTATTTAATATCTATGTTTGTCATCATCAAAAAAGGGGAGATTGTTGGAACAAAATGAGTTTTATTAATAAAACACCCTAAGTTTTGATGATAACAAGGTATTAAATGGACAATTGGTATTACTAATAAATGATCTAGTGTGCAGGAACAAAGCAAAAATATCATCCTCATAGATCATCATTTGGGCATCTGAAGGACACTGTCTGAAGTGTTAAGGCTTTGATGATGCTGAAAGCATCAGAGCCTCTGAAGAAGTTCTCAGAGGCCAAAGAAAGAAACACAGTCTGAAGCGTATGTACATCTTCAGAAGATCAAATTAACGGTATCATCAGATCTTGAGGAACTCTCTCTGAAGAAAGACAGCTAATAACCAATGCAATAGTACAACGGTCCTGTCAAAGAGTACAACCGTCTTGTCAACAAAAAGGAGAGTGTACAACCAACGGTTCTCTTCTCAACGTCTTTATACCTAGAGTATAAATAGAAGACATCTTCATAGAGAGAAGACTACTGGAAGATCATCTGAACTTAGAAAGATTCAAATCATATTCAAAGCTGTGTACTGTGTTATTCTTTCTAGTGTTATATTCTAAGTTAAATATCTTTTGATATTACAGACTCTGAGCTTAGTGTTTAGATAGTCTTGCTTAGAACTTTCAGACCTACTTAATCTTCGTATTAAGTTAGTTTGTGAAGTCTCTTTGTCTTGTGTGACTTAGAGCAGGAAGTCTTAAGTCTTGTGTGACTTGAGCAAGGAAGTCTTAAGCTTGTGTGCTTAAGCAAGGAAGTCTCTTTGTCTTGTGTGACTTAGAGCAAGGAAGTCTTTTGCTTGTGTGCTTGAGCATTAGTTGTGTAATCTTTGTGATTATAGTGAAATCCCTTGGAAGTGCAAGGGGACTGGACTACTCTCGTTTTGTGAGAGGAACCAGTATAAAACTTCTGTGTGTTATTTCTCTCTCTCTCTCTCTCTCTCACTGTTTTATTTGTGTTTTATGTTTAGTTAAGTTTATCATATCCGCTGCATTTCTAGATTTCTTAAGACAAAAGAAACATTTTTTAAAACACAATTCAACCCCCCTTCTTGTGTTTTTCACCTTCAAAGTCAACATATGCAAATCATATATGAATTTACATGGTATACAATGAATCCTAACATACACCGGCACATATCATACATATTCATATAACTTACCACAATCAAGTAATTATTACATCATAATATAATCAACTATAGCAAAACAAATCACTTAGCATCACAGATTATTCAGACACAACCCAATAATCAATCATTAAACAACCAATCTATTCATCTCTTGCACATCCAAGAATAACAAGGAAAACAATTTACAAAATCAAAATCTCCATGTGGGTGTGCTTCTCTCAATGATACTGTACCATGTGGTCACTTCTCTCAAACGATACTGTGCCACATCCGGTATGATACTTCTCTCAATGATACGGTATCATACCAACCCTATAATCAAACGATTCACTTAAAAACTCTAGCATCTAGTTCTTCACTCTTCATAATTAATCACATCAATTCATTCATGATTCATTAACAAACAAATTCATCATCAATATAATAAACATAACCACACCAAATGAATTCATGAAACCAACACATCACAACTCAATATTATTTATGAAACAATCAATTCATAAGTCAATCATCAATTAAAACATAAGTCTCATGAATTAGGTAAAACAACATCTCAACCAAAGAATCAATAATACAAAATTCATGAAATTAATCTCACACACAATCAACAAGTTACGACAACACATGTAATTCACCAATATATTCTCATCTTAGATTACAACGATTTCATGAATATTCAACAATAATCATCATGTTAAAGTATTCAAGTAATCTCACTATCTCATTCCTATTCATACATTCTCAGTTAATTCTATGAATACACGCACGTCATCATATTGGTATTTCGATCATACTACACAATCAATCATCCCAACATCCCTTTACGACACATGCATAAACAATCACACTCTATTTCACTAACATAGACTTTCACCAATAAAGAAATCTATATTCACATACTAATACAATCACCTCAAATACAACAATAACGGAAAGACACCATTATTTAAGTCATTATCTTGAAATCCAAACAACAATCACATTCTCAAGAAAAATAAACATAATTAGCGACAATAACTATATTTCCATATTTCATCGAATGAAAACATCAACAGCAACAAATCTCATCATACATTTGCAAATTAATTAAATAGTGACTAAGGTGCAAGTGTAGACACAACAAACAAACCACCAATAAAACTCAACAACTACACGACTTGACCGACACTACGCTCACTTGGTCTGACTGCACAGACCGGCTCTGATCGACACCTATAACCCACACGTAATCCGAAGATAACGGGGCTCTGATACCAAATTGTAACACCCAAACCCGAATTTACATAAAATTCTAACTTTCAAAAATATTTTACAAAAACTCGCAGCGGATAGAAATAATTCGTTGATTAAATCAAGACCAAGATACAAAACACAAGTTTGAGTATTACATTCACCAACAATAATACTAGATAATAAAATAGTATTCACCGGTTTATACAAGAAAGTAATCATTTAATACAACATAAATACATAAAAGACTCGATATACGAGAACCTTCCTGTGTCCTAATCAGACCGGAGCTACACCGACAAGTCATACCACAACACCTGAGGATCTGAATCACCCAACGATCCAACAAACACACAAAACAGAGAGTTAGATTTATATAACCGACACATAATAAATGAAGTAAGGTACTATCATTTATCTCGACAACATCATACACCAACACATAATAAATATATATATATATATCCTACTCAACCTTCTACACATACATCATAAACCAACATGATTAACAATATAAGAACATTTCACAATTAATGTACATATATCTAATCATCATTCATTAACACATAAATAATGCATACATAACCATTTACCAATCATCAACACATAGCACAATTAAGTGTTTCACCTTCCTAATGCAACTAATGTCACCTTCAATGTTATGTCCCTAGACACAACTATATGTGGTACAATTCACCATCAAATTTGGATACAAGAATCCGTTTCACCATCCATTAGACACGACATATGAATGTATGAGGTGTCTCCAACAACATGTACATAGACATATAAAACATCACCAACAATTGCATGTAAAATTACATGACTTCACCAACTCACCATCCATTGTTTTGCACATATACAAACACACACCATATATATTCATTTCAATTCACCATCAATATCATCATACATACCCGTCACACATACGAAAATACCATCATCAATCATATACATTCATAAGTGTTAATAACTTATGTATTAAACTACCATCATCATCATAATCACCAACATATATATATATATATATATATATATATATATTTATATAGCACATTTATACATATATATAAATCAACAACATCAACATCATTATTATCATCATCCATCATCAATGATTATCCATCATATATACATATATCATACATATACACATATATGTCCATGTATAAATCAACAACATCATTATTATTAATCATCATCATATACATGTATAGAAAATCCATACATATATGCAACTCCAACATCATTAATCATTATAATCATAATATTCACCAAACATATACATTTACACATGTACATATTCGCACACATACATTTATATTCAATTCACCTCGTCATCAATATCATCATAACCAACAAGCATATCAAAATACTATCATTAATCATACACACTCATGGGGAACTAACAACTCATGTATTAATCCATCATCATCATCATCATCATCAAATTCATCAAAGAAATAAGCCAAGTCTGACTGTTCTCGCTACCCCTCGCCATAGCGAGTTCTAGCCAGACAAGTCAGAAGCCTCCACTTCATCTGGCGAGTATCTGGCGAGCTCTTGCCATCTCTCGCTAGCTCTCGCCATCAGCGAGCCAAAATAGAGACACAGGGCATTGCTGGCGAGCACTGGCGAGCCTCAGCGAGCTCCCTCGCTGACTCTCGCTAGCTCTCGCCTAGCGACAAACACGCAGAAGGCCTGCTCTGTTTTTGCGTCCTTTCATATTCCACTACTAATCGAATCAAAACGTGTTCCAGTTCTAAAAAGGTGTTTCCTTTAGGTTATAATCATTTTAACATGCATAGAAGTACAACTTTCAACACTTATAAACATCAAAATCATCATCAATCAAAGATTATTCATGGTTTTCATCAAAAACACTATAAACACACAATTTCATATGAACACCTTTAGATTCTCAAATTCAAAACTATCAACATGTATTTTTAGCATCATAAAGCATAGATAACACGAAATCAACATGAAAGCTATCATTTTGATTCATAAAAGTTCATAAAAATATCATCTTTTCAACACAAAATGAATGAGAGGGTTTGGGCAAAGAGAAATGTAATTTCTCCCCCCTCTTAATCACTCATTGATTATATAAATCTACACTCTTACCTTAATTGAAGAACTTTCTAGCTTTCCCTCTTCAATCTTTCCCTCTAACTTGACTTTTCTTCTCTTTTCCCTTTCTTTCTCTTCTCTTCTTTTCTCATGAGAGCTTCTCTCTCTTCCTCCACCAAAAACAACACAAAATGAATTTCTCTCTCTAAAACCACCTATTTATATCTAGGTCACACTCCACTTCTAATTACAAAACTACCCTCCACTTATTTAAAGCCCAACACACCAAGCCCAATTCTAATATTCACACCTCATCAATTCACTACTCTACTAAATACACCTCCACATCTAATGCCACATAATTAATTAAATAACACAATCATGTCAATTAAATAAGTAAACCCAATTAATTAAATAAATAAAACGGGATGTGACATCTTTTCCTTTGCAATATTAAATGCAACATTACGAGACAACGACAATCGGATAACACCGAGAGCTTGTCTGTCGAGAAGCTTCCACTCATCATATTTCATTTCGGTTGGTTTCTTTCCTGTGAGTGGTTGATAGAGCTTTTTATGATACAAATAATCCTCTATTTGCATCTTCCAAAAGCCAAAGTCCGCACCGTCGAACTTTTCAATTTTCACCTTTCCTTCGTCTGCGACCATCACTCCCACTCGAATCTGACTTCCTTAGGATCGCTGACAACGAACTAATGCTCTTGATACCAGTTGTTAGGAAATTACGCCGAATTTCCTTAAAGTCAGATTAATGAAAAGCGATAAATGCTGAATAATAAAACACAAAATTGATAACGGAGTTCGGCCAAATATGCCTATGTCTCCGGGCTGCTGCAGACCTTTCTATTTAAAAGGGAAATTTACACAAAGTGTTTACAAACACTCAATATCTCTCACTACCCAAAACCCAATTACACCTAAGAATTTCACTAACTAGAAATCTCTCTAATTCTCTTGAAACTCTCTCAAGGTTGTAATATTTTTCTCTCAATGTTGGAATGAATTTCAGTCTTCACCACCACCTCCTATTTATAGGTGAGCTTGAGCTTGGTCTGGATCAAATGATTGGTCCAGTTGGATTTTCATAACATTGCTTATATTTATACTACACTGTTTTCTGAAAAATACTAACAAAAATAATCCCAAGAAAAAAATACTAACAAAAGTGTCATAAGGATGTTTATTTTTTTTTGAAAGATCATAAGGATGCTTATTAAGAAATTCAAAAGAAGACATTTGAAAGTTATACATTCAACATTTAAAATTTTCAAAATTGACCTTTACTATATAAAACTTTAAAACCAATTATTTTCCTTTTTTTACTTCTCTATTTATTAATTGTGATGAGAAATGATTGAATTTATATGGTTTGTTATCACTATATATATAACTAATATTTGCTATTTAAAAACGAAACATAAAAGTGTCCATGGAAAACTATTGGTCAATATAACCAATTTAATTTCTTATAATAAAATTATTGATTGAGTTGAGCTTTCTGTAACGCTTTTGGTAATGAAAAAGGATAAAAAAGGGGAAGAAATAAAGGAAAAACCTGTCTACTTTTTTCTAATAAAATCCTTTATCTTCTTTTCAAAAGCATTTTGGGATGTCGTTTATGAAGTGCATAACCTTTTCCATGTGAGGTGGGAAAGAGACAACTATACGACCGAATCTATGGCTGATTATTTAGGATGAGTATGATTAACAAATTAATACTACTTTGATTAGAACTTTTTTTTTTAATTTATAAAAAGTACGTACTATGATTATATATTATAATCAAAGTTATAAAGTGTAAGGTGCATGTGTGTAACACTTTTGTTAATCAACTTAATTACTTTCCTTTCATAACCTAACATGATAAGGTCCTCATTAATATTTCACCATATAGATTAGTGATATACGATGATATAGCTTGTTTGGATTCTCTATACGTAACGTATACGTATATATGTATGAGGTAATCGGTTTCTCTTTCGATTATATTGCAAGTTAATTAATTGTTATATATACGATGATGATCATTTTTGGCTGAAATTACCCCTCAACACCGTTTTTGTCTCGCTTTTTATTTAAATAAGTGGTAATCACATACATTTGTTTCTTAGTTTTTTTTTTTTTTTTTTTTAAGTTTTCGTTGTCTTAGTTCGGTGTTTCGTTGATTCAAAATGACATATTTACTTCAACTCATTACATATCTGATGAAGAGTTTGATGTCAACGTTGCAGATCCGGAAGTATGAATATCTCGGATACTTTTATTGTCATATTTATAGGCACTTTTATGATGTCGTTGTATGCTATTAACCTAGGTGCTGCAAAATTGTTTGTAGATTCACCTTTTTCAACTTTTAACAATCATAAATTTGTAATGATGTATGTATTTCTCAATTTGAACGAAGGAATATTTTTTTCGGTCAAAAAAATAATTGTTATCAGTAGGTTTTTTCTTTTATTGACACAAATTGTTAGTAGTAGTTATAACTATATTTGAGTTTTTTTTTTTCTTTTTACTACATAATATATTTGAGTTTTAAGATGAAATATGGGTGCACTACTAGAGTAGGATACGGGATATATTTTTCCCCGTTGAATTTTTATCGGGTCATATTGAAGTAACAAAGTTTTTCACAAGAAAGAGGGGGTTTGACTTGTAAACCTCTTAAAAATTGCCTATAAAAATTATCACAAACAATATACTCAAAGAGTATTTTCATATTGTTAGATATATCAAGAGTGAGAATTAATTAGAGTAGGATCGAAATGGCGAGAACATGAGATTTCTACTAGATATTAAAAACTGAACATTGATTCTGATTCGGAAGCACACCACTTAGGATTAGAGTTAATTAAATTATAATTGGTTTTCAAAAAGTACTTTATTAGCGGATGCGAGGACGAGAGTTAAGCATCACCTTTATAAGCTACAACACTAGTCAAGATTTGCGAGAGCTGAGATTGGTGTTTTTAAATAATATAGTTTCGAAAACTATTCTTTTTATCAAAGCGCGAATTAAGTATTGAACCCTACGAAGCAACTAAGAGCTCATCCTAGTAACACGCTTTATTAATCTTAAAACCCAAAAATACTTTCTTTTATTTTATTTAAAAAAATCCAAAAATATTTTATAATTTCCAAAACCCACTATTTTACTATTTAGCCTTAGATTTACTACGTAACATTAGATAACGGTAGGTCGACTATTGGTCTCTGTGGGATCGATAATCGTTTATAACTACACGCGACAAGGCTGTATACTTGCAGTCACGTTCCGGTCGCATCAATCATCTATAATAACAAAACCATAATTTTTGCCATCAAAACTTGTAGTTTTGACAAGTCCAAATAAGTCTATGTGAAGTAACTCAAGAGGTCTCTTTGTTGAAATAAACTCTTTTGGTTTAAAACTACTTTTAACTTGTTTTGCTCTTGTGCAAGATTCACATACTTTATCTAGATCAAAACTAATCTTAGGCAAACCTCTAACCAAATCAAGTTTGGAAAGTTTTGACATGGTTTTCATACTTACATGACCAGCCCTCTTGTGCCAAATCCATTTGTCTTTTTCAAGCGAGACAAAGCATGATTCAGGAGGTAATTCATCTAAGTATAACACATAAACATTTTTTATCCTTGTCCATTAAACATGATTTTGTTAGATGAACATTGCTTAATTTCACATGAGTCAGATTTAAAACCAACTTCAAAACCATTGTCACATAATTGACTTATGCTTATTAAGTTATGTTTTATGTCATCCACATAGTGAACATTTTCAATCTTAGCAGAGTCAGACTTACCAATGGTACCTATACCTTTCAAAAGGTGACTGATCCACCTTCTTTTTTCTCTAATGACAGAAAGCTATTTCTATCTCCTGTCATATGTCTTGAACATCCATTGCCCAAGTACCAAGGCCTTCTCTTGACTTCTAGATGACATTCCTACATTAGAGTTTAATAAATTTTTAGGTACCCATAGTTTCTTGGGTCCTTGAATGTTAGATGCAATATGTTTATAAGGGATCTTCTGAGAATAAGATGATCTCTTATAAGGGATTCTTCTATAAACATTCCTTCTGAAAGTGTTCTGAGAATGTTTATATGAAGATCTTGTAAAAGTATTGTTTTTGAGACTGCTCTGAGAATGTTCTGGTGTTCTATAGAAAATTTGTTTTCTTGCTTTCTTTTTGAAACAGAAAGCTTCAAGATGTCCATTTTTGTGACAAAAGGAACATTTATATTTTTGAAAATTCTTTTCTTTGTTTGGACTAAAACATTTTTCATATAGCTGTCTGTTTTGATAAGGATTATGTCCTATACCAGATTTATCAAAGACTCCAGCTTGTGATCCCAAAATGTTTTCAAAAGTTGTAGTAGTGCTAATGAATTTTGTCAAATCACTTTCTAATTTAGAAATTTTTCTTTTCCAAATAGCATTTTCTTTTAGAGCTTCAGAACATTCCTTTTGATCTTTCCTAAGAATTTCAAATCTCTTGGAAAGTTCAGTATGTGCAGTTTGCATGCCTTTGATAACATCTCCTTTAAGACTACTCTTTTTCTTATGCTCATCTCTTTCTTTGGTTAACACAGTAATTTCATCTCTGAGTTTAGCATTTTTTTGATTTATATTTTGAGTGTCATATAGTAGATTATCAAAGAGATGTTTAGTTTTTTGACAAGATGAACAAGGATCAAGTGTTACCTCTTCTGAGTTTGAGTGTGTCATGCGACAAACATTTGCTTCTTGTTCTTTCTCTTCGTATTGTGTTTCTTCTAGATCATCCCAAGTAGCCATCATGAATTTTTCTTGAAAAAGGGTTTATTTTGTTTATTCTTTGGACAATCATTTTTGTAGTGACCATATTGATTGCATCCGTAACATTGTATTTTGCTCATGTCCACTTCTGGTTTTGCTCCATTCCTTTTGGGTTGAAAATTCTTCTTGAGTTGATTTCTTCTTGTCATCAACCTCTGAATTCTTCTTGACAGAAATGCTAGTTCTTCTTCATCATCTTCTTGACTTGATTCCTCATTCTCACTTGATGTTCCATCCTTCTGAGAACATTCTCCAGATTGAGTTTCTAGAGCAATCATCTTCTTTTTAGGCTTGTCTTCTTGAAGAACAGATTCATGAGCTTTCAATGAACCAATAAGATCTTCTAGTGATACTTTAGTGAGATCTTTTGCCACTGTGATAGCTGTTACTATAGGTCTCCAAGTCTTTGGTAAACATCTAAGAATTTTTCTTATTCTTTCATATGTAGTATATGTTTTTCCCAAAGAGTTAAGCTCATTTATGGTGCTTGTAAATCTGCCATACATTTGATCTATGGTGTCTTCTTCCTTCATTTCAAATAGTTCAAACTTTCTAACTCCAATATCTATTCTTGTTTCTTTGACACTACTAGTTCCTTCATGATGAGTTTGTAAAGTTTTCCACATTTCTTTTGTTGTTTTGTACTCCATGATTATGTCATATTCTTCCCTGCATAATGCACTTTTAATAAACAATTTAGCTTTAGTGTTTAGAAGTACCCTATCATCTTCTTGAGTGGTCCATTCAGCTTGTGGTTTTGGATTTGTTGAATCTTTTGCTAGTGGAACATATTCTGCAACTTCCACCACATGCCACATGTTGTTGTCTTGGGATCTAAGAAACATCTCCATCTTGTCCTTCCAATAGTAGTAATCATCTCCATCAAATAGAGGTGGTCTGTTTGATGATCCTCCTTCAGATATAAACTTTGCGCTTTTAGCCATTACTTCCTTCGTGAATCTTTTCCTCTAGCACTTTTTAGATGCTTATCGTTAGAACTAGGCTCTGATACCAATTGAAGTAGCAAAGTTTTTCACAAGAAAGGGGGGTTTGAATTGTGAACCTCTTAAAAATTGCCTATAAAAATTATCACAAACAATATACTCAAAGAGTATTATCAGATTGTTAGATATATCAAGTATTCAAAATATATTGCAGACTGGAGAACGTTCTCCCAACACTCTCTGAAAGTAAATATAATTGATAACTTGTGATTTGTGTGATAAGTGTATGCATAAATTAAATCAGAGTAAAGGGAAGAGAAACCACACAAACAATTTATCCTGGTTCACCCAAACCTTTGGGCTAGTCCAGTCCCCACGCTCCTGTGAGATTGTCCACTAAGAGACGCTAATGATCTCAAGTTACACTTCCTTTTGATCTAGATCCAAGACCAAAATTTCTTCTAAGCCCTACAAGCTTAATCTACCTAAGTCTTACTAACTCTGAAGGTGTCACTAAATTAGTAGTTACGTATTAACTTGAGCCAATATTACAACAATGGAAGATTAGTTTATCAAAGCCTATTCACTCAAGATAATATTGAGAAGCTTTAAAAATGGATGAAACTCTCACTTCACTCAATGGATGTTCTAATCCTAGATATTTAAATTATAGATCTGAGTGAAAGAGATAAAAAAGAACTCTTGATAAAACTTGTATCACAAAGACAAGTGTGGAAATGTTGTAGTTGAAACTCTTGCTCTTCAATGTTGCCAAAGACTTCTATTTACAGTTGAAGCTTGATCTGCGAGTCTTGGCTACGAAGTATATCCGTTAGAGCCTTGAAAATAACGTCTAGTTGCTTTGCTTTTGACAGCTCATGATCTTTGGTGAAGAAACTGATCGTTCTGAGAGCGTTCTTCAAAGTTTCTTCTTCTGACTTTAGAAGGAGGAGCGTATGATGAGCTTGCAGTGAGCTGTATATTTGCTATATGTTGCTGCTTTAACAAGTAAATCCATTGTGCAGCTTTTAGGCACGCTTTAAATAGCTGTGAGTGAGCTAGCATCTTTCCAAACAAGTACAACCACTTTTCAGCATTGCTCTGAGAGCATTCTCCAAAAACTGGGTGTTGTCATACCCCATTTTTTGACCGATCGCTTTTGTTCGGCGTTTAAAACTTTTTTCCTCTTTGCCATTTCTGACGAAATTTCGGCAGAGAGGTATTTTAAAATACCTCATTTATTGGTTTCTTTTTTATTTTTCCTTTTATTTCATCATATATTTTGATTTATTTATTTATTATTATTATTATTATTATTATTATTTAATTTGGTTTTTTTTATCTCATTTTATTTTTTAAAGTCATTTTTATTATTATTTTTGTTTTTTTTCTTCAGGTGTTTTTTGTCAGTTTGTCCAAGGTCCAAATCTGTGTTTTTGTCCTCATCCAAGCCCAAAAAGTCAATTTTGTCCAAAAGGGAAAAATTTCATCTGTCCTAACCCTAGTTTTTGACACAGTATTTATATTGTGTTAATTGCACAGTCCCCAAGGACTCAGAGATTTTTCATCAGCCACAGAACCAAAAACTGAAACCCTAAATTCCTCATCTGAATCAAATCAAACAGAAAACCAAATCCAAAAATTCATCACCATTATTCATCAATCTTCACCGAATCATAAACAAACCCATAAACCGAATCACAAATCCATCATCACAATTGTTCAAATCCACAATCCGAAATCAAAAATCAAAACTCCAAAACTCATAAACAAACCCAGAAACCGAATCAAACCCTCATTCCTGTTTTCAAAATCAAAACCAAAAAACGAACCAAAGATCAACCAAAACCGAAAAAAACCCAGAACAGCAAAAACGAAACACATCTTTCTTTCTTTCCAAAAAGAAATCGAAAACAGAGAAGAAGAGAAGAAAACGAAATCACGTTTCAAAAGGTTGATCTTCTTCCTTTTTTTTTTCTCTCTCGATCCGGACTTTAGGATTCGGTTTTGGTTTATTTCAAGTATAGATTTGAGTTTAAGAGATGTTTGTATACATGTTTGTTGTTGAAATTTTTTCGAAAAGATGAAGTTTGGGTGAGAAAGAGAATCAAACGAGAGAGATGAGAGAAAGAAGAAGGTTACGGCGGAGAAGAGAGAGAGAGGATGAGAAAAAATGGAAATTTTTTAGGGTTTGTGGGTATTTATACCCCAACCCGATCCGGTGTGCGCGTGTCTATCGCAGCACACCATGCACCCTCTCATCTCAGCCACTGTTCTTTATCAGATGGCATAAATCCTTCCTTTTTAAGATTAGATCAGGGCCGTCTGGTCCATCAGACGGCCAAAATTGATCCTTTTTTTTGGTCCGTTTTTTTTGCAGATGGGCCCTTTTGGACTGGGCCTTGCTGTTCTGATACTTTTTGCACCCCCTTTCATTTTCGTATTACTATTTACACCCTTCTGTTTTATTTTATTTTATTTGATTTGATTTTATTTTTATTTCTTGACCTATGATAAAAGTGCTTATGGAATGTGCTTTAGTGAGCTATTAAATCCAAAATAAGTACTAATTTGAGGTCTTTTTGTTTTTTTTTATTTCATAATTATTTGTGCTTATTTATTTTGCTTATTTCTTTATATATTTGTTCACTAATCTAACATTTTTATTTATGCTCATTATGTCTAATTATTGATACTAACTTACTAACTTATCATTATTCATGCATATTGATTTAATTTGTTGGTAATAATTCATCTAATCTAACAATTTATTTATTGCCTTATTAATTAACTATTTATTTTATTGCAAGGACTTTAGTATGTATTTTAGGATTTGATGTAAACATAAATAAAAATTGCATAGCATCCTCTCTCTTGCATTCATTTCATGTTTATTTTCTCGCAAATATCTTAGAGTGTAATTAGGAATAAATGTACACCATAAATGAAAACTTGCATCTCATGCATATTTATTTTTATTGCTTTCCGACAAAAACGTTAGAATATTAAATTCCGAGGGAAAAGACATCGTTTTGATCAAAATATCATTACGAATTGTCTTCGCGCTTAATTATTTGTTATAACGTTAGTATTACTTCTTTTTCGCGTGCAACCATTATTCGTTTATTTTTATCAAAAATGAGGTCAAAACCTCTTTCAAAAAATACGCAAACAATTTATTTTCAAACATCGTAAGGCACAAAAATATTTCGTCATCAAACATTTTCAAAACCTTGGATTTCAAACCAAGTGCTCATTTTCCTTTTGCAAAAAACCTTGGACTTCAACCAAGCGTATTTTTAATCAAGCAAAAACCTTAGACTTCAAACCAAGTGTCTTTTATCATTCAAACATTTTCTCAATAAACCTTGGATTTTAAACCAAGCGTTCGCGTCCTATTTCATAATCAAACTTTAATCAATTTAACCATTTAGACTTTCTTCATAAAACTAACATCAATCAAACTCACATTTTGCCACTTTTGGCTTTTGTCTATAAAACCATTTTCAAAACCTTAAAATTAAACAAACAAATTTACTCGTAATTTTTACCCCGAACTACGAGATTTTGATCCCTCGAGTACGTAGGCATGAGACTTGTCTTTGCGAATCAAATAAAATCAACAAAAAACATTTTTCTCCTTTTTGACTTTAAACCTTTTTTTTTATCATCACTTTAATTCCTACACTTATACATTTTTACAAGCAATTAAAATAAAGCGCAAAGATAGAATAAAAACAAGAGGTTCCTATAGAATACTATAGATACTTAAGGTGCTAGTACCTTCCCTTCGTCCATTTTGGTTACCTTGATCTTCGTATAGAAAATAGGGTGCCTTTGATTTGGATGTTGCGCTAGATTCAGAGAGCGTTCTCAGAGTGATCCTGAAGCCTTTTATTTTTACCAAAATAAAATAGTGATATTTGATCTAAAAACTCAATTGTTCCTACCTTAATTAAAAACACTCAAGAGCACTTGTTAGATACCATAGGGACCAGAATTACACTTAAAATATAATTAAGAGGTTTGTCATCTTTAAAATATCAAATTGGAATTTTGCCTCAACACATGCATGCTAACAAGTGCTTCCAGAGTATTAATTAAGGACACAAAAAAAGGTAAATTATGTATTGAAAGCAACAATAAAATGAATAATTTGAAAAGATTACATAGACCAAGGAAACACATAGTAAATAGTTATCTTCATTTAATACTCTTATAAATTGAAATATATTCCTTAAATACCCCTATTTAGTCACTCTTAATTTCACAAATTTACTTACTTTTAAAATTCTCTCTCATAATAAATGAAGGCACAAAACATCTAATAAATTAAAATATTGGTCAAAGTTTCTTATAAAAATGACCAATTTTTTTTTCACTTTTATTTCTTATAAAAATGACCGGAGAGAGTATTTTAGAAGTGTTAACTACACAAATTCTAATATAATTTTGCTATATTGGGTATTCTTAACGAGTACCCAGGGGCACTAGTTGACATTTTCCATCTTTATTTAAAGAGTAAATTGCATTCCACTCCCTTGAGAGATACTTAAATTATACCACCCTTTCCTCTTATGTTAAAATATACACTTCATTCTTCTCTTATACAAATTATAATCACACTTCCGTCCTTTGAAAGATGCTTAAATTACACTACCCTCTCCTCTTATATTAAAATATACACTTCACTCCACTCTTATAGAAATTATAATCACATGCCCCTTCCGTGAAAAGAAGCTTCATTCCTCTCTCCTCTTATATTAAAACCTACATTTCTCTCATTAATAAGACTTTATTTTAATATAATCAAACTTTTAATTCATATATTTTAATTATTTTTTTTTCTCATATCATTAATATATAATATTAAATGTTGTTATAAATTATATAACTGTAAAAAATAAAATAAAAATTTCAGATAAATTTCTAAAGTCAATTAAAAAACAATTTTATATGAAAAGATACAGTTTAGTCTATTTTAACATAAATACATAATTTTATGATAATAATTTATTTCAAGCCACTATTTTATGTCAAAAACTTTAATTCATCATTTTAAGAAATTAATTTTGTCTTTCTTTGAAAATTTTATTATTTTAGAATATAAAATTTAAAATAAAATTGTTCTGGGAGTGTTCACTAACTATAACGCGAACGAGTATACGATTCGCTATCTAAGACGCGAACGAAGTGGGGTATTCACGTCCTTGATAGCAAACATGTCTGTTACAGAATGACAGGTAAAATAATGATAGAGAATGCATTGCACTAAAATTATTTTTATTACAACAAAAAAACAAAATTATATTAGACAAAAATAATACATCAATTAGACCCCATTTGAGAAATCCTAGGCTTGTGGTAAAACATCATTAACCCCTCACATGGGGTAAAAGTAAACCAGATATATACTACCACTCCCCAATTTTGCAATATAGGACTGTTTGTGTATGAGACATTCCCATTTGTGTGACGCCAACCGTAAACTAGATACCACCAATAACTTTTGTAGGAAATGACATCCGGTTATATCTACCGACCTCCACCTCTGCACTACCGTCCATTTTGGTTACTCATATCATACCCAACAAACAAAACATAAACAAGCTATAACAATAAACAAACTAAAAAAGTAAGAAAACAAAATGAGAGAATGAGGGTGAAGGAGAGAATGATGTAAAACAAATGGCCCATATATATGGTGCTTATTTATAGAATTCTTAATGAATTATGATTGGTTGGAGCTATGGCAAAGGCACACACGTGACCAATCACGTTTGGCCATGTGTCATTCGCTTTTAATTGCATGAGAGGCCGTTATTATCTGCCGACCAATTCACTATCTAGTAGGCGAACATATCTGCTCGCCATGCAGTATGCGAATGATATTTTAGCACTTTTTGCAAATTTACACATTTGCTTTCTAGATAGCGAGCGAGTAGAGTAAATTGAGAATTCCAAAAGGCGCGCATGTAAACTGGGGTGCGAGAAAAAATAACCTATAGTGTGTATATATGTATATGGAGGGACTGAAATCATTTGATATTGATGTCAGAATTTTCATCGAACCAGGTTAAGCTGTTTTATCGACCTGATACTGGTGGTGAAAAAAAAATACATATTTTTCCATTACAATTTACTTTTATAGTCTAAGATTTATTGTTCAACCTACTAAAATTAAATTATTTTACATTTAATTCACACTTAGTCGGAATCAATTTTAAAAATCTAAGTCATTTAAAATTAATTTTTAGTGTATCATTTTGCAGTCACAAAAATTGGTTCCACTGAATTGATTTTTTAAACCACTGTTATTCTTTATTTTTTGTTTTTAGATATTCATTCATTCAAACAGAAAGAGTAAGGATTAATCTGCAAATAAACTCGCAGCATTCAAGTTAATAGCATAAAACGGCATACTCAAGTTAAAGATAAAATAAGTTACCGAAATACTGTGTCTTCATATCTGCATAGTTGATGACCTTTTCATTCATTCAATCAATAGTTGATCTGTCAATCTGAACCAAATGAACACTCCAAAAAACAGGAAAGCAAACGAACACCGCACGAAGACGGACACACAGAGACGAAGAAATCACAAAATACAACAAGAAAACTCTACTCTACGTGAAAACCACTTATTTTGATTAAAGCTGAAGAAAAAAGATATACATGGATGATTCAGGGTCAACAAACAACTCAAAAACCACCTCTTTTTGAAGCAAGAAGAAAACTCTCCCAGAGAAAATTAGGACCGACTTTGTCTATTGGATTGATTTGACTAACGGAGAATTGAAGATAAAATTATTAATGTTTGTTAAGTTTGTTAGAGACGGTTAGAGGAGAGAGAAAACGAAATCGTGAATGAAGAAGATGAATTCTCATTAATTTGGTAAAGTAACAGATATACAGGCTTATATAGTCTATGAGTTTTGACTACTCTACTCTCATATACACTTTTGTTTTAATTGACTAGTAATATTTACAAGTAAAACTAAGTAACTAATTAATGACTAAAACAAGTGATTAACTAGTCATTATCTCAACACCCTTCCTCAAGCTAATCATGATATATATTTATCATGTTAAGCTTGGAAACAAAATCATGAAACTTTGGTGGAGGTAATGCCTTAGTTAGGAAGTTTTCCATCTGATCACTAGTTGAAACTGGTAACAACTTGAGAGTATTTTGCAGAACTTTCTCACGAACTAAATGACAATCAATATCTAGATGCTTGGTTCTCTCATAAAAAACTGGATTGCAAGCAATGTGGACTGCACTTTGATTGTCACAGTAGAGTGTAGGTGTTTTATCCAGCTGAATTTTCAAATCTGCAAGGAGATACAATAGCCATTGCAGCTCACAAGTGGCTGAGGACAAAGCTCTATACTCTGCCTCTAAGGAGGATCTAGACACAGTGGCTTGTTTCTTTGCACGCCATGAGATCAAAGACTTCCCTATAAAGAAGCAATATCCTGATATGGATTTTCTGGTATCCATGCAACCTACCCAGTCAGCATCTGAATACCCTATGAATTGTACTTTTGAATCTCTACTGAAAAGTATACCTTGGCCTGGGTCATTTTTCAAGTATCTTAAAACTCTGCATGCTATATTGAAGTGGACAGTTGTTGGTGCATGCATAAACTGACTCAGTTGTTGAGTGACAAAGGCAATGTCTGACCTTGTTGTGTTCAAGTACAACAACTTTCCAACCATCCTTCTGTAGCTGGAAGCATCACTGTAAGGTGATCTTGCTGTACTATGTAATTTTTACAGATGTGTCAAGAGGTGTACTAGCAGGTTTGGACCCAAGAAGTCCTGAATCTTTGAGCATATCTAAGCAATATTTCCTTTGTGATATGGTGATTCCCAATTTGGAGTGTGCTACCTCCAGTCCAAGGAAATATTTCAGTTGGCCTAGATTCTTAATTTTGAAAGCTTCATCAAGTACAACTTTGATTCTATCAAATTCATCCATGGAGTTTCCTACAAGGATGATGTCATCCATATACACAAGTAGAGCAGTAAAATAATGAGCTTTTGTGAGTGTGAATAGTGAGTAATATGATGTTGACTGTTTGTACCCTTCTTTGATAAGTAGTGCAGTTAGATTCTCATACCACTTTCTGCTGGCTTGTTTCAAGCCATACAAGCTCTTCTGAAATTTGCAAACCAAGTTAGACTTACTGTGGTTCACTCCATCTGGTATCTTCATGTAAACATCTTCTTCTAAATCTCTATGAAAAAACGCATTATTAACATCTAATTGATGGAGATGCCAATGTTTGATGGCAGCCACAGCTAAGAGGGTTCTAACTGTGGTTATCTTGGCCACAGGGGAGAAAGTCTCAAAATAATCCACTCCTTCAACTTGGTTGTATCCTTTGGCTACTAATCTAGCCCTGTACCATTCTATTGAGTCATCTGCTTTATGTTTGATCTTGTACACCGATCTGCACCCTATAGGCTTGGTGTGGGTTGGAAGCTCAACAAGTTTCCAAGTACAATATTTAGCCAAAGCATCTAATTCATTCTTCATGGTTGTTACCTAGTGATCACTTTTGCTAGCTTCCTCATAAGATTGAGGCTCAGTACAGTGTGTGAGTGACATACTAAATGCCTTGTGAGAAGGAGACAAATGTGTAAGTGAGTGAAAAACAGATAGAGGATATTTTGACTTAATACCTGAAGCGATTGTGTCTTGTGAAATTAAGGATGAATTGTTGCATACATAGTCAGACAAATGTAGAGGTGCCCTTCTTTGTCTTATGAGTCTGGATAAAGGGATGTTAGTAAGGTCATTTGAATGGTCAACAGATAAAGGGAAAATGTCAGAAAGAGTAGTTTGGGGGTCAAAAGGATCAACTGAAACATTTTGAGGTGGTAAGGATGGAAAAGTATCATTAATGAGGTCTAAAGAGTGTTGGAACAAGAATGATTTTCCACACAAACCCATGATCTTAATGAGGTTTTGATGATAACAAAGTATTAATGCAAAATTGGAGAACACTATTGATTTACTTGAGTGTGCAGATTATAAGAAGATAGAATCTGAGAAGTCAAGAATAGAAGATAACATCTGAATGATTCAGAAGGATCTGAGTGCACCAAGAAGTGCTTTACAATCTGTCAGAGGACAAAGACTCTGAGAAGCCATAAGAGCTTATCAGAAGCAATATAGTATGCACTCAGAAGCTGCATTGATCTTTGTAATAACAACTCTGATAAGGCCAAGTCTCAAAGACATTCGCTTCGAGTTTAATAGAACTACGAGATGACCATTGCAAAGACAAATCAATGTCATCCGAATTAGTGAAAAAGGGAGTTGAAGACAACGGTACAATATTACCTCTTCTGTACAAACATCTACCTTCGAGGAACAAAGGATCAGAAGCTGTTTGCCTATTTTGGAAAAACGACGAATACAACTTTCTAGGCAAACTGCTGTACTTTCAACGGTCACATTTCAAACGTCTCTATTCAAATCATCTATAAATAAAATACCTCTTTGAATGGACAATGTGTGAGTCAATGAACTAGTGCAGAAAGAGATAAGAAAAACAGAGAAATCATTGAACACAAAAGCTCCTATCAACTGCACAAAGAAGTGTTTTCACAAAGAACTTAATTGAAGAAATCTGCACAAGACTACAACTCTGTGAAGGTGTGAAAAACACAAGAAGGGGGGGTTGAATTGTGTTTTTGAAAGTTAAAATTTTTCTAGCTTCTGTGAGAGTTAAATGCAGCGGATATGATAAAGCTATATAAACACAATGTACAAATAAACAGAGTGAGAGAGAGAGAGAGAGAGAGAGAGAGAGAGAGAGAGAGAGAGAAGGAGACACACAAATTTATATTGGTTCCTCTCACAAACCGAGAGTAGTCCAGTCCCCTTGCACTTCCAAGGGATCTCACTATAATCACACAAGATTATACACTTGCTCCAGAACACACAGCAGGAGACTTCACACTTGCTCAAGTCACACAAGACAAGAGACTTCAAAAATTAACTTAATACAAATTAAGTAGGACTGAAAGTTTCTAAGCTTAGACTCACTAACACTTGATTTAATCCTAAGTGAATACAAAGAATTAAGCTCAGAGTCTAAAATAATATCAAAAGATAT
This sequence comes from Trifolium subterraneum, assembly GCA_951799995.1. NCBI lineage: Eukaryota > Viridiplantae > Streptophyta > Magnoliopsida > Fabales > Fabaceae > Trifolium > Trifolium subterraneum. The sequence continues at coordinate 27,836,423 of OX637467.1, forward strand.
TGAAGCTTAGAGTTACAAAGAATGAACAATTCTATGGCTTGAAGTTCAAATTGCTCTCGAAGTATATTTGTTCAAACGTTCAGCGCTTCAACATTTCAGTTCTTATTTCTCAAGAGATAAGTCTTCTATATATACTCCAAATGAATTGAGACTTTGAGATAAGACCGTTGATAGTACATTTGCAATTTGCTGATATGGAAAAGATCGTGGTTTCCAAAAGGAGTAAATCAATTCCACTACTTCATCCTTTTGAAATGGCATTTCATTATTTTGAGTAAACAATAGTACAGAGTACTATACGCTCCATTTGAAGATAAGGATGATGTACTATTTCATTAGCCATGAGCTGTCACTCTTCAGAGAATGTCACTAGAAGCTTGTAATGACGTTTCATTATCTTCTGACCGAGTTATGCAAGCTTCTGGACATTGTAATATTTTGGCATTTGAAAGACTTGGTTCAGAGGCTCTGAAGGTTTTAATGTTCAAAGTCTTATCATTCAGAATGTGGTCTTCAGAAGCTCAAAAAATGATGATCTTAGTGTATAAATTTTTACTTTGTTCCTGCACACTAGATCAAGAATTAGTAATTCCAATTGTCCATTTAATACTTTGTTATCATCAAAACTTAGGGTGATTTATAAATAAAACTCATATTTGTAATAGAGTTTGTCTGTAGGTGTAATTTAAGTTAGTCTCTTACTTTAGTGGTTGAGCAAATTGGAAGTCTCTTGCTTGTTTGCTTGAGCATTTGGAAATCTCTTGCTTGTGTGCTTGAGCATTGTGAAATCTCTTTCGTGTGTGCTTGAGCATTGTGAAGTCTCATGCTTGTGTGCTTGAGCAAATTGTGTAATGTTTGGTGATTATAGTGAACTCTCTTGTAAGTACAAGGGGACTGGAGTACCGTCGGTTTTGTGAGGGGAACCAGTATAAATTATGTGTGTTCATCTCTTCCTAACTCTCTCCTCTTACTGATTGTTGTTTTGATCTTTCCGCTGGAAAATGGAATCTGATAGATTTTCATATCTAGAAGAATTTTTAATTGATCAAAACACAATTCAACCCCCCTTCTTGTGTTTTTCCCACGTTCAATTTGCATCAAAGCTCCGGTTCTGTTGAAATCAGTTAACAGTGAGACAGTAGATTCTGAAAAACACCATGTCTAAGCTGCCATATTACTCAAATGAAGATCTTACGAACTTTAGCTGGTGGAAGCAAAACTTCTATGGTAATGATGTCAATGAAGAGAGAGAAGATGTTTGTCAAGACAGAAAGGAAGAAGAACTTCATGAAGAAAGCTCATCCAACTCCAACAACGAAGAAAGCTCTATCAGTGGAATGATAAAACAAGTCAAAGGGATGTACAACCTTTGTTGGGAAAATGAAGAAAGCTCCAAGCATGAAGAACAAATAAAGGCAGAAACCTTGATTCAGCAATATCAATTGTTCAATATGTCAGAAGAAGAGAAAGGAAAGTCAGTAGATAGTCAAAGCTCAACCTGGGAGGAGATAAGCAGATTCTCTAGTGATGAATTAGAAGATGAAGGTAAACTTGCGCTGATGGAAAATGATGACCTCTCAGACTCAGAAGATAACTCAGAGCTAGAATCAGAAGAACTTGGACAAGTAATCAATTTTTTATCTGCTAATCAACTTCGTGGAGTCTGTATTAGAATGTTATCTAAGCTTTTTACAGCTTCACAAAAGTTGAAAAAGTTGGAAGAAGATAATAATTTGCTCAGTGAACAATCAAATAACTTTGGAAAATTATATAAAGAATCCTTAAGTAAAATTAAGGAACTTGAGAAACATTGTGATACTTATGGCAAGTCTGACAAGAAACATAAAAATGTTTCTAATGAAACTTGTGATAAGAACACTGAGCAAACTGAACTTACAGTCATTCTTCCTCATCTCTACTCCACTTTTATTTCTGAAAGAGCAAAAGGATTGGCTACAACCCCTAAGAGCAATCGTGGTTTCAAAGGAATAGGATGGAAGAAGTCAGAGCCTAAGATTGAAAAATCGAAGGAACTAACTCTTTCGGGACCATCAACCTCTGAAATCAGAATGCAGAGTCGTCTTATTATTAAGACTCAAAAATTCTATGATCCTTATCAAGAGAATCCCGACGACTCAAAGGTTGTAGGCAATCTGGAAAGCTCTAGGACTAACCGAAGAGGACCCATAAGAATATGGGTACCAAGAGACAAAATTATGCACATTTCAGGTCTCTCAAGAAGAAACAAGGATATTCCCAGCTCATGGAGACATATCACATATAAAGGACAAAGAGCTGTCATTTTCAAGGATTACATTGATGATGAAGAACCTATATTTAATATAGAGGATGATGAAAATGAGCTCAAAGATGAGTCAGATCCTGAAGAAGAAAATTCTGATAATAACTCAAATACATGTGAATCAGAAGCTGGAGAATATGATCCCTATGGCTATCTCAACAATGATGATGAGGACACATCATGGTGGGATGAATCCAACCCTTATTGGTAGAAAGAACACAGGATGGAGGACACAACCATTCAGAATCATCAAGACAAATAACTTCATCAGAATCTGAATGGAAATCAACTAAGAGGCATAATCTTAAATGTCAAAATTTCAAAGTTGCCTCAGTGTCCTCAAGGTTCAGAATAAAATGTATGTGATAATTCAATTTATTAGCCAAGAAAAATTAAGATGTGGATTCACCTTAATTAAAGTAAGCAACTTTTTGATTAAGGTTGTAGTCATTGAAAAATCTCAGCTTCTGAATGATATCAGAAGCAGTTGTCCAAGAGCCTCTCTATGGACAACTTGGCCTCTGATACCCTTCAGACTCTGAGACTTTAAGTATTCCAATACTATCAGTGGCTCTGACACAGAAGCGGAAAAGGTTAAGTATTCTTTCAATTTGACTATTCTTCGCTTAAGTGACAGTTACTAAATACGTGATTCACCACGTGTCTTTATTTTAATTGGACAATAATGCAGTTAATGAAGAAAGACCTCTGAATTCTAATCGTTTGGGTTTTCCCGCTGTTTTATAAAATCATATGCATTATGTTTTCAATAAATAGTCACATCATACACGATCACACACTTTACACTCTCTCACTACCTACACCTAGTTTTGATTTTGGTTTCCAAAGATCAAGATTAAATCTTTCTTCCCCAAATTACATTTTTCAAAATTTCCCCAAAATCCCTGATAATCAAAAATCCTCTTCAATGGCATCATCATCTTCTCAACATCAAAAGAATATCTCATCTATTGCTGTGTGCGAAAGAATTCCTGGAGCATTCCAAAACACTCTGCAAAGTGATGATGATAAGTTGGAAATTCTTTTTGAACAAGCGGTTGATTTAAGACAACTCAAATGTAACGGTCAAAACTGGAGCAAGAACTATCTGTTAACTTTGGGAATGAAAAGGTACTTTGATTTTCTAAATGGTCCAACTTTCCCAAACTTAATCAAGCATTTCTGTAAACGAGCACATGTATACGACCGGGTAGCCTCCATCAAAGAAGAACAAGAAATGGTAAACAGAAATCCCAAACTACGTGGTTGTCCAAGAAGTGTAATGGGCTTAAGAGAATTTATTACCACTGAGATTAGGTCTAACATTGCCGGAATGGATGTGGCAAGAATATGATGGAGGGGCTAACAGGAATTAAAACCATCATCAGACATCCAAGACTTCTCTCTGAGTTATTTTTTCAATCTGAGTTCATTGATTGTCTTGCTAAGACTGTTCCTTCATTGGTTCAAATCAGTCATCCTCCAGCTAAGCTGAGTCTGAACTTTCTACAGAAGAGTGGAGCTATTGAGTATTTGAACAAGCCTGCAAGCTCACTCATTCTATCTGAAGAGAATCCAGAAAAATTTAAAGGTTTTCCTCATATACCTCAAGAAAGGTCTGAAAGAATTTTCTTGAAGTACAAGAAAGCCCTAAAAGATGTCATGAAGATCTCCCAAAAAGCTTCAGGGAAAAGAGATTTGGAGTCTGCAGGAGAAGCTCCATAGCTGCTAAGAAGGCCAAGGTTGATGATCTAGAAGCAACCCATCAAGAAGATGAGAAATCAGAAGCTGCTGAGAAGGACTCTGCTTCTGATAAAGGTAAATCCTCTGAGTCTAATCTAGTTCATTCTCTAAAACCCTCATCTCCCAAACCAACATCTTCCAAATCTGATACCACAACAAACCCAGGCACTCCATCTGCTGAGAACATGGCTAACATAATGTTCTCAGAGTCAGACGCCAATAGGAATCTTGACTTTCTAGATGAGCCTACCTCTTCAAACTCAACCAGAAACAAACCAACCTTCCTCAGACCCACCTACTCAGAATCTTGTCGTCTCAACCTCTCAACCACACTCATCAGATTTAGATCTACCATTAATTGAGAGTGATGATTCAGACTCTGATGAAATTATAACTGACCTCTCCACTCTTAACCTACCATCTCAAATCATCCTTGACCCAATCACCAATGACTTTCTTGAACAAAAGTTTGAAACTACTTTTCAAAATTCATTAGAATTCTCAGAAGATTCTATCATGGGTGACTCTCTCTATCCAATCCCAAAAGGCAGACTGTATGAACTCCTAGAACGCAGGCCTTCATACAAACAAAAATTAGCCAAATCCCATTTCCTCAAAAACTGCCCATACAACTTCATTCTTAAACCTGGCCCAAACCTTACCAAACTGGAGAATGAATTACATTATGATCTCAAGAACCTCTTCACAAGACATGAGGACTTCATGATCTTTCCCTCTGACTTGTAAGCTGAAGCTAGAGGAATCAAGGCTAGATTTGGATATGCCTTGGACTGCTATGTTGAATCTATGAGGGAGAAGGTGTATCAGTAGGCAAAGAAAGATTTTCACTATTTAATGGATATAGTACAGAAAGTGAATCCTCCCAGGATAACTTATCCAACACCAAAAATAATTGAAGAGTGTGTGGAAATGGAACTGGTGGTTGGTGAAGGCAGTGGTACTCAAGAGCAGATAATGGAGAATAGAGAAGAAGAACTGCAGCACTTAAAGGAAGCACTCCATCAGAAGGAGGATAAAACTGATGGAATGAGAAAAGATCTAGTAGCAGTTCAGAGCAGCATACAAGGGATGTTTGCAAGTGAAGCACAGGATTCAATACCAAGAGATGTATTGCTTCAGCTTGTAGAAAGGATGAGTGCTCAAGAAGAAGATTCAAAGATCATCAAAGAAAAGATTGCTAATCTAGAAGACTCTATGCAAAAGACTATCTCTGCGATTGGCAATCTTGCAAATAAACTAGAATCTTTACCCTAGGATCTCTTTAGGCACTTTTAATCTTTTAGTCTTTGAAAATATCTTGTGTTTGTCATAGAATTATTCTTTTGATTATGACATCTTTTTGATTTGATATGCTCATTTCCTTTGATTTATTTATTAATTGGCATCATTTCATCCTTATTTAATAAATGAGAAAATTAAAACGCAAGTGTGCAAAGAAAATCAAAAGAAAGAAATTTTATTAAAAGCCAAAATGCTTGGATACATATAATTGAAGAAAATCTAAGCAGAATTAGTTTCTGACTTCGATGATCTAGTCATTGGCTCTGGCTCTGGTGACTTAGATTTCTTAAACTTGGACTCTACAATCATTTGAGAATCTTCCTCACTAGTAGTCAAACTCCTGGTACTAGCTTTTTCAGTATATGTATGTAAGTAGTGTGCATAATCTGAATCTGCCTTATCAGAATCAGATGAAATCTCTATGATTTCAGGCTTAGAACAATGCTTTGGATGTTTCTCCTTAGCAGCTTCTGACTGAACTTTCTTTTGAGACTCTACAATCCTGTGTGATGATCTTCTCATCGTACCTCAAATGTTTTTCTCTCTAAAAACTTTGTTCTTTGGATTGTTTGGTGTGAATGAAATGACAAAGAATAATGTCCTTTTATAGCCTTCTAACCCTAGTTAAGTCATACTAGATATTTGTTATCTCATTTATTGCTTTATGGTTGTCCACAGCTGTTTCAACTTGACCACATTGGTTTACACGCTTACCATCTATGTTTGTACCATCCTTTTTGACTGATGACAAAAGGGGGAGAAAAACTTAGGGGTAACTAATTGCTAATTGGAGTAATTAAGTGGCAACGTAATAAGTTAAGTTTAAAGAAACTAGAAAATTGTTGGATAATTAATTGCCATTGTAGCGGAAAGCATAAATTCTTTTTTCTCTTTTGAGAAAGGGGGAGAATTCGTGAGCAAATACTTCTTAAAGGGTAAGAAAATGTTTTATTTTCGAAAAGGGAGAAAAACATAAAAACTGCATTCATTTTCAAACAAAGGGAAAGTCTCTGTTTTCATTTAAAATGAATTCTGAGTAACTGAAACTTCTTAACAAGAAATTGAATTCTCTTTAATTAAGTATTTTAAGTTTCAGCATGTGTTAATTCTCTTTATGTTGATTAATTTGAGCTATAAACTGAAGGAGATCTAATTGTAATCTTATGACTGGAAAATCATATGTAGGATCTGAGACAACTTGTGAACTTGTCTTAATCTTAAGTGACATAGGTGGAGAGCTTGCAAACCTAGCCTCTGAGTGTCAAAATATGAGGATTTGATCTAAAGATATAATGATTAGTTCTTAAAACTGTTTTAATTAATCATGGATAAACGTAGGGGGAGCTTACAAACTTAACCTATAGTGCATCTGAATCAGTGGGAGCTTGCAAAACTCTAAATCTGAGGAGAACATGATAAATTACTACAACAACAAATTAACAATTAATACTTATGTTTGTCATCATCAAAAAGGGGGAGATTGTTTGAACAAGAATGGTTTTCCACACAAACCCATGATCTTAATGAGGTTTTGATGATAACAAAGTATTAATGAAAAATTGGAGAACACTAATGATTTACTTGAGTGTGCAGATTATAAGAAGATAGAATCTGAGAAGTCAAGAATAGAAGATAGCATCTGAATGACTCAGAAGGATCTAAGTGCACCAAGAAGTGCTTTACAACCTGTGAGAGGACAAAGACTATGAGAAGCCAGAAGAGCTTATCAGAAGCAATACAGTATGCACTCAGAAGCTGCATTGATCTTTGTAATAACAACTCTGATAAGGCCAAGTCTCAAAGACATTCCCTTCGAGTTTAAAAGAACTACGAGATGACCATTGCAAAGACAAATCAATGTCATATGAATCAGTCAAAAACAGAGTTGAAGACAACTGTACAATATTACCTCTTCTGTGCAAACATCTACCTTCGAGGAACAAAGGAGCAGAAGTTGTTTGCCTATTTTGGAAAAAAGACGAATACAACTTTCTAGGCAAACTGTTGTACTTTCAACGGTCACATTTCAAACGTCTCTATCAACTAGTGCAGAAAGAGAGAAGAAAAACAGACCTCTTTGAATGGACAATGTGTGATTCAATGAACTAGTGCAGAAAGAGAGAAGAAAAACAGAGAAATCATTGAACACAAAAGCTCCTATCAACTACACAAAGAAGTGTTCTCACAAAGAGTTTAATTGAATAAATCTGCACAAGACTACAACTTTGAAGTATCAATTCCAAATCCAAGACCTTGATTTTTGAACTGCATTTGTAATAGAGTTTGTCTATAGGTGTAATTTAAGCTAGTCTCTTAGTTTAGTGCTTGAGCAAATTGGAAGTCTCTTGCTATTGTGCTTGAGCATTTGGAAGTCTCTTGCTTGTGTGCTTGAGCATTGTGAAGTCTCTTGCGTGTGTGTTTGAGCATTGTGAAGTCTCATGCTTGTGTGCTTGAGCAAATTGTGTAATCTTTGGTGATTATAGTGAACTCTCTTGTAAGTACAAGGGGACTGAAGTACTCTCGGTTTATGAGGGGAACCAGTATAAATTATGTGTGTTCATCTCTTCCTAACTCTCTCCTCTTACTGATTGTTGTTTTAATCTTTCCGCTGCAAAATAGACTCTCATAGATTTTCATATCTAGAAGAATTTTTAATTGATCAAAACACAATTCAACCCCCTCTTCTTGTGTTTTTCCCACCTTCAAAGACATGTCACTGTCATGTGGGATATGTTGTGTGATAGAAGTAGTGGGGTCAAATGAGTGATACTCCCAAGGAGTCTTAGGTGAAGAGGATTGATAAGGAAAGATGTGTTCATGATGTGTCACATCTCTAGACAAAATAAGGTTTTATTTGAGAGGTCAAACAGGACAACACCTTTAACACCAGGTTTATATCCTAAAAATATGCATTTTCGACCTCTAAGGTCTAATTTAGTCCTATGGCTCTGTAAAGTAGATGCAAAAGCAAGAGTACCAAAAACTTTGAGTGTATGTATATCAGGGTCAGTATTGTAGAGTAAGGAATATGGAGATTTATTGTTTAAAAGGGGAATAGGCACTCTGTTCATGATGAACACAACATGGGAAACAACATAACACTAAAAAGACTTTGGTAAGTTGGATTGGATGAGAAGGGCTCTGCCAATGTTTAGATTTTGTTGATGTTTCCTGTTGGGTTTTTGAAATTGGCTATATTTTGCAAAAACAAGATCTAGTCAGATGTAGAGCCAGATGGGGCTACCTTTGGAACAACATGCTGAAGTCTGAAGATGTGCGTAGTTTGTTACACAATATTAGCGCGCCTATTTGTGAAATAAATCCATTAAACATTTTACTTGTTCCCCAAGACAAGTAACTAAGCGTATTTCCTGATCATATCTCTTTGGTGTATCGCTCCTAAAGATATTCCTTTATTTTAGGGTTTTGTTGGATTTATTTAAACATATACTTTGCTATTGGATATGTTACAATTTTATATTATTTGAGAAGCCCAAATTCAAGGAACTACCGTAGCTATCTGAAGACTATATATATTGAAGACCTAAAACCTATTTTGGTTACTAAAACTCTTGTGAAGAATTGTATTCTTGTGTCTAGGGTTTTAGCGTGTCTATTGTTACTTGTGAGCCTATCTTGTATCACCTTGATACTTGCTTAGGACTGTGTTCTTGAGTTGTATTCTTTTAATCTACTCATTAGCTTTTAAGTACAGAGATAGGTATTTGTTTGAAGTGTGTCTTCACCAAAGTGTAAGTTTAGTTGCAATCACACTGGGCGTGTGGTTAAGAGGAGAAGGGACGGGGTCTCTGATCTAGGTGGGCCTAGGTTGAAGATAGCACGGGTAGCGACTAGGTGACGAAGTATAAAAGGGTCATTTGCTGATAACTTCTAACTAGTATTATCATAGTGGATTCTCTCATGGATTGGTATCCCCCAGAGTAGGTCGTGTTATACGCCAAACTGGGTTAAAAAACGTAGTGTGTTATTTATTTCCAGTTAGTTATCGTTTATTATTTATTGCTTCTGCTGAAACGATTGTAGACTCAAAGGTTGGCACATCTGGTACCCCATTTGGATTACGCCTGAATTTCATTTCCTCTCAACCCGACCATTTTGTTGGGGAGATTCCACACAACTGGTTTGGTGAATAATCCCTTTAGAGCATAAAAGGTGGACATGATAAATTCAGGGTCATTATTTGTCCTTATGGACTTAACAGTGTGGTTATGTTGGGTTTCAACAAGTTTAATGAAATTTTGGACATGTGTTCTAGCTTCAGATTTGGTTTTCATTAAAATAAGCCAAGTGAACCTAGAATAATCATCTACAGCAGTAAGAAAATAAGAATGATTATGAACATACTTAATTGAAATGGGGCCCCAAATATCAAAGTGAATCAATTCAAAAGGTTTTATTTCTTTATTATAACTGTGTACAAAAGGCAATCTTCTATCTTTTGCAAAATGACAAATGTCACATACATCATTGGAATCAAAAGTAAGGAAAGGAAAAATGGACTTCAATAAGGTAGCTCTAGAGCTAGACAAATGACCTAACCTGAAATGCCAAAGTGCACTTTCAGGGAGATGAACATTATTTGCAGAAATAAAGGATTGGGATATGCTATGATTGGAAGAGGTATTGTCTTTGGCTGTCTGGACTAAGTAGTACAAACCATCCTTTCTTTCACCCGAACCAATCATCTTCAGTGATTTCTGCTCCTGAATAGAACAAATAGTGTCAGTGAATTGAACTATATAATTTGCATTGTGACACAAAGAGGAAACATAAATCAAATTAACATTGAATGTGGGGACATACAAAACACCAGTAAGGCTAAAACTAGGGGAAAACACAATTGTGCCAACATACTTAGTAGTGACATGATTACCATTGGGCAATTTGATAACCATAGGATTGATTTCATTGTATGAGTGAAACCAATGTAGTGAGGCACATATGTGATGACTAGCACCTGAATCTATGATCCAAGTGTCAAGAGTAATATTATGGCAAGTGAAAGAACAAAGAGAGTGAGGATTACCTGCTGATGAAGGACCAACATTTTGGAAGGAGCTAACCTGATTTGAAGTAGCAGAAGTGGAACCTTGAGTAACAGATGCAGATTGAAGTAGATTCAATAGCTGATTGTATTGGTCTTGAGTAAAAGAAGGAGCTAATGTCAAATTTTGTGATGCAGTAGATGAACTGCCAATATCACCCCCTTCTAATGCAGCATTATGAGTAGAACTCGAGTTACCAGAGCGATGCTTCATCATGTGAGGAGGAACACCGTGCTTTTGGAAGCAATTTTCAACGAAATGATTAGATTTGTGACAATATGTGCAATAACGCTTGGAACCAGAACCTGAATTTCCATTACCAGCACCATGAGACCTACTATTAGAGGCATTAACTAAAGCTTTGGAATCATCAAGATTAACTGGACAACTTTGGCGCTTAAATTGAAGAACCATGGAGAAGATCTTAGTCATGGAAGGTAAGGGATCAATGAATGGAATATGGGACTTAACAACATTGAAACTATCATTCAAGCCAGTAAGAAAGCGCATAACGTGAAGCATGTAATGATTATTTCGAGCTACACGCAGGGCATCACAAGAGCAACGAACACGGCAAGAACAAGTAGGAATAGGCATGTAGATATCTAATTCTTCCCATAAAGTTTTCAATTCAGAGTAGAAGGTAGTTACCGAGCGTGAATCTTGTGTGAGGGTATAGATTTCTTGTTGAAGCTCTGAGACACGAACTAGATCGCCCTGAGAGAAGCGTTCTTTCAAGTCGAGCCATACATCCGAAGCATTATCCATGAAAGCGATCGATTGAGCGATTGCAGGATCGACGAAGTTCATAATCCAACTATGAATCAATATGTTGCAACGATTCCAAGATCGATACGAAGGATTGAATGAATCAGCAGGAATCGGAATCGAACCATCGAGGAACTCGAATTTGAGTTTTGCTCCGAGAGCTCTGCGCATAGAATATGCCCAGACATGATAATTTGCGCCGGTGAGAATCGGCGTGACCTTGACGGTGGAAGGGCCGTCGGAGGGGTAAACAAAATACGGACTAGAAGGATCTGCAGAAGGATCCGCCGGTGGCGGAGGAGCAACGCGCGGTGCCATGACAGAGATAGCGGAAGCGAATGGATCTAGTGTGATGATACCATGTTCAGTTTGTTAGAGACGGTTAGAGGAGAGAGAAAACGAAATCGTGAATGAAGAAGATGAATTCTCATTAATTTAATAAAGTAACAGATACAGGCTTATATAGTCTATGAGTTGTTGACTATTCTACTCTCATATACACTTTTGTTTTATTCTGTTGACTAGTAATATTTACAAGTAAAACTAAGTAACTAATTAATGACTAAAACAAGTGATTAACTAGTCATTATCTCAACAATCTTCGTATATACTATATTTGTTTAAGGGTCATGTTAATATGTATTCTAAGGGCACTTGATAAGATATCCTCGTATGGAAATTCTGCATTTAATATGTTAAGAAATTTAATACAACAACAATAAAAATACACAAATTCCAAAATATAATTGGTTGGACACCGCATTATATATGCAGGGGGCCGGAGTTCGAACCTGGGTCCTCCCACTTATCCACTTTAAGGGTGGAATTTCAAGCCGCTAGACTACTTGACAAAAAAAAAGAATCAATTTTATTTGAGAACAATGAATCATTCAAAAAATCAATTATGTACTTCTAAAATAAATTTTAACTCGGCAAAAGTGCAACCAAATGTACACCTACCATGCAAGCAAACACTTACCATGTAAGCAGAAATAGTATCTTCACCTCCTTGCGAGTTTTACTCAGTTGGTAACGACATTATATTATATATACAGAGTTAAAGTTCGAACCTCGGATACTCGACTTATTCACTTTATTTTAATTGAAATTTCTAAACACTAGACTATTAAAAAAATAGTATCTTCACCGCTTATATATGGTAAAGACCACTATCAAATAAATATGAAAAGTTGTGAATTATAGGCATTTCTTTTGTTGCGAGCTTAACTCCGTTGATAACGACATTACATTATATATAATACAAATGTCAAAATCCGAACCTCACATACTCCACTTATTTACTTTTAAGTGAAATTTGGCTACTTCAAAAAATAGTATCTTCAATGCTTATATATGGTAAAGACCACTATCAAATAAATAAGAAAAGCTGTGAATTATAGGTACTTTCTTCTGTGCTCATTCCTTTTGATTTTTAATGCACCACTGAAATTGTTTCTCTTAAAATGGAAAGTAAACAGCCTCAGTCCTTTAGCAAGCTGACACATAAAAGCAAAGTTTTTTAAACCCTGCATAAAAAACATGTATATGAAAATAAAAAGTTTTTGTTATCTTAAGATAATTATTATATATGTTTTATTACTTATTGCATCCAATTTTCAGTTGTTTTCTTCTGTCAGTGCTTTGCTTTTCATAGCTTGTTTGCATGTGGGAAAGTAATGCTATTATTTGTTTCTAAATTTGTTCAAATATGTCTTTGCATATATAAAAAGATTGATAGATAGATAGATTCATTCATTTTCATTTGGGGTCTAAATTGGACTATTCTTAACATTGGTATGATTGCAGATTCTTTCAAAGCTATAGGTTTGCTTTCTTTTTCAGCTTCAACTATATCTTTTTTAAGTGGCATCAAATTTTTTGTATTATTTTTATTTATTTAGAAAAAATATTTAGAGAAATTATAATATTCTTTGGAGAAAACAGAACATTAATCATGTGCAAGCTTTTTCATAGTTTTGCTGTTTCTGATGTTGATGTTTTGTATAATTTCATGTTTTGAAGCTAGATTCAAATTTTTCATTCAATTATTGATTCTTATATGGTGACCAAGTTTTAATTTTCCCTTTTTATTTTTGTCAACATTATGTTACTTTGATTCTCCAATTTGATATCTCATTTTGCTTTTTATATGATTTCTAGCATACATGAACTCTTCATCATTATCAACTCAACTAATCGCGCCGAAAAGGATGGACATATTTGAGCCATTCCATCAATTGAGCATGTGGGAGGATAGCTTTAAAGTTGATCATAGCACCCTTAATTCAATTGCTTCCCCAATGTTGAAGATGAACATTAGTAGCTTGGAGAACAAGGTGAAATTAATCTCATAAATTTCTATTTTGATTTTAAGGTTATTGTTTTTTATGAAAATTTGTTGGTAATAATAGTCTTTTGAATTTTATTTGTTCAGTCTGAATATATTTCTCATGAATCAAGAGAACCTTCTGGAGATGATCAAGAAACTACTGAAGAACCTGTTCCTAAGGTGATAAAATAAGTTCGGTATAGCGAAAGTTGAAATAACGATATAAATTTAATACGAAAAAAATGAAATTGAATTTTGCCTTTTTCCGTCTCTAAACTTCTGTTGCTATTTCACTACTTGTGATTTTAATGTTTCTTTTTCCATGTTTCATTTTGATTATTGTAACATACTTTGATTATAGTTTTGAAATATGTATATGTAGGTGCTACGACGTCAAGCACAAAATCGCGAAGCTGCTAGGAAATGTCGACTGCGAAAGAAGGTTGTAAAAAGTGAATTTTATAAGAATGAAGTTACTAGTGTTTATGATCTGATTTGTAATGTTTTTTTTATTAACAGGCTTATGTTCAACAACTGGAAACAAGTAGATTAAAGCTTATGCAATTGGAACTTGAGATTGAGAAAACAAGAAAACAGGTTATACCAAATTAAAAACCATCATATTTATTTCTTTAATTTGATGTATATATTGTTTCATATATCATTCCAAGTATATATCAAAATTTATGCATGCAGGGTTTGTACAGAAGCAATTCATTTGATGTCAGTTATATGAGATCATCTGGAATAATAAACTCAGGTTAGTGATTTGTGATTCATAATTGTTGTTTTAAGATTCTTCAAAAGTGATCTTATCCTAGTTATCACTTTACTACTTTAGATGCTAATGTAGAGATTTAATGGCTTCTGTCTTTTGTGCTTTTGTATTTATTATAAAGATTAAATATATTTTTGGTTTTTTTTTTGTCTAAGTTCGTCTAGTAGATAGAATTTTACATTTTAAAATGAAAAAGGATGTATTGAGTCCGACTCCGGTCTCTGCATATTATATGTAATCGAGCTATGCACACAGGAATTTTTTTTTGTATTAACTCTCTGTTCTTAAGGGAAGGGAATTCCGAATAATTCAGAATTCAACTACGAGATATATGTAAAATCTGGCGCAAAATTGTTCTTATAAAAATTGAACTGGGTCCTCTTGAAACTTAAGGAGATTGCTTTCAGTCATTTTAATATATAATTTTTTGTAACAATATATTCATTATTTTAATTAGTCCTCTTAAATAAATATTAATGTGGGACACTTTTTCTTTCTTTATTGCATTATGAGATGCCATTTATTTCCCGATCACTGCTTTTATAGCTTGTGTGTGGAGTTGTGGATTTCTTTTTGAAACATGATATGATATATGGACACAAAATATTGACGCCATGAAATACACCTAGCTGGACCCAGATTTGCTGTAGCAAAAAAATCCCACAGTCACACAATCATGCATCGATGAACGTATGATTAAGATCAGACAGTTTAGATTTAAGCTCAATAATTTTATAATTGTCGGACAACAAAATTTAATCTGCTTTTTCTCGGTGTCCGATGGCCACCATAGTCGTGACTGCATGAAAGCGACCGGTTGAAGCAAATCCAATTTTCGCTACCTAGAATATGCTCGGAACACGGTGTCTAATGTTAAATTTTGAAGTCTAAAAAGCATTTCTGTTTTGTGAAGCAGGGATATCTTTATTTGAAATTGAATATGGACGTTGGATTGAAGAGCAAGATAGACAAAATGAAGAACTAAGAAATGCATTGCAAATTAATGTATCTAATCTACAACTTCATCTACTTGTTGAGAGTAGCTTGAATCAATACTCAAATCTTTTTAGAATGAAAGCAGAAGCTGCAAAGGCTGATGTTTTCTATTTAATCTCTGGCGCATGGAAATCACCGGTAGAACGCCTTTTTCTTTGGATTGGAGGATCTCGTCCGTCACAGATTCTAAATGTACGTCCCTATTACTTTCTGATTCTCAAAATTGTTTACATTTTATGTTCATTAGATGTGCAAAATAGGAGCTTCATGTAATTTTAAATCTGTTTAAAAAATTTCTGTTAATATAGTCTTGATCACTCTTTAGTATTGCGCGTTAAATTGTGAGGGTTGAAATAATGCCTCATGCATTCATTCTTTAGTATTGCGCGTTGTGTGCGATCACAATCAGTCACACATAGCAACATTGGTGGACACTGAATCAAGATGATACGATTCAGATTTCAGTGTAGATTCAATTACTTTATGACTGCGCACAATCCAAATCTAATTTCTATAGCGTCAATTGATGCATGTAGCACCTAGTGGAAAAAAGATCGACTTGGTTCGTTTTTATTTTCATAAAAATTAATAATATTATGGATACATTAATTAACGACCCTTTGTACTTTTTCTTACAGATCATCGTACCCAAGCTTGAGGCTTTAACTGATCAACAAATTGCGAGCATTAACAACCTACGATTATCCTCTCAGCAAGCCGAAGATGCTCTTTCAATAGGGTTGGAGAAACTCCAGCAAAGTATGATCCACAACATTCAAGCTGATCCCTTGGATTTCGGAAACTACGGATTTCAGATGGCTTCTGCCATGGACAAAGGAGAAGCAGTAGAAGGTTTTGTCATCCAGGTAACAAAAAAAAGTACAATGCGAGTGATTAGTCCTATATCAAACTTTCTACGCTTTTCAAAGTTTCAATAGATAAATTTATGTTTTGCTTCCTCTACAGGCAGATCACCTTAGGCAACAAGCTTTGTTGTACATGTCTCGTATCTTAACAATCGGGCAATCAGCTCGTGGCTTGCTGGCTATGGGGGAATACTTTCAACGTCTTCGCACTCTTAGTTTGTTGTGGACTGCTCATTCATGTGATCAATTCTACCCTACTCAACACTCAAATTGAGATTGAGTTGAGACCACTTTCAATCCTAAGTTTTATTCTTCATTTTTTAATTATTCCATATGTATATATATATTACTTATGAACAAGCTATAATGCTGCCAAGTACGATGAAGCAGAGTTTATATGATTTGTAGTAGTTCTCTTGAAAACAACTTGTACATAGACATTTTATCATCTTCTACATGAAGTTATGAACAATAAATTTGATTACATCTGGAGGTTCTGGGTTCGATCCTTAGCTCCATTGTAAACAAAAAAAAAACTAACTTAGGATGGTCTTATCCATATCCACTTAGGATGGGTGATCTGCGCCCACGAGCGTGGCGGGCACATTAAGTCCAGGGAACTCGCCCAGTACATTTATAATATTAGTTCTATAAGTTGGATCTTTACACTATTTTTTTTTTAGTGCTTCTTTAAACAAAACTGACTTCACTATTTGTAGTTTGCAAAAGACCACTATCAAGTTAATAACAAAAGCTGTAAACTATTTACTTTTGATTTGTAATGCATTGAGTTGTTTCTTTTTTAATTTAAAATTAAAATGGAGATTAACAACCTTAGTCATTATCAAGCTGAAACATAAAAGCAGAGTTGTTAAGCTCTCTCATATGATCATTTCTTAGTTATTTATCACTGTTTTTTTTATGTTTATATAGCTAGAAGGTTTAAATATGATTCTAGTCTTTACAATTATAGCGTTATTTTTGTTTAAATTTCTATAAGTTTTTTTGTTTGGATTTAGTCTTTGCGAAATTAATGTAACTTAAGAGATTAAAAGCAACAATTTTTGAATTTGTAAGAACTGAATTTAACCAAAAAAAAATTATGGGGAATACAAACAAAAAATACTATAATTGTATAGACTAAAACCATATTTAAACTAGTTATAAGTTCATATCTCTCTAAAAGCACAATAAGCTAGCTTATAGCTTATAAGATAAAAGCTATGTTTGGTAACAAATTTTAAAAAAGAGCTTATAGCTTATTTTAGTAGTGTTGGATATTTGAATTGGCCTCATTTTGCTAAAACAAATATACAAGCAAGATGTTGGACCAAATGTTTCAACATGTTGGTACAACCTGTGTACAAATTATTTGCGCGCGTGTTTTAAATAAGGAAAGCGCAATTTTCTAAAAGGAATCCACGTTTTCATTCTTGTGCGCCAAGGAGTGTATTTTTATGAAGAATCAGCGATGAGATATTTTCCTAAAGATGTTCAGACATTTTAGCAAACTTTATGTATGATTCTGATTCTTGAATAATAAGTGATCTAAGCCCATATGGTGTTCAGCCCGTTTTGCTTGGAGTATTTATATGAAGGACGAAAAACCTAGTAGGGTTATCAAAGCCGTCATTGAAGAATATGTTGGAACAAAATATGTGTTAATACACACCCTTAAGTTTTGATGATAACAAAGTATTAAATGGACAATTGATGGTACTAATGTTTAAATTAAGTGCAGGAGAATTTAACGTTTAATCAAGAGCACACTTAATTTAAACTCTAGTGAAACCAATGGAAGTCTGAATATTTAGACTCTGAAAGAGTTCAGATGCTACAACGTGGTCAGAAGCTATACAAAGTTCAGAAGCTCAAAGTAGATCAGAACGTCTGAAGCTGTTCAGGGACTCAGAGGAGTTCAGAAGCTCAAGGATGTTCAGAGGCCTACAAGAGTTCAGAGGCTATCTGCTAGTCATAAGTCATTCAGAGGATGAAGACGTTCAGAAGCTGAATTACGAAGGACTATTAGAGGCCAACCATTCAAAGACCAATCAGACTCCAAGTTATCAAAGGTTCATCAGAAGCAAAGGAATTCCCAGTCATCAGAGGGCTACATCAACTACAACTTATCAAGCCTGATGACTTGTTCTAAGGTCAACTAAATTGTAACGGTCACAAAGGATGTGATCCCTCTCTCTAGGAGCTAGTTGTACCTTATAACTGTACTATTGGACATACAGCAAAGGTGAAGCTTCTCTGCAAAGGAAGACGTGGCTTTACTCAACGGATCTTCAAAGTCTACAGCTGTCCAAGTTACAACGGGAATTTCTCCAACGTCTCAATGTCTTTCTCAACTCATATAAATATGCCAAAGAAAGAATTGATGACTAGCGCTCACCATTAGATAAAATCTCTCAGAAGAAAGTGAGAATTTGCATTGTAATAGATAATATCTCTCAAATGCAGTGAGCATAGAAACTAGCTTAGAGCCTCTGAAGTTATTATGTTTGTAATAAGTCTTAAGCTCTTAAGTTAGTAGTAAGTCTTTTGCTTAGTGTAGAAGCAAGAAAGTCTTCTGCTTAGTGTAGAAGCACGTAAGTCTCAATCTTAGTGATTAGAGCAGTGAAGTCTTGAGCCTGAGTGCTTGAGCAAGGAAGCCTCTGATCTTGTGTGATCAGAGCAAGGAAGTCTCTCTCTCTTATGTGACTTAGAGCAGGAAGTCTCAAGCTTGTGTGCTTGAGCAAGGAAGTCTTTGATCTTGTGTGATCAGAGCAAGGAAGTCTCTATGTCTTGTGTGACTAAGAGCAGGAGCTTGTGTGCTTGAGCAACTATTGTAATCCTCGTGATTATAGTGAAACTCTCTTGGAAACAAGGGGACTGGAGTACTCTCAATTTGTGAGGGGAACCAGTATAAATTGTTGTGTGTTCTTCTCTCTCTCACTCTCTCATTTACTCCTTCATCATTCATAACACCATAAGTTAATTGTGTGAATAATCCGCTGTGCTTTAAAGACTCTGAAAAGATTTTAAATATCTTGGAAAGTTTTTAAATATCCAATACACAATTCAACCCCCCTTCTTGTGTTTTCTCCACGCACCTTCAATTGGTATCAGAGCTCCGGTTTTGTTGGTAAATCACTTAACCGTGAGACAGTCAAGATCCAAAGGAGAAAACCTCCATGGCTCAAAACATGGATGAGTGGAAGCAGAAGCTACATCAACAAGTTGCTGATCTTAGCAAGAAATTTGAAGATGAACTGAGCTTAAATGAAGATCTGAGTAACAATCAAAATCCTTCCACATCAGGGGCTAATCAAACTTCTAGTATTGGTTCTACAGCTACTACTATGTGCCTCATCAATGATGATAATGAAAGCATTTAGTGGGCAACAGTAAATGGCCTATTGGATCCATATGAGGAGTATAGGATGGAGGAAAATGAGAGCATTGAGAAAATGAACATAAGGTTTCAAGCTATCACAAGCAAGCTTGAAGAGCACAACAACAAACTCAGCAACAAAGAGCTTGTAAGCAAGTTGCTGAGGAGTTTGCCTCTGAATTGGAATGATATTCCACATTCTATAGAGGAAACTTAAGACATCAATTCAATGAGTCCTGAATCATTGATTGATTTACTCAGAGTCCATGAATTGGCTCTGAAGGATATGCAAGAGTTGAAACGTGAAGAAGCAGAAGCAGCAAGGAAAGGAAAGCAAGCATTGGAGCATGAAGATCTTGTTGAAGAACCTGATGAAGAGTATCTTAAAAGGTTTTCAAGAAAAATTCAAAGATGGTACATCTTCAAGAAGAATGGAGGAAGACTAGCTAAAGGAATGACAACATGGGATGTACTAGACAACTTCACTGAAGATGAGTCTGAAAGAGCACCAAGAGCTGAAGGATCAAGTTCTGAAGATGGCTCAGACTCTGAAGACTCAGGCTCTGATGAAAAGTCAAAACCCGAGAGCAAAGAAAGTATCCAGAGAACAATAAATCAGGTATATTCTAGTCTTTCCAAAGCTAAATTGATCAAGCATCTTAATAAGACCTTACTTAAACTCTCTAATAGTCAGCAGAAGTATAAAAAGCTTAAAGCAGACTATGAGAATTTAAGTAAGCAAGCAAATCACTCTGAAGGTCTTGAACAAAAAGATTTTATCAAAACCAAAGACCTTGAAAATGATTTTGCTATATGTTACAAACCCCTTGAGCACTCTCTAGTTCTCAAAGAGTACTGTAACATCAATGCTGATCAAAATAAAATTGTTTCCATGCTTTGCAACCTTAAGACCAACAATACTAATGGGATTGGATACTCTAGTAGTAAAACATTAGAGGAACCAAGCTCATCAGTTATTGATGGAAGCTTCTCACTTCCAAATCTTTACACTACATTTGTATCTGATAGCACTCAGATGAAACAAATGGAGGATGAAGATTTGGCAACTTACAGTCTAGGACCCTCAAGCAAGTGGGTACCAAGAGACAAAATTGTTTACTTGATTGCAGGTGAAACTAAGACTCTGAACCTTCCAATCACATGGATGCATGTGACTGTGAATGGAAGAAGAGCAGTTGTGCATAGAAGGCACATTCTTGAAGAGTCAGATGGAGAAGAAGATGAGATGGAGTACATAAGGAGCAGGAGGAAGTATGAAGACCTAGAAGCATGTATTGAAGATGACAACAACTCAGTGTGGTGGAGTGATTGCTCAGGCTATGACTCTGACTACACCTAATCAAGAAAGCTTCAATGCAAGGTAAGTATGCTTAACTCCTGAATGACATATTCAGAGGAATAACTCTCAAAGGTTGAAAATGTCTTCTTAGGATACACAGTGTTCAGTACTAAAAACCTTGACAAATCCTGTCTGAACATATTTTCTTGTATCCTGAAAGACTTGTTTTTCAGCCTCTGAAGTTCTTCAGGTTTCAGCATCTGAAGAATCTCAAACTCTGAGAAACGTGTCAACCTCTGACGGATAAGCCTCTGAATACAAAATGAATTGGAAACGTTTAAGTATTTTTACTAAAACGTTTTGGCGCTAATTAGACAACACGTACACACCTTCTGATTGGTTTGAGGCAGCTAATGATGGTTTACTCTCTCGCTTAATTTGTTTTACTGTGTTAAACAAAATCATTTAAATACTTGCATACCTTACATTATCTCATTCCATTCTGTTGTCTTCAACATCTCTTGAACCAAAACTCTCTCTCTATCTTTAGAAAAAACTCTTCACCCTAACCGTCTGTAATGGCATCTGCTTCTACATCTATCTCAGACTCCTTGTTCACTTTTCCTAAAGACCTTCCGATCAACACCATCGCCTGCAAATAAATGTTTTCTACAGATTTATCTCTTAAGATGGAGGGAAAATCTTTGAACTTGGTTATGGAACAACCAGTGGACTTTGATAGTTTGGAAAAGAATCAGTTTGATGTTCTAAAGTTCTTCTCTGATCATAAAGGAAGCTCTAGATACATGAATCTGTTAAATGGTCCAATCTATCCTTCTCTGGTAAAAGATTTCTGGATAAGAAGCAAGGTGAAGACAGTTGAAGATTATGATAAGGAGCTAGCTACAAGAAGAGAAGAAAGGGCTGAAAATGAAGATAAAACTCCTGAAGAGTGAGGTTTAAGAATCATTGAGGAAGATGAGGTGCATTCTGTTGTGTGTGGCTTTGAAGTAATTCTCACTGCTTCAAACTTAGCTAAAGTGCTATCCATTCCAAATGAAGAATTTCACTACACCTGTGGTCACAAGAAAGCAATGAAGTCTGAGTTTCTAAAGATCATAACAAGACTGAGTTACATCAAAGGAAAAAGCTGTGAAAGCGACAAGTTAGAAGATCTGAAGCCCACTTAGAGAGTATTAGCCAAAATAATGTTAAGTTCCATATTTCCTAGCAATGATGACTCTGACAAATTGTCATTGGATCTTAGGCATTTTGCTTATTTTCTCTCTAGGAAATATAACTTAAATTGGGCTGAATATATCTTCAAACACCTTTGCAAAGCAGTATTAAGTACTCAGAATCAGGACAAGCCCATTGTGAATGTCATCTACCCTAGGATACTTAGTGAGATCTTCTATCAATATGGGGTGATTGACATAATCAAAGCTGCGGGTCATGACTGCTTGTTAAGGGAAATCAGAGCCTCCACAGTATCTGTTCATACCTTTTCTCACATGAACTTGCTGTCAGGACATGAAGTTCAACCCTCAGATCCCTTGGTGCCTCAGTCTCACTCAGGACCTTCCTTGGTGAAGAAATACAACATTGATATACCTACTACCTCTAGTAGTATTGTCAATCAGTACATTCAACTACTAGAAAGCTTAGGGGAAGGGTTTGAAATTGAAGAGGAAGAAGTGAAGAAAAAGAAAAGAAGGACAGATGAAGCTGCAAGTGAAGAAAGACATTCATACTCAAAAGGACACAGAGAGGGATCATCCTGAATCCTCTGCAGCAAGAAAAATATTGGGCAAAAACCTTTTGGAAAGGTTAGTCTCAAAAATGAATGATCTGAATGTATCTCTTAAGACAGTCTTAGAAGTGATCAAGGCAATCAATAACTCTTGAAGAATTCTGTCTATAGAAGTGTTATTAGAATGTTTGAAGGCAAAGTGGACAAGCTTATGAGAATGGTGAAAAAATAGATGCTAATCAGAAAAATATCTTGATAACCCTAACTTCCATCTTTAGACAACCTCAACATTAGGATTATCTTGATTTTATCTATGATTTCATTAACTGATCAATATTTTGATAGAATAGAGTGTATATGGCCATATAATTTTCAAATCTGTAATAAATCTATTCTGATTATTCACCATGCTTATATAAATGTTTTGATAAACATGATTGTTTTATTTGCCAAACAAACATATCTTGGACATTCAATACTTCAAACTCTTGAGCTCTTATAAAATTTGATTTTCAATAAGTACAATATAAGGTAGTCCTAAGAGATTAAATTACATAACAAGACAAGAATCCGTAACAAGAAATAAAAGTTAAACAAGCCTAAGTAATGAACTTTGTTTCATTAAGAACATAAGTTTTGGATTACATATAATGTTTTCCCAAGGATTATCTTCTGGTTGCTTCAGAGGCCATATTTGAAGGTTGCACGCCTAAAGTATGACCTTTGCAGAGGGGAAAAGTTGAGGCTTTTGGCTGAAAACCATCTAATCAACTAGCAGTCCTTCTTGAAGAAACCGAATCAGATGCATCAGTTTGGTTTTCTTCAAGAAAAGACTCTAGCCCCTCGAAAGCCTTGAATATCAGTTTGATTTTCTTCAGGAAGATATGTCTTCAGAACTTAAAACAGTCAGAGTCCAAAGATTTCTCTTCAGACTCTGAACTGAGTTCTTCTGTGACAGACACTGGTTTTGTTTCCATTGGTTTCTTCTTATGTTTTCTCCTATCTTGACTAACTCTCAGTGAAACTACTTTCTTCTTCTCTGAGCGTTTCATTTTTTTTCTCTCAAGAGATCTATCAATAACCTAAGATTATTTTGTGTGAGTAAAATGACTAGGTATCTCTCTCCTTTTATAAGCATAATTCAATGGCCGAGTATTAAATGTGTTCAACCACTCCTGATTTGACGGCATTGAAAATTGAATTTCTATTAATTGCTTATATTACCTTTTTGATAATGACAAAAGGGGGAGAAAGAATATTGGTAAATCAATTGATGGAAGAAGCGAAATTACTTGGCTTTTTAGGGCCTTGTAGTGCTTCAGAGAGAGAACGTAGGAGAGTGGTCAAAATAGTAGCATGAGGTACATGCTGTGTTATGACAATCTGATCTTTGAGGATTTCAAAATATTGTACTAAAAGAGCTCTGAACTGTTTTCAAATTTTTGTTCAGACTCTGAGCTATTTTTTTAAAAAAGATTTTTTAAAAAGCTCTGAACTGTTTGAAAATAGTTTGAACTCTGAAGCTGTTAATGATAACCATCAGAACCAAGTGTGTATGTAGAAGTCTTTAAGCGTCTCTGATCCTATTTTGTCATTCAATTTAAATATTGCTTCATCTTGCATCTGCATTAAGGGCTTAATTTTCAAGGAGAATGCATTTATTAATTGAAGTTTATTATTCATAGTTAGTTCTTGAGTAAGGGTGCAACTTTACTCAAAGATTATCATACTTTGGAAAGAAGAAGCTTGCAAACCTTGTTCTTTACATAGTGAAATATGAATAATTTAAGTCATATAATAAAGTATTTCTGAAACTGATTAAAATTAACTATGGATACAAAATAGGGGGAGCTTACAAACCTAACCCTATGGGTTATCAGACTTAGGGGGAGCTTGCAAAACTCAGAAGCCTAATGTCAACATAGCTGATTTTTATCAACAACAATTGTATTTAATACTTGTGTTTGTCATCATCAAAGAGGGGGAGATTGTTGGAACAAAATATGTGTTAATACACACCCTTAAGTTTTGATGATAACAAAGTATTAAATGGACAATTGATGGTACTAATGTTTAAATTAAGTTGCAGGAGAATTTAACGTTTAATCAAGAGCACACTTAATTTAAACTCTGGTGAAACGAATGGAAGTCTGAATATTTAGACTCTGAAAGAGTTCAGATGCTACAACGTGGTCAGAAGCTATACAAAGTTCAGAAGCTCAAAGTAGATCAGAACGTCTGAAGCTGTTCAGGGACTCAGAGGAGTTCAGAAGCTCAAGGATGTTCAGAGGCCTACAAGAGTTCAGAGGCTGTCTGCTAGTCATAAGTCATTCAGAGGATAAAGACGTTCAGAAGCTAAATTACGAAGTACTATTAGAGGCCAACCATTCAAAGACCAATCAGACTCCAAGTTATCAAAGGTTCATCAGAAGCAAAGGAATTCTCAGTCATCAGAGGGCTACATCAACTACAACTTATCAAGCCTGATGACTTGTTCTAAGGTCAACTAAATTGTAACGGTTACAAAGGATGTGATCCCTCTCTCTAGGAGCTAGTTATACCTTATAACTGTACTATTGGACATACAGCAAAGGTGAAGCTTCTCTGCAAAGGAAGACGTGGCTTTACTCAACGGATCTTCAAAGTCTACAGCTGTCCAAGTTACAACGGGAATTTCTCCAACGTCTCAATGTCTTTCTCAACTCATATAAATATGCCAAAGAAAGAATTGATGACTAGCGCTCACCATTAGATAAAATCTCTCAGAAGAAAGTGAGAATTTGCATTGTAATAGATAATATCTCTCAAATGAAGTGAGCATAGAAACTAGCTTAGAGCCTCTGAAGTTATTATGTTTGTAATAAGTCTTAAGCTATTAAGTTAGTAGTAAGTCTTCTGCTTAGTGTAGAAGCAAGAAAGTCTTCTGCTTAGTGTAGAAGCACGTAAGTCTCAATCTTAGTGATTAGAGCAGTGAAGTCTTGAGCCTGAGTGCTTGAGCAAGGAAGCCTCTGATCTTGTGTGATCAGAGCAAGGAAGTCTCTCTGTCTTGTGTGACTTAGAGCAGGAAGTCTCAAGCTTGTGTGCTTGAGCAAGGAAGTCTTTGATCTTGTGTGATCAGAGCAAGGAAGTCTCTATGTCTTGTGTGACTAAGAGCAGGAAGTCTTGAGCTTGTGTGCTTGAGCAACTATTTTAATCCTCGTGATTATAGTGAAACTCTCTTGGAAACAAGGGGACTGGAGTACTCTCAATTTGTGAGGGGAACCAGTATAAATTGTTGTGTGTTCTTCTCTCTCTCACTCTCTCATTTACTCCTTCATCATTCATAACGCCATAAGTTAATTGTGTGAATAATCCGCTGTGCTTTAAAGACTCTGAAAAGGTTTAAATAACTTGGAAAGTTTTTAAATATCTAAAACACAATTCAACCCCCTTCTTGTGTTTTCTCCACACACCTTCAGAATAGCATTCTAGGGTTTTGAGTCATGTATTGTTTTGTGAGCCTTTCTTGTATTCTATTGATGCAAGTTTAGGACATTGTGTTATTGAGTTGTAAGTTTGTTAGTTACTCCTATAAACTTCTAAGTACGGAGGTAACTTGTTGTCTTGAAGTGTGTCTTCGCAAACATTGTTGTTTTTACTGTATTCACTGTGAGTGATAGTTGGAGGTGAGATGAGATCTCATACTTAGGAGTTCCTAGGTAGAAGTTGCACAAGTAGGTGTCTAGGATATAAGTTGTAAACGGGGCGTTTACTGAGGGCTTAGATCTAACACTACATTAGTGGATTTCCTTCCTGGATTGGTATCCCCCAGAGTAGGTTCGTTTATGCCGAACTGGGTTAACAAATCATTTGTGTTCTTTATTGTTTTCTGTCATTTAAATTATATTCACTGCTACTTCGTATAAGGTTGGAACATTGGTTACAACACTGTGTTCATAGAAGTGTTGGAACACTGTATTCAACATTAGTTCCTGGACGTGCCAGATTTCAAGTAGCTTATAGCTTTTTTTTCAAACGCAATTTCAAGTAAATTATGACATTATAGCTTATAGCTTATGATTTTCTCTTCCAACTTTACCCTTGCCATTTTACTTGAAAAAATTAAATATTAATTAAACATATCTTTTTTACATCATTTCATATCCACAAGCTAGTTCAACTACTAATTTTACTAAACACTACAAATGCAATCAACTAGCTTATTCGCAGAAGTTAAAAGTTAGTTTATAAATTATTCGCTATAAATTCATCTGCTATGAACTAGTTTATAAGTTATCGGTTATTTTTTACCAAGCAAAAGACTCAGTGTTGTGTATCTAAGGATATGACTTGATTACTAATGAAAGATTTAAGAAGAGAGTTATACGGAGATGGAATGTTTGAATTACTGCATTCTCAACATAATACTATCCGGTATACGTTTGCAATGACGTACTCTTTGACCATAGATGAAGACCTAATCAACAAAAATTAAAATAGGTGAAGACAAAATATGTCAACTACAATGACTTACTCAAAATAAATTTGTGTATTTTGTAGTATTTTGTGGACTTGTTAAAGTAATCAACCCATACATAACGAGGAAACACCCAAACTTTGAAAAGAAGAAAGGCAACTGATGGGTCAAACTAGACGGCGTGTATGAGACAGACAAATTTCATTTCTTGTTCCCCAAGCCTGCCTATATATATCAAAAGTCTATAAATATACAAATTACTTTCATCTTTCTTCTCACTTCAAAATCACTTTTGATTATCATTCATAAATTTCAACTAACTAACTAGGCATGGCATCAGTAGGATATGGACTCGCTGAAACATACGTGATGCAGAAGATGTACAAAGAAAAAATGAAGAAAATAGAACAAGAACAAAAACAAGATATCAAGCAAATTATTGGTACAAACACAAAGGGTTCTATTGACAAAACATCAAGTGGCTGTTTCATGTGGTTTCCTAAACATCAACATAGGAAAATTTCTCGGATATCAGATTCCAATGACTCGTAATTAAGCTGAAATTTCTAGTTCCTGGTTGAAGCTATTCATGAGCATAGGATATAGTATTGATTTTCATTTTCTGTTATAAAGATTACTTCATTCATTCATTTAATTTTTCATCAATTGTTTGTTTTTAGTTGCTTAACTAACAACTTTGTTAGTAGTTTTTATATTTTCTGCATTGTATATAGAACACAAGAGGTCATCTTCCTAATCTCTTTGCGACAGATTTTACAATTCATATCAATCATATTGAGTTATATTTAATTAGAATTGTGTTATGGTTCTATAATCAAGTATGAACTCTAATTATCTTATATTTTCGATGTTCTCATGTTCATAAGTCACTCCAATGTTTCCAATGTTCATAACTCTCCCCAAGCAGGCTTAATCCCTTCTTCCCCTGGATTATTCTAGCAGAGTGGTTAGGTTAGGTTCCCAAAGTGCTTAATTTTCAAAGTCTCCAACAAGTAAGTCCTAATTACTCCACAAGAACAAGATGTTCTCATCAATCAGAAAAATGCTCCAAACTGATTAGATTATATATAATCAGATCACAGTACCGATTTAATAGTAGTAATACTATCAGCTTTCAATGGATTCACCAGTCATTCAAATCAAGGCCAACCTTGCAAATGAGACCATGGTTTTAAATTGCAGTTACAAGCCATTTATATTTTTGGTAAAACGCCGAAAGATTTAACCGATATAAATTGCAGTTACGAGCCATATTATCTAGACTTTTTATGAGGAACAATTTGAAAAAATCACATAGACTAAGGAAACACATGTAAATAGTTATTTTTACTTAATACTCCATAAATTTAAATGTATTCCTTGAATACCCCTATTTAATCATTCTTAATTTTACAAACTTACTTACTTTTAAGATTTTCTCTCATAATAAATAAGGTCACAAATGAAATTAACATCCAATACACTTAAATATTGGTCAAAGTTTCTTATAAAAAAAACCAAATTAATTATTGTTTCAATTTTGAGAACTGCAATTTGAAACCATGTTATAATTTTTTTTCAAATTTACAAAAAATCAAGTTTGCCTCACTCAATTACTTATACTTTTTTCAAGCGTATCATTGCTTTTGTAGCTTGTGTTTTCAAAAAAATTGGTCTTTGTTATTTTGTGAAGCAGGGTTATCTAAGTTTGAAACTGAATATGAAAGTTGGGTTGAAGAGAAGATAGACAAAATCAAGTACTAAGAAATGCATATGATATTCAACTTAATCTACTTGTTGAAAGCAGCTTGAACCAGTACTCACAGCTCCCAAATATACTACCTCCGTCCCAATATATAAAAAAAAAAAAAAAAATTACTTTTTCATGTCCTAAATTATATGCAAAAAATTCAACTTTTATCATTTTTAAGATTTACTTTTACATATTCTCTTAAAATTAAATGCAAATTGTATATAATTTACTCTCTATCTTCTTTTCTTCATAATTAGTAACTAACAAAATTTTTTTTACATAATCAATATCCACTCTGCAAATTAAGAATATATGACATCTAATCGTTGATAATTGGTTTAAATATCATTTGAAGATTTTAGATTTGTATTTAAAATAAAATAATAACATATTTAAGATTTATATTTTTGAATATAATATTTTAAGATTTGTTTATTTAATTAAAAATATGTTTTGTATTAGAATTTGTTGCTATATTTTTTGAACAAAATTTATTCCTATAGTTAAAGATTGATTCCTTCCTATAGTTAAAGATATGTTTATGAAATATACTTTATATTATAATTTAGCTTTATATATAAAGTTATAGAGCCTTGAATAATGAAGTGGAGAGCGACTCAGAGGCTTCTCAAACAAATAATGAAGTGGAGCACATTGAACCAGATCAGAGACTTGATGTTGACATGGTGGTTGGGAACTTAGTGGATGAACTAGTGGAAGATGACGATGTCGAGATTCAAGAGAACCTTGGTGATCACCACACAGAAAAGCAAGATAATATCCTTTTGGCTAAGGAGGGGATTGCTGAGAAGGAGATGCCGTATGACCACTTGTCGAGCCCTTCAGGCGACACTGATGTAGTTGCTACTTCGATGCGCTTAGACGTTCAAGGGGATTACAGAGCTAGAGATGTGAGGAATAGTCATTCTATGCTAGAGTCAGAAGCACAGGGTAGTTCTTCTTTTTGTAAACCTGTTGATGGGCTCAAAATCACCGATGGAGTTGGGAGGCATGAGGGGCCTAACCCGAATCCGCCCCGTCACAATCGTACAAATTCTTTCCCTCTAGGTGCAAATCGCTCTGTTTTGTCGGGGCCTTGGAGTTTGGACTGGCTGAATGGCCTTAATCAAAGGGATGTTGGGGTTATTTTCACTGCAAGTAAGAGGTTGCAGAAGGGAGGACATCCTGGGGCTAGGCAACAAAAGGAGGGGAAATAAGATCTCAAGAGGACAAAAGCAGGTGGGTTGCTCCGGCATTCGATTCATAGCCTCAAAAAGTAGCTAGGCTTCCAAGTAAGGATCGTAATGAGGTGTTACATGTCCTTACGAAGAATGTGCACCGTCGTAGGGGAGGGAAAGATAGTTACCGGTCGGGTGACCTGCGTCATCGACCGCCTTCTGAGGAATCCACATCGTCAGCCTCGGTGAATAATGATTGGAAGCATTGGGTGGTTATGCAGGGCGATCACGAGGCGACAAAGGACGATGTACGGGGGTTTGGGAAAGCTTTAGGGTTGAGGTTTAAAGGAAATAGCGAGAACAAGTTCAGTGTGCTTCCTCGGACGCGAAAGGATAAACAAGTGACGCCAGGGCAGGCGTAGGGGAAGGGGGCTTCAAAGGAGAAGGAATGTTAGGACCGGTTTTTTGTGGATTAGGGTTGGTAAGTGTGTGTGATGAAGATTATCTCGTGGAATATTAGGGGTTTGGGTGGTCTTGAGAAGAGGAAGGAGGTTCGTAGGATGGTTGGGGATCAAAAACCTCTGTTTCTTTGTCTTCAAGAAACTAAATTGCATACGTGCGACGTTTTTCTTTGTTCGGCCCTTTGGGGTACTTCTCCTCACGATTTTTCCTATCGCCCATCGGTAGGGGCGTCGGGAGGTCTCTTATCTATTTGGGACTCTTCTGAAGTGGAGGTATGGTCGACTGAGAGTCGCAAACATGTTCTGTGGTGCAATGGGCGTTTCATTAAGTCAGGTGAGGAGTTTTATGTGGCAAATGTTTACCCGCCATGTGACGTTGGAGCAAAGCTAAGACTCTGGGACTCGCTCTCTCTTCGAATTCAGTCTCTGGAGCGGCAGAGGGTGTGCGTCTGTGGGGATTTTAATGCTGTTAAATGTATAGACGAGAGACTCTCAGTGAGGGGTGTGCACAGTACCTCGGATCATATTCCTTTCAATCAATTTATTGATGATAACACTCTGGTTAACCTTCCGCTGAGTGGGCGTAAGTTTACGTGGTTTAAAGGGGATGGCCTCTCTATGAGTCGCCTTGATAGGTTTCTTCTCTTTGAGGATTGGTGGTTGACATGGCCCAACTGTATGCAGGAAGCTAGGATGCGGGGTGTTTCTGATCACTGTCCTATTATTCTGTCAGCCGATGAGGAAGACCGAGGACCCCGTCCTTCGAGGATGTTAAAATGTTGGACTCTTGTCCCAGGCTACAATTTATTTGTGAGAGATAAGTGGACCTCCTTTCAGGTCAATGGTTGGGGTGGCTTTGTGCTTAAAGAAAAACTTAAGATGATCAAGGCAGCTCCTAAAGATTGTCACACGAATCACACTCAGAATTTTCCCAGCCGGATCGATGCTCTCAAAGTCCGGCAATCATGCCTTGATCAGAAGGGGGAGGAGGACGTTTTGACTGAAGCAGAGTTAGAGGAAATGCATGGGGTGACGTCTGACATACACTCTTTAACTCGGTTGCATGCTAGTGTTTGTTGGCAGCAGTCTCCATCTTTGTGGCTCAAGGAAGGGGACGCAAACTCCAAGTATTTTCACTCGGTTTTGGCTTCTCGTAGGCGAGGAAACGCCATATCTTCTATTGTAGTGGATGGAGTTTATGTGGAGGGAGTGTCCTCTATTCGGCAGGCTGTGGTTTCGCATTTTGCTTAGTTAAACCCTTCAGGCAGGATGAAGTGAAGGCTGCCGTGTGGGATTGTGAGAGCAACAAAAGTCCAGGACCTGATGGGATTAATTTTGGGTTCATTAAAGATTTTTGGCCCGAAATGCAGGGGGAGGTTATGCGCTTTATAATGGAGTTTCATCGGAACGGCAAATTGACCAAAGGCTTAAACTCTACCTTCATCGCTATGATACCTAAAGTTGACAGTCCCCAACGTCTAAATGACTTTCGGCCCATTTCGCTTGTGGGATGCCTTTATAAGATTCTGGCGAAGGTTTTAGTGAATAGGTTGCGCCTGGTGATAGGTAGTGTGATTTCCGAGTCTCAGACGGCGTTTGTAAAGGATAGACAAATCATCGACGGTATCCTCATTGTGAATGAGGTGGTGGATGAGGCGCGCAGGTCTAAGAAGGAGCTTATGCTTTTTAAGGTCGATTTTGAGAAAGCCTATGATTCGGTCGATTGGGGTTATCTGGATGCTTTCATGGGAAGAATGTATTTTCCATACTTGTGGAGGAAGTGAATAAAAGAATGTGTTTATACGGAAACAGCGTCGGTTTTTGTTAATGGTAGTCCAACAGACGAGTTTCCTTTTGAACGAGGTTTACGACAAGGGGATCCCCTATCTCCTTTTCTTTTCCTGTTGGCTGCTGAGGGTTTGAACGTCTTGATGCAGACTATGGTTGAGCGTAATATTTTCATTGGGTATAGCGTCAGTGAGGTTGAGCTGATTTCGATATCGCATCTCCAGTTTGCCGATGATACGCTCTTGTTAGGGGCTAGAAGTTGGGCTAACGTTCGTGTGTTGCGAGCTGTCCTTATGTTGTTTGAGTCCATGTCGGGTCTGAAGGTTAATTTCAATAAAAGCATGTTGGTGGGGGTTAATATCCATGAGTCCTGGTTAGGTGAGGCTGCGTCTGCTTTGCGTTGTAGAGTGAGAAAGATTCCTTTCATTTACATTGGCCTTCCTGTTGGGGGGGATCCCCGACGTCTGGTTTCTGGGAACCTGTGGTGGCTCGTCTAAAGAACCATTTATTAGGATGGAAGAGTCGTTTTCTGGCTTTTGGTGGTCGTCTGATTTTGATTAAGTCTGTTTTAACCTCTTTGCCTGTCTATGCTCTTTCCTTCTTCAAAGCTCCCTCAGGTACTATTTCTTCCATTGAATCTATTTTGATTAAAAAAAAAAAATTTTGGGGGGGGCAGTGAGGTGATACACCTAAAAATGTGCTATTTATTTAGTTAAAATACTATTATATTTCAATTATTTTTATTTCAATTTCGAACTTTTATATTATGAATCGTTACTAAATGCTCATATTTTATAAACACAGATGAAAATTTATAAAATTGAAGAAAGGAGCGAAAACGGACCAAAAAGACACAAAAAGGGGCTGCAAATAGCAGCCCACTACAAACAAACAAAGTTGGCGTCCGCCAGGCCTACCCAAAGCGCCCGCCAGCCCATGATGAAAGCTAGCTGGCGTCCGCCAGCCAATCATAGAGCAAGGCATGGATCACCACATATTCACGTGAAGAAGAAGAAATGATCCTGGCGCACGCCAGGATCCAATGGTCCATATTTTCAGCCGCTAAGTCCCACATCGGGCAATTGTAACTTTTGGTTTTCAATATTTTAGTGTAAATAGGTCCCTTTTTCCCTCTTACAAAACACACAACTTTGAACAGCTGACTAGTAAAACGAGCACACCACTCGTATAGTCGGTTGGAGAAGGAGTACTCAAGCCTTTGCGGGAACTCCTTCTCATAAGTTGTAGTAGTTTAAAGTTTTTTTATTTTGTACCGGCATTATACTCGGAGTTTATTCAGGTTCTTATTTCTTTTTATTTTCTTGTTTTATTTTCTTTATTGCTTTTATTTATTTATGCTTTATTTATTTATTTGTTTTATGTTTTTATTTTCTGCTTATTTATTTATTTTGTCTTTAGTTTTAGTTTTAGTTATGTCTAGCTAATTTAATATTGCTAGGATGCGTAATTAGGAGTTAGTAGGAGTTCGATAGTTAGTTCGCGCGCCGCTTTTTAACGAGTTTTCCAAAAGCAGTTTTTATTTTAACGTCTATAATTTGTCACGAGAGTGAGAATTAATTAAAGTAGGATCGAAACGGAGAGAGCATGAGATTTCTACTAGATAGTAAAAACTGAACATTGATTCTGATTCGGAAGCACACCACTTAGGATTAGAGTTAATTAAATTATAATTGGTTTTCAAAAAGTACTTTATTAGCGGATGCGGTAACGAGAGTTAAGCATCACCTTTAGAATCTACAACACTAGTCAAGATTTGCGAGAGCTAAGATTGGTGTTTTTAAATCAATATAGTTTCGAGAACTATTCTTTTTATCAAAGCGCGAATTAAGTATTGAACCCTACGAAACAACTAAGAGCTCATCCTAGTAATACGCTTTATTAATCTTTAAACCCAAAAATACTTTCTTTTATTTTATTTTTAAAAAATCCTAAAATATAAACCCTCTTATTTACTATTTAGCCTTAGATTTACAACGTAACATTAGATAACGGTAGGTCGACTATTGGTCTCTGTGGGATCGATAATCTTTTATAACTACACGCGACAAGGCTGTATACTTGCAGTCATGAACGTCCGATCAAGTTTTTGGCGCCGTTGTCGGGGACCAATTTAGTCGATATCGTAACTCCAGTGTTACACCGTAGAGACTAAGGCAATTTTATTTTCTTTTATTTTTTACTTTTATTTTAAATAGTTAGTTTGTTGCATGCCAAACACTTGCTCAAAAGGCGAAAGATTGGAACAACAAGTTAACGAGCCCGAACGCCTTATTAACATAAGACGTAGAACACAAGAACATCGTACTAGATACGAACTTCCCAATCCTAATATTCATATTCCCGAACAAGTAGTTGAACCAGAAATGGCTGAACTACGTCTGAATCGACCATTAAGGTCTTACGTTATTCCTTCGCAAGAAGAACCGCATAATAGCATCGTTGCCCCCGCTATTGAAGCAAATAATTTCGATCTTAAACCTTCATTGTTGTTAGCAGTACAACAAAATCAATTCTCTGGAAATCCCACGGACGACCCTAATCTACATTTTTCCATATTCTTGCAATATGCCGATACTGTCAAAGCTAATGGTATCAGTCCCGAAGCTATAAGACTTCGTTTATAACCGTTCTCATTACGAGATAGAGCTAGAGCTTGGCTCCAGTCTCTACAACCCAACTCAGTCACCTCGTGGAATGAGTTTAAGAAAGTCTTCTTAGCTAGATATTTCCCACCTAGCAAAACTGCTATGCTTAGAGCCCAAATTAATGGATTCAAACAAAAGGACAACGAGTCTCTTTTCGAAGCATGGGAAAGATATAAAGATATGATTAGGCTATGCCCACATCATGGACTTGAAGAATGGTTAATTATCCACACATTTTACAATGGTCTCATGTATAACACAAGATTGACCATAGACGCTGCAGCTGGTGGCGCACTTATGGATAAAGCCTTCAATGAAGCCTATCAGCTTATCGAAAGCATGGCTCAAAACCACTACCTATGGGGAAGCGAAAGAACAACCGTAGAGAAATCACAAACGAAAGGTGGAATGTACGAAATCAGCCACATAGATCAAGTCTATGCCCGATTAGATGCCTTAACGCAAAAGGTTGAAAACTTAAGCACCACACCCACAGCTACCGTAGCCGCTGCAAATCAAGATTGTGAATTGTGTGGAGCTCAAGGACATACTATCGCTGAATGTCAAGTTCTGACCGGAGTTTCCCAAGACCAAGTGAATTACACTCAAGGAAACCCATACTCAAAAAATTTCAACCCAGGCTTTAAGAATCACCCATACCTTTCATACAAAAGTAACAACGCTTTATATGCACCTTCTTCTGCACCACCGGGATATCAAAAACCTGCCTACCCTTCTCAACGCTCCTAGGAAGTCTAACCTAGAATTAATGATGGAAAACTTCATAGCTTCTCAAACTCAAATCAATAAGGAAGTTAAAAATCAACACATTCAAACTAGCGAGCAACTTAGGCAATTAACAAGCAAAGTAGACGTCATAGCCACACACAATAAATTGCTAGAAACCCAAATCGCGCAAGTGGCCCAACAACAAGTGTCGCGGTGATTTTTGGATGTCGAGTTATTAATTAACTTCGAATCGCAATTTAATATTCCACCACCGATCTTTAATTTATCCGAGGGAAAGGGAAAAAGTTCGAAAAACCCTATTTTTTTAGAGAACAAGGTTCGGGGGTTGGTTATACGAAGGGAAGGTACTAGCACCCTAAGTATCTATAGTACTCTATAGGAACCTCTTGTTTTTATTTCTAACTTTGCGCTTAATTTTAATTGCTTGGGAAAACGTATAAATATAAGAATTAAAGTGACGGAAAAAAGTTTAAAATGACGAAAAAGAAAGAAAAATGTTTTTGTTGATTTTATTGATTGGAGAGACAAGTCTCATGCCTACGTACCCGAGGGATCAAACCACCGTAGTTCGGGGTAAAAAGACGAGTAAATTTGTTTGTTTGATTTTAAAGTTTTTGGAAATGGTTTTAAAGACCAAAAGCCAAAAGTGGCAAAATGTGAGTTTGATTGATGCTAATTTGTGAAGAAAGTCTATATGGTTAAATTGATTGAGATTTGATTAAGAAATAAGATGCGGACACTTGTTTTAAAATCCAAGGTTTGTTGAGAAAAGTTTTGAGTGATAAAAGACACTTGGTTTAAAGTCCAAGGTTTTCGCATGATTAAAGATGTATGGATGAAGAAAATACACTTGGTTTAAAATCCAAGGTTTTTGGCGAGAAAAATGAACACTTGGTTTAAAATCCAAGGTTTTAGCGATGGAAGAAGCCATTGGTTTAAAATCCAAGGCACTTGGTTTAAAATCCAAGTTTGGTGATAAAAAGAGCACTTGGGTTAAAATCCAAGGTTTTCACGATAAAAGAGCAATTGGGTTAAAATCCAACGCCACTTGGTTTAAAATCCAAGTTTGAGATAAAAAGAGCACTTGGGTTAAAATCCAAGGTTTTTTAGGCGAGAAAAAGGGACACTTGGGTTAAAGTCCAAGGTTTTAGCGATAAAAGAAGCCATTGGTTTAAAGTCCAAGGCACTTGGTTTCAAATCCAAGTTTTACGATAAAAAAGGACACTTGGGTTAAAATCCAAAGTTTTCACGATAAGAACGCCGTTGGTTTAAAGTCCAAGTCATTTGGTTTAAAATCCAAGTTTGCGGTAAAAAAGACTCTTGGTTTAAAATCCAAGGTTTTTCGCGATAAGAAACGTTTGGTTTAAAGTCCAAAGTTTTGAAAAATGCTTGGTGATAAAATATTTTTGTGCTTGATGATGTTGAAAAGAAATTGTGTTGATATTTTTTGAAAGAGGTTTTGACCTCATTTTTGAGAATAAAGTGACTAACTATTTTTTGAAGAGGCGTTGACCTCATTTTTGAAAAAAAGAAAATAGGTAATGGTTACGCGCGCAAAATGAAACTAACATAAAATGTATTAACAATTAAACTAAGCGTGAAGACAATTCGCAATGATATTTTGATCAAAGCGACGTCTTTTCCCTCGGAATTTAAAATTACGCATATGGACGGAATGCGATAAAAAATAAATATGCATGAGATGCAATTTTTCATTTATGAGTACATTGACCTAGTCACACTCTAAAATCTTTGCAAGAAAATAAATATGAAATGATGCAAGAGAGGGGGTATGCTATGCATTTTTATTTAGAGTTTATATTTGGCTTATTTACATCCTGAATTCAAGAGCATAAGTAAATGGTAATTAATAAGCGATAAACACTCAATATTGTGATAATAATAATATTACAAAACTAAAGGTGAAAAAGGTAAATAAATGGATGTAATGAATAATATGATATGCATGGATAAATAACATAAATAAATAAATATGAAATTAAAAGATGAAAATAAGCCTCGACATCATGCTTTACAAGGCTGGAAAAAAAAAATAGCTAAAATAGCTTATGCCAAAAGCACTTATCTCATAAGCTCAAAATAAAATTAATTAACAAAATAAAAACATGAAATAATATTAACACTATCTAAATATCAAATAAATAGAAAAATAAATAAGCCTCAACATCATGCTTGATTGGCTAAAATAGCTTATGCCAAAAGCACTTATCTCATAAGCTAAAAAATAAAATAAAATAAAAACAGGGGGGGTGTGAACATGAAAACGAAATAAAAGGAGGGTGCACAAAGTAACAGAACAGTGAAGCCCAGCCCAAAAGGCCCATCTGCATGTAAACAAACAAAAAAAGGCAGGATTAGTCCTGGCCGTCCGATAGATCAGACGGCCCTGATCTAAATTTAAAAGGAAAAGATCTAAGCCATCTGATAGAGATTAGTGGCTGATAAGCGAGGGTGCACGGTGTGCTGCAATAGACACGCGCACACCGGATCGGGTTGGGATATAAATACCCCCAAACCCTAAAAAACACATTTTTCATCTTCTTCTCTCTCACCTCTTCTCTCAGCCGCCGCTGAGCTTCTTCTTCCTCCCTCTCTCGATTTTTTTCACACAAACCACAAAAACTCC
This sequence comes from Trifolium subterraneum, assembly GCA_951799995.1. NCBI lineage: Eukaryota > Viridiplantae > Streptophyta > Magnoliopsida > Fabales > Fabaceae > Trifolium > Trifolium subterraneum. The sequence goes on from OX637467.1 coordinate 27,874,704, forward strand.
ATTTTTTCAAAAATTTCCAACTTCAAACATTCATATAAACATCTCAATAATTCAAATCAAAACTCAAATAAACCAAACAAAACCCTATAAACTAGATCGAGTCAAACAAAATGGAAATGGAGAAAAAAATCAAACTTCGCTGCTTTTATTTCTTATTCTTCTTCTTCTATTCTTCTCGGTTTTGATTTGTGGAGAATGGGGATTTTCAATTTTTTTTGGTTTCTGTTTGATCTGGGTTTGTATTTGTTTATGAGTTTTTTTTTATCTTGGTTTTGCTTGAGCGATTTGATTCGGTTTGGGACCGGTTATGGTTTTTGAAGATTTTGGTTCTGATTTGATCTTTGTTTTTCGTTTCTGATTTAATGAAAAAAGGGAAGGATGTTTATTTCGTTTCCGATGGTTTTGATTTGTGGGTTCGTTGATGATGATGACAATTTGTGGATTTCTGTTTTGATTGTTTTGATTATTTTTTTGATTTTTTGTTTCTGTTTTGGATTTTTGATCTGGAAAAAGGAAGAAAAATTTGATAGTTGGTGTTGCTGCGGCTGAGTTTTTTTTGTGTCCCCCTCTTCTCTGATTTTTGCTTCTGATATATACCCAAAGCTAGGGTTTTGAATATTCAAAGGACTTTGCTTGAATTTGGACAAAGTTAGTGTTTTTTGGACAAAGATTGAAAATTTGGGACAAAAGGACATGAATTTTCTGCAGAAAGCTGTTCCTGTTCCTGTACTTTGTGGGAGAAGAAAGTTGACTTTGGATACCTTTTTTCTGATTTTTTTTAATTAAATAAAAAACAGAATAAAATAAAATAAATAATAAAAACGTAATAATAAAAATAATAAAAATAAAAAACGAAAAAATAAAATAAAATGGAAAAAAATTTAAAATTATCATAATAATAATAATAATAATAATAATAATAATAATAATAATAATAATAATAAATGAATAAATATATAAAAGAACAAAAAAAAGAGGTATTTTAAAATACCTCTCTGCCGAAATTTTCCTCGATTCTCGAAGCAAATTTTTTTAAAACACATGTCAAAATTTCTTGAAAAAGTGGCGATTATTCAGGATTAAAAATGTGACTCGATAAAAATGCAAAAAAAATAATATGGTCAAAATAATCGGGTATGACAACAATAATAATAAAGGAAAGAAAATAATAATAGTAATAAAAAGATTTGACTCCTAATTTATCGTTTTTCTATAGATTTTTTATCAAAATATAAAACAAAGATATCTTGAAAAATAAAATAGATTCTTAACATATTTTTTGGATTTTTAACAAAGATACTAACAACAAACAAAATTATATAAACTGACATATTTTTTGTATTTTTGTCATTGATGCATAAAATGCAAGGAAGAAAAATATGAAGTGGAATCTTAGGTCAAAAAATGGGGTATGACAACAAGCATCTACTTCTGCTTCCGCATGCACATTCCCTAGTCAACCTCAACCAAATCCTAAAGGACATGTGAATGCTATCATATTACGAAGTGGTACTCAATACGATGGACCAGTTGATCCTAGAACCGAGAAACCAGTCATAGTACCCAACTCTGATGAACGAACCGAAAGGGAAGATGATCAAAGTAAGAAGGAGAAGGAAGATAGTGGCAAGGAAACCATAGAAATGAAGAAACCTTATGTACCTCAGCCACCTTATAAACCACCAATACCTTATCCTCAAAGATTCGAACAATCTAAAAGTGTAGGGCAATTCAAGAAATTCGTTGAGCTTCTAAAGAAATTAAATATCACAATACCTTTCACCGAAGCCATTACCCAAATGCCCTCATACGCTAAATTTCTTAAAGATATCTTAACCAATAAGAAAAGAATCAAGGATGATGAAACCGTTATGCTTACTGCCGAGTGTAGCGCCATATTTCAAAACGAAATGCCTCCTAAGTTAAAAGACCCAGGAAGTTTCTCTATACCCTGTGTCATTGGAAAATTCGTTATAGATAGAGCCCTATGTGATTTAGGAGCAAGTATAAGTTTAATGCCCATAGCCATATGTGAAAAACTCAACATGGGAGACCTAATACCTACTAGAATGTCCATACAATTCGCGGACAGTTCGGTCAAATACCCTTTAGGCATTCTAGAAAACGTGCCAGTACGCGTAGGTCAATTCTATATCCCTACTGATTTTATAGTTATGGACATAAGAGAAGATTCCAACACTCCTATCATTTTAGGAAGGCCATTCTTAGCAACCGCAGGTGCCATAATAGACGTAAAGAAAGGAAAGCTCACTTTTGAAGTGGGTAAAGAAAAAGTAGAATTTATTCTAACACAATTCATGAAAGCACCAGCTATAGACGATAGTTGTTGTCACGATGATTTTTGAATGTCGAGTTATTAATTAAATTCGAATCGCAATTTAATATTCCACCACCGATCTTTAATTTATCCGAGGGAAAGGGAAAAAGTTCGAAAAAACCCTATTTTTAGAGCTCAAGGTTCGGGGGTTAATTATACGAAGGGAAGGTACTAGCACCCTAAGTATCTATAGGAATTAAAGTAGTGATCGAGAAAAGTTAAAGTGATGGAAAAGGAAAAAAAATTTTGTTGATTTTATTGATTGGAGAGACAAGTCTCATGCCTACGTACCCGAGGGATCAAACCACCGTAGTTCGGGATAAAAGTTACGAGTAAATTTGTTTGTTTAATTTTAAGGTTTTGAAAATGGTTTTAAAGACCAAAAGCCAAAAGTGGCAAAATGTGAGTTTGATTGATGTTAGTTTGTGAAGAAAGTCTATATGGTTAAATTGATTAAAGTTTGATTATGAAAGGAGACGCGAACGCTTGGTTTAAAATCCAAGGTTTATTGGGAAAAGGTTGAGTGATAAAAGACACTTGGTTTAAAATCCAAGGTTTTCGAATGATTAAAAATGTATGAATGAAGAAAAAGCATTTGGTTTAAAATCCATGGTTTTTAGGCGAGAAAAAGGAACACTTGGGTTAAAGTCCAAGGTTTTAGAGATAAAAGATGCCATTGGTTTAAAGTCCAAGGCACTTGGTTTAAAATCCAAGTTTGGTGATAAAAAAGACTCTTGGGTTAAAATCCAAGGTTTTCACGATAAAAGACGCCGTTGGTTTAAAGTCCAAGGCACTTGGTTTAAAATCCAAGTTTGCGGTAAAAAAGACTCTTGGGTTAAAATCCAAGGTTTTCGCGATAAAAAGAAACGTTTGGTTTAAAGTCCAAAGTTTTGAAAAGTGTATGATGACAAAATATTTTGATGCTTGATGATGTTGAAAAGAAAATGTGTTATATTTTTTGATAGAGGTTTTGACCTCATTTTTTGATAAAAGAGAATGACTAATTATTTCGATTGGAATGTTGGGTTCCAAATTTAACAAAAAAAGGTAGCGCGAACAATAATACTAACGTCGCAATAGGCAAATTAAGCTCGAAGACAATCCATAATGAAATTTTGATCAAAACGGTGTCTTTTCCCTCGGAATTAATATTCTAACGTTTTTGCGGAAAGCGATAAATAAATATGCATGAGATGCAAGTTTTTAATTTATAGTATACACTTGTTCCTAATTACATTCTAAGGTATTTGCAAGAAAAATAAATATGAAATGAATGCAAGAGGATGCAATGCAATTTTTATTTAAATTTACATCAAATCCTAAAAATACAATATAATGTCCTTGCAATAAAATAAATGATTAATTAATAAGGAAATGAATTAAATGTTAGATTAACAAGCAATAATAATGAAGTATATTAGTGACAATAATAATGATAAGTTAGTAAGTTAGTAATAATAAAGAATAAAGCATGAATAATATAAGTTAAGTTAGTGAGCACAATTAATCATGAAATAAATAGCAAAAAATAAAAAGAACCTCAAATAAGTTCTTATTTTGGATTTAATAGCTTATTGAAGCTCATTCCATAAGCACTTTTATCATAGGCAAAAATAAAATAAAATAAACAGAAGGGGGTGCAAATATCAATAAAACAGAAAGGGGGTGCAAAAAGCAACTCTGGGCCCAAGCCCAGCTGGGGGGCGTGGCCCAGAGGGGGGTGTGCTAAGAAAAGTTTAAAAACAAGATCAGAGCCGTCTGATTGATCAGACAGCTCTGATCTAAACACAGGCAGAATAGATCTGGGTCATACAATTGAGATCATAGAGCTAAGGCGCGCAGGTGCACCGTAAGGACGTGCACCTGCGCGCACAGGATCAGAGTAAGAGCATATAATGGAAAAAACCCTAAAAAACACAAATCTCTCTTCTTCTTTCTTCTCACCGCCGTCTGTTCTTCTTCTTCCTCCCTCACGGCCATTTTTCCTTTCTTAAACCAAATCCTTTTTTTCAAAAAATTTCTAACACAAAACCTACACAAAATCACATTTTAAACCCAAATCTAAATTAAAAAACAACAAAAGAACCCCCCACCATTCGGATCGAACGAACACAGAAACGAAAACAGAAAAAAAAAAAAAGATCAACCTTTGGATCGTGATTTCGGTTTCGATGATTTCTAATTTCTTCTTCTTCTGTGTCTTTTCGTTTGGATACAATTCTTGGGTTCGATTTGGTTTGTGTTGATAATGAAGGTTGATGATGAACTGATGATGATATTGTTGTGATTTTCGTTCTATTTTTTTGGTTTTTCTGGGTTTATGTTATCGTGATGATGATGATGGTTAATAGTTTCTGGGTTTGTGTTTGAAGATGATGAACAGATGATATGCGTTTTTGATTTTTCTCTTTTCTGTGATTTTTTTGTTTTTGATTTGATTTTTGGAAAGGAAGAAGAAGAGTTGCGGCTGATGATTTTCCTCCCCTTGCCTTGGAAACTGTGCACAGTATAAATACTGTGTCAGACCTAGGGTTTTGCAGATGAAATTTTTTTCCTATTTGGACAAAATTGCCCCTTTGGGCCCGGACAAAAACACATATCTGGACTTCTTTGAAAATACTGACTAAAAACACCAGAAAAATAAAAACGAAAATGGCAATAAAAATTAAAAATAATAATATACACATAATAATACAAAAACCAAATTAAATAAAATAAAAAAAAGAAATAAAAATAATAATAATAATAAAAGGAAAATAAAAAACAAAACCAAATAAATGAGGTATTTTAAAATACCTCTCTGCCGAAATTTCGTCAGAAACGAACAAATAAAATCCGTCTTAAAAAGACGTATAAAAGCGATCAGTCAAAAAATGGGGTATGACAGATGCCCCTATTTAAGCTTCTTCCATCGGAGATAAAAAGAAAAAGATGATTTTTTTTTATGATGTTTTTGTTTTGGTTCGACGATGGAAGAGACTTAAATACAAAGTACACCATTTTTTGACCGGACTGGACAATAAAATGCTATGATATGATGTTATGAGTGTTATGCTTATGAGTGTTATGTTTACAAGTGTTTGAATGTAATGAAGATTATTTGACAGAAGTAAAGAAGACAGAAAGCGATAAAGTCCTGTATGCGGACAGAAAGCAGTAAAGTCCTGTGTACGGACATAAGCAGATAAAGTCCTGTGTGCGGACAGAAGTAAAGACAGAAAGCAATAAAGTCCTGTGTGCGGACATAAGCAGATAAAGTCCTGTGTGCGGACAGAAGTAAAGACAGAAAGCAATAAAGTCCTGTGTGCGGACAGAAGTAAAGACAGAAAGCGATAAAGTCCTGTGTACGGACAAAAGTAAAGACTGAAAGCGATAAAGTCCTGTGAGCGGACAGAAGTAAAGGCAGTGTCTACCAACATTGGGATGGTAAGGACACAGCGAGGAAATAAATTGTCTGCTGACATTGTGGGAGAGCGGGACATGACAAGAATATGTATTTGCCTGGACCAGACACACTGGAGCTGACTTCGTTTTGGGGAAATTAACCACAAGTTTGCAGTTGATTGTTTGCAAAACCTGCTACTTGAAATATGTTTGATGGAGACATCTCTGGACCAGACTCACTGGGGATGACTCTTTTTTGTTTTTTTTTTGTGAAATATGAATGCTGGAGGCATCTCTGGACCGGACTCACTGGGGATGACTCTTTTTGATGTATTGAAGCAAGACACATGATGGTCAATGTAGTATGTATGAAATGATTTTGTTTGCATGTTGTATGTAAACATGAATGTATGTACACATATGTGAATGATTGTATGTAAGTATGTATGTATGTATGTATATGTACGTATGTATGAATGTATGTTATGAAGCTTGTATTTGTATGATTGAATGATATTTGTACATGACTGGATGAGACAAAAATTTGATCAGGTAAGATGAGCATTGGGCCGACGTATCCGTACAACCACTCGGTAGTTCTCCACTGGGGACAACACTCCTATGGGTGAAATAAATCAGATCCTCGGGGTAAAACCCGGTATGGCATGTCAATTCATGGGAAGAATGATTGCTTCTTAGGGTAAAGTCCATCGGTCAGAGATCTGGCAGAAGTCGCCATTTCGTGCACTGGAGCTGAAAAATTTCCTCATGGTTTTGCTTCAACAGTCATGCTTTTTGCTTTTTTTTTGAAATCCCTAACTTTTGCCTGAATCGCCCTTTCGGGTTTTCAATCCACCGGGACGCTCATTTTTGCCTAAGCCGCTCTTTCGGGTTTTCAACTTAGCGAGTTGTTCTTTTTTTGCTATTCTTTTTTTTTTTTTTTTGATATAAAGAATCAAGACTGATATGCTGATATGCAAACTTCTCCAAGAGATGTCATTTGCTGTTTATATGCAAACTTCCCAAAGAGATGCCATTTGCTGGTGATATGCAAACTTCTCAAAGAGATGCCATTTGCTGCTGATATGCAAACTTCTCAAAGAGATGCCATTTGCTATTGAATGCAAACTTCTCAAAGAGATGCCATTTGCTGTTGAATGAGCCTCTCAAACGGGTCTCAACTTTTTCTTTCACTGGGGAAAAGAAAATCATATAAGCTTCTTGAAGATAACCACTTGCTGGAGATTACCAGAGAACAGTCAAGTTCAGTATTCAATTGAGGAATGTTGAATCACATGCTCAACATATTATAGTAACCCATGTCCATAAGAACCCAAAATATCAACTCGATGATTATTGGCTCAAGGAGGAAGAAACATAACAACTATCTTGGCAGATCTGGATTGCCCCTAGAAACCATTTCAGATGCACCAAGTGAGTGAAACCTTGACTTTGAATCTTTGAAGTGTATGCCCCTGGATGTGAAGACTTGCCCCTGATTGGCAGGTTCCTGAGGTAATTTGCCCTCGGTTAGGAGCGTTTTGAATTGATTTATCCTTGATTAGACCATTTGATTGAATTTCCTTGATGCTAAATATAAATTTGCAAATAAAATTGTTTCTTTTGAAAAAGTGTTTCTAATGTAATGTACATGCAAGTTTTGGAATTGCAAAAATTTATGTAAAACACATGTGGTGTGTGTAAAAGATAGTTACTCAACAAACAGGTGGAGTCAGTTTTAACAATAAATTTGCTGATTATGCTTTCAAAGTAAACCTAGCTTCAATTAGGTTTTTTGAGGGTTATAACGTGGCCTGGTTCATGGTTTTGAAAAGAAAAGATTATTAAGCTCAAAATTCTGTTTTAACCACCCACTTCTTTGATGTCCTTCATTCCTACATTCAATTAATTCATCAGACATGCTTTGGTTGACAAGAGGATTTCTTTTGATAATGATGTTTGAGGTTGACACTTTGGTCGAAGTTTTGATGAGATTCTTGAAGTGGCAGTCACATTTTCATTCACAAGCTTGTTTTCGACAATTTTGTTCTTAATCCCTTATTTTTGCATGGACCAATTCTTTTGGATTTTATTGACCTTCGGGATGCCCTGAATTTTTCCTAAGTCTTTTTACCTAGCGGGCTTTTTGTTGTTGTTGTTGTTTTTGTTTGTGTTTTTTTTGTTTTGGTGTAGGATGTTTGTGACCGTCACATGTTATTGTGAGTTTTGTCTACTCATGACTTCCTCTATCTCAACAGGTTTATCCTCTTGTATTGGGATGTGTCATTGAATTAATTGAAAGACTACCCTGCCCCGGGTTAAGATTAAGGGTTTTTTTATTATAGAAAGAACACCAACTTCTGGCTCAAAGGGGTTGACTACGGATTCTCTCCTTATTTATCCGGTGTTTGGGAAGTGAAACAATGCCTTACATCATCAACCAGGTCCTTACTAATGAAAGCATATATCAGCACATATCAGCAATTTTAAACATTTAGTTTACATCATTCTCCCCTCAAGTTTGTAAACAAGAAAAGTGAAATAGAAAAACATTGTCATTTATGATGGCAGAAGAAAAGAGTGAATACGAATGGATGGATTCCAAAATATGCATGCTCATTGTTTAGAAATTTTAATTAAAAGATACAACTTTAAAATGCAAATAAATGCTTGGCAAGAAAGAAATTGCAATTGGAAGATAAAAGGCCTAGTGATCCTAGGGACAAACTTCTTGATAATCTTGAAAATGACGGAGGACCCATGATTAAGCAGAGGATGAACTTTGAACGTTAGGGTTCTCATCCTTGTAAGATAGCACCTTGTTGCGGACTAAATCCTGAACAGCTTTCTTGAGAGGATAGCAACGTTCTACATCATGGCCAGGGGCCCCTTTATGGAAGGCACAAGTTAAATCACTGCGGTACCAGGGAGGTAGTATTGCTGGCACAGGGGGAGGTGGCCTTGTCTGGACAAAATTTTTAGCGAGTAAGGCGGGGAGTAGGTCGGCATATTTCATGGGTACGGGGTCAAATGATTGATTTTTCTGAATGCGATTATGATTGAATGATTGTTGGGGAGATGGTAGGTGACTTTCTGGTTGATGAGATTGTGGGTATTGTGGTGGTTGTGTTATGGCTGCAATATGTGGATAAGCTGGGTTGCTCAAATGATGTCCTCCTTGGGCCACCATGCCAACTTCAAATTCTTTCTTCTCTGAAAAGTTGTTGCCATATCTCTTGGCAGTATTAATCAGAGCTTTCTCTCTTGTTAACCGTCCCTGACGGACTCCTTCTTCTAAGCACATTCCCATTTCCACCATTTCTGTGAAGCTTCTTGATACAACTCCAACCATTTTCTCATAAAAGAATGGGCTCAGAGTTTGCAAAAATTGTTGGAACAAAATATGTGTTAGTACACACCCTTAAGTTTTGATGATAACAAAGTATTAAATGGACAGTTGATGTTACTAATGTTTAAATTAAGAGTGCAGGAGAATCGAACGTTTTATCGAGAGCACACTTGATTTAGACTCTGATGAAACCTATGGAAGTCTGAATCTTTACACTCTGAAAGAGTTCAGAAGCTACAACGTGGTCAGAAGCTAAACAAAGTTCAGAAGCTCAAAGAGGATCAGAATGTCTGCAAGACTTCAGAAGCTCAGAGAAGTTCAGAAGCTCAAAGATGTTCAGATGCCTACAAGAGTTCAGAAGCTATCTGCTAGTCATGAGTTATTCAGAAGATGAAGACGTTCAGAAGCTGAATTAAGAAGGACTATCAGAGGCCATTCATTCAAGACCAATCAGACTCCAAGTTATCAAAGGTTCATCAGAAGCAAAGGAATTCCCCAAATCTTCAGAAGGGCTACATCAACTACTCTTATCAAGCCTGATGATTTGTTCTAAGGACAACTAATTACAACGGTCACAAAGGATGTGATCCTACTCTCTCTAGGAGCTAGTTGTACCTTATTACTGTACTTTGGACAAACAGTAAAGGTGAAGCTTCACTGCAAAAGAAGACGTGGCTTTACTCAACGGATATACAAAGACTACATCTGTCCATTTTACAACGGGAATTTCTCCAACGTCTCAATGTCTTTCTCAACTCATATAAATATGCAAAAGAAAGAATTGATGACTAAAGATCTTCATTAGAAAACATCTCTCAGAATAAAGTGAGAACTTGAATTGTAATAGATAACATCTCTCAAATGAAGTCAGAATAGAAACTAGCTTAAGCCTCTGAAGTTATTATGTTTGTAACAAGTTGAAGCTTAGAAGTTAGTATTACTCTTGCGTGAGTAATTGTAAGTCTTCTGCTTAGTGTAGAAGCAAGTAAATCTCAATCTTAGTGATTAGAGCAAGGAAGTCTTCTGCTGAGTGTAGGAGCAAGGAAGTCTCTCTGTCTTGTGTGACTTAGAGCAGGAAGTCTTAAGTCTCGTGTGACTTGAGCAAGGAAGTCTTAAGCTTGTGTGCTTAAGCAAGGAAGTCTCTGATCTTGTGTGATTAGAGCAAGGAAGTCTCTTTGTCTTGTGTGACCTAGAGCAAGGAAGTCTCATGCTTTTGTGCTTGAGCATCTGATTGTAATCTTAGTGATTATAGTGAACTCTCTTGGAGACAAGGGGACTGGAGTACTCTCAATTTGTGAGGGGAACCAGTATAAATTGTTGTGTGTCTTTCTCTCTCTCACTCTCTCATTTACTCCTTCATCATTCACTTAGCCTTAAGTTAATTGTGTGAACAATTCCGCTGTGCTTAAAGACTCTGATAGATTTAAATATCTTGAAAAGTTTTTAAATATCTAAAACACAATTCAACCCCCTTCTTGTGTTTTCTCCACGCACCTTCAATTGGTATCAGAGCTCCGGTTCTGTTGGTAAATCACTTAACCGTGAGACAGTCAAGATCTAAAGGAGAAAAACACCATGGCTCAACAAGTGAATGATTGGAAGCAGAAGATTCATCAACTTGTTGCTGATCTCATTAAAGGAATGGAAGATGGACTTAATATGAATGAAGATCTGAGCAACAAGCAAGTATCTACATCAACTTCTGATGTTTGTACCTCAAGTGCAAGAGACAAGGAAGCAGCCAGAAAAGGGAAGCAAGCAATGAAGCTTGAAGATATTAAGGGAGAATCTGATGAAGAATACTTTGATAATTTCTCCAAGAAATTTCAAAGATGGTCTGAATTCAAGAAGAATGGAGGAGAGATAGCTAGCAAGAAGAAATTGACAACATGGGAAGAGCTGGACAAACTTTCTGAAGAAGAAAAGAAAGTCAAGCAACCAAGGAAATCAAGACCTGAAATGCATGCAAGACCTGAAGCAGCAGCAGAGTCTGAAGTGGACTCAGAGTCTGAACAATCAAGTTATGACTCTGACCAAGACATCCTGAATCAGGTATATTCTCAACTTCCTAAACTTGAACTCATAAAACTACTAAATGCTGGTTCACGTAAGTTTAAAATGCTCAAAGTTAATTGTGAGCACTTAAGTGAACAAGCAGGTCAATTTAAGTGTTTATATCAAGAGGCTCTAGAAAAGATTGAAGTTCTTGAAAAAGGGAATGCCAGCAGTAGCAAACCTTATAAGAATTCAATTGATTCTAAAGATCTCTGTAATACACACATTGACAGTAGTGACATTATTTCTTTATTGTCTTCTCTTAAAAACAATGGTGTAAATGGAATTGGTTATTCATGTGCTGATACATATGAAAAATCAAGTTCATCAAGCATATTTGAAAATGCTTCACCTTCTGATCTATATTCAACATTTGTACCTGAGAGCTTTCAGGTGGTACAAATGGAGAATAGAGGTCAGGTAACTAATAGTCTAGGACCCATCTGCAAATGGGTACCAAAAGACAAAATTGTTTATTTGGCTGCAGGACAAATGAGGAAAATAAACTCTCCACTCACATGGACTCATGTGACTGCAAATGGAAGGAGAGCAATTGTGCACAGAAGGCACATTTTTGATGAATCTGATGGTGAAGAAGATGAAGAAGAATTCATAAGGAACAGAAGAAGATATGATCCTTATGATGAAGAATATGAAGCTTGTTCTAAAGATGACAGTAACTCAGCTTGGAGGAGTAACTGTTCAGGCTATGACACTGACTACAATTGAAACAAGAAAGCTTCAATGCAAGGTGAGTATTCTTAAAGTCTCAATGACAATTCAGAGGAATAACACTTAAAGGTTAAAAAATGTTCCTTTAGGACACATGATTTATTGAACAAAGTGTTCAGAAATAAAAACCTTGAAAAATCATGTCTGAACATATATTTTTGTGTCCTGAAAGATTCGTTTTTAGACTCTGAAGTTCTTTAGGTTTCAGCATCTGAAGAAGTTCAGACTCTGAGAAACTTTTTCAACCTCTGAAGGTTAAGCCTCTGACAAGGAAATGATTGCAAACGTTTGAGTGTTTTCTACTGAAACGTTTTGGCGCTAAAAGAACAACACGTACACACGTTCTGATTGGTTTGAAAACAGTTAATGATTAGTTCGTTTTAATTTTTAATTAATGTATTGTGTGTTCTAATTTGTTTTATGTTTTTAACAAAATCACTTAAACACTTGCACACTTTACACTATCACATCCCTCACCCTCGTCCTTCAAAACTAGAACAAACTCTTTCTCTCGCATTAGCAAAATCTACACCTTAACCTTCTGAAATGGCATCTACTACACCTTTGGTCACAATGAAGCAAAGAACTCTGAGTTTCTGAAGATTATAACAAAACAATGCTATGTCAAAGGAAAAAGTTGTGAGAGCAACATGATAGGTGATCTGAAGCCCACTCAGAGAGTATTAGCTAAAATTATGTTGAGTTCTATATTTCCAAGAAGTGAAAATTCTGATCAATTGTCATGGGATCATAGACACTTTGTCTATTTTCTCACAAGGAAATATGATTTAAATTGGGCTAAATACATCTTCAATCACCTATGCAAAGCTGTGTCAAGCACTCAGAATCAGGACAAGCTTATTATACATGTCATCTACCCTAGGATACTCAGTGAGATCTTCTATCAATGTGGAGTGATAGACATAATCAAAGTTGCGGGTCATGACTACTTGTTAAGGGAAATCAGAGTCTCCACATTATCTGTTCATACACTCTCTCACATGAACTTGTTGTCAGGACATGAGGTACAACCTTCAGATCCTTTGGTACCTCAGTCTCACTCAGGACCTTCTTTGGTGAAGAAATGTAACATTGATATACCTACAGTTTCTAGTGGTATTGTCAATCAGTATATTCAACTGCTGGATAACCTAGGAGAAGGGTTTGAGATTGAGAAGGAAGAATTGAAGAAGAAGAGAAGGAGGCTAGTGAAAGCATATAAGGGTGAAGGCTCAGAAAGTGATGATGAACCTCTCAGTGTCAGAAACTTACCAAAGAGCCTGAGGAAAAGATTGCTGAAAGCTCAGATCATAACAAATCAGGTGATGTATCTCTATCTAAACCTGTTGTTGCTACTGCTCAAGACACTCATTTAACCTCATCATCAACCCAACTCCTTCCAAACTATAACCAGGCAAGTTCTGAAGATAATCTTACCATAAAACAACTTATATCAGAACCTGTCAAAACAACTCACCCTGAACCAGATTTTATCAACATTTCTTCATCATTCTCTTTAGTTGATTTTAACCATAATGAGTTAGATGAAATCCTAGCTAATTTTGAACTTCTTAATGCCAAATCTAAGCATAAAATAGCTCAGCCAACTATGACTCAAACATCTTCAGACCGTCATACACCTAAACACCAAACTTCATCTAAACCACAACCCTCTGTACCTGAAAACCTGAACCTCCCACCATCAAACCATGTTGAGGCTATGGTCAAAGAACTTCTTATAGAAGATTTCCACCTCAAAGGCTTTGTCCAAACCAGCCCTAGTCTTCAACAGAATCAACAAATACCTATCCATTCAAATCCTCAACTCATCAATACACCCTTAACCAATCCTGATGTCTTGAGCAAATGCAATGACTTGTTTAAGCAAATACATTGTCTTTATGACCTAAGGCAAACTGATATGCCTTCATCTGAGTATGATGCTCATTGGGTAAGTCTGACAGAGGAACTGGTAAAAGAACTACACAATCTACAAAGGGTAGTTGTGGAAGAACAGAGGAAATTTGACAAAGGGAAGGTCATCAATACTAAGGAAGACATTCAGACTCAAGTAGACACAGAGAGGGATCATCCTGAATCCTCTGCGGCAAGAGAAAATATTGGGCAAAACCTTAGGGAAAGGTTAGCCTCAATAGTGGACGATCTGAATGTACCTCTTCAAGACAATCTGAGAGGTGATCAAGGTAATCAACATCATCTGAGGAATCCTGTCTATGAGAGTGATATTAGAAGGATTGAAGACAAAGTGGACAAGTTTATGGGATTGATGAAAGAAGTAAATGCTAATCAGAAAAATATCATGATAACCCTAGCGTCTATCTATAGTCAACCTTAACCTTAGGATTATCTTTATTTCTTATGTGATTTCGTAACTGATTAATATTTTGTTAGGCACATTAGTAGGATAGAGTTCATATTGTTATATAATTTCTATCTCTGTGTTAAGTCTAACATATTTAGTCACTATGCTTATACGTATGTTTTGATTCTGATTAACATGTCTGATTGTTTGTTTTATTTGTTGAACTAAATTTCATTTTCGTTAAACAAACAATCTTGCAAATTGATTTTTCAAACTCTTGAGTTTCATTCATAAAATTGATTTTCAATGAGTACAATATTTGATTGTTCTTAAAGAATCAAATTACATAACAAGAGAAGAAATATAAATAAGAAATCAAAATAAACAAGCCAAAGTAATGAACTTTATTTCGTTGAGAACATAAGTTCTGGATTACATATAAAGTTTCTCCAAGGATTATCTTCTGGTTGCTTCAAAGGCCATATTTGAAGGTTGCACGCCTAAATATTACCTTTGTAGAGAGGGGAAGGTTGAGATTTTGGCTGAAGCCATTCAACCAACTAGTAGTCTTTCTTGAAGAAACCGACTCAGATGCATCAGTTTGGTTTTCCTCAGGAAAAGACTCTAGCCCCTCTAGAGCCTTGGATATCAGTTTGATTTTCTTTAGGAACATATGTCTTCAGAACTTAAAACAGTCAGAGTCCAAAGATTTTTCTTCAGACTCTGAATTGAGTTCTTCTGTAACAGACACTGGCTTTGTTTCTATTGGTTTCTTCTTATGTATTCTCCTATCTTGACTGACTCTCTTTGAAACTACCTTCTTCTTCTCTGAGCGTTTCATTTTTTTTCTCTCAAGAGATCTATCAATAACCTAAGATTATTCTGTGTGAATAAAATGACTAGGTATCTCTCTCCTTTTATAAGCATATTTCAATTGTCGAGTCTTAAATGCGTTCAACCGCTCCTGATTTGACGGCATTGAAAGTTGAAATTTTTATTAATTGCTTATACTACCTTTTTGATAATGACAAAAGGGGGAGAAAGAATATTGGTAATCAATTGTTGGAAGAAGCGAAATTACTTAGCTTTTTAGGGCTTTGTAGTGCTTCAGAGAGAGAACGTAGGAGAGTGGTCAAAATAGTAGCATGAGGTACATGCTTTGATATGACAATCTGATCTTTGAGGATTTCAAAATATTGTACTAAAGAGCTCTGAACTGTTTTCAAGTTTTGTTTCAGGCTCTGAGCTATTTTCTTTGAAAAGAATTTTTTTTAAGCTCTGAACTGTTTGAAAAATATTTTGAACTCTGAAACTGTTAATGATAACCATCAGAACCAAGTATGTGTGTATACGTTTCGAGTTCCTCTGATCCTTATTGTCATTTAATTTAAATATTTGCTTCATCTTGCATCTGCATTAAGAGCATAATTTCAAGGAGTATACATTTATTAATTGAAGTTTATTATTCATAGATAGTTCTTGAGTAAGGGTGCAACTTTATTCAAAGATTATCACACTATGAAAAGAAGAAGCTTGCAAACCTTGTTCTTTATATAGTAAAATATGAATAATTTAAGTCATATAATAAAGTAATTCTGAAACTGATTAAAATTAACTATGGATACAAAGTAAGGGGAGCTTACAAACCTAACCCTATGGGATATCAGACTTAGGGGGAGCTTGCGAAACTCAGAAGCCTAATGTCAACATAGCTGATTTTGATCAACAACAATTGTATTTAATACTTATGTTTGTCATCATCAAAAAGGGGGAGATTGTTGGAACAAAATATGTGTTAGTACACACCCTTAAGTTTTGATGATAACAAAGTATTAAATGGACAATTGATGTTACTAATGTTTAAATTAAGAGTGCAGGAGAATCCAACGTTATACTGAGAACACACTTGATTTAGACTCTGATGAAACCTATGGAAGTCTGAATCTTTACACTCTGAAAGACTTCAGAAGCTACAACATGGTCAGAAGCTAAACAAAGTTCAGAAGCTCAAAGAGGATCAGAATGTCTGCAAGAGTTCAGAAGCTCAGAGAAGTTCAGAAGCTCAAAGATGTTCAGATGCCTACAAGAGTTCAGAAACTATCTGCTAGTCATGAGTTATTCAGAAGATGAAGACGTTCAGAAGCTGAATTACGAAGGACTATCAGAGGCCATTCATTCCAGACCAATTAGACTCCAAGTTATCAAAGGTTCATCAAAAGCAAAGGAATTCCCCAAATCTTCAGAAGGGCTACATCAACTACTCTTATCAAGCCTGATGATTTGTTCTCAGGACAACTAATTACAACGGTCACAAAGGATGTGATCCTACTCTCTCTAGGAGCTAGTTGTACCTTATTACTGTACTTTGGACAAACAGTAAAGGTGAAGCTTCACTGCAAAAGAAGACGTGGCTTTACTCAACGGATATACAAAGACTACAACTGTCCATTTTACAACGTGAATTTCTCCAACGTCTCAATGTCTTTCTCAACTCATATAAATATGCAAAAGAAAGAATTGATGACTAACGATCTTAATTAGAAAACATCTCTCAGAATAAAGTGGGAACTTGAATTGTAATAGATAACATCTCTCAAATGAAGTGAGAATAGAAACTAGCTTAAGCCTCTGAAGTTATTATGTTTGTAACAAGTTTAAGCTTAGAAGTTAGTATTACTCCTGCGTGAGTAATTGTAAGTCTTCTGCTTAGTGTAGAAGCAAGAAAGTCTTCTGCTTAGTGTAGAAGCAAGTAAGTCTCAATCTTAGTGATTAGAGCAAGGAAGTCTTCTGCTGAGTGTAGGAGCAAGGAAGTCTCTCTGTCTTGTGTGACTTAGAGCAGGAAGTCTTAAGTCTTGTGTGACTTGAGCAAGGAAATCTTAAGCCTGTGTGCTTAAGCAAGGAAGTCTCTGATCTTGTGTGATTAGAGCAAGGAAGTCTCTTTGTCTTGTGTGACCTAGAGCAAGGAAGTCTCATGCTTGTGTGCTTGAGCATCTGATTGTAATCTTAGTGATTATAGTGAACTCTCTTGGAAACAAGGGGACTCTGAAGGTGAAAAACACAAGAAGGGGGGTTGAATTGTGTTTTGAAAAATTGATTCTTTTGCTTTAAGAAATATAGAAATGCAGCGGATATGATAAACTAGACTAAACACAAAACACAAATAAAACAGTGAGAGAGAGAGAGAGAAAGAACACACAGAAATTTTATACTGGTTCCTCTCACAAAACGAGAGTAGTCCAGTCCCCTTGCACTTCCAAGGGAGTTCACTATAATCACAAAGATTACACAACTAATGCTCAAGCTTTGAATATCAAAATATATCAAAAGAAAGAATATCAAAAGATATTTAACTTAGAGTATAACACTAGAAAGAATAACACAGTACACAGCTTTGAATATGATTTGAATCTTTCTGAGTTCAGATGATCTTCCAGTAATCTTCTCTCTATCAGGATGTCTTCTATTTATACTCTAGGTATAAAGACGTTGAGAAAAGAACCGTTGGTTGTACACTCTCCTTTTTGTTGACAAGACGGTTGTACTCTTTGACAGGACCGTTGTACTATTGCATTGGTTATTAGCTGTCTTTCTTCAGAGAGAGTTCTTCAGGATCTGATGATATCGTTTATTTGATCTTCTGAAGATGTACACACGCTTCAGACTGTGTTTCTTTCTTTGGCCTCTGAGGACTTCTTCAGAGGCTCTGATGCTTTCAGCACATTCAGAGCCTTAATACTTTAGAGTGTCCTTCAGATGCCCAAATGATGATCTACGAGGATGATATTTTTACTCTGTTCCTGCACACTAGATCATTCATTAGTAATACCAATTGTCCATTTAATACCTTGTTATCATCAAAACTTAGGGTGTTTTATAATTAAAACTCATTTTGTTCCAACAGACTGGAGTACTCTCAATTTGTGAGGGGAACCAGTATAAATTGTTGTGTGTCTTTCTCTCTCTCACTCTCTCATTTACTCCTTCATCATTCACTTAGCCTTAAGTTAATTGTGTGAACAATTCCGTTGTGCTTAAAGACTCTGATAGATTTAAATATCTTGAAAAGTTTTTAAATATCTAAAACACAATTCAACCCCCCCTTCTTGTGTTTTCTCCACGCACCTTCAAAAATAACTTACACAATTCTTTCTCTTCCACTGGAGGACGAATCTGAGCAGCAAGCTCCCTCCATCTTTGAGCATACTCCTTAAAAGACTCCTTCTCTTTTTGTGCCAAGGCTCGTAGCTCATCCCTATCAGGGGCCATATATGAATTGTAATTGTACTGCCTGATGAAAGCACTAGCCAAATCATTAAAGGAGCTGACGTTAGCACTATCGAGGTCCATGTACCACCTCAGAGCTGCACCGGTCAGACTGTCTTGAAAATAATGGATCAACAACTTGTCATTACTGGTTTGAGTAGACATTTTTCTAGCATACATTATCATGTGAGCCTTGGGGCAAGTACTCCCCTTATACTTCTCAAAATCCGGAACTTTAAACTTATGAGGGACCACGACATCAGGGACCAAGCAGAGTTCATGAGCATCCTGGCCGAACAAATCTTTCCCCCTAAGAGCCCTCATTTCCCTCTGTATCTCATCATATTTGATCTATAAGTCATCAACCCTGTTATAACCTCCTAAACTTTCAGCTTGAAAGATGGGTTGCCGAGTCACAGTTGTTGTAACCTGAGGAAGTGTGTTGCCGAGTTGAGGAATAGGCACTGTCGGTTGGACATGAGGAATCTCAGATATTACAGGACGTGATTCATCCCCAAGAAAGCCAACTGGCATGCCCCATGGGTAACCTTCGGGCATAATAAACTGAGGAGTGCTAAGCGGTGCAGATGAAACGGGAGGAGGTACAAGAGAATTACTAGGCTGAGGAACTGGCGCTGACACCTGATTCTGGGCAGCCATCAAAGAAGCCACCATGCCAGTCAATTTCTCGATTTCTGTTTGCATGGTTGTCATCTGTTTTCTTCCTCAAAATTGTTCATCTTACTCTTCAACTTAGACCGAGTATTGTAGACACGAGTTGATTTGTAATGGATACGTCGGGCCACTTTGACTGAGACGGAGAGAAAAGGGAAAATATGAGACTCGAGTTTGGAAACTTATGAATGCATTATAATGTATGATGTGTTTATGCTAAAATATGCAATGCGTTTTTTTTTTGTTATCGCAGGACTTATCCCAAATTAGTTGTAAACATTTAGATATGGATTTTGTAAGGAGAACAAAAAGAAAAAATTATTATGTGTCATTTGAAATGAATGTTCTCTATAGTGTTTGCAAAAAAAAATTGTTTAAGTCCTTCGACATCGGATGAGTGAAAAATTTATGAATGAGTGCATGCATGCATGATGTGGAAAACATGGTGGCGTTAAAGTGTAATGTTGGAGTCAAAGGTGAAACCCTCCCATATGGTATGTACTAGGGTTTATTTGTACCTGCATGTTGGGTTCTACAAAGTTCCCAAAGTCATCAACCGTCTCATGGATATCACTGGGTTACGGGACTACTCTCGTTCCGATAACATCCACAGGATAATCTCGTTTGAGTGTAGTTTCGCGTGACGACTAATGTCAAGATTACTCTTGATTTAGTCACCGCACTACGTCCTTAGAAGGCCAAGATGGGTTAAAGGTAATTCTAAGGTTCTCGGCTTCTCCGGACACTCACATTGAAAATTATACCACCATCATGACTTTTCATGACAACGAGTACTACCGTCGTGAGGCCTCCACCGAGCGGGATCATATCACATGTGCTTCATAATCCAGACTACTCTGGACATGTCACTATGATTTAACCCAAGTGATCCTTTTTCTCGCCAAAAACCTTGGATTTTAAACCAAGTGTGTTTTCTTCATTCATACATTGTTAATCATGCGAAAACCTTGGATTTTAAACCAAGTGTCTTTTATCACTCAAAACATTTTCTCAATAAACCTTGGATTTTAAACCAAGTGTCCGCGTCTTATTTCTTAATCAAACTTCAATCAATTTAATCATATAGACTTTCTTCACAAATTAACATCAATCAAACTCACATTTTGCCACTTTTGGCTTTTGGTCTTTAAAACCATTTTCAAAACCTTAAAAATAAACAAACAAATTTACTCGTACCTTCTACCCCGAACTACGGTGGTTTGATCCCTCGGGTACGTAGGCATGAGACTTGTCTCTCCAATCAATAAAATCAATAAAAACATTTTTCTTTCTTTTTTCGTCACTTTAAACTTTTCTCGATCACTACTTTAATTCTCACACTTATACATTTTCCCAAGCAATTAAAATTAAGCGCAAAGTTAGAATAAAAACAAGAGGTTCCAATAGAGTACTATAGATACTTATGGTGCTAGTATCTTCCCTTCATATAACCAACCCACGAACCTTGTTCTCTAAAAAATAGGGTTTTTTCGAACTTTTTCCCTTTCCCTCGGATAAATTAAAGATCGGTGGTGGAATATTAAATTGCGATTCGAAGTTAATTAATAACTCGATATCCAAAAATCACCGCGATAATGTTGAAAAGAAAATGTGTTATATTTTTTGAAAGAGGTTTTGACCTCATTTTTTGATAAAAGAGAATGACTAATTATTTCGATTGGAATGTTGGGTTCCAAATTTAACAAAAAAGGTAGCGCGAACATTAATACTAACGTCGCAATAGGCTAATTAAGCGCGAAGACAATCCGTAATGATATTTTGATCAAAACGGTGTCTTTTCCCTCGGAATTAATATTCTAACGTTTTTGCGGAAAGCGATAAATAAATATGCATGAGATGCAAGTTTTTCATTTATAGTATACACTTGTTCCTAATTACATTCTAAGGTATTTGTAAGAAAAATAAATATGAAATGAATGCAAGAGGATGCTATGCAATTTTTATTTAAATTTACATCAAATCCTAAAAATACAATCTAATGTGTTGGAACAAAATGAGTTTTATTTATAAAACACCCTAAGTTTTGATGATAACAAGGTATTAAATGGACAATTGGTATTACTAATGAATGATCTAGTGTGCAGGAACAAAGTAAAAATATCATCCTCGTAGATCATCATTTGGGCATCTGAAGGACACAGTCTGAAGTGTTAAAGCTTTGATATTGCTGGAAGCATCAGAGCCTCTGAAGAAGTCCTCAGAGGGCAAAGAAAGAAACACAGTCTGAAGCGTGTGTACATCTTCAGAAGATCAAATAAACGGTATCACAAGATCCTGAAGAACTCTCTCTGAAGAAAGACAGCTAATAACCAATGCAATAGTACAACAGTCCTGTCAAAGAGTACAACCGTCTTGTCAACAAAAAGGAGAGTGTACAACCAACGGTTCTTTTCTCAACGTCTTTATACCTAGAGTATAAATAGAAGACATCCTGATAGAGAGAAGATTACTGGAAGATCATCTGAACTCAGAAAGATTCAAATCATATTCAAAGCTGTGTACTGTGTTATTCTTTCTAGTGTTATACTCTAAGTTAAATATCTTTTGATATTCTTTCTTTTGATATCTTTTGATATTCAAAGCTTGAGCATTAGTTGTGTAATCTTTGTGATTATAGTGAACTCCCTTGGAAGTGCAAGGGGACTGGACTACTCTCGTTTTGTGAGAGGAACCAGTATAAAATTTCTGTGTGTTCTTTCTCTCTCTCTCTCTCACTGTTTTATTTGTGTTTTGTGTTTAGTCTAGTTTATCATATCCGCTGCATTTCTATATTTCTTAAGACAAAAGAAACAATTTTTCAAAACACAATTCAACCCCCCTTCTTGTGTTTTTCACCTTCAATTGGTATCAAGAGCTCCGGTTCTGTCTTTTAATCACTTCACAGTGAGACAGTAAAAGATCTTTGAAAAACATTGTATGTCTGGGGAAGAAACATCTACACCTGCACCTATTCCTACATCTTCTAATACAGATCTATCCAACGTTCAATACAACTACGACAACATGAACCCTACCTCTTCAACGTCCAATCATGATTCTAGCAACAAAAAGGTTCCAATCTTTAGTGGTGATGCTCTAAGATTTGAATGGTGGAAAGATAGCATTTATCACTATGTCAATGGAATTGATGATGAGCTTTGGGACCTGATAGAAGAAGGCGTACCAATTGATAGAATAGGCTTTGATGGTAAGATTACCATAGCTCAGAAAAGAGCTCTATCTACTGAAAACAAGAAGATCTTTTCTAAACACAACAAGGTCAAACAAATCATGATGTCAACAATATCTCATGATGAATATACCAAAATCATGGATAGATCTACAGCTAAAGCTATGTATGACTCTCTATGCTCAAACTATGATGGTAATAGGCAAGTTCAGAATGCCAAAGCAAGACTACTGGTTCAACAGTATGCGCTTTTTACCATGAAACCTGATGAGGACATTGAGACCATGTTTTCTAGATTTCAGACTCTGGTGTCTAGCCTCAGGGTTCTGAAGAAAAGTTATACAACCTCTGATCATGTGTGGAAAATCCTAAATAGCTTGACTGACAAATGGAGACCTAAGGTCACAGCTATTGAGGAAGCTAAGGATCTTGAGAAAATCTCTCTTGAATCACTCATCAGCAATCTCAAGAGCCATGAGATGGTATTGAATGCTGATGCAGTGAAGAAGAAAGAAAGATCAGTAGCTTTAACCTCAATCAAGAAATCCTCAAAAGCTGTCAAAGCTAAAACTCTGGAGGATGAGGAGGATTCTTCCTCAGATGATCAAGAAGAAGAAGAAGATGAAGAACTTGCCATGTTCACCAGAAACTTTCAAAAATGGGCAAGGATGAGCAAGAGTCGTAAAGGAAATAGTTCAAGGAGCACTCCCAACAGAGAAGAGAAGAATTGCTTCAAGTGCAACAAACCAGGACACTTCATTGCTGAATGTCCTGAACCTTCATCAAAGGACAAGAACAAGAAGTTCAGTAGCTACAAGAGGAGATTTCAGAAGAGCTTAATGACAACATTTGAAGACCTGGAAGCATCCTCAGATAGTGATGATGAAGAAGCAAATGTGGCTCTGATGGCTAAAGCTAATGAAGACTCTGAAGGATCAGACTCTGATGAATCAGACTCTGATGAATCTGAACAGGTATTGTTAAATTATTCTAAAGAACAACTCTTAACCTACATTGGTATGTCTTTAAGTAAGTTTGCTAAATCATCCTCTAAACTAAGACTTTTAAAAACACAAAAGGATGAGTTAGCAAAGAAAGCTGAACATTTTCAAGATCTATATAAAAATTCTTTAATCAAAATTGAAGAACTTGAAAATGGATGCACAAGATGCAACAAACCTACTGATGAGCATGAGGTTGCTCTTCAGGAATTTGTTCATCAGAACGTCAACAAAGGTAAAATGGCGTCTATGATTTATAATGTTTGTAAAAATGTAGGCGAAGGAATTGGTTACTCATATGGTAAATCATATGGGAAACAAAATCCTTACATTAGTTTAAATAATATTCCTGATAATCTTTATTCAACTTTTATGCCTGAGAAAAACAAAGGCAAAGCTATGATTGTTTCAGACTCTGAAGGTATCTCTGGGGTCTGCAAGACAAGCTCTGAAGCTACGTCAGAGGCTGTCCTTCAGAACCTCAAAGAGAGCAACTCAGGTCCTGAGTGTTCAGAAGCTCATCCAATCAGACTCTAAAACAAACTAAGCTGATGATTAATAATCAACATAAGACTCTGGTATGCAAAACTAATCCTAGATTAGAAAAGCAATCCAAGCCCTATAGTGATTATCAATCAAAGCCTAGATTTCAAAATCAATGGACTAAGAGGGTCAATTTTCAAAGACCAATTTTTCAAAGAAAATTCTTTAATAGTCCACAAAGTTCTTCACAAAGGCAAAGAAGAACTAAAGGATATAGAACTAACCAAACTGGACCCAGACAACAATGGGTACCAAGATGTAAAATTGTTTTCTATTCAGATTTTCATTGTAGGAAAAATCATTTCAAACCAGATGAATGGAAGCAAGTGATCAGCTATGGAAGAAAAGCTTATGTTCCTAAACATTACTTTACTTCCAGAGCTGTTGAAGTGGACAAGGCAAATGATTATTGGAGAGAACTTCACAATGAATATAGAGGATATTATTACAATGATTGACCTTGTTTATTTTACAGCTATCCAGACTGAAAGAAAATAGTAATCATTCATGGTATCTGGATAGTGGATGTTCAAGGCACATGACTGGTAATAAGAAATTGTTCTCATCATTGAAACTTGAAGATGGTGGAACAGTCGGCTTTGGAGGAAATCAGAAAGGCAAGATCAAAGGTACAGGTATTGTAGGTAATTCCTCCCTTTCTATTAATAATGTTTGGTTTGTAGATGGACTTAAACACAACCTATTTAGCATCAGTCAATTTTGTGACAATGGGTTTGTGGTTAACTTTGATAAAGGGTTATGTACTGTAATTAGAGAATCTGACAAGTCTATAGTGTTCAAAGGTAAGAGAATATGCCATGTTTTTAAAGTAAACCTTTCTGATTTGGCAGACCAAGAGGTAAAATGGTTGCTAACTCTGAGTGAAGAAAAGTGGGTTTGGCATAAGAGGTTAGGTCATGCTAACTGGAGGTTAATCTCTAAGCTTAGCAAACTTGACCTTGTCAGAGGCCTACCTAAGCTACAATATCACTCAGATGCTCTTTGTGGTTCCTGCCAAATAGGAAAGAGTGTGAAGACCTCTTTTAAACCAAAGCATGTTATCTCTACCTCCAATCCCTTAGAGCTGCTTCACATTGATTTGTTTGGTCCTGTAAGTACAGCCTCAATCAATGGGAAGAAATATGGACTAGTCATTGTTGATGATTACAGTAGATGGACTTGGGTTAAATTTCTCAGAAATAAGGATGATGCATATGATGTCTTTAGCAATTTCTGCACACAGATACAAATAGAAAAAGGTTTACACATTTTGAAAGTTAGAAGTGATCATGGTGGTGAATTTGAAAATGAAATGTTTGAAAATTTTTGTGAAAAATATGGCATCTTACATGAGTTCTCTTCTCCTAGAACTCCACAACAAAATGGAGTTGTAGAAAGAAAGAATAGAACTCTGCAAGAAATGGCCAGAACCATGATGCATGAGACTAACATTGCTAAGTATCTGTGGGCAGAGGCTGTAAACACAGCGTGTTATGTTCAAAATAGAATCTATATTAGACCTATTTTGAATAAGACGACATATGAACTATTCAAGGGAAAGAAACCCAGTGTATCCTACTTTCATCAATTTGGGTGTACCTGTTACATTCTAAATATAAAAGTTCATCTGAAGAAATTTGATGCTAAAGCTTACAAGGGTATCTTTATTGGATACTCTGAACGCTCAAAAGCATACAGAGTGTATAATTCTGAAACTCATACAGTGGAAGAAAGTATGCACATAAAATTTGATGACAAGCAGCCTGACCAAGTGTCAGAGCTAGTTGAGAATTTTGAAGATATTCAACTATCAGATGATGAAGACTCAGAACCTGAAGAGACATCAGGACCAACTCAACAAACCTCTGAAGAAACAAATTCAGCTCCTGAAACCTTGGACTCTAGATCTAAAGATCACCCAGCATCAGAACTTATCAGAAGTAGTCCAAGCAGAATTGAGCAACCAAAACAATCTTTCAAATACAAATCCTCTCATCCAGAAGAGCTAATCTTGGGAAACAAGGACAGTCCAAGAAAAACCAGATCAAGCTTCAGAAATGAAGATTCATTAATTGGATTAATCTCCCTAGTGGAACCAAGTTCAACTGATGAAGCACTAGCTGATGATGCATGGATTGTTGCAATGCAAGAAGAGCTCAACCAGTTTGAAAGAAACGAAGTCTGGAGCTTAGTACCCAAGCCTTCCAAGAAGAATATCATTGGAACAAAATGGGTCTACAGAAACAAATTAAATGAACAAGGAGAAGTTGTTCGTAATAAGGCAAGACTGGTAGCTCAAGGGTATAGTCAACAAGAGGGGATTGACTACACTGAAACATTTGCTCCTGTAGCCAGACTTGAGGCTATCAGACTACTTCTTTCCTATGCCACTTATCATAGTATTATTTTGTATCAAATGGATGTTAAAAGTGCATTCTTAAATGGCTACATTTCTGAAGAAGTATATGTCAAACAACCTCCTGGTTTTGAGGATACTTCACATCTTGATCATGTTTTTAAATTAAAGAAATCTCTTTATGGTCTGAAACAAGCACCCAGAGCTTGGTATGAAAGACTAAGCAATTTTTTAGTTGAAAAAGGTTTTCAAAAAGGTCATGTTGACAATACTCTCTTCAGCAAAACATTTAAGAATGACATTCTAATTATTCAAATTTATGTTGATGATATTATCTTTGGATCTGCTAATTCATCTTTGTGCAAGGAATTTTCTAAGATTATGCAGGAGGAATTTGAAATGAGCATGATGGGAGAGCTAAAATTCTTTCTGGGAATACAAATCAACCAGGACAATGATGGCACCTACATTAATCAAACCAAGTATACAAAGGAGCTGCTGAAGAAGTTCAACATGGATGACTGCAAACCAATGACAACACCAATGCATCCAACAAGCAGTCTCAGCAAGGAGGATTCAGAAGGCAAAGTTGATCAGAAGCTCTACAGAGAAATGATAGGTTCTTTACTTTACCTAACTGCATCAAGGCCTGATATTTTGTTTAGTGTATGTTTGTGTGCTAGATTCCAATCAGATCCTAGAGAATCTCATCTTACTGCTTTAAAGAGAATCTTTAGATATCTGAAGGGAACCACAAATCTGTGATGCTGACTTTGTTGGAGATAAGGTAGAGAGAAAATCCACAAGTGGCAATTGTCAATTTGTGGGTGAACATCTTATATCTTGGGCTAGCAAAAGACAAACTACAATAGCTTTGTCCACAGTAGAAGCAGAGTACATATCAGCAGCCAAGTGTTGTACACAACTACTCTAGATGAGATATCAGTTAGAGGATTACAAAGTTAATAGTCATAATATTCCACTTTTCTGTGATAACACTGCAGCTATTCAACTTTCTAAAAACCCAATTTTGCATTCAAGAGCTAAACATATTGAAATTAAACATCATTTTATAAGAGACCTTGTTCAGAAGGGTAGTGTAAATATTCAATACATTGAAACTGAAAGACAATGGGCTGATATATTTACAAAACCCTTAGCAGTTGAAAGACTAGATTTTATCAAAAAGCATCTGAACATGACTTTGGTCTCTGAAGATATCAAGCTCTGACTTACAAAATTATAAATTCAGCCTCTGAAGTATGGAAGGTCTTCAGACGCTGAAAATTTTTAAAACTCTGAAGTGTTTACCCATGTGGAGTACACGTGTCAATTAATTTGTCTTTACTCTTAAGTCTGTGATTGGTTAGTGTAAAGGCAGTTTATGACGAAATTCTTTATTGCAACGAATGTACTCCCCCATCATTGTTTTTACTAAAGTTTTTCAAAATCTTTTTATTCCCTTCTCGCACAAGTTCACTTTCCCTTCTAGCCCTTCTCTTCTAAAACTCAGAGCACTTTCTTTCTCCCTCATACTAGCAAAACCCTGTTCGCTAACCTCGACAATGGCAAGCTCATCATCTGTCTCAAGATTCCCAGAGGACATTCCAATCAACATCTATGCTCAGGACTCCCATCTTAAAGATGCCACCATGAATCTTAGGTTTGAAGAAAGTAAATGGACATGACTACAAGGAATTCTTCACTGAACAAGGCTGGGGGCACTACTTGGATATGCGTAATGGACCTATCTATTCCAATTTAGTGTTTGATATCTGGAGAAAGAGTGAAGTTGTGACTTTGGTTGATGCTAATGCTGAACTTCAACGTCTAATTAATCAGAACCCAAGTGAAAATAAAGGAAAATCAAGAGAAGAATTGGGTCTGAGAAAATTCACTGAAACAGAAATTCGTTCTAGTGTTGGAGGCTTTCAAGTCATTTTGACAAGAAGCAATTTGGCCAAAATGCTAAATCTTCCCAACACTGGAATGATAAGACTCTATACTGCAGCTTCTGGAAGAAAGTCAGTGTATCTAAATGATATTGCCAGACTTTGTTTTAAGGATCAGAAGTTGTCCAACAAAGTTAGTCATCTGAATGATCGTGAAAAGGTTTTTGCCAAGATTTTATTCTCATCTGTTCTACCAAGGGATACTGGCAGTGACTCTCTGAATTGGGATCAGAGACACTTTATCTACTTCCTCTCCACCAAAAGGAAAATGAATCTACCTGCTTACCTCTTTCAACATCTATGTGAGACAATCTGTGAGGCTCAAAAGTTTGAAAATCCTTCCAAATTGATCTCTCATCCCAGGCTCCTAAGCTTCATCTTTGAGCAGCTTGGTCTTCCTGATAGATTCATGCTTGCTGGAGTGTCTGACGACCTTGAACAAGTTAGAGCTCCATTTCTTGATGCTAAAGTCTTGGTGAGTCTGCGTTTGAAGAGATCAGACCAGCTCATTTATCCTCAAAAACCTCTTCTGGAATACATGAGGCTAATGAAGGAAAGAGGAACTCCCATCACTCATAAGGACATTGGAAGAGGTGATGGCCCAACTTTTGCACAGATTATGAGAGCAGTCAAGGAAGAGGTGTTCAGTGACTATGAAGAAGATGAGATGGTTGAGGAACCCTCCATGCAAGAGGCTTCTATACATAGGTCAGAGGATGATCATCCAGAGGCTAACAAAGAGCCGGTGGTTACAGAACCTACTGTGAAAGACCGGCTAAGTGCGAAATTTCTCAAAAGACCTCGCACAAAGCATGTCCAACCCCTAAATACCATCTATCCAACATCCTCTGAACCTGAATTTTTTAACATTTCAGACTCTGAGTCAGAGTCTTCTAACTCCTCGTTTGATGACATTATGGATAGTTTTGCACAATTCTCTTCCAAAGCTAAGCATATTCCTGAGGAGGAAACAGCTGAGCCACCCAATAGTTCTATCCCTCAGTCATCACCCAAAATTCTCACTGAGGAAGAGATTCTGAAAGAAACTTCTTTTAGAGTTTCTCCAATTCATGAAACCTCTGAACCACACAATGTCATATCATCTGAACCATCTCCATCAATTCCATCAGACTCTCACCACTCCTCCCAACCTCTGATGCTTTTAGATACTGTAATTGCAATAAATGATAGAATTGATGTACCAACTGATCATGTGACTCACTTACCTAGTGGTCCAAGTCAACCAGTATCTGCACCACCTGTGGCACAGCCAGAAGCAGATAATTCAGACCTCATAGCAACGGCTCTACACATAATACGAGATACGCTTGCTGAACAAGAAGATAAGCTGCTAGAGCTGGTAGCATACTCAGGGGCATCTGCAAGACTGGCTCAACAACTTCGCACTCTTTGTTTTTCCAAACACCCTTAGGATTCTTTTTCTTTCACCTTTTGTTTTTAGCCTATTGATTCTTTCATTCTTTGTTTAAAATTTTTGCTGATGACAAAAGTGGGAGTATTATTTAGTTGTACAATTGTTAGTAGTTTTTATTTCTACTCACATAATAATCTGAAACTGTCTGAAATAAGAATCTCATTTTTTTATCTTGCAAAATGTTTTTGAACTTAAGTGATAAGGGGAACAAATTAATAAACATAATTGTGTTTGCATAGATGAACGTAGTTAAGAGTGTGCTCTTAATTATTTTTATCAGATTCAAGAGTTGAGCTTGCAAACCTCACACTCTAAGAGTCAAGTATGTAGATACAATCAAGTTTATCAAATTGTTCTTATACTGATTCAACTTAATTATGGATAAAACTTAGGGGGAGCTTGCAAACCTAACCCTAATGGTTTATCGGACTCAGGGGGAGCTTACAAACCTCAACAACCTGATGTTGACATAATTAAATTAATCAACAAACAATTGTATTTAATACCTATGTTTGTCATCATCAAAAAGGGGGAGATTGTTGGAACAAAATGAGTTTTATTTATAAAACACCCTAAGTTTTGATGATAACAAGGTATTAAATGGACAATTGGTATTACTAATGAATGATCTAGTGTGCAGGAACAAAGTAAAAATATCATCCTCGTAGATCATCATTTGGGCATCTGAAGGACACAGTCTGAAGTGTTAAGACTCTGATATTGCTGGAAGCATCAGAGCCTCTGAAGAAGTCCTCAGAGGCCAAAGAAAGAAACACAGTCTGAAGCGTGTGTACATCTTCAGAGATCAAATAAACGGTATCATCAGATCCTGAAGAACTCTCTCTGAAGAAAGACAGCTAATAACCAATGCAATAGTACAACGGTCCTGTCAAAGAGTACAACCGTCTTGTCAACAAAAAGGAGAGTGTACAACCAACGGTTCTCTTCTCAATGTCTTAATACCTAGAGTATAAATAGAAGACATCCTCATAGAGAGAAGACTACGGGAAGATCATCTGAACTTAGAAAGATTCAAATCATATCAAGTTCTGAACTGTGTTATTCTTTCTAGTGTTATATTCTAAGTTAAATATCTTTTGATATTACAGACTCTGAGCTTAGTGTTTAGAGAGTCTTGCTTAGAACTTTCAGTCCTACTTAATCTGTGTATTAAGTTAGTTTGTGAAGTCTCTTTGTCTTGTGTGACTTAGAGCAGGAAGTCTTGAGCTTGTGTGCTTAAGCAAGGAAGTCTTAAGTCTTGTGTGACTTGAGCAAGGAAGTCTTAAGCTTGTGTGCTTAAGCAAGGAAGTCTTTTCGTCTTGTGTGACTTAGAGCAAGGAAGTCTCTTGCTTGTGTGCTTGAGCATTAGTTGTGTAATCTTTGTGATTATAGTGAACTCCCTTGGAAGTGCAAGGGGACTGGACTACTCTCGTTTTGTGAGAGGAACCAGTATAAAATTTATGTGTGTTCTTTCTCTCTCTCTCTCTCACTGTTTTATTTGTGTTTTGTGTTTAGTCTAGTTTATCATATCCGCTGCATTTCTATATTTCTTAAGACAAAAGAAACAATTTTTCAAAACACAATTCAACCCCCCTTCTTGTGTTTTTCACCTTCATAATGTCCTTGCAATAAAATAAATGATTAATTAATAAGGCAATGAATTAAATGTTAGATTAACAAGCAATAATAATGAAGTATATTAGTGACAATAATAATGATAAGTTAGTAAGTTAGTAATAATAAAGAATAAAGCATGAATAATATAAGTTAAGTTAGTGAGCACAATTAATCATGAAATAAATAGCAAAAAATAAAAAGAACCTCAAATAAGTTCTTATTTTGGATTTAATAGCTTATTGAATCCCATTCCATAAGCACTTTTATTATAGGCAAAAATAAAATAAAATAAACAGAAGGGGGTGCAAATATCAATAAAACAGAAAGGGGGTGCAAAAAGCAACTCTGGGCCCAAGCCCAGCTGGGGGGCGTGGCCCAGAGGGGGGTGTGCAAAGAAAAGTTTAAAAACAAGATCAGAGCCGTCTGATTGATCAGACAGCTCTGATCTAAACACAGGCAGAATAGATCTGGGTCATACAATTGAGATCAGAGAGCTAAGGCGCGCAGGTGCACCGTAAGGACGTGCACCTGCGCGCACAGGATCAGAGTAAGAGCATATAATGGAAAAAACCCTAAAAAACACAAATCTCTCTTCTTCTTCTTTCTTCTCACCGCCGTCTGTTCTTCTTCTTCCTCCCTCACGGCCATTTTTCCTTTCTTAAACCAAATCCTTTTTTTCAAAAAATTTCTAACACTAAACCTACACAAAATCACATTTTAAACCCAAATCTAAATTCAAAAACAACAAAAGAACCCCCCACCATTCGGATCGAACGAACACAGAAACGAAAACGGAAAAAAAATAAGATCAACCTTTGGATCGTGATTTCGGTTTCGATGATTTCTAATTTCTTCTTCTTCTGTGTTTTTTCGTTTGGATACAGTTCTTGGGTTCGATTTGGTTTGTGTTGATAATGAAGGTTGATGATGAACTGATGATGATATTGTTGTGATTTTCATTCTGTTTTTTTGGTTTTTCTGGGTTTATGTTATCGTGATGATGATGATGGTTAATGGTTTCTGTAACACCCCACTTAATTCTACCCAAAAATTCGCGACTAAACAGCAAATGAAATCAAGTAAATCAAGTAGAGCGTTACATGTATAATTTAAAACCAACATAGCATGCCGTATCATACCAACCATGATTAAGAGATCATCGCAGCGGAATAACATAGCATATCATCATGGATATAGTTCAAATCATAAACACTAGTCATGGCTAAATAATCCATCAACATAATAATCCACATTCACATAAATCACCTACACATATCGTGTCGTCACAAATAGATAATTAAGTGTTTGGCATAAAGCCTTACAACATCATACAAAATAAGGTCTAAAAGCAACGCTAGACATAAGTCCGATAAGACTAAACCCCAACACGGTATTACAACGACCAGAGCAAATGGACAAGACACTAGGATAGCGAATCATCCCCTTACCCTAAATACTAGCAACAATGCCGGGTACTCCTCCTAAGCAAGCAAAGCAAATCCTCACGCCTGAGAATCTGAATCGCCCAACGATCCATTACATACAAAAATAGAGAGTTAGTTACTTATAATCAACATATAACAAATGAAAGGAAAGTACTAATATTTAATCCAGTCCAACATATACCATGCATATATTAATTCATCATACATATATTTAGCGTGTATGTAATAGCAATCCCACAACAGTAATAAGACATGTACCTTTAATCATTTAATATACATATACATATTCATACCATCAATGATTAACAACTTGTATGCACAATCACTTAGCACATAATTGGACAAATATCACATCATCATCACATATAGCACATTTAAGGTTCACCTTCCTAAATGCATCTAATGTCACCTTCATGCCATGTCCCCTAGACACGACTACATGCATGCGGTACCATTCACCAAAATAAGGATACAAGAATCCTATGCGTTATGGAT
Organism: Trifolium subterraneum; assembly: GCA_951799995.1. Classification (NCBI taxonomy): domain Eukaryota; kingdom Viridiplantae; phylum Streptophyta; class Magnoliopsida; order Fabales; family Fabaceae; genus Trifolium; species Trifolium subterraneum. Next base: position 27,907,857 of record OX637467.1, read on the forward strand.
CAAACGTCCAAGCTTCATCAATTCGTTATGGGTCGAACGCCCAAGCTTCATCAATTCGTTATGACGTATGTTATTCACCACTATTATGTAACCTCATGTATACATAATCTTCACCAACAATTATTCATCAACACATAACATACTTATATACATTCATCATCATCATCAATAAACATTAACTATCATTCATATAGAAACATCACCATCCGTCATATTCATTATAAATCCAACATCAATCATTTATGTACTAATATAATACTAGTAACCCATACATCAACTACACCTTCAACAATTAATAATCAAGTAAGCCTGACTACTTCGCCAGCTCTCGCTAGCTCTCGCCATAGCGAGGCAAGTCAGAGGCTTCTCGCTATCCCTCGCCAGTTCTTGCCGTAGCGAACCAAGTCAGAGAGCAATCGCTACCTCTCGCTAGTTCTCGCCGTAGCGAAGCAAATCAGAGAGCAATCGCTACCCCTCGCTAGTTCTCGCTAGTTCTAGCCTAGCGACGCGTACCCAGAATTGCTGCTCTGTTTTACGACCGTTCGGATTCCACGCCCAAAATCATCCGAAACGTGTTCCAGTTTTAAAAAGATGTTTTCTTTGGATCATAAACAAGTTATCATACATAGAAGTACAAGTTTCATAACTTAAAACCATTAAAATCATCATCAATTAGGATTTATCACATTTTTCATCAAAAACTCATGAACATGCAAGTTCAAACCAACAACTCTAGATTTTCGGAATTGAAATCATCCACATATATTTTTAGCATTATAATACATGAATAACACTAAATCAACAAGAAAGATAACATTTTGATTCATAGAAACTCATAAAGTTATGAACTTTAGAGTGTGAAAGGTGAGAGGGTTTGGGCAAAGAGAAATGTAATTTCTCCCCCCTCTTGGTCACCACAATCATAAATAACTACTCTCTTACCTCTAATTCTTCAAGAATTAGCTCTCCAAATCTTCCCCTCTTAGTTCCTTCTTCTATGCTCTTCCTCTTCTTCTCTAGCTTTCTCTCTCTCTATTTCTTCACAAACTTATGACAAATGATTCCTCTCTCTAAGTTTTCAAAACTTATACCTAGGTTAAAACCCTTTCAATTTACTAAATTACCCTTCCTCATAAGCCCACTCAAATATTCTATTCACACTTCCTAAAAACACTACTATTCTATTCACACCACTACACTAAGAGCCACATAATTAAATAAATCACACAACATGGAATTTAAATAAATAAATTAAATCAAACAATTAATTAAATAAAACGTGATGTTACAGTTTCTGGGTTTGTGTTTGAAGATGATGAACAGATGATATGCGTTTTTGATTTTTCTCTTTTCTGTGATTTTTTTGTTTTTGATTTGATTTTTGGAAAGGAAGAAGAGTTGCGGCTGATGATTTTCCTCCCCCTGCCTTGGAATCTGTGCACAGTATAAATACTGTGTCAGACCTAGGGTTTTACAGATGAAAAAATTTCCCTATTTGGACAAAATTGCCCTTTGGGCCTGGACAAAAACACATATCTGGACTTCTTTGAAAATACTGACTAAAAACACCAGAAAATGGCAATAAAAATTAAAAATAATAATATACACATAATAATATAAAAACCAAATTAAATAAATAATAAAAAAAATAAAAAAAATAATAATAAAAGGAAAATAAAAAACAAAACCAAATAAATGAGGTATTTTAAAATACCTCTCTGCCGAAATTTCGTCAGAAACGAACAAAGAAAATTCATCTTAAAAAGACGTATAAAAGCGATCGGTCAAAAAATGGGGTATGACAGTTGTTATATGTTAGACGTCATCGAAGAATGTAGAAAGGAGATGGAGAAGGATCAAACTAAATATTCTGAAATTTTAAAGCCCAACCCTCCCACCCTTAATGTAAATGATGACGATCTCTCCGAATGCTTAGAAATTACACCAAACCCTACGCCTAATCCTATCAAATCAACAATTGAACTCAAAACCCTACCCGAAAATTTAAGGTATGAATTCCTAGATAAAGAACGTGCAAAACCCGTAATAGTCAGCGCAGCCTTAGGAGCTTTAGAAACCGAAAAATTATTAAACATCCTAAGAAAATACCCCAACGATTTAGGGTATAGCATCGCTGATCTAAAAGGAATTAGCCTTTCTATTTGTATGCATCGCATTATGCTAGAAGAAGATTGTAAAACCTCTAGAGAACCTCAATGAAGGATTAATCCTATTCTAAGCGAAGTAGAGTCAAACAAGAAGTTCAAAAACTTCTCGACGCAGGAATTATATACCCAATATCCGATAGTATATGGGTTAGCCCAGTATATGTTGTACCTAAGAAGGGACGAGTTACAGTTGTCACTAACGAAAAAGGCGAATCTATTGCACAAAGAGGTTCCTTTAGGAAACTAAACAAAGCCACTCGTAAAGTCCATTTTCCTTTACCCTTTATTGATCAAATGCTTGAACGATTGGCTAGACATTCTTATTTCTGCTATTTAGATGGTTACTCAGGATTTTTCCAAATCCCTATTCATCCTGATGACCAAGAAAAAACAACCTTCACATGTCCCTATGGAACTTTTGCTTATAGACGTATGCCATTTGGACTCAATGCTCCCGCAACCTTCCAAAGATGTATGATGGCAATCTTCGCATAATTTATAAACGATATCATGGAAGTATTCATGGACGGTTTCTCCGTATGTGGGCAAAGCATTGAAGGATGTTTGTCGAACCTAGAAAAAGTACTCGCAAAATGCGAAAAAGTAAACCTTGTCCTTAATTGGGAGAAATGCCATTTCATGATCTGACAAGGAATAGTTCTTGGACACGTAGTGTCCAACAAGGGGATTGAAGTTGACAAAGCTAAAATTCAAGTCATAGAAAACCTTCGACCCCCAAAAACCGTAAGAGAAGTACGTAGATTTTTAGGACACGCCGGTTTCTACCGACGATTTATCAAAGACTTCTCTAAAATCACCAAGCCTTTAACCGGCTTATTACTAAAAGATGCTGAATTTATCTTTAACGATGAATGCTTAAAAGCGTTCCAACAATTAAAAACAGCTCTTATATCCGCACCCATTATCAAGCCACCCGATTGGAGCCTACCCTTTGAAATCATGTGTGACGCTAGTGATTATATAATAGGTGCAGTTCTAGGACAAAGAAAAGATAAGAAACTTCATGCAATCTATTACACTAGTAGAACCCTAGATTATGCGCAAATGAACTACGCCACCACTGAAAAGAGCTCCTCGCTGTCGTATTCGCGTTCGATAAATTTCGACATTACCTAATAGGATCCAAAATAATCATCTACACTGATCATTCAGCTATTAAGTACCTATTAAGTAAAAAAGACGCTAAACCTAGGCTATTAAGATGGATTTTACTTTTACAAGAATTTGACCTACAAATCCTAGACAAGAAAGGAACCGACAATGTGGTCGCCGACCACTTGTCAAGAATAGAAAACATAGAGCCCGAGTTAGTACCAAACAATGATGATTTCCCTTACGAACAACTCATCACTCAGTTAGAGAGTATCTCCGCCGAATTATCTCTTCACGAATCCAACACCATGCAACAAATAGGAGAAGTTCACTCCGGCAAAAACACTCTACCATGGTTTGTTGACTTCGTTAACTATTTAGCAGCCGGAATGCTCCCACCAGATTTATCTTATCAGCAAAAGAAGAAATTCTTCCATGACCTTAAATACTATTATTGGAATGAACCTCTGCTCTTTAAACGAGGTCCCAACGGTATCTTCCGTCGTTGTGTCCCCGAGGAAGAAATTCAAGAAATAATTTCCCATTGCCATTCTGCCCCTTATGGAGGGCATGCTAGCACCTCAAAGACATGTGCCAAGATCTTACAAGCAGGTTTCTTTTGGCCTACCCTATGGAAAGACGTTCGAATCGCTATTAAAAATTGTGACCGATGCCAACGCACCGGCAACATCTCTAAACGCGAGGAAATGCCACAAAAAGGCATTTTAGAGGTAGAAATCTTTGATGTGTGGGGAATAGATTTTATGGGACCTTTCCCATCTTCTGGTGGAAATAAATATATACTTGTTGATGTCGACTACGTTTCTAAATGGATTGAGGCCATAGCCTCGCCAACTAATGACACACAAGTAGTGATCAAAATGTTTAAAAATATAATCTTCCCTAGATTCGGTACACCCCGTCTCGTCATTAGCGACGGTGGTTCTCATTTCATATCTAAAATCTTTGAAAAATTATAAATCAAACATGGAATGAAACACCGAATAGCAACCCCATATCACCCACAAACTAGTGGGCAAGTAGAAGTTTCGAATAGAGAAATTAAAAGAATTTTAGAAAAAATAGTTGCTACTAGGAAAGATTGGTCACATAAGCTTCCCGAAGCTTTGTGGGCCTATAGGACAGCCTTTAAAACCCCTATAGGAACTACGCCGTATAATCTAGTTTATGGAAAATCGTGTCATCTACCAATAGAACTCGAACATAAAGCTTTTTGGGCTATCAAGGCACTAAACTTGGATTATCAAGCCGCGGGAGAGAAAATAATTCTCGATCTTCACGAACTCGAAGAGCTACGAATGAGCGCTTACGAAAATGCTAAAATCTATAAAGAGAGAACTAAAAAATGGCATAACAAGCACATACTTAAAAGAGAATTCAAAATAGGAGAATTAGTGCTTCTTTTTAATTCCAGATTAAAACTTTATCCAGGAAAACTCCGTTCCCAATGTTCCGGACCTTTTGAAATAACTAAAGTTTTCCAAAATGGCGCTTTTGAAATAAAGAACAAATTAAATGAAATTTTTACCGTTAATGGACAGCGTCTAAAGCACTATTTTTGTCCTAATGACTCAGATTATTATTCTAAGATAAAATTACATGAAACAAATCCTATTACTTAGAATTTTTAATCTCGAATAGTCGAGCTACCGACATTAAACAAAGCGCTGCATGGGAGGCAACCCATGATTTCTTTTTACTATTTAATTTTTTATGTTACTTTATTTACATTTCATGACATTAACTAACCTGTTTGGCCATTTATCTTTGAACTAATTGATGTTATATTTATTTTTCTAAAAAGAAATGGCCTATCGTGATAATTACTTCGTTAAATTTGGGAGTGAGAGTCAGAGAATCCGCTTCGAGAGACTATTCCAGAAAGAAATGTCGTTCCAGATCTATCCTGAAAATCGCACAATGACGGCCTTAGGAATCTCCGAGAGCGTGAAATACATGATTAACCAGTTGGGATGGAGCAATCTGAATCTGCACAGTCTCCCTTCCTATCATAAGCTGACCCTTGAATTCTTGAGCTCTTTCACATACGACCCTGACTATGGATATTCTATCCATAAGGGCCGTGCTCGTTTTAGACTTTTTGGTGTTCCCTACAGCTATTGTCATAGAGAGATACCCGAGCTTATGAATGTACCCAATAGCCATGATGCTGCAATTAAACTACAAGAAGATGAATTCATGGACTACAAGCTTCACAACTTTTGGGGGAGCATCTCTGGAAATCCAAACGATGAACCTGAAGACCGATCCAACACTCAGATCCATAACCCAGCTATCCACTACTTTCACATGATCCTCTCACATACTATCTTCGGAAAACCAATAAATAACATTTTTGTTAGCAAAGAGGAACTATTTATCATGTTCTGTGCCTCCCAAGGACGTCAAGTTAACATAGCAACTTTCATTTTGGCAAACTTTAACAAGATACTTGAGAGCACGAACCGCCAACTCTGCATCGGTGGTTTCGTTACCTTACTAGCTAGAGCCATAGGTCTCCACACTGATTTAGATCAACTTATAACTTTTGGAGCACCTTTATCTAGTGGTGTCCGATATTTGGACATTACTTTCTGCTTTAACCATAGCCTTATCGGTAACCTAGGACCACCCCCTTATCAGCTAGTTATAAATCACTCTCCAGTCCACCTTATTACCTTACCAAATCCTGAAAAGACAAGCATCCATGACAAGAACAATTGGCTTTATGATTTGGAGGGACAAGACGAAATTGATCCTGAAACACCTATGTTTTACTACACACCTGGACCCTTATCACCTATTCAACCTGCTGAATCTTCAAATCAACTACCCCCTCAGGTTGATCATGCTGCTGCTATAGCCGATTTGGAGACAAAGATAGCAACACTTCGCGAAGATTTTCAACGCTTTATGGATCTCGTCATCCAACAATTCGACAAATGCTCAGTAGAGTTTGCTAATCTTGCAAAGATTCTCGCCAACAAACGTGGCTAGAAGTCATGAATATTTTACCGCATTTTTCTTCTTCTTCGCCCAAACATTAAAAACAATGCTTTAAATAAGTTTAGCGGAGAAGAAGATTATTTTCTATTTCTCTATATTATTATGTTTTAAACTATTTCTATTTGCATTAGCAATACTCAAAAACAAAAATAAAAATTATTATTATTATTAGTACTTCTACGTTTACTTCGTATTTTTATTTTTACGTTATTTTTACCTTCCCATTATTTTTATATTCACAATTTACTAGTCTATCAGTTTCACATACATGCATTCACAGATAATAATTTTTATGATCAAAACATATACAAATATGCACCTAATTATAAGCTAGTCTTGTATTAAAAAGCATTTCCATATAAACACAACACCACACACTATACACAAGCATGGCGTGCTCCATGCATATATTCAAGTGTGTTTTTGTTTTTAAAAGCAACATGGCGTGCGCCATGTGCTATATGACCGTTGTTTGTTTGCTTTAATCAGCACATACCCATTATTTTTCCTTGCCAAGATTCTTTTGCAAAAATTTCTCTCATAAGCATGCATCCAATCAATTAAAAGTAGGCCATCCATATTCCAACGTTCCAAATTTTTCATGGCTATAAATACATGCAAATTTTTCACAACTCTTCACAATCAAACATTCTCAATTACATACACTTTATATTTCATAAGTCTTGCATTTTTGCTTATTATTATGCTACATATCACAAATGGATTATGAAATAGTATTTAGACAAAGATCAAATCAACAACAAGTGTATGAAGATTTGCAAACAAGAGAAATTCTACCAACCAGGTATGCCGACGATGATATTTTATCTAAACTAGAATTGCTAGAAAGTGTCAATTATGCTTGAAAATACTAGTTTATGACATTTCTTATCTCAGAAAAATCCAGTTTATCGACAATTAACTCTAGAATTTCTTAGCTCTTTAATTGTCAATATTAATCCCGAATCTAGAAGTTCTAGTGGTAGTGTTTATTTCCGTATGTTTAATGCTGATTATTATTTTAGTTTTAATGATATAGCCGACCTATTACATTTCCCTCATGGAAATGGCGTAGTATGTGAGGTCCCAGAAGATGAACGTTGGCTAAACACCTTCACCCACTTTTGGAGAGGAGCCACAACTTTACAAACCGATAGTTACGAGGGAAATAATGCCTCTGCTATTCACAATCCGGCCTTACGCTATTTTCGCCAACTATTGGCTAACTCTATTTTTGGTCGCGCTAGTTCAAATAAAGTTAATTCTAAGGAAATGTTTTACATGTTTGTTGCCCTTAGAGGAATTAGAGTCAACACTGTCCCGTTCTTCTTTTCTCATATGCATTCAATAGTTTGTGCAAAACGCGGGGCAATAATTTTTGGTAGCTTAATCACAACCTTAGCCAAGGCCATGGGACTAGGACAACGTTTGATACACCAACCCCATGTTCCACACGGCCTAATTAATGAATCAGTGGTTAGGACTATGAAATTAGTACGCAAACGAGACGACGGTAGATATGATTTAATGATTAACAACCGTGTCTTTAATGGAATTATTCTTCCTAACCTCGAACGAACAGATGTGCGAAATACCAAAAAAATTTGTTATGTTATTGATCCTGAAACTGATAGAGCTCCCACGCACATTTCTCAAAATGTCGCTGCTGGTGGGGGCGCCACTCATTTTACACCTGCACACAATACACATTTTTCTAACACTTTTGCAGGTAGCTCCTCCTCATCGAGACAGAGTACCATCGATGACATACTTTATGAAGTACGTGCTAGAAATGCTATAGACGAAGAACGCGATGGACTCATTTACGCTATGCATCAGCAACAAGAGGAGATAATTGACGAAATTCACTTCGTCCGAGCCCAACAATCAGAAATTCTGCATAACCAACATGAGATGTAGGGATATTACCAACAATGGGAGAATTCAGAGGCAAACCATCAGCAACAGCTAGACAATGTCATACAAGAATTAGGCGGTTTGAGGCTTCAGTTCGACAATTTTCAAAATTATCAACATCCTCCGCCATGATTCTCCTACACTTCAGTTCCGCTCTTAAGTCGCAACAATGAGGACACTGTTGGATTTAAGTTTAGGGGAGTATTCTACTACTTTTACTTATTTTATTTTCTGCAATTTCAATTTTAATTAGTTTATTTTCCCTTTCGCATAATAAAATATAGCACTTTCTTGGTATTTTAAATTTTTCTTTTCTTGAGCCAAATTAAATTTTTTTCTAAAGATTTAGGATAATAGCTCACTTTGAAAGTATATAGGTTAAGGAGTGACGAGAGGCTGAGTTAAGGACATTAGGGAATTTTTCAAGCAAAATCGGTATTTTTCCAACACCCAGAAGTCTCCCTAGTATAGATATCAATTTGAATACCCATTGTGCCAAAATCTCTTGATTTAAATTTGAGGAATCTTTTAGTAGTTTATCTACCAGTCGGACACCATGTATAAAAAAAGTCACACATTAAGTAGGTCAGTCGAAGAATATAAGCGAAAAATCATCTAATGCTAGCAAATGAGGTCATACTGTGGTAATACGGTTAAACCTTAAAACTTGTGATAAATAGAAAAATTCTATGAACAATGCTTGTCAAGTTAAATGCAAAAATTCGCATCATCAAGCTTAAATTGCAAAGTAAAAAGTGAATAATAGACGCTAACCGACTTTTTTACCATGTGTGTGACATAGATAAAGGGTCTTAATGTGACTGTCTAGAATGAAAAAGGATGAGACAAAGGAGAAGATTTAGATTTTAGTACAAAGGCATGATCCAAATTCGGTATTTGTAAGATGGAGAACTTTGTGTGTCGTTTTAATACCCTTCTTGAGTGGATTTGCACCTAGTTAATTAATCTTAGCCGATTTGAACTTCTGACCACGTATGAGTATTTGTGATGTTATTTTTCTCTGAATCTGTGTGTGAGTTTCTTAGCATTTCAAAAGTTTTCTACATGCAAGCTAAATTGCTTGAGGACAAGCAATGGTTCAAGTTTACGGGAGTTTGATACACCTAAAAATGTGCTATTTATTTAGTTAAAATACTATTATATTTCAAATTTTCATTACGGTTTCTGAACTATTTTCAAATTTTTGTTCAGACTCTGAGCTATTTTCTTTGAAAAAGATTTTTTTTAAAAGCTCTGAACTGTTTCAAAATATTTTGAACTCTGAAGCTGTTAATGATAACCATCAGAACCAAGTGTGTATGTAGAAGTCTCTAAGCGCCTCTGATCCTATTTTGTCATTCAATTTAAATATTGCTTCATCTTGCATCTGCATTAAGGGCTTAATTTTCAAGGAGAATGCATTTATTAATTGAAGTTTATTATTCATAGTTAGTTCTTGAGTAAGGGAGTAACTTTATTCAAAGATTATCACACTATGGAAAGAAGAAGCTTGCAAACCTTGTTCTTTACATAGTGAAATATGAATAATTTAAGTCATATAATAAAGTATTTCTGAAACTGTTTAAAATTAACTATGGATACAAAATAGGGGGAGCTTACAAACCTAACCCTATGGGTTATCAGACTTAGGGGGAGCTTGCAAAACTCAGAAGCCTAATGTAAACATAGCTGATTTTTATCAACAACAATTGTATTTAATACTTGTGTTTGTCATCATCAAAAAGGGGGAGATTGTTGGAACAAAATATGTGTTAATACACACCCTTAAGTTTTGATGATAACAAAGTATTAAATGGACAATTGATGGTACTAATGTTTAAATTAAGTGCAGGAGAATTCAACGTTTAATCAAGAGCACACTTAATTTAAACTCTGATGAAACCAATGGAAGTCTGAATAATTAGACTCTGAAAGAGTTTAGAAGCTACAACGTGGTCAGAAGCTATACAAAGTTCAGAAGCTCAAAGTAGATCAGAACGTCTGAAGGTGTTCAGGAGCTCAGAGGAGTTCAGAAGCTCAAGGATGTTCAGAGGCCTACAAGAGTTCAGAGGCTGTCTGCTAGTCATGAGTCATTCAGAGGATGAAGACGTTCAGAAGCTGAATTGCGAAGGACTATCAGAGGCCAACCATTTAAAGACCAATCAGACTCCAAGTTATCAAAGGTTCATCAGAAGCAAAGGAATTCCCAGTCATCAGAGGGCTACATCAACTACAACTTATCAAGCCTAATGACTAGTTCTAAGGTCAACTAATTGCAACGGTCATAAAGGATGTGATCTCTCTCTCTAGGAGCTAGTTGTACCTTATAACTGTACTATTGGACAAACAGCAAAGGTGAAGCTTCTCTGCAAAGGAAGACGTGGCTTTACTCAACGGATCTTCAAAGACTACAGCTGTCCAATTCACAACGGGAATTTCTCCAACGTTTCAATGTCTTTCTCAACTCATATAAATATGCCAAAGAAAGAATTGATGACTAGCGCTCTTCATTAGAAAACATCTCTCAGAAGAAAGTGAGAATCTGCATTGTAATAGATAATATCTCTCAAATGAAGTGAGCATAGAAACTAACTAGAGCCTCTGAAGTTATTATGTTTGTAATAAGTTTAAGCTCATAAGTTAGTAGTAAGTCTTCTGCATAGTGTAGAAGCAAGAAAGTCTTCTGCTTAGTGTAGAAGCAAGAAAGTCTTCTGCTTAGTGTAGAAGCATATAAGTCTCAATCTTAGTGATTTGAGCATGGAGTCTTGAGCCTGAGTGCTTGAGCAAGGAAGCCTCTGATCTTGTGTGATCAGAGCAAGGAAGTCTCTTTGTCTTGTGTGACTTAGAGCAGGAAGTCTCAAGCTTGTGTGCTTGAGCAAGGAAGTCTTTGATCTTGTGTGATCAGAGCAAGGAAGTCTCTATGTCTTGTGTGACTTAGAGCAGGAAGTCGTGAGCTTGTGTGCTTGAGCAACTATTGTAATCCGAGTGATTATAGTGAAACTCTCTTGGAAACAAGGGGACTGGAGTACTCTCAATTTGTGAGGGGAACCAGTATAAATTGTTATGTGTTCTTCTCTCTCTCACTCTCTCATTTACTCCTTCATCATTCATAACGCCATAAGTTAATTGTGTGAACAATCCACTGTGCTTTAAAGACTCTGAAAAAGTTTAAATATCTTGGAAAGTTTTTAAATATCCAAAACACAATTCAACCCCCCCCCCCCCCCCCCCCCTTCTTGTGTTTTCTCCACGCACCTTCACCCTCCACCTTTGAGCATATTCCTTAAAAGATTCCCTCTCTTTTTGTGCGAATGCTCGTAACTCATCCTTATCAGGGGCCAGATATAAATTGTAATTGTACTTCCGAATGAAAGCACTAGCCAAATTATTAAAGGAACTGACGTTAGCCCTATCGAGGTCCATGTACCACCTCAGAGCTGCGCCAGTCAGACTATCCTGAAAATAATGGATCAACAACTTATCATTACTGGTTTGAGTAGACATTTTTCTGGCATACATTATTAAGTGAGCCTTGGGGCAAGTGCTCCCCTTATATTTCTCAAAATCTGGAACTTCAAACTTATGAGGGACCACGACATCAGGGACCAGACAGAGTTCATGCGCATCTTGGCCGAACAAATCCTTTCCTCTAAGAGCCCTCATCTCTCTCTGTATCTCATCATACTTGATCTGTAAGTCATCCACCCTGTCATAACCTCCCACACTTTCAGCATGAAAGATGGGCATCTGATTTTGCTGGATAGTGTGAACCAATGGTGCAGTCACAGTTGCTGTAACCTGAGGAAGTGTGTTGCCAAGCTGAGGAACTGGCACTGCTGGTTGGACATGAGGAATCTCAGATACTACAGGACTTGATTCTTCCCCGAGAAAGCCAACTGGCATGCCCCATGGGTAACCTTCGGGCATACAAACTGAGGAGCGCTAAGAGGCGCAGATGAAACAGGAGGAGGTACAAGAGTATTACTAGACTGAGGTACTGGTGTTGGCGTCTGATTCTGGGTAGCCATCAAAGAAGCCACCATGCTAGTCAAATTCTCGATTTCTATTTGCATAGTTGTCATTTGTTCACGGAGCATATGGTTTTCTTCCTCGAAGTTGTTCATCTTGCTCTTCAACCTGGACCGAGTATTGTAGACACGGGTTGGTTTGTACCGAATACGCCGAGCCTGTCATACCCCATTTTTTGACCAATCGCTTTTATGCGTCTTTTTACGACGGATTTTTTTTCTTTGTTCGTTTCTGACGAAATTTCGGCAGAGAGGTATTTTAAAATACCTCATTTTTTTTTGTTTAATTTCTTTTTATTATTATTTCTTTTACTTTATTTGTTTATTGTTTATTTATTATTTTTATTTAATTTCGTTTTTATTATTATTATTATATATATATATATATTTATTTTATTTCTTTATTTTTATTTACATTTTTGCTTTTACTTTTTTTTGGGTGTTTTAGTCAATTTGTCCACAGTCCAGATCAGGTGTTTTTTGTCCAGGCCCAAAGGGGCAATTTTGTCCAAATGGGGTAATTTTCATCTGCAAACCCTAGGTCTCTGACACAGTACAAATAGCACAGTTTCCAAGAAGGTCAGAACTTCAGACACAGCCGCAGCAAGCAAGAAGATTCATCTTCTTCATTGAAAAATCAAAACCAAAAAACAGAACAAAAAAAACAAATAAAAAAACCAGAAATCATCCTCATCGTCCTTTCTCAAAACCAAATTCATCATCCATACCATCATCAAAAAACAGAAACCATCAAAACCATTATCATCACGTTTTTAAATGCAGAAAAAAAATCCATACCAAACCGAATCGAAAACGAAATCAAAACCGAAACCAAATCTTCAAAACCGAAATAAAAAAAAACCAGACAAAATCGTCAACCCAGAATTCATCATAATCATCAACCAAACCACAAATCAAATCCTCAAAACAGAACTGTCATCATCTTCGTTATCATCATCCTCAATCAAACCCAGAACCAAACAAAATCACGAATCCAAAACCAAATTTCTTCTTTCCAAATCAAAAACCAAATTGCAAACACCCATTCCTTTTTTCTAGATCAAAAACCGAAAAGAAGAAGAAGAAGAAATTAGAAACGGAACGGAACGAAGCACACAAAGGTTGAAACCTTTCACCTTTTTTCTTTTCGATCCGGACTTTGGGGTTTGTTTTTGTCTATTTCAAATATCGATTTGGGTTTAGGGTTTGTTTTTGTTTAGTTTTGGTGTTGAGAGTTTTTAAAATGGTGAAGTTTTGAAGGAAAATAATTTTTGGCCGAGAGAGAGAAGCCGTCACGGCGGCGGTGAGAAGAAGAGAGAAGAAGAGAATCCTTTTCATTTCTTTAGGGTTTTGTATATATACCCAGTTTTGATCCTGTGCGCGCAGGTGCACAGCCTTATCGTGCACCTGCGCGCCATGTTTCCTTTGATCTTGATCTAAAGTTTCTAATCTGTTTTAACTGTCATCAAGTCAGAGCTGTCTGATCAATCAGACGGCTCTGATCTGGTTTTACATTTTTCTTCACACACCTCCCCTCTGGGCCACGCCCCCCAGCTGGGCTTGGGCCCAGAATTGCTGTTTGCACCCCCTTTCTGTTTTATTTGTTATTTGCACCCCTTCTGTTTTTATTTTATTTTATTTTTTGCCTAATTAATTAATTATTTATTTTATTGTAAAGACATTAGATTGTATTTTTAGGATTTGATGTAAATTTAGATAAATTGCATAGCATACTCTTGCATTCATTTCATATTTATTTTTCTCGCAAATACTTTAGATTGTAATTAGGAATAAATGTACACTATAAATGAAAAAACCGCATCTCATGCATATTTATTTATCGCTTTCCGCAAAAAACGTTAGCATATTAATTCCGAGGGAAAAGACACCGTTTTGATCAAAATATCATTACGGTTCGTCTTCGCGCTTATTTAGTATAATTTAGTATAATGTTAATATCGTTCTTTTCGCGCGTTAGCCATTAGTCATTTTCTTTTATCAAAAAATGAGGTCAACACCTATTCAAAAAATAGTTAGTCGCTTTATTCTCAAAAATGAGGTCAACACCTCTTTCAAAAATATCAAACGATTCATTCTCAAAAGCATCAAAAATATTTTGTCATCATAACATTTTCAAACTTTGGACTTTAAACCAAACGTTTCTTTTTACCGCGAAAACCTTGGATTTTAACCCAAGAGTCTTTTTTACCGAGAACTTGGATTTTAAACCAAGTGCCTTGGAATTTAAACCAACGGCGTCTTTTATCGTGAAAACCTTGGATTTTAACCCAAGAGTCTTTTTTACCGCGAACTTGGATTTTAAACCAAGTGCCTTGGATTTTAAACCAATGACATCTTTTATCGCTAAAACCTTGGACTTTAACCCAAGTGTCCTTTTTCTCGCCTAAAACTTGGATTTTTAAACCAAGTACATTTGTCTCATTCATACATCATTAATCATGCATAAACCATGGATTTTAAACCAAGTGTCTTTTATCACTTCAAACATTTTCTCAACAAACCTTGGATTTTAAACCAAGTGTCCGCGTCTTATTTTCTTAATCAAATCTTAATCAATTTAACCATATAGACTTTCTTCACAAACTAACATCAATCAAAACTCACATTTTTGCCACTTTTGGCTTTTGGTCTTTAAAACCATTTTCAAAACCTTAAAATCAAAACAAACAAATTTACTCGTCTTTTTATCCCGAACTACGGTGGTTTGATCCCTCGGGTACGTAGGCATGAGACTTGTCTCTCCAATCAATAAAATCAACAAAAACATTTTTCTTCTTTTACATCACTTTAAACTTCTTTTTTATCATCACTTTAAATTCCTAGACTTATACATTTTTTTACAAGCAAGTAAAATAAAGCGCATAGATAGAATAAAAACAAGAGGTTCCTATAGAGTACTATAGATACTTAGGGTGCTATTACCTTCCCTTCGTATACCAACCCCCGAACCTTGTTCTCTTAAAAATAGGGTTTTTTTCGAACTTTTTCCCTTTCCCTCGGATAAATTAAAGATCGGTGGTGGAATATTAAATTGCGATTCAAAGTTAATTAATAACTCGATATCCAAAAATCACCGCGACAGAGCCACTTTAACTGAGACGGAGAGAAAAAGAAAGAACATGAGACCCTGTTTTAAAAACTTATGTATGCAGTATGATGCATGATATATGTCATGCTAAAATATACAAAGTTTTTTTTTCGAAGGACTTTAAGACAATAATTTTGTAAACATTATAAGAAATAAAAATTGCATTAATAATTCAAAGATTACAACCGTCTTTTCAAACAAAACAACAACTACGAAAAACATAAAAACAAATCTAAATCCGAACTTCATGAAGCCGACTAGCCATCAAAATGTGAATCGAAGCCAGAAGAAAATAAATCGCCTTGCCTCTTCTTCCTCTTGCTATCTTGTCTCAATAAGGCATCCTTGACCCTGATTAAATCTTCCTTCTCAATAAACAAACCATCTTGTAGAGAGAGCATCTTCTCTTGTTCCTTCAACTTCTCCTTCAACTCTTTGTTCTCAAGCTCAGACTCTTGGAACTTTCTCTCCCACGCATCTTTCTCAAATCTCAATTTAGTCAAAAGTTCCTGGAATTCACCTATAGTCTCGAATGGGATAACCGAAGGTGGTGTGGTAGAAGAGGATGCATCAACAGAAGATGATTTCTCAAAACTATAAGGCATTCCACGCTCTATAGCTCTACTTATTACCCACTTAGTGTAATCTTCCGAGACAATACCAAGCTTCCTTCCTAACTGATCCTTTCCTTCCCTACGGACATTATACCAAGCCCGAGCAAACTCTTTCCTCATGTATTGGCTCCCTTCTTCATTGAAATAAAATATGCCGGTCAAGAGGACACTCTCAGGCTTATCCCTCATGGGATATCCGAACTGTCGTCTAGCAAGAATAGGGTTATAATTGATTCCTCCTTGTATGCCAAGAAGAGGCACGTTGGGGAAATCTCCACAACTATCAATGATTGCTCCTACATCAGAAGCGACATTATACCAAACTATATCGGCCGAAGTAAAAGGCATAATCCTTTGGGACCACCAGAGCTTTTCTGGATTCTCTTTGAAGCGACTGGTCTGAGGTAGGTGTGAAATAAACCACCTATATAACAATGGCGCACAACAAATGATAAGTCTGCCACGCTTTTGAGCCCTATGGTGAATGGAATGGTAGGCATCCGCAAGTAAGGTAGGAACAGGGTTTCCTCCCAAAAAGATTTGGATAGCACTACTATCAACAAAGTAGTCGACATTGGGGAATAACACCAACCCATAGATGAGTAGAGTGAGGATAGCTTCGAAAGCGTCCACACTCCCCTTTTCAGCAAACATAAACGCCCTTCCGAATAAGAAATTGGAAGTCAATCCTTAAGATCCCCCCTTTTTAGTGATGTTGGAGGCTATGTCAGAGCTATTCAAATGGAGAGCCTTTGCAATAACTGAGGGTGCGGGAAATTCTTCCAAGCCGGTATAAGGTACCTTTTCTGAGATCGGCAAACCAACCCAATATGAAAATTCTTCTAGAGTAGGGACCAACTGATAGTCAACAAAAGTGAAGCAGTGATAAATGGGGTCGTAGAACTGGATAAGTGTGTTAAGAGCCCCTTCTTCAACATTAGTATTGAGGATACTCAAAAGCTTCCCATATCGCTTTTGGAAATCTTCAGGGAATGGAACTAGAGATCCTAGCTCTCTTAGTCGGGAAAGATCTGGTTCCTTGAAACTGTAAATCTTAGTATGCCTTTTCCTTAGGTCCATAATCTGCGATGTCTACAAAATAATTCTCTTAGGTCCTTTGAAAAGATATTTTTTTTTTTATGATAAAATGAATGCATGGATGCATGATTATGTTACAATGGTTCATAACACAACTTTGAAGGTTGGGATACATAATGATGAAGCTTAAGGGTAAAAGCCCTCCCATAGGATAAGTACTAAGGTTATTTGTACCTGCATTACGGGTTCTACAAAGTTCCCAAAGTCATCAACCGCCTCATGAACATCACTGGATTACGTGACTACTTGATGCGATATTTCTGCAAGTGCACAGACTTATCGTGTAGTTATAAAAGATCATCGTTCCTTCAGGGACTATTTTCCAAAACTTCGCTTACGTTTTTAATATAATGTAAGGTTAAGGCTAAATATAAATTGGAAAGGGATTTTAAAATAATTAAAATAAATTTAATTCAAATAATTAGATTTAACTAAACTGGAATGTTACTTTAAGTCGCTTCAATGAGTTCGGTAATTAAATTGCATTTAGAAATAATGTTTCTTTTTAACAAACTGATATTGATTTAAAAACACGCTTCTCACACTTTCGCGCTGTTGGTTAATATTGTAAAGTTATAAAATAAATCCTTCACTCTCGCTCTCACATTTACTTATAAAAATATTTTTTGAAAATCAATTCAATTTAATTAAAAAGATCTAGTTTTCACAAAACAATATTAGTTTAAAGACTGAGGTCTCACACTTTCCCGCTATTGAACTAAATCATAAAATATAAATAAATACTTCACTTTCGCTCTCATATTTAGTTTATAAAATATGTTTTGGAAACTAATACAGTTTAATTTATTTTAAAGAGCTGTCGCGGTGTTTAAAATTAATGTCCAGTTTTTACTATCTAGTATAAATCTCACAAGCAGGTATAATTAATCAAATAAATAAAAACTGAATCTGAAACAAGACTGTATAATTAATACTGGGACCGATTAATAAATTAAGAAAGTATAGTAACACTGAAATCAAACAAGCAGGTACTGTGCGAGACAGTATAATGGGCTAAGATCCAAAACATTGAAAAGAAAAATTAAGAAAACAAACAAAGTATCATGTACTGTGCGAGACAGTATATGGTACTGAATTTAAAATTAAAATTAATAATTCAGATGTACTGTATCAATGGCAAAAATAAATAAACTGATCGGAATTTAAAATACTGAACTGAATTTAATATATTAAATAGAGTAACTTATAGATAGCAACTGGAATGAAAGCAAAACACCAGAAAAGCTTAAAATCTCAAATAATGCGTGGAAGGAAGAAGAAAAAAAAAATACTGAGTACAAGACTTATTTATAGGCTGGAAATAGAGTTCCTTTTTCCCCAAGTTTAGGAGCTTCGGTTGATATTTAATAGATCATGGTGAGGAAAATATGGAACTTGTAACTGTCTCCGTGAAAATAGCTTGTGGCTGGTAGCCACAAGCCTTATGACCAGCGCCTTGTCTATTAAGCTTAGGAGGAAGTTGTTTCACTTGTGGGACCACGTTGATATTTCTTCTTATTTTTTACACACGTGAAAAACAACATGGTGGTCACAAAAGGTAAGGCCAGCGCCTTGCCTATGTTTGGTTGAAGTACATGCTGGGCACAAGTGCCATGGCTACTGCCATGCACTTGTGTGTTGGATATTGTTTTGACTTCTAGTCCCATAAAACTCATGTTTTGCTAAATTTCGGCTGCATCTGTATTTCAATAAAATGTAATAATTATTTTATTGATAACACAATAATTTAGAGAAAATATTAAAATATTAAGACAAATAATATTAAATAAGTAGTGCATTTTTCGGTGTTATCACTACTCTCGTTCCAATAATATTCACAAGATGATCTCGTTTGAGTGTAGCCTCGCGTGACAACTAAATGCAAGAATTACTCTTGATTAGCCACCGAGCGGGATCATATCACATGTGCTTCATAATCTAAAGACATGTCACTATGATTTCATCCCATCCTATCTTATTGTGTCGCTCAAGCCCGGGTTAGGACTTATCTCACCACTCAAAGTAAACCCAAGTATATATATACAAACATACATTCATACAAGCAATAGAATAATAGCGCAAAAATAAAGATTAAAATAAGTTAGGCTCAACCCGCTTGGTTGGTCCCTAGTGAAGTCGCCATTTCTGTCGCGGTGATTTTTGGATGTCGAGTTATTAATTAACTTCGAATCGCAATTTAATATTCCACCACCGATCTTTAATTTATCCGAGGGAAAGGGAAAAAGTTCGAAAAAAACCCTATTTTTTGGAGATCAAGGTTCGGGGGTTAGTTATACGAAGGGAAGGTACTAGCATCCTAAGTATCTATAGTATCCTATAGGAACCTCTTTTTTCTATTTCTAACTTGCGCTTTATTTTAATTGCTTGTAAAAATGTATAAGTGTAGGAATTAAAGTGATGATTGAGAAAAAAGTTTAAAGTGATAAAAAAGAAGAACAAAAGTTTTTGGTTGATTTTATTGATTGGAGAGACAAGTCTCATGCCTATGTACCCGAGGGATCAAACCACCGTAGTTCGGGGTCAAAAGCGGAGTGATTTGTTTGCTTATTTTTTAGAGTTTTGAAAAAGGTTTTAAAGATAACAAGAAAAGTGTGAGATTGATTCATTTTTATTTGTGAAAGATAGTCTAAATGATTAGGATTGATTGATTTTTGATTTAGAAAAGAGGCGCGATCGCTTGGTTTGAAGTCCAAGGTTTATTGAGAGAAAAAAAAAATTTGAATGATAAAAGTCACTTGGTTTGAAGTCCAAGGTTTTTTGCGTGATTGAAAATGCACTTGGTTTGAAGTCCAAGGTTTTTGCGAAAGAAAAATGAACACTTGGTTTGAAATCCAAGGTTTTGAAAGTGTTTGATGACAAAATCTTTTTTGATGCTTTTCGATGTTTGAAAATAATTTGTTTGCGTATTTTTGAAAGAGGTTTTGACCTCATTTTTTTGATAAAAAAGAATCGGATAATGGTTACGCGCGAAAAGAAATAATACTAATGTCATAACGAATAATTAAGCGCGAAGATAATTCGTATTGATATTTTGATCAAAACGATGTCTTTTCCCTCGAAATTTAATATTCTAACATTTTCGCGGAAAGTGATAAAAATAAATATGCATGAGATGCAAGTTTTCATTTATGGTGTACATTTGTTCCTAATTACATTCTAGAATATTTGCGAGAAAATAAACATGAAATGAATGCAAGAGAGAGGATGCTATGCAATTTTTATTTATATTTACATCAAATCCTAAAATACATACTAAAGCCCTTGCAATAAAAATAAATAGTTAATTAATAAAGCAATAAATAAATTGCTTAGATTTAGATGAATTATTAACAATAAATAAGATTGACATGTATTTAGAGAGGATTAATAAGTTAATGACAATAAATAAAATTGATATTGTTAAGTTAGTGGGTTAGTAACAATAATAAAAAATAATAAGCATAAATAAAATGTTAAGTTAGTGAGTTAGTAACAATAATTAAGCATAAATAAAATGTTAAGTTAGTGAATAAATAAAAAAAATAATAAAGAAACCTCCAATTAGTACTTAATTTGGATTGAATAGCTCATTGAAGCACATTCCATAAGCACTTTTTGTCATAGGTTAAAAGATAAAAAGAAATCAATAAATAAAAAAAAAAGGAAAAAAAACAGAAGGGGTGCAAATATCAAAACGAAAATAAAAGGGGGTGCAAAAAGTAACAATAACGGCAAAGCCCAGTCCCAAAAGAGGCTCATCTGCCAAAAAACGCCCAAAAAAAAACAGGATCAAGCTTGGAACGGAGAGGTTTAAGCCATCTGATAGACACGCGCACACCGGATCGGGCTGGGGTATAAATACCCCCAAACCCTAGAAAAAATCCATTTCTCTCATCTTCTTCTCTCTCTTCTCCGTCGTCCTCTCTTCCTTCTCTCATCTCTCTCGGCTTCTCTTCTCTCTCTACCAAACTCCATTGTTTCCAAAAAGTTTCAACACCAACCACATACAAAAATTACTCCTAAACACAAATCCATATTCAAAATAATCAAATAAAGTTCCCCCAGGTCAGATCGAACAAACGCAAAAAAAAAGGAATGGCAAAGGATCAACCTTTTCGTACTATTTTTTTGGATTCTGAATCGCGATTCTTCTTCGTCTCTATTTCTATTTTTTCGTCCTATTTTGGTTCGATCTCGGTTTGATGAAGAATGGTTTCGATTTTAGTTTCCTGTTTTCGATTTCTTTTTTTGATTTGTGGGTTTTGGTTTCTGTTCTGGTTTGGTGTTGATGGTGATGAAGGATGATGATGATTCTCTGGGTTTGTGTTTGATTCTGGGTTTGATGATGATGAACAGTGATGATATGTGTTTTTGATTTTTTTTTTTAATTTATGTTTTGATTTTTGCTTTTGGTTTTGATTCAGAAAAGTAAAAAATGTGATTTGTTTTCTGTTTCTGCGGCTGGCTTCTTTATTCTGACCATGGGACCTGTGCAATAAATGCACTATTTATACTGTGTCAGACCTAGGGTTTGGCAGATGAAAATTTCCCCTTTTGGACAAAAATGCCCCTTTGGGTCTGGATGAGGACAAAAACACACTTGGACCCAAATAATATAAAAAAATAAAAAACACAAAAAAATGAAAAACGAAAATAGCAAATGAAAAAAAATAATACATAAAAAAAATGACTTAAAAAATAAAAATAAAATAAAAAGTCAGATTAAATAATAATAATAAAATCAAAATATATAAAGAAATAAAAAATAATAATAATAAAAAAAACCAATAAATGAGGTATTTTAAAATATCTCTCTACCGAAATTTCGTCAGAAACGACAAAGGAAAAAAAACCAGTTTTAAACGCCGAAAGAAAGTGATCGGTCAAAAAATGGGGTATGACAGATGCCCCTATTTATCCATCGGAGATAAAAAGAAAAAGATGATTCTTTGATGATATTTTTGTTTCGGTTCGACGGTGGAAGAGACTTAAATACAGAGTACGCCATTTTTTGACCGGACTAAACTATAAAATACTATGACATGATGTTATGAGTGTTATGTTTACAAGTGTTATGTTTACAAGTGTTTGAATGTAATGAAGATTTTTTGACAAAAGTAATGAAGACAGAAAGCGATAAAGTCCTGTGTATGGACAGAAGTAAAGACAGAAAGCAATAAAGTCCTGTGTGCGGTCATAAGCAGATAAAGTCCTGTGTGCGGACAGAAGTAAAGACAGAAAATAGTAAAGTCCTGTGTGCGGACAGAAGTAAAGATAGAAAGTAGTAAAGTCCTATGTGCGGACAGAAGTAAATAAAGTTCAATGTGGGGACATAAGTAAAGACAGTGTCTACCAACATTGTGGGATGGTAAGGACGCAACAAGGAAATAAATTGTCTGCTGTCATTGTGGGAGAGCGAGACATAACAAGAATGTGTATTTGTCCGGACCAGACACACTGGAGATGACTTCCTTTTGGGGAAATTAACCACAAGTTTGCAGTTGATTGTTTGCAAAACCTGCTACTTGAAATATGTTTGATGGAGACATCTCTGGACCAGACTTACTGGGGATGACTCTTTTTGTGATGTATGATTGATGGAGACATTTCTGGACCAGATACACTGGGGATGACTCTTTTTGTGATGTATGATTTATGGAGACATCTCTGGACCAGATACACTGGGGATGACTCTTTTTATGATGTATTGAAGCAAGACACATGATGGTCAATGCAGTATGTATGAATGATTTTGTTTGCATGTTGTATGTAAATATGAATGTACGTATACATATGTGAATGATTGTATGTATGTATGTATGTATGTATGTATGTATATTATGTATGTATGTTATGAAGCCTGTATTTGTATGATTGAATGATATTTGTACATGACTGGATGAGATAAAAGTTTGATCAGGTAAGATGAGTATTGGGCCGACGTATCCGTAAAACCACTCAATAGTTCTCCGCTGGGGACGGCACCCCCTATAGGTGAAATAAATCAGATTCTCGAGATAAAACCCGGTATGGTGTATCAATCCATGGTAAGAAAGATTGTTTCTTTGGGTAAAGCTCGTTGGTCAAAGGTCTGGCAGAAGTCGCCATTTTGTACACTAAAACCGAATATTTTCTCACGGTTTTGTTTCAACAGTCATGCTTTTTGCTTTTTTCTTTCTCTTTTTTTTTTTTAAATCCCTAACTTTTGCCTGGATCGCCCTTTCGGGTTTTCAATCCACCGGGAATATATCTCTTTTTTGTTTTGCCCCTAATTTTTGTCTGGATCGCCGTTTCGGGTTTTCAATCCACCGGGACGCTCATTTTTGCCTAAGCCGCCCTTTCGGATTTTCAACTTAGCGAGCTCCTTCTTTTTCTTTTTTTTTTTTGCAATGACTGTGTTCGCCTTTTTGAATTTGTCTGCTTTCGGAACAATGTTGATATATGCTTGTATGACTCATGAATCTAAGAAATATGTTTGTCATCTATATTTTTTCAAAAAAAGGAACAACTAAAAAAAATTGAATTATTTTTGAGTTTTTGTTTCAAGTAATTTAAATTGAAAGAGGAGGAAACAAAATTGCAAATGAATTTGAATTCCAAATAGAGGGCACAGGCTCAAATTTGATTGAAAGAGTGGTGATTGGCGAAAAGCACAACCCCATAGATCATTACAAAGTTGAAAAGTGGTAATTATGTCGGAAAGGTACATTAAACACAATGATCGCTATTCTCCCTAACAACTTTGAATTCCGCAGTCTAAAATGCTGCAAACAGAAGATATTCTACCAACCAAAGTGTTCTGAATAAGTGATGCCTAATCCGATGCAGTTACTTGTCATATTCCTTAACTTTTGCATAGATCGCCTTTTCAGGTTTTCGACCTATCAGGATAACTATTTTCTATTTATGTCTCTTATTTTTGCCTGGACCGCCCTTTCGGGTTTACAGCCCACCGAGACGCTCATTTTTGCCTAAGCCGCCCTTTCGGGTTTTCAACTTAGCGAGCTGTTCTTTTATTTTTTTAGACAAAGTATTTCTTGACTGCATCGGCATTCACAAGACGAGGGATCTCATCACCATCCATGGTCGCGAGAGTCATAGCACCACCAGAAAAAGCTCTTTTGACAACATACGGGCCTTCATAATTAGGCGTCCACTTGCCCCTAGAATCCGGCTGAAAGGACAAAATCTTTTTGAGCACAAGGTCACCTTCACGGAACTCACGAGGTCGAACCTTCCTGTCAAAAGCCTGTTTCATTCTTCTTTGATATAACTGTCCATGACACAAAGCCGCCATGCGTTTCTCCTCAATCAGATTCAATTGGTCATATCTATTTTGGCACCATTCGGCCTCGGCTAACTCAGTTTCCATCAAGACTCTCATTGATGGGATCTCAACCTCTACGGGGAGTACTTCTTCCATGCCATACACTAAAGAGAAAGGGGTTGCCCCTGTCGAAGTACGAACTGAAGTACGATATCCATGTAAAGCAAAAGGTAACATTTCATGCCAATCTTTGTAAGTTACCACCATTTTCTGCACAATCTTCTTGATGTTCTTATTTGCAGCTTCAACTGCGCCATTCATTTAAGGACGGTAAGGAGATGAATTATGGTGCTCAATCTTGAACTCATCACACAGATCTTTCATCATCTTGTTATTCAAATTTGTCCCATTATCTGTAATAATCTTATTAGGAACACCATAGCGGCAAATAATATGATTCTTGATAAAACGTACGACCACCTGCTTGGTTACATTGGCATAAGACGCTGCCTCAACCCACTTGGTGAAGTAATCAATGGCCACCAAGATGAAACGATGTCCATTGGAAGCTTTTGGTTCAATCCGACCAATCATATCAATGCCCCACATGGAGAAAGGCCAAGGAGAAGAGAGAACATTCAGAGAGATCAACATCTCTTGAACCAAAACTCTCTCTCTCTCTTTAGCAAAAACTCATCACCCTAACCGTCTGTAATGACATCTACTTCTACATCAGTCTCAGACTCCTCGTTCACTTTTCCTAAAGACTTTCCGATCAACACCATCGCCTGCAAAGAAATGTTTTCTACAGATTTGTCTCTTAAGAAGGAGGGAAAATCTTTGAACCTGGTTATGGAACAACCAGTGGACTTTGATAGTTTGGAAAAGAATCAGTTTGATGTTCTAAAGTTCTTTTCTCATCATAAAGGGAGCTTTAGATACATGAATCTATTAAATGGTCCAATTTATCCTACTCTGGTAAAAGATTTCTGGATAAGAAGCAAGGTGAAGACAGTTGAAGACTATGATAAGGAGCTAGACGCAAGAAGAAAAGAAAAGGTTGAAAATGAAGACAAAACTCCTGATGAATTAGGCTTGAGAATCGTTGAGGAAACGGAGGTACACTCAGTTGTGTGTGGCTTTGAAGTAATTCTCACTGCTTCAAACTTAGCCAAAGTGCTATCCATTCCAAATGAAGGATTCCACTACACCTGTGGCCACAATAAAGCAAAGAAGTCTGAGTTTCTAAAGATCATGACTAGACTGAGTTACATCAAAGGAAAAAGCTGTGAGAGCGACAAGTTAAATGATCTGAAGCCCACTCAGAGAGTATTAGCCAAGATAATGTTGAGTTCTATATTTCCTAGCAATGATGACTCTAACAAATTGCCATGGGATCATAGGCATTTTGCTTATTTGCTCTCTAGGAAATATAACTTAAATTGGGCTGAATATGTCTTCAAACACCTTTGCAAAGCAGTATTAAGCACTCAGAATCAGGACAAGCCTATTGTAAATGTCATCTACCCTAGGATACTTAGTGAGATCTTCTATCAATGTGGGGTGATTGACATAATCAAAGCTGCGAGTCATGACTGCTTGTTAAGGGAAATAAGAGCCTCCACAGTATCTGTTCATACCTTTTCTAACATGAACTTGCTGTCGGGACATGAAGTTCAACCTTCAGAACCTCTGATACCTCAATCTCACTCAGGACCTTCTTTGGTAAAGAAATGCAACATTGATATACCTACTACCTCTAGTGATATCATCAACCAGTACATTCAACTACTAGACAACTTAGGAGAAGGGTTTGAAATTGAAGAGGAAGAAGTGAAGAAAAAGAGAAGAAGGACGGATGAAGCTGCAAATGAAGAAAGACATTCATACTCAAAAGGACACAGAGAGGGATCATCCTGAATCCTCTGCTGCAAGATAAATTATTGGGCAAAAACCTTAGGGAAAGGTTAGCCTCAATAATGGATAATCTGAATGTACCTCTTAAGACTGTCTGAGGGGTGATCAAGGCAATCAACAACATTTGAAGAATCCTGTCTATGGAAGTTTTATCAGAAGGTTTGAAGGCAAAGTGGACAAGCTTATGAGAATGATGAAAAAGTAGATGCTAATCAGAAAAATATCATGATAACCCTAACTTCCATCTTTAGACAACCTCAACATTAGGATTATCTTGATTTCTTCTATGATTTCATTAACTGATTAATATTTTAAACACATTAATAGGATAGAGTTTTTATGGCCATATAATTTCCAATTCTGTGTTAAGTCTATTCTAATTATTCAATATGCTTATATGAATGTTTTGATTAACAATATCTGATTGATTGTTTTATTTACTTGATGAAACTAAAATTTCTCTTTTGTTAAAACAAACAAATCTTGAACAATCAATACTTCAAACCTTGAGCAGCTCTTATTTATAAAATTTGATTTTCAATAAGTACAATATAAGGCATTCCTAAAAGATTAAATTACATAACAAGACAAGAATTCTTAACAAGAAATCAAAGATAAACAAGCCTAAGTAATTAATGAACTTTGTTTCATTAAGAACATAAGTTCTGGATTACATATAAAGTTTTCCCAAGGATTATCTTCTGGTTGCTTCAAAGGCCATATTTGAAGGTTGCACGCCTAAACTATGACCTTTGCAGAGGGGAAAAGTTGAGGTTTTGGCTAAAAACCATCTAATCAACTAGCAGTCCTTCTTGAAGAAACCGAATCAGATGCATCAGTTTGGTTTTCTTCAAGAAAAGACTCTAGCCCCTCTAGAGCCTTGGATATCAGTTTGATTTTCTTCAGGAATATATGTCTTCAGAACTTAAAACAGTCAGAGTCCAAAGATTTCTCTTCAGACTCTGAATTGAGTTCTTCTGTGACAGACACTGGTTGTGTTTCCATTGGTTTCTTCTTATGTTTTCTCCTATCTTGACTGACTCTCAGTGAAACTACCTTCTTCTTCTCTGAGCGTTTCATTTTTTCTCTCAAGAGATCTATCAATAACCTAAGATTATTCTGTGTGAGTAAAATGACTAGGTATCTCTCTCCTTTTATAAGCATAATTCAATGGCCGAGTATTAAATGTGTTCAACCACTCCTGATTTGACGGCATTGAAAGTTGAATTTCTATTAATTACTTATATTACCTTTTTGATAATGACAAAAGGGGGAGAAAGAATATTGGTAAATCAATTGTTGGAAGAAGCGAAATTACTTGGCTTTTTAGGGCCTTGTAGTGCTTCAGAGAAAGAACGTAGGAGAGTGGTCAAAATAGTAGCATGAGGTACATGTTTTGTTATGACAATCTGATCTTTGAGGATTTCAAAATATTGTACTAAAGAGCTCTGAACTGTTTTCAAATTTTTGTTCAGACTCTGTGCTATTTTCTTTGACAAAGATTTTTTTTAAAAGCTCTGAACTGTTTGAAAATATTTTGAACTCTGAAGCTGTTAATGATAACCATCAGAACCAAGTGTGTATGTAGAAGTCTCTAAGCGCCTCTGATCCTATTTTGTCATTCAATTTAAATATTGCTTCATCTTGCATCTGCATTAAGGGCTTAATTTTCAAGGAGAATGCATTTATTAATTGAATTTTATTATTCATAGTTAGTTCTTGAGTAAGGGTGCAACTTTATTCAAAGATTATCACACTATGGAAAGAAGAAGCTTGCAAAACTTGTTCTTTACATAGTGAAATATGAATAATTTAAGTCATATAATAAAGTATTTCTGAAACTGATTAAAATTAACTATGGATACAAAATAGGGGGAGCTTACAAACGTAACCCTATGGGTTATCAGACTTAGGGGGAGCTTGCAAAACTCAGAAGCCTAATGTCAACATAGCTGATTTTTATCAACAACAATTGTATTTAATACTTGTGTTTGTCATCATCAAAAAGGGGGAGATTGTTGGAACAAAATATGTGTTAATACACACCCTTAAGTTTTGAATATAACAAAGTATTAAATGGACAATTGATGGTACTAATGTTTAAATTAAGCGCAGGAGAATTCAACGTTTAATCAAGAGCACACTTAATTTAAACTCTGATGAAACCAATGGAAGTCTGAATAATTAGACTCTGAAAGAGTTCAGAGGCTACAACGTGGTGAGAAGCTATACAAAGTTCAGAAGCTCAAAGTAGATCAGAATGTCTGAAGGTGTTCAGGAGCTCAGAGGAGTTCAGAAGCTCAAGGATGTTCAGAGGCCTACAAGAGTTCAGAGGCTGTCTGCTAGTCATGAGTCATTCAGAGGATGAAGACGTTCAGAAGCTGAATTGCGAAGGACTATCAGAGGCCAACCATTCAAAGACCAATGAGACTCCAAGTTATCAAAGGTTCATCAGAAGCAAAGGAATTCCCAGTCATCAGAGGGCTACATCAACTACAACTTATCAAGCCTGATGACTAGTTCTAAGGTCAACTAATTGCAATGGTCACAAAGGATGTGATCTCTCTCTCTAGGAGCTAGTTGTACCTTATAACTGTACTATTGGACAAACAGCAAAGGTGAAGCTTCTCTGCAAAGGAAGACGTGGCTTTACTCAACGGATCTTCAAAGACTACAGCTGTCCAATTCACAACGGGAATTTCTCCAACGTCTCAATGTCTTTCTCAACTCATATAAATATGCCAAAGAAAGAATTGATGACTAGCGCTCTTCATTAGAAAACATCTCTCAGAAGAAAGTGAGAATCTGCATTGTAATAGATAATATCTCTCAAATGAAGTGAGCATAGAAACTAACTAGAGCCTCTGAAGTTATTACGTTTGTAATAAGTTTAAGCTCATAAGTTAGTAGTAAGTCTTCTGCTTAGTGTAGAAGCAACAAAGTTTTCTGCTTAGTGTAGAAGCATATAAGTCTCAATCTTAGTGATTTGAGCATGAAGTCTTGAGCCTGAGTGCTTGAGCAAGGAAGCCTCTGATCTTGTGTGATCAGAGCAAGGAAGTCTCTCTGTCTTGTGGGACTTAGAGCAGGAAGTCTCAAGCTTGTGTGCTTGAGCAAGGAAGTCTTTGATCTTGTGTGATCAGAGCAAGGAAGTCTCTATGTCTTGTGTGACTAAGAGCAGGAAGTCTTGAGCTTGTGTGCTTGAGCAACTATTGTAATCCGAGTGATTATAGTGAAACTCTCTTGGAAACAAGGGGACTGGAGTACTCTCAATTTGTGAGGGGAACCAGTATAAATTGTTGTGTGTTCTTCTCTCTCTCACTCTCTCATTTACTCCTTCATCATTCATAACGCCATAACTTATGTATGCAGTATGATGCATGATATATGTCATGCTAAAATATGCAAAGTTTTTTTTACGAAGGACTTTAAGACAATAATTTTGTAAACATTATAAGAAATAAAAATTGCATTAATAATTCGAAGATTACAACCGTCTTTTCAAACAAAACAACAACAACGAAAAACATAAAAATAAATCAAAATCCGAACTTCATGAAGCCGACTAGCCATCAAAATGTGAATCGAAGCCAGAGGAAAATAAATCCCCTTGCCTCTTCTTCCTCTTGCTATCTTATCTCAATAAGGCATCCTTGACCCTGATTAAATCTTCCTTCTCAATCAACAAACCATCTTGTAGAGAGAGCATCTTCTCTTGTTCCTTCAACTTCTCCTTCAACTCTTTGTTCTCAAGCTCAGACTCTCGGAACTTTCTCTCCCACGCATCTTTCTCAAATCTCAATTTAGTCAAAAGTTCCTGGAATTCACCTATAGTCTCGAATGGGATAACCGAAGGTGGTGTGGTAGAAGAGGATGCATCAACAGAAGATGATTTCTCAAAACTATAAGGCATTCCACGCTCTATAGCTCTACTTATTACTCACTTAGTGTAATCTTCGGAGACAATACCAAGCTTCCTTCATAACTGATCCTTTCCTTCCCTACGGACATTATACCAAGCACGAGCAAACTCTTTCCTCATGTATTGGCTCCCTTCTTCATTGAAATAAAATATGCCGGTCAAGAGGACACTCTCAAATTTATCCCTCATGGGATATCCGAACTGTCGTCTAGCAAGAATAGGGTTATAACTGATTCCTCCTCGTATGCCAAGAAGAGGCACGTTGGGGAAATCTCCACAACTATCAATGATTTCTCCTACATCAAAAGCGGCATTATACCAAACTATATCGGCCGAAGTAAAAGGCATAATCCTTTGGGACCACCGGAGCTTTTCTAGATTCTCTTTGAAGCGACTGGTCTGAGGTAGGTGTGAAATAAACCACCTATATAACAATGGCGCACAACAAATGATAAGTCTGCCACGCTTTTGAGCCCTATGGTGAATGGAATGGTAGGCATCCGCAAGTAAGGTAGGAACAGGGTTTCCTCCCAAAAAGATTTGGATAGCACTACTATCAACAAAGTAGTCGACGTTGGGGAATAACACCAACCCATAGATGAGTAGAGCGAGGATAGCTTCGAAAGCATCCACACTCCCCTTTTCAGCAAACATAAACGCCCTTCCGAATAAGAAATTGGAAGTCAATCCTTAAGATCCCCCCTTTTTAGTGATGTTGGAGGCTATGTCAGAGCTATTCAAATGGAGAGCCTTTGCAATAACTGAGGGTGCGGGAAATTCTTCCAAGCCGGTATAAGGTACCTTTTCTGAGATCGGCAAACCAACCCAATATGAAAATTCTTCTAGAGTAGGGACCAACTGATAGTCAACAAAAGTGAAGCAGTGATAAATGGGGTCGTAGAACTGGATAAGTGTGTTAAGAGCCCCTTCTTCAACATTAGTATTGAGGATACTCAAAAGCTTCCCATATCGCTTTTGGAAATCTTCAGGGAATGGAACTAGAGATCTTAGCTCTCTTAGTCGGGAAAGATCTGGTTCCTTGAAACTGTAAATCTTAGTATGCCTTTTCCTTAGGTCCATAATCTGCGATGTCTACAAAATAATTCTCTTAGGTCCTTCGAAAAGATTTTTTTTTTTATATGATAAAATGAATGCATGGATGCATGATTATGTTACAATGGTTCATAACACAACTTTGAAGGTTGGGATACATAATGATGAAGCTTAAGGGTAAAAGCTCTCCCATAGGATAAGTACTAAGGTTATTTGTACCTGCATTACGGGTTCTACAAAGTTCCCAAAGTCATCAACCGCCTCATGAACATCACTGGATTACGTGACTACTCTCGTTCCAATAATATTCACAAGATGATCTCGTTTAAGTGTAGCCTCGCGTGACAACGAAATTCAAGACTTACTCTTGATTAGCCACCGAGCGGGATCATATCACATGTGCTTCATAATCTAAAGACATATCACTATGATTTCATCCCATCCTATCTTATTGTGTCGCTCAAGCCCGGGTTAGGACTTATCTCACCACTCAAAGCAAACCCAAGTATATATATACAAACATACATTCATACAAGCAATAGAATAATAGCGCAAAAATAAAGATTAAAACAAGTTAGGCTCATCCCGCTTGGTTGGTCCCTAGTGAAGTCGCCATTTCTGTCGCGGTGATTTTTGGATGTCGAGTTATTAATTAACTTCGAATCGCAATTTAATATTCCACCACCGATCTTTAATTTATCCGAGGGAAAGGGAAAAAGTTCGAAAAAAACCCTATTTTTTGGAGATCAAGGTTCGGGGGTTAGTTATACGAAGGGAAGGTACTAGCATCCTAGGTATCTATAGTATCCTATAGGAACCTCTTTTTTCTATTTCTAACTTGCGCTTTATTTTAATTGCTTGTAAAAATTTATAAGTGTAGGAATTAAAGTGATGATTGAGAAAAAAGTTTAAATTGATAAAAAAGAAGAAAAAAAGTTTTTGGTTGATTTTATTGATTGGAGAGACAAGTCTCATGCCTATGTACCCGAGGGATCAAACCACCGTAGTTCGGGGTAAAAAGCGGAGTGATTTGATTGCTTATTTTTTAGAGTTTTGAAAAAGGTTTTAAAGATAACAAGAAAAGTGTGAGATTGATTCATTTTTATTTGTGAAAGATAGTCTAAATGATTAGGATTGATTGATTTTTGATTTAGAAAAGATGCGCGATCGCTTGGTTTGAAGTCCAAGGTTTATTGAGAGAAAAAAAAATTTGAATGATAAAAGTCCCTTGGTTTGAAGTCCAAGGTTTTTTGCGTGATTGAAAATGCACTTGGTTTGAAGTCCAAGGTTTTTGCGAAAGAAAAATGAACACTTGGTTTGAAATCCAAGGTTTTGAAATTGTTTGACGACAAAATATTTTTTGATGCTTTTCGATGTTTGAAAATAATTTGTTTGCGTATTTTTGAAAGAGGTTTTGACCTCATTTTTTTGATAAAAAAGAATCGGATAATGGTTACGCGCGAAAAGAAATAATACTAATGTCATAACGAATAATTAAGCGCGAAGACAATTCGTAATGATATTTTGATCAAAACGATGTCTTTTCCCTCCGAATTTAATATTCTAACGTTTTCGCGGAAAGTAATAAAAATAAATATGCATGAGATGCAAGTTTTCATTTATGGTGTACATTTGTTCCTAATTACATTCTAGAATATTTGCGAGAAAATAAACATGAAATGAATGCAAGAGAGAGGATGCTATACAATTTTTATTTATATTTACATCAAATCCTAAAATACATACTAAAGTCCTTGCAATAAAAATAAATAGTTAATTAATAAAGCAATAAATAATTGCATAGATTTAGATGAATTATTAACAATAAATAAGATTGACATGTATTTAGAGAGGATTAATAAGTTAATGACAATAAATAAAATTGATATTGTTAAGTTAGTGGGTTAGTAACAATAATAAAAAATAATAAGCATAAATAAAATGTTAAGTTAGTGAGTTAGTAAAAATAATTAAGCATAAATAAAATGTTAAGTTAGTGAATAAATAAAAATAATAATAAAGAAACCTCCAATTAGTACTTAATTTGGATTGAATAGCTCATTGAAGCACATTCCATAAGCACTTTTTGTCATAGGTTAAATGATAAAAAGAAATCAATAAATAAAAAAAAAAAAGGAAAAAAAACAGAAGAGGTGCAAATATCAAAACGAAAATAAAAGGGGGTGCAAAAAGTAACAATAACAGCAAAGCCCAGTCCCAAAAGAGGCCCATCTGCCAAAAAACGCCCAAAAAAAAACAGGATCAAGCTTGGCCGTCTGATGGATCAGACGGCCCTGATCTAATATTGGAACGGAGAGGTTTAAGCCATCTGATAGAGATCAGTGGCTGAGAAGAGAGGGTGCACGGTGTGCTGCGATAGACACGCGCACACCGGATCGGGCTGGGGTATAAATACCCCCAAACCCTAGAAAAAATCCATTTCTCTCATCTTCTTCTCTCTCTTCTCCGCCGTCCTCTCTTCCTTCTCTCATCTTTCTCGGCTTCTCTTCTCTCCCTACCAAACTCCATTGTTTCCAAAAAGGTTTAACACCAAACACATACAAAAACTACTCCTAAACACAAATCCATATTCAAAATAATCAAATAAGTTCCCCCAAGCCAGATCGAACAAACGCAAAAAAAAGGAAAGGGAAAGGATCAACCTTTTCGTACTGTTTTTTTGGATTCTGAATCGCGATTCTTCTTCGTCTCTGTTTCTATTTTTTCGTCCGATTTTGGTTCGATCTCGGTTTGATGAAGAATGGTTTCGATTTTGGTTTTCTGTTTTCGATTTCTTTTTTTGATTTGTGGGTTTTGGTTTCTGTTCTGGTTTGGTGTTGATGGTGATGAAGGATGATGATGATTCTCTGGGTTTGTGTTTGATTCTGGGTTTGATGATGATGAACAGTGATGATATGTGTTTTTGATTTTTTTTTTTTTAATTTCTGTTTTGATTTTTGCTTTTGGTTTTGATTCAGAAAAGTAAAAAATGTGATTTGTTTTCTGTTTCTGCGGCTGGCTTCTTTTTTCTGACCTTGGGACCTATGCAATAAATGCACTATTTATACTGTGTCAGACCTAGGGTTTGGCAGATGAAAATTTCCCCTTTTGGACAAAAATGTCCCTTTGGGCTTGGATGAGGACAAAAAGACACTTGGACCCAAATAATATAAAAAACACAAAAAAATGAAAAACGAAAATAGCAAATAGCAAATGAAAAAAAATAATACATAAAAAAAATGACTTAAAAAATAAAAATAAATTAAAAAGTCAGATTAAATAATAATAAAAAAATCAAAATATATAAAGAAATAAAAAATAATAATAATAAATAAAAAACCAATAAATGAGGTATTTTAAAATACCTCTCTGCCGAAATTTCGTCAGAAACGACAAAGGAAAAAAACCAGTTTTAAACGCCGAACAAAAGTGATCGGTCAAAAAATAGGGTATGACAAGGTACATTCTTCAGATAGATGGGTTTGGCAGCCTGATCCTGATAATGGCTACTCTGTTCGTAGTGCCTATCACCTTCTGACCTCACATGATTCAACAACTCTTCATGTCGCGGATAATCTTATTTGGCACTCTCAGGTTCCCTTGAAGGTGTCCATTTTTGCGTGGCGGCTCTTGCGTGACAGGTTACCCACAAAAACAAACCTGGTTACTCGAGGCATATTATCACCGGAGGCTCATTTTTGTGTATCTGGATGCGGAGCGATTGAATCGGCTCAACATTTATTTCTCTCCTGTACCACTTTTGGCCCCCTTTGGTCTTTAGTTAGTTCCTGGATTGGATCTTCGTTGGTGGACTCTCATACTATATCGGATCATTTTGCCCAGTTTACGCTTTCAGTAGGTGTTTCTAGGAGGCGTCGCTCTTTTATGCAACTCATATGGCTTGTTAGCGTTTGGGTTGTATGGAATGAGCGAAACGTTAGATTATTCAGGGGCTCAACAAATTCTCTACAGCACATGTTGGACAAGATCAACAATTTTTCCTATAGGTGGTTAAAGGCGACGAATTGTACCTTAGCTTTAAACTACCATAGTTGGTGGTCTAGTCTTTTGATTTGCTTTTGCCTTGTTTGACTTTTTTATGGTTTTATATTGTTGACACTTTTGTAATTACCCACAGTCCCTATCAGTACTTCTTGTGTTGAGGGGATGTGTGACTTTGTTCATATATATATAGATATCTCATTTTGGCTTGTTCAAAAAAAAAATAGAGCCTTGAATAAAAATATAAGTATATGTGAGTACTCTCTATATAAAAATACA
Organism: Trifolium subterraneum; assembly: GCA_951799995.1. NCBI lineage: Eukaryota > Viridiplantae > Streptophyta > Magnoliopsida > Fabales > Fabaceae > Trifolium > Trifolium subterraneum. Next base: position 27,943,368 of record OX637467.1, read on the forward strand.
TCACAAAAAACTCATTTCTAGTGTATAACACCTGCAATGGATACAAACAAGATAGTCGGTTGTTTGAATATTGAAGAAGAACACGATTATAACGTCTCATTAGAATCCATTGAATCCAACGAAACAACATTAAACACGTCGTCATCATCATTGGAGCCTCCTATTGATATGCATGAGCTTTTTGACCAATTTCTTAAGAAATCCTTTTATTGATTGATAATGTAAGTTTGACCAATTTCTCAAATAGGATTATTGATCGTTAAATCAATAATCCTATTAAAAAAAGTAAGTTTCTTGAGTAAGCTCCAAAATAGGATTTCTCAAGAAAAGTAAGTTTCTTGAGCCAATAATGTATAGGAGGCTAAATCAATAATTGCTAAATCAAAAACTTACTTTTGTAAAAAATTAGTTAGAAATATTTGATAAATTATTGATCGCTAAATCAATTTCTATATTAATCGATTTGACATTTTTTGTGTCTAAACATATTCACTATATAATATTTGTTTTCTAATGTTTATAGTGTTTTGGATATTGAAGTGTCTTTGTGTACATATATTTTCAGTAATCTCAAATTGTATTTTTAGTCTCTTAGTTAATTTTAAGTTTAAAGACCAAATTATCTTAATATTTGTAACTTAAAAATCATAATTTAAAGGATCAGAATTAAATTGAAAAACTTAAGAGACCAAAGTGAAATTCAAAATTAACTAGAAGTACAAAAATATAATTTATATTTTTTTATTTTAACAATAATGATGTCATTATTTATCCTCTCGATATCTTTGTTATCACTTTACTTTACCTCTTCTTTCTTTTTTTGGAAAATATAACTTTCTCTAAACAAATATAACTAAACTAAGCCCAACGACAAACTGGGCCTTCAGCATAAAATATCACCATAGAGGGAATAAAAATCAATTAAAAAATTTCTGCGAACTTAAAGAATTGAACCCGACGTGAATCGAACACGCAACCTTCTGATCTGGAGTCAGACGCGCTACCATTGCGCCACGGATCCGCAGATGATAATTTACATTTTGAACGTGATTTATAATAAAACATATATAAGAACGTTGACAGCATTAAGCTGCAAGAATTCTTCTAAATTATAGTTATTTTAGTTATTTTGATATTTAGTAATTTAGACATTAGTTTTAAATATTTTATAGAAAATTAGAATTTATTTAATGTTTAGTTATTGTAATAGAAATCACTTTGTAATTAAATAATTTATAGTTTTTTTTGACAGAAATAATTTATAGTTTGTTCGGACACAACTTGTAAAAGTGATTTTTTTTAATTATAAAATAACCACATTCTTTTAACACTTGTTATCTCTCTCGTTTAAAAAGAATATTATTATTTGAGTAGATACTCTTAGTAGCTAGCTTCTCATTTGAAAATATTTTCTAATTATTGATAGATTTTTATTTTTTAAAAAATCCAAATCAAACAGATGTAATATTTTTTAAAACGGTTACTTTTATGAAATATAATTTTCTTTTTCTAAAAAGAAAAACTATAACAAACGCCTCTTAATCCCTCTTCAAGAGAAACTGATAATTTTTTATTATACTTTTTTTTTTTTTTTAATCAAACAAACTTACTGTATTTCATTAAAAACTAAACGTTCAATACAAAAGGGAATATTCTCAAATCTATGGAAGCTAGCCCAAGAATTGGCCGCCCTAGCAAGAGTATGAGCAACCAAATTCGATTGCCTCCTAACAAACTTAACCTCAAAGTTTATAAAAGATGCATGACATAAGACTAAGGATATCTTGAACAATTGACAAAAACTCAGAGTTGCCTCTACGCTTCATATGAATGGCCTCTATCAAAACTTTCGAATCACTTTCGAATTGAACTTGATCCAGTCCTCTATATCTTGCTTCTTCCATTGCTAATAGTAAAGCCCAAGCTTCTCCTTCTACAGATGAAATCACAGTTTGCTGCCATTGTGTCATACCAGCCATGAAGTGACCACTATTATCGCGAAAACACAATCCCATCGAGGTCCTTCCAGATCCAGACACAAAGGCAACATCAACGTTACATTTTACCCAGTCTAGAGCTGGTTTCTCCCATCTTACCAAATCTGCTTCTGTAGTCCCGCTCACATTATTACTCTGTAACTTATGTACTGAGTATCAATCATTCTAAGCATCAAAAGCATGTCTTCCAATTTGACGTGACATTTGGACATTATCATTCCAAAGCTTATCATTACGATTGTGCCAAATGCACCAGAGTAACATAGCCACTCTACCAACAATATCACTACTTTCATTGCTGCAAATAGCGAAAATACGATCCATAGCATTAGTTTGTTGGTACGTAGCATTATGTAAAACAAACGACAGACCAGCTGCACTCCAATTATCCCGGGCTACTGCACACCTAAAGAATATGTGAAGCTCATCCTCAATCTCCTCATCAGATACAAGACAATTGAGAGTACATTACACTCGCCTTTCCACCAATCGAGAACGAGTCGGGAGACATCCTCTACATAAGCGCCAAAGTAAATGACGTGCCTTGTGCGGAGCTTGACCTTTCCAAATACCATTCCAATTGCCCATAACATGATATTTGTCGCTACCTATTATGTAACGCATAGCTAACTTATACCCGGATTTCACTGAATAACACCCATTTCTTTCCTCCTCCCAGACCACTTTATCCTCACGGACCGAGCTAACAAGTGGTGTTTCCAGAATCTTCTCCGCTACATCCTTTGAAAACAAGTTTTGAACCTTAACTATATTCCACGCTTTATAATTTTCGTGTAACAAATCTCTGACAGATAACTGATAGACACCTGCTGGTTGAGGCGAGGGCACCCATCTATTAGCACTCTCACGCAACCAAGTATCATGCATAACACGAATTGTCTTTATCGAAAAAGAGAAAAAAAGGAAGGTTCAATTGTTGATTACTAATATTTGCCATAGCTGATGATAAGTACCATCAAATACATATCTTTACTAAATTTATTAATGCATAAAATGAAGTACATACATATGTAGTAGTACGGTATCATACTGTAAAAAAAGTCATGTTAACCCATGCTCTCTCTAATAGCATCTCCAGTGGTGATATCACTTTGGGTATCATACATTACTAATATGTGGTCTTACAATGACATGTAATATTTATGCAACTCATGTATATTTTGCTTCAATGACAATACCACTATTTAAGTATCATACACTAATAACAAATGGTCACTTCTATATATTTTTTTATTTTATCTAAATAAAAATTTATTTAATTTAATAAATACGTAGATAACTAAATTAATAATAAAATATAGTGAGAAATACATGACAATAAATAAAAAATAGTGAAAAATGCATAATATGACGGAAAATATATAATGAAAAATATATAAATAATTTTGATTATTCTCTTGTCTGAAACGAACCCAAATGTGTTTCACGATATCTGCTTGGAGTTGTCGGTATTTGTTTTTTCACGAATATGTACAATATATAGAAATTGTGTAATATATAGAATAATATGAAATATAATTAAATTAATGTTAGTAAAAAAAGCAAAACAAAGATCAAGAAACCATTGAATGTCAAACGGTAATGTTTTCACAAATATAGAAGCTATTAAATTGGATTTATATACATTAAATTGATGATACCGGTACTTTCGGTATCATCAATTTTGATACTCTTTATGCTACGTCATGAAACTCGGCCAATAATAAAAAAAAATAAGGTACCGTATCATTAGCCTATGAAACTCTCTTAGATACCCTTATTGGAGATGCTCTAAGGGCACATATTAAGCTACTTAAAAGTAGAAACTTTATATTTAATGATACAAGATATTTAATGTTTAAGTAGTTGATGAATACACAAGATACAATAATTTTTTACCATATTTATATTCTTAATATGTACCTTAAGGGCACATATGTGCCCTTGTTAACATTCTACTTAAAAAAAATGTAGTACTGTATGAAAATATTTTATGTTGTACAAAACAAATTTCGCTTTAGCTGAATGGCTTTGAAATTGGGTGATTTAAAGAACGTGACATTTGGTTTATCAAATGTCAGCAAGCAAGAGTATTGTTCACCAAATTTAGGGTATTCGTAGCTTTTTAACGGATGATTAGGGGTGATTAATTCTAAATCAATAAAAATAAAAACCCCAAATCAATCTAAAAAAAATTAAAAACTACAAAAAATCGAATATATTTTTATGTGTTTGGATGTCATTTTATAAAAACGGTCGGATCAAATCGAATTTCGGATTAATTTTTTAAAACCGAACAAAATCGCATACATTACATCTTAATACTTATTTATCTTTTTGTTAGTATAAATATATATTGCATTAATCTATCTTTTGTTCATTTTAAATTTTGTTAATATTATTTGTCAGTTTAATTTAATCAACTTTTTGACATCTTTCAAATATAATTCATAATTGTCATTCTAAAATATTAATTTTTAATATATTATATATTCCGTAAAAAATGTTATATTTTACATCAAAGTTCAAACTTAATATTTATTTGTAAACGAAAAAAAAATTAATATTTATTTTGTCAAAAAAGTCAAATTATTATTTTATAGTGTTTTTTATTATATTAATATTTAATATAAAAAAATTACAATTTATAATTTGGATATCCAAAAACCGATCCAAATTAAACCGCATAAAATTGGATTGAATCAGATTAGATTTTTTTATTTGTCACCCAAAATCGAACCGAACTGCAAATAAATTTATTTTTGGATCGCATAAATTTTTGCCTCAAAACCGATCCAAACCGAACCGCGAGTACCCCAATGGATTACCACTATAAATTCCTGTCGATGGCAAAATAAAAAACTTTTCAATTTTTTTTCTTTCAATTTATTTATGCATTAAATCCTCTCGATGGTGACACATCTATGAATTATGCACTTGTGGTTAGCATCTATGAAGGATTGGCGTCTGATTGCTCTCTGCAATGTTATATACAAATAGTGGCAAAAGTCTTGGCTAATAGATTGAAGAATATCTTGAGTAAGTGTATCTCGGATAATCAGTCTGCTTTCGTTCCAAGGCGGTCTATTCTATAATGTGATGGTTGCTATAGAGGTGGTGCGCTACATGAAGTTGAAGTTAAGAGGCAAAGTGGGGGAAGTAGCGCTTAAGCTTGATATAAGTAAAGCATATGACAGAATTGATTGGGATTATCTCCGCGGAATTACGGAAAAGATGGGGTTTTGTTCACAATGGATCAAGTGGATTATGATGTGTGTGGAAACAACTGACTATTCTATTCTATTGAAGATAATGTGGTTGGTCCTATTACTCCTAGTAGAGGACTTCAGCAGGGAGATCCACTTTCCCCTTATCTTTTTATTATTTGTGTAGAGGGGCTTTCAGCTCTTATCAGACAGGCGGAGGCTCGGGGCGACCTTCATGGTGTTAAAATATATCAGAACGCCCCTATCGTTTCTCACCTTTTATTTGCAGATGACTATTTTTTATTTTTCATAGCTAACATTGCTGAAGCTAAGGTGATGAAGCATATTTTAACTACTTATGAGGCGGTGTCAAGACAAAGAATGATGGTGGAATGGGCTTTAAAAGCCTTCATGCTTTCAATCTCGCCATGTTAGGAAAGCAAGGTTGGCGTGTCATGTCAAATCCAAATATTCTTATTTCCAAAATCTACAAAGCTAAATATTTTTCTAATTGTGATTATTTTTTTTATTCTGAACTGGGTCACAATCCTAGTTTTGTTTGGAGGAGTATTTGCAATTCTAAGTTTATCCTAAGAGCAGGTAGTCGGTGGAGGATAAGAAGTGGACAAGATATTCCACTTTTCAATGAAAATTGGATTTATGACGCTTCTTCGGTGAGTATACAACAAACTGAAGTGTTGCTTGATGCTAGTGCTACAGTGGCTGATATTATTACTCCGGATGAAAAGTGTTGGAATGTGCCTCTTATAACGACGATGTTTGAACCAAGTTGTGCAGTAAAAATTATTGCTAATCCATTATATAAGTCGTGTCAGATGATAAGCATATTTGGTGGGTGGAGAGTAATGGCATGTACTCAGTTAGGACTGTCTATCGCCTATGTGTTAAGGAATTAATAGATACTTCGCACTTAAGAATGAATGGTGCGTGGAAGTTACTTTGGAAAATTCAAGCTCCTCCGCGTGTCAAGAACCTTTTGTGGTGAATTTGTCGCCGTTGTATTCCGACTCGCGTTAATCTACAATAGAAGGGTGTCAATTGCATAACTACATGTACACTATGCAAAAATAATGTAGAGGACAACTACCATTTGTTTTCAATTGTCCTAACAGTATGAATGGAGCATGTGCAATTTTAATCCTTTAATAGCTTCAGCAATGCAGAATATTCAGGATGCAGCAGAACTAATTTACCACTTGTTGCAGCGGCTCAATGCATTTGCTTCTTCCCTTTTGGCATGTGTTCTTTGGAGTATATGGAAGCAGAGAAATAATATTATTTTGAATAATGTTACAGACGCACAAAATATTGTTTTTATGCGTGCAAATAACATGCTACAGGACTGGCGTGCTGTGCAAGAAGCTAGAACGGGTGCTTCAGTCCAGCCGAGAGTGTATGAGCACAAGTGGAAAAAACCGGCAATTGGGCGGGTAAAATGCAATGTTAATGCGTCTTTTTCGTCGTTACATAACAGAGTTGGTATCGATATATGTATTAGAGATGAGTTTGGTGCTTATGTATTAGGAAAATATGAACAATTCACTGTTATGTGATGTGAAGATCGGTGAAGCTCTCAGTTTACTTTCCGCTCTTACTTGGATGCATGAGTTGAATTTGGGCCCCGTTGAATTTGAACTCGATTCGAAGGTTGCGGTGGATAAGTTTCATTGCAACAATAGTGATGAAACTGAGCTGGGAGATATTATTTTGCATTGTAGACGTCTCTTTTCTAATTTTCATAATAACTTTAGTATGGAGTTTATTAGGTGACAAGCAAATGAGGTAACTCATAGATTAGCTAAGGCGACCTCATTTATAGTTAGTTCCCAAATTATGGTTGACATACCTTACTGTATTGAACAACTCTTAATTAATGATATGCTATAAGTGCATTTTTCTAAAAAAAACAAAAAAGAATTATGGACTTGTGGTTATCAGAATATTTTTTTTGTTCAAATCATTATTATTATTTTAATACAGGTGCAGTGTAGTTATCATTGGTAACATAGTAAATGTCACATGGCTAATTTATTAAACTATAAAATTCATCTAGGTAAAGGAAATGAGTAAAAAACAAAATAAAAAAAAAAAACAATGTAAATGAATGGCTGCTAACTTATTCAAATTTGTGTGTTTGAGTTTTCAATGGCTTTGTCATTTCGTCTATCAACCACAAAAAAATTGTATTAATGAGTGTAGATTAAAATGTGTATAAAAATATTAAAATAAATATTATCCATTAGTTTTCAATTGTGTTGATTTTATACCGCACACTCAAAGGAGCACCCAGTCAAGCTCAGTAGCAGAGATGTGTGTGTTAGGATGGCAGGAAGGGGGGCGGTTTGGCAATGGCGTCGCCAGTTGTGGACGTGGGAGGAGGACCTGTTACGGGAGTGTAGGAACCTTCTTTATGTTATTGTTTTGCAAACTAACATTACAAATCACCGAGTATGGTGGCACAACACTGTTGGCCGTTATTCTGTGCAAGAGCATATAAGGTGCTCACAACATTGGAGGCTTTAGACGTGGATGTTGCTTCGAACTTGATTTGGCATAGGTAGATACCTTTGAAGGTCTCTATATTATATTGGCTTGGAGGCTATTGCAGAACATGTTACCTATTAAAGACAACTTGCGACACATAACATAATTTCTCAAGACTCTCAATTTTATGTGACTGGTTGTGGTGGGGTGGAAACCGCTCATCATTTGTTTCTTTCCTGCACCTTTGTGGGGGTTGACTCGATCATGGATTAGCATGCACTCAGCTGAACCAGTATTGTAACAGGATCACTTTGTTCAGTTCATTCATTCTACTGTTAGTTTGCGAGCTTGACGCTTTTTCTTACAACTTGTTTGGTTGTGTTGCATCTCAATTATATGGTCTGAGCGAAACAACCGAGTTTTCAAGGCTACAGAGACTTCTGTTCACCAACTGCTAGAAAAGGTTACACATCATTCGTTATGGTGGCTGAAATCTCACAATGTAAATATGGGTTTAAACACTCACATGTGCTGGTCAAGCCCTTTTGTTTGTGTTGGAGATTTGTATTGGCTTCATTTTGCTAAAAAAATATACAAGCAAGATGTTGGACTAAATGCTCCAACATTGGGTACGACATCCGGTGTGCACTAATTTCGCACATTAATTTTGGATCGTATCTTTTGGTGTTTATTTATGGAAACCACGCTCGTTTTCTTGTGCGCCAAGACGCGCATTGTTCTCGAAGTTTCAGAAGGAGGCTACGCCCTAGTTTTGTTTCTAAAAGTGTTTCAACGTTTAAGGAAACAATATATTTATGGAAACATTATATTTGGTTCAAGAATATTTGTGCTGCAGTTCTCCAATTACCAACTGTTTTATCTGAAGCCCGGATTGCTCAACAAGCATATGCTGATACTATATAAGGAAGACTCAATACCTCATTTTATTGACCGAAACAAATATTCAAAGAAAGAGTCTGTTAGGGTTTTGAGTCTGTTAAGCGTTGTGCTTTATTTTTACCTTGTCTGTTTTGTTCTGTACTAAACGAGATATTGTAACATTTGTCTCAACATCCTTTTAGGGACAAGTGTTGGAACATCGTGTAGAACATTTGTCTACAGAGCGCCATAATTTCAATTTGTATGGGCATCGATTAAGCTTTTGGTTTCTGGGTGTTGTTTCGGTTTGTAAATTTTTGCGGTTCTTGCTGGCACACCTTGTGCTAGCAAGGGTTCATTACTGGTTATAATATATTTCATTTTTAATTGTTAATAAAAAATAAAAAATAGTGTTGATTTTAAATTAAATTTAATATAAAAATATTCACCCAATTGACTTTATATTTTTAAGCAAATTTTAAATAAATAACTTGTTTAAAAAGTGAGATTTTAACCAATAAATTATTTGACAAAAAAATTGTCAAACAACTTTAATTTTAGTTGTGTCAAAAAAAAATTCCAAAAAACTTTAACTTTATAGTTACAAAGCTCAAATGTCTAACCTTAAAGTTAAAGTAGTTTTTAGGATAAAAATAAGTTGGGTCAAATGCAACCTATAAATAAGCTTGAATACATGACATATATTAGCTAGTAGTAATAAACTTAAATATTTTTAGAAGATTTTAGATTTATATTTAAAATAAGATAATATCAGAATTTAAGATTTATATTTTTGTATATACTCCCTCCGTTTTTTTTTAAGTGTCCGTTTAGAATAGTAACACCAAATTAAGAAATTGAATTTTTGCATCTTATCTTCCTATTATACCCTCATCAATAGATTTATTGTTATACAAAAATAATATTTTCAGATTATTGTTATCAATAGAATATAACAATAAACAAACTTTTTGTTTTTTGTTTTTAAAAAAAAAAACTTTAGTTTTTCAAATATATAAAAAATAAATATTTATTTAAAAAGATAAGTGTAATTAAAAAAGGGTACAATTGAATAATCATACCCTTAAAACACAAAATGGACAGTTAAATAGAAACGCTAAATCCGACAAAACTGGACACTTAAAAAAAAAACGGAGGGAGTAATATTTTAGGATTTTTTTTATTATATAAAGATAAAGATTTAGTGAAACAAAAAAAATAAAGATTTAATTACAAAATATGTTTTGTATTACAATTTTTTGAACAATATTTATTGCTATATTTAAAGATATGTTTATATAATATATTTTGTATATTACTCCCTCCGTTTTTTTTTAAGTGTCTAGTTTTGTCGGATTTAGTGTTTCTATTTAACTGTCCATTTTGTGTTTTAAGGGTATGATTATTCAATTGTACCCTTTTTTAATTACACTTATCTTTTTAAATAAATATTTATTTTTTATATATTTGAAAAACTAAAGTTTTTTTTTTTTTAAAACAAAAAACAAAAAAGTTTGTTTATTGTTATATTCTATTGATAACAATAATCTGAAAATATTATTTTTGTATAGCAATAAATCTATTGGTGAGGGTATAATAGGAAGATAAGATGCAAAAATCCATTTTTTTAATTTGGTGTTACTATTCTAAACGGACACTTAAAAAAAAATGGAGGGAGTATAATTTAGCTCTATATATATAAAGTTATAGAGCCTTGAATAAAATACATCACAAAAAAAAAAAACTCGTCACGAATTTCTACCGTATAACACCCCGCAATGGATACAAATAAGATAGTCACTTGCTTGAATATTGAAGAATACCTGGCAATGGATACAAACAAGATAGTCAGTTGCTTGAATATTGAAGAAAGAAACGATTATAACGTCCTACTAGAATCCAGTGAATCAAACGGAACAACATTATCACCAAACACATCATCATCATTGGAACCTCCTATTGATATGTATGAGAATTTTGACCAACTTCGTATAAAGTAAGTCTCTTGAGAAAATCCAAGCTACTTCATGTATCAAACATTTTTTATTTATTGATTTCATGTCTCAAATGAATTTCTTCCATGTCCTTATATATAGGAAGGGGCTTTCCAAGTACTATAGTGGAAAATCGAAAGCCTTCAGATCCCTATCAGATTGCAGAAACTTAGAAGATTTACAAAAAGAGACTCCTCAGAAAAAGAAAGCACGTGGTTCATTCCTTAAACCCAAGGCAGATGTTGAAGTATTAAATTAGTGAAATCAAAGAGAATAGAAAATATTTTCATTTTTGACTTTTTGAGGAAAATAGTATAAGATTGATACTTATATCAAAGGGTAGGAACACCTTAACTAAGCTACTCTGTCCTACACTATATCAAAACCAAATTCCAGTTACAACTAACTAACAACCTGCATTATTGGTTAAAAGTCATCTATTACACAAAGCCTAAATACACTTTCTATTATAGCATAAGAAAGAAGACTTTGTGCTTTAACACCCTCTCTTAAACTGGAGTATGATATATGTCAATCATTCCCAGTTTAAATACAAAGCCATTAAACTTTGGTGAAGCAAGAGCTTTGGTGAGGAAATCTGCTAACTGCTCTTCAGAAGCAATGGGGAGAAGTTTGAGTATGCCTTGTTGAAGTTTCTCCCTAACCTGATGGCAATCTATATCCAAGTGTTTAGTTCTCTCATGGAACACTGGATTAGAAGCAATATGCAGTGCACTTTGATTATCACAGTAAAGAACAGGCAGTTTTGAACAAGTAATATTGAGATACTTAAGCAAGAAATTTAACCAAATTAGCTCACATGTGGCAGTGGACAGAGCTCTGTATTCTGCCTCAGAAGAAGATCTAGCAATAGTTACCTGCTTCTTGGCTTTCCATGAAACTAATGAGTTGCCAAGGAAGAATACATACCCAGATGTTGACCTTCTAGAGTCCTTACATCCTGCCCAGTCTGCATCTGAGTAGCCCAGTATTAGAAGTTCAGACTTTCTGGGAAATAGTAAACCTTTGCCAGGACTGTTCTTGAGATATCTAACCACTCTACAGGCAGCTTGATAATGTGTTAGAGTGGGTTGATGAAGAAATTGGCTCAACTGTTCAGTGGCATATGAGATGTCAGGTCTGGTGTTGGTGAGATAGAGTAGTTTACCAATCAACCTTCTATACTGACCAATGTCTTCAAATGGTTTTCCTCCATCATTGTAGAGTTTGACAGAAGGATCCAAAGGAGTTATAGCAGGTTTAGAACCAAGTAGGCCTGCATCTTTGAGAAGATCAAGGCAGTACTTTCTTTGAGAGATACTAATCCCCTCCTTTGAATGTGCAACCTCAAGGCCAAGGAAATACTTTAAAATACCTAAATCCTTAATCTTGAAGTTGTCATCAAGAACAGATTTGATCCTTTGAAACTCATATAAGTCTGTACCAGCTAGTATTATGTCATCAACGTATACTAGTAAAGCTGTAAAATTAGAACCAGTGGAATGTGTAAAGAGAGAGTAATCAGCAGATGACTGGGAATACCCTTCATGTATACGCTAGGAAGTTAACCTTTCATACCACTTTCTGCTAGCCTGTTTAAGTCCATATAAACTTTTCAAAAGTTTGCAAACCTGATTAGGCTTAGGACTTTGAACTCCTTCTGGTACACTCATGTAAACATCCTCATGTAATTCCCCATGGAGCAAAGCATTACTCACATCTAATTGATGTAAATGTCATCCCTTGATGGAAGCAATGGCTAACAACATTCTCACTGTAGACAATTTTGCAACAGGAGAAAAAGTATCAAAAAAATCCAGCCCTTCTATCTGGTTATAGCCTTTGGCAACAAGTCTGGCTTTATACCTTTCTATTGTTCCATCAGATTTCTGTTTAACTTTATAGACCCATTTGCAGCTTATAGGTTTAACATGAGGTGGGAGATCCACAAATTTCCAAGTTCCAGTCTTGGCTAATGCCTCTAGTTCAGAATTCATGGCTGTTATCCAAGCTTCAGACTTACAAGCTTCCATATAGGTTGTAGGCTCAGTGATGTGTGTGACAGACATAGTGAAGACACGATGTAAAGGGGATAAATGAGACAAAGAATGATAGAGTGAAATAGGATAGAGAGTACCTTTGGATGATGTGTCTGAAGAAGAATTTGAAGTAGTGCAAACATAATCAAACAGATATGAAGGTGCCTGCTTCTCTCTGACTGGTCTTTGGTCAGTGGATGGATGGGAAACTATGTCACTTGTGGTTTCAATGGTGGTGTCTGAACTAGAGCCAGATGAATTGGGATTATGAGTAGGATCAGGGTGAGATGAGGTGGTGGTCAATTTAGTAGTAGGAGTATTTGTGATGGTGTCAGATTGTTCAAGTGATAAGGTAGTATTAGAGATGGTGTGGTAATGCCAGTTAGGGAAAGAGTTTGTTGTGTAAGGCAAAATATGGTCATGATGTTCAACATTTCTGGATACAAATATTTCCTTAGTGTTCAAATCAAAAAGAAATATGCCTTTTACCCCTTGCTTATAACCCAAGAAAACACATTTTCTACCTCTATGAGCTAATTTAGTTCTATGTGCCTGTAAAGTAGTAGCATAGGCCAGAGAACCAAAGACTTTAAGATCATGCAAGTCAGGTAATGAATTAAAAAGCATTTCATAAGGAGATTTAAATTGAAGAATGGGACTAGGTATCCTATTAATTAGATATGTGGCATGTTGAACAGCATAAGACCAAAAGGTTTTGGGCAAATTAGATTGATAAAGAAGAGCCCTACCAACATTTAAAATATGCTGGTGCTCTCTCTCAACCCTGCCATTCTGTTGTGGGGATTCCACACAGCTGGTCTGATGCAATATCCCCTTAGAGGCATAAAAAACAGGCATTATAAACTCACAGCCATTATTACTCCTAATTATTTTGACCTGATGATTATACTGTACTTCTATCAGTTTAATGAGATTGATAATGTTTTGTCTTGCCTCATGTTTAGATTTCATTAAAATGACCCAAGTAAAACGACTAAAATCATCAACAGCAGTTAAAAAGTAAGAATGGCCATGAATGAATTTTATTGATAAAGGACCCCAAATGTCCAAATGAATTACAACATATGCCTGAGAGGCTTTATTGAAACTAGGAGAGTAAGGGAGTTTCTTGTGTTTTGCATAGTGGCAAACATCACATACTCCTTTTTTATCAACAACAATATAAGGAAATTTTGAATGTAAACTATTTAAAATCCTAGAAGACAAGTGTCCTAATCTAAAATGCCATAAGGCTTGTGTAGGAATGATGGGGCTTTGGGTTCCATCCACAGTAGAAGCATGAACAGTGTTATCTGTGAGCTTGATGTAGTACAATCCATTAAATTCCACAGCAAAACCAATCATCCTGTTGGTTCTCTGATCCTGAATATAACATGTTTTATGATTAAATTTGGCTATGTAATTTGTAGTTTGACATAACTTTGATATGGACAGCAAATTGATAGAAAATTCAGGGACATACAAAACATTTTCTATAGTGAAATCATTGGAAAAACTGACAGTACCAGCATGCTTTGCAATTGCAAAGTTGCCATTAGGTAATTTTATATTTACAGGATTGATTTCATTGTAAGAATGAAACCAACTTAAGGACATGCATATATGGTGACTAGCACCTGAATCTAACATCCAAGAACCAAGAATACATGCGTTTGAAAGGGAATTAGGTTTACCTTGATGATTATGTGATATATGATCACTAACCATGGAAGAGCCAACCTGATTGGAGCTTGCAGAGCTAGAAGCTTGATTAACAGTGGAATTCTGCAATAGAGCCATTAGCTGGTCGAATTGAGCTTGAGAAATAGATGGAGTAGGGGTAGCTGTTGGTGGTGCAGTGGTTGTATCATCTCCTCCTTCAACTGCAGCATTAACACTACCAGAAGACTTCCTTAGATGAGGAGGAAGACCATGCTTCCTATAGCATTGGTCAACAACATGATTCCCCATGCCACAGTAAGTACAAACACGAGAGGATTTGGAAGATGAGACACCTTTACAATAGTGTGTCGCATTAACAAGAACAAAAGAGTCATCATTAGCGGCAAAATTGCCTTGACGCTCATGTTGAAGGACCATAGCAAACACCTTATTGATTGGTGGAAGTGGATCCATAAGCAAGATCTGAGACTTCACCACGGAAAAATTATCATTGAGACCGGTAAGAAAACGAACCGTGTGAAGCAAAGAGTGATTCTTTCGAGCTGAACGCATAGCTTCACAAGAACACTGAACACGGCAACTACACGTCGGAATCGGAAGATAAACCTCCAATTCTTCCCAAAGAATCTTGAGATCGGAGTAGAAATCGGTGACAGATTTTGAATCTTGACGGAGAGAGTAAATTTCATGCTGAAGTTCAGAGATGCGAACCAAATTACCTTGTGAAAAACGTTCTTTGAGGTCGTTCCACACATCAATAGCATTCTCCATGAATACGAGCGAATGAGCAATCGATTCGGAGGCTGAGTTGAGATTCCATGGACGAAAGGTAGGATCAAACGGATCTGTAGGAATTGGAAACGTTCCATCGATGAAATCAAGCTTCATCTTTCCACCAAGAGCACGACGCATAGTGCGTGACCACGAGTGGTAGTTGGAACCAGTAAGAATCGGAGTGACGGTGACGGAGGAGGGACCATCGCCGGGATGAACATATAAGGGATTTGACGGATCAAGAGAAGGCTCCGGCGGAGCTACACGAGGTGGCATGGTGGAGAATGGTGAAGAAAAACCGTTATAGAGTTAGTTACGGCGGAAAAGGATCGAAAGGCTTAAGATACCATGTTGAAGTATTAAATTTGAGAGAAAGTGAAATCAAAGAGAATAGAAAATATTTTCATTTTTGACTTTTTGAGGAAAATAGTACAAGATTGATACTTATATCAAAGGGTAGGAACACCTTAACTAAGCTACTCTGTCCTACACTATATCAAAACCAAAATGCAGTTACAACTAACTAACAACCTGCATTATTGGTTAAAAGTCATCTATTACACAAAGCCTAAATACACTTTCTATTATAGCATAAGAAAGAAGACTTTATACTTTACAAGCAGATATATCAAAGAAGGCTGGAAAGAGCTATTTCAGTTCCAATTCTATAAATAGCCATTAAGACCATCTTAAATTATTTTTTCTTTCACGATGCCCACTAATCTGTCATTGAAATTCTAAACTTTTGTTTATTATTATGATTATATATTTTTCTATAATTTTGTGTTTGGAAATTTTGGAAATTTTACTTTAATTATTATATTCTCAAAATTTTGGTGCGACAGGTTCAATAGATGTTTACTTTTTATGGGACACTTGAAATATCCTACTCTCTTAATTTATGTGTCATTTTAAGGAATTTTATTTTATTGAATAACCATCTCTTCTGATGTTTTATTTTGTTTGTGGAATAAAATTATGATTTTAGAGTTTCGTGAGTATAGCTCAATTGATAGAGATATTGCATTTTATATGCAATGTCAGCTTTCGAACCCCAAATCACCCACTTATTCACTTCAAGAGATGAATATTTAGCCATTAAACTACTTACAAAAAAACATTTATAATATTAGATATACCAATAATATTTCAATATAGTACAAGAATATTTGGTGGTGTTAATAATGTATTCTGGGTTTTTTATAGTGAGATTATTTTGTGAAATCTTTAAGATATTTTTTGAGAATCATATATAATTGTAAATCATATATTCTTAAGATCTGAGTCAAAAATATTGTTTGTGAAAATCTCTTTCATAATAGGAACACTAATATGGAATATCTTGTAAAAACGTTATAACTGCAAATTTATTTTAGGATTAGTTTAAAAAAATTATAAATTATCAGATTTTTTTATTAATTATGTTTCCTTGTTGGTATTAATATGTTCCACAATTTGAGGCAGTTGAAGATATCATATTGCCACTCATTTGTTTTCTCAAATTACAATTTTATGCAAAAAAATTAAAGGAGCGGTTCAGATTCTACTGCAGAGAGTAATGTACGGCAGAGAATATGCTCTCGTTGAAAATTATCATTTTTGCACCTTACTTTTTATATAAAAGTGTATCAATTTAGAGAAAAAAGAATATGTATCGAATGTGTAAAATAATTTTATACCGCCAACCAATGACAATCGTGTATTCCGCATGTCATTCCACTTCACCTTACTTTCTTCATATTACATGGAATATTGGTGGTTTCTTATTAGATGAGTGCATCTCCAATAAACTCAACAATTTATCATTAGAGTCTTATATTTTGATATATATAGAGTTTAATTGTGTCATATCATTTAATATGAATGTGACACAATACATGTGTTGGTATATTATTGTAGCACCATCACTGCCATCAAAACAAATCACACGTCATCACCTGCGTCTTTACACTTCAAACCACCACAACCTCCACTTTCAAACCACCACAACCATTTCTAAACCAAACCAAAAACAAAAATCAAAGAAATAGATTCAAAGGAACAAAACGAAACAGAGGCTGGAAGATAACATCAGCATCATCTCCGCCAGTCTCCCTCCGTAGCTCTCCCCCTCTTTCTCGCCGCTGTCGCAGCTCGCTGGACCACCCTTCACTCCCGTCGCCAGACCTTCGCGATCTCACTCCCTTCACATTTTTTTTCTTCTGTCTGTTCTGTGTTTTATGTTTTGTTTTTTATTTATTTATTCATTTAGTTGTTTATTTATTGAGTAAAATGCCAAATACCCCTGAAATTTTAAAATAAGCTAATATCCCCTGAAATTTGGAAATAATTTCAGGGGATATTTGCCTATTTCCAAATTTCAGGGGATATTTAACTAATTTTAAAATTTCAGGGGTATTTGGCATTTTACTCAATAAATAAACAACTAAATGAATAAATAAAAAAAAATTTCAGGGGGATATTTAACTAATTTTAAAATTTCAGGGGGTATTTGGCATTTTACTCTTTATTTATTTCTTAGTTAATTGGGTTGAATGTGGTGTGATGCGGGTCCCTAAGCCCACTTTTATTTCCACCTCACTATATTCACTCTGCACGCCCCTTTTGATTGCTCTTTGTATTTTATTTTATTTTCATTTAATTTGATCAATTTAATCCAATTAATTTTCTATGTTTATTCAAACCTAGTATAAAAAATTTAAAATGTAATGAAAAAAGTAATAATAGCACAAAAGTATCGATTTTAATTCCACTTTTCTTTTAAATCAATTGACCTTAAATAATTTTTAATATGCATAATGCATCCATAGGTCCTTTAAGTTTTTCGTTTATATCAAATACGTCCTTTAAGATTTTTAAGTATCAGATAGGTCTTTTAAGTTTTCCATTTGTATCAAATGTGTCCTTTAAGCTTTTTAATTATCAGATAAGTCCTTTAAGTTTTATGTTTGAATCAAATAGGTCATATTTCTTAAGGACATTTAAGGATCTATCTAATACAAACATTAAACTTAAAGGTCCTATCTGATACTTAAAAAACATAGATGACCTATCTGATACTTAAAAAAGTTAAAGGACATATATGATACAAACGTAAAATTTAAAAATGGACTTATAGATGCATTTTGCCTTTTTAATAATAAATGTGAACTAAACATGAAACCGGGGAATGTACATCCGTCCATCTCTCAAATAATCGACGCTTAGCGCACGCTTTGCCTACCAGTTATTTGTCTTTCATAAAAGATTATCAATAAACCATTTGGATTAAAAAAGAGACCGGTAGATGTACATCCGTTCATCTCTCGAATAATCTAAGCTTAGTGTACGTTTTGCCTACCGATTATTTGTCTTCCACAAATAATTGTTGCTAAAACAACTTGGATTAAAAAGAGACCGACGGATGTGCATCCGTTCATCTCTCGAAATAATCTCAACCCGTCAAATCCATTTTTTTGCCTTCGTGCAGTAAAAGTAAAATCAAAACAAATTTTCTTTCACAAACGAACGATGTTTAATCCATTCTACGTGATACAAACAAATGCTTAAGCCTCCCATGCGCGATCGTACAAGCTATATTTAACCACTAGAATGCGGCATAATCACCCTTCCCTAAAATCATCCAACACACAAACATTTTTTACCCACCAACTACGAGGCTTTGAGTTTCCCATTGTACCAGGAAATACGTAGGAGCAAGATTCAACATCATGTCAAGCACACTAATAAAAAACTAAATTTTTCCCCACTTGTAAATGTCTTTAACAATAAAAAGCTGCAGACAAACTTAAATTGAACAGTTTTTAACCCTAAGCTAATTAGAAGGTTCTCGTTGGATATAACAGATGTGAGGGGTGTTAATACTTTGCCCTAACATAATCGACACCCAAACCCGAAAATGGTAGTGATAACACGCAAATATATGATGTTTTAAGGTAGTTTTTAGTATAGTTTTTAATACTTTTTAGTCAACTTGAAGACCAAATCCAAGCGAAAAGCCTAAAGTTACGAAGCTACATGTCAAAAAGCAAGAAATATGAAAATTGCATAACAAAGGGGCAAAAATGGAAGAAATAAGCAGATTTCATCGCAACACGATGAGACCCATCGCACCACGATGAAGACAAATATATATGGAGCAAATCTGCGTACTTCTTAAGCAAGAAACGTACTCATCGCACCACGATGCATCCTATCGCAACACAATGGCAATTCCTAAAGCCATCGTGGTACGATGGGCTGCGATTGTGTTGGAACAAAATGATTTTTATTTATAAAACACCCTTAGTTTTGATGATAACAAAGTATTAAATGGACAATTGGAATTACTAATTATTGATCTAGTGTGCAGGAACAAAGTAAAATTTTAAACACTAAGATCATCATTTTGAGCCTCTGAAGAACATAGTATGAACGTTGAAACCTTCAGAGCCTCTGAACGAAGTCCTTCAGATGCCAAAATTATATATGTCCTGAAGCTTGCGTATTTCAATGAGAAGACATCGAAACATCATTACAAGCTTCTAGTGACATTCTCCGAAGATTGACAACTCATGGCTAATGAAATAGTACATCAACCTAATCTTCAAATGGAGCGTGTAGTACTCTGTACTATTGTTACTCAAAATACTGAAGCGCCATTTGAAAAAGACGAAGTAGTGGAATTGGTTTACTTTATTTGGAAGCCACGACCAATTCCATATCAACAAATGCAAAGTGTACTATCAACGGTCTTATCTCAACGTCTCAATCTACTGAAGTATATATAGAAGACTCATCTCTTGAGAGAAGACGACTGAACTTCTGAATCACTGAAAGATTGAACTACTGGAGCAATTTTGAATTTCAAGCCATAGAACTGTTCATTCTTTGTAACTCAAAGCAACAATATCTTTTGATATTATTTTAGACTCTGAGCCTAATTCTTTGTATTCACTTAGGATTAAGTTTTAAGTGTTTGTGAGTCTAGCTTAGAAATTTTCAGTCACTACTTAATTTGTATTAAGTTAGTTTTGAAGTCTCTTGTCTTGTGTGACTTGAGCAATGTGAAGTCTCCTACTGTGTGTTATGGAGCAAGTGTATATTCTTGTGTGATTATAGTGAAATCCCTTGGAAGTGCAAGGGGACTGGACTACTCTCGATTTGTGGGTGGAACCAGTATAAATCTTTATGTGCATTCTCTTCTCTCTCTCTCTCTCTCTGTTTATTTGTGTTTTATGTTTATCTAGCTTTCTCTTATCCGTTGCATTTACTCTTACAAAGCTAGAAAAAGTTTTAACTTCTAAAAACACAATTCAACCCCCCTTCTTGTGTTTTTCACACCTTCAATTGGTATCTAGAGCTCCGGTTCTATTGTTAATCACCTAACAGTGAGACAGTAAAAGATCTGAAAAACACTTCATGTCTGCAGAGTCTACACCTTCTACAAACACCAACACTGATTTCTCTCAAGTTGCTTTTGACTACGACAATATGACCTCTACATCCAAACATGATTCAAGCAACACGAAAGTACCAGTATTCAGTGGAGATGCTTTGAGGTTTGAATGGTGGAAGGACAACATTTATCACTATATCAATGGGATTGATGATGAGCTATGAGATCTAATAGAAGAAGGAGTTTCTATTAATGGAATAGGTCCTGATGGTAAAATCACTCTAGCTTAGAAGAGGGCTTTATCTATAGCTAATAAGAAGATCTTCTCCAAGCACAACAAGGTGAAGAAGATCATGATGTCTGCTTTCTCACATGATGAGTATACTAAGATAATGGATAGATCTACAGCTAAAGCAATGTATGACTCTCTGCGTGCAACATATGATGGGAACAGACAAGTTCAGAACGCAAAAGCAAGACTTTTGGTTCAGCAGTATGAACTCTTCTCTATGAAGCCTGATGAAGACATTGAGACTATGTTTTCAAGGTTTCAGACTCTGGTGTCTAACCTCAGGGTTCTAAAGAAGAGTTATACTACCTCTGATCATGTACGGAAGATTCTTAATAGCTTAACTGATAAGTGGAGACCTAAGGTCATATCTATTGAGGAAGCTATAGATCTAGAGAGCATAGGTCTTGAGTCACTCATCAGCAATCTCAAGAGCTATGAGTTGTATTGAACGCTGATGTGGCTAAGAAGAAAGAAAGGTCAATGGCGCTATCATCAACCAGAAAATCTTCTAAAGCACTCAAGGCTAAAGCTATCGAGACTGATGAAGAATCTTCCCTAGATGAACAAGAGGATGAACAAGAGGATGAGGAGTTTGCAATGTTTACAAGAAACTTTTAGAAATGGGCAAAGATGAACAACAAGAACTACAAGGGTAACAAATCAAGAAATAGCTCCAGTAAAAAGGAAAAGAATTGCTTCAAGTGCAAGAAACCAGGACACTTTATTGCTGAATATCCTGAAGCTTCATCAAAGGATAGAAATAAGAAGTCAAGTAGCAAGAAGGAAAGCTACAAAAGAAGATTCAAGAAGAGCTTAATGGCAAGATTTGAAAACTTGGAATCGTCCTATGATGAGGATGATGAAGAAGCAAATGTGGCTCTGATGGCAAATGCTGATTCTGATGGTGACTCTGAACAGGACTCAGACTCTGAAGGATCAGATGCTGAAGAGTAAGAAAAGCTATCCAGTCTAAAAGAAAATTGTAATCAATCATGGTATCTGGATAGTGGATGTTCAAGGCACATGACTGGTAATAAGAAGATGTTCAAATCTCTAAAACTTGAAGATGGTGGAACAGTGGGCTTTTGAGGTAATCAAAAAGGGAAAATCAAAGGTACAGGTAATGTAGGTAATTCCTCCTTTTAATTAAAAATGTCCGGTATGTTGATGGACTTA
This sequence comes from Trifolium subterraneum, assembly GCA_951799995.1. NCBI lineage: Eukaryota > Viridiplantae > Streptophyta > Magnoliopsida > Fabales > Fabaceae > Trifolium > Trifolium subterraneum. Next base: position 27,965,290 of record OX637467.1, read on the forward strand.
AAAACAACCTATTTAGCATAAGCCAATTTTGTGACAATGGGTTTGTGGTAACTTTTAATAAGGATTCATGTATTGTAATCAAAGATTCTGACCAATCCATAGTATTCAAAGGAAAGAGGATAGGCAATGTTTATAAAATCAATCTATTTGATTTGGCAGAGCAAGAGGTAAAATGTTTATTAACTCTGAGTGAAGAGAAGTGGGTATGACATAAGAGATTAAGTCATGCTAACTGGAGGTTAATCTCTAAGCTTAGCAAACTTGATCTTGTCAGAGGCTTGCCTAAACTAAACTATCACTCAGATGCATTATGCGGTTCTTGCTAAAAAGGAAAGATTGTGAAAACATATTTTAAACCAAAACATGTTGTCTCTACCTCTAAACCTATAGAATTGCTTCACATTGATCTATTTGGCCGTGTTAGCACAACCTCTATCATTGTTGATGATTACAGTAGATGGACTTGGGTTAAATTTCTTAGAAATAAGGATGATGCATATGGTGTATTTAGCAGTTTCTGCACTCAGATACAAAAAGAAAAAGACTTGCATATTTTAAAAGTTAGAAGTGATCATGGTGGTGAATTTGAAAATGAACTTTTTGAAGATTTATGTGAAAAATATGGCATCTTACATGAGTTCTCTTCTCCTAGAACTCCACAACAAAATGGAGTTGTAGAAACAAAGAATCGAACTCTGCATGAAATGGCCAGAACCATGATGCATGAGACTAACATAGCAAAATATCTGTGGGCAGAGACTATAAACACAACATGTTATGTTCAAAATAGAATCTATATTAGACCTATACTGAACAAAACTGCATATGAATTATTTAAAGGAAAGAAACCCAATGTATCTTTTTTTCATCAATTTGGTTATACATGTTACAATCTGAATACTAAAGTCCATCTAAAGAAATTTGAAGCTAAAGCTTATAAGGGTATCTTTATTGGATACTCTGAACGCTCAAAAGCATACAGAGTGTATAATTCTGAAACTCACACAGTTGAAGAAACTATGCACATCAAATTTGATGACAAACAGCCTGACAAAGTGTCAGAGCTAGATGTGAACTTTTCAGACTTACAGCTATCAGAAGATGACGACTCAGAACCTGAAGAAACATCAAAACCTCCTCAACCAATCTCAGAAGAAATCGATTCAACTCCTGAAACTTTGGATTTTGAAGATCATTCAGCACCTGAACTAATCTTGGGAAACAAAGACAGTCCAAGAAAGACAAGATCAAGCTTCAGAAATGAAGACTCATTATTAGGATTGATATCTTTGGTAGAACCAAGTACTATAGATGAAGCACTAGCTGATGATGCATGGATTGTTGCTATGCAAGAAGAACTCAATCAATTTGAAAGAAATGAAGTATGGAGTTTAGTATGAAGGTGCGTGGAGAAAACACAAGAAGGGGGGGGGGTGAATTGTGTTTTGGATATTTAAAAACTTTCCAAGTTATTTAAACCTTTTCAGAGTCTTTAAAGCACAGCGGATTATTCACACAATTAACTTATGGCGTTATGAATGATGAAGGAGTAAATGAGAGAGTGAGAGGGAGAGAAGAACACACAACAATTTATACTGGTTCCCCTCACAAATTGAGAGTACTCCAGTCCCCTTGTTTCCAAGAGAGTTTCACTATAATCACAAGGATTACAATAGTTGCTCAAGCACACAAGCTCAAGACTTCCTGCACTTAGTCACACAAGACATAGAGACTTCCTTGCTCTGATCACACAAGATCAAAGACTTCCTTGCTCAAGCACACAAGCTTGAGACTTCCTGCTCTAAGTCACACAAGACAGAGAGACTTCCTTGCTCTGATCACACAAGATCAGAGGCTTCCTTGCTCAAGCACTCAGGCTCAAGACTTCACTGCTCTAATCACTAAGATTGAGACTTACGTGCTTCTACACTAAGCAGAAGACTTACTTGCTTCTACACTAAGCAGAAGACTTACTACTAACTTAAGAGCTTAAAACTTATTACAAACATAATAACTTCAGAGGCTCTAAGCTAGTTTCTATGCTCACTTCATTTGAGAGACATTATCTATTACAATTCAAGTTCTTACTTTCTTCTGAGAGATTTTATCTAATGGTGAGCGCTAGTCATCAATTCTTTCTTTGGCATATTTATATGAGTTGAGAAAGACATTGAGACGTTGGAGAAATTCCCGTTGTAACTTGGACAGCTGTAGACTTTGAAGATCCGTTGAGTAAAGCCACGTCTTCCTTTGCAGAGAAGCTTCACCTTTGCTGTCTGTCCAATAGTACAGTTATAAGGTACAACTAGCTCCTAGAGAGAGGGATCACATCCTTTGTGACCGTTGCAATTTAGTTGACCTTAGAACAAGTCATCATGCTTGATAAGTTGTAGTTGATGTAGCCCTCTGATGACTGGGAATTCCTTTGCTTCTGATGAACCCTTTGATAACTTGGAGTCTGATTGGTCTTTGAATGGTTAGCCTCTGATAGTCCTTCGCAATTCAGCTTTTGAACGTCTTCATCCTCTGAATGACTCATGACTAGCAGACAGCCTCTGAACTCTTGTAGGCCTTTGAACATCCTCGTGCTTCTGAACTCCTCTGAGTCCCTGAACAGCTTCAGACGTTCTGATCTACTTTGAGCTTCTGAACTGTGTATAGCTTCTGACCACGTTGTAGCATCTGAACTCTTTCAGAGTCTAAATATTCAGACTTCCATTGGTTTCATCAGAGTTTAAATTAAGTGTGCTCTTGATTAAACGTTCAATTCTCCTGCACTTAATTTAAACATTAGTACCAACAATTGTCCATTTAATACTTTGTTATCATCAAAACTTAAGGGTGTGTATTAACACATATTTTGTTCCAACAATCTCACCCTTTTTGATGATGACAAACACAAGTATTAAATACAATTGTTGTTGATAACAATCAGCTATGTTGACATTAGGCTTCTGAGTTTTGCAAGCTCCCCCTAAGTCTGATAACCCATAGGGTTAGGTTTGTAAGCTCCCCCTATTTTGTATCCATAGTTAATTTTAATCAATTTCAGAAATACTTTATTATATGACTTAAATTATTCATATTTCACTATGTAAAGAACAAGGTTTGCAAGCTTCTTCTTTCCATAGTGTGATAATCTTTGAGTAAAGTTGCACCCCTACTCAGGAACTAACTATGAATAATAAACTTCAATTAATAAATGCATTCTCCTTGAAAATTAAGCCCTTAATGCAGATGCAAGATGAAGCAATATTTAAATTGAATGACAAAATAGGATCAGAGGCGCTTAGAGACTTCTACATACACATATAGTTCTGATGGTTATCATTAACAGCTTCAGAGTTCAAAATATTTTCAAATAGTTCAGAGCTTTAAAAAATCTTTTTAAAGAAAATAGCTCAGAGTCTGAACAAAAATTTGAAAACAGTTCAGAGCTCTTTAGTACAATATTTTGAAATCCTCAAAGATCATATTGTCATAACAAAGCATGTATCTCATGCTACTATTTTGACCACTCTCCTACGTTCTCTCTCTGAAGCACTACAAGGCCCTAAAAAGCCAAGTAATTTCGCTTCTTCCAACAATTGATTTACCAATATTCTTTCTCCCCCTTTTGTCATTATCAAAAAGGTAATATAAGCAATTAATAGAAATTCAACTTTCAATGCCGTCAAATCAGGAGTGGTTGAACACATTTAATACTCGGCCATTGAATTATGCTTATAAAAGGAGAGAGATACCTAGTCATTTTACTCACACAGAATAATCTTAGGTTATTGATAGATCTCTTGAGAGAAAAAATGAAACGCTCTGAGAAGAAGAAAGTAGTTTCAGTGAGAGTCAGTCAAGATAGGAGAAAACATAAGAAGAAACCAATGGAAACAAAGCCAGTGTCCTTTACAGAAGAACTCAGTTCAGGGTCTGAAGATAAATCTTTGGACTCTGACTGTTTTAAGTTCTGAAGACATATATTCCTGAAGAAAATCAAACTTAAGTCCATAGCCTAAGAAGGGCAAACTGACATTCCTGAAGGAAACCAAACTTATGCATGGTTTCTTCAAGAATATCAGTCCCTTCTCCAAGGTCATCCCTTGGAGGCTTCCAGAAGCAGTCTTTAGGAGATAGATATGTAGTCAACAACTTTAGTTCTTAATGAGATAAAACTCATTACTTTGGCTTGTTATGTAATTTTGATTTCTTACAAATATTTCTTCTCTTGATATGTAATTTAAGCTTTAAGAATATAACATATTGTACTTATTGAAAATCAAATTTGACAAGTAATAGCTCAATAGATATGTATTGATTTTCCAAGAAATAAAAATATCACATTTGCTTTTGATTGGTTTTGTTAAAGGCAGTTAATGACGAATTTCTCTTAAATACAACGATTGTACTCCCTCGTTTTGTTTTAATTCAAAGTTTTCAAAATCACTGAATTCACTTTCACACAAAATCACTCTCACAACCAACACTTTCCTTTTCTTCTAAGACTCAGAACAAATTCTTCTTTTCCTATTTCCTAGCAAAACCCTGTTCTAAACCCCAGAAATGGCAAGTTCTTCTACACTATCTCGGTTTCCAGAAGACATTTCAATCAATATCTACTCTGAGGATTCTTATCTGAAGAATGCTACTATGGATCTTCGTTACGAAGAAATTCATTTGGTTATGGAAAAACCAGTGGATTTTGAGGCATTGAAAGTCAATGGGTATGACTATAAACATTTGTTTGTTGAAAAAGGTTGGGAGAACTACTTCAACATGTTAAATGGTCCTATTTACCCCAATTTAGTTTTTGATTTTTGGCGAAAGTGTGATGTAATCACAAAGGCAGATGGTAATGAAGAGCTTCAGAAGATAATTAATCAGAACCCCATTGTGAACAAGGATAAATCTCGTTTTGAATTGGGTCTAAGAGAATTCAAGGAAACAGAAATCAGATCAAGTATTGGAGGATTTCCAGTTATTCTTACAAAAGTAATCTAGCTAAGATGCTGAACCTTCCCAATACTGGAATTGTTAGACATTACACTCCTTCATCTGGGAAAAATTCAGTTTATATTGCTGGAATGGCCAGTCAATGTTTCAAGGATCAGCAGACAGTTTCAAGCAAAGTCAGTCAGATGAACACTCGAGAGAAAATATTGGTTAAGATTCTATTCTCTTCTATACTACCAAGGGAAACAGGAACTGATAAATTGTCTTGGGACCATAGACATTTTATCTATTTCTTATCTACTAGAAGACATATGAATCTCTCAGCTTATATATTTCAACATCTTTGTGAAACTATTTGTGAAGCTCAAAGATATTCTAACCCTTCCAAACTGATCTCTCATCCAAGACTACTCAGCTACATTTTTGAGCAGCTTGCAATTCCTAATAGATTCAAAGCTGCTGGTGTTTTTGATGATGTTGAGCAAGTAAGAGCACCTATATTAGACGCCAAGATTCTGGTTAATATGCGTCTCAAGCGAGCAGATAAACTCATTTACCCTCAGCAACCTCTATTGGAGAATAGAGAGAAGTTCAGATCAAGGGAAAAAGCTTTTATTTTCGATAATGAACCTCTTGAAGTTATTTTGGAATAGATGAGGCTCATGAAGGAAAGGGGTGTTAAGGTTACAATGAAATATATTGGAAGAGGATTTGGTCCAACTTTTGAACAGAAAATGAAGATGGTCAAAGAGGAAGTAGTCAGTGATTATGAAGAAGATGATGTGGTTGAAGAGCCAGTTGTTGAAGAGAAAGTGCAAGAGAAATCATTCAAGGACATTCCAACTACTAAGGGAAACAAGAGCCAGAGATCAGATGCAGGTAATCTCAATTCTTCTGATTATTGTATTCCTATGTCTAAAGCATCATCTACCCTCTCAACTTCTCTTATACCTAGCCCATTAATCCTTGAAACTGTCCAACCATTGAATACTATCTTTCCCTCACCACCTGCCTCACATCATGTTTCTATCTCATCCTCATCTGATTCAAACTCTTCTGATTCAGATTTTGCTAAATTTATAGCCAGATTTTCAAAGAAACCAAACACTGAAGCCAAGCATATTCCTAAGGAGGAAATAGCTCAACCTTCAGCTGTTATATCCCCGCAATCATCACCTAAAATTCTTACACCAGAAGAGATCCTGAATGAGACATCATTCAGAGTCTCTCCTATCCACATAGACTCACCTTCTGACCAACCCCAAGATACACCACCTGAACAAAACCAACCAATTACATCAGAACACAACACTCCAACTACATCTACACATCCCTCACCATCATCCAACCAAAACTTGTACACTTCAACCTCTATCACACAGTCACACTCTGAACCCTCATCACCAGCCAACCAAACTATGATGCTCATAGATACTGGTAATGCAATATTGGATAGAATTGAAATTGTGCATGATCAAGAGACTAGTTCTCTTAGTGGTCCAAATCAACCAGATCCTGAACCACTCCTTGAGAAGACTTATAAAATGACAAGAATTCAGAAATCAATTGAACAAAATCTCACTCAGCAAGATGCACAGCTTGACAAGATTATTGGGAATTCAAGAGAGATTGAAGTCCAACTCAATCACATTCTTAATCTCCTCTTGACCAAAAACCCTTATGATTCTTTTTAAGCACTTATGTCTTGTTTATTACTTGTCCTTTTTGTCTCATTTTAATTTGTTTTGATAATGACAAAAGGGGAAGTAATATGTTGTACAATTGTAATGTATTATAATTAATACTACTAAAATGGAATCTGAAACTGTCATTAAGAATCTCTTCTTTTCTCAATCTAATTATTTTTGCTCTTATTTTTTATAAACTTAAACTGATAAGGAGAGCAAATTAATAAACATAATTGTGTATTCATAGATGAAGATAATTAAGATTGTGCTCTTAATTGTTTTTATCAGACTTAGGAGTTAAGCTTGCAAACCTCACACTCTGAGAGTTAAATATGAAAATACAATTAAGTTTATCAAATTGTTTCTTAAACTGATTCAAGTTAATTATGGATAGAACTTAGGTGGAGCTTACAAACCTAACCCTAATAGTTTATCAAACTCAGGGGGAGCTTACAAACCTCAACAACCTGAAAGTTGACATAATTAAATTAAATCAACAACAATTGTATTTAATAGTTTATGTTTGTCATCATCAAAAATGGGGAGATTGTTGGAAAAAAATGAGTTTTATTTATAAAACACCCTTAATTTTGATGATAACAAAGTATTAAATGGACAATTGAAATTACTAATTATTGATCTAGTGTGCAGGAACAAAGTAAAATTTTAAACACTAAGATCATCATTTTGAGCCTCTGAAGAACACAGTCTGAACGTTAAGACTCTGAACGTTGAAACCTTCAGAGCCTCTGAATGAAGTCCTTCAGATGCCAAAATTATATATGTCCTGAAGCTTGCGTATTTCAATCAGAAGACATCGAAACGTCATTACAAGCTTCCAGCGACATTCTCTGAAGATTGACAGCTCATGGCTAATGAAATAGTACATCAACCTTATCTTCAAATGGAGCGTATAGTACTCTGTACTATTGTTACTCAAAATACTGAAGCGCCATTTGAAAAAGACGAAGTAGTAGAATTGGTTTACTTCATTTGGAAACCACGATCAATTCCATATTAGCAAATGCAAAGTGTACTATCAACGGTCTTATCTCAACGTCTCAATCTACTGAAGTATATATAGAAGACTCATCTCTTGAGAGAAGACGACTGAACTACTGAATCACTGAAAGATTGAACTACTAGAGTAATTTTGAATTTCAAGCCATAGAACTGTTCATTCTTTGTAACTCTAAGCAACAATATCTTTTGATATTATTTTAGGATTAAGTTTTAAGTGTTTGTGAGTCTAACATAGAAATTTTCAGTCACTACTTAATTTGTATTAAGTTAGTTTTGAAGTCTCTTGTCTTGTGTGACTTGAGCAGTGTGAAGACTGCTGCTGTGTGTTCTGGAGCAAGTGTATAATCTTGTGTGATTATAGTGAAATCCCTTGGAAGTGCAAGGGGACTGGACTACTCTCGATTTTGGAAGCTAGAAAAAGTTTTAACTTCTAAAACACAATTCAACCCCCCCCCCCCCCCCTTCTTGTATTTTTCACACCTTCAGATTGTTCATTCAAATAGAGCTCTCTTCCACCACAATTGTGTGAGAACTTTTGTTGGGGGTCCGCTGCAAAACATAAAGAAAAAGAAGATGAAGAAGAACATGATAATAGTTGCACATAAATTCCAAAGCGTGTGTGGACACACTAAGCTTTAGGTTCGATTCGTCCCCACCTGTTTATGTAAACCGGATGCAAATGGGTTAAACCGGCGAATTCCCTTCAGGATACTTTGGAAACCTTGACATGGATTGCACACACACATTAAGCATATCAATCAATGATAGTTTATAGAATAAAGTTCCTTCATTGACTCTCGTGCACTAGACAAATGAAGATATGACTTAGATATTTTAGACAGAATTTGACTCATTGAAATTCATGTTTTTCTGATTGTGTATTTTCTGCCTCCAAAGTGTCTCTATTTATAGAGAAACTCATATCATTTGATGAAGGGAAGCAAGCCTTGAAAGATTTGGTTCATGAATGGTTATATTGCTTCAATTGTAAAACATGACACCTTTCCTCTAAAAGGTCTCTTTTAACCATTGCAACTTTCCAAATATATTTTGTAAATTTCTCTCACAATCCCCCACCATTTTCAAAATATATCTAAATCGATTATTCCGGAAATCTCATGGTTTCAGATAAAGGTATCTCACGATTTGAACCATTACTTAGTAAGCTAAGTTTCCACTCATCCCCAAATAGATTGGTAGACAACATTTGAACCAACTATTCATTAGAACAAGTGTGCATAACTTACACATGAAATCTCGGTACCATTGATTGAATTATAAATATGACACGTTTATTAAGGCCTTGTGTCTCATATCCATTTCATGAGAATTTAAGAGTCAAGCCCTTGAACTCTATGAAGCAGCCCCACTTCATTCTCATATAGGTAGACTATATCATAAATGCACCCATAATTATGCATTCAAGCAAACATATGCTATATGTCTATTAAGAGGAAAACCTCATCCTACCACTTTATTCTCTTATGGTCCAAGTACTTTTACCCCTTGTGATGTATTTATTCTTGTCAAGTACTTCAATCACTCTAATAATGTACTTTCATCATTGAACTCAAGACTTGATTTTACTCAAGTGTGAGTTGAGTTTCCACCAATGGTAATCAATTATATCTGGGCTTGTATCACATCCCTAATGATGTCTTCAATGACTCAACCATCATTTATGAAAACCATCATATCCTTGTCAATCATTTCGTCAAAGAATTGCAAGATTTTCCAACTTTATAACTTTGAATATTCAATCTACCACATAGCTATGATTTTTACAAAACCCTTGAATATTCCTTATACATTCTTGTTAGTTTTAACCAACTAGCACAAAACCATGACTTTTTGTCATTTTATTATCATTGTGTCATATGCACAAATTTTATGTCATTACTCTCTTGCTAATACATATCTATAATCATCACAATAGAAAATAAACAATGATTCAAAATCATAACATTCTCTATAACTTAATTTCATCCATGAACATTTTACCAAATTACAATAACTCTTTCTAATATCAATAAGCAAGAAACCATCAATAACTTTCATATTATGATTATGATGCACATATAATATAAGATCATCAATTTTAAATTTAAAAACTTTTTGCACAAAATAATAATATCACTACAATATGCATTTCATATTTATGACAAGTCATATATACTACTTTTGTTTTAAATGAGAATAACATAAAAATATGTTTCATAAACCGAACTTATTCATACTTGTCAAAATTCACATGCTTGAATAGTTTCTAAATCATGCATATCATATATCAAGTCAAATTAATTGTGTACCTTTCACCATTAGTCATATGTAGACAATGTTCCGACTATCCATCTCTTTGTGAAATTTGCTTAAATCCATGTAGACAAATGAAGAAATGACTTAGATATTTTAGACAGAATTTAACTCATTGAAACTCATGTTTTTCTGATTGTGTATTTTCTGCCTCCAAAGTGTCTCTATTTATAGAGAAACTCATATCATTTGATGAAGGGAAACAAGCTTGAAAGATTTTGTTCATGAATGGTAATATTGCTTCAATTGTAAAACATGACACCTTTCCTCTAAAAGGTCTCTTTTAACCATTGCAACTTTCCAAATATATTTTGGAAATTTCTCTCACAAATTGTTCATTCAACAATTTTGTAGTTCAGAAGCCTTTAAGGAGCAAAAGAGAAGAAGCATACAGAGGGTCTAGTACTCTCTACGGAAGGAAACCTTCGCTCATCTTAGGGAAAGGTAACTTCCTCTGCAAGATACAGAGGTTATAATTATGTATATTTTTACTCTTTTGTTTTAATATGCTTATTTGTAGTTAAAGTAGCTTTAGGTTATGTCAAGTAGACAATCTCCTTATGAATGCTTGAAACATGTGATGCGGTATTTATCAAGTTTATATTAATTACTATTTCCGTTATTATGCTTATGCCTTAGCCTTGATTTAACGCTTTAGTTATTGATACTGGTCAATATTTATAAATGAACTCAGCGAACCAAGCAGTATACGTGACAATGCACATAGGTTCTGACATAAGGACGACATACTAGTTAGGTGAACAAGAATATCTTAGTAACTTAATTAAGGGCTTAACGTACTGATGTATGCATAGGATTATAGCACATAAATTCTGCTTGTTGAAGGTGCGTGGAGAAAACACAAGAAGGGGGGTTGAATTGTGTTTTGGATATTTAAAAACTTTTCAAGATATTTAAATCTATCAGAGTCTTTAAGCACAGCGGAATTATTCACACAATTAACTAACGGCTAAGTAAATGATGAAGGAGTAAACGAGAGAGTGAGAGAGAGAAAAACACACAACAATTTATACTGGTTCCCCTCACAAATTGAGAGTACTCCAGTCCCCTTGTTTCCAAGAGAGTTCACTATAATCACTAAGATTACAATCAGATGCTCAACCACACAAGCTCAAGACTTCCTGCTCTAAGTCACACAAGACAGAGAGACTTCCTTGCTCTGATCACACAAGATCAGAGACTTCCTTGCTCTGATCACACAAGATCAGAGACTTCCTTGCTAAAGCACACAAGCTCAAAATTTCCTGCTCTAAGTCACACAAGACAGAGAGACTTCCTTGCTCCTATACTCAGCAGAAGACTTCCTTGCTCTAATCACTAAGATTGAGACTTATGTGCTTCAACACTAAGCAGCAAACTTTCTTGCTTCTACACTAAGCAGAAGACTTTCTTGCTTCTACACTAAGCAGAAGACTTACTACTAACTTATAAGCTTAAACTTATTACAAACATAATAACTTCAGAGGCTTAAGCTAGTTTCTATGCTCACTTCATTTGAGAGATATTTTCTATTACAATTCAAGTTCTCACTTTCTTCTGAGAGATGTTTTCTAATGAAGATCGCTAGTCATCAATTCTTTCTTTGGCATATTTATATGAGTTGAGAAAGACATTGAGACGTTGGAGAAGTTCCCGTTGTAAAATGGACAGTTGTAGTCTTTGAAGATCCGTTGAGTAAAGCCACGTCTTTCTTTGCAGTGAAGCTTCACCTTTACTATTTGTCCAAAGTACAGTAATAAGGTACAACTAGCTCCTAAAGAGAGAAGCATCACATCCTTTGTGACCGTTGTAATTAGTTGACCTTAGAACAAATCATCAGGCTTGAAAGTGTAGTTGATGTAGCCCTTCTGATGATTTGGGGAATTCCTTTGCTTCTGATGAACCTTTGATAACTTGGAGTCTGATTGGTCTTGAATGGTTGGTCTCTCATAGTCCTTCGTAATTCAGCTTCTGAACGTCTTCATCCTCTGAATGACTCATGACTAGCAGATAGCTTCTGAACTCTTGTAGGCATCTGAACATCCTTGAGCTTCTGAACTTCTCTGAGCTTCTGAACTCTTGCAGACATTCTGATCCTCTTTGAGCTTCTGAACTTTGTTTAGCTCCTGACCACGTTGTAGCTTCTAAACTCTTTCAGAGTGTAAAGATTCAGACGTCCATAGGTTTCATCAGAGTCTAAATTAAGTGTGATCTCGATATAACGTTGGATTCTCCTGCAGTCTTAATTTAAACATTAGTACCATCAATTGTCCATTTAATACTTTGTTATCATCAAAACCTAAGGGTGTGTATTAACACATATTTTGCTCCAACAATCTCCCCCGTTTTGATGATGACAAACATAAGTATTAAATACAATTGTTGTTGATAAAATCAGCTATGTTGACATTAGGCTTCTGAGTTTCGCAAGCTCCCCCTAAGTCTGATATCCCATAGGGTTAGGTTTGTAAGCTCCCCCTATTTTGTATCCATAGTTAATTTTTTAATCAGTTTCAGAATTACTTTATTATATGACTTAAATTATTCATATTTCACTATATAACGAACAAGGTTTGCAAGCTTCTTCTTTTCATAGTGTGATAATCTTTGAATAAAGTTGCACCCTTACTCAAGAACTAACTATGAATAATAAACTTCAATTAATAAATGTATTCTCCTTGAAATTAAGCTCTTAATGCAGATGCAAGATGAAGCAATATTTAAATTGAATGACAAATAGGATCAGAGGCACTTAGAGACGACTACACACACACTTGGTTCTTATGGTTATCATTAACAGCTTCAGAGTTCAAAATATTTCAAATAGTTCAGAGCTTAAAAAATCTTTTCAAAGAAAATAGCTCAGAGTTTGAACAAAAATTTGAAAACAGTTCAGAGCTCTTTAGTACAATATTCTGAAATCCTCAAAGATCAGATTGTCATATCAAAGCATGTACCTCATGCTGCTATTTTGACCATTCTCCTACGTTCTCTCTCTGAAGCACTACAAAGCCCTAAAAAGCTAAGTAATTTCGCTTCTTCCAACAATTGATTTACCAATATTCTTTCTCCCCCTTTTGTCATTATCAAAAAGGTAGTATAAGCAATTAATAAAAATTTCAACTTTCAATGCCGTCAAATCAGGAGTGGTTGAACGCATTTAAGACTCGACCATTGAAATATGCTTATAAAAGGAGAGAGATACCTAGTCATTTTATTCACACAGAATAATCTTAGGTTATTGATAGATCTCTTGAGAGAAAAAATGAAACGCTCAGAGAAGAAGAAAGTAGTTTCAGCGAGAGATAGTCAAGATAGGAGAAAACATAAGAAGAAACCAATGGAAACGAAGCCAGTGTCTGTTACAGAAGAACTCAGTTCAGAGTCTGAAGAAAAATCTTTGGACTCTGACTGTTTTAAGTTCTGAAGACATATATTCCTGAAGAAAATCAAACTGATATCCAAGACTCTAGAGGGGCTAGAGTCTTTTCCTGAGGAAAACCAAACTGATGCAACAGAGTTGGTTTCTTCAAGAAAGACTACTGGTTGGATGGCTTCAGCCAAAACCTCAACCTTTCCCCTCTACAAAGGTCATGTAGGCTTGTAACCACAAACATGACCTTTTAGAGCATCCAGAAGATAGTTCTTAGAAATGTAATATGTAATCCAGAACTTATGTTCTCAATGAAATAAAATTCATTACTTTGGCTTGTTTAATTTTTGATTTCTTATTTATATGTTTTCTCTTGTTATGTAATTTGATTCTTTAAGAATACCCACATATTGTACTTATTGAAAATCAAATTATATGAATGAAACTCAATAATTTTGAGAGATCAATTTGCAAGATTGCTTGTTTTAACGAAAATGAAAATTAGTTAAAGAGTTAAAACAAACAGACGACATACTAAACAGAATTAACAACAGGTATATAAGCATTTAGATAAATATAGTGAATAGATATGTCAGATTAACAAACAGAGTTTTAACCTAAACAAAAGTTTAACCTAGTCAAAGTGCTTAGCAAATTATCCATCACGGAGTCATATAAGCAATCAAATAAATCCTAAGGTTGGGGTTGACTACAGAAAGATGCTAGGGTTGTCATGATGTTTTTCTGATTAGTATTTACTTCTTCCATCAATCCCACAAACTTGTCCACTTTTGCTTCAATCCTTCTGATGTTATTCTCATAGACAGGGTTTCTCAGATGCTGTTGATTACCTTGATCACCCCTCAGACTGTCTTGAAGAGGTACATTCAGATCGTCCATTATTGAGGCTAACCTTTCCCTAAGGTTTTGCCCAATATCTTCTCTTGCAGCAGAGGATTCAGGATGATCCCTCTCCGTGTCTCCTTGAGTCTGAATGTCTTCCTCAACATTGATGACCTTCCCTTTGTCAAATTTTCTCTGTTCTTCCACAGCTACCCTTTGTAGATTGTGCAGTTCCTTTACCAGTTCCTCTGTCAGACTTATCCAATGAGCAGCATACTCAGATGAAGGCATATCTGTTTGCCTCAGGTCATAAAGACCATGTATTTGTTTAAACAAGTCATTGCATTTGCTCAAGACATCATGATTGTTTGATTTGTTTGGGTGAGGTTCATTGGATAAGGGTGTATTTGTGAGTTGAGGATTGCAGTGAATAGGTATTTGTTGAGACTGTTGAGGACTAGGGCTGGTTTGAACAAAGCTTTTGAGGTGGAAATCTTCTACAAAAAGTTCTTTGACCATAGCCTCAACATGGTTTGATGGTGAGAGTTTCAGGTTTTCTTCTGAAACAACATGTTCAGATGAGGTTTGGTGTGTGGGTATATGAGGGTCTGAAGATGTTTGAGTCATAGATGGCTGAGCTATTTTATGCTTAGATTTGGCATTAAGCAGTTCAAAATTAGCTAGAATTTTATCTAACTCATTAGGGTTAGAATCAGTCGAAGAGGATGATGAAGAAATGTTGATAAAGACTGGTTCAGGGTGAGTTGTTTTGACAGGTTCTGATATAAGTTGTTTTATGGTAAGATTATCTTCAGAACTTGTCTGGTTATAATTTGGAAGGGGTTGGGTTGATGATGAGATTAAATGAATGTCTTGAGCAGAAGTAACTACAGGTTTAGAAAGAGATACATCACCTGATTTGTTATGATCTAAGCTTTCAGCAATCTTTTCCTAAGGCTCTTTGGTAAGTTGCTTTTGTCTGACACTGAGAGGTTCATCATCATTCTCTGAGCCTTCAACCTTATATGCTTTTACTAGCCTTCTTCTCTTCTTCTTCAATTCTTCCTTCTCAGTCTTAAACCCTTCTCCTAGGTTATCCAGCAGTTGAATGTACTTATTGACAATGCCACTAGAAACTATAGGTATGTCAATGTTCCATTTCTTCACCAATGAAGGTTCTGAGTGAGGCTGAGGTATCAGAGGTTCTGAAGGTTGTACCTCATGTCCTGACAACAAGTTCATGTGAGAGAGTGTATAAGCAGATATTGTGGAGGCTCTGAATTCTCTTAACAAGTAGTCATGACCAGCAGCTTTGATTATATCTATCACTCCACATTGATAGAAAATCTCACTGAGGACCCTTGGGTAGACGACATGTATATCAGACTTGGCCTGATTTTGAGTGTTAAGCACAGATTTGCATAGGTGATCAAAGATGTATTTAGCCCAATTTAAATCATATTTCCTTGTGAGAAAATAGACAAAGTGTCTATGATCCCTTGACAATTGATCAGAATTTTCACTTCCTGGAAATATAGAACTTAACATAATTTTGGCTAATACTCTCTGAGTGGGCTTCAGATCACCTGTCTTGTTGCTCTCACAACTTTTTCCCTTGACGTAGCATTGTCTTGTCATTGTCTTCAGAAACATAGATTTATGTGCTTCATTGTGACTAAAGGTGTAGTAGATGCCTTCATTTGGGATGGATAGCACCTTAGCCAAGTTTAAAGCAGTGAGAATTACTTCAAACCCGCACACAACAGAATGCACCTCCGTTTCCTCACCGATTCTCAATCCTAACTCTTGAGGGGTCTTGTCTTCATTTTCAGCCTTTTCTTTTCTCCTTGCAGCTAGCTCCTTGTGATAATCTTCAACTGTCCTCACCTTGCTTCTGATCCAGAAATCTTTTAGCGGAGTAGGATAGATTGGACCATTTAATAAATTCATGTATCTAAAGCTCCCTTTATGATTAGAAAAGAACTTTAGAACATCAAACTGATTCTTTTCCAAACTATCAAAGTCCACTGGTTGTTCCATAACCAGGTTCAGAGATTTTCCCTCCATCTTAAGAGATAAATCTTTAGAAAACATTTCCTTGCAAGCGACGGTGTTGATCGGAAAGTTTTTAGGAAAAATAAACAATGAGTCTGAAACTGATGTAGAAGTAGATGCCATTTCAGAAAGTTAGGGTGTGGATTTTGTTAAAGCGAGAGAAAGAATTTGTTCTAGTTTTGAAGGACAAGGGTGAGGGATGTGATAGTGTAAAGTGTGAGTGTTTAAGTGATTTTGTTCAAAACATAAAACAAATTAAAACACACAATACATTAATTAAAAAGTAAAGCGAACTAATCATTAACTGTTTTCAAACCAATCAGAACGTGTGTACGTGTTGTCTCTTTAGCGCCAAAACGTTTCAGTAAAAAATACTTAAAAGTTTCCAATTCATTTCCTATTCAGAGGCTTATCTCTCAGAGGTTGAAAAGTTTCCATAGTCTGAGTTTCTTCAGATGCTGAAACCTGAAGAACTTCAGAGGCTAAAAAATAAATCTTTCAGGACACAAAAATATATGTTCAGTCAGAATTTTTCAAGGTTTTATTTCTGAACACTTTGTTTAAATAAATCAGGTGTCCTAAAAGAATATTTTAACCTTTGAGTGTTATTCCACTGAATTGTCATTGAGACTTTAAGAATACTCACCTTGCATTGAAGCTTTCTTGTTTCAATTGAAGTCAGTGTCATAGCCTGAACAGTTACTCCTCCAAGCTGAGTTACTGTCATCTTCAGAACAAGCTTCATATTCTTCATCTTCTTCACTATTAGATTCATCAAAAATGTGCCTTCTGTGCACAATTGCTCTCCTTCCATTTGCAGCCACATGAGTCCATGTGAGTGGAGAGTATATTTTCCTC
Source organism: Trifolium subterraneum (assembly GCA_951799995.1). NCBI lineage: Eukaryota > Viridiplantae > Streptophyta > Magnoliopsida > Fabales > Fabaceae > Trifolium > Trifolium subterraneum. Next base: position 27,982,387 of record OX637467.1, read on the forward strand.
ATTTGTCCTGCAGTCAAAAAAACAATTTTGTCTTTTGGTACCCATTTGCAGATGGGTCCTAGATTGTTAGTTACCTGACCTCTATCCTCCATTTGTACCACCTGAAAGCTCTCAGGTACGAATGTTGAATATAGATTAGAAGGTGAAGCATTTTCAAATATGCTTGATGAACTTGGTTTTTCATATGTATCAGCACATGAATAACCAATTCCATTTACACCTTTGTTTTTAAGAGAGGATGGTAAAGAAATGATGTCACTACTGTCAATGTGTTTATTACAGAGGTCTTTAGAATCAATTGAATTCTTATAAGGTTTGCTACTGCTGGCATTTCCTTTTTCAAGAACTTCAATCTTTTCTAGAGCCTCTTGATATAAACACTTAAATTGACCTGCTTGTTCACTTAAGTGCTCACAATTAACTTTGAGCTTTTTAATCTTACGTGAACCAGCATTTAGTAGTTTTATGAGTTCAAGTTTAGGAAGTTGAGAATATACCTGATTCAGGATGTCTTGATCAGAGTCATAACTTGATTGTTCAGACTCTGAGTCCTCTTCAGACTCTGCTGCTGCTTCAGGTCTTGCTTGCCTTTCAGGTCTTGATCTCCTTGGTAGCTTGACTTTCTTTTCTTCTTCAGAAAGTTTGTCCAGCTCTTCCAAGGTTGTCAATTTCTTCTTGCTAGCTATCTCTCCTCCATTCTTCTTGAATTCAGACCATCTTTGAAAATTCTTGGAGAAATTATCAAAGTATTCTTCATCAGATTCTCCCTTAATATCTTCAAGCTCCATTTCTTGCTTCCCTTTTCTGGCTGCTTCCTTGTCTCTTGCACTTGAAGTACACACATCAGATGTTGATGTACATACTTGCTTGTTGCTTAGATCTTCATTCATATTAGGTCTTGAAGGTGCGTGGAGAAAACACAAGAAAGGGGGGGCGGTTGAATTGTGTTTTGGATATTTAAAAACTTTCCAAGATATTTAAACCTTTTCAGAGCCTTTAAAGCACAGCGGATTATTCACACAATTAACTTATGGCGTTATGAATGATGAAGGAGTAAATGAGAGAGTGAGAGAGCGAAGAACACACAACAATTTATATTGATTCCCCTCACAAATTGAGAGTGCTCCAGTCCCCTTGTTTCCAAGAGAGTTCACTATAATCACTAAGATTACAATCAGATGCTCAAACACACAAGCTCAAGACTTCCTGCTCTAAGTCACACAAGACAAAGAGACTTCCTTGCTCTGATCACACAAGATCAGAGACTTCCTTGCTCTGATCACACAAGATCAAAGACTTCCTTGCTCAAGCACACAAGCTCAAGACTTCCTGCTCTAAGTCACACAAGACAGAGAGACTTCCTTGCTCCTACACTCAGCAGAAGACTTCTTTGCTCTAATCACTAAGATTGAGACTTATGTTCTTCTACACTAAGCAGGAGACTTTCTTGCTTCTACACTAAGCAGAAGACTTTCTTGCTTCTACACTAAGCAGAAGACTTACTACTAACTTATAAGCTTAAACTTATTACAAACATAATAACTTCAGAGGCTTAAGCTAGTTTCTATCCTCACTTCATTTGAGAGATATTTTCTATTACAATTCAAGTTCTCACTTTCTTCTGAGAGATGTTTTCTAATGAAGATTGCTAGTCATCAATTCTTTCTTTGGCATATTTATATGAGTTGAGAAAGACATTGAGACGTTGGAGAAATTCCCGTTGTAAAATGGACAGCTGTAGTCTTTGAAGATTCGTTGAGTAAAGCCACGTCTTTCTTTGCAGTGAAGCTTCACCTTTACTGTTTGTCCAAAGTACAGTAATAAGGTACGACTAGCTCCTAGAGAGAGAAGGATCACATCCTTTGTGACCGTTGTAATTAGTTGACCTTAGAACAAATCATCAGGCTTGAAAGTGTAGTTGATGTAGCCCTTCTGATGATTTGGGGAATTCCTTTGCTTCTGATGAACCTTTGATAACTTGGAGTCTGATTGGTCTTAAATGGTTGGTCTCTGATAGTCCTTCGTAATTCAGCTTCTGAATGTCTTCATCCTCTGAATGACTCATGACTAGCAGATAGCTTCTGAACTCTTGTAGGCATCTGAACATCCTTGAGCATCTGAACTTCTCTTAGCTTCTGAACTCTTGCAGACATTTTGATCTTCTTTGAGCTTCTGAACTTTGTTTAGCTCCTGACCACGTTGTAGCTTCTGAACTCTTTCAGAGTGTAAAGATTCAGACTTCCATAGGTTTTATCAGAGTCTAAATTAAGTGTGCTCTCGATATAACTTTGGATTCTCATGCACTCTTAATTTAAACATTAGTACCATCAATTGTCCATTTAATACTTTGTTATCATCAAAACCTAAGGGTGTGTATTAACACATATTTTGTTCCAACACCTGTTTCTTCGTGAGCCCGATATAGAAGGATGTTGAAAACATGAGAGCTTGTGTGGATGAATATAACTCAAAGGAAACACGGGGGTTCCCATAGTCCCAGTAGCAGGGCCGGCCCAACATATTATGTGGCCTAAAGCGAACATAAAAATGAGGCCTTTAATTTATTTATTTTTAATTTTATAAAGTTATTGATTATCTATATTTATTTAAATAAATTATAGTGTTAACTGTTTTTAGATAATTAAACATAAATACTAATAATATAACTAAAACATGAACTAGCAAAAAAACTAAAACAAACACGATTGCAAATTATCTACATTAATCTTTTTAATTTAAGATTCAACATTCATATTATATAATATCAAATTTAAGTATTGTCAAAAAAAAAAAAATCAAATTTAAGTCAAAATACAACTTTACTTTTAAGAACAAATTTAAACAAAAAAATATACATTTGACCAAAATGTAAAAAAATATACCAAATTTGTCATCTGCATGATTTAAGCCTAAGACCTCATCAGTACAGCATAATGTCCACAAGCCAACTAAGCTACGAAACAATTCTATAATGTTTCTACGCGAGGCCTATATATAATAAGTGTAAAATTATTTTGAGGCCTAATGGACTTCTGAAAAATTCAATTTTTTGTGAGGCCTCAAGCCCTAGCTTGGGCCGGCCCTGCCCAGTAGAATAGCGTTTCGATAAGAGTGTAATTATGATAAGATTCGTCTTATTATTATAAAAGTAAATTAATCCGCCAGATAATAAATAGGATAGTAAACTGTATAACACCAAAACACCAAGCAGGAGTAACGAGAGAGTCGAAAGCACTTAAGATATTCTTCATACTTTACCTTTATCTTTTATCTTCTTTACTGTTGAATAACACCAAAACACCAAGCAGGAGTAACGAGAGGGTAAACTGTATAACACCAAAACACCAAGCAGGAGTAACGAGAGAGTCGAAAGCACTTAACATATTCTTCATACTTTACCTTTATCTTTTATCTTCTTTACTGTTGAATAAAATAAAAACATTTTTCAAAAACAAAAGTGAAAGCAAAACTATCTAAAATTCCTAATCGAAACTAATCGTTGCACGATGCCTATGGATACAAACTCATTCTAAGGTTTTATCGATATCTTCCTTTTCCTTCGGGAATAAATAAAGTTTGGTGGCGACTCTGCAGTCATTTCGAGCATTAGTACACTCGGAAAAATGCATCTATATGTCCTTTAAGTTTTACATTTGTATCAGATAGGTCCTTTAAGTTTTTTAAGTATCAGATAGGTCTTTTAAGTTTTACGTTTGTACCAGATAGATCCTTTATCGGGCGACCATTGACTTTTATACGATTAAGTTTGTAATTTTTTTTTGGGTAAACCAAAGGTATCCTCCACACGCAACCCCAGAGACTAATCCCCTCGAGGTAACTGAGATTCATTTAAGGGGTTGACCTCTCCCAACAAATGTTGTAACTGAGATCCATTTAAGGGATTGACCTGTCCCAACAAATGTTTTTCCATACGCACCGGCCGGAGGGTCGAACTTAGGACCAAATGGTTAAAGAGCCCAAGTATCTACCACTTTTGTCACACTATATTGGTAAGTTTGTGATTATATTAATTAAAATAAAATATTTAAAAATTTATTATACAATATTGTTAAAATATAAGTAAAACTATTGTAATCTTTCTTGTAAAATTTATTAAATTTATAAATTTGTTTTATTGAAGCTATTGTCCCATTTATATTTTTTTATAATAAATTTTAATTAATATGTTCTATATTTGTTTTTCTAATTAAACTTTCTATAATTAATAATATAATTAATAAACTTTCTATAATTAATAGGGATAGATTCATATTTATATTTTTGTTATGAAATCATTATATATATATATATATATATATATAAATATAAAAGGAGCTAAGTCTCCAATTAACCCTAATTTAACCCTCATGTAATTAAAAATGTTAAAAACTTTCCTCACCGGGATTTGAACTCATGCCCTCTTTCATTTACTTAGCTCAATTACCACTATATCATTTGAATTTATTTGATATATTTTGCACACACCATTATATAACTACGTCTTTATATTTCCTAATTATAATTATAGTGATATATTTTTTACAGTATCCTCTATCAAGGGATATTGACATGATCCTATAATTATAGCTGTGATTTTTTTTTTACCAATCCAATACATATTTTTTCAATTATTCCTAATATATAATTATAATTATTTATATTTTTCAAATCATTGTGATTATTTTTTTCCAACACGTAATTATAATGATATATATATATATATTTTTCAAATCTTTCTTTTTGCTTTGTTCCATTTTATATTTTCGAGATTTTTTATATGAAACTATGCAAGAAATAGTAATTTTTATATGAGAAAAAAATAATCACCGATTTGTTACAAATTACCTATAATTGAAAAAAATAATCACGGCTATAAATAATCACGGATTTATTCCACGGATTTTGAAAAAGGTACAAAGTTACAACGGTTTCTATAATTCTCTATAATAAATTACCTATAAAATTACAACGGTTTCTAAATGTTTGACAAAATTACCCATAATCACGGCTATAAACAGGTTTTTTTTCAAATGACCTTTAATTACCTATAATATTACACACTTATAATGTTTGACTTTTGATAATTACCATGGAATGAAAATAATATCCATTTAATGTCTTACCAAAAATATACCATTGTCATTTAACCACATTTTACTATAAAAAGAGCATTATCGAAACGTTTATTTCCACAATACTCACTATTTTTTTTACTTATCAAACAATATCTTCATTTCAACTATTGCTATGACTATGACTAATAGAGGTTTTCAAATTTCTTAATTATTGTTTGTTATGCATTTTTTTGCTCTAACCTTTTTAACCAAGACTATATTTTTTATTTATTTTTGTTTGTTTAACAATATTTTCGGTAATCTTTTAACAAATAGTGTATTTTTTAATTTATATTTTTCAATTATTATTGTAAAAAAATATACACACAGTGTGTATGCTTTTTTAAGGGATTTATCGAATCAAAAAAACAAGAACTAATATATTCGTAATTTTATTATGTTAGTAATAGAATATTTTTTTTAAGAATATTGTTTGTTATGCATTTTTTTTTGCTCTAATCTTTATAACCAAGACTATATTTTTTTTATTTTTGTTTGTTTAAGAATATTTTCGGTAATCTTTTTAACAAATAGTATATTTTTTAATTTATATTTTTCAATTATTATTGTAAAAAAATATACACATAGTGTGTATGTTTTTTTAAGTGATTTATCAAATAAAAATCAAGAACTGATATATTGGTATTTTTATTATGTTAGTATTAGAATCTTTTAACTTATTATTTATTGATAACCGACGAAAAAGGAGAAGATATGGCTGAAACTGGAAATGTTGTTTATAAAGAAGTTTTTCGTAATGTTCTGTAACCTATTTACGTAAATATAAATGTACTGAATATTATCATTTTTATCATCAATATCGTTTAAATTCTTTTTATTTTTGGAACTTTTATTTTGAAATTTTTGTTATATTTCTTTTCATATCATTTATGATAATCCACAAAACCCGTGCGATAGCACGGGTCAGTGTCTAGTTAATTTAAACATGACTAAGAATAGAGATAAATGAGAGAAGAGAAAAATAATAGAGATTGTATTATTCACCAAGAGTCGCATTTACATGTAGAGCTGGGTATACGGGCCAAGGTCCGCGGGTTGATCCGTTTAACCCGCAGTCTGCACGGACTTAAGACCAATTTATTTTGGTCCGTTTATATTTTTGCCCGTGTGGGTTGGACTGTTAAAACCGCAGGTTAAGCGGGTTATATCCGCGGGCTCGCGGGTTGGCCCGTGACCCGTCTTACTTAATTATAAATTTCATAATATTGGTTTGGACTATTAAAGTTCTTTTTAATTTTTTGAAGAAGACTATTGAAGTTCTTATTAAATATTATCTGTGTTTATTTTTTATAGATTTGAGGTGTGTGTGGAGAAAAATAACGATGAGAACCAGTTAAATTTGATTTTTGTTGCATTACTTGAATAGAGATGATACATAAACTCAAAAATGTCACAAACTTTATTTTTTTATTTGTTGCTTACAATTTATATGTTATAACATAAAATTACTAACAATATAGTTTTTTTTAGATTTTATTATATCAATTATTTAGTTAATTTTTTGAAAAAATTGATTTTTTAATTTTTTTTGTAATAGTTCGCGGGTTAACCGTTTAACCCGCGGGCTTACGCGGACCGGACTCAGGCCTATATATTTAACTCGTTTATATTTGATGACGGACTTATCCGCTCTGTTTAATGTGCGGGCTTATGCGGGGCGGGTTAAACGGGGCGGGCCAACCCACATACCAAGCTCTATTTACATGATACATATGTTCTATTTATAGGTAAATGTAATGTGCCAATTACATGGGCCAAAAACCTATATGGACATCCACTAAATATTCATAACACTCCCCCTTGGATGTCCATCGAGGATATGCCTCATTAAAATCTTATTAATAAAACTCAGTGGGAAAAAATTCTAGTGAAGGAAAAAGAGTACAACATCCTTTGTGTTTTACCTGTCTCGTTAAAAACCTTACCCAGGAAAACCTAGTGGGATAAAACCATGGTGAAGAGAAAAAGATTGCAGAATACATTTAACTCTCCCCCTCATAAAGACAATTATATCTGAGATGAAGAAGGCCACTAAATCTTCTATATTAGATGATCAGAAATTTACTTGACGGTGACTTTGTAGGAAGATCTGTTTTATTTTCATTACTATACTTAGCTGTTGATGCATCTTCAAGTTTCTTGTATGTGTAGAATCAAAAACTTCAACAAAACCACATTCTGAACTTCCTTGATCTAGTACTAAAACTTCCACATAATTGGATGATGTTGTTTTATCTCTAAGATACAAATTATATGTTTGACTTTGTTCCAATATATGAGTTTATTGATATTGACAAAGATATGATTTCACGACATGTATATGTAAAAAGTTGCAATAGTTTTCCAAATTGAACTAAAATATGGTATTTCAATACCAATTTAAGTAAGTCATCATGTCCTTGAGGCGTGAATTGATATTTGTTCACATCAAATGACATTACAACCATTTTAGTACACAACAAATTATATTTGTTCATATTAAACTGATTTAGCACATTTAATATATAAGTTTCTTCATAAACAAAATGTTGTTAAAATATTAAGTTTGCAATTTCTAACAAACTTTGACCATCCAACAAATTTCATTTCAAACTTTTCTTTAATCAACAGATTTCGAAAACTCTTCAAGAGTTCTTATCAAATTTATATCATCATATAATAAATTCATTTCCAAATCTTTTCTTTAGGAAAGGAAAAATATTGTCATTCTCTTATTCCTCATCTGAAAATGTTCACAAAAATTATTACACAACATGCATTTGGCTTGTTCACAAATAGGCTTATTCATTTTATTAAGTCATATTTTCAATAGTTTGAATTATATGTCTAATGAAAATTAAATCCTTCAAGGAGTTTCATATAATCCTCAATAACAACAAGTGACCCATACAAAGATATTGAATCTTTTGTGTTACTAAACTTAATCAAGTGAGAAAAGTATTTTGATTTTACTTCAGGTGAATATTTCTCATTTCACTTGAATATGAAGGCTCATATATGCCTGATCGGATTTATACCTTCGGGGAATGGACTTCAAGTCCAATAGCCGTTATATTTTGCAAATGAATTGTCTCTTTATATTTTGGCAAACCACCCCTTAATTTGGGTTCAATATTTTCGCACTTATAATATTTAGTGCTATCTCATTTGCCGACAATTTTTCAAGTTCTTGACTCATTGTTTTAATTAGTAGAGATATAATTGATTGAGATCTCTTTATATCATAAATGACAGGTACCTGAACCTCTTCAGGAGATATTAACATTTTGCAATCTCTACACTTTTCATGATAATTTTCCTCACCAAGACCATCTTCCTACTCTAAGATTTATCTTTGGAACCAAGTTTTAGCCATGCTAAAAATTTCAATAGAAAAGGACATTTGCAGCAGATTGGAATTTAGAAATCCCTTTTAGGTCAGAGAATGCATATTTTGAACTTCAGGTTCATATTGTTGCGTGCAATTATTTGTATGCATGCTATAAATATTTTTTAGAGCTGCTTAATTTTTTTTCTCCCCTAATGCCGATAATTATGGTAAAGACTCAAGTTCATCGCATAATCTCATTTTTCTTGTAGTTTCATCTAATGTTGTCTGTTGGACAACGGAGAACATATAGTTCACATAAGAAAATTCTTAGATGAGAGATATTATTGGTTCCTGACTGTGAACAAATATGTAATGGGGACAATTTTAATGATTGATTGGCTTGATGCACATAGATTTTGCTACTAGGAAAATAACATGTCCAAGTAAGGACCTTTGTTCTCATAACAATTGTCTAGCTATAAATATGGAGCATTTAACTAAATACCTTTGCTAGACCATTCTAAATATGAACATGTGCAACTCGACATTCAATATCATGTCACACACCAACTTGATCAAGGTTGGTGACATTTACTTCGTCATTTAGTTGATGCATCGATAAACTTATATAATATCCAAGTGGCCCACAAAAATATTGGATATATGCATATGTATAACATCAAATAATGGGAAATTCAAACCGCTTATTTAATCTTTTATTGGCTTTGAGAACAACATCTGAGAATTCATTATTTTGAAGAATGTTCATGTTCTTCGACTGCATCATAAGACTCGGGATGGTCAAACCAGTCATGTCAATCATATTTGTTTTTCCATATGTAGAACTTTGTCATTAAAAAAAATGATACTTAAATATTTCAAATAATATTTTCTCGCAATTTGAATCCTTCAGGGATTTTCATATTTCCACATTTTATCTTCATACATTGATAACAATAGTTGGGGAAAATAAGAGAGTTCAAAGTAAGAGAGTCTCTAAATCACACTTGAATTCTCAATATGCTTCTCCTCAATTGTGATTTCCACCACATCGGGATTTTATAGATCTCTGAGAAAGAATCACCAAACAATTTCGTATACATCATCATTTCGTTCTGGGACAATTTAATCATGCTTTGATAAAATATCACAACTTAGATGAAATATTTACTTCAAGAAATATCTCAATAGCACATAAAATTCATACCAATTTACAATCAATAATGATTGTAGAATAACGCAGGATAGTGTATTTCATTCTACAAAGATAATAACATCATTTGATTGAAAAGATAAATAAATAAGTCATGTTATATGTTCATTTATGCTATGAATCTTTTGGAATCTTAGTTAAAGTACATTACACTATGGCTCTTTTGGCCTCGTAGTTTAAAACTCAATAAATTTCTATGAGCTCTTGGGGAATGTAATGCATTCTAAATATTTAATTGAGTTTCTTCATATAACAATATTTTAGCTCTTCCGGAGCCTTCAATCATTTTTTTACAGTACCAGATATGGTGCACATATTTGATTCTTTTATTGCGAAAGATGAGAAATATAATTTATTCTTAATTATTGTGTGCGTTGTTGCGCAATCAGCGAGACAAACATTTTCTCTATGAAAATCAATAGTCATAGCTTAACAAATATTATATTTTGAGTATCAAGTTTTCTAATGCATTTGAATATGCGACTCTTTCTTTTTGGAACTATTTATGAATCTTCTTGATTCATAGCTCTATTGTATCATACTGTGGTTCTTCAGGACTCATAGTTTACTTGTATTGTATAATGAATCTTCCGAATTCGTAATTTATGTTTATTTTACTATAGTTTTTCTCGACTTGTAGAGAATGAATCTTCAGGATGAAATATACAGAGGCACCAAATTGATAAAGTAGCTGCTTATATATTATATCACATATATAAGACAAGAACACACATCACAGGAAAAAACATGTAATTAAATTAAACATAACGTAGTACCCCAAATCTTGTCTTATATGATATCAATTAAAATATAACAATAAAGTGACAAGTGTTCAGAAAACATAATTCCATAGAACTACATTTAAATTTAAACGGAAGAAAAATCGAAAACAATATGATGCATCACAATTGCTCAAAAATAAAGCAAACAAAATAAACCCTTAATTAACCAATGAATTTTCCTTAGCCAAAACCTAAATACAATAATCTGGATTATGACCAAATAGTGTGAACTAGACCAAAACTAAAGATTATAATAACAACAACAAAAGCCGAAACATATATTTTAATCATTTTTTATATGATGGAAATTTACTCAAATTTCAGAAATAAATCACCATAAACAAAAGGAAAAAGCATATTAGGGTCAAATCCTTATAAGTTCTTCAAGAACTATATAACAAGTTTTTATAGTGAAAATATGGCGCATACTGACAGATGTACTACCAGATGTGTTAGTACTCAGATGCTAAGACATATGTTACAATATCTCGTACCACATCTCGTATCAGTACAGAACAAGACATACAAGGTAATAATAAATAACAGGAAGTAAAATAACACATGATGTTGTTAACTCAGTTCGGCGCAACGTCACCTACTCAGGGGATACCAATCCAGGAAGGAAATCCACTATGATAATGTTAGTTCAAAGCCCTCAGCAAACACCCCGTTACTACTTATCACCTAACCACTACCCATGCTAATTTTTAGCAAGGAACTCCTAGATATGAGACACCTCTCAATTCCCTCAAACAAAACAGACATCGTTGTTTACAAACAGAACAGTCAAATGGTGGAGACACACTCCTAGACACAAATAGACTCTACTCTCGCTTAAAAACTTTTGAGTAAATCACAAATACAACTCAACTAAAACAGTCCTCCTTAAATGTTGCAACCTTAAGGAACAAGCAACCGTGTTAAATCTTCAATCAGATAAAATGCAAAAATATAACAAACTTAGGTGCGTATTCAGGACATCCTGATGTTGTACCGAATGTTGCAACATTTGGTTCAATATCTGGCTTCAGGTTTATTTTACCAAAATGAATCAACATACAAAAAATCCAACAATCTCCCCCTTTGGCAAATTTTGGCTAAAATAATTCTAGACTAAGTCATATGATTTGGAGATATGTAATCCATACTTCCTTTCAGTTCATCATAAGCACACATCTTTGAAAGAAAGTAAAAACTCTGTCAACGCTACTTCAAAAGAAATCTTTAACTGAAAGTAACGCACAAGGTAAAGAAATAAACTCTACTATAAGTATCAGAGGCATGCAGCAGCGGAAATGAACACATTTAGCCTCAAAAATCATATCAACACAGAGAGAAACAAACTCTCACAATAGAATCACACAACACACAAGTGCACCAGGGAAAAATAAATTCCATATTCATAGAACACCATAAGGAAAAATAAATTCCTGCACCACTAAGAAAAATAAATTCTCAGACATCAAGTAACATGGATTCCTTAGTCAGGATGCCTCAACATTTGGTATGGCATCTGGAATGAACATATAATGCTCCCCCTCAAAACGTACAAGCATATCAGTACTACTCCCCCTCAACAGAGCATACACAAAGAGCATGTCACCAATAATAAATATCAGAGCATACCGGAACAACACATAGCAAAAGTCAGATCAAAATAGTTATGCTCCCCCTCAAACTCTGCATACAATAGATCAGACTACATACATATACTACCCTATTTAGCACATATGACATAACATATGTCATATCATTAATCAACAACATTCACACCAGATGTTAGAACATTTTGTCATCACATCATGTATAACACCTCAGCTAATTTATCAAGAATATTAGGCGAGACATAAATAAAAAGATCGGGATACATTAAAATTTGCTTAATTAAACTCGTTGTATAAGCTTATAAAACATAAAGGCCCTGTCATTATACAAGTATCAACTAAACTGAATGATAACATTCCTGTCATAATGTAACTTAAACTTACATCAGAGTCATCGATAACGAGTCAATACAATATATTATGACTATAACTTATACAATAGCTTAATAAAGTTATCTTGGTTGATTTTATAACTGACGGACACTTCGAGGTGAAGGGGTCTCGAAGGCCGGACTATAATTGTAACACCCAAACCCGCATTTACATAAAATTCTAGCTTTCAAAAATATTTTACAAAAACTCGTAGCGGATAGAAAGACTTTGTTGTTTAAATCAAGACCAAGATACAAAACACTAGTTTGAGTATTACATTCTCCAAAAATAATACTAAATAATAAAAATAGTATTCACCGGTCTATACAAATAGTTTCACAGATATGTTGGAATATATAAGCTGAAAGATTCATATGTCTGCTAGTAGATAAGAAATAGACAAAATGTCTATGATCCCAAGACAATTTATCAGTTCCTGTTTCCCTTGGTAGTATAGAAGATAATAGAATCTTAACCAATACTCTTTCTTGAGTGTTCATCTGACTGACTTTGCTTGAAACCATCTTCTGATCCTTGAAACATTGACTGGTCATTCCAGCAATGTAAACTGACTTCTTTCCAGATGAAGGAGTATAGTGTCTGACAATTCCAGTGTTTGGAAGGTTCAACATCTTAGCAAGATTACTTCTTGTAAGGATAACTGGAAAACCTCCAATACTTGATCTTATTTTAGTTTCCTTGAAATCTCTCAGACCCAATTCAGCTCGAGTTTTATCCTTGTTCACAATGGGGTTCTGATCAATTGTTCTTTGAAGCTCTGCATTAGCATCTGCCCTTGTGAATACATCACATTTTCTCCAGAAATCAAAAAGTAATTCAGGGTAAATAGGACCATTTAACATATTTAAGTAGTTTTTCCAACCTTGTTCAACAAACAAATGTTTATAGTCATACCCATTGACTTTCAGTGCCTCAAAATCCACTGGTTTTTCCATAACCAAATGAATGTCCTCGAAAAGAAGATCCATAGTAGCATCTTTCAGATAAATATCCTCAGAGTAGACATTGATTGGAATATCTTCTGGAAACCGAGATTGTGTGGATGAACTTGCCATTTTCTGAGGTCTAGAACAGGTTTTTCTAGAAATTTGGAGAGAAAGAAATTGTTCTGAGGCTTAGAAGAATTAAAAAGTGTTGGTTGTGAGAGTGATTTGTGTGAAAGTGAATAGAGTGATTTTGAAAACTTTGAATTAGACAAAACGAGGGAGTACAATCGTTGTATTAAGAGAAATTCGTCATTAACTGCCTTTACCAAAACCAATCAAAAACTTTAAAGAGTAACAAAGTAGTTGACACGTGTAAAACACTTGTCAGTAACACTTTAGAGTCTGATCGTTACCAATTCAAGTAACTTTCAGAAGCTATAAAAAACATTTAGCTTTTGACATCCTTTCAGAGGACAAGATGTTCAGATGCTAAATCCACAATATTGATTTCAGAGCTAGTTTTCTTCAGAGACCAAAGACATGTTCAGATGCTTTTTAATAAAATCAAATCTTTCAACTGCTAAGGGTTTTGTAAATATATCAGCCCATTGTCTTTCAGTTTCAATGAATTGAATATTTACACTACCCTTCTGAACAAAGTCTCTTATAAAATGATGTTTAATTTCAATGTGTTTAGCTCTGGAATGAAAAATTGGGTTTTTAGAAAGTTGTATAGCTGCAGTGTTATCACAAAATAATGGAATATTGTGACTATTAACTTTGTAATCCTCTAACTGGTATTTCATCCAGAGTAGTTGTGTACAACACTTGGCTGCTGATATGTATTCTGCTTCTGGTGTAGACAAAGCTATAGTAGTTTGTCTCTTGCTAGCCCAAGATATGAGATTTTCTCCAACAAATTGGCAATTACCACTTGTGGATTTCCTCTCAATCTTGTCTCCAGCATAGTCAGCATCACATAATCCTATCAACTTATAATCATTTGATTTCTTATAAAATAATCCAAGATTTGCAGTTCCCTTCAGATATCTAAAGATTCTCTTTACAGCAGTAAAATGAGATTCTCTAGGATCTGATTGGAATCTTGCACACAAGCATACACTAGATAAAATATCATGCCTTGATGCAGTAAGGTAAAGAAGAGAACCTATCACACCTCTGTATATTTTCTTATCCACTTTGCCTTATGATTCATCCTTGTTTAGGGTGCTAGTTGGATGCATTGGAGTAGACATTGGCTTGCTGTCTTCCATGTTGAATTTCTTTAGGAGCTCTTTTGTATATTTTGTTTGATGAATATATGTTCCATTCTTGTTCTGATTGATTTGAACTCCCAGAAAGAATTTCAGCTCTCCCATCATGCTCATTTCAAATTCATCCTGCATAACTTGAGAGAATTCCTTGCACAAGGATGGATTAGCAGAACCAAAAATAATATCATCAACAAAAATTTGAATAATTAAAATGTCATTTTTGAAGGATTTTCTGAAAAGAGTATTGTCAACTTGACCTTTTTGAAAACCTTTTTCTAATAAGAAATTACTTAGTCTTTCAAAGCAAGCTCTGAGAGCTTGTTTCAGACCATAAAGTGATTTCTTTAATTTAAAAACATGTTCAGGATTTGAAGAATCCTCAAAACCAGGAGGTTGTTTGACATATACTTCTTCAGTAATATAACCATTTAAAAATGCACTTTTAACATCCATTTGATACAAAATAATATTGTGATGAGTAGCATATGAAAGAAGTTACCTGACTGCCTCAAGTCTAGCAACTGGGGCAAAGGTTTATGTGTAGTCAATCCCTTCTTGTTGACTATACCCTTGAGCTACTAATCTTGCCTTGTTACGAACAACTTCCCCTTGTTCATTGAGCTTGTTTCTGTATACCCATTTTGTTCCAATAATGTTCTTGTGGGAAGGTTTAGGTACTAAACTCCATACTTCATTCTTTTCAAATTGATTGAGTTCTTCTTGCATAGCAACAATCCATGCATCATCAGCTAGTGCTTCATCTATAGTACTTGGTTCCACCAAAGATATCAATCCAAATAACGAGTCTTCATTTCTGAAGCCTGATCTTGTCTTTCTTGGACTGTCTTTGTTTCCCAAGATTAGCTCTTCAGGATGCGATGATTTGTATTTGAAAGTATGTTTTGGTTGTTCAACTCTGATTGGACTAGTACTGATGAGTTCAGGTGCTGAATGGTCTTCAGAGTCCAAAGTTTCAGGAGTTGAATTTACTGAATGGTCCTCTGATAGTTGTAAGTCTGAAAAGTTCTCAACTAGCTCTAACACTTTGTCAGGCTGTTTGTCATCAAATTTGATGTGCATAGTTTCTTCAACTGTGTGAATTTCAGAATTATACACTCTGTATGCTTTTGAGCGTTCAGAGTATCCAATAAAGATACCCTTATAAGCTTTAGCATCAAATTTCTAGATGAACTTTAGTATTCAGAATGTAACAAGTACAACCAAATTGATGAAAATAAGATACATTGGGTTTCATTCCTTTAAATAATTCATATGCAATTTTATTCAATATAGGTCTTATATAGATTCTATTTTGAACATAACATGCTGTGTTTACAGCATCTGCCCACAAATATTTTGCTATGTTAGTCTCATGCATCATGGTTCTGGCCATTTCTTGCAGAGTTCTATTCTTTCTCTCTACAACTACATTTTGTTGTGGAGTTCTAGGAGAAGAAAACTCATGTAAGATGCCATATTTTTCACAAAAATCTTCAAAGAGTTCGTTTTCAAATTCACCACAATGATCACTTCTAACTTTCAAAATATGTAAGTTCTTTTCTTTTTGTATCTGAGTGCAGAAACTGCTAAACACACCATATGCATCATCCTTATTTCTAAGAAATTTAACCCTAGTCGATCTACTGTAATCATTGTCATTCCCCATTTTTTGACCGATCGCTTTTATACGTCTTTTTAAGACGGGTTTTTCTTTGTTCGTTTCTGACGAAATTTCGGTAGAGAGGTATTTTAAAATACCTCATTTAGTGGTTTTTATTATTATTATTATTATTATTTTTATTTCTTTATATATATATTTATTTATTTTTTTATTATTTAATTTGTTTTTTATTTTATTTTATTAAGTCATTTTCATTTTTTTATTACCATTTTCGTTTTTTCTTTTTAAGGTTTTTTATTTTTATTTTATTTAGGTCCAAATTTGTGTTTTTGTCCAATCCAAGCCCAAAAGGGCAATTTTGTCCAAAAGGGGTAATTTTTCATCTGCAAAACCCTAGTTTCTGACACACTATTTATAGTACATTTATTGCACAGTTTCCAAGAAGGGAAAAATTGATCAGCCGCAAGCAGAAACACCACACAATCCAATTTTTCTTCCTTTTCCAGATCAAAACTCACAAAAAAAAATCAAAAACAGAAAAAACGAAAATCAAAAACAGAATCAAACCTTCATCATCATCATCATAACATAAATCAAAAATAAACCATCATCATCATCATTCAAAAGAAAAACAGAAATCCTTCTTCAATCAAAACACACAACCAAAGAAAATAAACAAAAAAACTTTCATTATTCATCATCATCAACCGAAATTCCCAAACAAATCGCAAAACAAAAAATCAAACCTTCATCATAAACTTCCATCATCAACAACCTTCATCATTCACCAAACCCATAATCATCATCATCAAACGAAATCATCAAAACCTTAATCTTCCTTTTTCGAAAAAACAAAAACCTAGAACTAGATCAAACCGAATCAACAAATCAGAAACAAAATCAAAATCGAAACGAAACGGAGAAGGAGAAAAGAGAGATTGAGAGATCGCGAGATTGAGAGAAAGAACAGAGCGTTTGAGAAGGATAGAAAAGAGATTGAGAACAGAGGAAAAAGAAGAACTCGCCGGCGGCGAGGGTAAGAGAAAGAAGAAAGAAGTTTGTAATTTCTGTCTTATTTTTTAGGGTTTTTGTATATATACCCCCCTTCACGATCCTGTGTGCGCAGGTGCACGGTCTTATGGTGCACCTGCGCGCCTTTGTCCATCTGATATTAATTGTGCGTTCATGATTTAATTTTCTCTTGATTAAATCAGAGCTGTCTGATCAATCAGACGACTCTGATCTTGTTTTTAAACTCTTCTTTGCACACACCCCTCTGGGCTGCGCCCCCCAGTTGGGCCAGAACCCCAGATTTGCTTTTTGCACCCCCCTTTTTGTTTTTAATGCTATTTGCACCCCTTCTGTTTTTTTTATATTTTTGTCTATGATAAAAGTGCTTATGGAATGTGCTTCAATAAGCTATTAAATCCAAAATAAGCACTTATTTGAGGTTCTTTTTATTTTTTTTACTATTTATTTCGTGATTATTTGTGCTTAATCTTGCTCACTAACTTAACTTTTATTATTCATGCTTTATTCTTTATTATTACTAACTTACTAACTTATCATTATTATTGTCACTAGCATACTACATTATTATTGCTTGTTAATCTAATAATTAATTTTTTTTGCCTAATTAATTAACTATTTATTTTATTGCAAGGACATTAGATTGTATTTTAGGATTTAATGTAAATTTAAATAAAAATTGCATAGCATCCTCTCTTGCATTCATTTCATATATATTTTCTCGCAAATATCTTAGAATGTACTCCCTCTGTTCTTTTTTAAGTGTCCAGTTTTGTCGGATTTAGCCTTTCTATTTAACTGTCCATTTTGTGTTTTAAGGGTACAATTTGTCAATTGTACCCTTTTTTAATTACACTTATCTTTTTCAATAAATAATTTTTTTAAATATTTAAAAAACTAAAGTTTTTTTTTTAAAAAAAAAAAAGTTTGTTTATTGTTATATTCTATTAATAACAATAATCTGAAAATATTTTTTTGTATAACTATAAATCTATTAATGAGGGTATAATAGGAAGATAAGATGCAAAAATTCAATTTCTTAATTTGGTGTTACTATTCTAAACGGACACTTAAAAAAAAACGGAGGGAGTAATTAGGAATAAATGTACACTATAAATGAAAAATGGCATCTCATGCATTTATTTTTATTGCTTTCCGCAAAAACGTTAGAATATTAATTCCGAGGGAAAAGACACCGTTTTGATCAAAATATCATTACGATTTG
Organism: Trifolium subterraneum; assembly: GCA_951799995.1. Classification (NCBI taxonomy): domain Eukaryota; kingdom Viridiplantae; phylum Streptophyta; class Magnoliopsida; order Fabales; family Fabaceae; genus Trifolium; species Trifolium subterraneum. Next base: position 28,000,899 of record OX637467.1, read on the forward strand.
TCTTCACACTTAATTTGCTTATTGCGACGTTAGTATTATTTTTCGCGCTACCTTTTTTATTAATTTGGAACCGAACATTCCAATTGAAATAATTAATCATTTTCTTCTCAAAAAAATGAGGTCAACACCTCTTCAAAAAAAATAGCAAAACAATTTATTCTCAAAAGCATAAAAAATACTTTGTCATCAAACTTTTTTTTCAAAACTTTGGACTTTAAACCAAACGTTCCTTTTTATCGTGAAAACCTTGGATTTTAACCCAAGAGTTCTTTTTTTATCGCAAACTTGGATTTTAAACCAAGTGCCTTGGACTTTAAACTAATGGCTTCTTTTATCGCTAAAACCTTGAATTTTAACCCAAGTGTTCCTTTTTCTCGCAAAAAACCTTGGATTTTAAACCAAGTGCATTTTCTTCATCCATACATTTTAATCATGCAAAAACCTTGGATTTTAAACCAAGTGTCTTTTATCACTCAAAACTTTTTCTCAACAAACCTTGGTTTTTAAACCAAGTGTCCGCGTCTTATTTCATAATCAAACTTCAATCAATTTAACCATATAGTCTTTCTTCACAAACTAACATCAATCAAACTCACATTTTGCCACTTTTGGCTTTTGGTCTTTAAAACCTCTTTTCAAAACTCTAAAAAGTAAATAAACAAATTTACTCGTAACTTTTACCCCGAACTACGGTGGTTTGATCCCTCGGGTACGTAGGCATGAGACTTGTCTCTCCAATCAATAAAATCAACAAAAACATTTTTTCTTTTCCATCACTTTAAAAAAAATTTATCATCACTTTAATTCATACACTTATACATTTTACAAGCAATTAAAATTAAGCGCAAAGATAGAATAAAAACAAGAGGTTCCTATAGAGTACTATAGATACTTAGGGTGCTAGTACCTTCCCTTTGTATAACCAACCCCCGAACCTTGATCTCTAAAAAATAGGGTTTTTCGAACTTTTTCCCTTTCCCTCGGATAAATTAAAGATCGGTGGTGGAATATTAAATTGCGATTCGAAGTTAATTAATAACTCGACATCCAAAAATCACCGCAACAATCATCAACAATAACTAATCCATATTTTTTTCCATTGATAGAGGCTATGCTAACAGGGCCAAATAGATCAATGTGAAGCAATTCTAATGGTTTAGAGGTAGAGACAACATGTTTTGGTTTAGACGATGTTTTTAAAATCTTTCCTTTTTGGCAAGAACCGCATAATGCATCTGAATGATAGTTTAGCTTAGGCAGGCCTCTAACAAGATCAACTTTGCTAAGCTTAGAGATTAACCTCCAGTTAGCATGACCTAATCTCTTATGCCATACCCACTTCTCTTCACTCAGAGTTAATAAACATTTAACCTCTTGTTCTGCCAAATCAGATAGATTGATTTTATAAACGTTGCTATCCTCTTTCCTTTGAATACTATGGATTGGTCAGAATCTTTGATTACAATACACGAATCCTTATTAAAAGTTACCACAAACCCATTGTCACAAAATTGACTTATGCTAAATAGGTTGTGTTTAAGTCAATCAACATACCGGACATTTTTAATCAAAAGGGAGGAATTACCTACATTACCTGTACCTTTGATTTTCCCTTTCTGATTACCTTCAAAGCCCACTGTTCCACCATCTTCAAGTTTTAGAGATGTGAACATCTTCTTATTATCAGTCATGTGCCTTGAACATCCACTATCCAGATACCATGAATGATTACCGTTTTCTTTCAGACTGGATAGCTGTAGAATAAACAAGGTCAATCATTGTAGTAATACTCTCCACACTCATTGTGTAGCTATTTCCAATACTCATTTGTTTTCTTCAAGTCAGCAATTTTGGAAGTAAAGTAATGTTTAGGAACATAAGCTTTTCTTCCATTGCTGGTCACAAGCTACCATTCATCTGATGTGAAATAATTTTTCCTACAAGGAAGATCTGAATGGTAGACAATTTTACACTTTGGTACCCATTGTTTTCTGGGTCATGGTGGGTTAGTTCCATAATCCTTGTTTCTATCTTGTACCTTTGAAAAACGTTTTGGACTAGTAAAGAATTTTCTTTGAAAATTTGGTCTTTGAAAAACAGTTTTCTTAGTCCATTGATTTTGAATCTTAGGTTTTGATTTATGATCATTATAAGACTTAGAGTGCTCTTCTAATCTAGGATTAGCTTTGCATACTAGAGTTTTACTTTGATTATTAATCATCAGCTTGGTTTGTTTCAGACTCTGATTGGTTGAGCTTCTGAGTCCCAAAGTCTCTAGAGTCTTAGACTTGATAGTCTCAGATTCTAAATCCTTAGATTCTGAGTCACTCACCTTGAGGTTCTGAGAGACAACCTCTGAACTGACTTCAGAGTTTGTTTTGCTGACCTCAGAGGTTCCTTCAGAATTTGATACAACCACAACTTTGCCTTTGCTTTTCATTGGACCAACATAGAATAAAGATTATCAGGGGTTTTCTTTAAACAAACATAAGAATTTGGTTTTCCATATGTTCTACCATATGAATAACCAATTCCTTCACCTCTATTCTTACAAATGCTATAAATCATAGAAGCAACTTTACTTTTATTGACATTTTGATGAACAAACTCTTGAAGAGCAACTTCATGCTTATCACTAAGTGTTTGTAGGCTCTGCAGACATGAAGTGTTTTTCAGATCTTTTACTGTCTCACTGTTAGGCGATTAGCAACAGAACCCGGCTCTGATACCAATTGAAGGTGTAAAAAACACAAGAAGGGGGGTTGAATTGTGTTTTTAGAAGTTAAAACTTTTTTCTAGCTTTGTAAGAGTAAATGCAGCGGATAAGAGAAAGCTAGATAAACACAATGCACAAATAAACAGAGAGAGATAGAGAGAAGAGTGAACACAAAGATTTATACTGGTTCCTCTCACAAATCGAGAGTAGTCTAGTCCCCTTGCACTTCCAAGAGATTTCACTATAATCACACAAGATTATACACTTGCTCCCGAACACACAACAGGAGACTTCACACTTGCTCAAGTCACACAAGACAAGAGACTTCAAAACTAACTTAATACAAATTAAGTAGTGACTGAATGTTTCTAAGCAAGACTCACTAACACTTAAACTTAATCCTAAGTGAATACAATGAATTAGGCTCAGAGTCTAAAATAATATCAAAAGATATTGTTGCTTAGAGTTACAAAGAATGAACAGTTCTATGGCTTGAAATTCAAATTGCTCTCAATGTTCAGATATTCAGCATTTCAGTAGTCTTCTCTTAAGAGATGAGTCTTCTATATATACTTCGGTAGATTGAGACGTTGAGATAAGACCGTTGTTAGTACATTTGCATTTGCTGATATGGAAATGATCGTGGTTTCCAAAAGGAGTAAACCAATACCACTACTTCGTCCTTTTTCAAATGGCGCTTCAGCATTTTGACTAATCAATAGTACAGAGTACTACACGCTCCATTTGAAGATAAGGTTGATGTACTATTTCATTAGCCATGAGCTGTCAATCTTCGGAGAATGTCACTGGAAGCTTGTAATGACGTTTTGTTGTCTTCTGACTGAATTACGCAAGCTTCAGGACATGTATACTTTTGGCGTCTGAAGGACTTGGTTCAGAGACTCTGAGAGATTCAACGTTCAGCGCCTTAACGTTCAGAATGTGGTCTTCAAAAGCTCAAAATGATGATCTTAGTGTTTAAATTTTTACTTTATTCCTGCACACTAAATCAATAATTAGTAATTCCAATTGTCCATTTAATACTTTTGTTATCATCAAAACTTAGGGTGTTTTATAAATAAAACTCATTTTGTTCCAACAACAACATCTATGAATTCTCTCTCTTAAAAGTACCTACTTATATCTAGGTTAAACCTCTCCTCCATTTACCAAACTACCCTTCACTTATTCTATGCCCATTCCTTATAAAACTCAATTATAATATTCACACCTCATCAATTCACTACCCTACTAAACATAACCCCACCTCTTAATAAAATAAAACACACTTGGTAATTAAATAAAATAACACCAACCAAATAAATGAATAAATAAATAAATAAATACGGGCGTGACAATAATCGCTGATATTAAATGTAGATCAAACGACTACCTCTGCTCACAATACTTAACTTATTTTAACTGGATTTCTAATAATATACGGAAATCCTCTTATAGCTTAAGCTATACTGAATTGTAGTTTGGAATTAACCATTAACTTGATCAACTATTCTAATTCTTAATGTACCCAACTTAGCAACCCTCCCGGGGAACTAAAACAACTTATGTTCTCATGCATTTATACACGGTAATTCACATTCGACGATTAAGGGTTTACATACATGGTGCTAATCATTTAGAGCTCCAAAACAAGTTATTTGTTATGAAAATCAGTCAACTCTAAGTTATTATCACAATATAATACGACCATCAGATTTGGCATTAACGTGTCTACAATATGGGAAAACTTCTCACAAGTCAAAAGCTCTCTATTATTATCAAATTATCCTAGAATTGATGTTGAAATAGTGTGTGAACATATTTAATAATCAAGGGCCATTACAGTACGAGTCTGGAGTCATCCAGGTCTTAAAACAATTTTATCAACACCCATTGACTTCTAACTTATACCTCATGAACTACAATTAATTAAACACGTTCACAACACATTTGAGCATGGGGAAGGGAATTACTCAAGCATTTCAATTATTAGCAATAGCATCACTAGACTAATTCATCAATTTCCTAGCATATGCATAAACTTATAAAATCATAATAAAATCCTATGCTTTGGACTTATGGTTTCCATTCATCTACTTAAACAAACCCACCTGATATATCCAGTGACACCGATTTGTTCCGTACGTTCCCAAACAACCGTTCGTGCCGCTTGAAGTGCAAATCCGCAGTCCCAAAACCAGAATTTTGACAGCATCAGTAAACTGACTTCAGAAGCGTCTACCGACTTCAATATTGATCTAAACTTCACGAAACTTGTACCCAAACGACAGAAATTTTGTTTGCTTTCTAGAAATGTAAGTACCATTCAAAACAAAGTTGCGGTTTGACAGATACACTTCAATTACCGGAAATAGGTCTATATGAAAATGTGCAGAATTCTTACCTTAAAGTGCTAATAACCACTCAAGAGGCTCAAAGGGCTAACTATGCTCTCTTCCAATTCTTCAAACCCATTAAGAACTTTTAATCCTTGTTGTCCCACTCATCCAATTGCTCTTTGCTCCATATAAAAGACGCATCAACAAAAGGGCAAATAGAAGCTTAGGGTTTGATAATTCTACTTAAATTGAATAAAGGAAGGGGTTGAATTCATTACTCTTATCTTGATTTTCTGGAAATTCAACAGAACCATTTCGAATTTGGCACTCACACATGCAAGAGCTTGACATGAACAGAGGGGCACGAGAGATGTATGGGGAGGAATGACTGAATCCAAGCTTTGTACCTTGTCTTTTGGCTTAATGGCTTACCTCCTTGAATTGTATGTGGGTATGATGTTGGGTAAGTGAGATGAATTTTGTAGGGATGGAGTGGTGGTGATGGGTCTTCGTGAAGGAAAAGAGATGATGGAAGGAAAATGTTGTTTGCTGATGATGCAAGAATAAAAGTGTATTGATGCTTCTAGTCTTATATAGTAATTTACTTCATAATTTACTATTTTGTCCTTCACAACTTATTCCAAATTACATTTCTAATTTCCATATCCTTTACTTGTCTCAAAATTCTCATAATTAAATTCTCAACTATGACTCCAATTAATATTTCTACTTTTACTTAAGCGGGTTATTACAACCTACCCCCTTAAAAGAATTTCGTCGTCGAAATTCGAAAACTTCTTCATTTAACACCATAGTACTTGTTTCCATTCTCGAGTTCAACTCATATCCGGTTACGGGTCGTGATTCAAAGAATCACTAATTATCACACCGTACTTCATTATTCGTCGGAACACTACCATTGGAATCTTTATTACGCATCTCATGGTTTCGAATCTCACACTTCAATCCATCTATAGTTTTCTTAGGTTCGTGCCTGTCTTTTATTAGTATTTTTGTGCTACCTTTTCTTAGTCCAATCACACTGGGCACATCATTGTCTCCGCTCTACTCTTCATATGCATATGTTTAAGTGTTTATTTATACATTCCTTACTCGCCACACATTCGTCAATCATCTTACAGTAATCCACATCCACTCCTTTGGATTTCAAAACATTCTTCTCTCAAAAACTTGTTGGCCTAAGCTAGCCTACTAAACTACATTCTCAACAAATCCCCTGATGCGCACTCTGATTATGTTATATACAACCATCCTTCTGGTTGTGCCATTAAAATCTTCATCTACAATTTCCTAAGTACCGTCACACCTCATCTTATCTTATCCGGTGGTTACTTCTACTGTACTCATTTCAAAAAGACAATCAGCTAACTACTTCGCAGATTGCTTATATTCTTATCACGTCATTACATTTTCTGCCGTATGGCATCAAAATTAAACCTACACTGCTTTGTGACGTCAGACACGTTACTGCGTATTTAACACTTCATCGCAATCTTAAATGTCCGTTGTGCATCCATTCATACCGCTTCCACTTGTCTCATATCCTTTGTCCCCATATTACATTCGTATTTGTCGCCAACTTTCTCTTCCTTGTGATGCTCTACTCGGGGTACTTAATTGATTCAACTTTAGCCCTCACTTCATGCACTGTCGCTACATATGAGTTGGATTCCATTTAATTCTTACTTTACCATCCCTTGCCACATTTCTTCTTTGGCTCACTTCATCTATTGCATTCGGCAGTAACACCCCAGCTAATTGATCTAGAATATTAGCCGAGACATAAATAAAAAGATCGTGATACATTAAAATTTGCTTAATTAAAGTCGTTGTATAAGCTTATAAAACATAAAGGCCCTGTCATTATACAAGTCTCAACTAAACTGAATGATAACATTCCTGACATAATGTAACTTAAACTTACATCAGAGCCATCAATAATCAGTCAATAGAATATATTATGACTATAACTTATACAACAGCTTAATAAAGTAATCAGATAAACAAGGACAATAACATCGAATGCCACTTCACTTCAACCAGTCCATAGCTCTCGGCTCAGCAACCTGTTTATATGTAATCAAAATAGTTGTGGGGTGACACTACTAAGCCTCAGTGAGTTTCTTACTACCCTCTACTTGGTGTACTAACACCAGGGTTCCTTAAAACAATTAGTTGATCACTAATAAACTCATATTCATCACATAATAACATAAACATAAAATAAGGTGTATCACACAAGTTATCTTGGTTGATTTTATAACTCACAGACACTTCGAGGTGAGCGGGTCTCGAAGGCCAGATTGTAATCGCTGATATTAAATGTAGATAAGACGATTACCTCAGCTCACAATACTTAACTTATTTTAACTGGATTTCTAATAATATACAGAAATCCTCTTATAGCTTAAGCTATACTGAATTGTAGTTTGGGATTAACCATTAACTTGATCAACTATTCTAATTCTTAATGTTCCCAACTTAGCAACCGTCCTGTGGATCTAAAACAACTTATGTTCTCATGCATTTAAACACGGTAATTCACATTCGACGGTTAGGGGTTTACATACATTGTGCTAATCATTTAGAGCTCCAAAACAAGTTATTTGTTATGAAAATCAGTGAAATCTAAGTTATTATCACAATATAATACCACCATCGGATATGGCGTTAACGTGTCTACATTATGGGAAAACTTCGCACAAGTCATAAGCTCTATATTATTATCAAATTATCCTAGAATTGATGTTGAAATTGTGTGTGAACATATTTAATACTCAAGGACCATTATCGTCATCTGGAGTCATCCGGGTCTTAAAACAATTTTATCAACATCCATTGAGTCATAACTTATACCTCATTGCGTCAAAAAAAAAAAAAAAACTTATACCTCATGAACTACAATTAATTAAACACGTTCACAACACATTTGAGCATGTGGAAGGGAATTACTGGAGCATTTCAATTATTAGCAACACTAGACTATTTGTCAAAAAAAAAAAGCATCACTAGACTAATTCATCAATTTCTTAGCATATGCATAAACTTATAAAATCATAATAAAATCATATGCTTTGGACTTATGGTTGCCATTCCTCTACTTAAACAAACCCACCTGATATATCCAGTGACACCGATTTGTTCCGTACGTTCCCAAACATCCATTCGTGCCGCTTGAAGCGCAAACCCGCAGTCCCAAAACCAGAATTTTGACAGCATCAGTAACCTCACTTCATAAGCGTCTACCGACTTCAGTACTGATCTAAACTTTACGAAACTTCTACCCAAACGACAAAAATTTCGTTAGCTTTCCAGAAATGTAAGTACCATTCAAAACAGAGTTACGGTTTGACAGATACACCTCAATTACCGGACATAGGTTTATACGAAAATGTGCAGAATTCTTACCTTAAAGTGCTAATAACCACTCAAGAGGCTCAAAGGGCTAACTATGCTCTTTTCCAATTCTTCAAACTCATTAAGAACTTTTAATCCTTGTTCTCCAACTCATCCAATTGCTCTTTGCTCCATATAAAACACGCATCAACAAAAGGGCAAAGAGCAGCTTAGGGTTTGATAATTCAACTTAAATGGAATAAAAGAAGGGGTTGGATTCATTACTCTTACCTTGATTTTCTGGAAATTCAACAGAACTATTTCCAATTTGGCACTCATACATGCAAGAGCTTGACATGAACAGAGGGGCACGAGAGATGTGTGGGGAGAAATGACTGAATCCAAGCTTTGTACCTTGTCTTTTGGCTTAATGGCTTACCTCCTTGAATTGCATGTGGGTTTTGTAGGGATGGAGTGGTGGTGATGGGTCTTCGTGAAGGAAAAGAGAAGATGGACGGGAAATGTTGGTTTTTGCTGATGATGCAAGAATAAAAGTGTATTGATGCTTCTAGTCTTATATAGTAATTACTTCATAATTTACTATTTTGTCCTTCACAACTTATTCCAAATTACATTTCTAATTTCCATATCCTTCACTTGTCTCAAAATTCTCATAATTAAATTCTCAAATATGACTCCAATTAATATTTCTACTATTACTTAAGCGGGTTGTTACATCATGCACCCACACAAGCGGAACACTACTAATCAGAACATCAGCTGCAAACTACATAGTACTACTCCCCCTTAATACCAGACAACAGAAGAATAACTCTTACTCCCCCCGAGTACATCACTCCCCCTGAGTACATCACTCCCCCTGAATAAAATCACTACATGCAAAACAATCATCACATGTACAACCAAAACTACCACTCCCCCTTTTTATCCATAATAAGATCGTCATGCATAGAAATCAACCGAGTAGAGTGTTAGAACATATATGGTACCAGAATGCAGAATACTAGACCAAATAAGTGCATATTATCTACTATAACATCTTCTTCTCCTTCATCTCCTTCTTCCTTGTCCATAGTGTCAGAAAGTATCTTCCCTGGAGCTCACCCAGATACAAAACAAGATGTCTGTTTTGATACCAATTGAAATTCTGGCGCAGTACTAACAGATGTGCTAGTACTCAGATGTTAAGACAGATGTTACAGCATCTCGTAAAACATCGTACATGTACAGAACAAGACATGCAAGGTAATAATAAATAACATAAAGTAAAATAACACATGATCTTGCTAACCTAGTTCGTATCTGAAGGAAAACGTAACTGTTTATCAAAGATAAAACGCAGCGGATTTTAAAATTTTATTTTCCTTCAATGGATCCATGTGAAAGATCATGATCAAGAATATATTTTGTTACCTTTGAAGAACTGATGCTTTCTTTCGCGAACATGGAGCTTTCGATCACGAACAGAAACTGCTTACGATCACGAACTGCCTTTCGATCACGAACAAGAAACACCGTATGATCACGAACAAGAACCTTCAATCGATCACGAGCACCACAATTGCAGCGCCTCCACTTAGTTCACACGAACAGGAACCTTCAACCTTCGGTGCTAGCCGTTCTTGGATGAAGAATGAGGGAACTTGAGCGGATTAGGGTTTAGAGAAATTCAGAATTTCTCAAATACGAATTAGGGTTTAGAGAAATTCAGAATGTCTCCAAAAGTGTAAGTGACTGAACTTCATAAGGCTCTATTTATAGAGTTTCTTATGTGGGCTTCAGTTCACACGAATTTGGACTTCTTAAGCCCAATATTCGTTTTTCACTAATTGCACCCCCGCAATAAGTCTTACTTATTTTTCCCATTTTAACTGTCCTTATGTGTGTGACCCTGTAGGTTCTTATAACGTTGGCAATAATATTTATCTTAATATTATAAACAGTGAGCGGTCTCTAGCAACACATCACTGTTACCCAAGTTATAAGAATGTCATGTGATCTGACTAACCTTTCTGTGATAAACATCTTCTGCATAATTACCTTTTTATCCTCATGTCTATATTGAACACAAGGCATAGTATGTCATCCTTGTCTAGTTCAATATTGGGCCCATAGACATATCTCCCGTTATGTAGGAGGGACAAATTCCATCTAGGTCACTCATGTCCCTCAGTATGATTCGTGGGATACCCATCAACCAACTTTATAGTTATCCGGTTACGGATAACGTTTGAATGACAACAAGATATTACACTCCTACATCTAGGGTACACAGTGGTTTCAGGTCGAAGGGTGGAATGCACCTTTTATCACTATGAGAATAACTTATGACATTTCATAACATTCTATGTAGTATTCTCATGGTGGGTCAATCCGATATAAAGTTACCCTTAACATTTATATCTATGTGAAGACTTAATAACTCATTATCTATGATCAGTGAGACGTGATCATCACTCTACCTACATAATAGTCTCTATGCTTTAATGTTATCCCATTTCATAATAAAGCTTGACTACGGATACGTTTAAGAATAGTGTTCTTATATTTAATGGATTCTCACGTTTAAGTCATACTTAACGTTCAATTACTATGGGGGATACAAATTCAGGAAGGAAATCCAGTATGATAATGTTAGTTCAAAGCCCTCAGCAAACACCCCGTTTACGACTTATCACCTAACCACTACCCGTGCTAATTTCTACCTAGGAACTCCTAGATATGAGACACCTCTCACTTCCCTCAAACAACACAGATAATGTTGTTTATAAATAGAACAATCAAATGGTGGAGACACACTCATTGACACAAATAGACTCCACTCTCGCCTAAAAGCTCTTGAGTAAATCACAAATACAACTCAACTAAAACAGTCATACTCTAGCTTCAAGATGATACAACAGTGACTCACAAATAAAGCACAAGGCTTACGAAGACACAAAACCTTAAAAGACTACATCTTTGATATATCTGTTTTTGCTTCAATTTCGGTGAATAAAATTAGGTCTGAGTCTTTCTTTAAATAGCCACGAGTAATCATGGGCTTGATTAATAATAAGCTTCAGCTCTAAGAAATCATCTAAAGGCAAAATATATTTTTCACAAATATATTTGCACCAAATATTCCTTCCATAAATATATTTGCACCAAATATTTCCATCAAATATATTTTAATAAATATATTTGCTTCAAATATATTTTTTTCATATACTTGCATCCTTAAATATATTTTAAAAATATATTTTGTAATCAAATATTCCTTCCAAAAATATATTTTAAAACCAAATCTTTTGAATACATATTTTGTAATCAAATCTTTATTTCCTTAAATGTTGCAACCTTAAGGAACAAACAACCGTCTAAACCACATTCTTAAGATTTAAACCACGTGCATCTTGGTGAACAAGTTAGCGCGAGATTATTCTTCAAACAAATCCTCAATCAGATAAAACGCAAAAATATAACAAACTTAGGCGCGTATTCAGGACATCCTGCTGTTGTACTGAATGTTACAATATCTGGTCTAACATCTGGCTTCTGGTTTATTTTACCAAAATGAAGTCAACATACAAAAAACCCAACATATAGTATAACGTTATGAAATCCTCTAAGGATCGTTATTATTAAATTCTTCTAGAATTCATCGAAGATTTTTTCTTTTTATGTTACGTTCTTCAGGAACAATATAATAAAAATTCAACGGGGATACATGACTATCAACTTTCTTCTGCAATTTATAATAAAATTTGAAATTTGAAATTCATAGAGAATATAATTTCAGTTTTCTAAGTTCTTTGAGAATTAAACCATTGAATTCTCCTGAAATTCACGATTAAAATTAAAAAACAAATTCAAGTTCTTTAGAAACTAGACTATTGAATTCTTCTGGAATTCATAGAGAATATAAATTGATTTTTCTGAGTTCTCTATGAATTATATACATTATATACAAGTATATAATAAACCAATAGATCTTTATGATATTAGTATTTTTCTTTTGTGTATGCGATTCTTCAAAAAGGTATCAATATCGTATTCATCTAATAGAATTCATAAAAGAAAAAAATAGATTCTTTTAAAGTTCTTCAAGAACTAAACAATAAACTATAATCAAGAAAAGTTAATTATATTCTTGGAGCAAACCTTCGAGGGTGCTCTAAACTTTTAATTCTTTAGAAATTATATAACAAATAATCATCACAAAGATTAAGAATAATTTATTAGTTGGGTAATCCTTCAGGGATGCTCAATATTAAATTGGGGTTTGCTAACTTAGACCCACCTAAAAACATGATGGTCTAAGTTAGCAAGGTGCACCTTTTCACTTTGGACAAAAAAATTAATTACCACTACTCAAAAATGTTATAAATAGAAAGGTAGTTATGTCAATGTCATTTAATTAATTAAAGAAAATAATTAATTGAAGTGGAAAAGTCATGTCCCTTTCAAGCAAAGTGAGTGCAAATTAAGGAACATTTTAAATGAAAGTTACAAAATTATCCCTCGAGTTACTAGTTTTAAATAATAAATATGAATGGTTTTTTTTGTTCAAAGTGAAAAGGTGCACCTTGCTAACTTATACCTTCATGTTTTTAGGTGGGTCTAAGTTAGCAAACCCCTATTAAATTTATATAACAAATCATTTTTCATAGTGTTGAAAACCAATTAATCATTCTTTGTGCGATCTTTCAGGGATGTTCAATATAATTATATAATATTCATTCTTTGAGAAGTCTTTGCTTCAATATTTAGGTTTTCTTCTATAGTTCTTCGGGAACTATATCACATTTGATCTTCATAAACAAAATCAAAGATCATTATTTGAGCAATCCTTTGAGGATGTTTTAACGTTGAATTCTTCTAGAATTCACCAGGATTAAATATGATTAACACATCTAAATAAAAAAATTGTGATAAAAAATATGATCATAAAATAAAGAATAAAATTAATTGGTTATTAATTGGTCATATATATATGTTTATATGTATTCCTTAACTATCGAGATAATATATGTTTATATGTATTCAAGAAAAATATAATAGATTTTTATAATTTTGGATGATCGAAGTGTCAATGTTTCACCATACAGATGTCGGTCACGAAGCATAATGATGATGCTTCACCAGACTATTTTCGGTCATGAAACTCAAACAATATCCAACGTCCAAATATATATCATAAATAAATAATCAAACAACGTGTTTATGTAATAGGAAAGATCAAAGTGTTATGCTTCACCATACTATTGTCGGTCACGAAGGCAAACAAGATCGAACACCCAAATACATAATTACCTTGAGCCAATTTATTTAATTATTATTTGATCTTTATATTATAATTATACAAGGTTCATACAATTCATAATCATATAATAATCAAAACAAAAGTCATTCATGGTTTCATAAAAATAGATTAAGAGTTGCATACGGTAAGCTCGTACTGATAACGTGTTATGAAATTAAGTTAAACATGACTAAGAATATATAAGAATAGAGATAAATGAGAGAAGAGAGAAATAATAGAGATTGTATTATTCACTAAGAGTCACATTTACATGATACATATGTTCTATTTATAGGCAAATGGGCCAATAACATGAGCCAAAAACCTATATGGAAATCCACTAAATATTCGTAACAATTTTTTTTTTTTTTTTTGTCTCTAATTATTAATACAATGAACAATTATGACAAATTAAGCATAATATTATCATACAAAATTTCTAAACGTCTAGAACATAGAGTACAAAAGTATTTCCTCTTGATCTGAAAACACATAGGTAAGAAACAGAGTTTGGACTGAACCTCAATGTCCATGACTTCAACTTTTCCACGATAATAAGGACAAGAACTAGGTGCTTGTTGTCGTCCTAATTCCTTCTGTTGTCCCTCACAAATGTAAGACAACCCCATTTTTCTCCTGTTGCTACAACTTGCTGTTTTTTTTTCCTTCTGTTTTGATGATGCAAGAGGTGAAGATTGTCTCAATCTTGGTATATATATAGGTTTCTCACTTAGAAAACAGAAGCTCTTATTCTTAGGTTCTCGCTTAGAAAACTCCAAATATCACCAATTCAAGTTCATCAATACACAAAGATCGTAACTTTAAGCAATATCACTACCATAAACATAGAAGTACAACAATTATAATGAATTAACATTAAAACACATATAATCATCATGATTCTTCGTTTATTTCATAAAACACAAAATGAATATAAATATCTACAAATACTAACAAATTCTCAATCTTTTCCCCAATATTTCATACTTCCAATTAGTTATGGGTAACATAAACATCATTCAATCAATAATTTTAATTTCATAAAGAAATCTCAAAACCCAAAGACCCAAAGAAAAATAGTTTAGAAATATAGGGATGGAGAAAAATAAGATTTTCTCCTCTTTCTATGATTCACTCTAGATTTACAATGCTACTCTCATACCTTAAGAAATTCTGAAATATTTAGTCCTTCTACTTCTTAGCGTGTGTTTGGTTTGGCGGTGACTAGAATTGATTTTAATAGAATTGATTTTAGTTAAAAGTGATTCTTAGTAGTTGATGTTGTTCTGACACTACAAGAAACTTGACATATAGCTACGACAAAATTTTGTTGATAAAGGTCCCAAATACGTTGATATAGGTTGGAATACCTATACCCATGAACGTTTTGTTCCGTCTACTTTATCTCGTTGTACCATGGCAATTTGAAACGGAGGGAGTAACTTTTTTAATTGAAAAACAACAATTTGGATATGATAGAAAAATTTGCACATGATAGAAAAATCCTACTTAAAAATAGAAACAAGACAAAAAATACTTTCTTTGGTCCTTTTTATATGGAATAACATGAAAGAAAAAAATTGGTCCTTTTTATAGGAAACAATCCTAAAACAACAAGTAATTTGAAACTGTTCTAGTGAACACTTAGAGGGGTATGCAAAATAATTAATTTGGACCGTTAATAGGAAAAGTGGAGATGAGTGAAATAAATCGCGGGAGAATGACGGTTAGACTCATAGATCGTGGGATCGTGGGGCTATGGGCGTCTCGCCCCTCTCGCCTTTACAGGTGAACATCTTGCCTGTATGTCGCGCCTTCAGGCAAAAGTTTGGGCTTCCGTCAATTTTTTAACTATTTCCGTTAAATTTGGACGCGTGGCAAACTAATTTGGACACGTGGCACACTTGGACAGATGACACGTGTCCAAATTTAACGGAAATAGTTAAAAAATTGACGGAAGGGACCAACTTGAAACCTAAAATAAAGATAAGGGACCAACTTGAAACTTTTAAAAGATAAGGGACCAATTTGAAACCTAAAATAAAGATAAGGGACCAAAAGTGTAATTAAGCCATTATTAAACAATGTTTGAGCTTTGCTAAATACACCCCTTATATTTTTACCTGGTCCACTAACATATTAAATTTATTGGAAAGAGAAAGTGTGTGAAAAGAAAATTATTAATTTCTAGTTTTTTTTCCTAAAACGACAAGTAATTTGAAACGGATGCCGTATTACTTTTGGTTGCTTTATCATGTGTAACATTGTTATTGTTTCATTTTTTTCCTATAATTTTTTGTACCAATAATCTTTTTATTGTTGTTATTTTTATACATAAATTTGTAATTTTTTCGTTCCTATTTTAGTCAATTAAAAATATATTTTTTTAAAAAAAATTATTGACAAAACTTTTAAAAATATTTATATTGTTTTTGTTTTGTTCTAATTTTTATGCATAGACTAAACAATTATACTATGATAAAGAAATTAATTTTTTTTTCATCAAACGATTCAGACCATTTAATATATTATCTAAACTAGTATCCAGATCCGTGCCAAGCACGGGTAAAAATGCGTTTGTAGATTTATTGATATATAAATAAGATATTTTACTTTAAATTAGAAAATTAAAATTTTAATTGCTAATGAAATATAATTAATGACAACTACATAAATATATACAATCTTATATAATTTAATAATTAGAATAACACTCTATGATAAAAACTAATTGTAAAATTTAGTAATCAAAAGGAAAATTGTAAAATTTATCTATAATGTCATATATTTTCTTAGGGAAGAATCCGATAGTTTGTATTCTTATCAAATTAAAATTGTATAATATTTATTGTTAATTCCTATTATTCCTCATTAAAAGAATTATAAAGTTGATTGAATAAAATTTCTCTATTTTATATATGGAAGAGAAGGAGGCAACAATTTAATGTAGTCAATGCACAATAGGAAAATTCTTTTTGTAAAAACATTTTGCAAACCACGATTTAAACCAACTTTTCTCTTTGCACCATCTTAACAAATTCAATTCAAAATATGGACATAGACATTAATAATTATCATCACAGCAAGAAAAACTAATAATAAAGTTTGTATTATGGACCTTAATAATGCCATAGATTTTTTTAGGGAAGATTCCGATCGTTTGTATTTTTATCAAATTAAAATTGTATAATATTTGTTGTTAATTTCTATTATTCTCCATTAAAAGAATTCTAAAGTTGATTGAATATGATTTCTCTATGGGATATATGGAAGAGAAGGCATGAAGATTACGGGGTTTAGTCCGAGAATTCCCAATCCGTCATTCTTCTTAGTCTTTCTTGGCTAATTAAATTAACTAGCTCATCCTTTTCAATTAGCTGCTTTCCAGACTCGGAAAAGAAGGCTTCTTGGATAATGCGATGAAGGTTAGCTACCTTCGTCACTCATCAGTTAAGGCTTCCTTTTAGTCCGATTCGCCTTCCTCGAAGACAGGAATTAGGCCCCTACTGATGATAGGATTGATTCGAAGCAAAGTAAATGGTCAGTCACCAGAGCCAGAGCCTGTGGTTAGATCACCAAAGTCAGAGACTGGTTTTGCTTAGGTTTTTCAGTGTTATGTATCTGAAATTCTGGCACGTGAGGGACCAATGTGGTGCACGATGTTGCAACACTGGTCCTCCTAGACACACAATAATAAAACGACAGAATTTTAAATAACACAAGTTATTGTCAACCCAGCTCGGTGCAACTCACCTACTCTGGGGGATACCAATTCAGGAAGGAAATCCACTATGGTAAAGTAGTTCAAAGCTCTCCGCAAACGCCCCGTTTACAGCTTATCACATAGCAACTACCCATATAGATTTCTACTCAAGAACGTCCTAAGTATGAGACCCCTCTCACTTCCCCTCAACCACACAACCTGTGGATATTAATTCTGTTCCTAATAAACAAATCACACTCTGTGCTTAAAAGCTTAAGAGTGAACAACTTATTCTTAATCAAGTATCAATCGTGATACTCAAAAGAATAACAAGGATTTAAACTAAATCCTAAGTCTAAAACTTCTCAATCGCTCTATAGCGTTTGTATCTTCAATGGTTTCAGGTGTTCTTCAACGAATGAAGCTTGCTTCTTTATATAGAGTCTTGAATCTCCTTGGCTTCATGAAGGATAGGATCGTTTGTTGCAAACTAATCTTTGATTCAAATCCGTTTGCCCAAAAAGATAATTTGTTACACAAACAATTAATATTTGTTTGTTTTATCTTTTTAAATTTCCCGCTGTAGATCATGGATCCTCTTGACCAAACAAATAATATTGATTTGTTTTTATCCTTTAACAAACAAATAATATTTGATTTGTTTTTATCTCTTAAAAACTCCAGCTGTAGATCTTCAATCTTCAGCTAACAAACTTGTTCTTGTTGAATAAGGAAGCACAAGTTTGTTTCTTCAATCCTTCAAACATATCCTCGCGCTTTAGACAAAGATAAGATAAGGCGCGTTATCAGGCCGTGGTTCCCAATGTTACTGCATTGGAACCCACATAATCTAGCACCTAGCCACTTGTTCTGGGAAGATAAACTCAGCAGAGGCCTGCAACAGATTCTTGTAGTCTTGGCCTCACACACACATGAGAAAAATAAACTCTCACAAATCAATCTCTCATAGATCAATCAAGGAAAAATAAATTCCTTTATCAGTTGAGAAAAATAAATTCTCTTAGTGAAGTTCAAAGTCACATTGCAGGATGTGGTGACATTTGACTTCACAATCAGTATATATACTTTCTACTCCCCCTGTGTTGCTGCCCACTCCATGCATATATATATCTCACTCCCCCTAAATATCAGATCAGATACTTTAGGTATATAAACAAACACAAATAGATATACTAATCCTATTTGCCTTATCAGAGTAATATCAGTCTTCATGTGGTTTCAAAGCTGATCAGAGCTGCTTTTCATGTCATTTTTGTAACACCCAAACCCGAATTTATAGAAAATGCTAACTTTACAAAAATTCTTTTCAAAAACTCGCAGCAGATACAAGACTTCATTGTTTAAATCAAGACCAAGATACAAAACACTAGTTTGAGTATTACATTCTCCATAAATAATACTAGATAATAAAAATAGTGTTCACCGGTCTATACAAGAAAGTACTCATTTAATACAACATAAATACATAAAAGACTCGATATTCAAGAACCCTTCCCGTGTCCTAATAAGAGCAGAGCTTCACCGACATATCATACCAAAAACACCCGAGGATCTGAATCGCCCAATGATCCACAAACACACAAAACAGAGAGTTAGATATATATAACCGACACATAATAAATGAAAGCAATGCACTATCTCAACAACATCATACATCAACATATACACATATCTCACTCAACTATTCCTCATGCTTCATAATCCAACATCAATAACAAGATAAGGACATTTTCACAATTCAATGTACATATATCTATTCACCATTTGTCAACAATCAATAAGAATATATCTCAATTAATACACACTTATCCATTTACCAATCATCAACACACAGCACAATTAAGTGTTCACCTTTCTAATGCAACTAATGTCACCTTCAATGTTATGTTCCTAAACACATCTACATGTGGTACCAAATCACCATCTATATCGGATACAAGAATCCGTTTCACCATCCATTTGACACGACATATGCATGAATGAAGTGTCATGAACAACATGTAATTATACATATAAAACATCACCAACATTGCATGTAATATTACATGACTTCACCAATTCACCATCCATTTTCTTTGCACACATACAAACACACACACACACACACACATATATTCATTTTCAATTCACCATCCATCATAAATCAACTATACATAGTATATATGTAAATCATAGCATCATCATCATTAAATTCGCCAACATATATATATATATATATATATATATATATATATATATATATATATATATATATATATATCATATGCATATATAAATCAACAACATCTACATCATCATTATCATCATCACTCATTATCATCAACAATTATCATCCATATATATATATATATATATATATATACATACACATTCATATACATATTCCAACAACATCATCATTAATCATTATAATCATATTATTCACCAAACATACATATACATATAACACATGTATACACATAGATAATCAACAACATCACCATCTTTATTACAATCCACAAATAATAAGTTCTTGTTCTACTTGGTCGCTTAGCGAGCTCTAGCGAGCACTAGCGACACAAGACAGAAGATTCTGGTCTCTCAGCGAGACCTAGCGAGCACTGGTCGCCAATTCTCGCTAGCTGCTCGCTTAGCGAGCTCAATAACAACAACGCTCGTTGCATATCGCTGTGAGGCTCGCTCGGCGAGCAAACACAGATTTGCATGCTCTGTTTCGTGTTTCCAACAAAATCATCATCCAAATTATCCAAACATATTCCAGTTCTAGAAAGATGATTCATTTAAGTTATAAACATACTCATACACCTAAAAGAACAATTTATAACACTTAAAAACATCCAAATCATCAATCAATTTGAGATTTATCATATTTTTCATCGAATACTCATGAACATGCAATTTCAAACCAACAATCATAGATTCTCGAAATTTAAATCATCAACATGTATTCTTAGCATCATAAGACGTATACAACACGAAATCAACATGAAAGGTAGCATTTTAATTCATACAAGTTCATAAAAATACTAACTTTCTTTACACAAATGAGTGAGAGGGTTTGGGCAAAGAGAAAAGATATTTCTCCCCCCTCTTAGTCACTCATTAATCATATATATCTACTCTCTTACCTTAGGTTTGTTGGAATCTCTAATCCACCTTGTTCAATCCTCCCCTCTACAAAGCTTCCTCTTCATCTTTCTCTCTTGTTCTTCATTTTCCACTATTTTTCTTCCAAATTTTCTGCCATAATCTGAGTCCGATTTCTCCCTCCTCAGGCCTTGTTTCGACGATCCTAACGGTCAAAAGTTAGCTTCAGATGTTGTGAACCATCCCTCAAAATTTCAACGAAAATCAACGGTTAACGAATCGAGAATCGAAGATTTAGTGAAGGCGTTGAAGGGAAAACGGGATTTACTTACCAATTTCATTCTTCTCTTCTTTCTCTTTCTTTTTCGTCTCACGAGAGCTTCTCTCTCTTCCTACATCCAAATTCATGACAAAATGAGCTTCTCTCTATATCTTATCCTTTTATAGTTAGGTCACCACTCATCTGCATCAATTACTAAAATACCCTTCCACTAATGGGCTTAACTTAACATTTACCTACTTGGCCCGATTCTCATAATTCACACTTCATCAATTCACTACTCTACTAAACACATCTCCACACCTAATGCCACATAATTTAATTAAATAACACAAATGACAATTAAATAAATAAACCCAATTAAATAAATAAATAAATAAATAAATAAAACGGGATGTGACAATTCTATCCCCCTTAAAGAATTTTCGTCCTCGAAAATCGCACAACTAAAACAATCCTTCCAAGATCTCCTCATCCAGTTTTCCAACAAAACATCCAAAGACGGCCAGAGATCAAAGACGGCCAGTTTCTTAATACATTACTAAGTTCAACAAAATTAGTCTATCTCAACAACACAACTTTGTCTACTATCGGCAAGAGATCAAAGACGGCCAGTTTCTCAATTTTTCAATAGATAGTCAAGAATCGTGATGGTGACATCGACCATTTTCATCTAACCACAATAATGCGCTCTTAATCTCGAAACATCCGAAAGAAACGCTCCACGACGAATGTTACTCAATCCTTACATTTCGACATAAGACATTTTCTTGCAAATAACGTTACTAAACCATAATTCCATAAAATCTCACTTTTTCCTTTCAATCCGAATACACTCTCATCCGATTTTACCCAAACCACGATCTTAATTCCTTACGTTGAATTCCAATACAATTATCTTAACTCCAAATCATTTGCTTAATCAACCTTTGCATTTCCTTACAGAATATTTCCCAAGATTTCCTTATTCCGTCGAGATACTCAAATCCAAATCTTAATTTCTTCATCAAATCACTATTATTTCACCGTCTCCACTTATCATATCCTCAATCCTTTACTCTTTCTCATCACGTCTTATTTTACTCTTCACTTTGCTATAACAAGTTCACTTGAATTTAAATCCCACTAATGTCCACAACTTTTCCATACATAATGCTTCCAATAGGCAAGTTCTTAACTCTTGCTCATATCCGAGAACAACAACCTTCATTCAAGTAGAATCCTTCACATCTTTCTTATTCCATTAATCCAACAACACTTCGTCCTTAACTTCGTGCTAACTTGCAAAATCCTCATGTGAAATTCTCTTACATACCTTTCCACTTAATGATCTTATCATCTTGATCTTCAATCATAACCTCCTCCTACAATTTCCTTTCCGAACTGGGTCAATTCCAACAGATAAAATCCATCTTAAATCTCAAAATCCCATCCTTAGTTACTTGAAGTTCACTTCTTTACTCTAACTGATTTCACATCAGTCGATCTATTAAATTCAAGTCCAACTTTCAATTCCTCCCCAATCTCTTTGAGAACTTAATCCGTTAACCTCGCCATTCTTAATTCCATACCGCTAAACTTCTCCTCATCTATCAATCTTGCATTCTTGAACCGCTCACTCAAATCCAATTTCTCTCATCATTATTACCGACATTTCCTACCACATTCACTTTGCCCCAATGATGTCTTAATCCAAAATTAAAATCCTCCAACTTTAGCTAGTACCGGACACTCCAAACCTCGACTCATCCAAAGTATTTCTTTCCATAAACCCTTAACTTATTCGACTCATATGCCACAGTCTAAGAATCCGTAGAAACACGCCATCCAAACTTACTCCAGAACTTTCAACAACTTCCAATCTCAATAACCAACTTATGATCTTAATCACAACACGACATTCACTTCTGACGACTCATACTAATCCAATACTCTATATCACGTGACCACCGAAATTACTTCTTGCTACCAACACTCCAATTCCGATAATTTCAAATCCAACATACAATGCTTGTAATACACTTCCCATGTGATGTCACCTTCTTCTTACTCAACAACCATTGACGTTATCCTCATCGAAACAATGGCTCCATTAACTTTCTTCTTCTTAATAAGTCTTCCAATTATTCTTTCGGTTCATTCGACTTTGAAACTGATGCCACTGATACTTGATCATTCCCCTTCGAACGTGTCTATCTATTTCATCCCTCCGATATTCAAATGTCATAATGAAGCACACCCTTCTCCCCCACTTAATCTCAAACACACCTAAAATCGTCTATTGAAAACTCCAACCTTCACACCCGACTATAGGTTTCTAAGGTTCTAACTTACCCTCCTAATAAAGAACTAGTATCGATAGTGTTCACACATATATTGCATACAAGGGGTAACCACAAGGCATGATAAGACACACAATCACACAAACACGAAGTATAATATGTAAACATCTCCATTAAATTGCACACCAGCAAAATACAACATTTCACATATATATATATATATATATATATATATATATATATATATATATATATATATATATATATATTTAAGTAACATGCATCTTTCGTAAGTTAAAACAAACACGAAGGATGCGCATTATCTATCAACGAAATCTAAAAGTCCAAAAATTCACATAAGCATTAGCATTTATGTAGGACATACTTTCTAAGAATCAAGAACCACATCGAAACATGAAAAGTTGCATATACCACGAAAATCATTTCAACTAGTTTGCCAAAATTATATTTAAATAAGCATCTCATGTAAGAAGACAATTATCCTAGCACGATCACTAATCATGGTATAACAAAATAACCCAAAACATGTGCATCATACATGTATCAACTCTATTCTTAGAAAGATGACATAAGCATTTCTCATAACTCACGGATAATAAAAGAATAGGTCACATCTCATAGCAATAATTCAATGCATGTCATATAGAACGTAATCATATATCACCATGTTCTAGAATCTATCCATCACCAAATTCTTACTCTTCTTATTTTTACGAAAAGAATTAGTTTCGCACATTCAAAAGAAAATAATTCAAGATCTTGAACAATATTTACATCCCCAAGAATCAATATTAATTCTAAAACTATCTCATGCACATAAAGAACTACACACCAATCATGCACATAGATACACGTAAGCATTCGTATAAACTTCCATTATGATTAGTTACATTAAACCATCATTTCAATTATCATGCTTAAGTCAAGATATGCAAATCATATATGAATATACATGGTATACAATCAATCCTAACATACACCAGCACATATCATACATACTCAGATAACTCACCACAATCAAGTAATTATTGCATCATAATATAATCAACTATAGCAAAACAAATCAGTTAGCATCACAGGTTATTCAGACACAACCAAATAATCAATCATTAAACAACCAATCTATTCATCTCTTGCACATCCAAGAATAACAAGGAAAACAATTTACAAAATCACAATCTTAATGTGGGTGTGCTTCTCTCAATGATACTGCACCATGTGGTCACTTCTCTCCAACGATACTGTGCCACATCCGGTATGATACTTCTCTCAATGATACGGTATCATACCAACCCTATAATCAAACGATTCACTTAAAGACTCTAGCATCTAGTTCTTCACTTCATATATAATATCAATACTCCTCATAATTAATCACATCAATTCATTCATGATTCATTAACAAACAAATTCATCATCAATAGAATAAACATAACCACACCAAATGAATTCATGAAACCAACACATCACAACTCAATATTATTTATGAAACAATCAATTCATAAGTCAATCATCAATTAAAACATAAGTCTCATGAATTAGGTAAAGCAACATCTCAACCAAAGAATCAATAATAGAAAATTCATGAAATTAATCTCACACACAATCAACAAGTTACGGCAACACATGTAATTCACCAATATATTCTCATCTTAGATTACAAGGATTTCATGAATATTCAACAATAATCATCATGTTAAAGTATTCAAGTAATCTCACTATCTCATTCATATTCATACATTCTCCATTAATTCTATGAATACACACATGTCATCATATTGGTATTTCAATCATACTACACAATCAATCATCATGAATAAATCATCTCAACATTCCTTTACGACGCATGCATAAACAATCACACTCTATTTCACTAACATAGACTTTCACCAATAAAGAAATCTATATTCATATACCAATACAATCACTTCAAATGCAACAATAATGGAAAGACACCATTATTTAAATCATTATCTTGAAATCCAAACAACAATCACATTCTCAAGAAGAATAAACATAATTAGCGACAATAACCATATTTCCATATTTCATCGAATGAAAACATCAACAACAACAAATCTGATCATACATTTGCAAATTAGTTAAATAGTGACTAAGGTGCAAGTGGAGACACAACAATCAGTTCACTAAGAAAAAACAACTGACACATAACTCGACTGACACTACGCTCACTTGGTCTGACTGCACAGACCGGCTCTAATCGACACCTATAACCCACACGTAATCCAAAGATAACGGGGCTTTGATGCCAAATTGTAACACCCAAAACCGAATTTATAGAAAATGCTAACTTTACAAAAATTCTTTTCATAAACTCGCAGCGGATACAAGACTTCATTGTTTAAATCAAGACCAAAATACAAAACACTAGTTTGAGTATTACATTCTCCAAAAATAATACTAGATAATAAAAATAGTGTTCACCGGTCTATACAAGAAAGTACTCATTTAATACAACATAAATACATAAAAGACTCGATATTCAAGAACCCTTCCCGTGCCCTAATCAGAGCAGAGCTTCACCGACAAATCATACCAAAAACACCTGAGGATCTGAATCGCCCAACGATCCACAAACACACAAAACAGAGAGTTGAATATATATAACCGACACATAATAAATGAAAGCAACGCACTATCATTTATGTCAACAACATCATACATCAACATATACACATATCTCACTCAATTATTCCTCATACTTCATAATCCAACATTAATAACAAGATGATACACCTAAAAATATGCTATTTATTTAGTTAAATTACTATAATATTTCAATTATTTTTATTTTGATTTCGAACTTTTATATTATGAATCGTTACTAAATGCTCTTATTTTATAAACACAAATGAAACTTTATTAAATTGAAGAAAGGAGCGAAAACGGACCAAAAAGACACAAAAAGGGGATGCAAATAGCAACCCCACTACAAGACAAAAGACCCAGCCCACTACAACAAGGCTGGCGCACGCCATGCCTTTGCCTAGCGGCCGCCATCCAATAGGAGAAGAAGGTGGGGATCGCCACGTAATACTTGAAGAAGAAGAAATGATCCTGGCGCCCGCCAGGATCCAATGGTGTAGAATTGCAACGCTTAAGTCCCACATCGGGCAGAAACAAAATTTGTATTCTCATATTTTATTATAAATAGGTCCCTTTCCTCCACATTCTAAACACACAACTTTGAACAATTGACTTGTAAAACGAGCATACCACTCGTATAGTCGATTGGGGAGAGAGTACTCAGGCCTTAGTGCGGGAACTCTTTCTCTAAAGTTGCAGTTTTATTTTCTTTTGTACCGGCATTATACTTGGAGTTTATTCAGGTTCTTATTTTATTATTTTCTTGTTTTATTTTCTTCATTGCTTTTATTTATTTATGCTTTATTTATTTATTTGCTTTATATTTTTATTTCCTGTTTATTTATTTATTTCGTCTTTAGTTTTAGTTTTAGTTATGTCTAGCTAATTTAATATTGCTAGGATGCGTAATTAGGAGCTAGTAGGAGTTCGGTAGTTTTTATTTTAATGACTATAATTTGTCACGAGAGTGAGAATTAATTAAAGTAAAATCAATACGGAGAGAGCATGAGATTTCTACTAGATAGTAAAAACTGAACATTGATTCTGATTCGGAAGCACATCACTTAGGATTAGAGTTAATTAAATTATATTTGGTTTTCAAAAAGTACTTTATTAGCGGATGCGAGGACGAGAGTTAAGCATCACCTTTATAATCTACAACACTAGTCAAGATTTGCGATAGCTGAGATTGGTGTTTTTAAATCAATATAGTTTCGAAAACTATTCGTTTTATCAAAGCGTGAATTAAGTATTGAACCCTACGAAGCAACTAAGAGCTCATCCTAGTAATACGCTTTATTAATCTAAAAACCCAAAACCCACTATTTTACTATTTAGCCTTAGATTTACAACGTAACATTAGATAACGGTAGGTCGACTATTGGTCGTTGTGGGATCGATAATCTTTTATAACTACACGCGACAAGGCTGTATACTTGAAGTCACGTTCTGGTCGCATCAAGTTTTTGGCGCCGTTGCCGGGGACCAATTTAGTCGATATCGTAACTCCAGTGTTACACCGTAGAGACTAAGGCAATTTTATTTTCTTTTATTTTTATTTTTAAATAGTTAGTTTGTTGCATGCCAAGCACTCGCTCTAAAGGCGATAGATTGGAGCAACGAGTTAACGAGTCCGAACTTCTTATTAGCATAAGACGTAGAACACAAGAACATCGTACTAGATACGAACTTCCAAATCCTAATAATCATATTCCCAAAGCAGTAGTTGAACCAGAAATGGCTGAACTACCTCTAAATCGACCATTAAGGTCTTACGCTATTCCTTCGCAAGAAGAACCGCATAATAGCATCGCTGCCACCGCTATTGAAGCAAATAATTTCGAGCTTAAACCTTCATTGTTGTCAGCAGTACAACAAAATCAATTCTATGGAAATCCCACGGACGACCCTAATCTACATTTGTCCATATTCTTGCAATATGCCGATACTGTCAAAGCTAATGGTGTCAGTCCCGAAGCTATTAGACTTCGTTTATTCCCGTTCTCATTACGAGATAGAGCTAGAGCTTGGCTCCAATCTCTACCACCCAACTCAGTCACCACGTGGAATGAGTTGAAGAAAGTCTTCTTAGCTAGATATTTCCCACCTAGCAAAACTGCTATGCTTTGAGCCCAAATTAATGGATTAAAAAAAAAGGACAACGAGTCTCTTTTCGAAGCATGGGAAAGATATAAAGACATGATTAGGCTATGCCCACATCATGGACTCGAAGAATGGTTAATTATCCACACCTTTTATAATGGTCTCATGTATAACATGAGATTCACCATAGACTCCGCAGCTGGTGGCGCACTTATGGATAAAGCCTTCAATGAAGCCTATCAGCTTATCGAAAGCATGGCTCAAAACCACTACCAATGGGGAAGCGAAAGAACACCCGTAGAGAAATCTCAAACGAAAGGTGGAATGTATGAAATCAGCCACATAGACCAAGTCTATGCCCGATTAGAAGCCCTAACGCAAAAGGTTGAAAACCTAAGCACCACACCCACAGCTACCGTAGCCGCTGCAAACCAAGATTGTGAATTGTGTGGAGCTCAAGGACATACTGTCGCTGAATGTCAAGTTCTGACCGGAGTTTCCCAAGACCAAGTGAATTACACTCAAGGGAACCCTTACTCAAACAATTTCAACCCAGTCTTCAAGAACCACCCATACCTTTCGTACAAAAGTAACAACGCTTTATATGCACCTTCTTCTGCACCACCGGGATATCAAAAACCTGCCTACCCTACTCAAAACGCTCCTAGGAAATCTAACCTATAATTAATGATGGAAAACTTCATAGCTTCACAAACTCAAATCAATAAGGAAGTTAAAAATCAAAACATTCAAACTAGCGAGCAAATTAGGCAATTAACAAGCAAAGTAGACGTCATAGCCACACACAATAAATTTCTAGAAACCCAAATCGCGCAAGTGGCCCAACAACAAGCATCTACTTCTGCTCCCACATTTCCTAGCCAACCTCAACCAAACCCTAAAGGACATGTGAATGCTATCATATTACGAAGTGGTACTAAATACGATGGACCAGTTGATCCTAGAACCGAGAAACCAGTCATAGTACCCAACTCTGATGAACCAACCGAAAGGGAAAATGATCAAAGTAAGAAGGAGAAGGAAGATAGTGGCAAGGAAACCATAGAAACGAAGAAACCTTATGTACCTCCAGCACCTTATAAACCACCAATACCTTATCCTCAAAGATTCGAAAAATCTAAAAGTGTAGGGCAATTCAATATCCCTACTGATTTTATAGTTATGGACATAAGAGGAGATTCCAACACTCCTATCATTTTAAGAAGGCCATTCTTAGCAACCACAGGTGCCATAATAGACGTAAAGAAAGGAAAGCTCACTTTTGAAGTGGGTGAAGAAAAAGTAGAATTTATTTTAACACAATTCATGAAAGCACCAGCTATAGACGATAGTTGTTATATGTTAGACGTCATCGAAGAATGTAGAAAGGAGATGGAGAAGGATCAAACTAGATATTCTGAAATTTTAAATCCCAACCCTCACACCCTTAAAGTAAATGATGACGATCTCTCTGAATGCTTAGAAATTACACCAAACCCTACGCCTAACCCTATCAAATCAACAATTGAACTCAAAACCCTACCCGGAAATTTAAGGTATGAATTCCTAGATAAAGAACGTGCAAAACCCATAATAGTTAGCGCAAACTTAGGAGAATTAGAAACCGAAAAATTATTAAACATCCTAAGAAAATACCCCACCGCTTTAGGGTATAGCATCGCTGATCTAAAAGGAATTACCCCTTCTATTTCTATGCATCGCATTATGCTAGAGGAAGATTGTAAAACCTCTAGAGAACCCCAACGAAGGATTAATCCTATTCTAAGCGAAGTAATCAAACAAGAAGTCCAAAAACTTCTCGACGCAGGAATTATATATCCAATATCAGATAGTAAATGAGTTAGCCCAGTACATGTCATACCTAAGAAGGGA
Source organism: Trifolium subterraneum (assembly GCA_951799995.1). NCBI lineage: Eukaryota > Viridiplantae > Streptophyta > Magnoliopsida > Fabales > Fabaceae > Trifolium > Trifolium subterraneum. Next base: position 28,030,613 of record OX637467.1, read on the forward strand.
GGAGTTATAGTTGTCACTAATGAAAAAGGCGAATCTATTGCACAAAGAGTTCAAACCGGTCATAGGATGTGCATAGATTATAGGAAACTAAACAAAGCCACTCGTAAAGACCATTTCCCTTTACCCTTTATTGATCAAATGCTTGAACGATTGGCTAAACATTCTTATTTCTGCTATTTAGATGGTTACTCAGGATTTTTCCAAATCCCTATTCATCCTGATGACTGATGCGATATTTCTGCAAGTGCACAGAATTATCGTGTAGTTATAAAAGATTATCGATCCCACAGAGACCAATAGTCGACCTACCGTTATCTAATGCTACATTGTAAATCTAAGGCTAATAAGAGTGTTTTGGATAGTGAAATATTTTTGGATTTTTAAATAAATAAAAGAAAGTAATTTTTGGATTTTAAATTAATAATAAAGCGTATTACTAGGATGAGTTCTTAGTTGCTTCGTAGGGTTCAATACTTAATTCGCGCTTTGATAAAAAGAATAGTTTTCGAAACTATATTGATTTAAAAACACCAATCTCAGCTCTCGCAAATCTTGACCAGTGTTGTAGATTATAAAGGTGATTCTTAACTCTCGTCCTCGCATCCGCTAATAAAGTACTTTTTGAAAACCAATTATAATTTAATTAACTCTAATCCTAAGTGGTGTGCTTCCGAATCAGAATCAATGTTCAGTTTTTACTATCTAGTAGAAATTTCATGCTCTCGCTCTATTGATTTTTACTTTAATTAATTCTCACTCTCGTGACAAATTATAATCATCGTTAAATTAAAAACTGCTTCAGAAAACTATTAGTTTATTAATCCTAAATAGCTCTCGCGGATTCTAGAATTAAAGCTCGGTTTTTACTATCCGGTATAAACCTCAACTCTCGTCTATGTTGGCTTATGCCTTAAATAATCCTCAATCTCATGATAGATTATGAAACGTATTATTAAAAACCGATTGTTAAAACGGGCGCGCGAACTAACTACCGAACCTCTACTAGCTCCTAATTACGCATCCTAGCAATATTAAATTAGCTAGACATAACTAAAACTAAAGACAAAATAAATAAATAAGGAGGAAATAAAAACATAAAGCAAATAAATAAATAAAGCATAAATAAATAAAAGCAATAAAGAAAATAAAAACAAGAAAATAATAAAATAAGAACCTGAATAAACACCAAGTATAATGCCGGTACAAAATTAAAACTTTAAACTACTACAACTTATGAGAAAGAGTTCCCGCACTAAGGCTTGAGTACTCCTTCTCCAACCAACTATACGAGTGGTGTGCTCGTTTTATAAGTTGTGTATTTAGAATGTTGGAAAGATGACCTATTTATACTAATTTACAAAAAGACGAAAACTAGAATTGCCCGATGTGGGACTTTTCTCAAGTGTGGCGCACGCCACAGGATGAATCTTGTGGTTGAAGTAAATGTGGCGTACGCCACTTTGTTCATTGTGGGCTGGCGTTTTGTCTTGTAGTGGGCTGCACTTGTGTGGCCCTTTTGGCTGCACTTGTGGAGCCCTTTTTGTCTCTTTTTAGTTCGTTTTCGCTCCTTTCTTCAATTTAATAAATTTTCATCTGTGTTGATAAAATAAGAGCATTTAGTAACGATTCATAATATAAAATTTCGAAATCGAAATAAAAATAATTGAAATATAATAGTAATTTAACTAAATAAATAGCACATTTTTAGGTGTATCAATGACCAAGAAAAAACAACCTTCACCTATCCTTATGGAATTTTCGCTTATAGACGTATGTCATTTGGATTATGCAATGCTTCCAAAGATGTATGATGGCAATCTTCGCAGAATTTATAAAGGACATCATGGAAGTATTCATGGACGATTTCTCCATATGTGGGCAAAGCTTTGAAGGATGTTTGTCGAACCTAGAAAAAGTACTCGCAAGATGCGAAAAAGTAAACCTTGCCCTTAATTGGGAAAAATGCCATTTCATGGTCCGACAAGGAATAGTTCTTGGACACGTAGTGTCCAACAAGGGGATTGAAGTTGACAAAGCTAAAATTCAAGTCATAGAAAACCTTTGACCCCCAAAAACCGTAAGAGAAGTACGTAATTTTTTAGGACACACCGGTTTTTACCGACGATTTATTAAAGACTTCTCTAAAATCACCAAACCTCTAACCGGCTTATTACTAAAAGATGCTGAATTTATCTTTAACGATGAATGTTTAAAAGCATTCCAACAATTAAAAACAGCTCTTATATCCGCACCCATTATCAAGCCACCCGATTGGAGCCTACCCTTTGAAATCATGTGTGACGCTAGTGATTACGCAATAGGTGCAGTTCTAGGACAAAGAAAAGATAAGAAACTTCATGCAATCTATTACGCTAGTAGAACCCTAGATGTTGCGCAAATGAATTACGCCACCACTGAAAAAGAGCTCCTCGCTGTCGTATTCACGGTAGATAAATTTCGACATTACCTAATAGGATCCAAAATAATCATCTATACTGATCATTCCGCTATTAAGTACCTATTAAGTAAGAAAGATGCTAAACCTAGGCTATTAAGATGGATTTTACTTTTACAAAAATTTGACCTACAAATCCTAGACAAGAAAGGAACAGACAATGTGGTAGCCGACCACTTGTCAAGAATAGAAAACATAGAGCAGGAGTCAATACCAATCAATGATGATTTCCCTTACGAACAACTCATCGCTCAATTACAGAGTATCTCCTCCGAATTATCTCTTCACGAATCTAATACCATGCAACAAATAGGAGAAGTTCGCTCTAGCAAAAACACTCTACCTTGGTTTGTTGACTTCGTTAACTATTTAGCAGCCGGAGTACTCCCACCAAATTTATCTTATCAGCAAAAGAATAAATTCTTCCATGACCTTAAATACTATTATTGGGATGAACCTCTGCTCTTTAAACGAGGTCCCGACGGTATCTTCCGTCGTTGTGTCCCCGAGGAAGAAATTCAAGAAATAATTTCCCATTGCCACTCTGCCCCATATGGAGGGCATGCTAGCACCTCAAAGACATGTGCCAAGATCTTACAAGCAGGTTTCTTTTGGCCTACCTTATGGAATGATATTCGAATCGCTATTAAAAATTGTGACGGATGCCAACGCACCGACAACATCTCTAGACGCGAGGAAATGCCACAAAAAGGCATTTTAAAGGTAGAAATCTTTGATGTGTGGGGAATAGATTTTATGGGACCTTTCCCATCTTCTGGTGGAAATAAATATATACTTGTTGCTGTCGACTACGTTTCTAAATGGATTGAGGCCATAGCCTCGCCAACTAATGACACACAAGTAGTGGTCAAAATGTTTAAAAATATAATCTTCCCTAGATTCGGTACACCCCGTCTAGTCATTAGCGACGGTGGTTACCATTTCATATCTAAAATTTTTGAAAAATTATTAATCAAATATGGAATCAAACAACGAATAGCAACCCCGTATCACCCACAAATTAGTGGGCAAGTAGAAGTTTCGAATAGAGAAATTAAAAGAATTTTAGAAAAAACAGTTGCTACTAGGAAAGATTGGTCACATAAGCTTCCCGAAGCTTTGTGGGCCTATAGGACAGCCTTTAAAACCCTATAGGAACTACACCGTATAATCTAGTTTATGGAAAATCGTGCCATCTACCAATAGAACTCGAACATAAAGCTTTTTGGGCTATCAAGGCACTAAACATGGATTATCAAGCCGCGGGAGAGAAAAGAATCCTCGATCTTCACGAACTCGAAGAACTACGAATGAGCGCTTACGAAAATGCTAAAATCTATAAAGAGAGAACTAAAACATGGCATAACAAGCGCATACTTAAAAGAGAATTCAAAATAGGTGAATTAGTGCTTCTTTTTAATTCTGGACTAAAACTTTTTCAGGAAAACGCTGTTCCCGTTGGTCCGGACCTTTTGAAATAACTAAAGTTTTCCAAAATGGCGCTTTTGAAATAAAGAACAAATTAAATGAAATTTTTACCGTTAATGGACAGCGTCTAAAGCACTATTTTTGTCCTAATGCTCAGATTATTATTCTAAGATAAAATTACATGAAACAAATCCTATTACTTAG